>CAWUFW010001455.1:0-1409984 GCA_963921515.1 Calotriton arnoldi | reverse complement strand
TGTCTATCTAGGGCCATCCAAGGTGCCCCTCCACCATTGTCTATAACCAATGTGGACACAGATCCTACCAGATTATAACTAGGACCTATACCAAACAGAACTTTCTACAAATACCATGTGGGGGTAAATCTAAGTGTGAACAACCACATGCGAATACCCCGAATGAGAAACTTACAAGACTAGATCACCGGGAAATAGCTGCTTTATACCTCTCGAACTACAAATCATTTGAATTCTTCTTCAGTACTCCTTAACTTACAATAAATGTATACAAGAGTAAAACTCTTCTGTACATGACTTACAGCATGCCACATGTCATTGCAAGTAAGGTTTCTGTGCTCTACTTACACCCAGGTGTCCGCTTGTGTATCGCCATGTGGGATCTCCTTGGGCCCCACACACCCGCAGTGATACTCCTCTGTTCGGGCGCTACCAGGGTGGAATTAAAAGAGAGCGCACCACGTGCAGAAAAGTGCTCTATTCCACAATGCTCCATTGGTAAGTCTAATCCGATCATGCATGTGGAGCCAAACCAATCTACAGCGTCTTCGCAAAGCATGCAGCGAAGAGGTGGGACCCAGGGAGATAGCGTGCATTGTGGCGACCATCTAAGAGTGTATCCCTTCGGCCCTATTAACATTTGTATCTCATTTAATTCCATATCAATGGCTTCCAAAATTATTGTTTACAAGAAATTTCAAACCGTTTTTATAAGATGTTTACAAACATTCCTTTCAACAATCCCCATACTAAAAACAGAAACTGTTTCTTAAATGTCTCTGAATCAACATACAAGTCACAAATACAAGTTAGCAATGTTGAACAATGTTTACTTGTAGTTGATTCTTCTATGTTGAACAATACATTTAAAGTGGATTTGAATAAAAAGATAATTTTTGAGAATTTTACAGTGACACTGACAGAAACCGAAATACAGGAACAAAGATTGAACTTTTACAAGAGATTCTAAAAGATTTGCTCAATATAACTAAAGCATGTGAGAATGTGACAAGATATATAGATGAATGGGCAAAAGATCCAGACAAGGCTGAAACATTTTTAAAATGCGGAAATCAAAAAAAGTTACAAATGTGAGCTATTCAGAATGAAAAGTGACTGTTGGAAAATAATATCTGTTGAAAGAAATGCCTGGAGGAGCACATGTGCATGTACCTTGGTCAAGGAGTGACTTGTGGACTTTTACAAATAATTTTATGGGACTGTGGGGCATATGTACAAGGGAATGCCAGAGCACGGAGCTGTGCCATATTTGGCAGCGTCGCCCTCTGACATTTACAAAACGCAGAGATGCACTGGATTTACAACAATACGGCGCACCCCTGTGTTTTCCCTAGCGCTGGCGCTACAATTAGCTGCCTAGTGTCAATGCAGGAACCCTTGCACCATAATGCAAGGGTGCCTGCATTGCAGGGAATGATTGTTTAATTGCAGGATGGTGTTCCTTCCTGCACATAAACAATCAAAATGGCAATTTGTTACTTCTATGTGTGCTGCAGAATCGTCATTATTTAATGATGCAAGAAGGGACACCTTCCTGCACATAAACAATCCTTCATGGCGATTTGCTCCTTCTATGTGTGCTGCATTCTGCAGCACACATAGAAATAGCAAAAATTAGGCGAAATAAAAGTATTTCTCCTCGTTTCGCCATTCTAACGCCTGCTCTTGCATGGCGTTAGTTTTTGGCGCTGCCTCAGATTTACAGATCCTTGTAAATCTGGGGCAGCATCAAAAAGCAATGGGTATTGCGGTGGAACCTGTGTAAAAGGGCACCATATTTACAAAGCAGCGTTTAGCCACCAAAAGTGGCTTAAAGCCACTTTGTAAATGTGGAGCAGGGCATTGCGCCATAGGAACGTCATTGAAAGTGACTTTCCTGTGGTGCAATGCCCTTGTAAATATGCCCTTTAGAGAGGAGCCAGAAAACTGATATACTGAGGTAAGCAATATTCTGCCTATTTCAAAGGTGCTTTGAGAGGATCTAGATGTGTTCTTTTTAATTGTAGTACCTAGAGACTTTGTGGACCAAGTGTAAGACTATAGTTCAGTGGGCTGAGGAAGACCCACAGAGAGTTGGTCCACGTAATAAGCCTTCTCCAAGTATCATGGAAAAATATAAACAGGTTATTGAGCATTTGAAAGGAAAGGTTCCTCAGAAACAAGTCAATTGGTTGAAAGTCATGAGGGCACCGCAAAATTCTGAATAGTCATTGTAGGCATATTATGAGAGATCGAGTCGGTGATCCAGCAAAGGAAGGTATGTCAGTATTTGTTTCAGCTTTTGCGTTGGGATTGCATTTGGAGATCACTGCTCATATACAGCAGAGTGTAATGTGTTGGTATGCAAAATCATTAGACGAGATCCTTGCCTGCACAAAGTATTGTAGGGATTGTTGTGATGCAAAAAAGAAAACAACAAAAGAAACATTGATGGTGGCTTAGACAAAGTTCTTTCAAAAATGTAGTCAAGGAATTTTTCAAGCACCATCATGAGATGATGTGTAATTTGTGTAAGGTGGAAGAGATATTACTTGTGGTAGAGGCAGAGGATTTATTAACAATTTTAGCACAAAAACTGTAAATAACAATGTACAAGTGAGAAATGGGCAACGCCATATTTGTGGTAAAGAAGGTCACTGAAAACAAACTTGTAGATTTTATCCAAATAGATTTCAAAATGTGTTGCAAATGGTTCCTTGAATGCAGCATAGCATGAATTAAATGGCACACAATTAGATGATGCAGTCAGTGGCACCAGCCCTACCGACCTCTGTGCAAAATATGAAGAATGTAAGGCAGTTCAATCGCAACATTTCTTAAGTTCCAATTATACAACAACCTATGCAGAATAATATAGAAGGATTTCAGCCAAATTTTACATTTCAGCAAAAACATTCAGTAATTAATTATCATTTTCCACAGTTTGCAGCTACACTTGGGGGCATATTCACAAGGACTTATCTCCGAGTTATCCCCACCTTAACGCATCAAAAGTGGAGATAGATTTAACACCCCATTCACAAGCGGGTGCAAACTGCAGACATCGCCAGTATTCCCGCGATAACTGCCCCAAAATTTACCCCCACGGTGGACACCACCAACTAACCCTAAGGAGATGCAGAGTAGGCGTTCCCGTGCAAAAACACACGAAAAAACCACAACACCACTTTCACAACGAACTGCCAGATCTGCGATGCTTGTCAAAACCACGTGATAAGCCGCGGTAGCAGCAGGTATTTAACACCTGCCTTTTGCTGGTGTTAAGCAGGACGACTACCTGCAGCATGAAAGGGAGCCCAGCCAAGAGCCACATCTGAAGACCCACAGATGCCATGGAGACAATGATCATGCAGCTCCGAGACCCATGAGGGCCACAACACCCACCGCCACCCACCCCAGGCCCGCCACCACCCCCAGGACCCGTCCCCCCCGCCCCCGGGAACACCACAGAGGCAGCGAACACAAAGACAGCGGACCCACCTGAAACGCACCTGCCGTCCAGACCCAACGCCAGAGGAGGACATTGCCCACTACAGGCCCAAAAGGACAACCATCCCCACATCCTGACCCACATCCCCCACCTGCTGATGGTACCAACCCAGCGGACAACCAACATCCCTCCGCAGACAAAGCTGCCGGCTGCGCTGCACATGTCGGCCTCTGGTACCATCCAACCCACAACTGCCAGAGTCGGAGGAGTCACACAGCCAGCCCCATCCAAGGTCATCACACCTGTCCTGGATGCCATCATCAGCCTGGTACCCCAGCACCTCCACTTCACCCACACTGCGCAGGAGCAGCTGGAGACCAAGCAAGGCCCCTACGCCATAGCTGGATTCCCTCACTTGTCGGGGCCAATCAACTGCACACATGTACCCCTCGTGCCCCCTGCCGACACTGCACACAACTACCACAACAGAAAGCACACGCATCCCATTAATGTGCAGGCAATAGTGGACCGCCCAGGACTCATCAACAATGTCGTGGCCAACTCCCCAGGCAGAATGCAAGATTCTCACATCTCCCGACAGTCCATCACCCAGCGCTCCCAGGATGGCACCCATGGAAATGCAGTGCTCGTTGGTAAGTCCAAAATGAACACACCACACACCTCCAGCCCACAGTCATGCAACTCACGACACTGGCAATGGGCACGCAGCACAACTACATTCAACATGCCACACAACATGCCAACTGACCAGACACGACAACACGACTCCATTGGGAACTTGGCCTTGCCATGCCCACAACCCAGCCACGGCATGGCACCACAGACACACAATAGCAAGATGTGAGGAGAGGCATGGAGCAGGCATGTGCGAGAGTGGCAAGTGACTAAGGAATGTGAACCTACCCAATGCCAGGTGTGGCGTGGAGGTGCCGGACAGACCACAGTGTGCAAACCACGGAAATGGCCATTTGGAGATTAACTGCTGGTGCATGGAGTGTAGTGGCCAGTGGACGCTACCATGTCCCCACAGGCTGTGGGGCAGAACGCGGAAATGTCGCACATTACGTCCCCCCCTGCATGCGTGGGCGGAGTGGGTTGGACCTGCGTACGCCAGGCCTCTGTAGGGGTGTGAACAAAAAGCCAGTCGCACTGGGCGTGATTCTCATTTGAAATGGACAACGCGTCTGCCAGGGCGACGCCTCTCAGCCCGCCACGAGTCCGGCACCGAGCGCGGCGGGTCCTGCGTCCCTGTGCGCCTGCTGCACCCTGGGCCGCTGGTCCCCAGACCCGTCATGCCTGCCCCAGCGCACCAACGAGGCTCCGCTCACCTGCCTACACCGGCGTGTGTCAAAGAGGACCCACGACGTGCCGGTGCAAGCTCCAAGCCCCAGTCCCGCAACCTCTGCAGCCTCCGCAGACCATCGCTGGCCCCCACGACGCTGGCCCACATTACTCCTTTCTCATTGACATACTCCACCGGCGTCCTCTTCGGCCCAGTAGGTCCCACATGTGGAACTGTGTCCTGAGTCTTGAATGGCAGTGACCCCAAGTCCGTGGCAGCGTCCACATCATTATACTCCCATCGATCAGTGAAGCATAGTTCTGCATCGCAGGCCTGCGACACGTGGTGCCACTAACCCTGTTCAACGCAAGCCGGCGACACGTGGTGCCACTAACCCTGTTCAACGCAAGCCGGCGACACGTGGTGACACTAACCCTGTTCAACGCAAGCCGGCGACACGTGGTGTCACTAACCCTGTTCAACGCAAGCCAGCGACACGTGGATGAGGGCTCAGGCCTACCCTGCGGACCAGTAGGTCCCACATCCAGCACTTAGTCGCGAATCATGAATGGCAGAGTCCACACCAGTGAACGCACGGAGAGGAGTAAGAGGAAGATGCAGCTCAGTCCGGACGAAAGCCGGATCAGAGTCACGGAGGTGATCGAACACTATCAACAACTGACCTGGTGCCATCAACCCTGTTCACCGCAAGTCTGCGTCCCGTGGTGCCACTGAACCTGAACTACGCAGGCCGGTGGACTATCCAACCTACGCCGGCAACACTCGGTGAATGGCCCGTGCTGACTGCTGCCTCAGGCCTACACTGCGGTCCAGTAGGTCACACATGTGGAACTGTGTCTTGGGTAAGATGTGGAGAAGTCCACACCATTGGACATGCCTCATCGCAGGCGGCATACCCTAACAGCACTGGTGCCACTAACTCTGTGCGCAATGAGTCATGGGCACTATCTGGTTGGACCTTGGTGGCGTCTGAGTCCATGGCCTGGGGGTTTTCTGCATCTTCATCTGGCTGGACCGGACTTGGTGTCCGACATGTGTCTGTTCCATTCATCTCCACCATAGTGACTGTTTCAGCGTGGTTCTGCCCTCTGCATCATGCCCTGGGGGTACACCTTCCACTGTCCACCGAGACACTCTGCGACAAGCCCCTTTGTCATCTACGGAAACCTGCTCTGCACTGGTGACCCTGCCCCAGTGCACCGCAAGTCAGCGGCCCGTGGCGGTAGGCCCGTGCAGGACGGTGTGCATCCGGGGCCACTAACTCTGTGCAGCACAAGTCATGGGGCCTTTATGGTTGAATGGTTGTGTCCTTTACGATGTACACTGTTGTCGATTTCTGACTGCACGAGGCAGCACTTGACGGCTGGTGTGCACACACACCACACACATCCAACACAGGTGTCACTCGATATGTGTACCTGCTAATAAATGTGGCCGGGCGCACGTGCCCGTAGCCATTCACACCATCTGAGCAAGTGTGTCCGTGTGGTCATTGTGTCAGCATGATGGGCACGGGCCCTGCAACATCACAGTGTGCTGTCTTCAGCGGACGATACCATGTCACCTCAGCGTTGGCAGTGACCTTGGACATGTAGCTTCGCCTGCCACCCCCTGCATGCACAAGCGGCATGTGCTGGTCCGGCGTACGTCAGGTCAGCGCAGGGGTGTGCTGATTCGGCAGGGGGAGCAGGGCGTGGCCTTGGGCAGGAAGTGCGGCAAGTGTGTCTCTGTGCTGGGGTGTTGTTGCCACCAGGGCCATAGTAGTCGATGTTGCAATGTAGCATGCACCAGGAGGGCGGGCACCACGGACAGGGAAATGTAGGAGCGCAAGACCGCTCGGGGTCTTGGCACATGCATGCCAAGTGCTATGTGTATCAGTCCTGCAGCAGCATGAGTCAGTTGCCTAGCCTCAATCGCAGCGCGATCACAGCCAGCCATGGACTGTACACCTGTGTCCGCCCTGTCCGGCCCATTGGCCTACACTCACGTGGCCGCACACCTTCAAAGGCCAGCTTCACGGTGTTGTTGGCATGCCGCTGGACATGCGCGGACAGGCATTACAATGGTGTGCCGTAGGAGTGCACGTGATACAACCGCGCAGCGCACACAAGTGTGGGGGCTCGTGGGAGGGAGGAGCAGCTGTGAGGCAACGTAACACACAGTGAGGCCGCTCATGTGCCACGTGCTTGGCATATCATCCATGATTCCCAGGGTCGCAGACATTCCACCACACCCACCACAGGCCTCTGCACATCTCCTGAATGCATGGAGATGGTGAAGTTACTGTAGGGATGAAGGGTCCTTTGTCTGTGCTTTCAGGCGGTGGCACATCTGCAGCTCCGAGCTGAGACTTGCATGTGGCCAGCACCCCCTGACAGATACGATAGCATTTACTTGCGACTCCCACACTACGCACTGCCCGACGTGAGACCAACGTGTACACATCCCACATGCAGAAGTCCTTGGTCGTAGTTAGCATGCGTGATATGGCCTTCACACGTACTCCCACCCCACCCCAGGCCTGCACCCGTTGCATACAGACACTGCTCATTGCTCCGAGCTGTGCCATTTCATCCACAGGACTGGCGCAGGGCAAGCCAGTGCCGCTTCAAGAAGAGCCACTAATGCAATGGCAGACCATCCCGGACACATGCTCGACTCCAGTCACATGGACCTGCACCGTGCACGTCTGCTGCATGTACTGGGGGCACTGCCGTTGGCAGTGCTGCGGATCAGTTACCGGCTGAGCTTCCGCCTTGCGAACGTCACCTGCGTTCAGCCTGTGTTGCATTGTCGCTCGTGCATATTCGAGTGGACCATGGATGTCTGCCTCTCCAACGTAACGGAAGCTGACCTGAATTTCGACGTGTGTGTGCGCCTCCTGTTGGCCCAGGAGTGTCACCGTGATGCCCGTTTATGGCATGCTTGGATGTTTGGCATGCATGCTGGCAACTGGACCTGGGAGATTGCACGAGTCGTCATGTGCAGTGAGCACATTGAGCCACTACCCGATTGGGCTTTGGTGCACATTGGGGCCAGGGGTTGGAGTCAGCACATCTGTCCGGGTCAGCTGATGGATTACGTCGACGACATGTCAGATGTGGTGGACAACGATCTCTCATTGGAAATGTTGGCCTACGCTGCTGCATTCGCATTCATGGACGAGTGACAAGGTACCTGCAGCCACAACTGGATGTGACCCATTGCACGTGTCCCTACGCCAGGTTGCATGTTGGGAATCTGGTCACATGTCCCAAGATGACAGTGGACATGGCTGCATTGGCCTGGACTCCTGATCCATGCGCGGACAACCAACGCGGGTTGGCACTGACTTGTGTTGGTGATGGACTCCCCCGGGGTGGACATGGGCGCTTTCCTACATTCCTCATTCAGACATGCTGCTGCATTGGTCTGCATATCGTGGCACTTCTCTTGGCCGTACTGACACGCACTTGTTGATAAAGTTTCCGCACTTTCACTTGTCTCCAACTGTGTTGTGTCTTGATTTGTATGCCAATGTGTGTGTCACGGACTCTCTGGCTCACTGCCATATGTGCATTGCTGCCCCATCAGGGCTGTGGGTTTGTACTTGTGCATTATCATGTCCCTGTTTTGTGCTTTGCCAGATGCGTATGGCCGTTTACCTGCCACAAGCGGGTGCACTTGTGTCCTGTGTTCGGTTGTGCAAATGTTGGTGTTTGTACCACATTGTGTTCGATGTTGGGGTGCTCTGCTTCCTATGTGTGTGTGCTGCATTGTGTGTGAGATGTCCCTTCTGCTCTTATTTGGCTCACCCTTCTCCCTTTCAGGCAGTGTGGTTTTCACTTCTGTGCTTGTTCAGTGGTGTGATATTGCTGGGTTGTGTGACTTGTGCTCTTGGTTGGTGATGTTACTCTTGGGCATGGTTTGTCTGCAGTTGTGCTGTGCTTCATTGTGCATGTGTGCCATTGTGCCCATCTCCCCCCGTCCCCCCAGTCCCTGGTCGTTCCTCTCCCTGTTGCTGTTTCGTCTGTTGATTTTGGGCAGTTTCCGGTCCCCGAGTCCTGCCACCATCTCCAGACTGATGTGGTGGACACCATTTCCTCCATGTCATCCAGCTCCTGGTGTGGCGCTGGACTCCCACCTCCGGTGTGCATTGCTGCCTTCTTGTTGTTGGCGTGTTTCTGCTTGTTTGTGCGTTTCGCATCATTCCGGCTGTTCTGGTTTTCTTCCATTGTCCTCTTCCGCTCTCCGGCTGCATTCACCTTGTCCACGATGGCCTGCCATGTACAATGTTTTGTTGCCAATGGGGCTTGTGGGGTTGTGTACTGGCTCCGGTTGCCTCCATTGTGCTTCGCTGTTGTTTTCTGTTTGGTTTGTCTTTCTTTTTCAGGCTTTTGTTGTGCTTATTCCCGCCTGCCGTGTGTGTGTCGCGGGCCTGGTGGTGCTTATCGCTGCTTTCCTCATCGCGAATGGGCTCATCGCACGTTTTTTTGTGTTGTGGTTTGTGTTTTTATCTCCGTCGAGGTGGTTGTATTGCGGACATTGGCCGCGTTTTCGGTGGACTATCGCATGGTACCACCGTGTTGTGAATTCCACGTTAACACAGGGTTATTTTCCCACGATAGGCTGCGATGTGTAAAGTTGCGTTAGCATTTTTTGGTGATGTTTAGCACACGTTCTTGTGAATATCCCCCTTGGAGTTCCTACAAGACTGACTTTGGCATAATGACGGTGCCTGAGATGGGAGGAGGACTGCATGCTTGGTGCAGTTGTAGAGGTAAATCAGGGCGGTCCTTCTGTTGAAGGCAAAGTAAACCATAGTAAGACTGGTGGAATTTCCCAAACTACCCCCGTCAGGAAAAGAAGTCCAAGTAGTAAGCATTTCAGATAAACAAGTTACTAGCAAGTCAGCAAATGTCCCAGTGAAAAATTGGTTCAAGTGTTAATAATCATGAGTTCATAATTAGTGAGGCACCTCCAGTGCATTCGTTGAGTGGGGATATTTTGTGCAAATTGAATTGTGAGATTTGCAGCACACCAGATGGTGTTGGTATTCAAACAAGAGACGATATCATGGATTTAAAATAAAAAACACAAGAGACAAAGTTTAAATTGTTCCCAGTTCTCACAAAAATTGCTCTAGTAAATCATTTTCCTGAAAATGGGCATAGTGGGTCCTTTACTAAAATGCAGTACTTCCAAAAGCAATATATTTGGGACACCAAATTGAAAAGAATGTTCCCAAATAACTAATTTCTGTGATTCTGAGAATGAATCCACCAACTACACAGAGAAAAGTGAGGATGTTTCTAGGAAAGTTTGGCTACATGTCCTCAGTGGATTCCAAATTATTTTCTTAATTGGGAAGCACCTACAGAGGGTAATGTACAATGACATTGGTGATCCAATGCCCTGGGACAGTGAATGTATGAAAGACTTCCTCAGACTGAGCCGGTTTTAGAAATAGCTAATTATGAGAAGGACTTTTATTTACTTTGCATGAAAAGAAAGGGAGCAAACGTTCTGTTCTCTGCAGCATGGGTATGGGAAGAGACCAATTGCATACTTTTCTGCAACACTAGATCCAGTGGCCGCTGCTTTACCTGGCTACTTAAAGAACGTTGCAGCTCCTGCTTTGACAATAGTACAGAGTGAGACAATAATAATGGGGTATACACTTAGGGGCTGATTACGATGTCAGTCGCAAAGCCTCCAACTGCTAGTCGGATGCTTTCTGACCGTGTTGGAGGCTTTCCGACCGACTCAGTCGATTTGTGGTCTGACTGACCAATTACGATATTGTCAGTCGGAACGTAACCCAGTCAGCCATTCCGACTCGGTTCCGACAGAGTCTCGGAGTATTCCTGTTGGTCGGAACCACACTGCAATCCCCTATGGATGGCGTTTCCGCCGTCGTGATTACAATGTCGGTTTCTCACAGCCTTTCCGTGCCGGCCTTTCCGACACAGAAAGGCTGTTGGAAAGCAACTTCGGGGGCCCCTAGCAGGGCCCCCTTGCCTCCACAGCCTATGGTTGGTAGTCAAGGGGGTACCTAGGGTATCCCCCTGTAAAACCCTGCACTGTGTGGCAGGCACCATGGGGTGCCTGCCATACAGTGCAGGGTTTTACACACAGACCCATTTCTCTATAGGAGCCGGTATTACGGCCCGTTTACAGGTGTAACACAAGCTCCCATAGAGAACATTGGGAATCCAACCAAACAGTGTTCAGATGTATTGTAATCGGGCGGTCTGAACCGCCAACCTTAGGTTGGTCGGTCCCGTGTCTGAGACGGTGTCGGTCGGAGGCAACTCCGACCAACATCGTAATGAGCCCCTTATTGTTTTGGTTTCACATTCTGTTGAGACATTGCTAACTTGCACATGCACATCTGGCCGCTTGACTAAGTTCAAACAGATTTTATCGGCAGCAGAGAGCATTTCAATCAAAGGAATCCTGTGTGTGCCAAAGAATATGCGAAAGAAGTTGATGAAGAAATTGATGATTGTAAACATGATTGCATTTATGACTAAGCATTCATGATTTACCACTCACGTTGGCTTATAATAATAATAATAATAATAATACCAACATTTATAAAGCGCGAACAACTACCTCTACAGAGGTGTCCCGGCGCTCCATCAGTGGCGGCATGCAGCAGTGACCGCAAAAGCAGACCCCCGTGAAACTAACCCAGACTAAAGAGCCAAGTTTTCACAGCCTTCCTAAATACTGGCTCTGAATCAATCTGGCAAAAATTAGTTGGCAGAGAGTTCCATTGTTTGGTAGCTCCCACCGTGAAAGATCTGCCACCCAGCCGAGCTTTCATAAATCATGGAGTCCAGAGCAGATTTTGAGAATTGGATCTCAATGAACGCTTCTGCTTATAATGACATAGCCGACGTTTCAGGTAACTCGGACATTTGCCATGAAATGACCGGAAAGCAAAGGTCAGAGCCTTAAACTTGATTCTCCTTGCCACTGGCAGCCAGTGTAGCTCTTTGATATGCGGAGAGATATGATGACGGAATGGAACACGTCTAATCAGTCTCGCAGCAGCATTCTGTACCATCTGCAATCTTCTGACTAGGTGCACTGGCAGGCCCAAATAAAGGCCGTTTGCATAGTCCAGCCTGGATGTCACAGTGGGATGGACTATGGTTTTGCGGCAATCTTCCGGTAGAAGATAAAGAAATTTCCGCAAATTTCGTAATTTGCTGAAACAGGAGGCTGTCACCTGCCGGATTTGGGCTGAGAAGGAGAGATCTGCTTCCCACTGCACCCCCAGATTTTTTGCAGTACCTGCTGGGATGGGGGGGGGGGAGAACCCATTTCAACCGGCCACCACAGCTCCGCAGGTGGTTGCAAGGCCTTGCCGAAGAACAACACTTCCGTTTTATCAGCATTGAGTTTGAGTTTATTGTTGTTCATCCATAGGGCAAGATCTTTCAGACAGCCCTTAAAACTCTTGAAGGAGTCCTCCGACTGATCTGCAAAGGAAAACACCAACTGGGTATCATCGGCGTAAGATATAGCCTTCACGCCCCACTTAGCTATAAGTGAGAACAGCGGGGCCAGATAAATATTAAAAAGAAGTGGGCTCAGCGCCGACCCCTGAGGTACTCCACACCATAGATGTTTAGGTCCCGACTGATGGGGTTGCAGGGCAACTTTCTGAGAGCGGTTTTTAAGAAATGACTTCAACCAGGCAAGTGCCACCCCCCCCCCCCGATGTCCTGGAGTCTCTGAACCAGAATTGAATGGTCCACTGTGTCGAACGCCGCTGATAAATCCAGGAGCACCAGCATCGCTGACGCTCCTGAATCCACGGACATTCACACCGACTCTGCCACCTCTAAGAGGGTGGTCTCGGTACTGAAACCGGGCCGGAAGCCGGATTGGGTGTCATGCAGAATGTCGTGACTCTCGATGAAATTAGCCAGTTGTCGCTGCACCATTTTTTCCAGCATCTTTGCTGGAGCCGGTAGCAGTGAAATAGGTCGATAATTACTTAATTCCCCTAGATCCACATTGAGTTTTTTCCTAAGGGGGAGGAGTGTGGCATGTTTCCATGTGTCCGGGAATGTGCCAGAGGTAAGAGATGTATTCCATATGTGAGTCAGCACATGGATAATGGAGTGAGCCAGCTCTTTCCACAGTTTAGGGGGGCAAGGGTCATCCGGAGAACCTGACTTGCATCTCAGGATCTCTGCCAACCCATCCTGCTGAGAGATGGGGAAGAATTCTGAGAGGGAGTGCTCGGGCCACTAGTCCCATTTTTGTCTGTTTTGTTAGTCTCTGTTACAGCTGTAAAGGAGTTATAAGCCATCCGAATTTTACTGTCGAAGAAGTCAGAGATTTTTTCACACAGCGAAAGGGAGGGTTGTACTTCGATTTCTAATTCCCTTGGTTTCAAGAAAGAGTTAACGACCCTAAATATTTCCTTACTAGAACTATCAGCATTATTAATCCTCTTTACCACATGGTCCCTCCTTGCCTCTCACATCAGTTTATGGAGCTCTTTCAGTGATTTCTTATATGCCAGCTTAGCCAAGGCACTATAATCCACCCGCCACTGACGTTCCAGGCGTTTGCATCTACTTTTATTTAGCCTAAGAGTCTCTGAGAACCAGGGTGCTGAGGGGGATTTCCTCAAGGATTTGGTGACTCTAGCAGGGGCAGTGGACTCTACCGCTGCGGAAATCCACTTATTTAAAGCAAGTGTGTATCTGTATTGGGATCATTTGAAAGTGGTGGTTGACTAGTTTGCAGAACTGGACCTAGGGACTCAGCTGTCAGCTTCTTCCAGTTTCTTTAAAAAAAATATTGAGTTCCCCCTAGCTGGCTGGGTTTTTACAAGCTCAATGAAAATGGAATTAAGCAATGATCAGTCCAAACCAATTGGCCTTGGGGCTCAGATATTAGGGTCGGGATATTCGAAAACAAAAGGTCTAGGGTGTGCCCTGCCTTATGGCTGGGTAGGTTCACATGCTGAGTCAAATTGGCTCCAATGAGAGATGAGACCAGCTGCGCTGCCTGCACACAGCTAGGGTCATTCACATGTAGATTAAAATCCCCTAGCGCTGTAAAATTGGAGTACAGTAGAGATTTCTGAGCAATATTTATTTCTATTTGTGGATAGTTCTTGTCTGAGAGACCATCAAGGGATTCTTTGAGCAACTTATGCAGTTTGCACATTGACACATGTTGTGGAGGCATCATACTTGTGTAATGTAACTTCAGCACAAGTAGCAGAACTGATTGCCATTACAAGAGCATGCTGCATGCCAAAGAATTTAGTATTACAATGTACAAAGGTAGCCAGTATGGTTTTCGCATGGTCCATGATTTTGGCCAATTGTGGTCCCAGCAGATTTTCAGGACATCCATTGGCACTCCAATAAAGAATGGTCCATGAATTTTGGATTTACTGGAAGCTTTAACATTTTCAAAGAAAATTGCTGATGTGAAATGTTGTGCTGCATACAAGAGTGGCGATGACATGGTTTTGATGGACAACAACTTCACAGTTGAAGTTGCAAAATGCTATGCTTTTTGTCTGGAACATTGGAACTGGATGAAAATTCTGAAACAGAAGTGAAAAATGTAAATAGCTTTTTGTCAATTTCAATTCAAGCTCTGGAAGAACTTGGGGAACTGCAGAGTGAGATATCAGATAACAAAAATAAATTTAGGGAAAAAGCAGAATGTACTCAAGATGCAAATAATTTGTGGATGTCTTCTGATGGGAGACTTGTGTTTCTAGATTCGGTGCTACTGCAAATGGCAAGATACATGCACTGACCTACGCTTGTGGGATGTCCTGGAATGTTAACCACATTCAAGAAGTATTGGCTTAATCCTTATTTTAGAAGTATTGCTGAGAATTTATGTCAAAAATGTGAAAACTGTCAGCAGGTGAAAGAAGGACTCAAGTGACTATGAGTCATGAAGGTAAATCAGAAGGTTCAATCACAAAGCTACAAGTAGATTTTGTAGAAAAGGGCCTTAGATACATCTTAGTGGTAATTTGTTTGTTTAGTAGATGGATTGAAACATACCTACAAGTCTGTGCGCTGCACTCACTATAGCCAAGCTATTACTGAGGAAGTTGATACCTAGCTTTTTTTTCCTGTCAGCCTCTTTAGAATCAGATAGGGTAACTCATTTTAAAAAATAGGTTTTAAGGGGATTGCATTGATAATAGAACAAAACTTCCATTGTAGTTATCATCCTGAAGCATCAGGGGTAGTGCAGAGAACAAACAGTACAATAAAAGCAAAATTTACTAAAGTGTGCTCTTCTACATCATTAAAATGGTGAGATGCTTTTCCTCTGGTTCTACTCAGAATGAGAAGCACCCTAAATAAAGGTTCAGTATTAACAGCACAAGTGGTGTTAATGGGAAAAGCCATGTAGATTCCTGATATTACTTCTGCTGCTCTTATGAATTTTAATGATGATCTGGTTCTGGATTACTGAGAGGGTTTGGCTGATTTGGTATGCTCTATCTCTCAAGAGGTGAAAATAAGTACACCATCAGCAAGCAATGAACCCTGCCATGGCCTAGAACCTGGAGACTGGGCTGTGATGTAGAAGCACGTTTCAAAAGGACTGCCTGGACCTTTGGTAGAAGGGGTTCTACCGAGTCATATTGGTGATGAACACTGCTGTAAAGGGCAGAGGTTTACCATATTGGATCCATGCATCTCACACAAAAGAGTATGGACTGTAGATGAAGAAGCAGTTATACAAGCGGGTGATTCACAGAGTCAAGCTTGAGTTTGCTACGTGGATCCAGAGGGGGGAAACAAAGAAACAACAATAAAATCAAAATCAAGAAAATAAAACTTTTAAAAATAAAACTTTAGAAAAATTGAAGTACAAGATTTGATGCCAGAATTCAAACCTGTGCCTGCATTCAAACCTGTCATCAAGAAGAAAACCAAACTGCAAGAACAAATCAAAGTGTTCCAGTTGCAAGAGTTACAAATAAGTAAGCTAATGAAGATGAAATTGAGGCAGGTGACACAAATGAAACTGAAGATGAAAGCTTGATAAAACCTGAATGGTCTGAAGGTGTGAGAGAAAGAAAGAGAGCATTGCAAACGTTTAACAGCCTAAAGAGAAATGAAGAAAAATCACCTGAAGCATTGATGGATCTAAGTGACAAAGAGTCTGGAAGATCTTAAGCCAGAAGATCAACAAGAATAAGAATGCCAAAGAAAAATGTAAATAGGTTTTTGTCAATCGTAATTCAAACTCTCACAAGTTGCTTATACCTGCCGTGAGGGGAACGGCTTGCAGTTTCTGTCTTTTTCCGCCGTGAGGGGAACGGCTTCAACTTCTACCAACTCCACGCCGTGAGGGGAACAGCCTACACTTCCCAGCTGCCCCCGCATCGGCGCTGGGAAACAGCGTCAGCACAGGCGCCTCCCGCCTCCCGCCAGGACAAAAGCGCGGCTGCCCTCCCGCAGCGCGGGACGCGCGCGGGCGAAGCCCGGGCCAAGGGCGGACCCGTCCTTGCCCGTCATTGCCAGGAAGAGGCAGGGCAGGGCCACATCCCTTTTTCTTGACTTTTTGGACCCTTGGGACAAACTCACGAACTTCCTTAAGGTATTGTGCTGTTTCGTGGACAATCAGCCTAACGTATCATGTTACTATGAATTCCTTTTTATAGTTTCGAAGTTGTTTAATTATAGTACAAGTGTACTAATGTTTTAAATTACGCTGCATTCTCTTCCTCCAAAATACCTGTTTTATAGAGATTTATTGTAGAAGCAAATTTATCACCTTTTGCATTGTAATGGGCAAAAGGAAATCCATGGAGGGCATAGGGGGGTTGAATGGTTTAGTAAGTGGGGCAGGTAAGGGGAAGAAGGCCAGAAAAACAACCAAGATCACATCTATAGCTAATAATTGTGTTATGGACAGAATTGATGATCTTATTACTGAATGCGAAGGGTTATTGGGAGCAGATTCTACAACCCCCCCTGCCCCCACTGTCTGCGCTGATCCTGCATCTGCAGGGGAACATACTTCCTCGCGCCTACCTATTGTTCCCCCTATGTTCCAGAAATCCCGTCGCAAGGATCTAGTGTCCAGTCAGGAGTCCAAACATTTAGGCCCTGGTCCGCTTCCGATGACTAACATCTCCACCCATCTGTCTATTGCTTCTACCCATGACATCACATGTCACATAGAGCCTCCAATTATTTGCACTAACCGATTTGCAGCATTGGCTGAGGAACATGACTCTCGTGATGACGCACAATCCTTATATTCCAACATACTCACAGAGATGACCCCATCAGAGCCAGATGCCATCCCCTCCTCCTTCTCACAGACCCTTGTTCAGACTGTTAACATACTGAGGGAGGAGGTTGGATTCTTGAAAGCAATGATTGGGGAGCTTATTGTCACTGTTAAACTACTAGTTCCGAACAACATAATGCACGCACCATCTATTTGTGTTCCATCCAATTTACATCCGGTTGTAATGCCAAGAGTCTCACCAGACAATGATCCTATAGCCTGTTCTAGGGGAGCCGTTATGGCTCCACCCGTAAAGTCGGTAGGCCCTCCTAGAATTTTCTTGCCCAATACTAGCCAAAAACAACTTTACTCAGATGCCACCGTACATCGTGGAAGGTCAACTGATGTTCCACCAGCTTCATTTATGGCCAGTGACATTTCTTCTCAACAGAGCAAACAACCAACCCTTCCCCCAGTACAGGCCCGGACAGTTTTTATGGTTAACGTCCCTAAACTTGGTTTAAGAAGCAGATTCGAGAACCACGACTCCCTGATAAATAAGTCTATACACTGGTTACGCCACGTCAGGTGTTGTCGTTCCATAATCAGGGAGGACATAGTCGGGGCACGGAGATGCACGTCCATTCATGAACCCTTGGACTGCATCGAACTTACCCTGACTAATCCTGACCTGGCGGAAAACCTCTTAGCACTGGAGTTTAGGACCTGTTCCCCTGATTCTTCATCTATTCAGGTCAGATGTTCCCCCACAACTTCAGTGCTCAGGGCTCAAGACAGCACGAAATCTACACCTGTACCAAGGGGGTCTTCACTTGAGTCTGTTGACTGACTAGGTCAGGCTTATCAACCCTGGCAGAACTACAGCTCCCCATGACCACCAGTATTCAAAGTGCCCTTAACACTGTTCAATCAAACATAACCTCAGATGGATCTTCAACTCAATCGAAACTTAATAGTACTGCGGGCGATCAGGGTTGCATTCTGGGGGACTTGGGTATCATAGTACCAACTAATGCTCTCATCTCATCTTCTGTCTTACCTCAATTCATACAACAAATTCCTTTGAGTGACAGAACCTTGGGAACACAGATCAAAATTCTCTCCAGGTCTCTGTAATAAAATGCAGTGTCCTGACTGGAATGACCTGATAGAGGAACATCACATATGTATCTTCCAAGAAACATGGAGCTTAGGCCCACAATACAAATCAGGTTATACTTGCTTCTTTAAACCTGCTATTTCCATGGGAAGGGGGCGCCCCTCTGGAGGCCTTGCTGTCTGGGTTAAGATAGACATGGGCTGCCAAATTACTGAACATCTTTGTAATAGCCCAGACATCATGTGGCTCTCGATTAAGGGGAGTAGGGGTGGACAATCCCTAGAGGTGTTTAATGTCTACATAAGGGGAACAACAGGGGGTAAACTGTCAAATATTGTCCTGACCCTAGAGCAAGAACTATCTAACTGTCCTCCAAACTCACATATCATGATTGCAGGTGATTTTAACTGTACCTTTGAACCACTGGCACCGAGGACTTGCTAGGGACAGAGAAAGAAGATACTAAATGGGGCGTTCCACAGTTAAATATTCCTCCCATCAAGAAATGGTCCCAGATAGCAATCCAAATAAATGCATTGGCCCTCGAAACAGGTCTTAGGGCTGTAAATGGAAGAACTATCTCGGATGCCTTAGGAGCTAACACGTTCAATAGGGTTAATTGTCCCTCTCGAATTGACTATATATTACTAGATGTGAGAATCTGGAGACTGCTGATAGACATGGAAGTGGTCCCCACACCTGATAGTGACCATAATGTATTAAGCCTGACAATGGGAAGTCCATGGGCTCCCCTGGCTCTCCTAATCCAGGCCCCAGGGTCTCTTATGGTAACCAAAGAACTGTTACCCTCTAATTGTAGAAGGTTTCTAAAATGGCCCAAAGTTGCTGCACAAGAATCTAAAATGGCAGTCATTAGGCATGTCTTGTGTGAAAACATCTTTGGGCTAAAAGAGGCCCTTGGCGAAACAGATGGCTTGGCAATTATTCCAGAAGCATACGACAAAATGATAGCCCAGGTAGGATCCTTCTTTAGTATGACACCTAAAGCCGGCAAACCAAATGCAGGCAGTAAAAAGCGCCATTCCTGGTTTAATGGGGATTGCAGACGGGGGAAAAAGGCTTTAGTTTTAGCAATAAGAAGCAAAAATTGTCTCTTAATTAGAGAATCTAGAAAAAACTATAAAACTGCTGTCTCTCGTGCGAAGCTTGAGTGGGACTAGTCCCACTGGCAGAACCTAAAAGATGCAAGTACAGCTAGAGATCCCAACCTCTTCTGGAATTTGGTCAGGCGGTCTGGTCATACAGATCCTGACCTTATCCCCAACCATATCACTTGCCAGGATTGGTACAATCATTTTCGAAACCTTTACACTGGGTCCAATCCATCTTTAGAACCGGGGTCCCCTCATCAATTAAGCCTCTATCTCACGTCGGACTTTACCGACCTTTTCACATTAGATGAAGTAGAGGCGGCTGTAAAGAAAATTGTTCCATCAAAAGCTCCGGGACCTGATGGCATCCCTGGGGATCTTTTTCTTGCAGATTCCCATAACTGGGCTAGTTATATCACACTCTTAATTAACTGTCTTGCCCAGGGCAGTTTAGTACCCGAGTCATGGAAGGGCGCAGAGGTGATACCCATTTACAAGAAGGGTCCCAGGGATGACCCTGCCAACTACCGCCCAATCAGTTTGATTGACGCTATGCAGAAAGTAGTTGGCAGGGTGTTATTACAGAGAATCCATTGTTGGGTGGATGAAGAAAATATTCTTTCCCAATATCAAGCGGGATTTAGGGCCTGCACGGGGACAGTGGACCAAGCATTTAGGTTACTCTTAATTTACTGGAAGGTGGTCCTTATTGGCAAGGGCAGTCTTTACTTGGCATTTATTGACCTAAAGACTGCCTTTGACCTGGTCCCCCGAGAGCGGCTGTGGCGCCTCTTAGGCGATATGGGGATTCCACCGCTGTTGTTGAACCTGCTGATCCGCCTAGATGAGGGCAATTATGCACAAGTGAGGTGGGGGTCTCAAGGCCAGAAAACAGATAAAATCCCGTTTAACAGAGGAGTCCGCCAGGGCTGTGTTTTGGCGCCCACCCTGTTCTCCCTGTACATGAACGGGGTGGTCAACTTTCTCCAAGAGTTTCCAGCTGATGCCCCAGCCCTGTTGGGTGATAGAGTTCCCACTCTCCTCTTTGCGGATGATACCCTGCTCATTTCAAAGACACCAGCAGGGCTTCAAAAGCTCCTGGACAGATTTCATCTTTTTTGTGAATCTAGGGGGCTTATTGTTAACATCTCCAAGACTAAGCTTATGGTATTCAACCCCTATAGGCCATTCAGAAGCAACTTTACCCTAGACGGAATACGTTTGGAAAAAGTTACAACATTTGACTACTTAGGAATTCGGCTTGCCGAGAAAATGCAGTGGAGAAACCATGTTGATAAAATGCTCTTAAAGCACAAGCGCACGACAGGAGCATTAATCAGAGAACACCGCTCCTCAGCAAGCAGACCAGTAGCCCCTGCACTTACCATCTATGCAGCCAAAGCAGCTAGCTCAGCCCTTTATGGTGCTGAGCTATGGGGCTTCGAGAATGTAGATAACATCAGCAGATCAGAACACAAGTTCCTAAGAGATCTAGTGTCGCTCCCTTCTAATGTTCCACTGAAACCACTGATGAGCGACATGGGTAGACGTTCTTTCAAAGATGTAGCTAGGCTGCGGCCACTACTATTCTGGGCTCGCTTGTGCCGGACTCCTGAGCTTTCCAACTATGCTTCTGCATTGGCAGAAGTTATGGCCTTAGATGGCAGCCAAAGAATTTGTTGGGTGCTCACCTTAAAAAAAATGCTTTTTGCGCTCGGCTTTAAGGAATCGTGGGATACGCAAATTCCGCCCAGCAAGGCCGAGCTCAAAGGACGCTACTGGGCTTGGATAAATGACCAGGAGCTTAACAACCCTAGGGTAGGTAGGCTTACAGAAGAATTTTATTTCCATTAGCAGGTTATCTCATTAGAACCTTATTTAGATTTTATCCAGACACCGCGCGATAGAGCGCTTTACATACAGATCAGGATAGGATCACTTCCAGTTCGAGAGCTAACAGCAAAATGGTGTGTGCCATACCAAACACCAGAGGAGTGTCCCTGCTGCAAGGCCCCGACTGAGAGTGTAGCCCATTTCATGTTTGCCTGCCCTTTCTACAAAAATGCTAGGATGAGATGGCTTAAACCTATCTGTAGACAATTGGGAACTCAAGAACATTGTACTGCTCTGCGCATTTTAAAATCAGATGCACGGACCCTTTTCGCTTGTGGCGTGGCCAAGTATCTTGGTCGCGCCTGGATAACAAGGCACAAATCTTTGCGTGGGGCTTCATGATGAATCAATATGTTTTTATGTTAACTATTAGCTAAAATGGTTTGTACACTCTAAATTGCACTGTCATTTTTTTTTTTCCTGTAGCCTTTTGGGGCAATTTGATGAATTTTATCTTTTTATGCTATTTTTAACCAGAACGATTTGTATAGCTTAAGTCGCACTCTCACTTTAGATGTGGAGAGCTAGAACCGAATTTACTCTTACTATTGTACTGTGCTCTTACATCCTGCAGCTCACCTTTGTTAGCTTTGGGCTATCGTGAATCATATGCACTGATGGATTTTTATGCTTTTATATAATGTTTTACATATTTTGTATATTTCTTTTTTTTTTTTTATGGATGGAAGTAAGAATGCTAATGCTTTTAAGATACTTTGTTATCGAAATAAAGCTTTGATTGAATTCAAACTCTGTAGATACTCTGATTGTGCGTATCTAACAACGATGGAACCAGTAAAAAGTGACATTGAGCTGAGAAATTATTGATTTCTGTTGGAATACACTCCATAAATTGACATATGAACTGAGAATGAAAACGATCAATGTTGAATAAATTCCTGATGAAGTATTGGAACTAAAGCTTTAAATTTTTGTGAACAAAAGTTTTGATTTCTGAATTTTTAAAAGTGTGCCTGCATAACTCTATAAGATAAGAATTTTTGTTTCTGCTTGCATATTAAGAATATGGCCTCATCTTTAAAGACTAATTTTGTACCTACTTAGATATCCAGCTGAAGACAGATGTGTGTCTGCCTAACCCTTTGTAAACAATTAAACTGGGCATTATTTCTTGCCCGCATAATTTTTGTGAACATTTGAATGGAATAATGTGCTACAATGAACTGTTTCCCAGCCCTCTATGATTTTGGAATAGTTGAGCGCTAGCTTAGATGCTCGCATCAACATTTCTGAAGGACTATTTTACTAATGCCTGCAAGAATTGTCTGTATTTGTTGCTTAAAGGACTATTCTTGTTAAAGGCCTGCATCATATTGAGTCTAACATTTTTGGAGAAGTATTTAATTTTGTGCCTTTTTTTTGACTGAAATTTTATTAAGAGACTGTCTTTATGAAAAAAAGATGAATTCATGCATAGAAAGATTTTCCTAAACTCTAAAAATTGTTGTTATATTTTTTATTTTAGTATTGGAATCTTTGTGAATTTATACTTGTCAGACATGCTGCAAACCATATAAATAATGCACAACATTATAATTATACTAGAGCTAGTAGATTAGATTTTAGAACTAGATATGATGAATACTTATGCAAATTTGCTTAATGAATATAAGAGCATAATGAATGTTTCTAATTGTTATGTCTATACACACTTGCCTAATTCTGTTTCAGTAGGATTGTCCTGTGCCCAGTTACCCTTGTCATATGGTCTTTCATGTAATGTTTGCCATTCCCTAATTATACAGCAGGAATTTCTGGAAGAGTAAAAGGTAGACTATAATGTTTCTATAGATAAAATGCCTGAAGTTGTAAAATTAAATTCTTCTACTAAATATAATATTCCTATTATGTTTTATAACTCAAGCATTAACAGTACTAATGAGAAGAGTGTGTGTAAATTGATTGAGGCAGAGTGTATTTTATTAGAGAACAGAATGAGAAAAACGTGAAAATTAGTATGACTGGTGTAGACGGAGTGGAGTCTCATTCAAAAGATAAGACTGAACAAGAATTTGCAGGTGCATTCTAGACTTAGGATTTCGCAAGGGAAAGTAGTTGTGTGCAGGATGAGTGAGAAATGTGAGAGATGGGATATTTCAGTTATGATTGGAACAAGTGTGCGTAGTTATAATTATATAATTGATAGAAATTATGATGGGCGAATTCTCTATATTATCACATCTGTGGAAAAACAGTTCATTTTAACATTCCAAATAATTGACTAGGTTCTTGTTGGTCTTTAGCATTAGTTTTCCCTAAAATCTATCATGTAAGTAAGTTCTATGCAATGAGTAAAGTGATTGACAAAGGAGTGAAACATGGGTTTGGTCAGGTGCTTGGGAATGTGTTTCGTGTATTGGTTCCTCCTATTGATGAGGCTTTGAATGAAGTGAAGATCAGAAAGTTGTCAGGTTTCATGGAGCGTTTGGCTACTAATCCTGCACGTGCATTCACTAAAATTAATGAAGAGATTATTGCCGTTGGTGCAACTGTGGTACAAAACTAGCAGCTCTAAATATGATTTTGGCTGAAGAAGGTGAAATGTGCTGTGTAGTTAAGTTTCAGCAGTGTTGAACTTTTATTTCTGATAATACCATGGCCATTAATAAACATATTGAGAAGATAACTAACATTGAAAAAGAGGTTAGTTCTTTGGGAGAAACGGGTGTTTGAGAAACTGAATGTTTTAGTAAAAGTGGTGAGGGATTTGGTAATTAATTAATAACTATAATATCAAGCATATTGGTCTTTGTATATTGAAACTTTTAGATGTTAGTTGTTTTAATGGAGATTTAAAATGTTGTTGTGACAAGAGGCAGAAGATGACCAGATGGATGAAGAAGGAGGAAATGGAGCTTAATGACTTTAAAGCAGAAATGTTTGATAAATTGAAGGTCTTGCAGAAGATGAACTTAGAGACACAAAGGATGAAGTATTTCAGTGTCATATAGTGTAATGTAGTATGACGATTTCAGAAATCATCAGAGGGGGTGTTGTGAAAGCGTTTTTCACAATAAGAAAATAATGCTTAATTTAGAAGTGTTTAAGCCTGACTAGGCATTAACCAGCTTGGACTGACATAATTTCACATTTTCAGAAAGAAAGGGCACTTTTATTTAATGTGAACGAGCATTCTTGTTATGCAGGTGTTTGTGATTCTCTGTGTGCTTTTCCTTTTCAGAAAATCAGCAACATAGAAGTCTCATTCATAGTATTGTTTACTGTATTAATACATTTTTTAATGTGTTTCCTCCGAGAACGCCAAGTTTAGGATGTTCCTGTCTTTGAAACATTCAAGGACCTTTGCTCAAGTCTTTTCGAGGGACCATTTATTTAGATGAACTGTCTATTGTATTTCTCTATTATATACATTTTATGTAATTTCCTTCATTTCCTATGCACGTAGTTGTTTACTAGATGTATCTTATTTGATGTATCAGAAAATTGACTGGTTTACATGAATATATCTTTGCTAATCCAGCTCTATTATTTCATCTCTGACTATACTGAGTCTGTGTTTTTTTTGTGCCTAAAGTCTTATAAAGAGTTATGGTTTGGGGATATTTGCCAGTGTTTTTGGCGCACGCTTTGGAGGTACACTCTACATTGGTCCTTTTGCTTAATTATACTTGGTTCTGGCTGCTGTTTGCTTTAGAGATGGACTTTATGTGAATTATCTTGCATTATTTCATTTTAGCGTATTATGATTGCTGATTCCCTGTGATTTAACTAACAACTTTTTGCCTACTGTAATGAACTTAATTTTTAATAAACCGTTATGGTTTCAACTTGAATTTTTGTATTGTGGAGATTTCATTTATTGTCATTGGCGTCAGTCTTATGAAGACTCAGGCTGTCCTGATTCTAGGTCTAGACCGTCTTAATTGTGTTCATTAGAGCATTGACAAAAACATATCAGGACGATGAGTATCAAATCTTTCCAACTAAAAGGAGTACTTGGATATACAACTAAGGAAAGATGCACTGTCTATTTATAGAAATAGGTACACCCGTCCATTTAATCAATTAAATTCAATTCGATTGAGGAAAGATTACTGCTCCCAGACACATTTGATTGTGGTTTGTACATGGGGCAGTGCAAAGTTTGTGCTCTTAGGCACAATACCTGTGGAAAGGGTGAATATGCTTTTTATTGCTATCTAAAATAATAAGGAATGGGGTCCAGTCTGTTTTCTGTCACAGTTTGTATTTCAACTATTGCAAATATAGATGATGTTTGATTTTCTTGATGCATAATAGTTCACTGTATTTTACATAGTGCCTTATTTTTGAAGCATTGTAATGTAAATGAGGGAGCGAAAGGGTGCATAGCTGAGAAATATTATTAACACCAATATTGTCTGCTTTGTTTAGTGGATGCTGTGCAGAATGTGCTGTGTGGGCTGTGCACTGTGCTCTTGATCCTTTTTCGCCCGGCCTAGATCAAGTGTCATCTTTCCCAGTAGTCCCTCAACTTTTTTTGCGTGCGGAGGTGGGGGTCCAAGGGACCTTTTGCCCCCCCCCTCACACACACAAGGTCGCTCTCTCACTCTCACTCCCCTATGTCTGGATTTGTGCTCCTGAATCCTATTTTATGGTAATTCTAATGCACTTCCAAGGATGTTTTGAATGCTATTTATACAAGTTAAATGCATGAACAATTTACCAAATAAAGTCGACTGACATATGTTGCAAGGTCTTGAAAGAGGGAACCTATGCAAAGTATAACATGAGGCCACATTTCCCATGCAAAGTCTTCAGTTAGAGATTTCCTTAGCCTGGGGTGAGGGGGAATTAAATGTTATGCTTTTCTATCTTTCCAATCCTTTGATTTTTTTGGGTTTGAGGAAAACGGTTTGGTTCTGGGTCTTGATCTCTCACCAGTTCTTTTGTTACAAAAACAACTGCAAATGCTTCTTCTTTCTGCATCAGAGCTCTTAGTGAAACACAATCTAGCTCCTCTCATTACTGTCTGGCGAGAGTGCCATCCAATCCCACGCAGAAACGTCGAGCTTCGCCAAGCTATTCTTGAAAGCGAAACTCCCATTCTGGAAGATTTTGTACTTTCGACTGCATATCCTCTTTTGCAGGACTAGTCATGCATTCATGTTTTTATAAACACAGCGCTAGTTTGAGGAGTATGTTTAAAGCTATGTCGTTTTCACTTTCCTGCTGCAGCCTTGGGAAAGTAACCTGACCTCGCCTTCACTTATCTGCCTGTACCCAGCCGAGGGCATCAAGTAATTTCCCGCTCATGAATGCGTAATAGGCCCCGCGCTTTTCACCTCAGGTTGGTGGAATGTCGCAGAGCCGTTGGAAAAGGAATCCTCGGCGTATCTGTTGATTCCATTTGAAATGTTTACAAATGAGCAGCTAGGCTGGCCGCTTTTAAGCGTGCCAATTAAACTGACGATTTACTGTCGGTGGAACTCCACGGAAACAGCTCCAGCCATGTGAACACGTTACTTTTCTGTAATCTTCCAGAGCATTTTCTCTTTCCACGCTCATTAATTCTTTACTGTTTGGAAAGTTCGTACCTGTGTACCATGACGATTGGCAGTGCCGCGTCATTAAACATTAATCGGGCGGCTCCGAACCTCCTGGGCAGAGCTTGTCTACCCGGAGTCTGAATATTTCCCGAGCGAGATGTCTGTTAATTGAGGCAGCAGGAAATACGGCTGGAGACACGATTTACACGAACCGCTGTTTTTGTAAATAAACAGCTAAAAGGCGGTCGTTAACAATGGCTGTCATGATCGAATGGTCTAACCTGGCACCCTCTGACTTACCGTCATTTATTTTATCACAGTTTACCCAGCTGAAAAATTGCACCAGGCAGTAAAGATCAGCATCTTTACTCAGCGTTCTTTTAGATTAAAAAACGCCTGTTATTTCACAGAGAGTGCATTTGGGAACTCTATGATACAATAGTGATGTTGTACAGACAGACATTTTTAGGTCTCACCTGAGACAGTGCATGCACGAGAGATGTTTGGCTTTATCAATGTGTTTTAGCCATGTTGTACAGCAGCTTTGACAATGCTTGTTTAGGTCTTGTCAGAGGTGGGCGTGCCCTTAAAATCTGGAGCCTGGCTCGAGCCAGATGCCTGACTCTGGCTCAGGTGGGGATCTCGTGGACCCTCGAGCCCAACAAGATACAAGCCTGGCCCCTCCCTCTTAGTAAGAAACTCTGGCTCTGAAAACCAACATTTTGAAACACAAGCACAGATGCATTGTCTACTGACATCTCTCACCAATAGGCAATAGACCGTTGTTACTTTTACTTAGAATTTTAATTTGGTTTTTACAGACTGTGAAATCCAGCATTATGTTAAAACTCTAAAAAACACCAACACCGACGACTTGAATTATGCAGGTCTGACTTGTAAACAATGTGTCCGTTTTGGTGTTTCTTACAGTTTTAATACAATGTTGCTTCTCACAGGCCGTGAAAACTGAGGTAATGTGGTGTACGGCCAGAGCTGCCAACTTTGGAATTGGGGAACCAGGTTTGTGTCTCGGTGTCTGCTCAACATCTTGTGATCCTGGGTAAAATAAAAAAAATGTGATTTTGTGTAATGTAACTGGTGCTCATGTAAAGCACTCCAGTACATTCGGGTTGAGTTTGCACTATATAAAAATGCAAAGAACATAAACAAAGGGCGATTAAGGAAAGGAACAGAGTAGCACTAAAATATAATAAGAAAAGCCCTTCAAAACGTGCTCTAGATCTGCCATAATAATCCCTTACTAATGAGTAAAGTAAACAAAAATAGAAAGGTCATTTTACAAATGAACACAAACTTTATATGAAGTTGTCTTTATGTATACTGCCAGGCCTTCAGAGACTCTAAAAACATGGATACATGGGCAGTATTTTACTTTTGGAAAGGTGGCAACCCGTGGAAGCCAGTGTCAATGCGGGGGCTCTTTGAATTTTCAATTACCCCCTTGATCCCCACTCTCTCAAGTCTAAACAATGTGAAAATTGTCAGTGATGGGCCTCATGGGCCAATTAGATTTTCCCTAAAGGTACTTGGCAGACCATTTGGCTCACCGGAAATTTAAAGAGTGTGTAACATGCCAGGTCCTCTCTTGGTTCCTCCACCATCATCAGCACATTCACAGCTGCTGGAATTATGTATCTGATAATCCTCCCAATGGTGCACCTGAAATTGGAGGGAGGAGATAGAAGTGGGCGCAGTGTGGTGGGGAGAACAAGGACTGGGATAAAGGTGCACTGTCCATTCATCCTCCACCTTTCACCTAGCTGCTCTCCAATTTAAGTCATGATGTGGCTGGTGCTGCTTATATTTTATTTGTGGGCTCGGCTCATACTTGAGCCCCTTGCTCGGCTCTGGCTCAGTTCTTCCCATAACATTTCTGGCTCGCCCACCACTAGGTTTATTTGCCACCTCTAGGTTTATTGTGAAACTAAGATGATTTATATTTGCAAAGATTATCTGAAATTTGACTTGGCAAAAAGCTAATGATTGACAATAACCACAGGGTAGGAAATGCAGATTATTACAGAAGAAGAAAATACCCCTTAGTGGTAATATCAACTCTACGGGTTATTGCTAGAAAGGATGAGTAAGGAGTAGGTGGAATCAGTGGGAGCATTAATGACAATGGGGAATGGATGGTGGTGTAGCAACAGGATAATGTAAATAAGAAATTATTAGTCCTTTAGTGTCTTGTCAGATATAGTCTGAAAAGAGGAGTCCTTAGATAGTGGCCAAGTGACAGTAGAGATGGTTTAGCCCTGACATCAGCCAGGTAGGAGTTCTAGAACAGTCTATAAAGATCTGAAGCTTGACTTTCTAATACAAGCTTGTCTTTGCTGGTGAGGTTTCTTGTGCTCAGTGTCGCTTAAGAATTTTGGGGGCACTCGGCAAGACACTGTTTGGGGGCCCCTGTACGGAACAACATTTAGTTTTACTACCCATTTCCTGCTATTCCAAGCTGGCACGATGCCAAACAATACTAAATTATATGTTAAACTTTAACAGGGTAACATAAAAACAGTAAAAATATGTGTTGCTTGGGACTTCAAAAATCCTTAAAATGACAAGGGGTATAGAGACAGAGTCAGAGGTAGAAGTAGGCAGAGCGGGAAAGAGGTTTAGACAGAGAAATAGGATGGACATGAAACAGAGAGAAAATTCAGTTTCCAGGGGTGCCTTGTAAGATGAGGGCTACCCTGGGCAACTGCCCACTTTGCCCATCCCTTAAAACATCTCTGTTTGTGCTTCTGAGCTACCTACAACAATTGTCGTTATCTGTGCAGACAAATTACCATCAGGAGTGGTTTCTACATCAAGGCATCATAAGTAAAAAGTTGAAGTGTGGGAAGCACATAACTCTTGGTACAATATTTTCTTTTGAAATTAAAATGACCCCTCTTACCATATTCATTCCCGACCTTAGATGTGCAACTCTACATGAAAAAGCTCTGGCGGACTGCAAGATTGAATGTTGTTTCTACATCACAGTTTATCTCATGGAAACCTGCCTGAAAATTGGAGGGTGATATTTTACCATATAAGAGTTCGGGAGCGTGAAGACAAAGCAAAAGAAAACAGTCAAATAATCTTTGGGCCAGGAAACAATAAGGTATCTTGGCAGATTAGTACGTGTGCTGCGGAGAACTGAGCGGGGAACAGGCTGGAATACCAGAAGACTGCCCTCAATCTGTTAATCCTTCTGACATGACTGTCTATCATTCATAAGACTAATTTCAACCTCTATTTGTGTCTAGGACCCAAGTTATTTAGTTTAATCCAAAATAATTGCATTATGCTGTTCAAACTCAGACAGTGGCATAACGCAAAATGATGGGGCCCCCTGCAGAATGTGATGAGGGGCCCCTGAGACTCCCATATCTCATAGAAATTCATTGGACTTGGGCTTAATGGGGCCTTCCTGAAGGGAGGGCGAGTCCCCTGCATGGGCCTGCACGGGCCTGCATTACGCCCCTGAACTCAGGTGAGTATGAGTCTATGTGAGTGGGTTCATAGGTGTGACTGTATATGCACTTATATCAATGTGTTTGATCTCTGGTAAGTGGGCTCCACTTTGGGGCCTATGCATGACATTTTTCAGGTATCTGATATTTGTTGATGATGAATGGAGATGAAAGGTCTTCCCTTTTAGTCCCTAGTAAAGGCTAGTGATTGGTGAAAATGACAAGATGTTAAGAACTAAACATTTCACAGAAATGAAAATCTGTAGTTTAGGCTGCGTTTGGAAGACTAATTGCATATTTTGGTTCCCTGATACCAGCAGTTGCTTCCTGCAATGGCCTTTATGACATGATTTAGGTAGAGACATATTATTATCTTTATTAATAATTTTTTTATTATTCTATCAGCAGTATTGTCTACGCCCTGAGAATATAAGATTGATGTACTCTCTCTGCTGACTGATTATGGGATCTCTTTGTAACTGAACAATAACGCTGCTGTGTGAGCCTGTAAGATTATCTAGCTGAGATCTCCATGGCTTTTGATTGTGATATTTGTTTAACCTTTGATTTGTTGGCCCTGCCTCTTTCTTGTAGTGTCTCAGCTGTAACATATGACTGAGAATCGACTTAGAACGGGCTGGATGGGAAAACAAAGTGAAGAAAGATGCTTTCAATAATATGTAGGCCAGGTAACTTTGCATGCCCAGATTTTCTTTAGTGCTTCAAATGCATATAGCATTAACTAATTTTTAGGAGACATTACATTTAAAAGTCCACTGATTGACAACATTTTGTGAAGGTTTTCTTGCGTAGGGTGAGCTTCAAGAACTCTAATGACAGTAAACCTTGAATGGAACAACACAAAAGTGTACCTTCAGAACCTCTGGAGTCTGTATGTGAAAATAGTCCTACAAAATGCCCCATTTTGCCATGTATTTTCAAATATTCGCAGAGCTGAACCTCCCCTACCCCCAAACATTCCACAAGGATTTCATGCTCACGCACTCCACTTGCTTACATGTTACAATTCCAGAAAGGGGTTTACACCCCGCCACTTTCAAAGTTCACCAGCCACCACTGATTGCCATTGATTGGTTGATTAATGAGCTTGTAATGTGCACAGTTACCTGAACGTGCCCTTGCACTGGCTCCTAAGCAATCATGAAACAGACTGGTGGGCAAAGATGAGTGTTTTAAAGATGTTTGAAGAAGAAAAAGAGGCCAGAATGATGGCACATTTCGAGAAGAAGATTATGCTAAAGAACTGCAGCATTGTGGGAGATGAAGCAACCATATTTTCTTGAACATTTTAATTTCTTTAAGGTGATTCTTCCGCTTCCTGGATGTCAGTGAAACCTGGCCAGATGGGAAGAAACAGGACAACATTTTCTTTATAAAGGGAGGAGGCCTGAGCCCAAGGAAGAGGTTATTCTTGTAGTCAAGAGGTGATGATCTCTTGGGTAATCAGACAGCAACATTCAAAATTAAGTTAAGGCAGGGCATTTCTTAAAGTACAAACAAAAGGCAAAAAGAAGTATTGCTGATCTGGGGAATGAAAGATAGTAAGCAATCGAGCAATAAGCCTAAGTTGGAGTCACTGGAGACAGGCTCAAGCAAAGATCCAAGCTGGGATGGCTGCCAGGCAGTGGTCCAAAGAATGGGGATCTGCCACCTCTGTTTTGTTAAAGTTAAATTTTAGAGTAATGGCAGTGATCCAATTGGCCATTGGCCATAGAGGTTTTAAAGATCATGAAGATTTGAAAAGTAGCTGTAAGTCACCACACGGACAGTCAAGATGAAACAGGACATGTGGGTCATTGGCATCAGTATAAAATGAGAATCCCAATATCCCTATAGCAGTCAAGGGTGCTGTATAAGCATTGAAGAGAGTGGATCTTAGGGATGAGTCATGCAGAACCCACCCAGGAGATGCCTGAAGTAGATAGATCAGGGTGGCGAGTGACTGCCTGGACTCTATCAGACAGAAACAATTTTATTAACTTGCGAGCCAGAGATCTGATCTCCACACCCCAAGCCTAACTAGCAGTACTGAATAATTGACAGTGTTGAAGGCTGCGGATGGATCAGTATAGTGACAACGCTTTCATCTAGCACTAGGCTGATGTCATCAAGAACAATTGCAAAGGTTCTCTCTGCGTGAGATGCCAGAAGATGGGCTGAGCTGGCTCCAACACAGACGACTGTTCCAAAAAAAGAGAGAATTAGGTCTTTACAGATTGGCAAAAGAGAGACGAAGAAAAAGATTTCACCTATATGGATCCACGCTAGGCTGCTTGAGAAATGGGACCACTATTTCTTGTTTAAAAGTGGAAGGAACCACAGCACCGGCGAGAGGGCAGTTGTGGTGGCACTAAGGGTAAGAGCTACAATATTGGGCCACTTTCCTCAGCTAAAAAGGGGAAAAAGGTCTAAAGGGGACCCAGAGCGTTGAGCTAAAGAGAGCTGTGTTCTACTCAGAGGATTTGAAAAACAAGCTGACAGGTGGTGAGATTTATGGGTTCTGAGATGTTGTACAAGTTTGGTACAATGGGGCATCAGAAACAAAGAGTTTCTAATGTCTTGAATTTTAGACTAAAAGAAAGAGGAATGTTCAGTGCACAATTCAAAAGAGGGACTAACTGCAGACTAATAGGGTTGCAGAACTTGGTGCAATTTAATAAATCGCTGTTGCGAGTTGGTAGCGTAACAAGATCAGTTTTATAAGCACCCTCTTTCAATGATCATTAATAGAAAGGGGAGATTCTTGAGCGAGACTGGCAAATAACTTAAGGACTGAGAATGTGGACCAAGGACGACAAGCAATCGAAGGGAGCAGGCATGGGCTACTGGCCTGGCAGAGATAGAGAACATAAAAAACAAGAATGTTGTAGATAGGAGAGGGTTGAGTATAGTGTGATGTAGTGGCCAGTTCCAATGTAGAGAATGCAGGAAGACAAGAAACTTTGAAAGAGTCATGGATGATAAGAAAATGGTGCCATTATTGTTTCTCTGCTTATTGATTTGCCACTGACAGATATTCCAACAGTTTATGATTACTGCCAAAGTCAATGCATCTTTTTTCTGCCCTTTGAAATTTGGCTTCAAGATACAGAACTAATTTCTTCTCTATCCTTGTAAGAACAGTTCATGATTACTCTTAAAGTCAATGCATCTTTTTCTTTTTTCTGCTCCTGGACATTTGGGTTTAAGATACAGAACTCATTTATTCTCTATCCTTGTAAGATATGGAGGTGTTTTTCATACCCAAATTTAAAATGTTTAACAGTTTTCATGCACTAGCCTTAGATGCAAAATTGAGTGTGAAAACCATTAGAAATGGTTGCATATATATGTGTGTTATTTTGTGCATGTTCACAACCTGGACCTGCAGATAACTCTTTTGGTGCTCTTTGAGTTGAGTTTTAGGGGTGTGAACACATTTCAGTTTCGCCCCCTTCAAAAAAGGACTTTAGCACTGTACATCTGATTTACAATTCAATTTTTGCACTAGTGAGTTACAAACATGATTTTTGTAGAGGTTGTTTGATGAAAATGATGGTGTGAAACTGCACAGTTGCTAAATGCCTGACACAGGCATAATCTGTAATCTTGATGCTGCTGTTTTACATCTTCAGCTGATTAAACCAGTCCTGCAAGCTGGTCTTAAGGAAGTCTCAATTGATTTTAAGATGTAGTTTGCCTAATGCCATGTTATGAGAGTTTAGGCCCAGTACTTTTCACTAGGAGAGTGGAAACAAATTTTATTGTGTTGGTGCTAGCTCAGAAAAACAGTGCCCACCAGTCGCTGCCAAAGAAAATGACACTCCACCAAACAAAAACGAAGGTCACTGACACCCAAGATGCATGCTGGATAATATTTGATGATGAATATTTCCAAATAAACATGGGCATAGTCAATAGGTCTTACCTTTTTGACCTGTTAGCTTTGCCAATGCTTAATGCCAATGCTGTTCAGCATTAGGAAAAAAAAAGAGTAATTACTGTATTGCTAATGCGGAACAGCACTGGCAAAAATATTTAAAAAGTGCAATGACACATATGCGTGCATGGGTCCTCATGCATTTTCAAGTATGAGTCATGACACTATGGCAGCTCCAGCATCACAACCAATGCACATGCATTCACCATGATGCACTGGCCATTTTGTTTTTTGTTTAATTTACTGTTCTAAGATGGCAGATGGCCATCTTGGAGCTGTGAATTAAAAAGTATATTGCAGCTCATTTGTGTTAGGAAGGAGCAGCCTGTCAGCAAATTACAGCTGCTGTGCCCTCCAAAAAAGATATATGGCATTTAAAAAGAATGAGACTGGGAAGTTGGGAGCAATGGTGGTAAAAGGGAGAGTAATGATGGGTGGCTTGAGTAATTGTCGAGGAGCGGTGGGAGCAGTGGAGGGTAGAGCAATGGAGGAAGTGGTAAACTCTAACTGTAACAAAACGAAGCAGTCCAAGGCCTACTCCGGGGAGGGGGCGTGGGGTAGTAATTTCCATTTGCTGGCACGTAGCAACAACATTCAATAAATGATTGTCCAGTCAGTGCTTTTTGTTTTTAAAAAGGAAAAGTACATTTATTACACACACACTGTTAAATACTATGCATTAAATTGCAAATATGTATGTCAGGTAGATGAAAATGCCTTTGGTGAGATCCTCATATCACAATACACTAATAGTAGGTCGTGAACCTTATAATCACAATAGCACCATCTACATCAGAAACAAAATCAGAATATAAAGGGGGTGTCATTTTATATAAGGCAGACCAACTGACTTTATCAAGGGGTCACCAGATTAGTAATAATAATCACATCTTATGGTGGTTAAAATCAGGAGGAACATTAATAGTTTAAATTACTGTCATTATAAGAATACACATTGCAACTGTTCACATTTAAGAATGCCAGTAAAGCATCATAATTCAAAGCAATCATAAACGCAAGTGTCAGAATCATTCTTTTACACTGTTCATGCCACAAAATGAAGCTGTAGAACCCACCAATATAAGTACCCATACTTTAGAGACTAAGAGCAAAAGCTCTAGCTCGAGGAGATCTTGTAATCCAAATAAGCCTCTCGTTGGGTCCTGAATTCAATTTACCGTAAAACAGCATACATTTGTAAAACATTTCTGGGGGTGGCTGCTGCACTCCTTGCAGTCCCCACAATGCCCAATACTTCTGTTGGTGGTGCCTCTGCCATTGTGGGACCAAAGAAAGCACCAAACACTACCAGCCTGCACACAGCCTTATGGTACGCTTCTCGGCCTGCTTTATGAATATTTGTTGTGTGCTATTAATTGCCCGTGGCCTTGGGCAGCGGGACATTTTTCCTTTTGGGTGTTTTAGCCTGGCGCTTCAGCCTCGCAGTTTTTAAATCTTTCCAGAGCCGGGTGCCCTTGTCCCTTTGAGGGACCAGAATGTATGGTATGTCCCATGCAAGGACCCCATCCTACACAGTCCGTCTGACTCCTGCTGCAGCACAGCTGATATGTGCTGCATGGAGCTGGCACATCCTCCTCTGTGCTCCCGCCTCATAGGCAGCAGACCCGCTGTGCTTCGCTCTCGACCAGAGGTGGGGGCAGTTTGGTCCTCGTGCCTCTCTTCTTCTGTGTATCCTGGGGGATGGAGTCCCCGGGACATCGGGGACTCATGCCGGCCCTTCTCTCATCAGGGTCCCAGAGGTGGAATCCCAGACCCCAGTAAATATTGTGCCGGGTCTCAGAAAGATGGGGTCCTCCCATGGCAAACGTGTTTGAAGGGTGTGGCCCCACACACGCCCCTGTCCCCATGGATGAAAAGAAACAACATTGGAGTGTTACCCAAGATCTTTGCCCTCCTCTGCGGAATTTAAATAATTCAGGCAGAGTGCCACTCGCCCGATTTCTTTGTTTTAGATGGCGCATTTTGAGGATGCATATCTTGAGCCCCGTTAGCCCGATTTGCTCCATCATTGGTTCGTTTTGCTTCTGGTGGTCAACTCTAGCCATCAGGAGCATTTTCAACAGGCCTTCTGGGCTCTAAAAGGGCACATAGTGCAGGGAGCTGTTTTTTCTTGCTCCCCGTGCCAGCCTTCTCCCCTGCCTGGCTCCTGGTCCTTCTTGCACAGTCCCTCTGCTACCAGCCAGCAGGGGACGCTCCTGCCTGCACTCCCCAGCACCCAGAGCCTGTCTGTCTTGAAGGGCAGCCATGGGAGGCAGTAGACTTCAGGTCTTCCCCAACTGGTCCTCAGGCTCCATATGGGGCCATTCTTCTGCTGTTGTCACCTCCCAGGTCCAGGAGCTTCTTCACTCTCTCTCTATGGTTTATTGAATGGGGATGGAAAGTTTTAGATGTCAATCACCCCTGGCCAGTCCTAGGATGTCACATCATCCCTCAACCCCTGTCTCAACCTTCTTGGACAGCATTCAGGAACAATCAAATACCTTCAGGTTTTCACTGAAAAGAGTCCTCTGAGGGCATCAGCTCCACCCCTAGCCGACATCATGGCCAGATCTCTTCCAACCAAAACTTCAAAGGCAATCCCCTCCTGTGTTGGCTTCTGATGCCTGAGCTTTCTCTTTTGCTCAATCAGTGTGGGCTGTCCCAGCACAGGTGCAGTGTGACAAACTAATTATTCGATGTATATTTCCCCCATGCCCCTTTTCTCTCCCAAGAACTCGGTCAATCACAGATAACTGCTCCCTTTGTGTGGGAAGGCATTTGTTCACTCTTCTGGAGAGCAGAGTATTTAACTTTCCCAGTTGAGGCACAAAGGCCTGGAATATGATTATGAGGTGAACAACAGTATTATATGACGATTCCTGAAGTCCCATAGGATGTTGATTTAGTGATTTAGGAACTGCTAAATCAAACTTGGTGTGCATGTTTTACCCTAGTTTGACATCTTGCTGGACTGTTTAGACAGATTCCCTCAAGCACTCGACACACATAATAGTCCAAGGACAATAGTTCAAATCATTGGTAGTATTCCAATTTTTCTTTATTCAGTTGCTTCACTCTAGCCATTCAGTTGCTTCCCTCTAGCCAATGTGTGTTTTGTCAGCAAACTTCATTAGGGTTAGAAACCATACAATACAATAGAATTGCTCAGCAGCGGTGGCCGGCATAACTCGCTGGTGGCGTGGCGGGTGGGTCGCGCGAGTAGGTCGTGCAGTGGGGGGGTCGCGCATATTTGTAAAAAAATTAAATAAAATAAACTTACTGTTGCACCAGGTCTTGCGTCTTTGCTCCTGCTTTTCTCCATCTCAGACGGAAGCACAGCCAGGCCCCACTGACCAATGACATCACTGCAATGCAGCGTTGTGATTGGTAGGCACCAAGGCTCCCCTGACCAATCACAATGCTACAATACAGCATTGTGATTGGTTTTGAGCATCCTGTTTGGGCTTGTTCTCCATGCAGGCTGTAATGCAGCCTGCATGGAGAACGGGGAAAGCTCGCATGACTGGTTTGGGCGGCCCAAGAGGGCAGATTAAACAGTCATTGCCCAGTTAGGAGTGGGCAAACCACTCCTCCTCTGCCCTGCTCCGAGAGCAGAGCAGCCCCGCCTACCTGCAAAGCAGCAGGAAGCATACAATTATAGTAACTTAAAGTTATTATCATTTTATTCTTCTTCTTCGCACTGCTTAAAAACAGTGGGGCAAAGCTCCTCCGCCATAGCGGAGGAGCTGCCACTATTGCTCAGTATATGACAGACCCAAACCCCTTACACCATGTAGATTTGTCCTAAAGTTAAATGTAAATGTGAAATAATGTTTGAGACATGTTTCCGTGAGATGAACGTTCAACATGTTTATTATTGAGAATCCTTCACCCAAGTGCTCCAATTTACAGTGTGGCATCAAAGCCTTATAACATTTTAAAAAATCCTAAGTGCAAAGCAGCAACTAGTTTACTCCTGTAAAAAACAATTTAATACACCAAGTGTAAGTGCACCTTTAAACTGTGAACCCAGACTGGATCTGCTGTGCGATATTACAATGCTAGTTAGATTGTAGGCTCACTTATACAATTCCAATCGCAAACTATCTAACTTACCAGGCTGTGTATTGCTTTTCAGTATAAAGCCATAGATAGATCCACAGTCCTAAACACATTACTCAATGTTATAATATCGCTATCCATGTAAAGCAGGAAACTATCACCTACCAGTAGTCACCTTGCATCAGTAAGTTACTTACCAATTTTCTAAGTCACATTTCTTAGCTTCCTAAATATCTTTTAGAGGGAGTGAGCTCAAATCCAGCTGCACTTCCAATCAGACCTGAAATAGATGATCAAATATCTAATATAATCTATATTCTACATGTTGAAAATCAAAGCTATATCAAATTGGTACAGGATTGCAAGATCCTCTACTTACCCTTGATAACCTTCCCAATTGTCCGAACGTTTCTGTAAAGCTACATATGTGTGGTATGCTACATGGGCGTCATATTGGGTGTACTATAAATACCAACTAGACCTAGTGCTACGCCATCGTCATTACAATTGTGGGCGCCATCTTTCAATGTTCTGTAATACCTTATGTATGGTATTTCACAAGCCACATGGAATCCTATTCACAGCTCGAAACTCCCACTTTAATTAGGTACCATTATAAGAACCGGGTACCTATATTGCTATTCCCTCAAAGAGAAAATAATTTGTCAGCTTTAACATTCATAGTACTCTGTTATCAATAAAAAGCGGCTGTCATTTTTGTTAATTCATTACTTATCTTCTATCCATATTTTATAGTGCCTTATGAGTGGGAATAGTCTCAATATAAGAAACTATAATGTGGGGGTAGTTTACGTGTGTTCCTCCCCTCCTAATTGTCATATGATTCATATAGATTAACTTTATCCCTACACTTGGGCGAGTAACATAAAACTCAGACAGATCCTACATTACATAATCATCTACTAATATAGTGGATTAATTCCTCACAAGAGTTTAGTGACCTTCTAAAAAGGTGATAGAGCTTATATACCATTACTGTATACTTTCCAACTAGTGTGTCTAGTTATGATTAACTCAATGACACAACCCGTTACTCCTTATGTCTGGTTGTTACATCAGTCAGAAATATATCCTAAAATATATTGTAACTCATGATCTATATTGAAACCCTTTTCTACTGCTTTCAGCTTCATAATCCAGCATGCTTCTGTACAACTTCAGCACAGTTCTCTATTCCCTCCTCTTGGGTCATATTGATTTCCACTTCCATGGTACTGAAGAGGTGTGCACTGACTAGTCAGAGAGTCTTGTTAACCCTCAGAGGTTTGGTATTTATAGTACACCGAATATGGTGCCCTCGTAGCAAACCACACATACGCAGCTCTACAGAACCGTTTGGGCAACTGGGAACGTTATTGGGGGTAAGTAGAGGATCATACAATCTTGTAATGATATGATATAGCTTTGATTTGCAACATGTTTAATATAGAGAATCTGAGATATTTGATGTTTTATTTCAGGTCCAATTGGAAGTGCAGCTGACTTTGTACTCACTCCTGCTATGTTACTCAGGAAGCGTAGCGATTTGACCTAGAAAAGCGACTAACTGATCAATGGTAACTAATGATGAGTGATGTTTTCCTGGTTTATGTGGCCAGAGATATTATAATGATGTGTAATGTTTTTAGTACTGTGGATCTATGATTAGTCTTTATACTAGAGAGCAATACACGGTTTAGTAATTTGTATGGTTTGCGATTGTAATTGTATAGGTGAGTCAACAATCTAACTAAAGCTGTAATATTGCATATATGGGCAGGCTTACACTTGGAGTATTACTTTGTTTTTTACAGAGAGTAAACTGGTTGTTGGATCACACCTAGGACTTTTTGATGTTATAAGTCTTGCATGTTTCACTGTGAATAGGATCACATGCGTGAAGGATTCTCAATAATAAACATGTTTGAATTGCATCTCAGGGAAACATGTCTCAAACGTAATCCAATTACATGTAACTTTATGACAAATCATTTGGTGTAAGGGGTTCTGGTCTGCCATATACTGATAAAGTAATTATGTTTTATTGTATGGTTTCTAGCCCTGGCAAAGTCTGTTGGTGAAACACATCTTGACTAGAGTGAAGCAACTGAATAGCTAGAACAAAACAACAGAATAAAGAAGAATTGGAATACCAACAGTAACTGGAATTATTGTCCTTGGACTATTATGTGTGGAGAGTGCTCGAGGGCATCTGTCAAAACTTGGGACTTCTGCACCCTTTGTGGAGCATTTGAAAGCACTACTCCCCTCTTGAAGCATTATTGTGCTAAATTCATCAAACCTGGAGTCATATAGCATAAAGTGCGTGCCTGCAATTTTTTCTAACTACCAGACTCTTGGTGATCTTGCTGGACTGTGTAGGCCTAATTGAAGTGAAAGAGTAGATTTCACCAATATGTATATTACAGAGAAGGCACTACATATTTTCTAGTAAACAATACTGATCTATCTATAAATACCCACCAAAATTATAAGGCCTGCCTCAGGTAAGCACCTATCCTTCTGTTCTAGGCTACCAGTGCACAATGACCGGGTTGTGCATGACAGTAGTTTCACAAGTGCCCCCTGCACACATGTGCACATGCGTGTGCACACATGTTCATGTGTAACCAGTCCTTTCCTGAAAAGGTAGACACTGGTGGATAACACACTCAGTCCAATTACTGTCAAATTACCATGAGCGAGACACAGGTAGTGAGACTCACAGACAGGTTAGTCAATAGTGAAAAATCCTGGTAAACTAAATGGGTGGAACCCATGTGCAACATCCACCACTGCCAGTGGAAACCAGTGGAAGAAATAGCCATTTCTCAATGAGTTCTGACTAGACATGCCATTTGCCAGTTGTCACCACCACATATATCTTATTCTGGCCTTCCTACACTAAGACCACTCACCTAACTCACCCATCAGTTCACCTCTTCCCACAGTGAACCTAGACTGCACTAAGAACCCTCCTGGTTCTATGTCTCCTGGTTCTATGTTAGATGCACCCAGTACACCAAGCACCTAATGGCCTGAGCAAGTCTATGGGCACTTTTGCTCTGGGTCATGCAACACTGCACCTACCACACAGTTCCTGGCAGGGGTTCAGTGCCTCAGCACTGATGCCATCACAACAGACAGGTCTGAAACCCCTCCCACACCGGCCACAGGCTGTACTCCATCTGCAGAATATACACAACCCAGCACCCTCACTCATCCGGGTTACTACTCCCTACAAACGCAGGCATAAGCCCCTCACAGGATCTCTGACCCGCACCACAGCACTTACTCTGGGGTCTATAGCTGCCACCACACTTGTGGTATAACTGCCTTTCCTTTGGAAAGAACATCCCACTCAAAAAGTAGTACTCCCCTGACAGAGAATCACTGCTGGGCAGCCCCATCCACGGAAACCACCTCAGCAACTCTGGTCGACCTGTTCTTCATGAGAACAGGCTCATGTTCCCCACCTGTGGACACTCAGGCCCCACCTGGTCAACTGGAAGTGCCACTGGGCACTGTGAAGGCCACAACTCACCGAGGTCCCATCTCGGGCCACTTCCTGGCCTCCAAGAAGTCAAGCTGGAGACCAACCAGGAACCTAAAGATTCCTCTGTGAATTCTGGCAGGTCACTCTGAAGGCACACATTGCCACCTTCAACCTCACTCACTCAGAGAACGCCCCTATATGCTGAGTTCATGCCTGGTAAACCAGGGCTCCTGAGTGGCCTCGGGGCATCGCACACCAAGGCTGGTATACATAAAGTGCACTAGGTAGAAGTCTGCTAAGGCAGAGCCTTCAGCAGTCTGTCCTTCTGACAGCCTTAATTGGCAATCCCTAACAGAATGGTTATGCCACCCACCCTGACTGATGCACCTGGTGCCCTCCATCTGGAGCAGGCACCACACTGCCGCTGGTTTGGCTATTGGGGGCTGCATTCTCATCTCCTGCACCACCTCCTCATGGGCATCTGCCCCAAAACTGGTACACCTAAAATGCACCCATCAGAAGTCTGCAGAGCAAAGTCCTCTGCAGTGTGCCCTTCTGACAGCTCAGAGCTCCTAGCCAGTTCTGAAATCTTAGACAGTGCATCCATATTCCCTGTCTGGAAAATGAGTATAAAGGTGGGATCCAAACCACCCAACCTTTTTCTATTCCAAGTTCTTGATGACTAAGGAAGAGTGTACTTCACAGAGTACTTGAAGGACTGTTGTGTGATCCAGGCTGGAGTCAGCCTGACAGCCAGTCTCCCAGAGGGGAGGGTATATCACATGAAGTATGCAATTTCTGCAAAGGGAGCTGAAGGTTAGTCTGGAGCCTAGCAGCCTGCCTGGCTACTGATAGAAGGAAGGAGTGTTCCAGACCATGCTGGAGGATAGACTGTCAAAGTGGAGAAGAAGTTCAGCATGCTCCTGTTGTGAGGAACAATCAGAGGAAGCAGATGACCAAAAGGGTGTGAAGCAGGAGTGACCAATGTTGTGAAGGAGTCCCTTGGTCTCCCTGAAGGATTCTTAGTATGAACTACACCAAGACTTTGAAGTACTAAGCATCATGGGGCATGGCCAAGCTGGTGCCGGGAGCTGTCATTTTTATGTAGAGCTTCGCTCTATAGTGGGCCCTTCCGTACTCATCCTGATACTTGGGGGTGATCTGGGCCCCTTTCATTGGAGAGCGGACTCTCCCTGGCTGCCTCGGACAGATGGAGGGTCTGCGGCTGACCCTGGCGGAGCTGGTGAGGCAATGGTAGAGGGTGCCTGGCAGTCCCCGCCTCATGGCTCGACCGGGGCCTGGGGCGTGATCGGCCACAGTGATGGCTGAGGCAAGCCATCGGGCTCCGAAAGGGGCCACGCTGCTGGACGCTGCAGCGGGGTTGGATCGGACCCAGGAGTGCAGCTCCCCTTGTGGCCCCATGGTGCTGGAGAGAGGCGGAGACGACAGCGCTACCTGGCCACATGTGTCGGGCCCTGAGTGGCCCGAGGGCAGAGGCAGCTGCATCTGCTCTGGCCACCTGCACCACTTGGCGAGACTGTGTGATCGAGCCCCGTGCGACTGAGCAAAGGACCTGCGTGGCTGCTTGGTGGATGCAGGTGCCCTTTAATTTGCCGACTGATCCACCGGGGCAGGGAACCGAGGATCCTCCATTGAACTGCGGCCCCAGTGGACATCAGCGTGGGTATATCAGGTGCTCCTACTGGCTACGCACTAAATGGATCTTGTGGGGCGTGGCTCCCCCGCTTCCAGAGCAGGGTGTGATGGTTGATTGCTGAGCCCGCCTCAGGCACTACACAACATGCTCCTTAGTTGGATTTAGGGGGACTGCGCAATAAGGCCACTTCACAGCACCAAGAGGACCGTGAGTGGCGCATTGTACCTTGGGCTGCCATGGCGCTGGGAACATTGGATGCGGCCAAGGCTGAACCTCTGTTGACTGGGCACATGGAGTGAGCCATAGACCACTGCTGCATAATTCCGCACGGTGACGCACTGGTGGGGGACTTATGGGGCTATGTTGAATGGCTGTCTTCTTTTTCTCTGGACCCCTTGAATCTACCAACTGCCTCATTGAGCAACAGGGGCGCCACTGGTGCCCGGAGGCATCACAGAGGGGTGCCCCCCCCCCGGCTGGCCCCATGGTGGCATTAGCAGGGAGGCACCTGGTACACAGACCCCTGAAGATGTTCTGACTTGTTTGTTTGGTTGCTTTCCTGGAGAAGTGGGGACACAGTGGACTGCTACGGTGACTCAGGGCTCCCGCACACAGGATACTGGAGCACTGACTTCCAGGTGACACTTTCCCCCCTTCCCTGATCTCTTGCTGCCTCAGCAGTCGTACCTGGTGTTGTTGGGGTTGCGAACATTGGGCACCTGGCAATATTGACCCTTGCTCAACAACTCACCTGCTGTGTTGCCCCCCCGCTGTCTCTCTGGATGCCCCCTAGACCCCCTGGATTGGATGATCGGGAAGCAGGTCCTCTCTGTCGCAGGTATTTGGATGCCGTGAGCGGCGGTGACTGGAATTTGGCCCATCCGAAAGCGTCCAAGCCTCCACCTCAGAAATCCATCATGGCTATGCTGGCAACGTCCCCGGCTCCAGTGGACCCGATCCGCCAGCTGGAATGCACACTTGACAAACATACGGGGATGTTTGACAAGGTGCTACAAGCTATCCATGTCTCCAAGATCGCCATGGAGGCTCAACTCGGGGCAATCCAGATAGAGACTAGGCTGTAGTGAGCTGATCATGTCAAACGTACGGAGAGAGTGGATGATGAAGAATCCTCCTTGACTTCCATGAGACTTTCCCTGATATCCATGCAAGATCAACTGAAAACCCTAAGGACTGAGGTGCATGATCTAAAAGCAAGGGCGGAAGACGCTAAGTAGCACTCTCGGCGCACCAATATCTGTCTCCCGGGCTTCCCTGAGAGGTCAGAAGGCCCCAACGTAGAGCTCTTCCTGGTATACTGGTTGACCATTATGGTCTTAGCTAATCAGATCCCGAAGTTTTTTTCCATCGAGAGGGCACACAGGATTCCTCACTGCCCCCCTTCGTCAGGTCCGACTCTGCGTCCTGTGATAGCACACCTGCTCAACTACACGGGCAGAAATCTCCTATTGCAACTGTTCCATGCAAAAGGCGCCTGTACTTACAACAGAAACACTATCACAGCGTATCCGGACTACACAGTGGAGATCCAGCGACATCGCAGAACTATTGGAGTGGTCAAGGCACAGTGTTGCAGCCTGGGACTGACGTATGCTCTACTTTTTTCCTGCCAAGCTTAGGGTTGTGGATGCTGACACAAGGCATTTCTTCCCCTCACTGTAGGAGGCCTGGACCTGGTTGCGTTCCAAGGGGGTGCAGGACCAGCCGGGTTCGATGAGACACCCCGACGCTGACGCCACTCACGCCGAACGCAAACTCACCCCTTTGAGAATCAGTCTGCTAAGGAATGGGCGCAGGTGGTGACTGAGGTTTCCCTGCAGGGCACTATCAGATTCCAGGTCTTGGCCCATGACACAGAACAGGAGTCGGTGCTGGGAGCCTACAGTTTTGTGACTTCGGATGGAGAATCCATGCTTGGGCCGGTAAGCTCACTCCGAAGAGGGACCCCAGTTCCGTACCTTTCCATTGAGGGTGAGTTCAATACACTGAGTACCTATATGATGGGAATGGTTGGGGGGGTTGGATATCCCTTAACATATTTGCTGACTGTGCTGGGAACTCCGCACTACACAAACTCCGTATTTGGGCCCAGGAGGATCAGCTTAACACAGGTTCTTCTGGCGTATAGCTCTTGGCCCGAGCCTCCAAAGACTTCCGCAAGGAATGTTTTGCACTAAGGACACATATTCGTTACTTATTGCACTGTTGGGGATTCTGTGGCTTGATGCCTGTTAGCGTTGAAGCAAAGGACGAGGGAGTTATTGCTATGGTAAAGATTTTGTTTCTTGTTAGCTTTGAGCAGGGCAGCACCAAGGATAGTGATTGACGTGGGGAGAGGGTGCATTGAGCAGCGTGGACCCCGGGCGGATACAGAATATACATGGCTAACACATACAATGTCCTGACCTGAATATCGGAGGCTTAGCGATCCCAATACGGCAACACAGGATATGTGTAACCCCGGGTGGGTAACCCCGCTCGGCCAGCGGAGTTTATGGAGTTTTGCCTACTCCGCACTCCGTTGCAAACGCGGAGTTTAGGCAAAACTCCGACTCCGTGGCGGGGCGGAGTTAGCCGGCTCCTCCACCCTCCCTAATTAATTATAATTTTAAAAAAAGTCACTTACCTGCTGTGACTGCCTCCTCCTCGCCATGGCTGCTCTCCTTCCTCGTCCTCGCCGTCCTGGTCTATTGGAAACCCCTATGTTGTACGTCTTGCAAGGTCTAGCTACGCCACTGCACTCGCTGATGACCCGGCCCAGAGCCTACGCTAGCTCCATTCAAGTTACATTTTGCATCTGGCCTGGGAGGCTACCACGGCTGAAGAGGAGGGTGGCCTTGCGAGCATGCCATGCTAATTACGGCCAGCAGTCATGTTTTGAGTGAGATTTGCTGCCACAAGTACAGGAATGCTGACCATGCCCACCTGCACAACCCTAATTTAATGTGTGAAGATACATTGTACTTTTCCAATGTAAAATGGTCCCTTGTGTATTGCAGAGTAAGCACACCAATGCCAGGTTTCAGATATTCAGGCACGCTGAAAGTCTCTGCCATCCCCGAGAACTCTGTAGGGGGAAAGATGTTTCCACCATCTTGGGTAGGACTATGGGAAATCTAGAGAAGTGAGAGCGAGAGAATGTGATGATAGAATGGATCTCAAAATGGATTCATCTCAGATGAAGCACAGTGTTACGTGCGGGTGTAATATCACAGAGCTGGCTGTAGGAATGACAGAGAACAACAGATGAGTAGGGAATACTATCCAGAGTCAACTCATACAAAAATACAGTCATTGAGAGGTTTACCGCTTTCAACAGCAGATGTTGCTGTGCTGCGATTTGAGCAGTCACAGATACCGCCTGAGGGACCCTGGATGCCACTGCAAACCAAGCCAGTCAGAAGTTTAAGAGGTAAGCAAGAGAAAGATACCTGAGGGTATTGAGCAATCACAGTGCAAGGAAGGAGGGAGCCCTAACGAGGAATCCAGTGGCGGCCACCGCAAAAATAAGTTGGGAGGGTGGGAGTGGGGAATAATATAAAAAACATACCTGTTGCCAACGCAGATGGACGCCTCTGTGGTTCTCTGCTCCCAGCGGTCACTGAGAAAGCACAGTCTCCCTGCCCAATCAAGGCGCTGCTCTCATGCTATATTAGCATGAGAGCAGCGCCAGGATTGGTCTGAGCAGCCTGGTCTGCCGCTCAGACATTGCATGAGAGTCTGTGCTGTTTATCCAACCTGGCTGTGCAACACAGCTGGATTGGAGAAACACAAGTGCGCATGCTGGTTTGGCCGGACTAAGACAGCCAGCCAAACTGACATTCGCACTTTACAGTGCCCATCACTCCTCCTTCTGAAATGGCCCGGCTCGCCCACCCTACACCAGCATTGGCTCAGTCAGTCACAGAAAAATAAAATGATATTATTGTTTTATTATCATTTTATTTTTCTGTGACTGATTTTGACAAGTGGGGCGACATTCCTCTGCCATTATGGAGGAGCCGCCCCTTGAGGAATCTACCATGGGGGAATCAAGAGAGAAGAAAACGCGAGGGACAGAAAACAGTGCAAACTGATATGAAAGTGGAACGCACACCTCACGACCCATGCCCTCAGCATAACATTGCCAGGACAGTGCTGTCAAGCTAGACCTAAAAACTTAGCAGAGAGGTATGAGAAAGGAACCTACAAATGAGCCAATGGTTCGGCACTTAGGGCCAAAGTTATCAATTTTACATTGTATTGATACTACTGGGGAATAATTGTTTTATTTTAGAGATTATGAAACATGATTTTGTTTTCAGAAATTGTCGAATGCATTTCCTGATATTATGAACACTGTCGGTTGCATAACTAAAAGCAAGCATGTTACATCTTCCTCACATTTAAAAACATTATGTCCTCTAAAGCAAGAGAACAAAGCAACGAGATCTCCAAAGCAACAGCAATTCTACCACCTGCTCCAGGCACAACAGATGCTGGGAGGAACTGTTTACCAAGGAAACCACAGAAAGAACACAATCAAAGGGTACTCTAATGCGGAAGCATAAATTGAATATAATACATTTGATAAAGAATTGTCTGGGCATACAAAATAAGAAATAACCTCATGTGTCAAGCATTTAAAGGAAACCCATGCTGCAGTTCCTGGGAGCGCTGAAAGCACCTGGCAGAGCACAGCCAGCAAACACTGCAAAAGACTGTGAAATCATGGAAATTGCATCCAAAGACGTAATGGCTGTCACCGAGAACAGCAAACATTAAAGACTGCAATCCCATAGAATGAAGCCAGCAAGGTGACATGGAGAGCTACCTCATCCGGCATTCCTCCTCTGAATAAATAAATATCAAATGAATATTGAAGAAAAAAAGCTTCCTTGCAACTCAAGGAGAGGTTCACCTAAAGTTAACCAACCAGGAAGGAGAATTAATCACATACTTCTCCAATAATTACTCAGTAATAACATGAAGAACAGCATTAAAATGACACTCCATACACCATGACATTGGGAACCATATTCAAGCACAACTACTAGCACAATGCAAACTGAGGACCTCATTCTCACTCCTGCACAGTAATGGGTGGCAATTGGGCACCCGGTAAATACTGATAGCCCAGGGTGTGGTATTTTTAGGTCTCGCCTACGCAGCGCGCATGCGCTGCGTAGGCAAAAAGACCTTTTGCCATCGATTCGGCTTTTCAGCCTAAAACGTGCACGCGTTCCATTGCCTTCAATGGCAACGCGTGCACGTTTGGCGATTCACTTGCGGGAGCGAGCGGCGCCATATGGTAGCAATTATCGCTCCTGGCGCCGCTCGCTCCCGCAAGTGAATCGTGCAGGCTCCCTCCTCTCCCCCTCCCCTGCTGCCGTGCGAGCGCGCGCGCTTGTTACTTCTACCTCGTAGTAGTCCTTCTTAACCAACCCCCAGACCCTCTCCCCCGCTCGTCGTCTCTAACCTGGACCCCCCTACACCCAACACGTCGACATACTTCGCCAGCACCCCCCCTGTTAGTATTTTCAGCGCGCCATGCATGCTTTCGGGTTCACAATGGTGGTTTCACACACTTTGCACGGCCGCCCAACTCTGTTGTTTTCAAACTTCTTTGTTTGAAATGGCAGTGGGCTCTTTACCACTGCTGGAACGAACCGTTTCAACAATAAAGACCGCGCCCCTTTGTTTACTTTTGCGCGGCCGCCAAACAATTTTTTCCCTAAACTTATATATTAAAAAACAACTGCAGTGGAGCCCAAACTGGGAGAGTTGGTGGTGGGGGCTCCCAGGAAAAGCAGTGGAAGGCGGACGTGTTCCGGGGGTGCCAGCCTGCGGGCTCAGACTCCTTCCCCACCTACGGATCCATGATGAACGCCGCACTCGGTTCCAAACCAAAGTATGGCGGTCAGGTGCCTATTGTAAGTTGTTATCTACGGGTTAGCTGTTTTCCTTGAGCTGCCTGTAAAACGTAGCCGTCCGAAATTAGGCCGGAGTGACTGATGCTGGAATCTTTTCATGACATGATGGTCAGAGGTGCAAATATCCTAGGGGGCCTACTGAGCTTTTCATCCTTCTGAGATCGACAAAATCGGTCACAAGAAACGTAAGTTTTCACTGCCGCCATACCATTTGGAATAAACTGTACAAATACTCCTGAAATGTTATATTGTTAAAACTAACTATCACTGTGTACTGCTGACAGACAGCCACTGCCCTGTCCACCCTCCCCCCTCGGAGGGTGGCACCAGGCTGTGACATCAACAGTGATTGGCAGCTCTGCCTGTGCTACATCCTTAGCTGCGGTAGCAGAGGGGGCAGGACCGGTCCCTTGCCAGAGCTCGAGGAGGGTTAAATCTTGGTTGACTAAAGCATTCATAAACAGCATATAGTACATATATAGTTTAAATCAAAAATGTACCATTCATTCATTTAAAAATATATATATATCCTCAAAAATCCAAGAAAGGCACACACTATTGCTTTACGGGTGACTCTTACTTTATTCGGTCACTTTTACTAATATAACATCATCATATTCAGTATTCAAGAAAGAAGGAAAGGTAGTTGCTCCAAAGGAAAAAGTGAAGAAAAAGGGTGCTCGTGAAGTAAGATAGAATATGCAAAGGGGAATCCAATCAAACAAAACAATAATTCATCATTTTATATACATTACAATTTCATTAGCAAAACTGGTTTTGATTTTATGATGACACCAGTTCTACATTAGGGCCTGTCCAATCGGTAATTCATCTTCGCACAGCCCGGGGGAATCCAGCTGGTCTGCTCGAGAAGGGCCAGCTGGATTCCCCCGGGTTGTGCGAAGATGAATCACTAAGACGCTGTGGGCGATTTTTCTCACCCATTATTTAAAATAACCTGCTGATATCAAGCTGCAATTCTTTTGCGGATCTTTATATCCATGCCTAGGGCGGCACCTTAACTGTGCATCACCCATGATCAGTTGCTCCCCCATCCCTTCTTTCTGTCCTGAGGAAGACCCGCCTGCAGAGGATACAAACTGCCCTCATTGCACTAGGGTCGAAACGTCGACATTTTCCCCTGTTCGGGGCCTGTACTTGATATTACCCCAGTCCTACTCCGCTTACAGACAAACGCTGTTTGCCAATAGAATAAAATGAACAATCATGAATTACCGATTGGACAGGCCCTAATGTAGAACTGGTGTCATCATAAAATCACGACCAGTTTTGCTAATGAAATTGTAATGTATATAAAATGATGAATTATTGTTTTGTTTGATTGGATTCCCCTTTTGCATATTCTATCTTACTTCACGAGCACCCCTTTTTCTTCACTTTTTCCTTTGGAGCAACTACCTTTCCTTCTTTCTTGAATACTGAATATGATGATGTTATATTAGTAAAAGTGACCGAATAAAGTAAGAGTCACCCGTAAAGCAATAGTGTGTGCCTTTCTTGGATTTTTGAGGATATATATATATTTTTTAAATGAATGAATGGTACATTTTTGATTTAAACTATATATGTACTATATGCTGTTTATGAATGCTTTAGTCAACCAAGATTTAACACAAGTCTAGGACCATTGTTTTTCTATACCGATTATTACCCAGGTCCATTGACTTCTATGGGTTACCCCAGTATATCATAATAGAGCTTGAGGAGGGGGCAGCCCTGCTGAGACTTGGTGTTCCCTCCATGGTCTGCCTCTGTTTCTCCAGCCGGCTATCTGTTGGTGCTTCCTGTACTGCTCCAAGTATGAAAGGCGCAGGAATCTTTATTTGTATGTGATGCATGACCTGTGCCACATAGCTTTGCGTTGCAGTTTGCTCGCAGTCCCAAGTCATATGCTGTCGGAATGTTTTTCTTCAGCTAGGAAAAACATCCCCTCAGCTCCCTATGCTGGGGCACAGAAGTCTGTGTGTTTCAATAATGGGAAGTGTAGAAATTAAGGCAGTTGCCGGAGAATTGTATGACGTCTCCGAGCACAGGTTGGGAGCATCATTCAGTAGCAGAGTTAACAGGTCTACAAACAAGCATTGGCATAGCCAACAGGTCTCGCCTTTGGGACCATATAAGTGTTTAACCATGCAACAGTTAATGTTGTTGCACCAAGGATATTGCGCTGCATAACTAAATACTTATAAGGTCCCAAAAGCGAGACCTATTGGCTATGCCAATGCTTGTTTTGATGTGCTACTACCACACGATTTTGAGTTTTCCCACCTTGTAATGGGGAGTAATCCAAGGAGGCCTTGCGTTTTTCTGCATTTTTAATGGTGGAATGTGCTGTGTTTGCCTGGTGCAAATCTGTAAGGATTACCTGTGGTGTGAGCTATTAAGATGCAAGTAGGGGCGTGGCTTGGTCAGTAGGATTAGGGGGGGGGGTGAGCCTCAGATTTCCCAACAATCACACTGGTTAAAATACATTATACAGAAGCAGGGCATGAATGGGGCCTTAAGGAGCAGTAGGAAGGGAGAGGAGTGCTCATTGTGAGGAGTACTTATAACTTAAGGTTTTGTAAAATAACCATTTTTAAGACCTTTGAAACACAGACAAGAGTGTGTGAGTTTAGTTGTGTGTTTGTCTGCATGTGTCTGTAAACTTCCCAAGTGAAATTCGACAAACGCCTCACCATACTCAACTTAAAGCTCCTGTACCTAAATATTTACAATAGAATCGTTTTATTAGGGGGGTGTAACACGCCAAATACCCCCCTTGAAGCTACGACCCTAGACGCAATTTAGAATTTTGGGAGTTTGCACCTGTATCGGTATTTGCGAGGAAGTTAGAACTGAAGGCCTAAGACAAATACAGGAAAATTGACAACAAAAATTCTGCACCGTGCTATGCAAAACAAGCTAGAACTGGATCAAAAGAAATACAGTGTTCCAACACACCACAGAACGCTAAAGACAATCAAAGCAAAAACTCTTGAGTACCACACACCGAATAATAAGGCAGCAAGCATCACATTCTAAGTCGGCGACGTAGGTACGCTGGAGCAAATGTAGAGCCATCACTAGCTACCAGCTATGGTGATCCAAAAGCACCTAACACTACTACATCCAAGATAGACCTCAGGACACCACTGTGTTATTGGCGGTGAGGGGCGGGGATTAAGGTCTACATCAATGCACTTTGCCTCATTATCATTTTAAAGGGATTTCACTTCTGCAAACTTTAAATAAATTTCCCTAGGATCCTACAAATGTCAAAAAAGTTGTACAGTTCTTTGCGCAGGGAATTTCATCTGCAAAATCAAGAGATTTGTGTATATGAAAATCTACCTTTGTGTATTTAGGAGACACGGTGCAAAAAACTGTTATTATTTCTAACTTCCAGAAACAGAGCCACCACATTTTCTATTGAAAGTATGGTTTGTTGAATTTCTCCCCTAGAAGCAATTTGCAAAAACATGCAATAAACGTTAGTGGAGTTTGCCTCTGGCAAATCATGTAATTATGCAATTAAAAGGCACTAAAGAGATGAACAGGAACCATGCTTTACTGGAAAAACAGTTTTCCATTGCTGCTACTTTATCTGCCTTCTGTTTGGACAGTGTTCAATAGAACATCCTTTTGAGTGCACGCATTGGATAGAATCCTTTGTTATACGATACCTCTCTCCAGCTTGTTTGCCAGACCAGGTGCTTCATGTACAAAGTGTTTTAATGGTCACAAACATTCAGACTTGGTAAATCTGAGGGTCTACGACCACTAGAACACTATTTGGAATGTACTGAAAATACTGAACGATTTGGAAAAGATTTTCGGAATCATTAAATGGGTTTAGAAAACCATTAGGAATCGCTATTTGGAATGGGCTTGTTAAGTACGTCCCCTTTCAAATATCGATTCTTTATGGCATGTATTAATGTTTTGTGATTAAAATCCTGTCATAAAACATGACAATTTTTCCACCAACTCAATAGAGATGGTAAGCCAGTCTCAAAGGGGAAGGGGTTCCATGAATGTTGACAAAAAGGGTTTTAGGAGTAGGCAGTGGCCTATGGGCCTGACTTCACTTGCTCCACTTTTGTATTTGTTTTTAGGATGATGCATAAGATGTGTGAGGGCTGTAGCAGGTTGGATGGAAGGCAGCCACCATTTTAGATCTCACCTACAGAAAGCTTTTAGCTGTCTGGTGTTCAAGACCTATTGTGGGCAATACCAACCTATTGTGGACAATACCAATACTTACAGTGGGTTTTGTGCCAGCCCAATGCTTACCAATGGTTGGTTTTCTAGTCACTCTCATTTGTTTGCTTCATACTCAATGGCTTTCCTTCCTCTTCTTGATTTTGTCCCTCCCCTGGAGCGTTGCTTCTTTACCATCTTTTTCATTCGAAGACTTGAATCCTTCCACGGCTGACATCAGGGAACAACTTTTTTCTATTTTTTTTAGCACTCTAGGGAGTACAAGTGCTTTCTTGCTTTCTCTCCCATTTGCTGCTTGCACCCCACACCCCAGCCCCCTGCACTCTTTGTATTGCTTCCCATCGCTCCCATGCCTTCCGTAAATGCAGAGCAAAACATATATATTTCCCAGGAAACAGCCATTACAACACAGCTGTAACCACGCAGTACCTTTACCACGCATGCATAACAACGCATGCACTGTTACTACGCATAGCCATTACCACGCATTTTTAAAAAACGCAGCATACCTAGAATGGCTATGCGAGTAACTGACGTGCTATCAGCATCATTGTGGTAAAGGTACTGGCGCGGTGGCATCATTGGAGGAAATGGAGAGCCTTCTGCTTCCTCTTGCCGATCTGTGCCATGGCTCGCATAAGAAGGGGTGCCTCGTCTACCGAGGTAAGCGGGATTGGGCATCGATTTAGGGCTTTAGCCTGGGGGGTGTTTTTTTTATCTAAAAAGTACCTGGGGGCGGTTTTAGGGCTCAGGGCAGTGGTCGGGTATTTTTAAAAAGGGCTCGGGGGAGGGGGACGTGCTGTGGTCTAGTTTAGGGCTTAGGGCAGGGGTCAGGTAATTACTAAAAAGGGCTCGGGGAGGGGGGATTGTGCTGGGGTTTAGTCTTAGGGCTTCGGGCAGGGATCGGGATTTTTTTAAAAAGGGCTGAGGGGGCCGTTATGGTATACTTTTAGGGCTCAGGGAAGGGTTAGGGTATTTTAGATAGGGCTGAGGGCAGGGGGCGGCGGGGGCAACAGGGACCAGTTTACGAGTGGGGGCAGAGAAAACCATTATCACGCAAAGGGCTTTACCATACATGCCTTTACAACTAAAATTGTTGTAAAGGCATGTGTGGTAAAGTTATATTCATTAAAAAAAAACGTGGTAAAGGTTATGCGTGGAACAGGTATTCACGTTGTAATGCATGCATGGTAAAGGCATGCGTTGCAACGGAATGCGTTGTACCGTCATACAACCATATTTCCCAGGTTTGAATAAAGAGCAGACCGTAGCGGGTTAGTTATCTTTTATATCATACCTTCCACATGTTTCATGAAGTCTACCGAGACTCTGCAGGCGTTGGCATACAAAGACAGCATTTATGGCATGGGGAGTGGGCAGCGGAGAACAAGGGATTGCTGCATTCACTTAGCCTGCATCTGAGGCAGAAGGTTTAAATGTCTAAGTAGCAGCTATCTCTTCTCTATCTCATCAGTTCCCTGGGCTTCTGCAGAGACCTGATGGTCTGAGTATTTGTTCCAGCTCAGAGTCTTGTGGAAAGTACATGGCAAACAGACACTTCCTCAGGCAGCTGTAATGTTGTTTTAAGTAATTTTAAGCTGTATCATGTGCAACAGGCGTTCCTGCAGGAAATATGAAAAATAAACTATGATATTTATAAAGATTGGAAAGTTTGATTTTAATGTTCAGTTTTGAGACACCTTAAGATATTTGTCTGCTTTTCCTCCAGTAATTATATATATTTTTTTAATTTACTTTTTTAAGCAATTCTTTACAAATAAGCAGTGGCAAACCAATAGCTTTAGCACTCACATTATAAAGGCAGAACCTATTGACCTTGCCATCTCATTTTATTTTTTGGTCCTTTCCCACAGTTGTTAACACCAAGTAGGGAACTGACAAATGCTGTATTTTCAAAAGATGGTGATATAAAGTAGGTACTAGAGAGTCATAAAATGCAAGGTCACCCAATGTTTTCTGATGTTTTAATAATTCTATGCAGTTAATGAAATAAGGCAGGGTGCAGAGGAGGCTTTCGAGCTTCAAGTATGAGGGTGTTATAGCTCCAGAAGCCAAGAAGACATTTTGTCTACATTGAGCGAATGCATGTGATGGCGTGCATGTGTGTATTTTCACAAGCCTCAAAATCTTCACTTTTATTTACAAGTTTAGAAGGGCACAGTGGCTGGGGCATGAGCGCACAGTGTTCCTAATATTTAATTATGAAACATTTGTTAATTTTCTGCAGTTCGCGACATGATATATGCCTTTTGCCCATGATCCAGCTTAAAACTAACAGAGTACTTAAAATAACACAAAAGTTGCCCGAAGAAGCTTGAGAATTCAAAGGAATGGGATCTATAGGAAAGGAAGTGGGGTATATGGTAGAATAGTGTGCACTCTGTAAATTTTCAGGTTTTTTATTTGTTCAGTTGGTGCCATGAGACAGTCTCACTTGCATCATTTGTAGCCTCAATTTGGTTTGGCTTTGCAAAGAGTAAACAAACCTGATACTTATTTAGGCCTTTTCCTATAGTTGGTGACATGGCGTGTGGGACAGGGTGGGGAATCCATTATTCTCTACCTGCAGCCCAATGAGCCCTATTGGGGGTGTGGGGAGTGAGATGGAGTTGCATTAGAATAGCAAAATCGGTAACTTTACCAGTGCATATCCTAATGGGTATTGGTAGGAGCAGCTTGTTGGGTAGCCTTGGATAGCTGGAAATTAGCCACTTGATTCAAATATTCATTCCCATTTACATTTCTTGGTCTCATGATCAGGGTCAGATAGGTGATATATATTGTGGGATACACTTTTTGGCTGGGTTGCTGTGTCTCACGATGAGGGCTAAACCAGGATTTTTTTCAGAATGAAATACATGTATAAATTGTTCTCTTATTACAGGGATGTCAATCATTAGTGGAAAAGGACAGGATTCTAATTTTAAGCGTAGCTACACAGGGTATAATTACAGATAATTCATCTATCTGTGCTTAATTTACATAGACCTTGGTTATCCTGGAAATCTGGGATAGGTCCAGACATTGTGGACAGAGTTGGGCATTGTACTCTATAATGTCCTCCAACAGCATTGCAGCATTTTTTGCACTGACAATGTTTTTGTTTTTTATTTCTTCTTGTTTGCAGGTAGAAAAGGACAAAAATTGCTCCTTTTCCAAGAAGCAACATTTTCTCAACAGAACATGTACATGGGGCCTAAAAAAACCTTGAGATGCTAAGACAGTACCCAATTTTAAGACAGCAACACGGTTGGGCATCAAACTCTCAGATTTGTTCACTCATTGTTTAGTGTTGTGGGGTAGTCTCAGGACTAAACCAGTAGAAGAGATTCAAGAACTTACAGCTGCAATAGCAGAAGATGATATTCATTATGAGAAAGGTGAGAGGGAAGGTCTTGGTGAGGAAAATACACAATGGAAGTGATGATGGCAGTGACCTCCTATGATCTCCAAAGATCCACTGGAAAAGAACGATGGAGAAAGTGTGGCCACTAGAGATGACAATGAATAAATTCCTGCAGTGCATGTGACTAGAATTGGGACGAATAAGGAGGGATGCAGCATGAAGCAGACACCGTCCACAGGACAAATTGGTTATGCAAAGACAAGTAAATAAAGTCCCTGTTCCAGGGGTACATGTGCAAAAATGGATGCTGATTAAAGTAAAACAACCATAAGCACCTTAAATCAATCAGCAGATGGCAGTGTCACAACCACAGAACTTGTGGGCAATATACATGATTGTGACATAGGTTGCATTTTGTGAAAATGCTGATTTTCCTAGTTGTTAACAAAGGAAAACAGGCACAGCTTTCAGTATTTTGCTCATACTACACTTTGTATTAATAGCAGCCACATATAAAAACGTTTATATAAATTATAATGGCTAGAAGCATTGGGAAAAGAGCTACTAACTAACTAACAGAATTTGTAGGAACACTCAATGATATTACAGCACAGTCCTAATTAAGATAAGAAAAGTCTCTTGATGTGAACATGCACCAAAATGTGTTGAACAATTGAACCAATAAAGGAAGAAAGATTCAACAAAAACAAAAACAGGAAAACAGGAGTCCTATCAGTGAGTATCTATAGATCTATCCTCAAAAAGGTACTGGCATGATACGATTAAAACATGACATTCGAGCTTCCTGCAGAAAACTGAGTCACAAACTGGAGGAATATAATATTCTTTTTTTCATAGAATGAAGTAAAGAAACGAAGCAGGATGATACCACCCTCTTCTATTTAAGCTAAGTCACCACTTCCTTTTGTTAACAGCCAAGAAAATGCATATGTTTGTTTAAAGCATCTTGACAACTGCTGTAGATTCCTGTTGAAGTTGTTTGCAAAAAAATGTTCTGAAGGCAAAGTTGCCTCACTGATCAGCTGTTCTGAGAATGTCCTCCAAAGAATGCAATCTCCACTTATAACACTTTGGATGCCATGGCCACACTGGAAGAGGGAGCGTTATTCACTTGACCCAATGAGCTAGAGCGAGAGCGGATACTGGAGCATGAGGTTTCTTGAAAGAGATAATCAATTTGGATGCAGAGGACATTCTTAGAGTGCTAGTCCTCAGTTCATACTATTGTAGACATCTAACTGCACTTAGCCTAGGATGATCTGGTAGAATTAGTTTATATTCTTCTTCGGATTATAAAAGCACCACAGAAAGAGTATATTATCTAGAGGAAAGATCCCCATCCAGCTCTAAAGTGTGAAAACATTTACTGAAATGAGACATAACAACATAGGCAACTTTGCAAATAAGGTTCCCGAGTCTCAAAGGTAAACATACACTTTTGAGTAAGATTATTCCTTTTTCCTATGCTCAAGGGTATTTTATGAGTGATATCTTTACAGCTGCGGAGTCTCGTGGTGGAGAGTCTAAAGATAAGAGTGTCTCAGCAGTTGCAAAAGATATTACTCGTGAAATACCTTTGTGAATAGGAAAAAATGATAGATTTACACAAAAGTGCAAGTTTATCTTTGTGAATCAGGTCCATAAAAGTTAAGAAATGCCTTTAATTAACAGCCAAATGAGAAACATTCATAATAATGGATTAATATGCCACAGATAATAATAGCTGGGAACCACAGGTTTGATCTAATACATCTCATGAGTCTACACACTAAGGCCCTGATTATGATGTTGGTCGAAGTTGCCTCCAAAGGATTCTGGACCGACTGACCTCTGGTCGGCAGTCCAGACCACAGTCTTACAATGCAACCGCACATGGTGCTGTCACATACTCCAATTTCTCTATGGGAGCTTGTGCTGCTGCTGTAAACAGGCAGTAGCACAAGCTCTCATAGAGAAATGGGAGATTCTGTTAATCCCTACACAGCGTGGCAGGCACCTGAAGGTGCCTGCCACGCTGTGTAGGGATTAACAGGGGGCACCATAGGTGCCCCCTCGGCCCCCAACCAAAGGCCGTGGAGGAATGGGGGCCCTGCTAGGGGGTCCCCAAAGTAGCATTCCAACAGGCTTGGCATGGAAAGCCTCACATCGTAATCAGGCCCTTAATGTGTATGCCTGCAGTTGTTCCATTTATGCAATTGTACGGAGTTGTCATGCGCTTTAAGGTTATCTCCCTAAAAAAGTCTCAAAACGAATCTATGTGGAGCCTGTGCTATTTGCTTAAATCAATGCCACCTATTCATTTAAAAATATAATAAGGTGTAAAATGTATTATTGGCTGTGATGCTATAAGAACATTTGCCTTCTGGATTTGCTTGTGCTCCAACTTGTCTGCAATAGTCTTCAAGGATGGTCTCGGAGATATCCTGAGGTTGGAAAATGCTAACTAACAACCATGGCTTTCAAAGATGCAGGACATCTTGATCAGGCTGGATCTTCAAAATATGTGGTTAGAACTTTATTAAATAGAGAGCTGACTTGAAGTTTGCCATTTACACTGTGTTGATAGTGGTGAATCCCATATTTTGTTAAGATTGTCTCTTGACCCTTCTTGTGGGGAAATGGGGTGTATTATGTGGTGTGGTTGTGTGACCTCACAGAGTAATATTCTTATCAACCTCTTTAGGACCAGTGGGTTTTGTTTGTCAAAGTTTCAGCTAAACCCTGGAAAGCTGTGGCTCTGAGCAGCAAGGCTTACACGTGCAAAGCATTTAAACAGCACCAGAACAATTGAAGGAGAAATCGACAAGACACTCAAGAAATCCAACACCAATTTATAAAAATAGACTGTATTTTCATTTATTTTTAGACACCATAATGAAAGATCCACTGGAGATTTCTGGAAATATTCAAGGTTTTCACAAGGCACAGTATATCAAAGCATTTCACTCAGCCACAATCAAGCATTGGCAAATTCAATGAATTTGACATTTAGAAACTTTTTACCCCAAAAATTGGGCTAGTTGTATTGCGGTCACTTAGAGGCACTTCAGGTGACTGACTCCAGTAGGGAACCAGATAGGGGGATCAACAACGTCCTCAGAATCAGTTACTTTCACAGATGAAGCAGTCTCAAAGCAGTTCCACTTTGTCACCTTTGTAATGGATTCCTATGGAAGTGGTCCTGATGCAAGGGATGAAGGATACTGAAGATGCTAAAGGATGCTGTGGATGCGGTGCGGTCATATGGAAGTCTTCCTACGGGTACGCCTCGGTCCATGAAGAGGGTGGGGAATTCCGGGCCCCAGGGTCGACAGCCCTGGAAGTCCTCTCTGTGCTGGTAGAAGTCCAGTTGCCACTGGGCTACCAGTCGCCCGGTATCGCGGTCACAGCCAAATCCATACCTGGGTGATAACTCAGCTTTTGGGCAATCAACCTGCACTCCGACGACTCTCCTGAGTTCAGCGAACTTGGGTGCAACTTTGAGCATTGGGTCCTGGTATCTCATGCTGTATGGCCGCGAATGGCGGTGGTCTGAAGATTCTAGGCTACCAACGTGCCTCAGCAGGCACAGTCTCTCTTTTTTGATAGCCACTAGGTTCAGCAGGTGCAGTCCATGCTGGTGCAGCCTCTCTTTGCCGGTTCCATGGTGCAACAGGGTTACTTCTTCGGTCCTTCTTCCAATGCAGTTGAGATCTGAGTTCTGTGTGCCAGGGGTGCTGTATTTATGCTCTCAGGGCAGGATGTGATTTGTAGCCAATGGGCTACCAGGTTCCTGTCTCCTGATGACCACTTCCTGAGAAGTGTGGCATCTGGCCATCTTAATATGCACCACTCAGCCCACTCCTGTCATGACAGAAACCCTCTCTCAAAAAGATGATGAGAGTGGCGCACTCCATGTTTTTTGATGATATGTCCTCAATTGAAAATCACGTTTAAGAATTGTTGCGTGCTGCACAGGGCCAGGGAGCTGCCTGTCTCCATTTTGTGTAATCAAGAAAGTGTTTTGAGTAAGCGTGTACCTGAATCCCTGCGTGCAAATGATGAGAGCAAAAATAATTTCCTCCGATACAGAAACTTGTGATTTGGCTATAGCCAAGGTAAAACAAAGATATCGATATCGAGGGCATCCCATAACCACTGTGGTGCAATCTGAAGAACGAATTAAACTGCGAGAACGAAAAGAATTGTTAAGCAAACAAATGAAACCTAAAAAGGATCAAATGGTGTTTGTCTCCAAGTTCTCCACTAAATCCAAGTGCATCAAAAAAACTATTTTAAAACATTGAGAATTATTACAAACAGAGCCTGAATTTAAAGAAATATTTAAACACAGACCTCTGTTTGCTTATACAAGAACCAGAAACATCAAAGAACTACTGTCATCAAGATGCGAAACAGTCAACATCACTATGGAAGGCATGAAAAAATGTTACAACTGTATTCATTGTAACAATGTCATCATGGGTAACAACATCACGCATCCCAGAACGGGAGAATCAGTGGTTCTCCAACATTCAGCAAATTGCAAAACTGCAAATGTAATTTACTGTATAAAGTGTCCGTGCGGGTTCCTCTACATTGGCAAGACAGAGAGGAAAGTAAAGATCAGGATAACTGAACATAAAAGTATGATTCACAATAAAAACACCAATTCCAACCTAGTGGAACATTGGCTAGAACAGAGACATAACATCTTGTAACTACGTTTTCTGATATTGGAAACAGTGGCGTTGTAAGAGGGTGTAGATCCAAGAAAAACACTGCTGCAGAAAGAAATTTACTGGATAAAAAATTCAACACCATGACTCCTTTCGGACTCAATGATAAGATGGACATGAGTTGTCTCCTGTAACATACACGCAACACAGTAATAAACTAACATAATGCTCCAACAGAGTCCAAAAAACATCACTCACACTCACAATAGGTTAGGCTGTGTTTGGATGACAATGTGGGAATGTAACATTCATTGGTAGTAGTATATATGTATCACCCGAAAAATGATATAATGACGCACAATGTCGATGTACTTAATATTGATGTTTATTTGCATTTCAAATAATTGTTCTAACTCAGAGGATGATTGTATTCCCCTATGCAATACATTATGAAGGACAAGTGACCTCGCTTGAAGTAACAGCAGTTGTGACATGAGAAGTTGACTTATGCAGGAGGTGGCAGAAATAGATGTGCCGGGTACGAGAATGTGGGTAGGTCATGCTACAGTATTCGTTCTCCTGTTAGGCGAACAGTGAAAATATGGCCATCACGAAAGCAGAGTACTAGGCAAGAACAGCATAGTCCGTCGTCATTGTTGACACGAGCGTATTTGCACAGTCTCAGAAGTCGTTTGTGTATAGGCGGCAATAGTGGAGAAAGGACACCGACCATTGGTAGACATTGGTAGGTGCAGCGGCAGATAAGATGACCCCTGCTCGAGCAGAATGGCTATCTAATGGTATGTTATTTGTTGGTAAATGTTTTTTATAGACCCAGGAAATTGGCGGAGTACCGGATATCCAGTATAAGAAGGTCTTGATACTGAATTGACTAACCAAGGTATGTTGACTTTCCGTTCAGATTTATCACAATCAATCAATCAATCAATCAGGGATTTGTAGAGCGCACTACTCACCTGTGAGGGTCTCAAGGCGATGGGGGGCAAAGGGGATTTCAGGCCGAAGAGCCAGGTCTTGAGGCTCTTCCTGAATGCTTTCAGGGTGGGGGTTCGTCTGATGCTGAGGGGGAGTTCGTTCCAGGTCTTGGCCGCGATGTAGGAGAAGGCTCTTCCTCCCGTTCTGGCTCTGCGGATGCGTGGGATTTCGGCCACGGCAAGGTCGGCGGAGCGGAGGTTCCTCTTTGGGGCGTAGATGGAGTTTCTTTCGTTGAGGTATTGGGGTCCGGTGTTGTGGAGGGCTTTGTAGGCATGTGTGAGCAGCTTGAAAGTCACTCTCTTTTCGACTGGGAGCCAGTGGCGGTCTCGTAGGTGCTGGGTGATGTAGACCACATCACATGTCGTGGGATGCTGAGGACGAGTCTGGCTGCGGCGTTCTGGACGGTCTGGAGTTTGTGGAGTCGAGATTTGTTGATTCCTGCATAGAGGGCATTCCCCTAGTCCTGTCTGCTGGTTAGGAGTGCGTGGGTGGCGGTCTTTCTGGACTCGGGGGGGGTCCATTTGAAGGTCTTGCAGAGTATGCGGAGGGTGTTGAAGCATGTGGAAGATACAGCGTTGACAATTAACTCATAGTAAATGAGCACACTAAAGCATTGTATTATTCACAGAAGAACTGGATGGTTTTGTTCTCTTGTTGGAACGATTGACGATTTCCCCATATTGTGAATACACCAGAATATGATCACGGTGAAAAGCACATAGGATAACTAGGGAGTGTGTTGGAGATACACCAGGGATTGTCGACAGTGGCGATTGTGGAATCAAAATAAGCACGGTTTTCTGATTGATTACATCCTTATACAAGACACAATATGAAAACATGAATTGCATGTGAGCACACTGAGAATCACCATGACCTAGATTGTGCATAACGTTGATGTTAACTTATGGTAGTTGGACAAGGGAATCACCTGATGATCAGGGTTGACTCATGTAATTGTTTTTCCTTACTTTGTAAGTTTTGAATTGATAGTAACATAATATATTTCGTTGGGCTTATTTTGAATCAGAGGCCCCTGATGAAGGGACCATTGTCCCGAAATGCATAGGGCGACTCAAGAACAATGTGGAATCTACTGATTAACTCTTTATGCTATCAATGCAAATATTGTTATTTGAACACATGTCAAACAGTGGTTAATGTTATACCAGAACAAATGGAAAAAAAATAATAATTCTTGGAATAAATTGTGTAAATTGCATACATACATATGGTGTAAAATTGAATGTTAAACACATTTAGCAGTGCACGCAGGGATTCAGGTACATACTTACTTGAAACACTTTCTTAAAAACCCTCTCTTGGCATCCGGAGCTCCCTAGCCCAACCCAGAGATATGGCAACCAAGGGGACTACACACCCCTGGAACGCCGGTTTGCCAACTGTTGTCCACTTCCCCATCCCTAGTGTTAGCCTATCTGCCTAGACAATGGACCAGCCCCTCTTCCAAGTGTTACCCATTTGCCCTTCAAAGGCGGCTTCACCTATGAAGCTTACTTTTTGGGCCGACAGCTGTGTGGCTTCCTACAGGAGGGGGATAACACCTCTCTCCAGTGCATGCCTCTATTGTCTCCTTTCCTAGGAGTTGCTAGCACATCTCCCCAGGAGGGCAAAGCTGTCTGCAGGACAGACCCCACGTGCAACAATAAACCAGCACTTGAAATTTTGGGCAACTAAAGTTGCAACTTCTAAAGTTGCATTTCGCTCACCAGGGATACTACTGGAGCATTTTTAAATCTCCCCCGGCTGGAAGCAGACTTAGGGGCATATTTATGATGATTTTGCATTGTCATTGCGCCGCTTGAGGGGGCGCAAGGCCGACGGAAAACTTAGAATGACATCTACTAAGCCACGCAAGGCCACCTTGCGTGGCCGTGCGTGGCTTTGTAAATGAGGAGTAATGCAAGGAAGCGCAAGTCGCTGCCTTGCATTACTCTGCCCCAGCGAGGCGTTCCATGGGTGGAGCATTGAATCTACCCATGGATTTTGGCGCATTCCTAGAGTTACCATTAGTGATAGACCTGGGAGTGCGCCAAAAGGCTACACCTTCGCAGGGGAGGCATAGCAAGAAGAAATATACTTATTTCTCCTTGTTTTTTCCTCTTTCTATGCGCGCTGCATTCTGCAGCACATATAGAAAAAAGAAAATGCCTCAGAGGATTAAACAGATCACCCTCAAGCACAAACTAACAGACAATATCGATAATAAAATTCAAAGATTTAACAGTTGTCTTCTTCTTTATTTATTCTCTTTTTTTAATTCTTGTGTTCAGTTGTTGAAATCTTTTAGCCTCATAAGCCAACTTATGTTTCGTCGCTCAAGGGGAAATATCCTGCGACTTCCTCAGGGCTCAAAAAATACAAAGTAGAGAACCACTATAATGAGGTACTATGTACCTACATCGCATTGTTTATCCAAATGTAGTGACTTTTTTATCCTCATTTTATTTGGACAGCCTTAATGGCGTCCAGGTGGTAGAAACCCACGCATAAAACACGTGACCTACATACAATCAGAGTGCCAGTGCATGTATTACTTAGTTTGGTGACTCATAACTCGTAATTCAAGGACATCGTCGAACTCACTATATAATTACAAAATAAATTACAGTGTGTAATCTATCTAGCAGACACCAATTGATGACATTCTTAACGAAAGAAATCTCTCCTTGTGTTGCCTTTATAGGTGTCGGTAAAGGGCATGGGGTGGGAGATATGGGGGTCATAGTGTCTACTCTTTATTTATATTAAAACCAAAATGTGAAAGACTGCAATGTATTTTCATACATTACCTCTATTTTCTTCCAAAATTCCTATTAAAATAGGAGAACGATAACAAAGGCCAAAGCATCCAAATAATGTGTCCCCACTGAACAGTATTAATAGTAAACATTCGTTGGTTACCCATTGTTAGGTCCAAACATACATTGAGATCGGTTGTAATTCTGTCCTATTCTACTACCATCATAGGCATATACTATTCCTTTTCATAATTCGGTATAGGTCAGTTAAAGATTATCAGTTTTGTAGGTCCATCATTGACTTGCTTCATGTGTAAGGTTTATTATTTAGGCATGTACCCAATCCTTGGAAAAACATAAATTAATAGCTGTTTATTTATAACTGACAATATTCCACACAAGTGGCCAATACAAGTATTTAGAAACGCTAGACAAGGAGATCCTAAGCAACATAATGCTTACAGGTATGATGTATCAGTCTCTGAATAGCTTGCAATGAGTATACAAAAAAAGAGAGAGGGACCCAATCACCAAAGGGGAGGGGTACCAAATACGACAAAAGGTCACAAAGAATCCCCCCTTGGGTAAAAAACACCTATACAACACCACATTCACACGAGAAACCTAATTATCACCAACACGTTAACAATAAACAAAGGATCCAAGAAATGAACAAATCAAGTTAGTTCTCAATGAATAGTACAAATTTATTAAATTCAATATACAATAATTAAAAATTCATCTTAAAACTTCACAGTATTTTTCTAACGTTCATCATAAAACAATAATCAAAGAAGCTTTATCAAATTAAAAAGGATTAGACACATATATCTTGAGGGCAGATCAATACATACAATTAAAAAAAACAAGGCACAAAAAACATATATGGGAGAATGAGCAGGAAAATTGTTTCCAAGTCACAGGTATAGCCACATAATCATACACAGATCAAATGTCAACTCATGAGAGAAATCTCTCCATTGTTTTGTACTCAGTAACAGTTGTCCACATCGATTTAAAATGGGCTTCCCTTATCTGTGCATCGATGCGTTTCGGTGGGCACTATGTTTAGGCCAACACCTTCTTCAGGATAATAAAATTGCTCCCAATTTATCAATCACTTTCTGTAATAGCAATAACAACAAAAATCAGACACATATAAATCAATAAACATAATCATTGATTCTTCACTTCTTAGTCCTAATAAATCATCAACATATTGGTGACAAACCAAGGTTTCCTCATTCTCACAAATATACCATCCATATACACATTCATTCATCAACAATGCCAATATAGGCAACATCATTTAAATAAAAGGAATTATCATAAAGACATCCTTAACAGTAGCATAATACTCTTCATTTGTAGGCAAAGGAGGGTGTTTCTCATTCCTCCCAACAGATATCTGTGATAGCATAATCAAGAGTATACGGAGCAAATACTCTCCAGACTCTAATAAATTTCACACATAGCCAGAATAGCATCTTAGGCAGATTTACCTCCAGTATCTTAGTGATCACACCTCCTTGGGTGGTCCGTATCTATAGTTGTCACGATAAAATCAGATAAAATCTATCTTCACACTTTTCCAGTGTTTAAATAATACCTGCTATAGAAAAGAGGAATAACAGTCCTTACTATACACATTATTACTAGTAACCAATTTAGGTTATATTCCCAAAGTGGTATAAGTTTCTAATTACCTCCAATTCACAGGCACCTTCCTTGATACTCTTTTGTCTTTACGATCAAACCAGTACCGGAGACCTATTATATGGAAAGCATAATGCTTAGTACTCAACTTCACTAAAAATATTCAGCTATTTGATTATAGCTCACAATGAGTAATTACCTTATGATTTTTGAGGAAATAGGGAAATGGTCAATGAGTCAAATCCTTCCCTTAATCACAATAGCTTCTGATTTGTTTATAGTTTATTTCGCCTTGGAAGACTGTTCAAGATCTGATATCTACGAACAAGAGATAACTAATATAAAATATATTCAAAATAATATTACGAACAGAAGCCCTATTAGTTGTATAAAAGAGACTCAAGCGATCTTCTATATTTGAGCCAAGGCTTAATCTTGTGCCCCTAAAACTAGATCCATGTATAAAGTGACACTGTCATAATATTGACTTCCCGTGTCCTCCATCCAATCTATACACATTTAAAATGAACAAAAGTTCATATAAGGTGGGATCAAGGGGTCCTAAACTTTTACATAAAAAATAAAAATTAAAAAAAATATATAAATTGAAACCGAGCCCTTATACTAATTCAGCGAGCCCAAATAGAATCAAAAATCATTAGGTTAGTTTCAAATTATCAAAGCTTCTGCCCTTGTCCATCCAGCTTCCTAGTCAATACGATTCCCACCTCTATCTAGCTCTTACCTTAGTCCTGCTGAGAAAACGGGGTGTATGCCTCCGTCAAGGGTTTAGACTCAACTGATCCTGCTAGTGGTATTTATAGCCCTCCTCTCGCTATCCACATGACCCTGATTTAAAAAGCTATTTCAGCTGTGTAAGTCATGTGGTGTGCATGTTGAAAGCGGCAGCCATCTTGGAGTGGATATCTAGATCTAAAGACTTCAACAGTAGCCGTAATTATATGTAAGCTTGTGTCTACGTTTTATTGTTTTTTAAGATAAAATTTAAATTGGAACAACGGTAGTCCGACCTCCAATATAAACCCAATATAGATATTACTATCACAGAAAGTCGATCGTGCACGCGTAGCGATCACGTGATCTCTCTAAAAAAAGGTGGCGGCCATCTTATAATGTTGTTTATATTTCTCAAGTAGAACACAGCTATCGCAAAATTATGTAGATTGCTAAGGACACTTACTGCCAATAATACTTCAATTCTGAATTGAAAAAGTCTCTTTTTAAAAAAATATATAAAAATAAGAATAAAAGGCCTATTCCTTAGGACTCAAATTCCTACTTCACTTTATTTCCCAATAATGATCGGAGATAGTAAAAAATGTCATAGACAAATGACTATACACATAATACACCGTGTTTAAAGACCAATATTTAACAACATTAAGGTCCAACCTACATTTTATAGCAATATTTCAAATGGGGAAAGAATCCTAACTGAATCCACATCCCTTAACTCTTACACTGATCTTACTAATTATTAAATTTCTTACTGTATGTTGCATAATATAAAATTAATCTAACTAAGGGATTGTAATGTATTAAAGGATAAATACAGACTTAGAACACTCGAAAACAGTCCCTCACCTATAGAACGATATATTAATCTGTTTAAAACAAACAATTAATTGTGCTATCAATCCTCAGATTGCCCCTATTAAACAGTCCCATTCTTCCCTAGAATTTAGACCCTCTCGTACAGTATTTAAATAGGAAATATACCACTGTTCACGCGCTTTCCGTTTAAGGTGAATGTTGCCACCTCTCTTTCCTATTGTCAGCTTTTCAAGTATAAACCATGTGAAATCAGTTTCTCCATGGCCATACTTAAGAAAATGAGTAACAAGGGGAGCATTGAGTTTTTTCGTTTTAATGGCAGACTTATGTTCTTGCATTCTTACACGCAGTTCTCTGCCTGTTTCTCCTACGTAGCCTTTGCCACATGGGCAACATAAAAGATAAATTACGTTTTTACTCCTGCAGTTGTTGAGTGTTTTAGATCTGATAGTACATCCATTGTAACTCATTTCTTTAGTTTGTGTGCATTGGGCACACGCAGTGCATGTGCCACATCTCACGTTACCAATGGCAGCTACATTTGTGAGGGTTCTCTGAATACTTCTCGGTTCTTCAAAGTAAGTATGTACTAACACATTCCTCAGATTTTTTTTTTCTTGAACGCAAAAAGCGGTTTCTGTAGTCTATGTTCCTCTTCAAAGTTGAGTATATGCCAATTTCTGTTAACTGCATTTTTAATCTGGTTACTTATATTTGAAAATTTACTCACAAATACTACTCTATCGAGCGCTTTCTTTTCATGTACATGAGTACACTGTGGGGGATATTCACAAGAATCGGCGATAACTAATGCTAACTTCAGTTAGCGTGCGTTTAGTTATCGCCGTGTACCACGGGAAATTAACGCTGTGTTAGCGGCGTATACACAACACGTCGCTAACAGGCGATAATTTCCCCTACCGGGTCAAATGGCAGGCGATAAGGTTAGCGTCACGGCGATAAAATCCTTAACGCTAACGTGAAAAAAGTGGCGATGGGCCAATTAGCGACCAGGAACGGCACGCTAATCAGCGTCAGCGCACCTTTTTGCACGTTCGGCAGGAAAAACCACTATAAAACGCCCGCCAAGCAGCCCAAACAAAAAAACAAAACAAAAAAAGAAGAAGGAAACCTATGAGAAGAACCATGGAGGAGGCTGGACCCAGCACAGAGGCCAACAACAGCCCCACAAACACCCAGGAGGACCAGCCAGAGACCCAGGGGAAGGCCAAGGAGAAGAGGAAGACGCGGTTCAGTGAGCAGGAAAACCAGGTCCTGATTGCGGAGGTGACAGAACACCAACAACAACTTTTTGTCACCTCCACTGTGTCATTGGCAACCAAAAATGCAATATGGCAGTCCATCGTGGCCAAGGTGAATGCTGTCGGAGAGGTGAGGAGGACAGTGGACGACTGCAAGAAGCGCTGGCATGATATGAAGCGCAAGACCAAGCTGAAACTCACAGCCAACCTGAAAGCAGCAATGCAGACTGGAGGTGGTAGTCCAGCACCACAGGAGGAGCTGGATCCGTTGGAGGAACAGGTGTCCCAAGTCATCAGTGAGGAGACAGTGGTCGGAGTCCCGGGACAGGATGCTGCTCAACACGACCAGACACAACAGCAACAGGGTGAGTACCAACCAGGGACTGGGGGAACGTGGGGAGATGGGCCCAATGGCACTCATGCACAATCAAATATATTGCAGTGCACACTCACAATGACTGTGGATCATGTCCCGGATAACCTTGGCCCTGGTGGCATAGACACATATCACCCTACTCAACCAATACATTGCAAGACACATATTGGTGGGCACATAGACATGGAAATGTGCACAGAAAAGTCAAACAAACATAGTCCAAGTATCATATCAGACCACAAGAGAAGGGCTACATGAAAGAGCAAAGGCCCACATTGATTGGAGATGCAGCAGGCTGTCAAAATGGCCCCCTTGCCTCAACCCCACGCATATGCATGTGCCCGTATATCGGAGTTGTGTGCAAGAATGTGCATGTGCAGCAAGGGTGACACAACTGCAGATACACAATCTTGCACACAACGCAGACACATGGGCACAATGTCACATGTCTGATGACATTGGTGGTGGCATGCACACTCATGAACATGCTCAGTCACACACACAGTGCATCCACATGTCACGTATCAGAGAGATGGGGCCCTGTGCAGACGATTTGGAAATGTGTGATGTTGACGCAAGGGGGCCATGTAGACATCCTGTCACATCTCCAGTAAATGTGTCCCCCTGCATGTCCATGAAATGCAGTGCTGTGTACACATTGACGGCTCGCAGCGTGAGCCCTGTGGGGCGATGGTGCATGGCGGCTGTGCTGGGTGGGGGAGGAGCAGGATGGGGGGTAGTGGAGTTGGAGAAACGACGTGCTGGAGTCAGGCAAGGAAATAAATAAATCCAAACAATGATCTCGCCCTTACTGCATAGCTAACTCGGCAGTGCAGCAAGTGCAAGTCAAATAGTAGGATTCATCAATTACTTACCTAACTCAAGCACGTTGTGTCCCCAACTCCACTACCCCCATCCTGCCCCTCACCTGCCCTGCAACAGCCCCCCGCACCACCGCCCCGCAGACCTCCCACTGCGAACCGTCACTGTGTGTACACCAAGTGAGAAACCATCTAGTGAGTCTGTATACCAGAAACACATGCAGGGTGATATACACAACGAAGTTGCGGAGAGAGGCGTTAGCCTTCTTGGCTTAACGCCTCCCTCCACCACCTTGTAAAAGCGAGGCTGCACCATATCCACAAGGACATGGTGCAGCCTTGCCTCTCCCCTTGTGATGGTGCTAAGTCTTACAACTTAGCGCCAACGCAGGCACCCTTGCACCAGAGTGCAAGGGTGTCTGCAAGCAGGGAGGTTACCTTTATGTACAGGAAGCTGTCCCTTCCTGTACATAAACAAACCATGGCATTTTGCTTTTCCCATGTGTGCTGCACAAGGCAGCACACATGGACAATGCAAAAACGATGATAAATAAAGCAGTCCTCCTCGTATCGCCAACTTGAGACAAGGGTTTTCCTGTTCTCAAGTTTTGTGTTGGCTCCTATTTAGGCTGCCCTTGTGATCATGGGGCAGTGTAAATATCAATGTGTGTGGCGGGCTAAAGCCCACCACAACACCCGCTGCATGCCCCTTTCACGCAAAACACAGCGTGACAGTAGGCCTAATCACAAGGCAGTGTTAAGCCACGTCAAGTGGCTTAACGCTGCCTTGTGAATAAGGCGAGGCCCCTATTGCCACCACACCGTCACAGAAAATGACTTTGTGGTGGCGATAGGGGCCTGTGAATATGACCCACAATGTCACAACAAACTGACCATGCAGCCAAATGGCACAAACGTGCATATCCCGCAATGCATCCAAACAGCAGACTCCACTCAAAAGGTGATGTAATACAATGAGCAGGGGGACTATGCCCACAACAACACAGGGCGGGGACAATGCATATCAGGAATGTGGCAACCAAATCTGTACTGCAAGACTTGTCTGTGTGCCAGACTCACAGAACTACAATGTCCCTGCAAAGAAGTAAGACAACCAAAGCATGACAACAAGCAAGGATAGCAAAGAAGCAACAAGGAATGACAAGTAGCAAAATGGCACACACACAACTTAGGTCAAATTGCACACCTCCACTCCCAAGTGTACACATCTGCCATAAAGAAAACACCATTCCACATCAGTCCTGGTGTCAGTTGCCCATGACACCATTATGTGCATGTAAACATAGCTGTTTGTTAAGTCAACTGTGTCAGTGACCAAATATGCAGTCATGGTCGTTATTACCCACACGTAAATCCATGCATTGAATATCCGTAACCAGGACAGCATGTATCATCCATGTGACCAGCTGCGTGTCACATACACAAACACACATCACCCTGCCAATTGATTCTGTTGGCAGGGTGGTGGTGACAAGGCCTGAACACCACAAATATGCATTGGTATTCCACAGCCATCTAATCCCGGGCCACTTACACATCACACGTGGGGTCGACGTAAAGTTCCATTGTTGTTGACACTGTCTGTCCAGCCAGCAACAACAACATAAACTCACGCAGCACCATACTCACAACGGGTAAGCCCACAGGAGTGCAGCAAGCAATGCACACAATACAAACCACAATAGACAAAGCTACCTGGATGCACATGTATACAGCATAGTGCAGCACACATTGAAACAGCAAGTAGGCCTTAGTAGCCAATGTGCCTTAAGGGGGCCCTCCTCACACACAACTAATCTTGCAATCAACCAATGTACATGTGCAGTACACAGAAAAGGTGCAGGTCTGTGAGCCACACTGACAATACAAGTGCCAGTGCATGATGAATACCATGCCTGCACCCCAAACATCTCCACACGGTGCAGGCCATGTCACAGAGGTGGCTGAGTGTGGGACACATCCTAAAGGAGCAGGTCACACTCAGACACATCCACGTGTACATACAACCCCTGACGTAACCAAGACCTCTGCTCGTAAACAATGCACAAGTGTCCCAACTCTGACCATGACACATATTTAGCCCAGCTTGCAAAATCTCTGCATTGGAAATGCACAGATGTGGAGGCCTACTGCCTGAAAGGGATAATGGGCAGAAAAACAAAAGCTGCATGGGCGAGTATTCCACAATGCAGTGCACACACATAAAAATTCGAGTCCAACCACATTGACTACAATGTTGCACAAACTGCATCACCTTCACAACTGAACAGAGGACACAACTGGTGTCGCCTGTGTGTATGAACTGCCCAATCAGATTAGTCATAGCTGTAAATTGTGAGATGACAATGCACAAGTACAACCTCATACCCGTGATGTAGTCGAAAAAGGCAACATCCAGCAAGAAATAGGCAGCCCCTCACAAACAGTCACAATGTACATTGTCATGCAATCTGCTTGCAAACTCATCCAATGCATGATCATCCATGAAGCACACAGTTAAAATGCTTCTCCCCTTTAAATTGCAGAGGGACAAACATCACCTCCTGAACAGCAGCCTGTCCCAATCTTCACTGATGAAGAGGAGGAATTCTCAACCATCAACACGGACACCCTCCAACAGCTGCTAGACTCCATCAGCACCCCACCTCCAGGAGCAGGGCAACCCAGCTGCATCGTGCTAACCCCACCCCCTGCACAAACCACAAAGCAGCAAGCACCTACCACCACAGCTGTCTCCCAGGACCTCCCGGACCCAAATCTTGAATTTCAAAACCGTGTGTTAGAGGTCCAGCAGGAGATGGCTCATCAGGTGCGGGTGGGGTTTGACAGCCTGGCAGCCAAACTTGATTCCATTTGTGGGTGTCTGAGTTCCATCCGGGACCACGTACTAAACATCACGGACACCCACAGTCCGCTCAATGCTCTCCAACACTCCTTGGCTGCCATTGCTGGAGTCATGACTCAGAGACAGGAACAACTGTCCAGTCAGGGTGGCTCCAGAGATGGCAGCCAGGAGTTGGGCAGCATGCGGAGGATAATGGAGAACATGGAGCGGATGCAGGTGGAACAAATGGCTGCCACGGCTGCACACCAGCGAGATGTAGCTGGGATCTTCCATGCCCTGCAGATCATCATCACTGCATTGCTACAGCAAGGCCTGGCGCAGATGAATGCTGCTGCTGCTGCTTCTACATCCACATCTCCGCCCCTGATGTGTCAGTGCCTCACAGTGCTGCAGCCAATCTACCACCACCCACATGTGAGGCACAGGACACATCAGAGGACGAAGATGAGGATGAATCTGCCTTGTTGCAAAGAAGGAAGTGGTAGCATTCATCTAGGCCAAATGGCCAGTTTCAACTTGGTTCTGGCTGAGCATCATGCCACGGAATATCACCTTCCACTGTCCCCCAATACACTCTGTGACACTCACCTTGGACCTCGACATAGACTGCCATATTTCGTTTGGTTACCAATGACACAGCAATCACACTGCTGACTGAACTCTTCCTCATCCTTTGGACTTGTCAACCCTAAAGGACTCTGGCTGGCCCTCCACTGGGCATCAATGTAATGTGGGGATTGCATGGCCAAGTACTGGTCCAGTCTCCAACTATGTCAACAGACATGTGAATAAATATCTTTGATTCACACAGATGTCTGTTGTCCATGAACAATCCAGTATAGCTGTCTCGCTAAATGTAGGAGCAGTGAATCCACCAAAAGGCACATCCAGGTAAATAATACAAATGTCAATGTTTTACTGTGATCCTGATAGGCAGTGAGAGGACCGGGTATGTGTGGACCAGCTGTGCCCCCATTGCTCCAATACACCAATCTGGCAGTACCCCAAATTAGCCCCACATCCATGGAGGAAATAGGCATGTCTGACAAAAGGCAAAGTCTGTTGCAGGCCAAAAGTAGTGTCACCCTTTACAATTGCAGGAAGAATATCTCCGGGCATATCTACTCACACCCTACATGCTGGATGGAGCCTGTTGTGAAGGTGCACATTGCATTTCACATCCCAAGATGGTGCACACCATATACACATTGATGAAGATACGTAAGGGCACATGTCTACCAGCCACTAATTGAACCACAATGTTGGCCTCAGTGAAGTAGAGTTGGCAATAGGGACTCACCCCAAAATGTAAGCCGCCAGTTAACCCCTTCCTGTGGACGACCAATGCTTACTGACTATGGAACCCTCACATGGTGTGACCACTGTGAGCGGGCAGGGCAATGTAACTCATGACTTATTCTCAGATGACTTATTTGTGAATCAGGACCACTGTTCTGCCATATACATTTCCCAATGGACACACAGAAAGACTACTACTTGCATAGCACGGAGGTTCTGCCTCCATGCACAGGAAGATCTAATTCTAAAGAATCTGACACACTTGCACGACACAGAAAGTGTGCCAAGGTCTGTGCAATGTAGATGGACTCTGCGCAAGGAGCATGTGAGATGCAGGGCTATGATGCAATCTGTGGTACCCGGCGCATACATCCATCTCCATGATGGATAACAGTAGCTCCTACAATATCCTCTCAATGCCATGTCCCTACCTTGTGTTGTAAATGCACAACAATGTGCTGGCCAACTCTGTGAGTCACACTTAAGATGCACAACTTCCCAAATGACTGCCACTAGACTAGGCCATAAATCCTACTTGCCACCCTGTCAACCATGCAACTTTTCGGTGCTCACATCTAAGGTATCCTGACACAATCCATCCAGCTAAGTGACATGTCATGACCACACTTATACATTCAACGGAGAGTCCATTGATGATATTAGATGCATACAAGGTGAAAATACACACACCACCACATCACCCCTGACGTAAGTGCAAGCCAAAATACAAACTTTTAACCATTTATTGTAAAATTGAAAAATGTACCTATCCTACACTAACTATGATCGTTACTACCACTATAAAATAAACTAACTAGAATTAAGAGAAAAAGTACCTAAACTATCTACCCTAACTAATCCTAAACACGCAAAACATATCTAAGACATAAACCCCCCTCCCACCCTTAAGGCACATCACGAGACAGGACAAAGACATCTAAGCTATACATGAACTACCTACACATTTAACCTACACAAAGATATATTTTTTTGTTATTTTTTGGTTTTTTTATTAAAAAAAGACGTGAACCCCGACCCAAAAGAAAAGGAAACTTATCCCCAAATACTATACAATATAAAAACACTAAAACTACCTTAAAATCTAACACTAACTATACCTACACTAAAACTACACTACCTAACACTAAATGAACTTACCTAACACTACCTAAAATACTAATTCAAACATTGGTGGAAGGGAGAAGAGGGGGATGGGGCACAACATGTCCAGACATCATGGCAGTTCCAGCTGTTTTTTAATGTCCTCCAGGTGCCTTGTCTGCTTGGCCATTTCCCGCCTCATCTCGGCCAGCAGCACGTTGTTGTCCATTATGAGCCTGCTGTGCCGGACAGTAAATGGAATGACCTGATCCGCAGAGCCAAGTGGGATTGTCCCTTGGGTGGGGGTTGTTGTAGGGGGATGGGACACTGACTGACCATGTTGGGACCCACCACTGACGCCAGAGGGGCCTGGGGTGGCCTGTGTGCCACTGCCTTTTCCACGTGTTGCCACATCGACCACAGATTTCCACTTGCCAGCAGCACGGTCCTCCTGGTACCTCCGCACCATGTTGCGGTACCCTTTGGCAACCTTCTTGATATGCTGGTACCGCTCCTTCCTCACCTGGAAGGCATGTGACTCAGCTAGCGTCATGTTGTCTGTAAAATGGAAACAATGGGAAATTGTGAGTCCTTTAGACTATGTCAATGTTCTCCATTCAAATCCATATTACAAGATCACTTCAACATGGGAGTCCACACTCTAGCGTAGCTATGTGAAGTCAGACAACTAGATGTTGAATCCTGGGTCACTGACTACATGCTGTGGAGACTGACATGACAGTGCATGGCATGGGACATGTTCTGTCACAACCAAATTGTACTGACAGTGTCCAATGATGTTGCCCTGACATTCCCTGACTGAGGGTGACATGTAAAAGGAATCGGAGGGGGGAGGCATTAGCCCCCGGTGTGTAGCACCACCCTCATCCTCTCCTGTGACACAGTGCTGCATCATATGTGCAATGCTCCTGTGCAGACCTGTGTGTCCCACAGCAATGGTGCGCAGTTCATCTAGTCAGCGGTAACACAGGCACTCTTGCACAATAGTGCAAGTGTGTCTGTGTTTAGGGGGGCTTGTTTAGGACGGTTGCCCTACCTGCACTGGGACAGCCCTACTCACACTTTCAGCTGTGCTGCATAACGCAGCACACATGTAAACAGGTTGGGTGGCTGAACACTGACTTGGACATGAGGCGCTGTCCCTCTCGCCACCACTACTTCACAATTGGTGACACGTTGCAGCTATAAAGAGGGAAACACCCTTTCCTCTAAATTGTCACTCATGCATGTCTTGGATCCACTAATATCACTCCGTAGTAAAGCGAAATATGCAGGCCTCTACAACGCAGACTGTTACAATCCATTCACCATTGTAACAGCACCCTGGAGTCATGATGGTTATAGTGTTGTCATGGGTAATCCTTTCTCACAGATAGCGTTCTAGAGGCCTGCGTTTTGAAAATATGGCACAGCAATAAATGCTGAGCTAAAGCATGCGGGGTAAATGCATGCAGAGTAATGTCAACAATTGTGCAGAGGAGCTCGTACACCTGATCCTGAGTCGACCTGGGAATGACCCCAAGGAGACAGCTTGACAACCCCATTGCAGTGGACAAACATGCCAATGAGATTCATAGGGCCATCTTTGCTTGGTGTGTGTGGAACATGCCATTGATATGCTTGGCTCACAGCTATGCACTGCCACTCCTGTGAAGCTGGTATGCAGCATACCTACGAAAGCACAGTGCAGACCTGTGTCTGAGCACGCACGGCCTGAAAACCACTGCCTCCTTGTGCATGATAAGGCACACTTGCACAGTCTTCTCAGTCAAGGATGTGCATGCATTCCATGTCTGATGATACTCATCGTCAACACCACTTACATGTCTCCTCTCCTATCAGTGCGCTCTGTAATCCACATGCATGTGCTGTGGTGACAGGATCCATAGACCTTATTCCCATGTGTATCACTGACTGGGGATGTGCAAACTTACAACTGGGAGGCAAATGCATTGCTCCACCTTCACTTACAGATTTGTACACACTTCTGACTTCCACAATACATCATCACACTGTAGTCATGGTACATGTGATGCACACCCATACTGCATACTACAACGTAGATCATTTGAGGCAGACATTCATCACACCACACTGTGCCAATATATGATGTCCAAACTCACCTGTGGCATGTGGGTCCTGGAATCTGTCAATGTCCCCCGTGTGATGATAGGTCGTCCAGCTGTGAGACAACAAAAGTAATTTGTGTTAGTATCAGACGTTAAATCACACGTGTCATATTCATCATACAAATCATCACCATAACTGAAAATGCTACGTAACTGTAGTGTTGCATTTCATGTTGGCTACATGATTGGGTGTACTTTGCCTGCCATTCACACAAGACCTATGAATGCTGAGTCTGGCAAAACAAGACAATAATGCTAGCAAACATGCACATACTAGTTGTGTGACACATTCACAAGGCCCCATTTCTACACTCAAAATGATGTAATACATGGTCTGTGTACAAATGCATCGCTGCAGGTCGCACACGGCAGTTTCACAGATGTTGGTGGTGTAAGTGACTTTGGAGATCTCCCATTTCATGTGAGCATCTGTTCAGATCTCATAGATTGTCACACGGAGACTCTGTACAAGGGCAGCGTAGCTAACGTACCACAATTTATGAGGACAGCATCTTTACACTTCATTTTGGCCAGCACACAGGTCACAGAAACAATGTTTTGGTTTGTTCATGTACAGTCACCCTTCCTGTACACATACAATATTTATTGTGCACCCATCTTTTGCACAGGTGTGCCAGCTTTGGCACAACAGTGCTAAGTTTTGCTCCTGCGCAGTGGGTTACACAAACTTGCACCCTATGATTGTCAATATGATATCGCCTTGTGTCTCTGATGTGCCAACATTGTGCGTGGACGCATTACGTCTCCCGCCTCACGGTGCAACATTTTTGTACTTGGACACCAGTGTGTCCCACCCGGCATATTTTTTTTTCTTTACTGTATTCATGGATGAATTTGAATTTTGTAAGAAAAAGGTACCCCCTAAAAATATTTTCAAGGTCCAAGAGTAAGGGGGAAAAGACCAAATATCAATAAATAGCACTCTTGTCTGACCTACAATTATTTACTAATCGGCCTCATAGAGACTCGTGTGGAAGGCAGGTATATCATGGAACACTCGGGCAAACTGCTTATTTATAAAAGTATCCAATATTTATTTTCTTTTTTGTATTCATCATACTTATTTTTTGATTTTGCAAAAACAATTTTATAGTAATACATTTTTCAACCTTATATAGAAACATAAATTCATATCACTGACAAACAATCAAGTACAAACATATATTATTGCAACAGCATCAACATGTTTGGATTGGCCCAAGCTTGTACAAACAAAACAGTAATCAAATTCTGGTGCATAGCAATATAAAATATATTATTCTTGACCCCATAAACAAACATCCATCATTCATACTCAACAGCCATATACGTCCCATCCATACCAAACACTCATACACAAACATGGTGTGTTAAACCAGGGAACTCCTAGTAAATATAGTAACAAACATCCATCTGATCTTCAGTTCAGTGGTAGAAATTAATCAATGATATTTTCCACTGATATGTTGTTATATGCGGGGTTCCTTGATGTTGGTCAACGCACATTCTCGGTGGATTTAAGTTGTTGCCACCTTCATCAGGACCAATTGTTTCAAAAATAATTCACAGAGGTGAACGGGGGTTCTCTAAAACTTTATACACAGTGGTACTATATATAGAAGATCCTTCTTCTACGTGTTTTCGTCTCTGCTGAGACCCTTTAAGCTTGTCCAAACATGAAAGAATAAAGTTCTCTGTATCTCCACCTAATATGTGTGCAGAGGCTGGATGTCCAATGATTTGTATTTCTGCATTCTCAGCAAAAATGTTATAATTTCATGATTTCTGAGTTTCCTTCAGTCACTTTATTGATATTCTCTCGGCGGTCCAGAATGACCGGTATTCGACTCCAAATCTTTGAAATTATAACATTTTTGCTGAGAATGCAAAAATACAAATCATTGGACATACAGCCTCTGCACACATATTGGGTGGAGATACAGAGGACTTTATTCTTTCAAGTTTGGACAAGCTTAAAGGGTCTCAGCAGAGACGAAAACACGTAGAAGAAGGGTCTTCTATATATAGTACCACTGTGTATAACGTTTTAGAGAACCCCCCGTTCACCTCTGTGACTTATTTTTTTGAAACAATTGGTCCTGATGAAGGTGGCAACAACTTAAGTCCACCGAAACGTGCGTTGACCAACATCAAGGGAACCCCGCATATAACAACATATCAGTGGAAAATATCATTGACTAATTTCTACCACTGAACTGAAGATCATATGGATGTTTGTTACTATATTTACTAGGAGTTCCCTGGTTTAACACACCATGTTTTGTGTATGAGTGTTTGGTATGGATGGGACGTATATGGCTGTTGAGTATGAATGATGGATGTTTGTTTATGGGGTCAAGAATAATATATTTTATATTGCTATGCACCAGAATTTGATTACTGTTTGTTTGTACAAGCTTGGGCCAATCCAAACATGCTGATGCTGTTGCAATAATATATGTTTGTACTTGATTGTTTGTCAGTGATATGAATTTATGTTTTTATATAAGGTTGAAAAATGTATTACTATAAAATTGTTTTTGCAAAATCAAAAAATAAGTATGATGAATACAAAAAAGAAAATAAATATTGGATACTTTTATAAATAAGCAGTTTGCCCGAGTGGTCCATGATATACCTGCCTTCCACACGAGTCTCTATGAGGCCGATTAGTAAATAATTGTAGGTCAGACAAGAGTGCTATTTATTGATATTTGAATTTGAATTTTGAACTTAACACACTCTACGCCACCGATGAGTCCCACGTAGTCCAGGAGGTCACCCTCCCGGGCCAGGCTATCCTGCCAGCGGTGCTTCCATTGGCGCACGGTGCAGTCCACTCCAAATACGCGCAGCATCTGCGCACGCACACGCTCCCACCTCTGCTTGCGCACACTGACAGGGTATCCTGTGAGGATACGCCTCCCCTCTCCACCATCAAGGGCAGGAAAAACTTTACCAGCCATAGGAAGCCCCCCCAAAGCCCCCTCGGACATCCTGCCCTCCCTGCCCACACCCACCATCTACCTGCACACACCTAACACCACTGCAAAAATATAAAGAGACCCTAGTTAATATCCCCAACAACTACAAATAAATTTAACTACCCCAAGACAAACACCCGACAAGATTGAGGACAGGAGACAATAAAACACGTAAATGCAAGGACACCGCACTTCACAGTAACACAATCGACAGGACACAGGACACAGCAACACTCTCAAACTCTCAAATCTGCAGCACACACCACCAAACACCTCCAACACTCTCCACAATCACCAGCAATGTGCTCAAAAGAGAAACTGAAAGTGCACAGCACTCCTCCAAGACACAGGAAGCATGCTGACATCACTTCCTGTGTGAATGCGGCCCGTTTTTTGACTTAGCGATGAAAATCTGCACGCAGAAAGGTTTTGGCCTGACATTTCGTATATATCAATGTGTTTAGCGATGTATTTCCCATCGCTAGTATGAAAAATACATCGCATTTTCGGAAAAGCGTGCAGTTTTGCCCGCTAAGTGCAACTTCTTACACAGATGAACATTATTTAATGGAGATGCATCATTTTACAGAAATTACACCATGTTAATTTTGATTGGACCACAAATGACACCCTAAATTTAATAATTTACCCCAATTGACACCCTATATTTCATGATTTACCCAAATTGACACCCTATATTTCATGGTTTACCCCAATTGACACCCTATATTTCATAATTTACCCAAATTGACGCCCTATATTTAATAATTTACCCAAATTGACACCCTATATTTCATAATTTACCCCAATTGACACCCTATATTTCATATTTTACCCCAATTGGTGCCCTATATTTCATGATTTATCCCAATATTTCATGATTTACCCCAATTGACACCCTATATTTCATAATTTACCCAAATTGACACCCTATATTTCATAATTTATCCCAATTGACACCCTATATTTCATAATTTACCCCAATTGACACCCTATATTCCATGATTTACCCCAATTGACACCCATTATTTCATAATTTACCCCAATTGACAACCTATATTTCATAATTTACCCCAATTGACACCCTATATTTCATAATTTACCCCAATTGACGCCCTATATTTCATGATTTACCCCAATTGACACCCTATATTTCATAATTTACCCCAATTGACGCCCTATATTTCATAATTTGCCCCAATTGACACCCTAAATTTCATAATTTAACCCGAATGACACCCTGATATTCATAGTTGACCACTATTGACATCCTATATGTGATTTGAATACACATATGACACGCTGAACAGTAGATTTTCAAAACACATTTGACACCCTAACATATCTAGTTCAGAAATGATGTCACACTAAACAGCATCTCTGTTCAGAGGTGACAGATCCACTATCATTTTCTAATTGAGATATTGTGACTACTCGATGTTACACTTACCCGTGTCAGAGTGATGTAGTCATGCAGATTTTAACATGCACACATGGTATGCGTGTAGAGGTTTTTTTTTAATGTATACTGTGCTTGGGATCATTTGGAACAGATATATGATTGGTAGGGACAGTCACGATGTGACGTGCTCATGTGAAGAAATTGTCTATGATTCTGCTCCTTCGTGCTGTGCCTGCTGCAGAAGCTGTGGGGTGTGCTCCACCTGCCTCATCTTCATCATCATCCGGAGCATCGCCCGGTGCATCTGGCACTTGGATCCATGGGGCATTGGTGCGTACACATATATTGTGCAATACACAACATGCTATGATCATCTTGCACACTATTTCTGGGCTGTACAACAGTCTTCCACCTTTGATGTCAAGGCACCGGAAACGTGACTGTAGCACGCCAAATGTGCGCTCCACAATGCCCCTGGTGCGTACATGGGCAGAATTATACTGCCTCTGGGCCTGGGTGTTGGTGACTCGCAGGGGTGTCATCATCCATGGGGTGAGTGCATATCCTTGGTCACCTGTAACATGTAATGGAGAGATGTGTCCATTAGTAGTTATGCATGCTGTGTGGGCACTGTTAATAGTTTTTTGGTGTGTGATTGGTGCTACTTTGTGAATAATATTTGGCATGTGTAGCTTCTGGCCAATTGACCAGCATCAATGCAAATTACATTGGCTCACAGATGCTCGTACCTCCCCCACAGCACATTCACTTGTGTGCTCTGCGCGGTTGCATTACTAGCACTCCAACAGTGCACCAATGTCAGGCCTGTCTGCACATGTCCGCAAGCCTGATACCTACACAAGCAGGGTCCCTGGCTCTCATAACGTCTAACGCTGCCACCCATCCACACTACTCACAGTCAACGCCAGGATAACGTTTAGGTACCAATGGGCCACACCGGACACAGCTCACGTTCTGTTCAGCTGCTGCCGCTGCCGCTAGACATTCCCCACCGCCCAACACTTGCAGTTTCCGGTCCAGACCTGCCACAAGGCAACAGTCAGCGGCACCCTCAGCTGCAGGGCCTACAGAGGGCGGGGACACTTAGCATTCACCATCAACGTCATCACACACCATGTCATCTACTACATGGGCTACGTACTCAGCCATGATCAGGGACTCCACCTCACATTCCACAAGTACTCCTAATCCATTACCCTCTGGCAGATGCTTGCTAACATCGAACTGAGCCAACTCTTCTCGACACTGATCCACAAGTCAGGGCCCACCTTTAAGCCCATCTTCACATGTGGAAACTGCGTCCACTTCAACAACACCACTCAATGCCCATGGTGTGACCAGCACAGTGTACAGTTCCTCGTCATGAAACCCCATGACACCCAAACCCACAGCAGGCGCCATACAGACTTACAGGAGTTGAGTCAACGGGGATCTGGTACATTCCATCATCAACAGCAACACCCACACCGCCGCAGGCAACGCCAACAGCGCAGGCCAGATTTTTCAGCCATGTATCCCCAACTGCACATACACACTTGCCCCAATATGCAACTCCAACATGAAGCATGCTATGAATGCCACATTGTTCACATACAACATCAAAGATGACAGATGCATCTGCAGACGCCTGGAGTAGGACTTGAGCTACATGAAGGGAAACATTGGACATCACCACCTACACGGACATGTAGCTCATACTCTCCTCAACATGGCACCCCCACACACCAGACTGGGGTTCCAGGGAGGATTGCAGCAAGTTGCAACATGGATGTTCAACAGCTGGGGGTGCTCTACATAGGGGGACATTGGTCCTCATCCTCCTGACCACACCATCAGCATGTGGCAACACCTGGTAGGCCACCGCCTTTGCCAGCCCAACTCACAACAACTCTAGATACCAAGGCATCGTACTCGACTCCTCCCTCTCCATGTACATACAAGTCTATGCAGTGGCCAACAGCTGCTTCGACAGGCTCTGCATCCTACATGCTGCCTTCACATGGTTCCCACCCCCCGTCAGGTAGGACAGTCAACAACGCTGTCATTGCCATCAGGCTGGACAACGGAAACGCACTATATGCCCACTTGGACATGTCTGTGCTCTACACAATAAAGACTGTCCAGCACACCACTGCCACACTCGGCCTTGTGCACATTCTTTCTTCGTAGGTCGAGTGCCTACATTGCATATACCTGGTTGCCACCTCTCACCACATTTGCTAATGTGTGGCAGAGGGGCTATGCCTTTGGTGATGGTTTATCTACATGGCTGACCCCAGTTACCACAGTTACTTGGGTTGTCGTGTCTGGTAGGTGGGCATGTAGATTGGCATGTTGAATGTGAGTTTGTAATGTGTGCATTCTCACAGTTGTGTGTTCCATGATTGTGGAGTTGAGGTGTGTGTTGTGTTCAGTTAGTACTTACCAACGAGCAGTGCATTGCCATATGTGCCATCCTCAAAGTGCTGATTGATGATGGACTGGCGGAAAATGTAAGAATCATGCACACTGCCTGGGAACTTGGCTACGACATTGGTGAACAGGCCCCGGTGGTCCACTATTGCCTGCACATTGATGGAATGTGTGTGGTTTCTGTTGCGGTATATGTGGGCAGTGTCTGCAGGTGGAACAAGTAGGACATGTGTGCAGTCAATTGCCCCCAACACATGCAGGAAGCCAGCTATGGCGTAGAAGCCTTGCTTGGTCTCCAGCTGTTCCTGCGCAGTGCTGGGGAAGTGAAGATGATGGGGTATCAGGCTGATTATGCCATCCAAAACTGTTGTGAGGAACTTTGATAGGGCTAGCTGTGAGACTCCTCCGACTATGGCAGTTGTTGGTTGGAATGTACCTCAGGCCAACATGTGCAGCACAGCCAGCAGCTTTGTTTGTGGAGGGATGTTGGTTATCCGCTGTGTTGGTGCCGTCAGCCTGTGGGCTATCTGTGTCAGGATGCGGAGGATGGATGTCCTTTTGAGCCTGTAGTGGGCAATGACATCCTCTGGCATTAGGTATGTGAGGATGGTGCGTCGGCGATGGACCCGCTGTCTTATTTGGCCCAGCCTCAGTGGTGGTCCTGGTGGCATTGGCGGTGGTTGTTGTGGCCTTCTTGGTGCTCCAGGCTGCATGATTAGTACCTCCATGGCATCAGTGGGTCATCAGATGGGGCTCTGGGGTAGTCTCCCTTATATGCTGCCACTTTTCACCATTTTTAAGACCTCCTTTTGTCTGGTCTTAAGTTCCTGCAGCTAACGGGCCTTAGCGTGTGTTTTTGTATTGCATCGCCGGTCCGGGCGATCATTGAGAATATCGCGTAGTGGGGTTAGCGTGCGTTTTAGCACGGGAACGCCTACATTGCATATGATTAGCGGTAGTGGTCGCTGACATCGTTTGCGATGTTGTGAGCGACCGCTATCGCAAGGAATGTGTCGCTAACGGCTGTTAGCGACAGCTTGAGAATAAGGCGATAAAAATATCGCCGCTTTAGCTGCAGAAAAGTGCCGCTAACGCGGCGATATCGCCTTGAGAATATGCCCCTGTGTCCCAAGTGCGATATAACCTCCGTGAGTAAAGTATGCCAAAATCAAAGTCAGTGAAAGAGGACTATTCATCATTTCCTGTTTAGTGTATATCTCCAATCCCTTCCGTATGGCCGATCAATGTGAGGTGTGACCGAATTTCTACATGGTAGAGAAGTTCTACAGATTCAATCACTCGTAGTATCCCAACGTTATCGGTATGGTGTATCCATTTCGAAATGGCTTACAGCGAGTACGCTGTGGTGTTTCTACAAGTCACCTAATCGGAGTGTGTATCATTACCGCCTTTGGTATATCGAATTGTTGACAGACCACTGTCCATTTCCCAATGGCTCACATGACTCCCCCACATCGCAATTTTTGCTTTAGTGGTGAAAGTTGGCTCAATCCTTCCACCTCCTGTTGTGGGTCGCTATGATTTCACTCATATTTCAAGGTCTCCCTTGACTCCTGTATTTAACGCCTAGTGACCAGTGTATATTAAAAGGCAGCACAAGGGAAATTCCTGAGAGATAAACAGCCGTTGTATGCATAAATTAGGACTTATCACAAGCTTTTCAGAGATACACAGCCGTTGTTTGCATAAATTAATATTTTTCCAGAACTCTCTAAGATATCACAATGCTTTTCAATCTGTTGTTGTGTGGGAGCACAGAGAGTATTACAAATTATACATGTACGATTTCTTTATCGGCTGTAAATTATTCTAAAGACACTGTTTGAACATGAATCCATGATGTTTACATATATTATCAGTGATATCACTACGTATTACAAACCCCTTATGTAATAACACAGAGAATCCTAGGAAGTATATCTATGGCTCATTGTCGACAGCAATTTCATAACAACAGTAGTTGTTTGGTCTAGAAATTAGTGCCAATCACAATTTATGTGGGGCTAATCATAAGAAATGGTACCGGTATTCCACATCCATCACATCTATATGAATAGCCTCATATGTTGCGTTTATAATGATTTAATACAGTATTTATTCTTTCTTCCTGTAACACAATGGATAGTCACATAACAGTTGCTATCTTTACTGCATCTCTTAACCCCCCAGAAAGTATTGCAGTTCATGGTCTTTGTTTAATTCGATTTCTGCACTCCTCAATCGCAGAATCCACATTGCATCTTTCCTCCGTAGGGTCAACTCTCTGTTGCCCCCTCTAGTGTTTCTTGGTATGTGATCAATGCCATAGAAGCAAAAATCCTCAGAGGATTATTTTTGTGCAGGAAGGTGTCCTTTCCTGAAAAAAAACAATCCTGCCTACTACTCAGGCACCCTTGCACCATGGTGCAAGGGTTCCTGCTTTGGTGATAGACAGCAGTTTGTGCACCAGCACAGGCAGAGAGCAGGAATGCGCCATGTAATGTTAAATATTGATAATTCCTCCCCTTTCACGCAGTGCAGCACAGCAAGGTGGCTTGTTGCATTGCGTGAAATATTTTATAAATATGCCCCTTAGTGATTGCTCTCATTTGAAGGGAGATTTAAAAATGCTCCTGCCAGATGGCAGCAAACACATGTTTTCCAGCCCGCGGTAGTAGGGGCAGGGAAACTACTGTGTCTCAGGGTTGGGCTTCCTGGGATACAGTATGTGAGCCGGCCCTGGGGGATGGAGGCCCCAAGGCCTTTAAAGGCTCAGTGAGGGGGCCATGTGGCCCCTCTCTATTTTAATTAAAGCAAAAGTCCTGGGGGAGTGGGGTCCCCTGAACCTTTTTAAGGCTCAATCACGGGGGGCCGCGAGGCCAAATCCCCTTTTATTTACATTTTGGCCCCAGTAGATGGAGTCCCCGGGGCCTAATTAGGCTCAGGGATGTGGGCTATGTGCCCCCCCCCCTTATTAATTACTCAGCCCAGGTGATGGCATGCCGGGGCCTTTTTAGGCTCGGAGAGGAAGTCTGCGTGGCCCCTCCTCCTTTTAAAGCATTTCAGCCCCGGGGATAGGGTCCCTGGTGCCTTATTATGCTCTGTGAGGGGGCCACGACCTCCCTGCCCTTAACTACTACCTGCAGCGTCCCTCTGGGCCCTGGCCCATCCCAATGTGCTTTTTTTAAATGACCGGGAGCCCGTGTTTTTTAAAATGTTGCCACAAATTTGTGGAACCTCAGTGAACTCCAGGCTTAAGTTTAAGAAAAAAATGTTTTTTACTCCATCCAGGGTCCCTCTGGGACCCAACTACCAGGCCTAGGGGGTCAAGGTATCCCTACTCTGCCCCCTATTTCTTTTTTTTTTAGCTTTTTCAGAACTCGGGACTGAGTCCGAGTTCTAAGATGGCTGCCACCACTTCCTGGTTGTTGTGGTGGCAGCCAATCAGATCTCAGCCGGAGATCTGTCAGATTCGTGGCGGCTCCCCATCCTTAGATATATAATTTTCCTGAGCATTAATTGTTCAAAAACTACTGAACGGATTTACACCAAACCACAAAATCTCTCATTCTGGACCAAGATCTAGCTTTCTGACAAATTTGGTGTTTAGCGATTGGGCTGTAGCTGTGTCTAAAGTTCCTATGGAAAAATGACTGAAGAAAATGCATTTTGGAACCCCGCCTTTTTCTTGGCCCCTGTTTGACGGATCACCCGGATACTTTCCATGTGCAAACTAGTCGAAAAAAGCACTTTTTGAAAAGTTTTGTGGAGATTCGTCAAGCGGTGCCATAGTTACAAGCAACACAAAATATGCTTATCCTATGGAAACACGATCAAAACTATAATTACACAGAGGCGATATATATATATATATGTGTGTGAGTGTATATATATATATTAAACACCAGCTCCTCCTTTGGAAGTAGACAAGGGGACACAGCGGGGCTTCAAGAAACCGTTTATTCAGACTTCTGGCATGACGCGTTTCGGGCGATTAGCCTTTCTCTAATGCCTCAGGTGCTTGGGGTTTCCTTTTCAGTGTCTTATATTCTGCTCCTCCCTCCACAATGGCGAGGTGCACACCTGAACCACATTCACTTGGAGAGCACTCAAGCAGTTCGATGTTGGGAAACTGCAAATCCCATCATGCAGCTTGTTTGTGGCATGGATGAATGTCTCTTTTAGCCGGATCTTTATATTACTCAAGGTGAGAGGCTGATTTGAACGTGGTCAGGTAGAAAACCTGGCACTGCGCTGGGAAACAAACAGTCTCTAAGCCCCTACTTCCAGCCACACGTTCCGACTGGTAGCATACCAGGAGACGCCGGTACAGTGACAACGCCTCTCCATGTAGTCATGGACTGTAAAATGACAGCAGTACCTCTGCTTCCTTGGGTCGAGCGGCGGTTTGAGGTTTCTGATACCTCAGAATTCCTTTGTTAGCTTTTGCCACTGCATATCAAGAACTCTTGTTGGAAGGGTCCCCCTGCGTGTCACTGGCTACAAGCTAAATATTAAACACCATCTCCTCCTTTGGAAGTAGACAAGGGGACACAGCGGGGCTTCAAGAAACCGTTTATTCAGACTTCTGGCATGACGCGTTTCGGCGATTAGCCTTTCTCTAATGCCTCGGGTGCTTGGGGTTTCCTTTTCAGTGTCTTATATTCTGCTCCTCCCTCCACAATGGCGAGGTGCACACCTGAACCACATTCCCTCGGAGAGCACTCAAGTAGTTTGATGTTGGAAAACTGCAAATCCCATCATGCAGCTTGTTTGTGGCACGGATGAATGTATCTTTTAGCCGGATCTTTATATTACTCAAGGTGAGAGGCTGATTTGAACGCGGTCAGGTAGAAAACCTGGCACTGTGCTGGGAAACAAAAAGTCTCTAAGCCCCTACTTCCAGCCACACTTTCCCACTGGTAGCATACCTGGAGACGCCGGTACAGTGACTACGTCTCTCCATGTAGTCATGGACTGTCAATAAATATATATGATATATGTGTGTGTGTATATATATATTTTTTTCCCACTAAATATCTTTATCTATTGGCTTTTCATACTACAGCCCATGACATAGGGCAGTCATCATTTCCCAACAATATGGCAGAAGGCACTAGACTTTACCAGTGATTGCTCGTATATATATATATATATATATATATATATATATATATATATATATATATACATATATATATATATATATATATATATATATATATATATATATATATATATATGTATATATTCACTGAAAAACCATAGGTTTCAGGCACGTTATAGTTAGAAATTAGCATTTAAAAAACCTTAGAAATTCACTGAAAAACCATAGGTTTCAGGGGCGTTATAGTTAGTTGGACATTTCACTCGTACAAAACCATAGAAATTCCCCCGTTATAGTTAGTTCAGCTAACTATAACTCGCGCGCCCGCAATGCACTGCTGATGACGTCACATATTACATCACTCATGACATGGTCAGTGACATCACTCATGACATCACTGATGACATCTCAAATGACATCACTGATGACATCACTGATGACATCATCCTTGTGATAGAGTGGCAGACCTCCTCTCACCCTAATATAACCTTTGATGCACACACTCAAAAATACAAACTAACATTTTCAAAACAATGGACATACCAATACCAGTTACAACACACCTATTCAGTAATTCCAAGATCTACACACACATCCACTCATTCACCAACAGTCCCTATACAGTCACTCATACATGTATTCACTCATCATATGTACTCACACACCTATACATCCTGTTACACACCGCCACTCATCCATAGAGTTACTCACACACATAGTCACACATACAAACAAAGTATCAAACATCCATTTACTTGCATATACAGTTATACACACACTACCACACTTACTTCTACAGAAACTTACACATACTTACTCTCTTAAACAATCACTTATAGAAACACCTACTTATTTGTACAGGAACTCTTCCAATCTCTCACTCTCACATATACTCACTTATATACACCAATACTCACATATACTAGTTTAAAACATATGTAGTTACTCATAAAGACACTATTGAGACAGTCATTCACTCACTAACACACCCATACACATACTCATCCACCTATACAGTCCTGCACACATGCTGTCTTCAACACATACAAACAGTGAGTCACTCATTCATGCATCTATGCACTAAGTAATACCCCCACCGAACCATACAGACACTCAGACACTCATACTGATACTCAAAAAACCAACTAATAACCCATATAGACACTCATGTAGCTACTCACCAACCCATGCAGCCACTTATACACAAAGTGAGAGACTGATACAGATATTTTCATATTTAAACATTACTCACTAACCCATGTATTCACTAAGATACTTAGTCAGTTATACAATCAATTTTACAAAAAAATCATCCATTTAGACACTTATATACCCATTTATTCTTCCATCGACCTTGAGATATACATATATAAAACATATTTAATTTTCAGAAAAACACACATTCACTGGATGATGTCATCAGTGATGTCATCAGTGATGTCATTTGAGATGTCATCAGTGATGTCATGAGTGATGTCACTGACCATGTCATGAGTGATGTAATATGTGACGTCATCAGCAGTGCATTGCGGGCGCGCGAGTTATAGTTAGCTGAACTAACTATAACGGGGGAATTTCTATGGTTTTGTACGAGTGGCAGTCAGCGGGAGCGCTCGTGAAGGCTGGGAGCCCCCGCGCAGCCGAGAGAACTTTAATACACCCTGCCGCTGCGGGCCTTGCCTTGGGAAACAAAATGGCGGCCCGGCGATCCGTATTTTAAAGCAAGCGGAGCGAACGGAACGCTGCTCATCCCCGCTGCCCCCCCCTGGTTGCCTGTTTGAAGATCAGGACCTAGCGGTACTCTACCGAAGAGGGGCAAGCCTGAACCGCGTCGCACCCAAGGAGGAACAAGCAACGAGCCAACACTAATTGCCTGACTGCGACTGCCTGACCGTGTAATGGATGGCGAGGGCTCTCGCACGGGATCGCCTGGTCAAGTAGGAGACGCCGGTGATTAGCGAAACAGCTCGGGACGTCAACTCATGACGGTCTTCGCTGGAGTTTCGCCATTGCCGCCCGCTCCCAACGCACAGACCTCGGAATAGAAGAGAGGATGGGACAGCAGAAAACAACCTGGATGCCTGACCTTAAGATGGCGGCCCCGTGCAGCTTCACCCTCCTCTGACTTCCAAACACAGAACTGTGATTTATATGCTGTACTTCAAAGAATCTCAAAAACTTGCCCCTGGAGTGCCCAGTGAGTTCCTCAAATGCCACTCGCCCCTAACTTGCAGACCAGGGAAACGCTGAGACGAAGGCCAGAGATCTGTTTTCTGTCAAGATTCTGTGCCTGCAGAGGCAAGTGAGGCCCCAAAGACACGGTGAGTGCCAGGCCTTATTACTTCACAGCTGCCCAGCAAGTAGTGGGTAGCTGCACCGTTTAGGCTACTGTTTAGTTGGGGGACATACCTTGGCAGTTAGGAGTGAGATGCCCTCCTTTAGCCCGGACCTTTACAGCTGCGCAGCACTTAGTGCCAGCTGCAACGTTTAGACCTGCGCAGATTGCGCACCCTTGACTTTCGCTGCTTAGGCAGCGCGCCCGGAACTTTTGGGACATAGGGCATTTGAGCCCCTCTTTGAGATGGCCAGTTGGCCGGGGGGACTGTTAGGTTTGTAGGGCGCCAGGCCCTAATGCCGGCCTAACCTACCCACGCGTTCCGCCCTGCTGCCCTGGTTGTAACGCCGGCCTCCGCACCAGGATCTGCGGCCCGTGTCTCTTCTGCCTTCTCAGGGGGTGCTCCCGGAAAAATCACTACGGTGGAAAGTCCGGAGTGACGCACGTCTCTCGATGCTCATGGGCCCTGTTAGACCAGTGACTCTACCTCACTGCGGGTGTCGGGTGCCGTCTGCTGATGAGACATGGTGGAGCCGCCGAGCGTAGTGCAGGATGGTTGACTGGAGTTGTTTGATCAGCTGGCTGGTTGGTATCGTCAACCACCGTAGTGTGCACTGCGACTCTGAGTGGGGCTTTTTGGGCCGAGGAGCTAACTGGTTCCTAGTAGTCCTGCTGCGGTGAAACTATCCTGTGCTCGTTAGGTTCCCAGAGCGTCCTGTGATCCAGACGTGGCGCTGGATAAGGCTGAGGGTAATGCGTTCATCGGACTGATCTCCTACGGTCCCGTTTGATCCCCCTGTCTATCCCTTCGTCTTGCAAGTAACAAGCACGGGAACACTGTCACTTTGGTTTAATGACTCTCACTTTTTGCTGACATGTTTTAACTGGTGTCCTAGACTGGGTGTGTTGTTTCCTATTGGGTTGTCCTGGCTCGATCGGTGGCCTTTGGGATGAGGGATTCACATAATTGGCACCCATTTTGGCTCGATCGGTGGCCCTTGGGATGAGGGATTCACATAATTGGCACCCATTTTGCTCTCCTCTAATTGTGCTCTGGGTTGAGGTTTGGTGTCCACTTGGACCTCCTCCCTGGGGAGCCGAAGAATGTCCTTCCCCATCACAGTGATCCTTTAGGTGACTCTCATTTCCATGCGGGTTTCCACACTGGGAGGTCCCAATCCCGGGTGGTAGGGTTTGCCCCGGTATGAGCACACACCCTCCCCACTGCTGGAGGCAAGCCAGCCTTCTATCCCACCGGTATGATGTTTTATTAGGGAGTTAGACCAGAGTCCCGGGCCCTGCATTTCTAGTCGTCTCCTGACCTCTATCTCATTGGATTATCCTCACTCGTCTTCCGGCTTATGTGCCCTCCTCTTCTTATTCTTCTTGGCTCTATCGCTACCCTAGTGGCCTCTCCTCTCCCTATCATGGCTTCCATTCGAATTAAGTCGGGAGTTAACTGCTTCAAAGTCATCTATCCCCCTAATCTGTCCAAAGCAGCAGCAAAACGGTTCAAACACAACACCATTGAACACTTCCCCGATTCCCTCTTTGTTGATCAATTCCATAATGGGCACCTAGGGAAGCTAAAAAATGACTTAATTTTTTTCACCCATGACATCACTTCCTGGTCCACCAGCTTCCTCAATTTCTTCAACGTCTCCTCCTCCTCATCTATCCCGCATGGACAGCGGCTAAAAATCTCCCCCTCCACGAGCTTTAAGGGCTCTCTCACCATAACACTCTACAATAATGGCACCGTCATTATTCAAGCGACAGACTCCTGTCTCTCACTCTTTGACCATCTCTTCCACTCCCTTCGTCCAACCCACACAACTATGATTTCCCTCGACTCTTCTTTGAACTCCTCTCCTTTCTCCCTTTCTCCCCCCCTGATCCCCCGATACTCCAGCAGGCCGCTATCCCGGGAGGCACAGGCCTACCCTTTGTTCCCCCCTGCCTCTGCTCCCTCATCGCCCTCTCTTCCACCTTCCCAAAATGCCCCTCCCCCTATCTTGTCTTTCCGGCCTCTGGCCTCCACCCCCCCTCCTCACCCTGCATCTGCTCGATTCTCCAACATTTTTGCCGCCCCCCCAATCCCACTAAACCTACCCACCGCCCCCCCTCTTAACTCACCTCTCTTTCAACCTGGTCTACCGATTAACTTTCCTTACCTTCCCCCTTCCCTCCCCCTTTCGCCTCATCCCTTTCCGCTCTTCCCCGTCCCCCGTACCCTAAATTCTTCTCTTTCACCTCCCATCTATCCTCAACCCCACCTTCCTCTTCCCTTGCTTCCCAACCTTGTCTCCCTCCCCGACAATTCCTTCCTCGTCTCTCCCTCTGACCTTTCAGTCCCTTACTCCTCCCTCAGTTCCCTCTAGTTAATTCCCCCCACTCCAATTGTTACCTGTCCCCCTACATTCACCTTTCATAGCCTACAGTACCTGTCTTGCACCATCCTCTCCTTTCCCCCCATTCCTCTGGCCTTCCTCGGACCCCCCGCCCTCCCCCCCTTTACAGCCCCCTCTCCTCTAGTCTCCACGCACACTTGGACCTCATCTGACCCCCCGCCCACCCACCCCGGGTCAGTCTCGTCTCCCCTCTTCTCCCCTTACCTCCGACCTTCATTTGTCCCCCCTCCTACTCCTCAACTTCCTCCTCATACGTATGCCCCCTTCTCTTCCCCTCTGTTCAACTCCAGTAAAAATATTTCTCTTCTCACCACTGTTTCACCATCCACTCCTTCTGTCCACCATCTTTCCTCACCTTCTACCCTTGCTCCCCAACTCCCCACCCATTCCCCCACCCCTCCCCTCCCTCCCTCACCCTCTGCACTCCCTCCCTTATCCCGTTCCACCACCCCGCCCCGTCCTCCCTTACCTTCTGCACCACTGCCCCCAACTCGTTCCCCCAACCCTCCCTGTCCTCCCTCACCCTCTACACTCCCTCCTTTATCCATCGAGCCACCAAACACTCCGTGCTCAGCTCTCCTCTCTCTGGAAAATAAACTTGATTCTCTCATCTATTCCATTTCCCAGCTTGTAGCGTCCATCTCACGTTTAAGCGCCAAGTTGTCCCTAACAACCTCCCGAGGAGTTCCTTGCTCCCGCGCCCCAATAAAACCAACCACAGTCTGACCTCTGCAGACATCACCAACTTACTGGCCAGCTTCAAGACCACCAACGTCACTCCCCCTCCGCCTTCCTCTCCTAATAATTCTACGCAGTTTCCTATTCAGACCATCTCCTCTTTCAGACCTCACCAACCTCCCTCTTACCGGGCTCCCTCATTCAAGAATCTTATCCCTAACTCCCTGAACAACCCTAACACCCCCATCACCAAAACATCTGCGTCAGAGCTGCACTGTTTGCTCCACAACTGCAGATCTGCAATCTGTCCACTAATTGCCCCACCCACGCCTCGGTCCGACGCGGCAAGTGCCGTTGAGCGGAAGGCGATACTGGGACGGAGGTATTGAGGACGGAGACACTTCCGGCGGGCAGTGGTTAGCGGGCTAGTTTTTCCCGCGAAACCTCTACTTAACCTAATGGTAGAGCGCACGCGCAGCGGACGCGGCAGAACTGCAGACTGTAGGCGGTGCTGCTAGCTGTGTGTGTTAGTACTTGGCAGAATTTCAGACGAATTTTAATGTTTTTAAATTTGTCAAAATAGGATTTCCGATGATAGCTCATTTTTAACGTTTTTACCTGATATTTTGCACTTTGCACATATTTTCTACTTACCCAGTGCTTGTAACCGGGGAATTTCACGTGCCTGTCCACTAATTGCCCCACCCACGCCTCGGTCCGACGCGGCAAGTGCCGTTGAGCGGAAGGCGATACTGGGACGGAGGTATTGAGGACGGAGACACTTCCGGCGGGCAGTGGTTAGCGGGCTAGTTTTTCCCGCGAAACCTCTACTTAACCTAATGGTAGAGCGCACGCGCAGCGGACGCGGCAGAACTGCAGACTGTAGGCGGTGCTGCTAGCTGTGTGTGTTAGTACTTGGCAGAATTTCAGACGAATTTTAATGTTTTTAAATTTGTCAAAACAGGATTTCCGATGATAGCTCATTTTTAACGTTTTTACCTGATATTTTGCACTTTGCACATATTTTCTACTTACCCAGTGCTTGTAACCGGGGAATTTCACGTGCCTGTCCACTAATTGCCCCACCCACGCCTCGGTCCGACGCGGCAAGTGCCGTTGAGCGGAAGGCGATACTGGGACAGAGGTATTGAGGACGGAGACACTTCCGGCGGGCAGTGGTTAGCGGGCTAGTTTTTCCCGCGAAACCTCTACTTAACCTAATGGTAGAGCGCACACGCAGCGGACGCGCGCAGCGGGCGCGCCGCCGGCGCGCCGAAGGCGCGCCAAAGGCAAGCCCGTCTGCGCCCGTCCGCGCCTGGATCGGGCCTAGGGCTATTTCCCCTGGCTCTTCCCCATCAGCTCTGCCAGGTAAGATGTTAAACTATTCCAGTAAACAACTGAAAGACATCTGTTCGGCAACAAATGGATACAATTGTTCCCATTTAGATATAGGCTCTCTAACCATGCTTAATTCTTTCAGTTGTCCCAATTGTTTGTCTAAACTAGAATTCCACACTAATCCCGCCCCTCCCAGATGCAACCTCCGCACAATCAGGAACACATTCGCCTTGCTCTTATAAATTCACGTTCCCTTGTTAAGCATAAATATGAAATAGCGGACTTTCTAAAAGATCATGATCTTGATATATTATTTATAACGGAAACCTGGGCGGACCCTTCGTCTGGACCCGATTTTTGTATTGCGACACCGGAGGGTTACACTGCTTATAGACAAGATAGATCTATTAAAAAGGGAGGTGGACTGGCGATCATTTATCGTGATAAATATCCAGTTAGGGTGGATACTATCCCATCATTGGTCTGTGAAGCTTTTATATTTTCAATTAGGCTTACCCATTCACAACTTTTCAAAGGTATCCTTCTCTATCGCCCACCGGGCTCGAGGGTTGAATTTCTTTCTGCCTTGAGCAACCTGCTGGAACTCGTAGCAGGAGAAGCTAACTTCACTATCCTGGGTGATTTCAACTTTCATCTTGAGACCCTTGACGATAAGGATACTTCCTCTCTTATTACAGAATTAGAGGCAGTGGGTCTTACTCAGTTGGTGACAAGTCCCACACACTTAGCGGGCCATACTCTTGATGGTCTGTTCTCTAGTAATCAGCTAATTTCCTTAAAATACATCTTGCCTTTAGTCTGGACTGACCATTGCGCAGTCTTATTTCATATTCAAATAAACAGGAAAGTTACTCTATACTCTAAGCCAAATCCATCCACATCGTTCAAAGCCTGGAACAGCGTTGACCAACATCTTCTTAAAACTCAATTGCTCTCCACTCAACCTGATCTTATACCTGACCCTGACCTTGCCTCATCTAATTATTCTGAATGGCTCTATAATGCCTTTAATTCCCTGGTGCCACTCAAAAGAGTCTCTAAAAACCGACAGGCTCCTTCTGCCCCTTGGTTTTCAGAGGTCCTTAGACTCGAAAAACAGCGATGTAGAAACCTCGAGAGGCACTGGCGGAAAGACTACAACAACAATGTAAAAATCTGCTATAAGGAAGCACTAGTTAAATACAAACATCTTATCATTCAGGAGAAAAGTAAGTTTTACCTTAGGCAGATAGAATCCGCTCAAGATTCTAATAAACAATTGTATCAGGTAGTGGCCAAGTTATCAGGGCAGTCGACAAATCTTACCACAGCCCCTCACAATCCCTATGTAACTCACTTGCTAGTTACTTCCATGAAAAGGTTAATCAAATATATGTCAACTTCTCATCACAACCCAAGACAGACTACCAGATCTCGGCTCACGACATGGTAGAAATTTCCCCCTTGTTCTCAGAATTTGGACAGGTTTCACCGCAACAGATTGCAGACCTAATTTCCCTCATTAAGTCAGGATCTGCTACTGATCCCTGTCCACCTTCAGTCTTGAAACTGATTTCCGATCTTATAGCCCCCAACCTTTCTAATATCTGCAATGCGATGTTCAGTACAGGCAACTATCCGCTCATATGGAAAAAGGCCATTATTAAGCCTCTGCTTAAGAAGCATAACCTTGACCCTACAGATACAAAAAATTATAGGCCTATCACTAGTCTTCCATTCCCAGCTAAAATCTTCGAAAAAATTATGAACTCACAGTTATCTAAATACATTGAAGATAATAATTTACTGGATGATACGCAATTTGGCTTTCGTAAAGGCCATGGAACCGAGACAGCCCTTATAAAAGCATCAGAGGAAATCAGGATGATACTAGATCAAGGTGGTGCCGCTGTCCTGGTGCTGCTGGATTTGTCAGCAGCATTTGACACGGTCGATCATGCTACTTTGATCGATCGTGTCTCAACCATTGGTATTAGACACAAGGCTAAAGCCCTCTTGGCCTCCTTCCTTTGTAACCGCACCCAATTAGTGAGTTTCGGCGCTTTTCATTCTCCATCATTCACCCTCCCGTGCGGTGTGCCACAAGGCTCATCTCTGAGTCCGACATTATTTAACATCTATGTGTCGGACTTGGCCAGAGTCATCAAAGCACACGGGATGGGTCTCACATCTTACGCTGATGACACACAATTGGTGCTTGCGGTACATAATGATGGAGGAGCAGTTGCGGCCAATTTTCAGGATGGAATGGTGGCCATCAGTACGTGGATGGCTAACAATTGCCTAAAGTTAAACTCTGAAAAAACAGAGGTGATGATTTTTGGCAAACTTTCCCCGGATTGGTCCCCCATTTGGTGGCCTACTAAACTAGGCCCTCCTCCACTCCCGGTATCAAAGGTTAGAAATTTGGGTGTGACATTTGATGACAAATTGTCTTTTGCACATCATGTTAATACTGTTGTCTCATCATCTTTTTTCACACTGAGGATGATAAAAAAACTTTTACCATTCCTCCCACTTAGAGCAGGAAAAACCCTTGTCAGCACATTAGTAATGTCTAAAATTGACTATTGTAACGGTCTTTTTATGAACGCACAAAGTAAGGTCCTCAACAAACTACAGTTGGTGCAGAACTCAGCAGCCAGGATTCTGTCAGGCACCCCTAAGTATAAATCAATCTCAAAGGTGTTGCGACAGTTTCACTGGCTACCTGCAAGAAGTCGAATCAAATTTAAGGCCCTCTGTATCGCCTACAAGGCCATGCACAACACTGGACCTAGGTTCTTGAAGGAAGCCCTTGGTGCCTACACCCCCAATAGATCCCTACGTTCATCAACTGCGAACCTGCTGAGGGTTCCCCGCACTAAGAAAGCCTCATGGGGTGACAGACGCTTTACAGTCGCCACCGCCAAATTGTGGAACACTCTCCCTCTCCAAATCAAGACTAGCCCGACTTTGCTCACCTTCAGGAAAATGATAAAAACATGGCTTTTTAGCCAATAGTCAACAGATCTTGGTTCATGCTTGCTGTCCGTAGCGCCGAGACGCCCTTGGGTATTTGTGCGCTTTATAAATTGTATAAATAAATAAATAAATAAACACAAAGTGGAAATCTCTGACACTATCATACACCAAAATCTTGACATGTTCTTCCTCACTGAGACCTGGTTTAATGACTCCTCTCATACTTTGTTTGATCTTCTGGTACCCACTGACTACTCTATCCTCAGAAATGACAGGGCAGACAAAATTGGGGGAGGTGTCGCTATCATCTTCAGAAACTCCCTTCAAATTAAAGCGTTCCCTACCACCCCTTCCGTACATTCGAATGCCTTTCCCTAGAACTTCAAACACATCACGGCTCACCCTTCAGATTCCATGCCATCTACCACCCGCCTGGTTACTGCTCTTCCTTTGTGGAGGAACTGACTGACTTCATCAGTGACCAATTCTCTCAAATTGACAGACAGATCTTCCTGGGTGACTTTAATCTCCACTGGGGCTCTTTGGAAGACTCGGCTGCCAACAAGCTTGCCTCCTTTCTCTCAGCCAACGATCTCCTCCAACATTGCTCGGAAACCACACATTCCAAGGGCTCAATTCTGGACCTCGTCATATCCAAAGCAGACCTGCTGACTACTGCTCCCCCATCCATGTAGACTGGTCTGACCACCTCCTCATTCCCTTCCGTTTTCACCTATCACACGTTATAACTCTCGGCCAACCTAAAAGAGCTACTACCTGGTTCCGCAACACTAAGAACATTGATCTTGTCACTTTTTGTGATTCCGCTATGCGGGCACTTCCTAGACTAGACCCGAGCGTGGATGTCAACGTTCTCACTTCTCAGTGCCTCTCAGTACTAGCAGTCGAAATCGACATTGCCGCCCCTCTCCAAAGCAAAAGGAAAAGACCCACCCCCTCAGCACCTTGGTTCAATAAAGCGCTCTACGATGAAAGGAAAAACCTTAGATTCCTGGAGAAACATTGGAGAAAATCTCCTTCCACCGCCAATCTCTCTCTTTTACGCTCAGCAAGATCCAAATATCACAACCACATCTTCCTTGAAAAAGCATCACATTTCAGATCCCTCCTTGACTCAGCCAAAAACAGACCCAAAAAACTTTTCGACCTCATCAAAAACCCAAACTGTTCTCCCCTAACCATTAAGCCTGAGGATTCATCAAAGAAAGCAGCAGATTTCGCTATATTCTTCGATGAAAAGGTCAAAGCACTGGTGGATCAGGTCGTCCACCCCCCCTCTTGAGGAGCGGAAATCCTAAGTTACCTGGCAGAACTTTGACGTCATCTCGGAAGATGACCTCCTCAAATGCATCCTCGAAACTAAACTCTCCAACCATTCTTCTGACCCCATCCCTAGCGACATCGCCATCGATTTCTACACCTATACTCTCTCTTACTGGACCAGGCTAGTCAATCTCTTCCTCAGTCATGGCTCCCTCCCGGTTGCCCTCAAATCAGGTCAGGTCACCCCTCTTCTAAAAAAAACCTCCGCCGATGCGAACGACCTCAACAACTTCCGCCCCTATCACCAACCTCCCTTTCCTTTCGAAAATCACCGAAAAATGTGTTGCGAAACAACTTTCCTCACATATTATGGACAATAACCTCCTCGACGTCTTCCAGTCGGGCTTCATCCAAAATTGCAGCACTGAAACAGCCCTGCTGCAAGTGATTGACGATGCGCTGCATATACTCGACTCTGGGGAATCATGTCTTCTGATTCTTCTAGACCTCTCTGCAGCCTTTGACACGGTTAATCATAGCACCCTCCTCAACACTCTTCATCAGAGAATGGGACTTGACGGCACAGTGTTCAAATGGTTTGCCTCTTTCTTCTCGGACAGATCCCAAATGATCAAGATAGGGAACAGTCTTTCATCTCCTGTGGCCGTAGGTCAAGGCGTCCCTCAAGGTTCTATCCTGGCACCCACCTTGTTTAATCTCTACCTGGAACCTTTAGGGAACCTCCTAAGCAATTCTGGGATCCTTTACCATCTGTATGTGGACGACACGCAAATCTACCTTAAGGTGTCTTCCGCACACGATCTCTCCCTACTCAACTCTACTCTCAACTCTATTCACAACTGGATGTCAGCTCACCAACTCATTCTGAATCCCGCCAAAACTGAATTCCTCCTCCTCTCTACCTCTCTCTCACCTCCTCCTGTTCAATCTTGGATGGATCAGCTGAACCTTCTCAACAACAAACCCATCATTGTCGACAGCGCTAAATCCCTAGGTGTCATTCTTGACAAAAGACTCAACCTAATCTCCCACATCAACTCTATTGCTAAGAACGCACGGTACCAGCTGCGCCTTCTTTGGGGGATCCGTCGGTTCTTCCCGGAGAAAGACTTAAAAACCTTGGTACAATCTCTGGTTCTCTCAAGACTGGATTATTGCAATTCTCTTCTGACGGGCCTACCTAAATCCCACCTCTCCCCTCTCAAATCCATCCTCCATTCAGCAGCTCGCTTCATTTCAGGGTCTAAACGAAGCGACCACGTCACTCCTATCCTGTCCTCTCTTCGATGGCTTCCGATCGAGGCAAGATCTATTTACAAAACTGCCTGCATCACACACAAAGCCTTACACACGTCCTCCCCTCGTTACGTGGCGAATAAATTGAAATTGTCCGGTGGCTCTCGCCCTTCTCGCAATGCGGAAAAGTTTCTGCTTGAGCCCCCCGTCTTCAAAAGGGAAAGATCGATGGCTCAATCCTTCTCGGGCAATGCGGTGAGAATCTGGAACTCGCTTCCCCCACTGCTCCGTGTCACCTCCTCGACCCGGATCTTCAAAGCTGACCTCAAATCTCTTCTCTTCCAAAGACACTTCCAGAACTAATACTTTCGTTCTCAGGCCCCTCTAGGAAGTTCGCTCGTCAGTGTAAATTTGTACTTTTTCCTGTTCATGCCTCACCTTTGCGTGTTGTGTTGGATTTTATGTGCGTGTTCCCTTCATTTCATGTCCCCTGTTAATTCACGCCCTCTCTACTACCTCATGGAAGGTCTTCCACTATAGGAAAGTCTGTACTCCAAGCCTATAGAAGTGCCTTCCCAGTGTGTTATGAGTGATTGCCACTTACTGCAGTATTATACCTCTATTTGTATTTTGTACCCCATGTATCATGTATTTTGTACCCCATGTACCCCTGTTGAATTCACGCCTCTCTACTACCTCAAGGAAGTTCTTCCACTATAGGAAATTCTGTACTCCAAGCCTATAGTAGTGCCTTCCCAGTGTGTTATGAATGACTGCCACTTCTGCAGTATTATACCTCTATTTGTATTTTGTACCCCATGTATCATGCACACCTGTCACTTTTTCCTCTTGGAACGTATACCTCTTTTTGTATCTGGTTTGTTTGTTATTTGCACGATTGTCACTTTTCCTCATGCAATGTAACGCTTGCTTTTGTATTATGCTCACTGGTATCCTTCTCCTCATGTAATGTTACTGTTCCTATTGTGAAGCGCTCTGACACCCTCGGGTAAAGTCCGCGCTATATAAAAACGCATAAATAAATCAATAAAATAAATATAACGCCCCTGAAACCTATGGTTTTTTCAGTGAATTTCTAAGGTTTTTTAAATGCTAATTTTTAACTATAACGTGCCTGAAACCTATGGTTTTTTCAGTGAATTTCTAAGGTTTTTTAAATGCTAATTTCTAACTATAACATGCCTGAAACCTATGGTTTTTTCAGTGAATATATATTTATTTATTATACTATGTATACATGTGAAAATGTCTCGGTCCCCTGTTTGCCTCGGTGGCATGGAAAAAATGGGTGGAACTGACATCAGCACGCCGACGAGGTCCTCTTATGGCTCCGATGACGTCATACGGTGTCGCGAGCGGAGCCGTGCTCGTTGACGTGGGAGAGCTAGGAAAGAATTTCCGTGGAATGCTGGTGCAGGGGATATTCACCTAAGTGTTCAGACTAGTCCTTTGGGAGCAACTGTTTATGTTGCCACTCCAGAAACCGAAACCAGTGATCCGAGGGCAGAGGCCCTGCAGATGGCACACGAGGTGGGGTGCCCAGTCGTGTGCACCGGCGGTGCAGCGAAGTGACAAGCACCACAATCCACAAAAAAGGTAATGAGGGCACTGAATAACACAGGATCTCCTCTTTGTATCTGGCAGGAACAACGAAGTTAAAATGCCCTAGTACCAAAATGTAGAATTAGTGCTACAACGGTCTTCAAGAGAACCTGCGATGCCGCTTCTGCCTCCCGTACCCTGGAGGCGGCACATGGGTCACGCGGTACGGTCATACTGCGGTGGGACGCACACTCGTTGACCTCTCATGGCACTGCTCCACACTTCAGGGAGGACGCTTTCCATTAGCTATGTTTTCTGATGACATGTCGCGCTGGCCCCGTCCAACAATAGAACTCCTTTAGATCCAAACAGACTCTTCCACTCTCTCACCGGAAGTGAAACCAGGCCACGCGGACACTTTCACAATACAACAGCCGGGAATGCACTTTTCGGTAAAAACCACATTCCTTCCTCCTAATTAATCAAATAAACGTCTCACTGAAGAACAGGGGCCAGCTTCGATCGGTAAACAGCCGTTACAACGACTTTTTTACTTTGCGATACCATTACAACGCATGCATTACCACGCATGCGTTGTACATCACGAAGTCATTACTACGCATTTTTTTAGAACGCATGGTCATTTACCACGCATGTCTTTACAACGAATTTTGTTGTAAAGGTATGTATGGTAAATGACCATGCATTCTAAAAAAAATGTAGACGATCCATGTCGTTGTAAGGAAACAGAGGCTGTTCCGTTTCCTCACAACGACGTGCACCGCCCCTCAGAGATGACGTGAAGCAGGAACCACGAGGAGAGAGGAACCATGAGGATTGAGAGGTAAGGGGGATTGGGCATGGGGTGGGGGTTTCTTTTCTAGGGTTTAGGGTAGTGCAGTGGTGTTTGGGTGGTGTAGGGGGTCGTGCTGGGGGTAGTGTTTTAGGGTTTAGGGTAGTGCAGTGGTGTTTGGGTAGTATAGGGGGTCGTGCTGGGGGTAGTGTTTTAGGGTTTAGGGTAGTGCAGTAGTGTAGGGGGTCGTGCTGGGGGTAGTGTTTTAGGGTTTAGGGTAGTGCAGTGGTATATGGGTAGTGTAGGGGGTTGTGCTGGGGTAGTGTTTTAGGGTTTAGGGTAGTGCAGTGGTGTTTGAGTAGTGTAGGGGGTCATGCTGGTGGTAGTGTTTTAGGGTTTAGGGTAGTGCAGTGGTGTTTGTGTAGTGTAGGGGGTCATGCTGGGGGTAGTGTTTTATGGTTTAGGGTAGTGCAGTGGTGTTTGGGTAGTGTAGGGGGTCGTGCTGGGGTAGTGTTTTAGGGTTTAGGATAGTGCAGAGGTGTTTGAATAGTGTAGGGGTCATGCTGGTGGTGTTTTAGGGTTTAGGGTAGTGCAGTGGTGTTTGTGTAGTGTAGGGGGTCATGCTGGGTGTAGTATTTTATGGTTTAGGGTAGTGCAGTGGTGTTTGGGTAGTATAGGGAGTCGTGCTGGGGGTAGTGTTTTAGGGTTTAGGGTATTGCAGTTGTGTTTGTGTAGTGTAGAGGGTTGTGCTGGGGGTAGTGTTTTAGGGTTTATGTTACTGCAGTGGTGTTTGGGTAGTGTAGGGGTTAGTGCTGGGGTAGTGTTTTAGGGCTTAGGGCAGTGCAGTGGTGTTTGTGTAGTGAAGGGGGTCATGCTGTGGGTAGTGTTTTAGGGTTTAGGGTAGTGCAGTCGTGTTTGTGTAGTGTAGGGGGTCATGTTTTAGGGTATAGGGTAGTGCAGTGGTGTTTGGGTAGTGGAGGGGGTCATGCTGGGGTTAGTGTTTTAGGGTTTAGGGTAGTGCAGTGGTGTTTGGGTAGTGTAGGGGGTCGTGCTGGGGGTAGTGTTTTAGGGTTTAGGGTAGAGCATTGGTGTTTGTGTAGTGTGGGAGGTCATGCTGGGGGTATATTTAGGGTTTAGTGTAGTGCAGTGGTGCTTGGGTAGTGTAGGGAGTCGTGCTGGGGGTAGTGTTTTAGGGTTTGGGGTAGTGCAGTGGTGTTTGGGTAGTGTAGGGAGTCATGCTGGTGGTAGTGTTTTAGGGTTTAGGGTAGTGCAGTTATGTTTGGGTAGTGTAGGGTGTCGTGCTGGGGGTAGTGTTTTAGGGTTTAGGGTAGTGCAGTGGTGTTTGGGTAGTGGAGGGGGTAGTGTTTTAGGGTTTAGGGTAGTGCACCCAACCAGCCACAATATCCGTGGACAAAGGGGATAATGACTCTTTGGAACTCTCCGTCAATTGAATAATTTGGGTCAAGGGCCCTACCACGTCCAAGACCTATCAATTCCTTTCTTGGGATCCCGCATATACTTGGAGAAAAAGGTACATAGTTGCTCATCAATTTCAGGCGTGTGTGCCACCTTCCCCTTCAGTGAGGGCCTGGGGCATTCTCCCCTCATCCTATTCCTGACCTTCCTTTCAAGGGGTTGATGGATTTTCCCCACCACATAATCTGCCACTTTGGCGTCAGGTGTCCACTCTGCCGACCTAGGATGGTAAATTTGGGTAGGCTCGAACATGTCCGAGTGGACCCCGTCCCCAACCGGGGACTGAGAGGAGTGGGACTCTGGACGCCAGGGACGCCCGAGTCCTTATCCTCATCGGAGGAGAAATCGTCCTCCGATACACCCTCTCCCTCTAAGGGAAACCCGCCGTCGGGGTCTACAATAGTGGTGACAGTGTCGCAATTTTCTCCGGGCCCCTCCTCCTCCCGGCAGGGTGCATGTTTTAGCGTTCGCGCACTCTTGAGGAAGGTCTCCGTAAGTTTATCAAATCCTTCCAAGTGCCCCGCGTTATGCTTAACGGCCCTTTTATTCCCCATCTGGGAGCTAGTTGGACCCGCCACCACCAGATCTGGGTCACTGAACACCCCAGGGATGCTTTTCGCCAGCTTATCAACCTGATCCCTAAGAGGAGCCAGCGCCCTAGAAATAGCCAGAGAGAGGGCTTGGTCCACTGCTGGAGGGAGAAGTTGGGGGCCATTCCTCCTCCACTTCCTGGTAGGAGGAGTAAAAATGGTCTTCTGGAGAAGACATGATAGCAGAGGGTGTGAGCACAGAACAAATACCCTTAAAATCCTTAAGACAGCCCCCTCGCCGGTGCTCCAACAGCTGGGCTTTCACCGAAGCTGTTATAAGAATAGACTGAGGCGCAATACCAATTACCACCACCAGGTGGCGCTGGTCACTAATGTGGCCGTGTGGGAAAATCACCGCGTACCGGTGTCAAAATTAGGCGAGGGTTGGTCGGGAACAAGCGGACACTAAAGGAGTGACCGGATTCCCAAACGGGCATAAAGACCAGCAGGAGCGCTCGACGGAGCTGCCTCGCTCGGACCAGACGCGCCTGACAGGATCTCACCGCGCGCAGAGCACCTGGCGGGAGAAACTGCGAGGGGTAGAACGCGCTCGGGCAAGAGCCTGCTGCGCAGGGAATATGAAACAATACCAAGGCAATAATGCTAATAACGTGCTCAAGAAACCGCTATACAAACAGCAACACCGTCAGATTAAGCCAAGAATGTACGGAATGCACTTAACTGACGAGCAGTGAAGAAAGAGGAAGCGGAAGGGACTTCACGATATTATATACGATGGACTGTGATATGATTGGACTATAGTTGCCTTGGAGACTACCCCCTAATGGTTCATTGGTTGTGTAGTCTTTTGTTTAATGAATGTTGTGTTACGTTTTCTTTGAACTGCTATGCAAATAAAGTGAGGAAAGATATGCATAATCCTTGCCTCCATCCTGCCATAGAATTCATTAAACTTTATTTGATCTGATTTAGAAACATAGATCATAAAAGTGTACATAAAAACAGTAAATCCTCTTTCCTAATACAATACAGTGAGAATTAATTAAAACCAGTAGGTAAAAACGGGTGTTACAAAGCCCGGTTCAGAGCAACTTCAGGTTAACAGAATCGTAAAGTTCAATGTTTCGCGAGATCAATCTCATGTACTTCGTGCAAAATACGCAATAAGGGGTCCAAGTAAGATGTAACGCTCCAATACCTGACCAGTTTGCACTATATAAAACTGCAGAAAAACTAAAAATAAAAAGTGTTTTGCACACTTCTGTCATTGGGCTATATGTGGGCTACATCTGGGTGATATTTGTGCTACATTTGGGCTCTTTTTTCTCTGGTGGCCATCTTGGGAGACTTATTTGTTATGAAGTTTCCTAATTTCGTCATTTACTGCAGTCTCCTCAGTAGGAAATGCTTTCAGTTTTTTACTTTGATTCCATCAAGAAGGCATTCAGATGTGTCACACATTTACCATAAATTCAGAATGTTAGCACTCTAGTTGTTCATTAGATCACTGTAGTAAAGCTACTGCTCACCATGGAGTTAACTGGAAGTCTACTGCTGGTATTGAAAGTGATTGTTTCAGTCTGCATGTCAAAATTTTCTAATGAAATAGAAGAGGATTTGAGATCTCACTTAAAACATGCCCTAAATTTTCTTTCTGCAGCACTAACCATAATTTCTATGGCAAAATGAACCCCCTCATTTTGTTCCTTTTTAAATTAAATGTTTTAAGTGTTACCAGTTTATTCCAATCAAGATGGCTTCAGGTGTGCCATACTTTTGTCATAGGTAAGACTGTTAGCGCTCTAGTTGTTCTTTAGAACACTCTGGGAAGCTGCAGTAGAACACAAAGGCATCAACTGACAGGCTGCTCCTGTTGAAATATAACAGGAAGATATTTGAGATCTCACTTAAAACATGTCCTAATTTTTCTTTCTACAGCACTAACCATAATTTCTATGACAAAATGAACCCCCTCATTTTGTTCCTTTTTAAATTAAATGTTTTAAGAGTTACCAGTTTATTCCAATCAAGATGGCTTCAGGTGTGCCATAATTTTGTCATAAGTAAGACTGTTAGCGCTCTAGTTGTTCTTTAGAACACCCTGGGAAGCTGCAGTAGAACACAAAGGCATCAACTGACAGGCTGCTCCTGTTGAAATATATCAGGAAGATATTTGAGATCACACTTGAAACATGTCCTAATTTTTCTTTCTACAGCACTAACCATAATTTCTATGACAAAATGAACCCCATCATTTTGTTCCTTTTTAAATTAAATGTTTTAAGTGTTACCAGTTTATTCCAATCAAGATGGCTTCAGGTGTGCCATACTTTTGTCATAAGTAAGGCTGTTAGCACTCTAGTTGTTCTTTAGAACACTCTGGGAAGCTGCAGTAGAACACAAAGGCATCAACTGACAGGCTGCTCCTGTTGAAATATAACAGGAAGATATTTGAGATCTCACTTAAAACATGTCCTAATTTTTCTTTCTACAGCACTAACCATAATTTCTATGGCAAAATGAACCCCCTCATTTTGTTCCTTTTTAAATTAAATGTTTTAAGTGTTACCAGTTTATCCCAATCAAGATGGCTTCAGGTGTGCCATACTTTTGTCATAAGTAAGACTGTTAGCGCTCTAGTTGTTCTTTAGAACACTCTGGGAAGCTGTAGTAGAACACAAAGGCATCAACTGACAGGCTGCTCCTGTTGAAATATAACAGGAAGATATTTGAGATCACACTTGAAACATGTCCTAATTTTTCTTTCTACAGCACTAACCATAATTTCTATGACAAAATGAACCCCATCATTTTGTTCCTTTTTAAATTAAATGTTTTAAGTGTTACCAGTTTATCCCAATCAAGATGGCTTCAGGTGTGCCATACATTTGTCATAAGTAAGGCTGTTAGCACTCTAGTTGTTCTTTAGAACACTCTGGGAAGCTGTAGTAGAACACAAAGGAATCAACTGACAGTCTCTGCCCTTGTTGGATGTACATGTTTTACTGAGAATGTCAGACTTCATTCTCAGATGACTGAGAAAGATAATGTGAATTTAGAGAAAATATGCTCTCATTTTAGCTTCTGGAGCACCTTCCAAAACTGTATGGGACAAGCATGTGAAAATAGTTTTCTCTCAAACATGATTCATGATATCCCAGCAGAAGGTTTTTCACAGGGTAAAATCACCTTAGAACACACCACAATTCCTGAAATTAGTATGGTACCATCAACAAATGAATTCTAATGTAACTAAAGTCTGTTATCACCCTTTATAGTTCACCTTTTGGTAACCCTCAAAATCTTCGATTCACTACAATGCATTTCAATGGGGTACTATCATTTATATTGGTCCCAAGATGGCTGCCAGCAATTCCAGGATGAAGTGCTGACAGCCAATCAGATCTCACGATGACATGTGTGGTTAGGCTCCGCCCAGATATATATGTGTTTTCTTTTTCAAATTTCTCAGGAACTACTGAACGGATTGACACCATTTAACCAAAAGGCACAACTCTGAACCAAGGGCTACCTTTTTGCCAAATTTGGTGTAATTCCGTTCAGCAGTTCGGACTGTAGCTACGATGAAAGGTTCCTATGGAAAATTGCATGGGGAAAACTCGTTTTGGGACCCCCCTTTTTTCTCTGCCCCCACTTGATGAATCACCCCGAGACTTTCAGGATAGGAGCGGACCGGAGCGGGCCACAAGTTTTGAAAATTTCGCGAAGTATCATCAACCGGCGCCAAAGTTATTAGAAATAGAATGTTGCGGATTTCCTATGGAAAATAGGTCCTAACTATAACTATCTACTGGCGACCGCCAGTAGATAATATATATATATATATATTCACTGAAAAAACCATAGGTTTCAGGGGCGTTATAGTTAGTTGGACATTTCACTCGTACAAAACCATAGAAATTCCCCCGTTATAGTTAGTTCAGCTAACTATAACTCGCGCGCCCGCAGTGCACTGCTGATGACGTCACATATTACATCACTCATGACATGGTCAGTGACATCACTCATGACATCACTGATGACATCTAAAATGACATCACTGATGACATCACTGATGACATCATCCTGGTGATAGAGTGGCAGACCTCCTCTCACCCTAATATAACCTTTGATACACACACTCAAAAATACAAACTAACATTTTCAAAACAATGGACATACCAATACCAGTTACAACACACCTATTCAGCAATTCCAAGATCTACACACACATCCACTCATTCACCAACAGTCCCTATACAGTCACTCATACATGTACTCACTCATCATATGTACTCATACACCTATACGTCCTGTTACACACCGCCACTCATCCATAGAGTTACTCACACACATAGTCACACATACAAACAAAGTATCAAACATCCATTTGCTTGCATATACAGTTATACACACACTACCACACTTACTTCTACAGAAACTTACACATACTTACTCTCTTAAACAATCACTTATAGAAACACCTACTTATTTGTACAGGAACTCTTCCAATCTCTCACTCTCACATATACTCACTTATATACACCAATACTCACATATACTAGTTTAAAACATATGTAGTTACTCATAAAGACACTATTGAGACAGTCATTCACTCACTAACACACCCATACACATACTCATCCACCTATACAGTCCTGCACACATGCTGTCTTCAACACATACAAACAGTGAGTCACTAATTCATGCATCTATGCACTAAGTAATACCCCCCACCGAACCATACAGACACTCAGACACTCATACTGATACTCAAAAAACCAACTAATAACCCATATAGACACTCATGTAGCTACTCACCAACCCATGCAGCCACTTATACACAAAGTGAGAGACTGATACAGATATTTTCATATTTAAAAATTACTCACTAACCCATGTATTCACTAAGATACACTTAGTCAGTTATACAATCAATTTTACAAAAAAAATCATCCATTTAGACACTTATATACCCATTTATTCTTCCATCGACCTTGAGATATACATATATAAAACATACTTAATTTTCAGAAAAACACACATTCACTGGATGATGTCATCAGTGATGTCATCAGTGATGTCATTTGAGATGTCATGAGTGATGTCATGAGTGATGTCACTGACCATGCCATGAGTGATGTAATATGTGACGTCATCAGCAGTGCATTGCGATGGCGCGCGAGTTATACTTAGCTGAACTAACTATAACGGGGGAATTTCTATGGTTTTGTACGAGTGAAATGTCCAACTAACTATAACGCCCCTGAAACCTATTGTTTTTTCAGTGAATTTCTAAGGTTTTTTAAATGCTAATTTTTAACTATAACGTGCCTGAAACCTATGGTTTTTTCAGTGAATTTCTAAGGTTTTTTAAATGCTAATTTCTAACTATAACGTGCCTGAAACCTATGTTTTTTTCAGTGAATATATATATATTTATTATACTATGTATACATGTGAAAATTTCTCGGTCCCCTGTTTGCCTCGGTGGCATGGAAAAAATGGGTGGAACTGACGTCAGCACGCCGACGAGGTCCTCTTATGGCTCCGATGACGTCATACGGTGTCGCGAGCGGAGCCGTGCTCGTTGACGTGGGAGAGCTAGGAAAGAATTTCCGTGGAATGCTGGTGCAGGGGATATTCACCTAAGTGTTCAGGCTAGTCCTTTGGGAGCAACTGTTTATGTTGCCACTCCAGAAACCGAAACCAGTGATCCGAGGGCAGAGGCCCTGCAGATGGCACATGAGGTGGGGTGCCCAGTCGTGTGCACCGGCGGGGCAGCGAAGTGACAAGCACCACAATCCACAAAAAAGGTAACGAGGGCACTGAATAACACAGGATCTTCTCTTTGTATCTGGCAGGAACAACGAAGTTAAAATGCCCTAGTACCAAAATGTAGAATTAGTGCTACAACGGTCTTCAAGAGGACCTGCGATGCCGCTTCTGCCTCCCGTACCCTGGAGGCGGCACATGGGTCACGCGGTACGGTCATACTGCGGTGGGAGGCACACTCGTTGACCTCTCATGGCACTGCTCCACACTTCAGGGAGGACGCTTTCCATTAGCTATGTTTTCTGATGACATGTCGCGCTGGCCCCGTCCAACAACAGAACTCCTTTAGATCCAAACAGACTCTTCCACTCTCTCACCAGAAGTGAAACCAGGCCACGCGGACACTTTCACAATACAACAGCCGGGAATGCACTTTTCGGTAAAAAACCACATTCCTTCCTCCTAATTAATCAAATAAACGTCTCACTGAAGAACAGGGGCCAGCTTCGATCGGTAAACAGCCGTTACAACGACTTTTTTACTTTGCGATACCATTACAACGCATGCATTACCACGCATGCGTTGTACATCACAAAGTCATTACTACGCATTTTTTAGAACGCATGGTCATTTACCACGCATGCCTTTACAACGAATTTTGTTGTAAAGGTATGTATGGTAAATGACCATGCGTTCTAAAAACATGTAGACGATCCATGTCGTTGTAAGGAAACAGAGGCTGTTCCGTTTCCTCACAACGACGTGCACCACCCCTCAGAGATGACGTGAAGCAGGAACCACGAGGAGAGAGGAACCATGAGGAGTGAGAGGTAAGGGGATTGGGCATGGGGTGGGGGTTTCTTTTCTAGGGTTTAGGGTAGTGCAGTGGTGTTTGGGTGGTGTAGGGGGTCGTGCTGGGGGTAGTGTTTTAGGGTTTAGGGTAGTGCAGTGGTGTTTGGGTAGTGTAGGGGGTCGTGCTGGGGGTAGTGTTTTAGGGTTTAGGGTAGTGCAGTAGTGTAGGGGGTCGTGCTGGGGGTAGTGTTTTAGGGTTTAGGGTAGTGCAGTGGTGTATGGGTAGTGTAGGGGGTCGAGCTGGGGTAGTGTTTTAGGGTTTAGGGTAGTGCAGTGGTGTTTGAGTAGTGTAGGGGGTCATGCTGGTGGTAGTGTTTTAGGGTTTAGGGTAGTGCAGTGGTGTTTGTGTAGTGTAGGGGGTCATGCTGGGGGTAGTGTTTTATGGTTTAGGGTAGTGCAGTGGTGTTTGGGTAGTGTAGGGGGTCATGCTGGGGTAGTGTTTTAGGGTTTAGGGTAGTGCAGTGGTGTTTGAGTAGTGTAGGGGGTCATGCTGGTGGTGTTTTAGGGTTTAGGGTAGTGCAGTGGTGTTTGTGTAGTGTAGGGGGTCATGCTGGGGGTAGTGTTTTATGGTTTAGGGTAGTGCAGTGGTGTTTGGGTAGTGTAGGGGGTCGTGCTGGGGGTAGATTTAGGGTTTAGGGTAGTGCAGTGGTGTTTGGGTAGTATAGGGAGTCGTGCTGGGGGTAGTGTTTTAGGGTTTAGGGTAGTGCAGTGGTGTTTGTGTAGTGTAGGGGGTTGTGCTGGGGGTAGTGCTTTAGGGTTTAGGGCAGTGCAGTGGTGTTTGTGTAGTGAAGGGTGTCATGCTGTGGGTAGTGTTTTAGGGTTTAGGGTAGTGCAGTCGTGTTTGTGTAGTATAGGGGGTCGTGTTTTAGGGTATAGGGTAGTGCAGTGGTGTTTGGGTAGTGGAGGGGGTCATGCTGGGGTTAGTGTTTTAGGGTTTAGGGTAGTGCAGTGGTGTTTGGGTAGTGTAGGGAGTCGTGCTGGTGGTAGTGTTTTAGGGTTTAGGGTAGTGCAGTTATATTTGGGTAGTGTAGGGTGTCGTGCTGGGGGTAGTGTTTTAGGGTTTAGGGTAGTGCAGTGGTGTTTGGGTAGTGGAGGGGGTAGTGTTTTAGGGTTTAGGGTAGTGCGCCCAACCAGCCACAATATCCGTGGACAAAGGGGATCCTGACTCTTTGGAACGCTCCGTCAATTGAATAATTTGGGTCAAGGGCCCTACCACGTCCAAGACCTATCAATTCCTTTCTTGGGATCCCTCATATACTTGGAGAAAAAGGTACATAGTTTCTCATCAATTTCAGGCGTGTGTGCCACCTTCCCCTTCAGTGAGGGCCTGGGGCATTCTCCCCTCATCCTATTCCTGACCTCCCTTTCAAGGGGTTGATGGATTTTCCCCACCATATACTCTGCCACTTTAGCATCAGGTGTCCACTCTGCCGACCTAGGATGGTAAATTTGGGTAGGCTCGAACATGTCCGAGTGGACCCCGTCCCCAACCGGGGACTGAGAGGAGTGGGACTCTGGACGCCAGGGACGCCCCGAGTCCTTATCCTCATCGGAGGAGAAATCGTCCTCCGATACACCCTCTCCCTCTAAGGGAAACCCGCCGTCGGGGTCTACAATAGTGGTGACAGTGTCGCAATTTTCTCCGGGCCCCTCCTCCTCCCGGCAGGGTGCATGTTTTAGCGTTTGCGCACTCTTGAGGAAGGTCTCCGTAAGTTTATCAAATCCTTCCAAGTGCCCCGCGTTATGCTTAACGGCCCTTTTATTCCCCATCTGGGAGCTAGTTGGACCCGCCACCACCAGATCTGGGTCACTGAACACCCCAGGGATGCTTTTCGCCAGCTTATCAACCTGATCCCTAAGAGGAGCCAGCGCCCTAGAAATAGCCAGAGAGAGGGCTTGGTCCACTGCTGGAGGGAGAAGTTGGGGGGCCATTCCTCCTCCACTTCCTTGTAGGAGGAGTAAAAATGGTCTTCTGGAGAAGACATGATAGCAGAGGGTGTGAGCACAGAACAAATGCCCTTAAAATCCTTAAGACAGCCCCATCGCCGGTGCTCCAACAGCTGGGCTTTCACCGAAGCTGTTATAAGAATAGACTGAGGCGCAATACCAATTACCACCACCAGGTGGAGCTGGTCACTAACGTGGCTGTGTGGGGAAATCACCGCGTAGCGGTGTCAAAATTAGGCGAGGGTTGGTCGGGAACAAGCGGACACTAAAGGAGTGACCAGATTCCCAAACGCGCGTAAAGACCAGCGGGAGCGCTCAACGGAGCTGCCTCGCTCGGACCAGACGCGCCTGACAGGATCTCACCGCGCGCAGAGCACCTGGCGGGAGAAACTGCGAGGGGTAGAACGCGCTCGGGCAAGAGCCTGCTGCGCAGGGAATATGAAACAATACCAAGGCAATAATCCTAATAACGTGCACAAGAAACCGCTATACAAACAGCAACAACGTCAGATTAAGCCAAGAATGTAAGGAATGCACTTAACTGACGAGCTGTGAAGAAAGAGGAAGCGGAAGGGACGTCACTATACTATATACGATGGACTGTGATATGATTGGACTATAGTTGCCTTGGAGACTACCCCCCTAATGGTTCATGGGTTGTGTAGTCTTTTGTTTAATGAATGTTGTGTTACGTTTTCTTTGAACTGCTATGCAAATAAAGTGAGGAAAGATATGCATAATCCTTGCCTCCATCCTGCCATAGAATTCATTAAACTTTATTTGATCTGATTTAGAAACATAGATCATAAAAGTGTACATAAAAACAGTAAATCCTCTTTCCTAATACAATACAGTGAGAATTAATTAAAACCAGTAGGTAAAAACGGGTGTTACAAAGCCCGGTTCAGAGCAACTTCAGGTTAACAGAATCGTAAAGTTCAATGTTTCGCAAGATCAATCTCATGTACTTCGTGCAAAATACGCAATAAGGGGTCCAAGTAAGATGTAACGCTCCAATACCTGACCAGTTTGCACTATATAAAACTGCAGAAAAACTAAAAATAAAAAGTGTTTTGCACACTTCTGTCATTGGGCTATATGTGGGCTACATCTGGGTGATATTTGTGCTACATTTGGGCTCTTTTTTCTCTGGTGGCCATCTTGGGAGACTTATTTGTTATGAAGTTTCCTAATTTCATCATTTACTGCAGTCTCCTCAGTAGGAAATGCTTTCAGTTTTTTACTTTGATTCCATCAAGAAGGCATTCGGATGTGTCACACATTTGCCATAAATTCAGAATGTTAGCACTGTAGTTGTTCATTAGATCACTGTAGTAAAGCTACTGCTCACCAGGGAGTTAACTGGAAGTCTACTGCTGGTATTGAAAGTGATTGTTTCAGTCTGCATGTCAGAATTTTCTAATGAAATAGAAGAGGATTTGAGATCTCACTTAAAACATGCCCTAAATTTTTTTCTGCAGCACTAACCATAATTTCTATGGCAAAATGAACCCCCTCATTTTGTTCCTTTTTAAATTAAATGTTTTAAGTGTTACCAGTTTATTCCAATCAAGATGGCTTCAGGTGTGCCATACTTTTGTCATAAGTAAGACTGTTAGATCTCTAGTTGTTCTTTAGAACACTCTGGGAAGCTGCAGTAGAACACAAAGGCATCAACTGACAGGCTGCTCCTGTTGAAATATAACAGGAAGATATTTGAGATCTCACTTAAAACATGTCCTAATTTTTCTTTCTACAGCACTAACCATAATTTCTATGACAAAATGAACCCCCTCATTTTGTTCCTTTTTAAATTAAATGTTTTAAGAGTTACCAGTTTATTCCAATCAAGATGGCTTCCGGTGTGCCATAATTTTGTCATAAGTAAGACTGTTAGCGCTCTAGTTGTTCTTTAAAACACTCTGGGAAGCTGCATTAGAACACAAAGGCATCAACTGACAGGCTGCTCCTGTTGAAATATAACAGGAAGATATTTGAGATCACACTTGAAACATGTCCTAACTTTTCTTTCTGCAGCACTAACCATAATTTCTATGACAAAATGAACCCCATCATTTTGTTCCTTTTTAAATTAAATGTTTTAAGTGTTACCAGTTTATCCCAATCAAGATGGCTTCAGGTGTGCCATACTTTTGTCATAAGTAAGGCTGTTAGCACTCTAGGTGTTCTTTAGAACACTCTGGGAAGCTGCAGTATAACACAAAGGAATCAACTGACAGTCTCTGCCCTTGTTGGATGTACATGTTTTACTGAGAATGTCAGACTTCATTCTCACATGACTGAGAAAGATAATGTGAATTTACAGAAAATATGCTCTCATTTTAGTTTCTGGAGCACCTTCCAAAACTGTATGGGACAAGCATGTGAAAATAGTTTTCTCTCAAACATGATTCATGATATCCCAGCAGAAGGTTTTTCACAGGGTAAAATCACCTTAGAACACACCACAATTCCTGAAATTAGTATGGTACCATCAACAAATGAATTCTAATGTAACTAAAGTCTGTTATCACCCTTTATAGTTCTCCTTTTGGTAACCCTCAAAATCTTCGATTCACTACAATGCATTTCAATGGGGTACTATCATTTATATTGGTCCCAAGAGGGCTGCCAGCAATTCCAGGATGAAGTGCTGACAGCCAATCAGATCTCACGATGACATGTGTGGTTAGGCTCCGCCCAGATATATATGTGTTTTCTTTTTCAAATTTCTCAGGAACTACTGAACGGATTGACACCATTTAACCAAAAGGCACGACTCTGAACCAAGGGCTACCTTTTTGCCAAATTTGGTGTAATTCTGTTCCGCAGTTCGGGCTGTAGCTGCGATGAAAGGTTCCTATGGAAAATTGCATGGGGAAAACATGTTTTGGGACCCCCCTTTTTTCTCGGCCCCCACTTGACGAATCACCCTGAGACTTTCAGGATAGGAGCGGACCGGAGCGGGCCACGAGTTTTGAATATTTCGCGAAGATTCATCAACCGGCGCCAAAGTTATTAGAAATAAAATGTTGCGGATTTCCTATGGAAAATAGGTCCTAACTATAACTATCTACTGGCGACCGCCAGTAGATAATATATATATATATATATATATTCACTGAAAAAACCATAGGTTTCAGGCACGTTATAGTTAGAAATTAGCATTTAAAAAACCTTACAAATTCACTGAAAAAACCATAGGTTTTAGGGACAGTTATAGTTAGTTGGACATTGCACTCGTACAAAACCCGTGAAATTCCCCCGTTATAGTTAGTTCAGCTAACTATAACTCACGCCCCCGCAATGCACTGCTGATGACGTCACATATTACATCACTCATGACAAGGTCAGTGACATCACTGATGACATCACTGATGACATCTCAAATGACATCACTGATGACATCATCCAGTGACTGTGTGTTTCTGTAAAGTTTAAATATTTTTAATATATATAGGGAAAGGCGTATTGAAGAATGAGTGGGTGTATAAGTGTCTGTATGGATGATTTAGTAGGTGCGTGACTAACTCTATAAGTGAGTGATTAAACGTATCTTACTGAATGCATGGGTTAGTGACTAAACTGGGTGAATGTCTGTATCCGTCTGTCTGTTGCTGTGTAAGTGGTGCATGGGTTTGTGAATAGCTACATGAGTGTCTATATGAGTTATTGAATGGTTGTCTGAGTATCTGTATGGGTGCCTGAGTGTTTGTGTGGGTGGGGTGTGTGCGACTCTGTGCATAGATGTGTGAGTGGGTGATTCACTGGGTGGATGGTTTCAAGAGTGCATCTGTGATAGACTGTATGGGTGGGTAAGTGTGTGTAAGAGTGTGTTAGTGAGTGAATGTATGTCCCAGTGGTACATGTGTGAGTAACTACATATGTGAAAGGCAGTATATATGTGTGTTGTAATATATAAATAGCTATAAGCGAGAGTGTGTGATTGTGAGAGTGACTGTATGGATGAGTGTGTGCTTGTATCAGTGATTGTATAAGAGCGTAAGAATGTGCTAGTATTTGTATGAGTAAGTGAGCTGGTGTGTGTATAACTGTATAGGTGAGTAAATGGCAGTGTGTTTAATTATTTGCATGACTGACTAGGTGTGTGAGTACCTCTATGGATGAGTGGCGGTGTTTGAGTGTCTATATAGGAGTATGAGTGCATATGATAGTCCTGTACTGAGTGACCGTAAGTATGAGTGACTGTACTGGTGAGTGAGTGGATGTGTGTGTGTAGACCTAAGAATCAGTGAGTGGGTATGTAGTTATTGGTGTTGGAGTGTCTATGGTTTTGCGAATGGCAGTCTGTAATTTAGAGTGGGTGTATCAAAGGTTATATTAGGGTGTGAGGAGGTGCATCAGATTATCACGTGGATGATGTCATCAGTGATGTCATCAGTGATGTCATTTGAGATGTCATCAGTGATGTCATCAGTGATGTCACTGACCATGTCATGAGTGATGTAATATGTGACGTCATCAGCAGTGCATTGCGGGCGCGAGTTATAGTTAGCTGAACTAACTATAACGGGGAATTTCACGGGTTTTGTACGAGTGCAATGTCCAACTAACTATAACTGTCCCTAAAACCTATGGTTTTTTCAGTGAATTTGTAAGGTTTTTTAAATGCTAATTTCTAACTATAACGTGCCTGAAACCTATGGTTTTTTCAGTGAATTTCAAAGGTTTTTTAAATGCTAATTTCTAACTATAACGTGCCTGAAACCTATGGTTTTTTCAGTGAATTTCAAAGGTTTTTTAAATGCTAATTCCTAACTATAACATGTCTGAAACCTATGGTTTTTTTCAGTGAATTTCAAAGGTTTTGTAAATGACAATTTTTAAATGTATTAATTGTTATATTTATTTTTTTGATACTGATTTACTACATTTTTTAAAACTATTTATTTTTAGATATTTTATTTTTTAAATTACATTGTAATTACATTATACATTACATTACAAAATATACTTTCTCAGAATGAATTACTTTAGTTTAAATACTTTGCAAATAGGCAATAGACTTTTAAGTACAGTAGTTACAGTTGTTGCAATGGGCAACACAATTTCAAACACAATGCAACATTGAGCTCAATGTGAATTTCTAGTTAAATGCAATTAGTTACTTTATGGATTACTTTTCTAACTACAGGACTGGATCCTAGATTCAGTCCTGGGACATCTCCTGTAAACAGTTGAGTAAAAGCGTTTTGGTTACAGTAGTGATTTTTAAGGAATATTATTGAATTTTAAAAGTTGACACTTGGAAACTTTTTCACATAGAATCACCTATGTTATCCTATGGGAGGAAATTCACTTAGCAGGTAAGTAGTGTTATCGTTACTTTTTCTTACTCAGTGGTGGATCCTGGATCCAGCACTGGTGCATCTCCTGTAAACAGTTGAAAGAATGCGTTTAAGTCATACAGGCGATTTTTAAGGAATATTTGTAGTTTATGAAAATCGACACTTTGAAACTTTTCTGCTGAAAACCAGACAATGGATTCCTATGGAAGGAAATACAAGTTACTGGTAAGTACGGTTAGAATTACTTTTCAGGATCTGTACTGGGCTCAAAGATGCAGCACTGAGGTCTCTCCTGATAACAGGTGAGTAAATCGGAATTCGTAGTTCGGCTGATTTTAGAGGAATATTATAAAGTTCCAAAACTCCACACTTAGAAGAATTTCCAAGTGAAACCAGTCAATGTTAGCCTATGGAAGGAAATTCAAGTTACTGGTAAGTACGGTTAGAATTACTTTTCAGGATCTGTACTGGGCTCAAAGATGCAGCACTGAGGTCTCTCCTGATAACAGGTGAGTAAATCGGAATTCATTGTTCGGCTGATTTTAGAGGAATATTTGCACAATGGTGAAGGAAGGGGGTGGGCCTGAGGTGACATGTCTGCAAACACGCCCTGTGGCGCGTTTTAAGTTGGAGAATTAATTCCTCCTCAATCCCGAGGGACCCTAGGGGCCAACTAGATACCTCCAGTATGCGCCAGAGAGCTGCGTTGTAGAGAGGTGTTCAGAGGCCACGCCCCTTTTTACAACACTCTGCAACGCAGCTCTGTGGAGCTTACTGGAGGTACCTGGTGGGCTAGTTGGCCCCCAGGGACCCTCAGGATTGAAGGGGATTTAATTCCCCATCTTAAAACGCGCCACGGGGCCTGTTTGCACACATGTCACCTGAAGCCCCGCCCCCTCCCTTCACCACTGTGCAAACGCGCCCCGTGGCGCGTTTTAAGTTGGGGGATTACGTCCCCTTGAGTCCTGAGGGTCCCTGGGGTCCAACTAGCCCACCAGGTACCTCCAGTAAGCGCCACAGAGCTGCGTTGCAGAGAGGTGTAAAAAGGGGCATGGCCTGGACCACCTCTCTGCAACGCAGCCCCCTGGCGCATACTGGAGGTTCCCGGTGGGCTAGTTGGCCCCCAGGGACCCCCAGTATTGAAGGGGAATTCATTTCCCAACTTAAAACGCGCCACAGGGCGCGTTTGCAGAGTGTTGCTGGGAGGGGGCGGAGCCTCGGCACGATCACGTGTTTTTTTGTTTTTTGGAAGGGGGGCTGTGTGGCCCCTCTTCTTTTTACTTTTTTTGGGCCCTGGGGACCCCATCCCCCAGGGCCTGACCCCTTTTTAATTTAAAAAAATAACGGGAAGAGGGCCGCGTGGGCCCCCTCCCGTGGCCAATCCCGGCCCCGGGGACCCCATCCCCGGGGCATGGCCAAATATATATTTTTGTTTATGGAGGGGGCTGTGTGGCCCCCTCCTGAGGCTCTTACTGGCCCCGGGGACCCCATCCCCCGGGGCGGCCTTTATTTATTTAAAAAAAAAATGTTTTAATTTTGGGGAGGGGGGCCGCGTGGTCCCCCTCCCGGGCCACCACTACCCCCGGGGACCCCATCCCCCGGGGCTGGCCCTCTCCGTTGGGGACCGTGGGGGGATCCCCAATGCCCCCACGGTCCCGCCGGCTCCCCGCGTCCTGCGGGAGCCGGCATTGCTTTTCCACATGGGGAGCTGCTAAGATGCAGCTCCCCGTGTGGAAAAGCAATTTGCTTTGGTTTTTGGAAGAGAGACGCGAGGCTCCCGTCCTGTCATAGTAAACTACAGTGTCCCGGGGTAGGCACCCCGGGACACTGCAGGAGCCGGCCCTGGGGGTGGCGGTCCCCAGGGCCACCACAGGCTCCAGGAGGGGGCCGCGCGGCCCCCTCCCTTCACATGCACAGCCCCGGGAGGTGGTGGTCCCGGGGTCCGTTCCGGACCCCCAAATTAGCATTTTTTTAGTGCCCCGGGGAGGTGGCGGTCTCCGGGCGTGTGGGGGCCTCGAGCCCCCCCACACAGGTATATTATTTTAAAAAAGAAGCCCCGGGGGTGGCGGTCCCCGGGCTGCGGGAGGGCCGAGAGCCCTCCCGCACCATTATTTTTTTAAAGCCCCGGGGGTGGCGGTCCTCGGGGTTTGGGGGCCTTAGAGGCCCCCCATATTATTAAATAAACCCCCCATGCCCCCGGGACTTGGCCCACCCGGGGCCAATTATCCACGAAGCGCGGGAGACCGCGGCTTCGTTTTTTTCTCGGCGGGATCCGCGCACCCTAAGCGCATCCCGCAGAATTTAAAAAAAAAAAAAAAAAATTTGGGGCCCTGGGGGTCTTTATAGGACCCCCTGAGCAGGCCTGGGGGGTCAGGGTGTTTCTACCCTGCCCCCTTTTTGCGTTTTACGGAGTTGTTTTACTGGTTTCTTGTTCCTCAGTTCTACCGAGGAACAAGATGGCTGCCAACACTTCCTGGTTTGGAGTGTTGACAGCCAATTAGCATGCAGCTCGTGATCGGGAGGGTGCGCGGATCCACCGCGGCCATAGATATCGAAACTTTTATTTTGGATTTTCTCAGCAACTACTGAACGGATTTACACCATTTTTAAAAAGGGTGCTTTCTGAACCAAGCACTACCTTTTTGCCAAATTTGGTGTAATTCCGTTCAACAGTTCGGGCTGTAGCCGTGGCTAAAATTTCCTATGGGAATTAACATGGAGAAAACACGTTTTGGGACCCCCCTTTTTTCTCGGCCCCCGCTTGATGAATCACCCCGAAACTTTCAAGACAGGAGCGGACCGGAGCGCCACACTAGTTTTGAAAATTTCGCGATGATTCATCAAACGACGCCAAAGTTATTGGGAATAGAATGTTACGGATTTCCTATGGATAATAGGTCCTAACTATAACTATCTACTGGCGACGGCCAGTAGATAATATGTATATATATAGGCTGTCTTTACAAGTGTTCCATCGTAATTAAGACATTTATTGAATATTGCAATATTGATTATCAGCATATACCAGCGCTGGCATATTTATTTATCCTATTGAAATTTTGCACAATTTTAGCCACACCCCCTCAACTTTGAGAAGGATATTTGAAGCAGTTGCATCTCACTGAAGAGGGACATTTAGTAACAATGTGAGTTTTTTCAGCTTTGTGGCAAACTTGTTAAGCGGTTGCTCCTGACTTGAGAGGGACAGCTACAAAAGTTCTGAAAGGCTGCAGTCTTGTTAAAGACTTTACACTGTTTCTTCTGATTCAAAAAGGACATCTAGTAATTGCTTGGGGTACTGTAGCTATGTGAAAGGCCAGACCAATTAGCTTTGCCAATGCTTGTTTAAAGAGCGAGAACTTGTCCATGGCCAGGATGTTCCCACCAGAAGCCAATTTCTGCTCTCTAGTGGGTGGTCTCTACTTGGTGATCGCCATCCTGCCCTGATCCCAAAGCAGAGATCCACTTAGGAGATGTACTGCCGGAAACCGGACACTTTTACGTTTCCACAGTGCCGGCCTTGTTTGATTGATGCTGGGGGGCTGAGTTAAGTCCCCTGAGCACCGATAAAACTGAAACCAGTCAGCACCTAATCGCACTGATCCCTTTAGTTTCATTTGTGTAATGTCCGTGTGCTTTGCAGGCACCAGAGAGATTATCAACCATTGTGGAGTGGATGATACATTCATGTCCTCCCCACTATGGAGGTGGTGCGGTGGATGTGAACGCCTCGTTCACCTCGCTTAAGCAATTAATCCATACTTTTTAAACAAACAGTAATATATCTATATAAACCTGATTCCTTTAACTTCTTTTCTAGGAACAATGTGATGAATATTGAGATCTTCAAGGGAGGGTGTCGTCAGGAGATTCAAGATGGTGCGACACGTGGGACCGGTGTGTCAGAGGTAAGTGCATCTTGTGCCGCATCATGATAGCTGGGGGTCACCTATGTCAAGGAATACACAAGTTTTTTGTTGTCTGTTAATTATTAAGAACAAATAACCCTAAGGTATCTTAGGTCTGAGTGTATAATATTACAAATACCACCAATGCAGGACATGATCAATTTTATTTGCATTTATATGATGGCATGATCAAAAAAATCATCATGGTCACATTATAGACTTTATCTATAATCTCCATGGCATGTATCAGCATAGTTTCTGTGCTTCTGTAGCAACCGATGTCACACGCGAAGCTGGGACAGGAGAGCCCCACACATCGGCAACACAGCTGTTGAAATGTACTCGTGCCCTAGGACCGATGGTAGTGCTCACCTCCAGAGCTCCTGGACCTGAGACTGGGCCAAAATAAGTAGATATGAATGGTGATCACCACAATCACATACCAATGAGCCAAGTTGTAATGATTTGAATTGAAATACCTTCAACATATTAGTTAATCCGCTGTATTAATTTATATAAAAAAGAAAGCTCTTCCCTGACAGAGCAGTAACATAAGAGACTATGTTTATCTTAATTGAGATACTTATAGAGAGTGAAGTTATGTGGTTTAATGTTACTATAGATGCTGTCAGTGGCTCTTTTCCTGTGTTTTTTGGATAGGGTAAAACTTTACAAGTGTTATTAATTAAAACAGCTAGTTAAGAAAAATTATAGGAGAATCCAGTCTTGCCAAAAATTATTTTTGGGCTTATTGTGCCATCTGCTCTCTATTCATACGAAATAATTTTTGGGGTCTCTTGTCCACCACTTCAGTGCCATTATGGTACCAAAGTGCTGGTGCCTGCTATATAAAAGGGGTAAAAATAAATAAAATGAGAACCAGTTCAAGAGTGGCCAGCGCCTGGGCACTGAGCATCCAGCCATATAGGACCCAATTTTGAGTCACTCGGTGCATTCTGACCCATGTGTAAACCCCTGTTTCACATGGGTCGAAATTACGAGTTGTAAAGTATTTAAAGCATCTGATAATTATCAGATGCGTTAAATACCTCAACGGTCGCACAATTTTGGCAGGCCCAACCTGCTGAAATGTATCAGGGAATAACTTACTGTATTTACAGTATCATACGGATTTTGGTGCGTTAAAAACTAAAATCTGCATGATATTCCCCATAAACTCGTAATAGGTGCTTTGTATCGCACTCGATAATGTGAGAGTTTTTTTCTTTCTGCTCATCAAACACATCATAAATTGAGCTAACAAGGGGCGTGGCCGGGAGCAACAGCATGGCGGGCGCGTAGCCGTTGAGCTTCGCCCCGGCCTGACAACAATCCTGAAATTATCCCTGTCACGGAGCAGAATTGCCTGCCTGAAGGGACAAATTAAACTCCTCAAAGCTCCTGGCCTGGCTGGGAGCGAAGAAATTCGGAATTTGGAGCCGGAGGTGATCTGGAGTGACGGGCGGCGGCCCTGCTGAGGCCGACAGACCGGTGGGCCGCGAGAGCGCGAAAGTAACTGCCAGGGCGGAGGTCGTGAATCCGGCGCTGCGGAGAGCACGGCTGCGGCACTCTGGGAGTCTCTCCAGCCGAAGGATGACTGAGTCTTGAGTAGTAGGCTCGGCGAGGCTGAAGACCCTGGTAGGCGACGTCAGTGCCGAAGAAGCGGGCCTGGTACATCCGCGGTGCGTGAACGGGACAGCGGAAGCCGAGGAGATACTCTGGGACCAGAGCTGTGGGAAATTCTCTCCTGGGCCAACAGCAGAGCCTCGGGAGGCCGCGGAGGGCGAGAGACGCACCAGGAGGACCCAAGTGACACACCAGCGGACCGCGAGGTAGAAGACAGCGGTGTTACTAGCCGGGAGCGGGGGCCTTCAGAATCCCGTGGCGGGCTGATACTGGGCCCTGCCTGGGGAAACCAGGAAGTACCAGCAGCGCAAGTGGAAGGGCGGCCCGGGCCGCGCACAGGGGCTGAATCCCAGAAAACGAACTCCCACTGAGCGGGGTGAGAGATCCCTAGTGATCAAAGACCTGAAGAACTGATGACGCAGAGACGGTGGGGAGAGCCCGGTACATAGTGGAGGCAACCTCTGCCCCCTGACTAGAATCTGAGGTACGCAATCAGTCTGAGTGGGCAAGAACCCCGGCGGCACTACAAACTTGGGGCACAGGAGTAGCGTGCCCACTGAAGGCAAAAAACAGCGGGGACCTGGGGCACCTGGAAAACACGCTGAGCCGCCTCAGACATGGATCCCCTGAAGGAGTGGAGGTGGGAAACGCCCCAAAAGATTGCTCTGGCTACTGAGGTGGTGCGGGAGAAACGCGAATTGCCGAGCACCCACGACTCGCAAGGGGAGGGAAGTAACAGCACCAGAAGGACCGGGCCAAGAGACCTAAGAGGCTGGGGCTGTACATGGAATGAGCCTAAATAGACCCATTTGACACACTAGTTGGGATCAGTGGATGCTGACTATCGAGGAGAGCCACCAGGTAGGCCCGTGCACGCTGATAAGGAAACTACCCTTGAGACCTGGCCCAACTGCATGGGAGGAGAAATTGCATAGTGAACTGCTCCAAGGGCCCCAGGAGTAGAACGGCGGGAGGACTGGGTGCTCCAGGGCTAAACACAAGCCGCAGAGAGGACACAGCTGTTGGCACTCCTGGTGGGATAGTTCCCTTGCGACACAGGAAAGTTCTGAACATAGCACCGCGAGACCCAAGAGGTCATGCCGAAACAAAAAGGCAAGACGTGAGCAACTCAGCCTCCCACGAGGGAGCCCTCTCCGGCCCCACCTGACACCAATGGCGGAAATCCCACGACCACGGACTTAGCGCTGCACCTGCACCTAGACAAAGTCCTTGCTGCCATAGCAGACACCAAGGCGGCCCTCCAACAAGATATAGTGGCAGTATCGGTGGGGCGGGGTCTACTACGCCCAGAACACCAGTAGTTGGCCGACCGAGTCAAGGAAGTGGAGACTACAGTGGAGGATCTTGTCCCAGAACAAAAACAAGGAGAGATCTGCCTGAACGACCTTACAGCCAGAGCGACTGACCCAGAACGTAGGTATGAGGATGTAGAAGGGAGGAATAGGAGGAATAACATACGGATAGTAGGTATTCCTGAAGGAACTGAGGGCGCAGACATGACAGCGTTCTTAGAAACATGACTGAATGAGGTAATGCCACCGGATTCCCTCTCCAAGTTCTTTGCCATAGAAAGGGCCCATCGGGTGCCAGGTCGTCCTCCCGCCCCGGGACACCCTCCGAGACTGGTGGTGGCCAAACTACTACACTTTAAAGACAGAGACTCCATACTACAGCAGTCTAGAACCAATGGGCCCTACATCCTAAACAACAGCAAGATATTAATGTTTCCAGATTTCACGGCACGCGTGCAGGCGCAGCAAGCATCCTACATCAAAGTAAAGAAGGCTCTGCGAGAGGAGGGCCTCAAATACTCTCTGATCTTCCCGGCGAAGCTTTGCATCATACTAGACGGATCCACACACTTCTGCCAAAGCCAGGAGGAAACTTGGAGCTGACGGCGGCGTCCTACGAGTGTTAATGTTTGGTTCCAGGTTTGGCCAGCTGGCCGTTGCCGGTCCGCTCTTGGGTGTGGGGCTTGTAGTTTCTGAGGCTGCTGTTTGCTACACTGGGGTTCTTCTTTCAAAAACTGTGATGGGGGCTGGGGGCTGGGGGTGGGAGTGTGGGGAGGGGGTGGCCGGGGTGTGGTTTTTTATATGGTGGGTGCGGAAGACTTTAAGTTGATTTCCTGGAATATTTGTGGCATGGTTTCTCCCGCCAAACGATATAACATTCTAAGTTATATTAGACGAAGGGGGGCACAGGTAGTAATGCTCCAAGAAACACACCTGACTACAGAAGAAGTCAATAGGCTCAAACGCAGATGGCGTGGCCAGCTATTTGCGACAACTTGTTCAGCATATGCCTGAGGAGCACTTGTGTGGATTAAGCCGGGAACCCCCTTCCAAGCCACACACACAATTATAGACAAAGAGGGTCGTTTTGTCCTAGTGAAAGGGAGACTGAGGGGGAGAGAGGTCACGATAGGAAGTATGTATGCCCCGAACCAGGACCAGACGCAGTTCCTCCAGCGCTTATCTGGACTGCTGTCGGAGCTGGCGGCAGGTGAGGTAATTCTGGGGGGAGACTATAACTGTGTAACAGACCTCGCCATGGACAGATCTAGGCCTCCCCTGAATGGTACGACGGCGGCTGCGACGGCTATGGGCGTTCGCGGCTGGATGTCCAGATGGGAGCTGCTGGATATTTGGGGGTTACAAAACAACCAAAGTAGGGAATACTCAAATTATTCGCCATTATATGGCCTCCACACCAGACTGGATATGTTTCTCTGTTCCAGACAACTAGTGGCCAATATGAAGGGTTCAGAATATTTAGGGAGGTCCCTGTCTGACCACAGCCCCCTCCTATTGAGATTTGCTCCTACCTTGGAGAGAGTGGCCATCCCTTTGTGGAGACTAGACCCTGGTCTCCTTGAGGATGATTGCTTTAGACAGAAGCTTTCCACCGGCATCTCGAAATATTTTGAGATCAATCAGGACGCCGCTAGCACCTCACTGATAGAGTGGGATGCATTTAAGGTGGTGATCAGGGGCAATGCATGGGGCAGACAGTGGGCGCCAGATGGGAAATAAATAACGAGCTCCAGACGCTAGAAGCACAAATACAGGCACTAGATAGAACCACAGAGAACGATGTAGAGACTAGGAAAGGCTTATCAGACTTAAAAAGCACTTACAATGAAACCTTGGAAAGGTTGAGAATGTTGGATCTTCGTGCCTACCGGGAAAAACAACATGTGGAAGGTGGGAAAGCTGGGAGATTGCTGGTTTGGCTGATCCGCCCTGAAACTGACGGATCTCCGATTCCTAATCTATTAACAACAGAGGGACAATTACTCTTCTTGCCTAAACGGATCAATGATTCATTTAGAGATTACTATGCAACATTGTATGTGGAGCCTGGAGACTTACATGGCATTGACCTAACAGCATATCTGGGGGCTTAGAACTCCGGCAGATAGACCGAACAGCGCAAAAAGACCTGGGGGCAGAGATCAAGACACAAGAGATCAGTGTAGAAATTAAAGCAATGGCCAGAGGGAAGACACCTGGGCCGGATGGTCTCCCGGCAGAATTTTCCTGTACCTATGCTACTATCCTGGCCCCACAACTGGGAAATTGTATGCAGCTTCTTTGCAGAGAGGGCAATTACCTGTATCCACTAGGGAAGCACTGGTGGTCCCCTTACCAAAAATCAAGTCGGATTCACCCAGTATGGCAGACTTTAGGCCATTGGCGATGTTAAACTTGGATTTTAAAATACTGAGTAAGGTCCTGGCCTCCAGATTAATGCCCGACATGCAGGGACTTGTTTAAGGGGATCAGAACGGGTTTATACCGACCAGGTCGACCTCTAACAACTTGCGGAGATTATACCAGGTGTTGTTTCACGCAGGCATGGCGAGGTTCCCTAATGCGGTGATCGTAGCTGTAGACCTAGAAAAGGCCTTTGACTCCCTGCAATGGGATTTCCTACTAATCGTGATGGAGTCCCAGGGATTGGGAGGCGAGTGGCTGAAGTGGGTGAGTCTGCTCTACTCGAGCCCCACTGCAAGAGTGCGTATGAGCGGGCTAGTGTCGGAGTCCTACCCCATCTATAGAGGAATGAGACAGGGATGCCCATTATCTCCGCTGCTCTTCGCTTTAGCTATGGAGCCGTTAGCGGAGCGCTTCCGACAAACAGGGGAGAGTTATGGGATCCCCTTAGACGGATCAGTACATATGATCTCATTATACGCTGATGATATCCTACTCTACATCAGAGATGGGGGGACGGATATACACACAGCGTTCCAAATCATCGAAGAATTCACCAAACTGTCGGGACTCAACATCAACAAACGTAAGACTCCGATTTTTCCAGTGAGTCCCACACTAACTAGACTCCCAGGCCTGCCACAGGGACTGACTTGGAAGCCAACCTCCATAACATACCTAGGTGTGCAGATATTTCATAGCCAAGCGGACTTACTAGAGGGTAACCTAGGGAGGGTGGTCCGAACCTTAAAGACGAACATGGCATTTTGGCGGTCGCTCAGGTTGCCGGTAATGGCGAGGTTGGCGCTCTCCAAAATGGTAATGCTGCCAAAATTACTGTATTATTTTGTAAACCTGCCAGTGGTGATACCTAGGAAATGGTTCAGGGTTTTGGACAGTCTGTTAAGAGAACTGATCTGGGATGGCGGCAGGCACAGAGTGTCACTTAGGGCGTTGAAACAACCTGTGAGCTTGGGGGGGCTAGGTGCACCGGACTTTGAGGCGTACTACCTGGCAGTGCAGCTCCAATGGTTAGCCCAGTGGCTGGATGGACTGGGGTACGAGACACTGGCGCTTTGTGCTCAATCCCTTCATGAAGCCCTACTGCTCAGAATGCTAAGACCCAAATTCAAGATTCTGCGCAAAGGAGTGCTGCTTGAAGTAGCCCTGAAATGTTGGGACAGATGCATGAGGCGAGCAGGGGAACTACCACTATACGCATCGGACCTTCCCATAGAGGGATTACCTAGAGAGGGAGATGGGGGCTTCTTTACACAAGGCCAGTTGAGAACATGGAGGGATGCCGGGGTTTACACTGTCTGAGACTGCTACCAGAATGGGGAACTACTGCCCCTACTGGAGTTTCTGGAATACCATGACCTAGTCCCGGGACAATTTCTAAATTATCATGCAGTGAGAGGAGCCATGGCCGGGCTTTGGGGCAGGGATATGTATGAACCAGACACACATCCGGTTCTGCAAGCAATGGTAACCCTGGGAACGGCCAGACACCTGGTGAAATGGTTGTATAAAGCAATAATGGAATTAACAACTGTGAATTTGACCCACATACAGAGAAGTGGGGGGGACTAGTTGGTAGACCCTTATCGGAGGTGGAGTGGAAAAAACACCCTTGAAAATATTGGAAAAGTATCCCGGAATTCAAATTTTAAATTTATACAATTTAACATTCTATACATGACATATCTCATGCCCCACAGGCTTAACGTCATGTATGGGACTGCTGATAAGGCATGCCCCCGATGTGACGAAGTAGATGCTAATTTGCTACACATGATGTGGAACTGCACGGGAGTCCGAGAGTACTGGCTAAAGATAATGGAAACTCTGAACGGGGTCTTGGCCTGCAAGCTTGAATGCAAGCTGGAGATATGCCTCCTTGGGTTATTCCCCAGACCCAAGGCCCGGAAGCTTGGGCATAGGTTTATAGACCTAGCTCCAGTGCTAGCAAGGAGACAAATAGCTTGCAAATGGAATTCAAAGATAAACCCTAAGGTAGAAACCTGGGAAGAGGAACTCTCGAGTTGGGCCAGGGCGGGGGAGAGGGCTCTGATAAGAGAAGACAAGATAACAAAATGGCGCAAACCCCTGGCTGAACCCTGGGCAGAAATACTGAGAAACTGGGAATCTAGAGATTCCAACGATGCAGGGAACAATAGTGAAGGACCCCCAATGTTGGACGAGATTGAACACTCCCCTATTCCCCCTCCTGGCGCAGCAAGGGAAAGTCAACCGTGACTCTCAGAGTTAATGTGAAAGATATGCAGTCTAGCGGAGGCAAGACTCCGGAATCATTACTATTCTAGAAATTGCAGGCGTTCTCACGCTGCCCTCTCCTTTTCCCCCGCCCCCGGCGGGTCGGACAGATGGTAAAAGATGTAGAGACTATCATACGCTGACTGGTATAATAAGAGGGACCCCAGACAAGGAGTGAGTAGCATGTAATTGTTATAACTGTTACATAGTTGTTAGCAGATAGTGAAAATCTGTGGGAAAAGGCCAGTGAGCACTGCAGACTGCACACTGGGATTTTGTACGGACCTGGAAAACGAAGACCATATAGACGGCACAGGTATAACCACAAGCATAATAACAAAGCTAAAATAATCTTAGGTTCAGTGAAAAATTGATTAGACATTATGTCATACTGTCGATTGGCTATTGTAATGTATATGATGTCTGAGATAGGATGCTCCTATGCAATAAAAATGATTTCCCCCCCAAAACAATTTGAGCTAACAATAACCTAAGTTGTGTTTACACTGTCCTCCATCTTGTACTGATGTCACAAAATATCACATGTTGACTGTTGCTGTTCTTCTTGTTCTGAATAAAAAATTGCAAGACTCCCACCAATAAACAGAGAATGTTCCCGGACACTTTCTCTCACTGCACCTAATCAAGGACATTTCAACGGTCCCATGCTATCATTATACAATGAACCAATTTGGATGCTCGAGTAAACATTGAGAATGCCTGCAAACTCAATGTATTACTACCATGAGAGAAACTTAGAATGTATTCTGTGAAAAATGTTTCCTTTCACTCGTTCCATATTGGTGCATATCCTGAGAATCATGTACTCGTGTAAGAATGTATGAATGTCTTTGTCTAAAGTCCTATAAAAGGACGTATAGATGTCAATGTACAGGATACCCTTTTCCCCACCTTTTGAAGGTGAATCTATTCCGTATTTCACTTAGAACTGAACTGAGTTCGCTGTACTTATGATTTGTATACTTTGCTGCTGAATTTACTCACGGCATGTTGTATATAAACTGCCTTTTAATTCTTTATATAAGGCATTGAAATGACAACCCTTGTCTGTCATCCTTACAAGAATGTTGATCACCCGCTACTGAGCTTAATCGATTGGAAAGGAGTACAACTCCAGTCGAGGAGTATCTTATTCCGTATCAGGACTACAACCCTCCCAGTCCTAGCCGTTGACGGACTCCATGAGTTCTATTTTAGAGTAGGTTTGAGTGCTGACAGTAAATAACCCACCCCTGCGGCCGGTGTCATGACTTATCAGGTACGATAAATAGCACCTACTGTTGTAATCAGTGCCATAGTGACTATAAAATAGTAGCTATTTAACCTGGACAAGTGCCTGGGAACCTCAGAGAAACGTGCAAACAAAATTGTACTAACATTGCAAGCTGTGAATCCTAGTTAAGAAAGCTAACGTTTTTTATATTTCATGAGTGTTTAAGTATTAATGGCATGAAGTGTGTTTCCACATCTTACTCTAATGGCAAGAATTGAAATTCATTAATATTAATCTTAATTTGACATTCATTACTGTAGGAGCAAGCACATTGTATATTTTGTGGAAACATGTCACTCATAAACCTACTTAGCATTGCAAACTTAAAATGTTGACTTAATAAGTAACATCAGAAAATCATTTTGACTGCTGCTTGCACAGATTTATTTGATGATCGTTCACTTTTCGTTCGTATGAGAACAATTCAAGATTTGGTCTTGAATAATTAAATATATCTTCATAATTAGTGTAATGTGATACAGTATACTTTGCTATGACTAGAAACTGTGATCCGAACATCTCTCCTCCACCAGGTTATCATGAAGTGCCACACAATACCATCTAATAAATAAATAAACATGCAAACATATTTGAACTACCAGTGAACTGCCAAATATGTCCATCCAAGAATATTGGGCCTGATTCACAGAACTAACTTACGTCAAAAACGTAAAGTTAGTACTTTTGGTATTCACAGAATACACTTACTCATTTTGGTATTCACAGAATGAACTTACTCATTTCGGTATTCACAGAAGTTAGTAGTCCTAACTTTAGGACTCCTAAATGCCTTCTGTGAATACCGAAAGTCTTAAAGTTAGGATACACAAGTAGTAAAGTTAGTAACTTTACTACTCCTAAACTGAGAAAAATCCTAACTTTAAGATTTTCGGTATTCACAGAAGGCATTTAGGAGTCCTAAAGTTAGGACTACTAACTTCTGTGAATACCGAAATGAGTAAGTTCATTCTGTGAATACCAAAATGAGTAAGTGTATTCTGTGAATACTAAAAGTACTAACTTTACGTTTTTGACGTAAGTTAGTTCTGTGAATCAGGCCCATTGGCTTTAGCATTATTCAATTGGTCTAATGTTTCACCATTTAGGCCATGATCAAGTGTTAGGCAGAATTCCATGCAGAGATTCCCAGTGGCAAGAATTGCTGCTACAGGCTGGTATCTCCACCAGAGATTCTACCGATTATGAGTCAGACCCCTTGGAATGGGGAATAACTGTGCAGGCATGGAATTACCATGTGTAATTCTGCATGGAATTCCCTGTTCTAAGGGATTTAATATTCCCATTTACCATTTGTTCTGAGCAGGTAATAAATGTGAACATTGACATCCCTCTGGGGTGGCTGTGGACAGCGGGGGGGGGGCTAGGAGGGCAGAGGAGGAAAAAAGATGAATAGTTATGGACGGGGGAGCAGTCCATGCCCCCCTTGCTAAGAAAATTTCAGGGAGCAGATGACGAGGCTAAGTTGATGTTGCCAGTGCCGGACTGGCGGGAGGGGGCATCGGGCTTTTACCAGGGAGTCTGGAAGGGTGAAGGCCGGTTTTGCAGCAGTGCTGCAATATCGGCCTCCAGTAACCAAAGCAGCAGTGTTTCACAATCAGGGCTGGACTGGCCGTAGCAGGCACCGGGCGTTTCCCTGGTGGGCCGCTAGGGTGGGGGTCGTTTTTTTACCAGGGGTCGGCAATATCGGCCCCCTGTAACAAAATCGGCCGAAACTGGCGCTCGCAAACTGCTCGGCTGCACCCCCCCTTACCCCAGGGGGGGCCGGCCGAGCAGTTTGCCAGGGCCGGTTTCGGTTGCCAGTCCGGCCCTGTTCACAATTGTAACCTCCCCACCTGCCCCGCCCACCCCCTCCTGTGGGGGCTGGTCCTATAAAATTGCCAGGTCTGCTTTGGGTTCCCAGTCCGGCCCTGGCTGCTTCAGCCAAGGTTTAGGGCAAATTTTCCTGCCAGATTTACCAGCTGCTAATCTCTAGTCCAGTGTATCGGCACCCAGGAACAACAGACCAGTTATGATCAGGTGGGGCGGAGTTCCATACTGTAATTCCACTGTCCTTGACTTGTAATCAGGGCCTTAATGTTAAATTTTGTCAAATACTGTGCAAAATCAAGCCTGTTTGAACGTACGCCAGCTCAACCGGAAGGACAATGAGGCTTCTGATTTCCTAGTAAACATGCTGCTGGTCTCTCATTGCATCGCCAAGGCAATTGGCTCAGAAAAATACATTTTGCACTATTTTCTTGCTTGCATGTTATTTTTAGGTCTCGCCTACGCAGCGCGCATGCGCTGCATAGGAAAAAAGACCTTTGTGATCGATTCGGCTTTTCAGCCAAAACGTGCACGCGTTCCATTGCCTTCAATGGCAACGCGTGCACGTTTGCTGATTCACTTGCGGGAGCGAGCAGCTGGCGCCATATGGTAGCAATTATTGCTCCTGGCGCCGCTCGCTCCCGCAAGGGAATCGCGCATGCCCCCCCTCCTCCTGCTGCCGCGCGCGCTTGTTGTTTTCTTGCTCCTGGGTCCCAAATCTCGGGCTTACCGATCCCAGCCTTCTTCACCACCAAGCACAAACATCTTCCCCTTCACATCCGCTACACTCGGACGATACCACCTTTTTTTCATGGGGGAGCACACGGACCATGTGTTGCTCTTGGGCTGGTAACATTCCACCTTGTTTGTTTGGAAATGGCTGTTTGTATCCTAGATACAGTGTTCAAAATATGGAAGTGTCGGAGAGGAGCCAGGTAAGAGCAAATTATATTTACTGAAGCACCCCTCTTCAGTAGCGTAGGATCAAGTGGCCTCCGGTAACATCGCATGTTAAAGGGATGGCAAACTCTCCTCTTGGGAATTGTTACTGTCAAACATCGGAACCAAGTTCTGCATTCTTTGTCTCTGGTTTGGTTTTGCATAACTATCCGTTATTTTAAGGCTTATATCCTATTGCGATTTTTGTTCAATAGGTATTTATTTACGTTTTTTAAATATAAAGTGCGCGCGAACAAACCAGTATCTAACATAAACAGAGGTGGTCTTGTTAACTGCATTTAAGAACTCTACGATTTCTGAGCGTCATTATTTTTTTGCCTTTCTTTTAAGTTGTAGGCATGTTTATCATGTTAGGATTACATATATCACCGTGCAAACCATCTTGACTGTTACTTTGTACACATATGGGATTTGTCTAGTGTAAAGCTCTCAAATTTTTGAGGTCCGTTGGCTTGGTCTGAGTGTCGCACCTCCTAATCCAAGCCAGGACACCTGGCCTCTGGTTCGGTATTAAAATACTGATTTAAATGAGTTTCTGTGTACCTATCACATCCATGGGCACTGATATGACTACCTTCCGCTCTGATTATATGTACAACCCTGCTAATGGGTCTCCAAGTTTCTCAGTCCACATCCCTTTCCTTCACGCCTACTCCATCCATCTCTCCTCTCCTTCATTCCTTTCACACTCTCTTCCCTATCACCTTTCTCTCTCTCGTCTTACTCATCCTCTCTTGTCTTCCAACATTCAATTCTGGCCCCTTTCTCTTCCTCTTCTCTTGTCAATTTCGCCCATCTTACCGCCTTTCTTTCTGATCAGTATTTGCTATTTCATTCTGTCACTTTTTCCACACAGAGCCAGGCTCTATGTGTACGCTGTGTTTGAAAAAATCTCAACAGACAGCCTTTAAATTAATTTAAGGTGATGCAGGGCTGGCTGGCCGCCCTTCCGCTCCAGGGCCCCTGTGCCTTTGCACCAGCTGCACCACTGGTAGCTACGCCACTGCCAAGGTCCAGCATAAGTAGCTTATCCAGTGCAGTTTCTTGCTTTGCGTTCTGGAACCTTTAGTCCTAATTTTATATTAGGACAAACAACCACAATTCCTAGACAGCAAAACGCTGGACTGGATCACTTATTGCCCTGGAAAAGGTGAGCAGTGGTAGTAATTAGTGACTCATACATGCGCCACCTAAGAAGTGACTGGAAAGGGTGTCCTGCCCTCTTCACTTGTTTGGCAGTTTCAAGGCTTTGGACATGGTGTTTAGATGTTGTTTTTACTTGTATGACTGATGCTTAAACATTTGGTGTATTCTTTCATTCCACTTTGGTTAAGCATCCTGAATGTTTGCAGCATGGGCCTGATTATGGATGGGAGCTTTATTCTATGTTCTTTCAGGAGACCGGGGAGGGACAGCACGTGGTCTTTGTAGGGAATTTGCCTTTTCTGTGTGTTCAGCCTGGATTTTTTGCCTTCTGTTGGACTCTATATTTTTGCTGGCTTTATAATTCTGTGCATTTTACCCCTGCCATCCAATAAAACAATGTCTTTGCTCCTTCTTTAAATATGGTCGAATTGGCATGCCCCTAACTGATAAATTTAACTTGCCTAGAAATCACTACTAAATTATACAAAATATTCCCAGGGCCTGTAAGTTAAATTCCTTTAGAGGACTTCAGCACTGTTGTGCTACCCACTACAGTGGCAGTTCAAACATGGCTTCAAATCTACCATTGTAAACTGGCTGTAGCAGTGTAAAAACTTTCATTTGTGCCGTCAAAATAATAAATCCTTTTGACCGGTCAAAACCCTCCTTCTAAACATGAATAAGTTACTCCTATGTTGGCCTTGTAGCCCTCATGGCAGGGTGCATGGATTTAAAAGTAGGACATGTAGAAATGTAATGTTAACATATCCTTACAGTGACTGCAACCCAAAGCTAGTTTCACTGTGGCATGCCTAACTGTCCTGTGTAGAAAGCCAGAGTACGTTTTGATATACTAATATTGGATCTCGGGAAAGGGAGCACCTAGACAAATAATTAAAGTGCTATTTTTAATAGTTAATAAAATCCAATTCAGTGGTGAATTTTAAAGATATATATATTTTAGAAAGATACATTTTCTTTGCATGAATTTCCTGGAGGATAATTTACATTGGCTCTCTAGCTTCTCCCAACAGTAATTAGTGTTGAATAGTTGTGAAATGCCTCCCAAGAGCAAACTATAGGCTGACCTGAATGGGCAGAGATAACTCATCTGAATATTCAGGATGGGGTACTGTCATTACATTACAGCGTAAAATCCTGCTTACGTGTCAGATCTTGCTTGACCGGTTTGCTGGGTTCACATATAACATTTGGGGCACCCTTGAAATGGAGAGAACAGGATGCAAAGACAATTCTTGTGTATCCACTGTCTGGTTGCTGAATGACTCTGCTTTTGTCCTACCAGACTTTTGTCTCTGGGTTTACATGTAACCCTTGGGGCACCCTTGGAAGTGAATTGAATAGGATGCCAGGACCATTATTGTGGGTCCATTGTGTGGTTGCTGAAGAGCTCTGCTTGTATCCTACCAAACGTCTGTGTCTCAGTTTATTGGGGGACAGCACCTGCTTCATACTGGATTTTATTGTCAGATGTGGAAGGACACTAGGATTACTAAGAGCACACTCCCCACTCACATCCCAGCCCTCAGAGCCCAAGTTGAGTGTGGCCAAAAACATTCACCATCTAGAAAATACACAAAGTGAGTAGGTTTGGCAGCAGGAACTTTTACCCTGTTGGTTAGAGCATGCTTCAAAGTAATTCCCACCGACTAACCTGTGTCGGGCATAAATGTGGCACCTCCAGGCACCCACTTAGAAACTTCGTGGAACTGCGGAAGATCATCAAAGGACTGGACCTGTTGTCTGTAACCTGAGTGGAGCCCTGAAGTACTGGACCTGCTCCCTTTTGCCGGTCAAAGAAGTAGATAGCAAGGTTCATAAGGCTCATCTCCTTTCAAGCTTGAGGGATACAAAAAGCTACAAGATGCCTTTTCCTGGATGTACCCAGCTGACCACTAGTAACTGGACCCTGCTATTGGCCTCTGAGGGCACCCTGTGAGCCTCTAAGTGCCTCCCATGAGGTCCTGGGTGGTTTCAGAAGTGTACTCCTGTGGTGGACTGGGACTTACAGGATTAGGTCATAAGCTAAACTCTTTGTCCAGTACGGACTCGGTTGGCGTATCCGACTTTCGCTCCACTGCGGTGAGCCTCAAATTGCACATAGGTCCCGGTCTACCGCAACCATTGACTATCATTGGCACTTTTTTTGCTTTTTGATGCTATTTCTACTTAAAATGTTAAAAAGTGATATTTCCGGTTCTTCTTATTAGATTTATGTCCCTTTGATGCTATTTTGTTTACTACATTTCACTCTGGTTTTTTTTTTATTAGTTGGGATTTTTATTGTTTTGCATTTTGATTTTATTACTGTTTTGGGCCTGCATAAATATTTTACACATTGCCCTAAGTTAAGCCTGTCTGTTACATGCCATAACTACCAGGGTGTTGCGCTCTGGTCAATTAGTGACTTTGAAGGTTCACCATAACAAGGGTTGTGATTGTTTCTTAAGGTGGGTAATCACCCACCCCAAATAATCATACAATTTCTTACAGTCTTGATACTCCTTCATGTATTAGCTGCCTACTACACGGTTGACCACACCATCCTGCAGAGCAGGCTAAAGTAAAAGGCTAGGTTATCAAAGATGACTCGTGAATAGATTTGATTGTTTTTCCCCAGTCAAAGTCAACAGATATGGATAGTAACTTCTGTCTCATCTTCCCAGAGTGTACAGTGCTGTATGTCTCAGGGATCCTCCCTCTCTTCTTCTCTTCAACATTTACGTGTACAATGCCGTGACTGTCCCCTCCCCTTTCTCTCAACTCTCGCCTACTTTCTTCTTCCCCGTTTAGCTTCTCTCTCTATTTTCTCTACTTCCCTCGCCAGACGCTTCATTGAGTCACCTTCATTCTTTGTTACGTCTTTTCGGACTCTCTTTCTGTCTTACACCTTCTCCTTCTTATCTTCCCTTCTGTCTTGACCTTTCACCTTACCGCGTCCTCCTTTCTTAGTTGCACCTGCTTCTCCAGGTCGTTGGTGCCCATAATTTCCAACTCCTCTAATCTACGCGCCCCCATTAGCTCTTGTCCTCTCACCTGTCTCGTCTTCTCCACGCTCCCTTTTCATAGCGCATCGTTTTACTCTACAGTCGCCATTTGCTGGCGTGCTCAGCCCCGTCACTCTCCCCTCTGGTTTTGCTCTTGTCCATTTTCTCCTCTTTCCTCCCTCTCCCCAGCCCCTTCCGCTACCTCACATTACTCTTGCTATAAATTACGCTCGTGCCCTATCCCTTCCACTGCATTCTGCTCCTGAAGCTCTGTTTTCAGTACTATTAATTGTATAATTGTAACACCCATTATTTACAGCGCTTAGAAACAACTGCAGTATAGTCCGAGACACTATATAAAATCAAGTTCTTTCTGCCTGTCCTTCCCTCAATCCACCTCTTTCCTCACCCATCTCCTGCTTTTCAGTACGTCTCTCTGCCCCGCCTTCCCTCTTCTTCTCTTCATCTCTTGCCCTCTCTTCCCTCTCCTCCCTTCCTCTCCCCTTCTTTCCGTACTATCATCTGGCGAAACCCAGTCTGACTCATTACAAATGGTTTACAAACGGTGAACAACATTCTGCTGTGAATGTGAATATGTTCTACTACATGAAACCAAAATGTGCATCCTTTTGGATGTACTTCTTGAAAATGTGTCGCCAGCAGATAGCTCGAAGTTACCATTTTTAATCGCTCTGTGATGTTACTGGAAGTATTGTTTGAGTGGTCTCACACTATTTCCAATGTATACCAATTAATGCAGCTTCACCCCAGTGCGCAATAAGGTTTCACCAGCATATAAAACAGAGCATTGGCATAGCCAATAGGTCTCGCCTTTGGGACCTTATAAGTATTTAATTCTGCAGCACAATATCCTTGGTGCAACATCAACTGTTGCATGGCTAAACACTTATAATGTCCCAAAAGCGAGACCTATTGGCTATGCCAATGCTTGTTTACTTTCCTTCCTTCTGTTCATATAGCTTCACACTAGGGCAAATCATTTATCAACCTCATTTTGCTTCATTTACGCAGCAAAGCACAACTTTAGTTCTCCACACGAGGTAGTGTTTGTTCTTCGCGCCTTCATATTTGGGATTCCTCAGTTTGCTGGAGGCATTTTCTCCATAAAGAACATAATTCAGTATCCCCCGTGCTTTAACTCATTCTGTTGTTTTGGAAGAATGGGAGCACACATATTTTATCTAAAAAGGACTGTGTGCCTTTCATGTTCTAGAATGCTGTGAACTGCTGGGAAACATGCATATCAATGTTTTGACCTGGTTTAATTATTTACCACGATGTTTATTTGAATGCTCTGCTGCTTCTTTATGAGCTGCCCTCCCTGTTCCTTCCTGTTCTCTGCGTCCAAGGGACATGCTATAGTTGCTTTCCTTGTATTTGTGTCAGCCCTCTGGACGGTGCTCGACTCAAGTGTACGATTAAAATAATAATAAAACAAAAATAACATGAAAATTGCCTTGGGCCTAAACAATTATGAGGCCTCTTGTGTTCTAAAACTAGAGCAATCATACCGGGTTCTACTGCAATGAACTAAGGAGCCTATTTACGAGAATGTCGTGCAGCACAGCAAGTCACCTTGATGCGCTGCACTGTGTGACAGGTAAAGGGCAGGAATGTGCCGCATTCCTGCCTTTTCCCCTGCGCTGGCGCCATTTTGGCAGCCTAGCGCCAATGCAAGATTGTTTTTTGTGCAGGAAGGGACAACTTCCTGCACAAAAACAATCCTGAGAGCCATATTCCTCTTTCTATGTGTGCTGCAGAATACATCACACCAAGAAAGAGGAAGTAACGAGGAGAAATAAAGATATTTCTCCTCGTTACGCCTCACCTGAGAAGGCTGCCAGTTCTGGTAAATCTGGGAATGCGTCAAAAACCATGAGAGTTGCATGGGAACACCCACGCAACGCCCATGGAATGCCTTCCCAAGGCAGAGTAGTCAACGCAGCGATTTGCTCTGCGTTGCCTTACTTCAGATTTATGGAGCCACTCAGGGCTACGCAAGGTGGCCTTGTGTGGCTTCATAAATCACATGTAAGGTCTACGTCGCTCTTGCACCACGTTGCGTGGTGCAAGGGCGACACAAACCGGCTCGTTCAAAGGCCCCTAAATACATTTGGCGAAAGTGAGCTGTATGGTGTTTAATTTGTTAAAAAAAAATGTGCCGGCAACCAAGGGGCCTATTTATGAGCCGGTTTGCGTCACTCTTGCCCCACGCAACTTTGTGCAAGACCAACCCAAACCTTCCATGTGATTTATGAAGCCAAGCAATGCCACTTTGCGTGGCCCTGAGTGTCCCCATAAATCTGGAGTAAGGCATTGCAGCGCAAATCGCTGCGTTGCTTTAAGCTGCCCTGGGAAGACATTCCATGGGCTTTGCATGGATGTTCCCACGCAACTCCCATGGTTTTTTACGCATTCCCAGATTTACCAGAACTGGTAGACCTGGGAATGCGCCAAAAAGATATTCCTTCTCAGATTACTTCCTCTTTCTATGTGTGCTGAATTCTGCAGCACTCATAGAAAGGGGAATATGCCTTTCAGGATTGTTTTTGTGCAGGGAGGTGTCCCTTCCTGCACAAAAACAATCCTGCATGCAATGACTGCGTTGGCCCTACGCTGCCAAAATTGCAGCAGCATAGGAGAAAATGCAGGAATGTGCTGTATTGCCTTAAATACAGCACATTTCTGCCCTTTCCCTGTAAAGCGCAGCAAGGTGACTTGTTCGCTGCACCGCGTGACATTATCATAAATAGGCCCCAAGTATTTTCATGCAGGCCTCCCACTGGCGCTGTCGAATGACGCTGTTGCTGAATGCCAAGGCTGCCTAATTTTAGTTCCACTTAATGCAACTTTACTCCATTCTTGCAGATACTTTCTCGTCCATCCCTACTTCCTTAGTCAGTGTTTTCCTTTCTCTTGCTGCCTTTTCCCTCTCTTGCTCTTGGTCAAAGTCTGATGATGAAAATAAAGTCCTGGTCCCAATAACTGAGTACTGGTGCCACCACCTCCACAGTTAACCTCTGAATCTGTTCATCTCTCAACCGACATACTCATCTGTTGCTCGAGTGCTCTTCTGCTCTATAGAGAGCTCTATGCATGAAAGCCAGGTTCTCCATATTCTAATGGGGCGTGGTCTCAGGACATATGGGAAACTCCATCCAGATGAGATGCTGGGCATGTCCTGCCAGATGCCCTGGCTTGCTTGCCTGATGCTCCATGCAATAGACCCAGAAATGAACAAACAACTCCTCTTGTCAACTCCAGACCACGAGTAAGGCACTCATGTATTACTTTTGTGTAGCGCCTAACAGTCCGCGTTGGGTGCCTAAAATGTCCTATCTTGAATCCCAAAACCAGGACGCAAATCCTTAAGAATAATGGTGAGGAAATGATTGTCATGAACAAAGTGCAGCAATGTCACTTCCTTTGCTGTCATAGCTGAGATAAAACATTTGCAGTGTACATCATATGCGAATGTAAATACACTTTTTACGCAGTTTGTATGGTTTATATGTCAGAAAATGGTGTAAAACTTGTATTTGCATTCATACATGATATACACTGCAAACGGTTGTGTGCATGGGTGAAGATCGGCTGGAGGGGGCAAAGATGGTGGAAGGACAAGGGTAAAACAACAGACAAACATCTTAACTAAGGAAATGCACTTTATTACTTTTTAATGAACATATCTGCACCCATATCACTTTAGAAAATTAGATTGGCTCACGAGGACCAAGAAGTCAAATTGCATACTCGTTAGCCAGGTTGCACAAATCAGCGGATACATTTCCGTGAAAGACTTCACAAACTTATGGCCGCATAGGCCACATAAAAACATTGGACATCTGCTCCCAAATTGTTACTCCTATTTTCAGACCGGTTTCCTGGCTTTTAATTATTCGCAAAGGGCCTGGTTAACAAAGGTTTGGCACGCGTACGTTGAACTTCCCCATCCTGTTTGCAGGAATTTTACAGCTGTAAGGGACCTTTATGAATGTGACAATTTGGCCATATGGTGGAATTGCTTCAATAGCAAATGTAGGGTGTGGGATTGTGTGAGCTTTTTGTTTAGGAATAGAAGACAAGCTCCAAACACGTACTTTTGTGGATATTAACATACACTATTCTGTTTCTGACAGAAGCAGGAGTAAGTGTCATTATAGGGTGAGAAAAAAGTGGGAATACCCCTACAATTCATTCAGGTGGTGGGGAAAGAGTTTCTCCATGGGGAAAACGTTTTTTGTGTGGAGGAAAAAATCTACATATCCTAATGTTCTTTTGAATCTAATTAACGGATGCAGACTTTTCCACGTGTTGTAATCTGTGCAGTCATAATATTTTCAACACTAAAGTATTGCACAAAATCTGTGACAGGGAAAGATTTTCTGAAGTCTTGCTAGGATTCTTTGTGAATCCATAAAAAGTCATCCATATAGTCCAAGTGCAGGAGTAGCCAAACGTGAGTAGAATTACGACTTTTTGGGTAAACAGTCTAAATATCGAGTTTTTTATGTCGACTTGCACTAATATCGAGTGCAGAATATCGTGATACAACAATATCGACTGTCAGAATATCGTGGTCAAGAATATCGAGTCTAAGGTTAGTAATATCGTTTTTAACAATATCGAAGTCATTAATATCGTTTGCAAAAATATAGGGGCCCATTACGATGGCGGGCGGAAGCACAACCGCCGTGCTGGCGGATGCAGAAACCACCAGTTACCGCCGGCACGCAGCAGTCCACACGCCCGCCCAATTACGATGCGAAAAGCAGGCCAAACACCGCCGGCAAGCCAGCAACACCGTCCGCCATCAAAGTGCGCCCGCACACGTAGCGGCGCAGCACAACTGACACACACCGTCCGACGAAACACGTCCCGCCCGGCGCATAAATTACGATGCCGCAAACAAACGGCTCCCACGGCAAAGAGACACCGCACGTGAAAGAGAGGCGGAAACACGGACGCAGAGCACGGACAACGAAGAAGCGGCACCCCGGGCATGAATCCAGCACTGCAGGCCCTTCCCATGCTTCTGCTGATGCACCACCAAGGACGCAACGTACCGCGGAGACGCAGGTAGGCACACACACAACAAGTGCACGCAAACAGCGCACACAGTGCAAGGGCGGAAAAAGCGGACAACCCCCCACCAGCGCGTGCACACTACACATCCACCATTGCATCCACATATGACACACAGGCCAAATCCTAACATCGCGGAACACATGTGTACACACCACCTGGGACTAGGAACCAACCACCCCGTCACGGCCCCAAAGCGCCGATGACGCCGCCACACATGTGCACAACGCAGAGGCCAACCGCAGCGCCATGCATGCGTCGCACACAGACACAGGGACACAACCAAGCAGCACACACATCAGCCCCACCCCGAACGCACATGACACGTGACAGGCCGGCCACAGACATGTCCCCAACGCCCAATTCACGGACAACACCCAACGCCACACAACCGACGCACACATGTCAGTGAAGACACGCAACTGCAGGACACACCCCAGTGTAACAAACATGGCGTAGCACACAGCGGCGGCAACACCAACTAGGAGAAGCAGGGCCCCTTCGGGAAGAGGAACGCCAGTACCACACTGAAAAACCCATACCACCCTGCACATATGAACAAGACACATGAAACGGAACACCAAAGAGCCCGGGGACCGACAACAGGTGGCCCAAGAATAACATCCACACACAAGGCCCAACGCAGAGCGGAAAGGCAGCCTGCCGCCCACACAAGGGAGAGCAGACAGCACTGAATGACCTTCCATTCCAACACCGAAACCACAGCCCTACGACAGAAGCCGGTGAATACAGCCATTGTCCAAGAATAGACCAACACAGGCATGCCGAGGAGACCGACCACAGGGCAGATAGCGCATATCACAGAAGCACACAACGGACGGGGAAGAAAGAAGAAAACACTCCCCCATGTCGGCCACATGCAAGTTAATTGGAAGGAGTCACACAGCACTGACCTTGAACTGTCTGAGAAGCATGTGGGAAGAGGGCCCGTGTCCTCCAAACAAGCCAACAGAACACAAGTCCTGTCTCCCCACGACTACACAGAGCTCACAGCAACCCCAGAGCGTGCACATTGCAGACTGCACACACAGCCGGAGCACGCCACCTCTACGAACCGCTGCGAAATGGCAACCGCAACACACCTACCCAACTACGCCGAACAGCTCAAGCTGTACCAAACCAACACGATACATACATTGGGATGCGATCTCCTGTCCCTGCTGAACGTAAGTTACCGACTGACTTACCGCATCACATTGTTCAGCTGCGTCATGCCCGTCTTCTACTGTCGGAGGTGTCCCTACCAGCATCCCGTCGAGATATGCCTCTCCAACCCGGCATGTCTGAAGGCGGACCTGCTACCACTACTCCTCTATCTGGACGCACACGACAGGGCCTGCTCTGCCTATGGGGGCATGGCGTATGTGGCCAACATCGCACGCGCACTGAAATGGAACCACTGTGCCTCCACACGACGGATCATCGAGAACAGCTACATCGAATGTCACCCAGCATGCCCCATCATGGTCCTCCAAGGGACAACCTACGAACAACACCTTGACAGCCACCATCCGCTTCATTGGCTGGCAAACATGTACACCACCAATGACATGGAAGCCCTGCTGGACGGCATCGCATACCTGACAACCTGTAAATACGTCGGACCACAACGCAGGTTCCCCGAGTGACCTATGAAGTCCAACCCCGCACCCATGCTCAGCTTCCGCACGGACTGGCCAGTCACCACCACAACAGCCATACCAAACGACCGGCAACTGTAACCACACCATCAACGACATCGCCATGACATCGGATATGACCGGGACATGCACACTGTTCCCCATCACATCCAGGAACACCGCATGCATCGTGGGAGGCAGTGGCATGGGCTCTGTGCATCGCACCCACATGGACGGAACTGCACGAACAACCAGGACACGACATGGATCCAGCGCACATGGACACACACACCGCTCAGTGGACATGAATAGGTCGCCTGGAGTCTGTGGGTGCTGCACCCCTCCCACCCCCGCCCCGGGAATCCCATACCAGGACCTTTGCATGGACGACAAGTGCATACAACAACAACACGACCCCAGTGACTGTGACATGTCCAGTAACCACCACAGTGCAACAACAAGTGGCACGCCGCTGCATGCACGCAAGCACATGCCCTGATGTCATCTCACATGCACGCGTGCATGAGGAACAACCGCAGCAAACCTGTCACATGGAACTGAGATGGACTGTGCCCATGATGCCGAGCGGTCTGGTAGGCTACATGTATACCGTCTGTGTCAAAGTCCGCAGCTCCGCAGCTATACGTAAATGTACATTAGCACAGCCTTGGCCAAGCAGATGTAACCCCACACCCTATCCCATTTGTAATCATGCTCAGTATATCCTCAACATGTATTCCGCTGCCAGTAGTGTCCACTATACTGCATCACAGAGGACAGAAGACTCAATATAATGTTTGAAACCAAAACTGTCTCCGCTGACTCATTTCACAAGTACGAATGAGAGAGGATGAGAGTATGTGAAGTACACGGCAGTCGTGACATGACCATGTAGTCCACTGGTATTGGATGTCAACGCAAATGAGTAGCACTACTGTGGAAGACACACATGTGTCGTGTGAAGTCGTATGGACGCAGTGCTCAGGTGGGTGGGTGCGACGGGTAGATGCGCACATGCCAAGTTGGAGCACGCCGTGTTGGGAGGGGTCATGAACAGTACACCACCGCTTCCCTGGGCATTGTGAGAGGACACCTGTCGGGGGGAGTGAACACGTGTGTGCACAGCAGCCGGGCACACGTACAAAGCGGTACCAGGCGCACCTCAGCCCACCCTCTGTGGACAAGCTGGATCCTGTTGTGCGCCCGCCATGCCCCTTGACAAGGCACACACAGCCCCAGTCGACCAGGTGTAACCCCAACATAGTCAATCCGCACAGGCGATACAGGGCACGGGATGGCAGTGGAGCATGGTGTGTGAGAGGTCTCCTCGCGCTCCTCCTGGTCATATCACGCAGGCAATAGAACCTCAACGTCTAGCATGGCACAAGTCACATGGAAGTGTAGGGGGACGCACCACAGCACGAGCAGCACTGACGTCACGGGAGGTGGCTCGCACCATCCCATCCATTGCCCATCATACCAACCACGACACATGCCATTGCGACTAAGTGCAAGCGCGTGCGCCACCACCCCCGAGCCCTCCCCAGAGAGGCCAAAGAGTGAATGTGTGGGCCAACAGCCACAGACGGACGCGGCCTGGCCGCAAGGGCAGCCACAGCCACTGGGTGTCGCAGGTGGCGGATCCGGAAGGCGAAGACTGTGATGCATAGTCCATGCAGGCCGGGTCTCCATTTGGGGCACCACGCAGGTGGACGGCGTCCCGCCACACATCATACCCTGAGACAGCCCACTCGTGCAACTGGACCCACACATACACTCCTTGCCCTCTCTGGTGCGAGCTTGGGGCTGCCTGTGCAAGCGCTAGCCTCGCAGGTGAGCATGCATATTGGGGGGCGAGGGGAGGACATGAGGGCTGGGGCGAAGATGACTGTATCACTGTCAGTTAGTACAAGGGATGACCCAGATGTGGAAAGGAAGAGACGTGTCCCGTGTGTACTGCAACTAGTCGCCAATCCAACTACCCCCATGTCCGGAATGTAAGCCCGCACCTAGGCCCGCCCATCCGCCACATCGAACATACCACCAGCACGACAACCTTCCCATTCGAAACACTGACTGGGGGTGGCGACCAGTGAACAATCATGTGTAGCCTACCCACGCGTACATGTGGGCCCTCCATGATCCATGTCACCTGCGGCAAAGACATGACATGCGCAATGAGGGAAGTGAGGAGAGCTGCCCGCCCCACGCGCAGAAGGTGCATCAGCTCCACAGACCCAGCAGCGAGTCCAGCAGGGGTCACATGTGCAGGGGCAGCTGTGCCTGGTGTGAAGGCACATGCATATAGACAGCACATCGACCAATGTGTAGTCTGCCCACATCCACAGTCCATCATCATGCGGACATAGGAATTGAACACAGGGCAACACATCATAGTTGGTGCACCCACCGTGACCAACAATGCGCAATCATCGACGTACCCGCCCTGTGCATGGCCCCCCACCCAACGGAGGCACATCCAGTGCCACCATCCCACACACACAAGCCTTCCACGGAACATGCTGTGTCCAATGGTCAGTACAGAGTCAGCGCCCATCTGGTGGATCCTGAACAGGAGACACATGCACACACATGCCAGCTCCCACTATGTACGTCTGCCACCTGGCACGTGCAATGTAACCTCTCACCTGTGACGTGTGACTGCAAGCACACAGCCGTCTTGGCATGGGGCTGTCAATGTGGACACCAGTCAATGTTTCGGGAGCTGTGATCCGTACAGTGCTGTACATAGGGTGCAGTGCTGACACCTACTACTGTCTCATATCCCCTCGTGCCACAGGTCCCACTTGTATTGGCCGCTCAGCCCGTGCCCACATCGTCGTCGTAGTGTGCCATACTCATCCAGCCTCGGAAGCAGTTCCATGCTCAGCAGACACTCATGTTGCCGTGGCGTTGCCGCTTGACGAATATGCAGTCAGTCCCCATCAGCACGCCCCGCAAGTCATTGGGGCCTAGATCCCCATGTGCATGCACATGGCAGTGGTATGTCTCACTTGCCATTGCCATTGTTGGGAGACCTGTGTAAGTGTATTGTGGCCGTGCCGTCCCAGCTTGACAGCTGGGCTGTGGCTCATGTGCTTGCTCAGTCATGTCAGTGATGTGTATGCGAAATTGCTATGTGCCGTGTTGCTTTGACATGTGTCCTCTGCCATTTAACCCAGGCGGAGACCGAACATTGACCGCCCATACCAATTGCTGGCGGACATGGACGATACAGAGGTAATCAGGAAGTTTCGGCTGGACAGGCCAACTCTGCATCGACTGTGTGCCATGTTAGAGCCCCATCTCCGTCCCCGCAGGGTGTATCCGACTGCTGTCACCCCCACGGCTAAGGTGATGGCCGCCATGCATTTCTTCGCCACTGGGTCATTCCAGCACACAGTGGGCAGTGGAGGAGGGATGTCCCAGCCCATGTTCAGCAAGGTGCTGAGGGATGTACTGGCAGCCATGATGCTGTACCGGAACAGGTACATCAGATTCCCCAGGGCTCGTGAATTGGCGGCAGTGAAGGGTGCATTCTATGCCCTTGGCAGAATCCCACACGTCGTGGGAGCCATTGACTGCACTCATGTTGGCCTTGTTCCACCACAGGCCACTGAGCACCTGTACCGCAACAGGAAGCACACGCACTCCCTGAATGTGCAAGTGGTGTGCCTTGCGGACATGGTGATCACCCACGTGTGTGCCAAGTTTCCAGGCTCGGCCCATGACGCACACATAATGCGCAACAGCATCTTGCCACGACTGATGGCCAATCTGCAACAGGATCGTGCCTGTATTGTCGGTGAGTATGTGGAGTGGTGTAGCGTGCTGGTTGTGCGATGCTGTCCCCTGTCCAGTTGGAATTGCAACGGTTCTCTGTGTCCCTCACACCCAGGTGACTCTGCGTATCCGAATGGGGCATGGCTGCTCAGTCCATTGAGGAATCCTCGCACCCCAGCAGACGATCGATACAATGAGGCACATGGGAGGACCAGACGTGTGGTCGAGCGTACCTTTGGCCTCCTCAAGTCCAGGTTCAGGTGCCTGGACTGCACCGGGGGTGCACTGGCGTACTCCCCACAGAAGGTGTGCCAGATAGTGGTGGCGTGCTGCATGCTGCACAATCTGGCCATTCGGAAGCAGATCCCCCTCATTGTGGATGACGGAGATCAACCAGGGCCCCAGCCCGCAGACCAGGACAGCTCGAGTGAGGTGGACAGCGGAGAGGAGGAAGCTGGGAATGTGCGCCAGCAGCTCATCGCCCGCTACTTCACTTGACGGTGAGTGTCCATGTACGACGGATGATGTGTCTGTATCTGTGCAGGTGTGTGTGTGCTGTGTCAGGGTGGCCGTATGTTCACTGCGTGCAGTGTGTCAACGCTCCATGGCCAGGGTAGTATGCCACTGTTGGTGACTGTGGCATTGTGCCCTATTGCTCTGTGCGATGTGTGTACATTGCTTGTAGTTGTTGACATGTACTGTGTGATGGGTGTGTGACACACTCATTGAATGTGCTCCTGTTCTGTCTCCCACCCCTAGGTCCCTACAGGCCCTCCGGATTCCATTGCCATGCCACGCATCAGGTGCCATTCCGCCCAAGGTGGCCGTTGTATTCCGTACAATTAAAACACAGGGCACAAACAGCAGTTAGTGAAAAAGGTGCATTTATTACAAACTGTGACATGTGATTGTGTGTAAGGTGATGACAAAAGTGGTGCGTGCAGTGACAATGAGCTGTCGGTCATGGCTGCGTGATGATCAGGGTGTACCCACTGGTTCTATGTCCATAGTCCAACACACACATGCCATCCAGCTGGCTGTGTGGAGTGGGATCGTAGAGCAAGTCAATGCAGTGGCTGGTCAAGGAAGGCTGGCGGAAGGCTGGCTGGCTGCCTCACTTGCGACTGGAGCGTGCGAAGTCCTCCCGGGAGATCTGTTTCCTCTTCGGACGGCCCCTTCCACGTTTGGGAGGGGGTGTGTGGTGGCGACCTGCTGGTGGTGGGTGAGGTGTGCTCACTGGCTGTGGACGCAGGGGAAGTGGACACTGCTGCCCGAGCCTGCGCCCTAGCAGGTGGTGGCGGAGGTGGTGTTGCTGGCCTTGCCTGTGACCCCACCGCCACCACCAGCTGGCCCATGAGGTCCACGAGTTGGTCCATACGGGACACGAATTGGCCCATATGGGCGTCCATGGACCTCAGCACCCCCAGCACCTCCCGCGTGTCAGTAGCAGACCTGGCCCATTGTCCTTGGGCCTCTTCATAGGCCCCAAGGACTCTGGCCATTTGAGGCAGGGCATGGCTCCCAGGGGAGGCTGGCGTTTCCCTGACCCTGCTCCTCCTACCAGTCCTGCTGCCACCGGCCTGCCCACTAGCCACATTGCACACCACGGTCCTCGCTGTGGCTCCCAGGGTGGATCCAGTCGGCCGGGCCACCACCTGCGCTGGGGCTGGTGCCAGCGAAGACGTGGTGGTGGTGGAGGCGGTGGTGGTCGGTGCGGCGATGGTGGCGGTTGCGGCAGTGGTAGTGGCCGCAATGACCGTGGGTGTGGCCGCAACGACAGTGGCAGCAGGGGACTGGGACTGTTCAGCATCCCTGGATGATGGGTTGGTGGGTAGGAGGGGTCCTGGGGAGCGGCTGGGCCCTGCCACGCCAGATGGGCCAGCTTGGTGGTCCGTGTCCGAAGAGGAGGACAGATCCTCCAGATCCGTGTGTCCTCGTTGGGGGCTTGTAGGCTGGCTGTGCTGGCTGCTGTCTCCATCCCCAGCATCCAGCAGTTCGTCACCTGTGGAGAGAATGAGATTTGTTATTGTGTTGCACCTGGCGAAGTATGTATTAGTCGTCTGACATTGGCAGTTCGTGCAATCTCGTACATGGGTTTCCCGGAGGCGAGTGTGTGGCTGTGGCATCTGTAGTTGTGTGTGCTAGGCAATGGGACTGTGTGCTGTGCACATGTGGCATGGGACGGATTGGCCATGCCGATGGGTGTGTTGCTGTGCCCCTACTCATTGTGACTCTGGTGTATGCGGGCTCCTGGCCCATCCTGGGTCTGGTTTGTACTTTGCTTTTGGAGTTCATATGGAACGCTTAGGAACGCATATGGCAACATGGGGGCCATGCCCCAGATTCGCATTTGGGAGGGGATATGCTTTTGGGGTTCATATGGAACGCTTAGGAACGCATATGGCAACATGGGGGCCATGCCCCAGATTCGCATTTGGGAGGGGATATGCTTTTGGGGTTCAAATGGAACGCTTAGGAACGCATATGGCAACATGGGGGCCATGCCCCAGATTCGCATTTGGGAGGGGATATGCTTTTGGGGTTCAAATGGAACGCTTAGGAACGCATATGGCAACATGGGGGCCATGCCCCAGATTCGCATTTGGGAGGGGATATGCTTTTGGGGTTCAAATGGAACGCTTAGGAACGCATATGGCAACATGGGGGCCATGCCCCAGATTCGCATTTGGGAGGGGATATGCTTTTGGGGTTCAAATGGAACGCTTAGGAACGCATATGGCAACATGGGGGCCATGCCCCAGATTCGCATTTGGGAGGGGATATGCTTTTGGGGTTCAAATGGAAAGCTTAGGAACGCATATGGCAACATGGGGGCCATGCCCCAGATTCGCATTTGGGAGGGGATATGCTTTTGGGGTTCAAATGGAACGCTTAGGAACGCATATGGCAACATGGGGGCCATGCCCCAGATTCGCATTTGGGAGGGGATATGCTTTTGGGGTACATGCTGTGAGCCATGGGTGCCGAACGTGACATGTGTTGTGGCAGCATGACAGTGCATGGTCTGAGGTGTGTGCATGCCTGACATGCCCTGCATATTTGCTGTCTGTTGTGGTTACTGGACATGGCATTGGACGCATCGTTATGAGTGAGTGATAGTTGTGTGCCAGCCAACGTATTGCAGTTGTCCCATCTCCTTGGTGTGCGTGCTGCCCTGTGCCATGTGCATCACTGCAGTGCTCGGGGGGGTGTGGCCCATGTTGTGTGTTGTTGCTCACAGTGTGTCGTGCGCTTAATTGACTTCTGGCACATGGTTGGTCATGGGCATGTGTCTTAGCGTGACTGCTGTATGTGTGGCAGCTGTGCGGATGACATGCCTTTCATGAGACTGGGGCTGACGGATGGGATGGATGGTATGTTGTATGTGCATGGTGTGTCTGTGAGTTTGATGGGTTCAGTGGTGTTCGTGTGCATTTATGTTGTTCCGCTCTGTTGCGTCTAGTGTTGTTTGTCTTACATAGGCGTAGTTGTGGGGTGTGGGGTTGACAGGCAGTGGGGGCTACATGGACAGGACTTCAATGGTGTTTCGGTTGTGTGTGATGAGTTGCACAGTGGCTGCCGTGTGGGACTATATTCAGTGTGGCTTGTGCATGCAGACGTGGCTCCTTGGGTGTTGCTATGTCTGTGATGGGTCATGTGGGGTGTGAGTCTGTTGTTCATGTCCGTGTGCACATTGTTCACTTGTTCGTGACGGTGGGCGGTGCTGCGTGTTCGTCTGCTACGTGACATGTCCCATGTGTTGGTGGTGTTATGGTCCTCATGCCTCCAGTAATCCAGCCCTGTCCAGTTTCCCACCTGCAAGTTGTTCGTGCGTGCACTGTACTGGATGCCACATGGCTCTAAGCGGGGGGTGCTCCATGTTGCAGGTCTGTGGGGGTGGGGGGTGTAGTGGGTCGTGGGGGTGGCTGTACACCCACTGACACCGATTGCTGTGGACCGTGATGTCTGCCTTTCGGCTGTCGTTGTGCACTGCGGTGGCTGACACGTGGCTGTGGGGTGTGGGGGATGCTCCTCCTTGCTGTGCTGTGGGACTGGGGCCTGGTGTGTGTTGTACTTGGGCTGTCCACCGTCCCACCCACTGCACTTTGTGTTCCTGCCACTTACCTGTTACTTGTCGGTTAGTGCAGCTGTGGCGGACACATGGGTGTGGTGGGTGCTCGTTGTGGCGCTTCTGGCATATTTGGGGACCTGTTGGTGGTTACGTGGCTGGCTTAGTGTACACGTGTCCCCACGCATCTTACAGTTGTTCGGTTTGGGCTGTGTGTGGTAGTGTCTGTTGCATGTGTGTGTGATGTGTTGTGTATTGTGTGCTGGACATGGGGGTGTTTGTCCCTGGGAGCTGTGGCATGGTAGTTGCGCATGTGAGTACATAGCGGTGTGCTGGTATACATTAGTTTGTACTTACCAGCCTCCACTCCCCCTGCTAATCCGGCGAGGATCTCCGGATGGATTACGACTCGCACCTTCTCCTCCCACGCTTTGAAGGTCTTAAAGAGCGCGGGATTCCCTCCGCCAGTGACGGCAGCCAGCTCTCTGTTTTTGCCCTCCTTCTTCTTGACCAGGCTCTTTACGTCATTCCAACGTTTGTTTATCTCGACTCTGTTTCTGGGCAGGGTCCCGACTGCATTGACCTGGTCTACGATCCGGTTCCACATTCTGTTTCTGGTGGCTAGTGGTGTGTGCTGGACCATGTTCCCATAGATTTGTGGGTACACCTTGATGATCTCGTCGACCATGACCGTCAGCTCCATGGGCGTGAACTTGGGCATCCTTTGTGGTGCCATGGTGTTTGTGGTGCTGGTGCGGTGTGTGTTGTGTAATGTGCAGGGGGTTTGTGGTGCCGGTGTTTGGTGGTGGTGGTGGTGGTTGTGATGTGTGCGTTTCTGTGGTGTGCTGCTGTCCTTGCTGTGTCACTGTGTCCTCTCCTCTCCTCTCTGGTTTGCAATGTAGCAAGGGGTTGTGGTCTGTGGGAGTGCTGCTTTTGTACTCACCTATGTGGGTGTGTCCTCATGGTCTGTTGTTTTCAGGTGTGTTGTGTCTGGGGTTCTGGCCTTTGTATTTTTTGTTTGTCCGGGGGGTGTTTTCGGGATGTGTACTGTGCTTGTGTATTTGTGTGTGCCTTGCTGTGTGGACTTGTTGGCCATGTTGTGTGCTATTGGTTTTGTGTGCGGATGGTTTCTGTGCAGGTACGTTGGCGCCATGGCTTCTGCCGTGTCGATTCTCATCGGCGTTGTTTGCGCTGGCGGGCGGTATATTTGTTGTTTTTCCGCGCTCATGGCGGTGCGATCGTAATTTCACGTGCGGTGTGTCGGCCGTGTGGGCGGGCGGTTTTGTGTTGTCGTGCGTGTTTCCGTCCGTGGCGGGCGGTTTGACTCCGACTCGGACGTTGGCGGGCGGTATTTTGTGTGATTTTTCCGCCGATGGCGGTTTTCGGTTTGTGTACTCATAATGGCGTGGTCGGTGTTCAGGCGGTGTGTGCGGGCGGATTTTTGCCGCTTCCATGCCTGGCGGATTTATTTACGCCGGGTATTGTAATGGGCCCCATAGTTGTTAAAAATATTGTTTTTTTAGTTAGTTTTATGTATTTTAGTCTGTATTTTAAATGTATGTGTTCTATTTTTTTGTCTAAGTATTGCATTTGTTTTTTAATATATATGTGTTAAATTTTTATAAGTTATTAATTGTATTTTAAGTAAATTTTGCGTTTTAGTTCCGTAGCGGCTTGTGGGTTTATAGGGGAATAGGGTGGGAAGTAATTTAATTATAATAAATGTGTTAATAATTTTTAGAAGTTATTAATTTTATTTTAATTAAATTATGCGTTTTAGTTCCGTAGCGAGTTGTGGGTTTATAGGGAATAGGGTGGGAAGTAATTTAATTATAATTAATTTATTAATATTTTTTATTAATTCATATTTATGTATTTAACATTTTATATTGTTAATTGTGGGAATTAATTTATTATTAATTATTTATTATTTGGTTGTTAATTATTATTAATTAATTGGTAATTATGTTAATTGTGTCATTTTTTTAGGCGCAGGTTGTGGGTTGATAGGGGAGTAGGGTGGGAAGTAATTTAATTATAATTAATTAATTAATATTTTTTATTAATTTATATTTATGTATGTAATTTATATTGTTAATTGTGGTATATTTTTTTTTTTAACAAAATCTTTAATCGATCTGTTTGCAAGTAGATCATAAAAGCACAATTTCATCATCATAACATACTGATCTCATAAAAGAACCGTAAAAAACAATTTAAAATCATTCTTAAAATTAGATGCCCCTTGTAGAACATTCAGTTAACAAACCCAGCAACTTTCTTTTCCTTGTGCATGCCCACAAAAATGTTGTGACCGAAAAACATACGTACGGGTTAGGTAGGGATTTTAGAAAGTACAAAGCCACCCTACATTGTTTAAAATTATGGCATCTTAAAATAGGGAGGATAAACGGTTCTCTTTCTCTTTGATAACATTTGCAGAAAAGTACCAAATGTAAATCCGTCTGAGAAGAGGCATTGTCACAGGGGCAAAGACTTAAATCAGCATGCTTGAACTGCCTCTCTGGAAATCCAAGCATTAATGAAATGAAGTTCAAGCGAAAACGTAACAAAATGAATCTATGGTGGGCCAATGTAAAACGTGAAAGGTAAGAATGAGCTTCCCCTGGGCTAGACGGAATGGTGGCATAGGCTCTAAATGATTTCATCTGCCCGTTCTTTTCCTTATGAGCAAAACTAGCCCTCTGTGTGAATAACTCAATTATTTTCTGTTTAGGGACCTTTCTGCAATTAGCGGGATCTCTATAAAGGTCAAACTGCCCGATGGCGGAGAGTTCTGCTTCCACATATCGGAGCCATCTGATCCTGCTGCGCCCATCCAGCTTCATACAATTCCTGATTATTCGTTGGGTTAAGTTGACCGTTGACCTTCGCCATATGGAGTGCCACAGCAGGATCGGCGCCAATCTGATGGAGTCAGACAGGTAGGGGAGCCCTAATTCCAGATGTAAAATGAAATCGGAGGCTGAGGATGGTAATGAGACCCAGGACTTGAAAAAGATGTCTTCCTTTTTTGCAGTTGTTCAATCTGGGCCGTCCCCCAAACTCCAGCCCCGTAGGTTACGGCCGCCTTTGTTTTAGTTCAGTATATGTTTTTAATTGTACCCACGGGGCTCGCTCCTAGCTTCTTGGTGAAACCTTTTATTGATTGAAGGCTTCTTTCCATACCAAGGACTCTTGCTGCCACCAATTTCGACCAAGATTGTTTGCTGTCGAACAAGACTCCCAGGTATGCGAAAGAATCAACCACTTCAATTTTCTTTGAGGCCAGATGGAAATGAGGAGGTTTTGTGACTCTGGCAGCTCCAGCTATGATGACAAAAGATTTGGTTTCATTGACTCGGAGGTCTAGGGAGGCCATGAATGAGGCATAAGCTGTAATGAGGCTCTGGAGGGCTACTCCCGTTCTAGCAATTAGGACTGCGTCATCGGCATAGGCCAATATTGGCAGTGGGAGGTTGTCAAATACAGGCACGTCTGGGGTTGAGCCAGACAGGGCTGCCTCCACCCCGTTAGTATAGATGGAAAACAAAAACGGGGCGAGGACACAGCCCTGCCTGACCCCTTTCTCGATCTTAAACTGACACGTGCACTCCCCATTAACGCCATACCTCACGCAGGCGGTAGCGTTTGTGTATATCTGGCGTATAAAACAGATGACCTGGGGATCTATACCCATTTCCTCCATAATTGGCCATAGCTTCTGATGGGAAACGCAGTCGAAGGCGGCTGACAAGTCCATAAAGGCCATGTATAGCTTACCACCTTTGGCCTTTGTGTATTTATCTATACAGAGTGAGAGATTAAGACATTGGTCCACCGTCCCCTTCCCCTTCTGGAACCCGTATTGAGCCTCCATTAAAATATTCCGTTCCAGTGCCCAATCCTCCAGCCTGGCTAGTAGCAGCCGGCCCATTAATTTAGCTGTTGTATCAAGAAGGGAGATTGGGCGATAGTTTTTTGGGCTGCCCCTGTCACCCTTCTTGAAGATCGGGACTATGACGCTATGCTTCCAGGAGGGGGGGGGGGGCCCTCTACCGCTATGCTATTAAAGCCATTTGTTAGTAGGGGGACCCAGATGTCGTAATTGGCCTGGAACAGATCGATTGGGATCCCGTTGGGTCCCGGGGCCTTTCCCGGTGTGCAAGCTTCTAGCCCTATTCTGACTTCATGTATCGTGAATGTCAGCGGTCTCGGGGGAAGGGACGATGGAGCAAGAGGAGGTGGCTCCGTGGCAGAATTTTGCCCAAAGATGCCTTTAAAGTGCTCTATCCATACCTCTTCCTCTACATGCGTGACCAGAGTCGGATCTTTTATATCCTTAAAATAAGGGGCATTTATAACTTTCCAGAACTCCCTACTATTTCCAGAAATGGCAGCTTCTTCGAGATCCTCCCAAGCTTTCTCCCTTAAATCTTTTACGCGTTTGTTTCTAGCTTGTTTCTACTCATATCTTAGTGTTTTAACCAAGGCCACATCTCTGGGCTGGACTTTTAGGGCAGTAATGAGACGTCTCTTTGCTAAAGAGCACAATGTATCAAACCAGCGACTCTGCTGGAGATCATGTGCTGGCTTATGTCGCATGAGTGCAGCTTTTAACTCCGATAGGAGGGTTATGAATTGGATGACTAGGAAAGGAGGAGACAACTCCTCACGCAAACAGTGTAAAATATTATCCCTTACTTGGGCAAATAATGCGGGGCCAAGTTCTGCTTCATGACCTGTCCCCACTTTAACTGATATCCATTTTTCCTGGCTAGTGCAATGTCACCCAATACCTGTTGAGATCGTTCCAGTTTCTGGGGAATGCTCATATGAATATATAGAATTGCGTGGTCACTGTATGATGTAAACAGGTTAACTGAGTGACTCACTCTATCTTGGACTGCTGTTGAGACCAAAACAAAATCTATTGTGGTCTCACTGTTGTTCCTCCTGAATGTTTTCTCTATGCAGCCAGTCTTCAAGCTATTCTTTATGCTCAGGGACCTCGAGAAAAGTAAGCTATTAAGGGGTCGATTCCGATTCGGGCCGGAAATTTCTCCGACCGAGCCGGACCCGGAGAGATTTCCGACCGAATCGGACCCGTGCAGTCCGACCGAACGAGTACGATGCGTCCGTATGTTATCGGACTCGAGTCGGTCGGACTCCCATTGATGTCAATGGGAGCCGGTCGTACAACGCGTACGCGGGCTCCCATTGACTCAATGGGTGCGAGTCGGACAAGGGCGCCCCTACAGCGGGTACGCGGCGAAGCGATTCGCGCCGTACACGCACAGGTAGGGGGACCCATGGGTCCCCCTGTGTGCGACTCGCGCGGCTACGTGTACAGGGGGTCCGACACGGACCCCCAAAGTACGGCTCCGACTGCTCTTACGAGCCGGAGTGCGCGGCTCGGTCGGACTGCTCGCGGCGCGCATCGTACTTACCCGGCCGGGAAACGTCTCCATTGCGCGGTGCGAGTCGAGTCCGAGCGAGTCGGTCGGAGCGGTTCGAGCCGGGAGCGAGTCGGTCGGAGCGGTCGGGACGCCCGGACGAGTCGGTCGGCGATTTCGCATCGTACTCGCTCGGCCGGACCCGCGTACGGTTCGGTCGGGAAACAGGGCTCCGAATCGGATCCGGTAAAGCCGAATCCGATTCGGAGCCCTACCGGCCGAGATCGGAATCGGCCCCTGAGTGTCTCGCCGTATTCACTATGGGTGAAATGGAGAAGGGGGATAACCTGGGGGTCATCCAACCCACACACCCTCGCCTCATTATGCTTACACAAGTGTGTATTGAAGTCCCCCATCCAGATTAGACTAAATGAGCCCTTGTGCAAACTTTTGTCGAGTGAACCTAGCTCCTTGTTTAGCTCCTCTGCCACACATTTCATATTACCCCCAAATTCGTTGTTGTAAAAATTAATTAAAAGCCAAGGGTCGACCTTTTTGTCCTCCAGTTTAAGGATTTGAAAGTGATTATTCTGGGCGCCTACATGTTTTACTTGAACGGGTAAAGTGTTAGAAACTAAAGTTAATAGGCCCCCTTTGGCCCTGCCTGACACTGAGGGAATCGCAGGGGTATGGAATGTACGGTATCCTGCAAAGAATACCGGATCCTTCGCCCATGTTTCTTGGAGGCAGATAATTTCCATCCTTGACCAATAACTCTTCCACTCCAAGTTTCCAACCTTGGGTGCGATCCCTGCCACATTCCATGACGCCATACTAATCTTCTTGTTGACCACAGTTGGCGAGGAATGTAGAAATGTTAAGGGCACCTGGGGTCGAGGAGCAGGATTGACTTGTGTCGCAACTGGAGAGGAGGTGGTTTTTGATGGTCAATCACAAGCTTCCAGGCCAGAGAGGGGAGTGAATCTATTGTGTAACCCAATCCCTGGGATGGTGGTCGCATAAGTCAGGAGGCGTGGTATATGGGTAATTGGCCCTCGCCCCCCCCCTTAATGAGGTCAAGCGGGGGACCCTGCTTGTAGAAAAACTCCAGACCAAGAAGAGTGATTTGGGAGCTCCTAGAAGGTGTTCTGTGAAAATTGTCAAGAAGTGCAGTGCCAGAAAGTGGGTTATTAAAATGTATCACCACAGAGTCCCCTGCAATAGTCTTAGTGGAGTTACCAACCCACCCTACTCTTCTTGCCATGATAATCTGGTTTGCTAACTGATAGCCCCCTGCGCCCCAGTCCGAGAGATGAGTTGATAGCCAATGTAGGCATTTGTCCATTAGCTGAGTGGTAGTTTTGTGCTGTTGGGCCCGCAGAGGAGGAACATTAGCCAGGACCAACACGAGTGGTGAGGAGGCCGGTGGAAGATGGAGGACTTGATGTGAATGATTTGCCTCCGGTGCCGCTTGTGATCCTTGAATACCTGCAGAACAGGAACCCGCGTTTAAATCGCCCGGGCCATGTGGTACTTGCCAATCCTTGTCCCTTCCGGCTAAAACAGATGTAGATCGAGCCTCTGGGTGACCATTAGCTTGAGCACAGGAGGAGTGGCCCAGATCAGCTCGTGCAGGAGGCTGTGGTATAGAATCCCGGTGCAATAAAGTATTTGCATCCATGGCAACAGGCACAACGGAGTTGGGCTGCTTCGAGTTGGCCGAGGGTGTGTCAGCGGAATGTATAGCATTTAGTAGAGTAGCTGATGTTTTATGGACCTCTAAGCCCACAAGTCTTTCTTCGATTTTAGTTAATTTCAGCATAATGGGCTCAAGAAGAGTGGACATCAATTTATTGACTTCATCCCAGAAAGCTTTGTTGAGGACTGGCTCACAAGGAAGAGCATTCGCAGACAAAGGTAGCGATGTTCCAGGGGACTTTAGGGTGACGGTCTTAGAGCGGCTTGCCCGGGGTTTAGTTACTCGAGTACTTTTAGGTGGTTTAGGTTTGGCAACCCCGGCGCCTCTACTTCGCTTTGGAGGAGGGTCAGTTTCAGAGTCATAGAGAAGTAGTAACTCATTGTTACTCCTATTAAAGATAGGGGAGATTTGGATGATAGGAGGGGGCTCCTTTTGGCCCGCTGGAAGATCGTCTGATAAGGCCTCTTGGAGAAGTGGAGTGGGGAGGGAATTTGTAGGGATTGTGCTTGAAGGTGACCTATTAGAAAGAAAAAGTGGTTCCATGGATAAGCGTCTCTCTGTAAGTTCAATTTCATGGGAGAGAACGCTTGCTGCGCGTAACAAAAATGCGTCAAGTGTGGCCACTTGTCCACCCCCCGTTTTCTCCACCGGAGCCTTCTTTCTCCCCATGTTGACAGACTACCAGTATGAGATGAAACGGCAAATACAGGGAGGTGAAGGGTACCTTATATCCTGGATCCGGTTTGAGGCGTTAGAGATGTGGCCCAGCCCAGTCTCCTTCGGGCTCTGACGGGCGTGGACGGGCCCGCCCTTTGCCCGGGCATGGCCCGGGCACGTCCCCGCGCGCGTCCCGCACCGCGGGCCGGCGTCCCGTTTTTGTAGCGCGTCCTCGCGCTGGAAGTGCTGGATACTGTAGTCCAGGAAATGGAAATGCGGGCGTGCAGCAGGAGACCCAGAAAGTGAAGGCGGCTACCAGGCGCCGCGGGCCGGCGTCCCGTTTTTGTAGCGCGTCCTCGCGCTGGAAGTGCTGGATACTGTAGTCCAGGAAATGGAAATGCGGGCGTGCAGCAGGAGACCCAGAAAGTGAAGGCGGCTACCAGGCGCCGCGGGCCGGCGTCCCGTTTTTGTAGCGCGTCCTCGCGCTGGAAGTGCTGGATACTGTAGTCCAGGAAATAGAAATGCGGGCTTGCAGCAAGAGACCCAGAAAGTGAAGGCGGCTACCAGGCGCCGCGGGCCGGCGTCCCGTTTTTGTAGTGCGTCCTCGCGCTGGAAGTGCTGGATACTGTAGTCCAGGAAATGGAAATGCGGGCGTGCAGCAGGAGACCCAGAAAGTGAAGGTGGCTAATTAATTATTTATTAATTTGTTGTTAATTATTATTAATTAATTGGTAATTATGTTAATTGTGTCATTTTTTTAGGAGTTCGTTGTGGGTTGATAGGGGAGTATGGTGGGAAGTAATTTAATTTTAATAAATTTTTTAATATTTATAATATAATATTTATTTAATGTTATTTTATAGTGTTAATTATGTGAATTAATTTATTATTAATTGTTTTTATTTTGCTTGTTAATTGTTATTAAATAATTAATTAATTGTTAATAAATTATTTTAATTGTGTCATGTTTTATGACATTGGTGGTGGCATTTATAGGGGAATATGGTGGGGGTAAAATATTTATAATTATTAACTATTTGTTAATTAATGCTAATAATTAGTTAATTTTTAAATATGCTAATTGTGGAATAATTTTGATGTGTGAGTTGTGGCGTTTATAGTTGTAAATGTTGGGAAGGAAATTTTTAAAAATTAATTAATGATTAGTTGTTAATTGTTATTAATTTATTAATGTAAAATTAGTTATGGAAATTGTGTAAATATTTTTAGGTGTGTGTTTTTGTGTTTATTGGGGTAGAGTGTTGAAAGTAATATACTTTAAATAAATGTATCATTAGTTGATCATTAATATTTATTTATTAATTGATAAATATTGTTAGTAATTGTTTTGTTTTTATTTTGTTTGGGGATTTAGGGTCAATAGCTGTAATTTTTGTTTTATCCCCTCCGCTATCCAACACTTTGTAGAGTAGTTCCTATTTCCCTAATAGGCTCTGCGCATTGGAATAATGTACCCTATAGATTCGACATAGGACTGCGGTCAGTATGTCCCTATCGAGTATATTAAACTTAATTACTTTGTGCCAGCTAACTCAGAGGCCACTAGAAACTCCTTGTAAACAAGAAGGGAGTAGTTTCTGGCAACCGCATAAACATGACAACTTTGGTTCCCTTTAGAATCGGAACACTCTCAGAATCGTGGAAACAATAGATAACAGTTTCACTCAGCTAATCGTGCATGCTTAGTTTCTTCAGAGTTACACAGAAAGAATAGTATGGTATACTAATAGGGGCCGATTCCGATCTCGGTCGGAGGCGTACCCAACACCATTCGGTCGGGAAAAAAGCCATGCGAAAGCCTGTTTCCCGACCGATCCGTACAGCACACCGAACGAGACAGTACGATGCGCACAACAGCAAAGAATCCGGCCGAGCCGTACTCACCCAAACCAGGTCCTGTTCCCCGACCGAGGCGAATCCGGAAACGCCGAATCGAGTCGCACGGAAGGAAAATGCAGCTCCGTCCGGCCGAACGAGTACGATGCGCTCCGTACGCGCCGAACCCATCGCTACGCACGGCACGTCAAAGCATCCGGGAGAGGCGCACATAAGCTCCGATTCGCGCCACAACACGATCCACGGCTCCGAGATGAACACGGCAGCGACGAGGACGATGCGAAGCGACGAGGACGAGGCGAAGCGACGAGGACGACGCAAAGCAACGAGAAGGACGAACGACACGAACCAACCATGAATCCCTTCGTCCCGATCATACCAATATTCTACATTTACTACCGGAACAGGCACGGACGCGTACGGCGCAGAAGGTAAGCCAGACACCAACCACAAAACACATACAACACGTACACGACACATCACACACACACAGAGGGATGCAGAATATACTTACACCAGCAACAGCAGCACCATAGGGGGGATGCCCATCACCAATGCCACATATGCACACAGGGGCCTGAATGCGCACCACCACCCTCACCCAGGGGGGCAGGATGCCTACCACTACTACCACCCTCACCCAGGGGGGCTGGATGCCTACCACTACTACCACCCTTAGCCAGGGGGGCTGGATGCCTACCACTACTACCACCCTTAGCCAGGGGGGCAGGATGCCTACCACTACTACCACCCTTAGCCAGGGGGGCTGGATGCCTACCACTACTACCACCCTCACCCAGGGGGGCTGGATGCCTACCACTACTACCACCCTTAGCCAGGGGGGCAGGATGCCTACCACCACTACCACCCTCACCCAGGGGGCAGGATGCCTACCACTACTACCACCCTCACCCAGGGGGGCAGGATGCCTACCACTACTACCACCCTCACCCAGGGGGGCTGGATGCCTACCATTACTACCACCCTCACCCAGGGGGGCAGGATGCCTACCACTACTACCACCCTTAGCCAGGGGGGGCTGGATGCCTACCACTACTACCACCCTCACCCAGGGGGGGCTGGATGCCTACCACTACTACCACCCTTAGCCAGGGGTGGCTGGATGCCTACCACTACTACCACCCTCACCCAGGGGGGGCTGGATGCCTACCACCACTACCACCCTCACCCAGGGGGGCAGGATGCCTACCACTACTACCACCCTCACCCAGGGGGCAGGATGCCTACCACTACTACCACCCTCACCCAGGGGGGCTGGATGCCTACCACTACTACCACCCTCACCCAGGGGGGCAGGATGCCTACCACTACTACCACCCTTAGCCAGGGGGGCTGGATGCCTACCACTACTACCACCCTCACCAAGGGGGGCTGGATGCCTACCACTACTACCACCCTCACCCAGGGGGGCAGGATGCCTACCACTACTACCACCCTCACCCAGGGGGCTGGATGCCTACCACTACTACCACCCTCACCCAGGGGGGCTGGATGCCTACCACTACTACCACCCTCACCCAGGGGGGCAGGATGCCTACCACTACTACCACCCTCACCCAGGGGGGCAGGATGCTCTACCACTACTACCACCCTCACCCAGGGGGGCTGGATGCCTACCACCACTACCACCCTCACCCAGGGGGCAGGATGCCTACCACTACTACCACCCTCACCCAGGGGGGCAGGATGCCTACCACTACTACCACCCTCACCCAGGGGGCTGGATGCCTACCACTACTACCACCCTCACCCAGGGGGCAGGATGCCTACCACTACTACCACCCCCACTCATAGGATGGACAATGCATGACACAACCAGCACACCACAACCTAGGGAATGCAAGAAGAAGACATCCCCCAACACCATGACAAGCGTGTGTAGACTGTGTCAAATGCCTACAACACCGAACATGACTTTGAACATACAATGTGACCCCTAGCACATGTGCCACACATATATGTGTGTGGCACCCACAATGCAAGCAGGCCATGACCATTGTGGCAATGGGGTCCAAACCCCCATCATCACAGTGACCAAAATGTAAGTGTGGGGTCCATAGCTGAAGCACACTTTGAACAATGTGGCAATGGGGTCCAAACCCCCATCATCACAGTGACCAAAATGTAAGTGTGGGGTCCATAGCTGAAGCACACTTTGAACAATGTGGCAATGGGGTCCAAACCCCCATCATCACAGTGACCAAAAGGTAAGTGTGGGGTCCATAGCTGCAGCACATTTTCAACATTGTGGCAATGGGGTCCAAACCCCCATCATCACAGTGACCAAAAGGTAAGTGTGGGGTCCATAGCTGAAGCACATTTTGAACATTGTGGCAATGGGGTCCAAACCCCCATCATCACAGTGACCAAAATGTAAGTGTGGGGTCCATAGCTGAAGCACATTTTGAACATTGTGGCAATGGGGTCCAAACCCCCATCATCACAGTGACCAAAATGTAAGTGTGGGGTCCATAGCTGAAGCACATTTCGAACATTGTGGCAATGGGGTCCAAACCCCCATCATCACAGTGACCAAAAGGTAAGTGTTGACAAAGAAAGAGGTGCAACTGCCAAACTGCATGGATGATTCCTGGTCACAGAACAACAAACACATCAGTGGCAAAGTAGTGTATGTGTCCCATTGCAACATAAATTGGGAGAGTCAAATCCTGCAGTGCAAATAAGACATAACTTTGGCCATGTGCAGACAAACAACACCCATGGGGGCTGACACCGTCAACAATCATCAATGACACAATGACAGAAGTGACCATCAGAATGCAGACCCACATATTTGCACCAATGGGCACACACATGCAGATACCCTGTGGAGACTGCAGATGTGAGGTGAACATATACCATACCATGGCAGCAATGGGACACACAAACCATGATCATTGTGCTGACCGATGACCCAGGAGTCCCAGGGACAGCAGGGGAAACCCACCAAACTACATACAGCCAATGGCACACCCAAGATATGCCAATGCAGTGGTGCAGATGCACAAACACAAACAGGCAGACCCACCCTGCACATCATACACAACAGGTGAGGGTGGGGGGTGCCAGTGTCCCCAGGCAACCACACAACACATGAGGAGACCTGAATACCAATCATACAGATGTGCATACAGTGCCACACAAAGGTAACTCATGGATCCAAATTCCCTATGTGGGCAAGCAGGCATTGTCAGATGAGAGGGAGCACAAATCACACATGTCACACAGGCACGTAGGGACAGCAACTGACATAGACACACCACAGCACCACCCCCAGGGCCCCCCCAATGTGGTGATCCTGGGCTGCATTACAATCCCACTGTGATGACAAAGCTAAATGTTGTTCACACTGTGAACCACAGTCATGTGTACTGAGCAACTAACTACCATCACACCTACACAAGCACAAATCAAACAGCATGGCCAGTAAGCCAAGGCCAACATGGAGGCAGGGGCCTAGCCGGGCAACAACTCTCATCTGCACACACTCAACACCACACACCTCGACCTCCAACAATGTGCAGCAGTGAAGCACACATGCACTGGTGACATTGCACATGCACCCATGACTATTCCAGGGTGGTGGGTGGGAACCAAGGTGCAGAAACACATCACACATGGACACTCAACAAGACTCCTGAATGTCTGACACACTGCACACTACGCCGTACATGGACATGGCGGCATTACCACACCAACCAATGGGATCACAGCCACAGTCACACACCAATGAAGAAGCCAAGGTCACCCACAAAGAACACACATAGACAACAACCAACATTGCAGCCCGGACCCTGAGGAGTGCCAGCAGTCACACACACAACGTGTCACAATCACTGAAAGATAACACAAACTGGAAATCACATGACAGGGTGTCTTGTGGATTGTTACCTGCCTTGTTATGTTGGCCTAGGCCTGGCTGCCATGCTGCTTTTCTTTGCGCACATTACACTGAGCCGGGCCTCCCTCACCCTTTGCTCGTGCCAAGTTCTTTTGCACTGTCTGCATTTTCTGTTGTTCACCTTTTTGGGCTCAGTCTGCACAAACATGTACAAGGTCGCATAACAATGTATTCTGGTTCTTCCTGATATGGCCAGTCTCGCGCACCCAGACATAACATTATGTGCAATTGCCATGAAGAATAGGGTATGCTTTTAATACTGTGGTTTACTAGCGATTAACACACTTGGAAAAATCCCTTTCGGTGAGAAGAGCTATGATGTCCTGCTGATGTAATTCTGCATCTAGAGACTGAGGTATGGGGGTTCGCTAGTCAAAGCCCAGAGGTCTTCTATTATTATAATAAACTATCTTACTGCAAGGGGAGGGTGGTAATGTTATTTATACGTTTATCCACTGAGCTCTGAGATGCTTTCCCGTTTGTATTCTATGGAATTGTAACCATGCTGCTTATATTAGTCATATGCATTATGCTATTAGTACTGACACGTGTACTGTACATTAGAGCACGTAAGTTGGAATAAACATTTTAACCTATCCAGTGTCTCTTCCTACGCACCTTGTGGACAAGTACGAGTGAGTGACGAAAGAGTGTTCTTGCTTCTGCAAGTCCTGAGATAAAGATACCGTGTTCTGGGTTGTCCAAACATTAGTACTTGAGTGCTAATGGGATGCTAAGCTAGTTGGGTTGGGGTTTTTGGGTGCTACGGTATATGGTGGCAAACCACTGTATTCCGGGGTCCCATTTTCCTGTGCATAGCTCTGTGTATGTGCAGAAACCTTATGACATGGCGCGACCACCGTGGGGCAGCTTATCTGCGAGACGCTTGAGTAGTACTTGTGCTTGTCCACAAACCCCTCGCGTACGCTTCCGGAGGCGTATGTGACGGTGATACCTCCTATATTGAATGTTTTATAGGTTCTTTCAAGCTTGATATTATTAAAAAGGTTAGTTAATAGACCCATTTTTGTGCTCCCTGTTAGGTTGTCGAATATAATTGTTTAGTCATGGCTGGTGTGGCGATAGCTGCACATAGTCGAGAGCACTCCGAGACCACTTAGCTGTGTATGGAGTGCCCGATACTGGGGTCGAGTTGGTCTTTGTGGTTCAAGCCGATGCGGCTTATCACTTTGAAGTGTTTTACACTTGGATCACTTTTGAAGCGGTGGATGCAGGTGATAAGCTGTTTCATGAATATAAGCCCACCGCTGTTCCTGCTGCCTATCGACCCTATACTGTTCTTGAAGTGCCTCTCACGGCTTGGCAGCACCGTGTTTGGTTCAATGGCGCCCTACCACAACCAACTACCGCAGTTCGTTTAGGCCCCTTATCAATTCAGGGGGCCACTTGGCCTGTATTGGCCGGGTATACCCCGCATCCAAATTATCTGGCATTACCGCTATGGAACTGCGCACTATGCATACCGAATTGGTGCGAGTGCATCGAGCCTTGGTGACATACGTTACAGGTAGCCTCCATGGAGCTGCTCCTGTAGTCGCAGGCCAACCAGCTATTGCAGCTGGAGTGACTATAAGTCCTGTCATGGTAAATTCTGTGATGGGCAAACGTCCACAAAATAAGGACGACTATCCTTACTGGCTTGCAGAAAAGTTCGATCAGATAGAAGCAGTGTTTCCACATACATCCCCAGTAGATAAACACCGCATCCTCACGATAAGTTTGCCAAAAGACATAATCCCGATTTGACATCATGTGAAAACTGGGGTAAGGTATTCGCAGCAGTTTATTCAAAATGTTTTGGAACTCCTTCCATGACGGTTCTACCCTCTGTAATTAAAAAGTACAGGATGAACATGGCCCTGAAGCGGCTGTGGAATTAGGGATGAGACTAGTGGGAGTGTTTGATGTAGTAGCTGAGCTGATCCTTGGAAATGTCAAGGGCGATGCTATGAACTTTCAAGTAGCGAATGCTTTGGCTTTAGTCCCAGAGTTGGACAGGCCTCGCGAATTACCGAAAATAATAGCCCGGGCTTATAAAACAATTGGAAGAAATAGCCTAGGCAACAAGCCTTTTGTAAAAATGCAAACTCAATCGCAAACACAAGTTATACAAACAAAAAGTGCGTCTGAGAAAGATGATAAACCAGTCTTCACTAAAAAGAGTTGGAGACAGAAAAAACAGGGTAAGCAACAAAAGAAGCCGGGGTCGAGAGGCGCGTCCCCAGTTTCGGTTTCTTCTGAACGTACTTATGATTTACGTGATAGGTCAAGGATTAAATCACCAGAAAGGTTTCAGAGCTCTGATACGCGTTCTCCTCGTTCTTCACAGGCCCAGACGTCGTCACAGGCTGGTGGAGGAGGACGGCAAGATAGAGGAAGGGGCCGAGAGGCTCCCCAGGAGCGAGACCAACCTCGACAACAAGTCAGAGGTAAAGCAGAAGACTTTCATCTTCCTCGACCGCAATTTCAGAAGAAAAAGGTTGCCGCTGTCACAGCGAAATATGCCTCAGACCGTGAGAACGAGACTCCAGAATTGGACGTGGGCAGTGACCCTCCTAGACAGCGCCGCGGAAGTTACCATAGTGCGGGAGGCGCTACGTCCTCATATGGAGGCGACAGCAACTGAAACATTCGTTACTGTAGAGACAGCTGACACGAGAGTGGCACCCCCTGACAGACTATATAATATAGTTATACAAATTGAAGGTGACATACCGCGTGAAATAAAAGGGATTTTTGGGAAAATCTAACCTCTTCATATGACATTTTGTTAGCAGAGGTGGATTGGCCACCCCCATTCGTTTTAGCTGCACATAAAGGAGAGGAGGTAATCCTTCCAAGCTTTTCAAAGCATGTCCCAAAAGACAAAGCTGAAGCACTTGCAGCTGAGTGGGCTGTGTACCTGGCACCAGCGTTATACCGCAACCATGTGGGATGGGATGAAGAATCACCTCCTCATGCAATACCTTTGCGGTCACTACCGCAGCCACAACCCCAATATCCCATCAAACGGCAGGCAAAGGCCCCGTCTCCGAAATTCTGACACAGTTGGAATATCAGGGAGTAATTGAACCATGCGTATCACCTATGAACAATCCCCTTTTCGTGGTTTCTAAACCCGATGGATCGTACCGCTTAGTTTTGGATTACCGGCATTTAAATACTCATTGTCGGAACTTTGCGGTGCAAAATACACACAGTTCTGCGCTTGTAGACAGTCTTGTTCGTAAAAAATACAAAACGACACTTGACCTTTCAAACGGTTTCTACACGCACAACCTGGCCCCGGAGAGTGGTCAATGGACCGCATTCACATCCGGTGGTAAATTATTCCAGTTCCGGCGTTTACCCATGGGCTATAAAAATAGTCCGGGTATATTCGCCGCCCGTGTTGTTTCTTTGTTAAATGACATTGATCAAGACGCATGTTCGTATGTAGATGACATCTATCTGACAGACGACGAGTTATATCAGCATCTGTCCCGTGTGGACCGCATTATTCTTGAATTTGCGGAGCAGGGTTACAAATTTAACTTTGCTAAGTCACACATTGCTGAATTTACCGTTCTGTTCTTGGGCTATGAGCTCAATAACGAAGGTAGGGCTTAGCCCCCATTTCTTGGAAAAATGTGCACATTTGTGCCCCCAAATACTCTGAAGAAACTTCAGTCTTTGCTGGGTTTCTTGAATTTCGAGCGTACTTACATTCCCGAATATGCCCAGCGTATCAAGCCTTTGTATGCTTTGATACAACCTACTTATTCAAGGTCTTGCTGGCTGCCTGAGCATACCTCAATTCTGCAGTCTTTGCAGACAGACCTTTGGAGTCTAAATATCTTTTGACTCGTGATAACCACACAAACCTGGTGATTAGAATAATTCCGGGGCGGTGGGATTCACATACTTAACCTTTAATGAAGGTGATACAGTACCCATCGCATACAAGTCACATCTGTACACTTCCGCTGAATTGCGCTTTACATCTGTTGAAAAAGTTCTGACTGCAGTGCAAATGGCGATTCTAAAAGAACGCGCACTGGCACAGGGTAAGCGGATTCTGGTGGTAACACCCTGTCCTGCCCTGGAGGCAGTAACAAAGGCAAGTGTGCCGAACTCTAAAACAATGCATCCCCGTTGGATACAATGGGCTACATCTTTGACGTCATCAGACGTCACCTTTGTTTTCGATTCTTCTCTTCAGACTCAGGAGTTCTTACAGTATGAATTTGTTCATCCTCCTCCTCTGTTTTTGTTGCCGCTTGAGGATTACAAATGTGTGATCTACACCGATGGTTCGGCGCAACCGGCCACTGGGTCCAAGCACGCTTATTCTGCTGCATGTGCTATTGTTGCGGGATTCTTTGTGGATGGCAAGTTCAAATCCACTGTAGTGCACACACGCACACTTGGAGACAGTACGGCACAATTGGCCGAGCTGCATGCATTGCTACTTGCACTTGAGTTCGCTTCACAGGATGAGACCACTCTTATTGTATGTGATTCTTTTTACTGTGTACAATCTTACAATGACAATCTGTTTTTCTGGTCGAAAAACGACTACAAGGACGCAAAGGGAGCACAATTAAGCATAAAATGCTTTGGGTTCGAGTGGCAGAATTGCAACAACGTCTGCCCCTCACACAGGTGGTTCACACCTTAGGCCATCAGCGGGTGGGCGCACACGCTATTGGTAACGATCTGGCAGATGAAGCTGCCCGTTCAGCAGTAGTCACGTGTTCAGTAGCAGCGGTTACCAGGTCCATGTCTAAAATAGACCCTGTTATATTAGCAGCTATTGCTGCAACCAAGGAAGGTAATAATTACCCTACAGGTTTCCCTTCCAAGTATTCTTACACATTAAGTCCCGATCAGGTTCCTTATGTAACTATACCTGACGTTGGAGATCGGCTGATCCCCAACGCGGACCGCAGGAGTGCCTTGATATCAGCTGCACACGAAGGCATGGCTTCTGCTCATGCAGGTGTATCAGCTACGGTTTCCATCTTGCAGCAGCGTTATTGGTGGCGTGGATTGTATAAAGACACCCGTGCATTTGCGGTTTCTCTGGGTCTGGCCACAACGGAGTGCTGACGCCCGAAATGTAATCAGGGATTTGCGTGTCTTTGTGGGAATTTTCGCATGCGGCACCTTCCATTCGGACCAAGGTCCAGCGTTTGCCTCTAGGGCTTACAAGGATGCAATGGCTTCGCTTGGGGTGCGGGTGAAATTTTCGTCTCCGTATAGCCTGAGGGCAACTCTATCGTTGAACGAATGAACCGTGACTTAAAGCAATCCTTAACAGCTAGGGTTATAGGTACTGGCAGGAACTGGCTGGCCCATTTGTATACCGTTCAGCGTGCACTTAATAATCTCCCTAGAAGACCTCTGGGTGGGCGGACCCCATACGAAATGCTCTTTGGCATAAGAATGTTTGTGCCTGACCTTGAGGGTCCAGACATCGCGGCGCAATCCGCCAAGTTTGATGTAGATAACCATTCTGCTATGTTACAGGACTTACAAGAAGCCCGAGACAAACTTGCAACTACACATTTGCCTTCAGCCACAGATCCTGCGTTGCAGATTCCGGTAGCCGGCTGGCTTCCGAAAGTTGGAGAACTGGTTCGAGAGAAGGTTGAAAACAAAAAAGAATTTGGCCCCTCTTTTCGTGCACCGGTTCCAGTTCTTGGCCTGAAGGGAACACGTACAGTCATTTTACCACCGCTTCCTGGTCGCAAAGAGAACAGATACATCTCAGTTGAAAATGTCAAGCTACAGCGCCTGGCCGATCCTGAATAGTGTCACACCAGCGGTCTCTTGTCCTGCCATTTATCGGACATATGTTCGTGGCCCATCTACACGAACGGTCGCTGATGCTGTAATTGAGATGGTCGATTTGCCTGAATCCTCTATTTTGCCTGAAACTATAATTGATCCCCAACTCTCCACCAACATCGACAAGGACGAGTATACTTATCCTGCATCTGAATCGGTGGCACATCAACCAACAACGCCACTTGGCCCGGCTCGTTATTCTTTTGATTCGGATTCCACCTCTTCAAAAGTCCCATCCAAGTTCAGTATTTTTGTATCCTGGTTTAGAGACAATTTTTTGATTCCACCCTGGACATACCTCTGGTTGGTACTTTTCTTGATATTTTTGTTCATGTCCATTGGCTTTGTCACAGTGTTTTTCTACTAATTAATGGTCACTATTTACCTGAACGCTCTGCTGTAGACTCTGTTTCTGGAACTTTGGCTCCTCATTCCTCGTCTCACATCATGAAGCGTGACCACACATTTGTGAACATTTCAGCCTTCCCAGTTGCTGATGGCATCGTATGGGATGCAGTGAACTATCAAATCCATGGTCCGACGGAAATTATTAATGTACCTAATGTCCTTCGTGTTTCAATGGGTGATGTAGTACAAAATAATATTCATTCTGATGATTGGGATGTGCATGCCGTTGAAGCATTGTTTGCCGATTTAAAATATTATGCATCTTTTAATGCTGAAGATCTATATATGAATTCTGCTAATTATGCCGATTTGTATTGTTACCAACATTGGGGTAATCATTTTCTTCATAAGCCCAGTGCCCTGCGAAGTTCTGTTAACTTCACCCAATGGGAACATTGTCCAAACCCCTTGCCAGGTAGCTCTCAAACTCTTCGGAATAAGTTTAATTATTTTACTGATTTTAATCGGTCAAACCCTGCATCCTATTATTTTAGACTAAATAACACATCAACTCAGAAAATTATGTTGACACACACCAAATTGCTTTATTCAGGTTCCTTTCTGAGTGCCCTAGCTGTGGGTGGTTATGAGTACTGGGACAATACAGTGGATTTAAAATCTATTTGGGGCTCCAAGCCATGGCAGGTACAGGGAACCGAGGCGTTGCATCGTGCTTGCCTCATCCCTACCCAAATTATGTTCCTAAATGCTTCCATCTATCAGACTACATGTTGGGGCTTAGCAACCACTAAACAATTGAATACGCCATCAATACCATCCCTGTCGAGTTTTCCAAATGAAAGCTCAAGATTCAATATGTCCATTGTGTCCCTGCAGGCAATGTTACAGAATAATTCGTTTAATGTTTCTAAGCTGGTTCAGTCACCCTGGTTAATATGGCCTATATCATCTAATGCATGTCAAATGCGTTTTCATGATACTGGTGCTAGCTACACACAGAATAGGCCTGATCCGAGGTTTACTGATGCCCGTACTGTCACTACATACTCTGTTGGTAAATTATGCAAACAATGGCTGCAACATTCGTCCCTTGATTCTGTTAAACAACATTTGTCCCTCCTTACAGGCAATATTGATCTGTCCGACTTTGTTTTGGGACCTCGTGGTCCCCGACCTAAGAGATTCATTTATGAAACGTATAATGAACTCTGGAAGCTATCACAAATGGAAGCTGCTTCCCGTCTTCGGGAAATAGATCAAGCAAATATGGAAAAGGTGCTTGCTGTTGTTGACAATAGTATTAATACCCTGTCTTCTCGCATTTACACTTTAGAGAATATTGTGTCCTCTGTTGTTGATATTGTACAAGATGATGTTTCTGTGTTATATCATGGTCAGAATCAATTGCGCTCAGTTATGCAGTTTGCATGGACTTTGCAAACACTTAAGTTAGGTAAAGTTCCTTGGCATTTCTTGAACACCTCTGCCTTATTTCTACCTTTTAACTTAACTGATAAACAGCAATTTATGTCCATGAAGGATGCAACTTACACTCTATTACATATCGAAAAGGTGGATCCTTTGCCGTTCTCTGTTGCAGAACTCGATTCTGCTGTATGGCTAGTTCATGGGGTTATCGTTTTACCTTTTTCCTTGTTTGAATTTGACTCGTGCATGAAACATTATCCTGTGGGCCGTTACCGGCCATTGGGCAGTGCTTTCCTGCATGAACTCTGGTCCTTGCCTTTCATGTATAAATGCCTTCGGGACGGCAAGGAAGTCTTTCTCACGGGGAGTACTGCGACTCGACTATAGGTCATTCGCTTATTTGTAAACACATTAAATTGCATGGCTCACGTAGCGTTTCCTCTCCTAATCTTGCTTGTGTGCTGAAAGGTATTCCTGCTCCTGTTATTTCACCTACTTTCACTCTCCTTTCCAATGGTAGTTATTTACTTTTAAATAACGAAAACTGTTGTGGCCTGCAGGCTGGCATTCCTTACATTGTAACAGTTTCGCACAGGGTTGTCTGCTGCAAAAATGTGCTTTATCCTCCCCCTCATGGCAAGGTTGATATCTCTATTTGGCCTTCCATCCCTACCATGGAAGCAGATTTCAATAGACTGAGCAGAATAAAGGCACTATTATTAAACGAGGAAGTTATGCTCACGTCCGCCCGGGAGACATTCATTCTCCAGGTGGCGAGTACCCACAGTGAAATACAGGCCCTTTTAAACACTAATCTCCCCCAACATTTTGGGGAGTTAATACATCGTATTTTTAACGCATCTAACACTGAAGGCCTAGTACACTTTTTTAAGGTCGTTGGGTCGGGCTTGGTGTCCTCCTTCCAAACTATTTTTGGTGTCATCCCGGCTTTCATACATTCTATTTTTTCCAGTGTCTTTGGCGGTTTCCCATTGATCCTCGCTTTAGCGGCTGGTGTCTTGCTCTTAATTTGCTTTCTGCGCAATGGCTGCTCCCCGATGGGACCTGCTCGATCCAGAACGCCTCCAGCTGCTCCGTGAGCGCCTTTTGGCCGGTTTTGGTGTCTTGCCATTGGCGACACTGAGTGTGTCATATACTCTTTCATTTCGCTTTGCGTATTTCACTTGCGTGCAACCTGTGATGACTTGTGTCCGCTGTCCTTTCACCTGGACTCTGGATTATTGCCTCTCCAATTCGTCATTGTCTGTTCCGGATTTTGTTCAGTTGATGGGTCCCTTAGAGGCCCATGAGCAGGACTGTTCCGTCGCTGGCTGTATGGCGCGTGCGGCTGCACTGGGGATTTTGGCGCAATGGGATATCTGGGCGGCTGCCCAGGATCTCCTACAACGAAGCTGTTTCGATTATCACGCAAGCTGTCCCGCATTGCTTCGGTATGCTCCCTTTGCTGAGGAGCATTCCTGCTCTTTTGAACTCATGGATTGGATGGCATCTATGTTTTTGACGATTCCAATGATGAACTCTTGGAGGGTATGGCTTTTTTCTGCACTTTCACTTTCATGGATTGACCTGCCCTTCGCCGTTTGGGCGCTCCCTGTGCTCCGACGTCTCTTTTTCTCCTCTGTCCTGGCCGCCGGACTGTCCAGGGAGGGTGTCTTGTGGATTGTTACCTGCCTTGTTATGTTGGCCTAGGCCTGGCTGCCATGCTGCTTTTCTTTGCGCACGTTACACTGAGCCGGGCCTCCCTCACCCTTTGCTCGTGCCAAGTTCTTTTGCACTGTCTGCATTTTCTGTTGTTCACCTTTTGGGCTCAGTCTGCACAAACATGTACAAGGTCGCATAACAATGTATTCTGGTTCTTCCTGATATGGCCAGTCTCGCGCACCCAGACATAACATTATGTGCAATTGCCATGAAGAATAGGGTATGCTTTTAATACTGTGGTTTACTAGCGATTAACACACTTGGAAAAATCCCTTTCGGTGAGAAGAGCTATGATGTCCTGCTGATGTAATTCTGCATCTAGAGACTGAGGTATGGGGGTTCGCTAGTCAAAGCCCAGAGGTCTTCTATTATTATAATAAACTATCTTACTGCAAGGGGAGGGTGGTAATGTTATTTATACGTTTATCCACTGAGCTCTGAGATGCTTTCCCCGTTTGTATTCTATGGAATTGTAACCATGCTGCTTATATTAGTCATATGCATTATGCTATTAGTACTGACACGTGTACTGTACATTAGAGCACGTAAGTTGGAATAAACATTTTAACCTATCCAGTGTCTCTTCCTACGCACCTTGTGGACAAGTACGAGTGAGTGACGAAAGAGTGTTCTTGCTTCTGCAAGTCCTGAGATAAAGATACCGTGTTCTGGGTTGTCCAAACATTAGTACTTGAGTGCTAATGGGATGCTAAGCTAGTTGGGTTGGGGTTTTTGGGTGCTACGGTATATGGTGGCAAACCACTGTATTCCGGGGTCCCATTTTCCTGTGCATAGCTCTGTGTATGTGCAGAAACCTTATGACAAGGGGCAAACAACAAGTGCCAAGGGGAAACCTGACTGTGACCCATCTGCGTCTGCACACAAACTCAGCCCTGACAGCAAGCACACCTATGGGTGACACCCTGATGACCAGTAATGTGCCATGCACCCACATCACAGAGAACCCAGGAGAAGACTTTGGGGGAACATAGCTCAACTCAGCTAGCATCACAAACAGGTACAACACTAGGGATCACAGCATGCACAGCTAAACGGAAGTGAACACACAGACATGCACATACAACACACACCTTGGGCGCAGGCAATGTCACAGGAGTACACACTGCCATGAGGGGACTCCACTCCTGTGTGAGGAAAGCTGTGCCATATGTTGCCTCAGTAGGGCCCCACCATGTCAGCTGAGCACTTGGTCACACAATCAACAATTAGCACCAAATGAGGGCTCCCGTCACATCAGCCTGGTCATGGAAGTGCCAACGGAATCATCAGCACAGATCCAACACACTTGTATAGCAATGTTGCACTGACAACACAGATGAGTCCTTCCCCATTGATGCCCAAACCTGCATGTCCACTGGAGATGGCCACACGGTCAGGGAAGTAGACGAATTGAACAATGGCAGGCACAACAGATGTGCAGGGGTGGAAGCCACAGATGTGAAATTGCCAATCTAAGTAGGAAATCCCATTGCCAAATACTGAACACATGACACCCTCAGATGCTGCTATGGATGACATGGATACACCACAGGATAGGACACATTCCCCCTGGACCACATGGGTTCCTGCACAGTAACACTTCATTATCATGAGACCAAATATCACCATCACTGCAGCAAGGGCATGGTTAGCATCATCAACATCATGTACATCAGAAGCAAAAGCACTAGAGAACAGAAAGTTGCTTTATTCAGCATATGTGGCATTAAAAGTAGAAGTCCGGTAGAACATAAACAAAGGCCAATGGCCAGTCCATCAACAAAGTCACAAGTGGATGACAGTGGCAGATGCCACCCTACACATGCCTGCACAAAACCAGGGACAATCCACTAGGAGGGGCAACCGGGGGAGTAGGCCAGGCACCGCAGGGACAGGATCAGGGCTCACCAGGAGGAAGCAGGGAAGGGGTGGTGGGTGCTGGAGAGCCACTGATAACTGCAGTGGAGGTGTCTGACATGGTGTGTGCCGGCACAACTGGGGGCATGGCTCAGATGTTGTGGGTGCCGGCACGACTGCAGTGGACCCTGCAGATGGAGTGGACAGGTCCGCCACTGCAGTGCCCAAGTCAGACAGGGTGGTAGTGGACTCCACTGCAGTGCCTACCACCAGGGGAGGAGAATGGGGAACAGGCAAGGTGGGCTGGACAGAGGGGAGGACACCCTCACCACATCAGTGGCACAGACAAGCGCAGCGGGGGTGTGGTTCCGGGAGAGCAAATGGCAGGGGAGAAGGCCGGAGCCTCTTGGGGATGGTATATCTGTGGGTGGGGGAACCTGGGGCAGGGTGTGGTGGGGGCACCTGTGGAGTGGGGGCCTGAGGGATGGAGGAAGGAGACCTGGTGCTTGAGCTGCAGGGCGGCGGCGGGGTCTTGCTCTTAGCACTCTGGGGGGACTTGCGGGTGGGGGCCTCAGTCTGTCTGCGCCTGGGGGAGGGTGTCCGGGGGCGAGGGGCACTCTGCTCCGTGTGGGGGGCTTCCTCTTCCCCCTGGATGCTGGGGCAGCTGGATCGGAGGGGAAGAGGCCGAGGTCACTGAGGAAGAGGCGCTGGGTCTTTGGGGTTGCAGGTGAGGCAAGGGAGGGTGCTTTGGAGGGAGAGGCAACTGAGGACTGCGCAGTGCCCGTGGATGCGTGTGTGTGTACCAGGGCCCCATCCCCTGTGAGTCTGGTTTCAGTCCCCTGACTGTGCGTGCGTGTGCGTTTAGTTTGTGGCGTGTGTGTCTGTGTGCTGGACGTGTGTGTGCTGGTGTGTGCCTGTGCCGGTGTGTGTGTGCTTGGGACAGGTAAGGTGCTGGGGAGTGTGGATGGAGCAGAGGCAGGAGGGGTGAGGGACTGTCTGAGGAGGGACACTGCTGCCGTCAGGGAGGAGTCCATGGACCTGTTGCCCCTCTGTAGGTCAGACATGCCCGATGAGATGCCCTCCATGAACGACACCAGCTGAGTCAACAGTGCGGTGTGCGCATGGAGGACACTCAGCATGGCTGTCTGCCCTACATGGAGCTGGCGAAGGAGGTACACAGACTCCTCACTCAGGGCAGCAGGGGACACAGGGGCAGGGGGTGCGGTGCCTGGCCCAAAGGAGACACGCTCCCGAACATGGGAGCCTCCACGGACCTGGGGAATGGGAGCCGATGGGAGGGCGGTGGTGGTGCTGGTGGTGGCGGGGACAGCAACACTAGCTGGGGTGTGGTGGCTGCTGACACCCGCCTCCACAAGGGAGTCATCCTCCGAGTTGCTCTGGTCCTCAGCTGAGGTGGATGGGTGCTGAGGACTCCTCGGTGTGGCTCCCCTCCCCCTCCGAGCCACTGGGTCCCTCCGACCACTCCTCGGCTGCTGACCCAGTCTGGCTCTCTGGCTCCTCCTGGTCCGTGGAGCTGTCCCCTTCCGTGGCCGTGGATGTATCTGCAAACAATGGGGAAACAGACAGACATCAGTCACCTGCACCAAACGCACACACCACTGTGAGCACAGCACATTACAGAGCAAGCCCTGGCATCATTAGTTGTACATTGCTAAAAGTGCCCTAACTGAACAGGAGAAGCCAATTGTCAGTCTGATGCCAAGCATGGCACTCACATCCCACATGGCTTTGCACCCATCTGTCTGGTGTCTGTTGGATTGCAACACCCCAGTGTGGACACATGCACCAAGTACACAGTAGTTGGACAGTGCAGAGGACACGGTGTGTCATGTGGACATGCACACATCACAGCTCTTGCCACTGAGTCAGTACAGGTTTCCGGATGAAAGGGATGCCCAGAGTCAAATAGGAAATGCATGTGATGCATACCAGCGACAGACACCATGATGCACCCATGTCCTGATAGCCATCGCCACAATGGTGTGCATGTAGCACATGTCACTCCCCTGCAGGACCACCAATAAGTTGACACATGCCATGGCAGAGGCATGACTGCTAAGTCATACATCACTGTCTCAGTGATGTATGACTTGGCAGCCAGACAACAACACTATGCACTGTGTCACAATAGTAGGTAATGGGGAATGCAAGTCCTGGAGCTGCACAAGTGCACATGTACATCCCCCACACAACACATCATCTTAACCCTCATCTGTCCAGGTCATACCTATTGGACATATGGGAGACCTGTGACACTACCCTCTGAACCTGAGCCCCTCACAATTTGCTGTGAATGGGGAACAGCTGCCTGAACTTCACATTCGCATACCCCAGTCTGCACGCGCAGCTGATCAAACACCTATGTGACACACAAGTATCGTCTCCTATGGTCACATCTCCAGGGGCATGCTGAGCCCCTACCAAGAAACACCCCAGCAGTCCTGGCAACTAATCCACAGCACACTGACACAGAGGCAGACACCTGAGGGGTCAAATCACTGTGCACAATGTGTCAGCTGATACACGGGAGTGGGAGTACAGAGTGCATTGCATGGCCTGGAGTAGGCATGACTGTCCTGCTCCACATGAATGAGGGATGTGCCCTGGACAGTGGATAGCTGGCTATGTATGTGTGACACACGTAATCTGCACACTCCTGGGGCCCAAACATTGTTCCCACCCGCTGCATGGGCGTGTGCCACATACCCCAGGCACATGTGGTGGCTCAGCTCAGCAAGTGGACCGCATATCAAAGCAACACGCAGATCACATGTCCAAACCCAGGCGTTGTGTGAACAATGGACCCACCCATGATGCCCACAACAGAGTTAGGGAAACAGATGCTGTCCCCCACCTTTAGTGAAGCAAACTGCAAGGACACAGTCCCAAGTGACACAATTCCCTGAATGTAAGGGCCACACCTGGGTATCAGATGAGCAGTGGGCAGTGCACAATAGAGGGACATGGCTCCTGGACAACATGACTGCTGCACTGTGGCAGTTGAACCAGGCCAGAGGAGGGCACAAAGCATGTAATACAGAGTTCACAGTGCAGTCTTTGACTCACCCCCTCCTTGCTGCTGTCTGGCCTTCAGCTGCCCATCCAGGTCTGGAAACACCACCGCCAGGATCTGGAGCATGTGGGGGGTCAGGGTCCGTGTTCCGCCCCTCCTGCGAGGAGGCGACAGCTTCAGCTGGACCCGTGCAATCCTCCGGGTCCAGCCCCGAAGGTCCTGCCACCTCTTCTGGCAGTTGCGGATCCGGCGCTTGTAGACCCCCACGGACCGGACGGCCCGGACGATGTCCTTCCAGATTTCCTGCTTCCGATGGGCATTAACCTGTCAGGATGACAAAGTGAAAAGGCCATTACCACACATGCAACATATCCGTGCATGACACAGTTGTATATACATGTCTCAATCACAGGGGCACATGATGTACACAGGCAGTGCAAAGCTGCCCATGGACAGTTTGCCAGACGTCACTACATGGTATCATAGCATGGGAAGTAAAACCATGTTCAAATGCACTGTCACTGCACCATACCTGTCCAGTGCAAATCACTACACACTATGGGGGGTGACAACTACTCAGTGAGCCTGCTAGCCAGTGGCGTGCAGACTTTCAGCCTTGCTAGTCACACAAAATGCACATTCAGAAAGGCAGTGCACAGAACACTCACCTGCTCCCCTGGTGTCCCATACAGCTTGCTGAACTGTGGAAGTAGGCTGTCCAGCAGGGCCGGGGTCTCTTCAAGGCTGAAGGCTGGGGCTCTCTCCACAGTACGTGCCATTGCAGGGTCCAGAGGGGCAGAGACAGCAGCAGTGCAGTGGCAGATGTCGTCCTGGAGCATGTAGTGCAGGCAAGTGAGCTCTCAGGGGAACAGCCAGCAATATATATGTGCTGGAGAGGCAGATACTGTCCCTTGTGTCCAAAGTGATAGGTCCAAGTCGTTTGCATCTTCTGAATCTGGCCAATCCATGGAATAGCAGCACCAAAACACGCCCACAGCATCCTTCAAATCTTCAACTTCATGACATACATGATTTTGCAACATTGTTGTGGGTGACCAACTGAATTTACAGCAACCGACTCGTTCGAAATTCGAAACGCGTCCGTTGCCAGGCAAGCCCATTGTCAATGGGTGCGCACCGATCGGTCCATTGCGGTACAACGCGTACAGGGGTACAACGCGTACCCGCACACATTGAATGCAATGGGCCGGCCGGAGGCACCGATCGGTCCATTGCAGTTCAACGCGCACAGGGGTACAACGCGTACCGCGCACATTGAATGCAATGGGCCGGCCGGAGGCACCGATCGGTCCATTGCAGTTCAACGCGCACAGGGGTACAACGCGTACCCGCACACATTGAATGCAATGGGCTGGCCGGAGGCACCGATCGGTCCATTGCAGTTCAACGCGTACAGGGGTACAACGCGTACCTGCACACATTGAATGCAATGGGCCGGCCGGAAGTACCGATCGGTCCATTGCAGTTCAACACGCACAGGGGTACAACGCTGCACTCCGCACACATTGAATGCAATGGGCCGGCCGGAGGCACCGATCGGTCCATTGCAGTTCAACGCGCACTAGGGTACAACGCTGTACCCGCACACATTGAATGCAATGGGCCGGCCGGAGGCACCGATCGGTCCATTGCAGTTCAACGCGCACAGGGGTACAACGCGTACCCGCACACATTGAATGCAATGGGCCGGCCGGAGGCACCGATCGGTCCATTGCAGTTCAACGCATACAGGGGTACAACGCGTACCCGCACACATTGAATGCAATGGGCCGGCCGGAGGCACCGATCGGTCCATTGCAGTACAACGCGCACAGGGGTACAACGCATACCCGCACACATTGAATGCAATGGGCCGGCCGGAGGCACCGATCGGTCCATTGCAGTACAACGCATCACTGTACATGTGACTGGCATATGTCAGCATGCCTGTCTCAGATGGACATATGCCAGCCACAGATAGCTCCCAGGGAGTGAGGGGCACACCTACATCACGACAGCCTGTCCAAACTTTATCATAAGGCATGTAAGGCTGCATATTGTGTGTATGTTGGTGTACATGTTGTCCTGTGGGTGTCACCTGTGGGCAGCCACCCCCAGGCTGTGCACGTGTTCATGGGGACAGGATCCTGGGTGTTACATGTACATGACCACTGTGATGTGCAACTGTTCATATCTGTGCATGTGCCATGGTCACATTTCACGGTGGTGTATGTGTATGTCATGTCACATACCCCGTGAGTCCCATGTGGGACGGTATGTTTGAGCCAGGGTGTCCCAGTGGCACAATAGTGATGGTCCTCCACAGTCTTTGTGCATGTAGTGTTTACAATGTCTCTGATTTCATGTGCACAATGGGAGACAGTCTCCACATCCACGTTGTGTGTGCATGGACTTTGATGTTGTGCGTGTGTGTGTCACAGACGTCCATGTCTGTCCTGCCGTGGCAAGTGGGGCCACTACCTGTGGGGGTCATGGTTGTTTTGCTGTGGTGTATACATGATACTCCATGTAATGCCAGTGTCCATGTGGCATTACAGGGTCCCTGGGAATGTACCTGTCGTTGAGCTGTGGTGCCTGGGGCACATCTGTCCTCACATGTCACTGTGGGGGGTTATTGTGACACGGCAGCAGGAGATGGGAACTGTGACACGGCCTCATGATATCCAATGGGCCAACCTGGGACTAATTGATGCCACCTGTTGGACCGTGTTGACAGATGTTGGCCATGTATGTACCATACATGTCCTTCCGGAACTGCACACTTCATGTAGTTGTGCCTCATAATGATGTATGTTGGGATCTTGAGTGTGTTCAATGCCGCATATGTGGGGTGACTGACAATCTTGCTTACTTCTCCTCTGCACTGCAGGGCTCCTGCTGTCCATCGACCAGTCCCAGACCTGGCAACGATGGTGGAACGGGACAGCATCCGACGGTACCGCTTCACCAGGCAGCTGATTGAGGATTTGACAGTGCAGTTGTCCCCACATTTGCAGCCTGGCCGGCCGTATCCTACAGCGCTGACCCCCAAGGTGAAGGTGATGGCAGCCCTACACTTCTTTGCCACCGGTACCTTCCAACATACTGTGGTGACTGCTGGTGGGATGTCACAGACCATGTTGAGCCGTGTGCTCCGCGATGTTTTGGCGGCAATGTTGCTCTTCCTGAACCGGTACATCTATTTCCCTAGATCTGCGACGACTCACTGACGTGAAGAGTGACTTTTATGCCCTGGGGAGGATGCCGCATGTCATTGGCTCCATTGATGGGACACATGTGGCTTTGGTACCACCACAGGCCCAGGAGCAGGCCTACAGGAACCGCAAGCACTACCACTCGGTCAATGCACTGGTGGTGTGTCTTGCAGACATGACCATCACACACGTGTGTGCCCGTTTCCCTGGTTCAGCACACGATGCCTTTGTGATGAGGAGTAGTCGCATCCCCAGGATGATGGCACAGATGCAGAACCAGCGTGCCTGGCTTGTCGGTGTGTACTGACTTTGTGCCATTGTGTGTGATCTGATCTGTAGTATTCCGCCCACTTTTCCAAGTCAGCTAATGTGCACTTGTCTGTCCGTAGGTGACTCAGGATACCCCAACATGCCGTGGTTGCTGACACCCCTCAGGAACCCTGTGACACCAGCCCAGATGCGCTACAATGAGGCACATGGTCGGACCAGGAGAGTGATTGAGCGGACATTTGGTCTCCTGAAGAGCCGCTTCCGCTGCCTGGACAAGACCGGAGGGTCCCTCCCATATGCCCCTGCGAAAGTGTGCAAGATTATCATCGTCTGCTGCATGCTCCTCAACCTGGCAGTGCGGAAGGAGTTGCCTCTCATCCAGGATGACAATGACCAACATCCGCCACCTGTGGAGGATCCTGGCCTGGACCACGATGCCAGTGATGATGATGATGATGATGAGGGTGATGTCCGCACACAGCTCATCACCAACTTCTTTAGCTGAATGTGAGTATCCTGAGGTGTCATGTCAATGATGTGAGTTGGCATGATGTGTGGGTGGTGCTCTGGTGCTGTTGGAGTGTGTCCATGGGCTACTTGACTGGATGTGTGTTGCGATGTGTGCTAACAGGTGGGCTGTACTCCCCAACAGTGTTGACATGCTAACTTGGTTCTGGGTGGGTATCTTGTAACATGTATTGTGCATGAGTTTTGCTGTTCTGTCCTGTACTCCATTGCTTTTGACTGTGTGTCATTTCTGTCCTTCACAGGGTACTTTCAGATTCGTTTGGTCAACTGTGTCCACCGACGACGTGATTGCACATCCAGGCTGGTAGCTGTTGTGTCCCTACAGGTGATGTGCGCCACACCCATGGACTTCCTTCCGTCTACAGTTGTTGACTGTGTGCCCGCTGCCAGGTGGGATTACCTTGCATCTGTAGTGGTTACGACATGTTGCAACTGTGTAATAAACCTGTGCTTCACTTTGTGATGTGCGTTGTCTGTGGTCACACATTTGACTGCCATTTGCTTACTGCACCTGTGGGCTACTTGACTACAACTGGGAATGGGTGTGGTGTCTGTGCATTGCACCGTCTTCCCTGGCAACATCAGTGTAGGCAATAAGTCAGATGGCCTAGGTGTGTATGTGTTGTGTAGCCCTGGTGGTGTGTCTCCCTCATGTGTGTCACGTTGCCTGTACTCACATGCCTGTGTTGTCCTTGCTGTTGCAGTTCGCATACACAGTGTAATTTTGCAGTTCATCATCCCCATAACAGCACCCACGTTGGAATCACGACAGAGGCAAGTATGGTGTATTAGTGTGTTTATTGTGATACATTTGTGTTAATAGTGCATAGGATGGGTAGTGCTGTACATAAATCTTGCAATCCCAAGTTCCTAGGTGAATTGAAAGTCCTGGTAGACAGGATCCCCAGTATCGGGGCCACAGTTGTCTGACACATTGGTCCAACTTGTACTCCCCATGCAATGTGTGGGAGTAGTGTTGCCGTCAACAGGGTGAACAGTCTGTGCACAAAGGCGAACATCCAGAACAGGTTCAGGCTTCCTGGGAGTTGCTCTTGGCCATCGGCCTCTCACTTTTCCCTCCTCGGACGACCCCTCCTCTTGGGGGGGGGGGGGCCCTCAAGTACAGGCTGCTGCGGTGCAGGGGACTCTCCGCCAGAGTCCTCCTCCCTCCCTGTGGCAGTTGCAGTTTGTTCGGCACCAGATGTTGTTGGCACACAGGGAGGTGTGGACTGGTTGCTGTTCATCTGGCGGAGGCATTGTAAAATGTCCCTGTGCACCGCCGTCATCTCATGCAGTGCATCCCACTTGGACTCCACGCGGGACATGTGTGAGTCCACGCGGGACATGTGTGACTCCACGTGGGACATGTGGGAGTCCAAGCGGGCATGATGGGCAGCCTGCTGCTGTTTCATGTCTCTGAGGAGCCCCACTACCTGGCTGAGCTCTCCGGTGCTGGACTGGTACGCATCAGCTATGCGTACCAGTTGTGGGTCATCATGCACACCAGCAACGTCTGCAAGCAGCGACCTCTGTCTCCCACCCCTCCCACCACCCCTGCTGTCATGTGCAGTGTGTGCAGTGGCACGCACAGATAACCCTGGTCCACCTTGGGGGTTGGTGGTGGTGGTGGTGTCCATGGCCCAAGGTTGGTCCAGGGTCCCTGTGCTGGTGTTGCTCCTTGTTCTGTCCATGTCGGCAGGGATGGTATTCGTGGTGACAGTCGTTGGAGGGGTGGGTGCAGGGGGTGCAGCTGGTGGTCCTGCTGGTGCTGCAGCTGGTGGTCCTGCTGGTGCTGCATGTTGACTTGCACCGGATGTGCCAGGTTGGTCTTCATCGTCCGAGGAGGACAGAGGCTGTACGACGCCAGTGAGCTCTGCATCCTCTTGAGCCTGGGACTGGGACTCCTCAGCGTCTGCTGCTGTGTCCCCATCATCACCTGTTTTTGGGAGACACAAACAATGTATGTTATGTTTCTGCAGGCATCAATGGTTGACACACATGACAGTTGTGACTGTGCCTCTGGGTGCGGGCCTGTACATTGCATTGTCCTAAGTCGTCACAGTCAGGGGTTGATATTGGTGTGGCACATTGTCCTGCATTATTTGGGCATTTCTATGTATTTTCTGGGGTGTGAACATGGTCTGCATTGGTTGTGTTTGGTTGACAGCCGGCCCTCCTTCCCACCCACCCAGCCAGCCAGTTATCCCACCATGGAACGTGCTTGCATTGCAGGGAGTGGAAGTTGTCTCTCAGGATGTCAGTCAGTGGTGTCCTGCTGTTTGTTGGTGCACAGTTGCCAGCAGGGCCTTGTGCTCCCCACAGCAGTAGCCAGTGTCAGCCATCTTGTGAGTCCTTCTCCACTCCCTGTGATGTGAGCATGGTTCAGGGTGGTGTTGATGGGACAGTTGTGGGGGTGAGCTATGTCTGTGACTACGACTCCCATCATGCTATTGCCTCCACCCCACTTCCCAGCATTCCCATACTTACTTGCTTTTGTGGGGAGTTCAGTGTGTGTGGGTGTGAGAGCAATGGCAAGATGGCTGACAGTGGTGTCCTGCTGTTGGTTGGTGTGCAGTACCCAGCATGCCCTTGTGCTCCCCACGACACAGCAACAGTGTCAGACATCTTTGATGGGCCTTTCCACTCTCTGTGGGATGTGCATGCGTGAGTGTGAGCTTGCTGGGCCATGTGGTGGGGGATGTAGAGCTGTGACTACGACTCCCATCATGCTATTGCCTCCTCCCCCTTCCCAGCATGCCCTTGCTTCCTTCCTTTTGACTCTGCTTCCCTGTGGGGTGGGCTGGCTGTGCTGACAGGATGGCTGGGAGTGTTGTCCTGGCAGTTGTTTGGCTAAAAGTCCCAAGAGTGTCCCTGTGCTTCACACAACATAACCCAGGGTGGTGGTTCTTTGTGGGATCTTGTGTTAGGATGGGGGCATTGCATTCTACCAGGTGGGTTCTGTGGAGTTTGTGTTGGGGGTGTGTGAGGGGAGGTGCTTGTGACTATGGACAGTGCTGCAAGTCCTCCTTCCCACCCAGCTAGCCAGATATCCCACCATGGAACGTGCTTGCATTGCAGGGAGTGTAAGTTGTTTCTCAGGATGTCAGTCAGTGGTGTCCTGCTGTTTGTTGGTGCACAGTTGCCAGCAGGGCCTTGTGCTCCCCACAGCAGTAGCCAGTGTCAGCTATCTTGTGAGTCCTTCTCCACTTCCTGTGATGTGAGCATGGTTCAGGGTGGTGTTGATGGGACAGTTGTGGGGGTGACCAATATCAGTGACTATGACTCCCATCATGCTATTGCCTCCACCCCCTTCCCAGCATGCCCATGCTTCCTTCCTTTTGACTCTGCTTCCCTGTGGGGTGGGCTGGCTGTGCTGACAGGTTGGCTGGGAGTGTTGTCCTGGCAGTTGTTTGGCTAAAAGTCCCAAGAGTGTCCCTGTGCTTCACACAACATAACCCAGGGTGGTGGTTCTTTGTGGGATCTTGTGTTAGGATGGGGGCATTGCATTCTACCAGGTGGGTTCTGTGGAGTTTGTGTTGGGGGTGTGTGAGGGGAGGTGCTTGTGACTATGGTCAGTGCTGCAAGTCCCCCTTCCCACCCAGCTAGCCAGATATCCCACCATGGAACGTGCTTGCATTGCAGGGAGTGTAAGTTGTTTCTCAGGATGTCAGTCAGTGGTGTCCTGCTGTTTGTTGGTGCACAGTTGCCAGCAGGGCCTTGTGCTCCCCACAGCAGTAGCCAGTGTCAGCTATCTTGTGAGTCCTTCTCCACTTCCTGTGATGTGAGCATGGTTCAGGGTGGTGTTGATGGGACAGTTGTGGGGGTGACCAATATCAGTGACTACGACTCCCATCATGCTATTGCCTCCACCCCCTTCCCAGCATGCCCATGCTTCCTTCCTTTTGACTCTGCTTCCCTGTGGGGTGGGCTGGCTGTGCTGACAGGTTGGCTGGGAGTGTTGTCCTGGCAGTTGTTTGGCTAAAAGTCCCAAGAGTGTCCCTGTGCTTCACACAACATAACCCAGGGTGGTGGTTCTTTGTGGGATCTTGTGTTAGGATGGGGGCATTGCATTCTACCAGGTGGGTTCTGTGGAGTTTGTGTTGGGGGTGTGTGAGGGGAGGTGCTTGTGACTATGGTCAGTGCTGCAAGTCCCCCTTCCCACCCAGCTAGCCAGATATCCCACCATGGAACGTGCTTGCATTGCAGGGAGTGTAAGTTGTCTCTCAGGATGTCATTCAGTGGTGTCCTGCTGTTTGTTGGTGCACATTTGCCAGCAGGGCCTTGTGCTCCCCACAGCAGTAGCCAGTGTCAGCCATCTTGTGAGTCCTTCTCCACTTCCTGTGATGTGAGCATGGTTCAGGGTGGTGTTGATGGGACAGTTGTGGGGGTGACCAATATCAGTGACTACGACTCCCATCATGCTATTGCCTCCACCCCCTTCCCAGCATGCCCATGCTTCCTTCCTTTTGACTCTGCTTCCCTGTGGGGTGGGCTGGCTGTGCTGACAGGATGGCTGGGAGTGTTGTCCTGGCAGTTGTTTGGCTAGAGGTCCCAAGAGTGTCCCTGTGCTTCACACAACATAACCCAGGGTGGTGGTTCTTTGTGGGATCTTGTGTTAGGATGGGGGCATTGCATTCTACCAGGTGGGTTCTGTGGAGTTTGTGTTGGGGTGTGTGTGAGGGGAGGTGCTTGTGACTATGGTCAGTGCTGCAAGTCCCCCTTCCCACCCAGCTAGCCAGATATCCCACCATGGAACGTGCTTGCATTGCAGGGAGTGTAAGTTGTCTCTCAGGATGTCAGTCAGTGGTGTCCTGCTGTTTGTTGGTGCACAGTTGGCAGCAGGGCCTTGTACTCCCCACAGCAGTAGCCAGTGTCAGACATCTTGTGAGTCCTTCTCCACTCCCTGTGATGTGAGCATGGTTCAGGGTGGTGTTGATGGGACAGTTGTGGGGGGCAATATGTGTGACTGCGACTCCCATGATGCTATTGGCTACACTGACTTGGCCAGCATACACAGAATTCCTTCCTTTGAGTGGTCTTCACTGTGTGTTGGTGTTGTTGTGGTGGCTACATGTGTGGATGTGTTTGTTAGTTCTATTTGTGCCACTGCCTAGCTGTAGTTGTAGTTGTGTTTGTACATGTGTTGGCACAGTTGGATGTGACTTTTTTGATGGCATGTGTGATGTTTATCTGACTGACATACACATTTTGGGATGATTCTGTTCTGGTTGCTGTGTAATTGCTATGTGTGCATGATTTGACTCTCCCCTTGACAGTGATGTGTGTGTTTTGTGGCAGTATATTGTGTACATTTGTTGTGTACTCACCAGGCTCTGGGATGTCCTCTAGTCCATATACGCTCACTGGCGGAAGGATGGCCCGCACCTTCTCCTCCCAGGGCCTGAGGTATATTGGCTTGGCAGGAGGGCCACTGCCGGTGTGTTGGCTGTTGATGTAGTCTTTCTTCAGCAGGTCCCGTACCCTCCTGCGCACGTCATACCACCTGTTCTGGATGTCGCTCTTTGTGCGCCGACATGGTGATTGTGCGTTCACCCTGTTGATGATCCTCTCCCACATCTTGGTTTTCTGGGAGATGGGGGTCTGTTGGACCAGTGTGCCAAACAGCTGTGGCTCTACCCTGAGGATCTCGTCTACCATGACTTCCAATTCACTATCTAGGAACTTGGGATTCTTCTTGGGGGCATGGTGATGGGTGGTGATGGTGAGTGATGTGTGTGTTGGTGTGCAGGTGAGGGTGTGTGAGTGTGTGTTTTGCTGGGTGTATGTGAGGTAGGTATTTGTTGGTGTGCTGATGGTGTGTGGCTTGTGTGAGGGATGAGCTGTGGGTGTGTGGTTGCTTTCTCTTGGGTGCTGGCAGTGGAATGGCATTTGCAAAGGCTCATGGTTGTGATTTGTGTCCTTTATATAGGTGGAGTTGTGGGTGTGTCTTTGTTCTCTGTCCCCACCCCCCCAGTATTTATTGGCTTGGTAATTGCTTGTTTGGCCTTTTTTGGGGTGTTTTTTCCTTTGTGCTGTTTGTGTATGTTGGAAACGTTCTTGTGACCGAGTCGGACCCTGCATTTGTCTCGTACGGTGTTCTCCGTTTCGTTTGCGCTGTGTTTGTGCAGTTTTCTATGCTGCGTACGCGTCGGTCGCTGTGTTTTGTGTTGCTTCGGCTCGGTTTTGTATGCGTGTCGGTCGTACGGCTTGGCCTCCGTCCGACTCGGTCGTGGTTTTCGCGCCTTGCATCGTACTTTGCGGTTTGGAGTTCGCGTGTACGTTTCGGTCGGATTTGTTCCGGGTGCGTGTCGGTCGGTTGGATTCGCGTGTTTTTCCGGCCGGATTGCTGTTTTCCGTGCGGCTCGGTCGGTCGACTTGGTTTCGGTACGTGTCGGTCGGATTTTTCACGCCTTGCATCGTACTTGGCGTGTCGGGCACCACGGGTACGTGTCGGTCGGTATTATTTCCGGATCCGAGTCGGTCGGTGCTTTTTCCGTCCCGAATCGGAATCGACCCCTAAGAGTCTGGTATGCCAAGAGTCCCTCTAGGTTCTAGACAGCTCCATACCTTGAGAATGAGAGAGGTGGGAATCTCTTTCCGGGTCTCGAATTCTAACACCCCGCGAAGGGAGTCAGAACACTGGAAGCTGGATTCTCTGCGAGCAGGGATGACAGCGTCTCTTCTCAGTGCGTCAGGCCGGGATACGGGCTCCTCTGAAGTCGAGGTCTCCTCTAACTTGCTTGGGCAAGGGAAGGTATATTTATACCTGGTAGGTGCCTTGGAATGTTAGCATTGACGTGAAGTCGGACAGAGGAAGACGTCAGGAATGAACCCTTAAGGAATAGCGGTTCATGCATAATAGATGAGTTCTTGGAGAAATCAATAATCCTGTGCTGGGCTTAGGGTTTGGTTTCTAAGAACTCGTTGTGACGTTGGGGTGGACGGATGTCGGTGACCATGCCTGTATTTGGAGTGCATGGCTAATGCCTAAATAAGGACTGGGATCTTATGCTTATATAAGGGCAATGCGAATTGTGCCTATATAAGGACATGTTTCAGGAAAACCTATATACGGACACCTAAAGCGGAATAAAACAACTTTCCCTACTGTTGCACTCATTGGAGTGGGAATAGTAATTTATTCCCCTCCGCTAGCCAAGACTTTCCCTACTGTTGCACTCCCTGGAGTGGGAATAGTAATTTTTACCCCTACGCTATCCAACACTTTCACTAACGTTGTATTAGTTGGAGTGGGAATAGTAATTTTTACCACTCCGCTATCCAACACTTTCTCTACTGTTGCACTCCCTGGAGTGGGAATAGTAATTTTATCCACTACGCTATCCAACACTTTCCCTACTGTTGCACTCATTGGAGTGTGAATAGTAAATTATTCCCCTCCACTATCCAACACTTTCCCTACTGTTGCACTCGCTGGAGTGGGAATAGTAATTTTTACCCCTCCGCTATCCAACACTTTCCATCTGTTGCATTCGCTGGAGTGGGAATAGTAATTTTTACCCCTACGCTATCCAACACTTTCCCTACTGTTGCACTCGCTGGAGTGGGAATAGTAATTTTGATGTCTCGCTATCCAACACTTTCCCTACTGTTGCACTCGCTGGAGTGGGAATAGTAATTTTTTCACCTTCGCTTTCCAACACTTTCTCTACTGTTGCACTCATTGGAGTGGGAATAGTAAATTATTCCCCTCCGCTATCCAACACTTTCCCTACTGTTGTAATCGCTGGAGTGGGAATAGTAATTTTTACCCCTAAGCTATCCAACACTTTCCCCCCTGTTGCACTCGCTGGAGTGGGAATAGTAATTTTTTCTCCTCCGCTATCCAACACTTTCCCTACTGTTGCACTCATTGGAGTGGGAAAAGTAAATTATTCCCCTCCGCTATCCAACACTTTCCCTACTGTTGCACTCGTTGGAGTGGGAATAGTAATTTTTACCCCTACCCAATCCAACACTTTCCCTACTGTTGCACTCACTGGAGTGGGAATAGTAATTTTTACCCCTCCGCTATCCAACACTTTCCCTACTGGTGCACTCATTGGAGTGGGAATAGTAATTTTTACCCCTATGCTATCCAACACTTTCCTTACTGTTGCACTCGCTGGAGTGGGAATAGTAATTTTTTTTCCTTCGCTATCCAACACTTTCCCTACTGTTGCACTCATTGGAGTGAGAATAGTAAATTATTCCCCTCCGCTATCCAACACTTTCCCTACTGTTGCATTAGTTGGAGTGGGAATAGTAAATTATTCCCCTCCGCTATCCAACACTTTCCCTACTGTTGCACTCGCTGGAGTGGGAATAGTAATTTTTAATCCTCCTTTCTCCAACACTTTCCCTACTGTTGCACTCGCAGGAGTGGGAATAGTAATTTTATTCCCCTCCACTATCCAACACTTTCCCTACTGTTGCACTTGCTGGAGTGGGAATAGTAATTTATTCACCTCCGCTATCCAACACTTTCCCTACTGTTGTACTCAATGTAGTGTAAAATGTAGGTTTAAAAAATAATAAATATTTTAATATTTTAATTTATAATATATATATATATATATATTATTTTTATGTTACAGGTGTATGTATATATATATATATATATATATATATATGTATTTATAATTTTTAATATATTTCTAACATTTTATAATTTATTAAAATAATTATTTCTTAATTATTATTAATAAATATATATATTACATTTTATATATGTATGTTTAATTTATTTTTACATTACATTTATTACTTATAATTGTTAACATTTTCTAATAATTTTAAATATTTTTTTTAAGTTATATGTATTATTTAATTTATTTTACAATATTTTTTACACATTTAAAAAAAAAAAACTATATTTTGTACTTCGATATTTTTAACAACTATGGGGCCGATTCCGATTCGGGCCGGAAATCTCTCCGACCGAGCCAGACCCGGAGAGATTTCCGACCGAATCGGACCCTAGCAGTCCGACCGAATGAGTACGATGCGCACGCATGCTATCGGACTCGATTCGGTCGGACTCCCATTGAAGTCAATGGGAGCCTGTCGTACGACGCGTACACGGGCTCCCATTGACTCAATGGGCACGACGCGAACAAGGGCGCCCCCTACAGCGTGTTCGCGTCGATGCGGGTCGCACCGTGCATGCACGTGTAGGGGGACCCATGTGTCCCCCCTGTGTGCGACTCGCACGCCTACGCTTCCAGGGGGGTCCGACACGGACCCCCAAAGTGCGGCTCCGACAGCTCCTTGGAGCTGGGCTGCGCGAGTCGGTCGGAGCGGTCGAGGTACGCATCGTACTTACCCGGCCGGGAAACGTCTCCATTGCGAGGTGCGCGTCGTCCCCGTGCGAGTCGGTCGGAGCGGTCGGGTCCTGCGAACGAGTCGGTCGGAGATTTCGCGAGCGCATGCATCGTACTCGCTCGCCCGGACGCACGTACGACTCGGTCGGGAAATAGGGCTCCGAATCGGATCCGGTTAAGCCGAATCCGATTCGGTGCCCTACCGGCCGAGATCGGAATCGGCCCCTAAATTTTTTCTCTCTATATTTTAGTACTTACCATTATGAAGATAGGATGTTGATATTTTTGACATCGATATTTATGTCCCGATATTTTGGGAACACGATATTTTGTCTCTCGATATTTTGGCAGTGATCCGACTTTTTGATATTTCTGTCTGCAAGCCAGGCCTATGGAAACCCAGGGGTAAAGTCAGAAATCTACAAAAGTGATAGATTTCCTTCCAAAGTATGCAGTGTACAAATGCAGAATTTTTACCAAGTGAAAAATTTACTGATGTAATTTAATCTCAGGTGTGCAAATATGTTGGTGTTCCATCCACTTTCCCATCTTGGTTTTGCACACATTCTTCTACTCTTGATAGTAGCAAACTGGCGCAAAATATGCTCTCAATGCTGCCCTAACTCGAAACTTGCAAATGCTGGTATTCGGATATAGTGGAGGAATTTCCTCATTTTTAAGCACTTCTTAGTGACGTAAAATTACCCCAAACCTGATTCTATGACTGAGGATATGGAATTTACGTTTACAAAGAGCATTTTTATGGGATTGAATTCAACTTTTAAAATGTATTGCCCCTAAAAATAACAGGAAGTTTGTTAACTCAATGGCATATTTTTGTTAGTTATGTAAGTTGCACAAATCAGAACAAACATCCTTTTATTTGGCGAAGGGGGAAGCATTTTAAGTAAAGATCCTTTTGTTTACTCTGCACAGTATGGTCTAGACATAACACACTTCCGCGAACTTTGCTTCAGATAGCACATGAACTTCTATATGCTTGGATATATAACACCATGGGCCCGATTATGATGTCGGGCAGATCGCCTCTGACAGTCCGTCAGTGACATCCGCTTGACATCAGAGGCTGTGGTCTGACTGCTGCATAATGATGCAGTCGGTCGAAGTACAGCGGATGGAGGGACCGACTGATGCCTCCGACAGACTCAAGGAGCCATTCAGAGCGTCAGTCGGAGCACAATCTTTACAATGGGTGCAAAGCCTAAGGAGGCATTGCCTAAGGGATTACAATGTCCCTTTTCCCTCTGCCTTTACATGGCGGTCTGACTGCTATGTAAAGGCAGACGGAATGGGACTTTGTGGGCCCCTTGCAGGGCCCCTGTCCCCGGTGGGCCTTAGCTATGGGCCAAGGTGGGCACAAGTGGTGGTCCACCAAACATCCATGCACATTATGCCGGGCACCACTGGGTTCCTGGCACACAGTGCATGGATGTTTGAGAACTGGCATTTTCCACTCCGGCTTGTGTTGTGGCCCTTTTCTAGGGCCGCAGAACAAGCCGCAAAGGAAAGGAGCAGTTTTCCAACTTCCTGCACGCCAGTCATATTGTAATCGTGCAGGTGGGACCGCTGACATATAGTCGGTCGGACACCTGACCAAGGCGATGGCGTCGGACGCTCGTCCAACGGCCATCATTCTGAGGCCCTATGGGAAACTTTTGTCAAGGAGGAAGAAAGACAAATGAAGATCCGTTTGTTTAGGATGCACTTTAAGTTCTAGAGGTGTCGTACTTCCCCAATCACTTCAATGTCAAATTGGGGAACTTGGATAGTACTATATGTGCAAGTCGAGTCGAAGGTGAGCTGAGGTGTCTTTCTAAAACGATGGGCAGCAATTAGTGCGCTTACAAAACTGCGGCACCTTGTGCACCTCCTTACAAACTACACTAACCATGTGACAAGTTAATTCAAAACCTTCAATTTTGTGAATTAATCACCTACTTGACTCTACCTGTCGCTCTGCTTCTTCCACATCTATACGTTTTTCTTTTATGCTGACTTAGAAAAACCTAACCTACTTGCTTTTAAGTTCTCCTTCTCCTGAATTCATGATTCTGCAGCCTGCCAGCCTTCTTTTACTTCCGGTACCTTTATATCCATACCTATTGGTCAACTTGGTCCCCTTCTGTCTTCTGAATCAGCTGATAACCATTCACTTCCCAAACCTACGGTTTCTCCTTCTCTATCCTGGAGCTCTTTGTGGCCGCCCTCCATAGGCCTACAAGTCCTTCAGAGAAACTAGTTCACTGTGTCCACGAGCCCTCAATCCAGAGAATTCTTTCAATAATCAATGTCAACCCAGCAGTTCCTTCCTACATGAGCAACTCCCATCTAAACCCTCCTAACAGCAAAAACTGAGGAATCAAACTTACAGTCCTTCACCTTTTACTCTCATGATTGATAAACCTGAGTGGCACTTTACACAAAGGGATAAATGTGTACAGCAGATGCAAATTGTATAATGCTTTGCACAGACCCTGCACCGCAAATGCTACAAAAACTGAAAAAAGCAGTTTGATCTCCTACGTAAATGAAGGGGACCTCTCATCCCCCCATGACTAAAAAGAGGGATGGTGGATAAATGAGAACTGCGAAAACAAGGTGAACTAAAATGGCTACCTCTGGAAATATTTATCCCAAACTCAGCTACTGTATAAACCCAACCAATCCACATCCGGTGGCCACCAACATCTGCACCATCTTCCATGAAAGCAGACTCAAGAGTTTTGATACACCTAAGTCTCCACTGGGGGCAATGCACAATCATTGACGCACATTGTGTACTGTGAAAAAATGGCACTTTAATGCAATAAATCTGCTCTACCTACATGGAAACTACTGTAAGCGGCTCACTAATGCATATGAAATAATAACCATCTCTCTGAATTAACCAACTCCTTGGGTCTACTGGCTCCTACCCCCTCCCGGCACCTAATTGTCCTGCTTTTAAACTGACTTTGCAAATCAGTTCTTAAGGACTGCTTGTCCTGTCCACCATCCTGCAGTTACCAGTCCCTCCACATTCCCAATAACTACTGACCAGTTCCTTTCCTTTCCTGGGCTTACCTGTCCAACCTTCAATCCCATGGACCTTCTGTTCTTCATTTACTTACTGCACTTAATGGTCCAGTTCCACCATCCTTGTCCTCACAGTCCTCCTAAGAACCTCTTGAGCAACCTGCCTCGGTGTGCCATCAAGCTCCCAAGACTGGGGTGTCTACTCAGAGATCAACTCTGGGATCAAATCATAAACACTTCAAACAACACCTAGGAAAACCCATGTTGTTTCCTGCCTGATATTGTTTTCTTGCCCCACCCTGATCCTCCACGTTTCCCATTTCCTGAGCCTGGCCGTCATTATTTTCCCTTCACATATCCTACAACACAGTATTTACCTTGTTCTTTAGAATGCGACCTAACTCCCTGAACATATGCAAAGTCTAAGCCCACCACCTCATTCCTTCCCCGCTATGACAACAAAATGCCTTCTCCCAAGCTAAATGTTGCGATACAGGTGTGGCTTCTTGGACCCTCGAGGGGGTGACACTCCTAGCCCCAGAGGGTCAGCCCTACTGGCCTTGTGGAGTAACCAGAGGCCTGCCTTCTCTTCACTGCTCAACTCCACCATTAAAAATATCTCACTGACTGCCCCCTCCAAGTGGCACTACCCTTTTTGTCCATTACTGCTGAGGAGAAAGCCCCTTTCCCTCCCTTGTGACATATCCAACTCTCTTACAACTGTATCCACACTTGAGGGAAAATGACTCCTGTGAGTTCCTTTCTCCTGCCAGCCCCCACAGAGATCCTCAAACTAGGTGCTTGCCACTCACATAAAACCTCTTCACAGTGGGTCTGTAAATGTAAACAGAGCGTCACCTTATATGGCCGCCCAGAGAAATACATACTCTAAGCATTGACACAGAGTACATCAAATCAGATGACCATACTATGTGCATAAAATATCAGAGAGATGAGACTCAGATGCTTGCTTTCACAGATATACCTTTTATTCTATTTCTTCATCACATCTAATCAAAGGGATCATAACTATAGCTGGGCACTGGTTGCTCCTTTCCATCCGAATACAGGAAATGGTTGGTATTGCCAACTTTGGATAATTTTTGCCTGTGTGGCAAGGTAAGAGTGAGAGGGTGAAGGCAGGTGGGGCGGGGGGATTTGGACTTGCAAATAGATGAGGACTGCATTAACTTCACTATTAACCTTCACAACTTTCCTTTCCAGTAAAAAACGCGTTTTGCTGTTTAATAATGAGCATCGGGCTATGGTTACTCAGCTCTACTCAACTTATCAAGCACTGCAAAGCAGCCTTTTATCAGAATTTTCTAACAGTATGGAATTTCAAAGGGTAGAGAAGTAGATTGCACAATACCATCATTGTGTCTGATGCATGTATTCAATTACATTGTTATTAAAGCCTCGTTGTGGAGTTTTGTAAAACTGGTTACAAAAGTAAAATAATGATTAAGTTACTGACATTGCAATAAGAGTCTTTTTATCGCAAATGTTTTTTTATTTTGAAATGCATTATTATTCCAGTTTTAATTTCAGCTTCCTCCCACTATTAACGCTGGAGGATCTTTTTAGTCAGAAATAGTGTAACAAACCAACTTCCTCCCACCATTAACTGTAGAGGAACTTGTTAGTCAGAAGTCGTGTAACAAGCCCTCAAGCTTGTATGTTAACAAAGAGATTATGCACTTTACATATTTTTAGATCTGGCTATAGGCACTGAAAATGCATTAATACCTCATGTTATCAAATTTTCAAAGAAATACAATTTGAAGACAAACAAATAGACAGGTGGCCTTTCACCCCCTTCAGCTTTTGGCTTTCGTGAGTTTTTCATAGTTTGGCACTGCTTGTATAGACAGTCTACAAAGGCCACGGTATTTTGAGGATGGTTCCAGTTCTGTTCCCATTGGGTGTTGTTGGTGAAGTGGGCAATCAAGTAGTTCATCTATTAGATTGCAGATGGAATATATAGCTTGAGACCCAGTGACACACTATTTTAGTTGGTAATTTACAGCTTTCCCGTATAGTAAATGCTTTCTGTTTGGGTGCTGTAGCCTCTCATTAATGCTATGAAAAAACAAGGAGACCCAAATACAATCGGTCAGGGACCTTTGGGTAATTGAACTATTTCTAAAGACAGTGGTCCCCAGACAGAAAATAAGTTACAAATAAATATAGACCCAATCAGTACTATATTTTAGACATCTGTCCAGCCGGACAGATATTTAATATGCAGTCAAATAATGTTTACAGACAATAAACATGGAACAGTTTAAGTGGGACACAAGCCTGCATCCAACTTAGCAAGAAAGACGTACAACATAAAGTAAAGGGTTCAGGCAAAGGAAATTGTTTGTTTCAAGCACACTTCTAATCGAACAAACAGAATATACATGAGACACCATTACATAGAAATTAGGACATTTTCAAAGGGTGTATATGGTGTACAAGGTGTCGACGGCGTTTCGATCCCTTAAAAGAGTAATGGGATCATCCTCAGGACATTATAAATAACATGCCTGTTTCCATATGGCATAAATTGCCAACGTGAAGAATGGAGCTGTGACAAAGGGTCTTGAGAATCAAGAAGAATGGAAGGCCACCGGCATAGGATCTGTAGGGAAGGTGGTCTTAGTTATAGTCCTGGGGAGTATGCACCGGAGTCAAGGTTCCGGTAAGGGAGTTCCATTGTGGACATAATTCCAATGAAAACCAAGCCGCATTAACGGTCTTGAGCCGTATTACAGGCCAGTGCGTATGTAATCTTGGGTCCGTCACAGCCTGGGTGTTTCCGGTCACAGGCATGTTATTTATAATGTCCTGAGGATGATCCCATTACTCTTTTAAGGGATCGAAACGCCGTCGACACCTTGTACACCATATACACCCTTTGAAAATGTCCTAATTTCTATGTAATGGTGTCTCATGTATATTCTGTTTGTTCGATTAGAAATGTGCTTGAAACAAACAATTTCCTTTGCCTGAACCCTTTACTTTATGTTGTACGTCTTTCTTGCTAAGTTGGATGCAGGCTTGTGTCCCACTTAAACTGTTCCATGTTTATTGTCTGTAAACATTATTTGACTGCATATTAAATATCTGTCCGGCTGGACAGATGTCTACAATATAGTACTGATTGGGTCTATATTTATTTGTAACTTATTTTCTGTCTGGGGACCACTGTCTTTAGAAATAGTAGCCTCTCATTAAGGCACAGTGCTGTTCACTATGAACTTGAGAGTTCATTTATTTCACTTTGCTGCTGTGATAACGTTGATATGAGCCTTTTTGTTTGCAAAGTAAAAGTGTGCACAAATATATGCTTTCTTAAAGATGCAACGAACATACTGGCTCTGTGCAACAGACTGTTGTGTACGCCTTTTACATTTACCTCTTTCATTTTTACATTTACCTCTTACAATGCAAACATCATCTTGCGACTGCATTTCATAATACCTTTCTTTGAGGGCAACTTTACAAGCTCAGTCTATTCAGCAAAAGGATTTTACTCTTAGTTTCCATATTATTGTACAATAAGATGTTAGTTTATTATGAGATTTTATTTCTAGGACAGCCGGGGGTAAAACACACAAAGTCCCCTATTACCAAACACTTCCCCTAACAAAAGGCCAGATATACTGGTTTGGCCAAAACTTCCTTCTTCATTTCATTGAATTCTGCTGAAACTGGAATGTTGAGCTGCAATGGTGTTATTTAGTGGTTTTGTTAGACATGGGGTTTCTGGTTGGCTAGGGTATGCACCTAAGCCAAGCAGAACCCACCACTTTAGTCAGAGCAAGTCAGATACACACCAAGATAAACTGTGCTCACCTTCTGGTAGCTTGGCATGGGGCAAGTAGGCTTATCATCAGAGGCAATGTGTAAAGCGTTTGTGGAACACACACACACAGCAACACAATGAATACACCACAAAAGGGACTCTGCAAAGTGTTATATAAAAATCGGTTCTATATTCTCCATAACAAAATAAAAGTGCCCTGAGTCCTAAAGCGAACAAAAAGAAGGTCAGAAAAATAGGCAGAGGAAGGCAAAAACTTTGGGGATAACCCTGCAGAAAGGACCAGGTCCAACATAACCCTCTTCCAGCCTAAAAGCCAGGGCAGACTAATTAATACCTTGATGGACTTCCCTGCTCAGGGCGATAGAACATGGACCTTGGCCTGCTACTGCAGGAGCACGTGCCAGTTCTATGCTGCTCTGAACCCAGTTGGATCCCTCTGTCTATACTGTCAGGGCCCACTAAGCTAACCCATGGGGAATCCTTCTCCTCATCTGTAGGCCCCATCTGTGAAGCGCCTAACTTTAATTTGCTCACTGATGCATCCCAGTGGGCAGATAGTACCACCATGGCCAACAAAGTGATATGCCCATTCCACCCCTTGGGCCTGACTTCTGTTCCCAACTGAAGGAAAACTCTGCCCACAAGGACAGCAACCAACAGAGGTCACTGAGAACTGGCAGTGTCCAGAGTCAGGCTATCCAGGGGTCTCTGTCCTCTGTGGTTTCTCAGAGTGGGGGGCAGTAGCCCCAGGTACTTCGCATCCTTTTTCCACTTCACCTCCCACCAGGTCAGGAGCGGTATCCTGAAACTGGTCCTCCAGCCCAGGGTCTGTATCCTTGGGATGGACAGGAGTCAGGGGTGAGTCCTTCTTCCCTCTGCCCCTCCTTCTGCAGTTCCGTACCCTCCTTCTGGGAGTGGTACCCCCAGAATCCAGAACTGTCAGGGCGCTTGTGACAACCAACCTGCTCAGCTCTCCCACCAGTTCAAGGGTGCTGTCTTGCTACTGGTCTTCCAACCCAGGGACTGTACCCATAGGCTTAACAGGGGTTAGGGGCGAGTCCTCTCTCCCCCTAGCACCCCATCTGGTCTTCTGCACCCTCCTCGGCGGAGTTGTATTGCCAGACATCAGAACTGGTTGGACGCAGAACCCACCACTCTAGTCAGGACAAGTGAGATACACATCAAAATAAGCTGTGCTCACCCTCTGGAAGCTTGGCAAAGAGAAGGCAGGCTTATCAGTGCAACAGTAACACAATGAATACACCATAGAAGAGACTCCACACAGGGTTATATAAAAATAGATGCTATATTGTACATAACACAGGAATACGAAAATGACATGTATCAAAAAGTACTTTGCAAGTAATGCAGAATGTAAGTTTAAATGACGTAAATTGCAGTGAAAACATAGGGCACAGCGCACCTGCTGTACTACTACACTTTATACTGTAATTTCTGTGCAACCCCAATGATAGAAACCACATAAGGTGGGTCACCTGCAGGAAGGAAACATCATGATCTAAAGAGATTGCATTTTACTTCTAAGAGTTTTACCTTTTTTGCTATCTTAGTAGATATTAAGGTCATTATACCCCCTGCGGGACATCCTTGCTGACTTCTTTTTGCAGGCCTATTGGAGAAACCCATTGATTGTAGGGGTTTCATCACACAGCCATGTTTCTTGAAGAAACATAATCTCAAGAGTGTTAGCTAGTTTTTTAAGGCTTTCTAGTTTTGACTTTCTCCCAGGCCCATTAATGTTCCATGTTAGTATCCCAAGGCTTTGCGATGACCCAACACCCTAACTGATTTCGCTAAAATACCCCTCTTCCCCCGGGACAGTCTGAAAGGGGCCCGCATAACTATTTTCAAATCTCCAATTACCCCAGTGTTTGCTTGTCTCAGTGGTATCTGATCTATTAGTCTGACCTGTGTTGATCCATGACCAGTGTGGTGCCTCATGAATGATTTACCTTGATGTCCTACTTTGGGCAGTTCTACTTCTTATACTAACCTTATCCCTTCCTTTTGCACTTCTTTATCTGCCTTTAACAGAGCTACCTTTACCAGCCTTGAATGCATCAAGACTTTCTTTATTTCGTTTCCCTTGCTATTCCGAGTGAACCCTACTTGTCTAAGGTTCTTGGTTCCTATTTCTTTGAGGCTGGTACATTTAGAGAAGGCGGATAGAAGTTGTGACCGGTTTAAGGGACGTAGCTTTCCCATTTTTTCCCACCCCTTCCTGGTTGGGTTGGTTCAAAATATAGCCACATATTGGTTTCATTATTCTTTTCTATACCCTAAAAGCCCACTCTATCCTGCTCCCACTACTTACTAACTAATGCATTAACCTTTCTTCCCTTTTCCACACGTGCTCCTGTTTTCTTTTTATCTCCAGGTCCCTCGACCTGTTGATTGTCTATTGTCTTCTCACTTTTCTTTTGTGGTTGTGATGAATCCTTCCTTATTCCTTTTTGAACTTTCATTCCCTCTTCTTCAGAGGACCCCTTCATTTTGCATTCCTTTACGCCACCTACAGAGCCTTTTATCTTTTGCTCATTCACTTGTATGAAACCTCCCCCATCATTTTTTCTCTGCTGCTTCCCATTCATCCCCTTCCCCATTCCCTTTTATGGGGTCTTACTCTCTCTTTTAACCAGGGTGAATATTGCCTATATCTTGTTGGTTACCCCCATTTCATTACGAGCATAGGGCGTTTGGAAATATACACATTCTGCAATTCCGTCTGCCAAGGGGCTTCCCCTGCACTTTCCATATTTCGACTAGCAATTTCTACAGGTCTAACTATAGTCGGCATATGGTCCCGCATTAATTTTAGTTGTCCCGCAATGTTCTGTAGCTGACCTTTTTGGGCCTCTAAGATATCATTGTACATCAGGGTTACTTCTAATAGTAGTTGTAATGTTTTTTGTAGCATTATCATTATATCCAGCATAGACGCTGATGATGTCGCCGTAATTTCTATCCCTAGCGAAGAGTTTTGCGCTGAGCCTTCTATGGCTCATTACCTAACCCCAGAGGCGGCTCCATGCTCTTTTCCTGCTAAAGTTCTAGAAGCCATGCGATAATCCCCCTTCTCTCCCTCAATACATTCCTCCATCAACTGCAATACTTCTTTATCTTGAAGAGAGAAGAGCCGCGGTGACGAGGACAGTCTTAGTTCTAAAGTAAATGAATTCTTATTACATATCTTGCAGGCTCACAGAGGATGCGCATAGATCTAGATAGGCATTGGCTAATATTCTCATCCTCCAATTGATGCACTTCTCCGGTTATCTGTGAGTGTGCTAGAAATAGTTTTCTCTTAAAGTGTTTGCCCACAAAGTCCTTAATTGATTTGGACACTGACACTCCCCTCTTCTCGCTTTATAGGGGGCTTTTGGATAAGTATTTCTTCCTTGTATTTCTCCGTGCTGTCCATATCTACTCTTCTCTGGGGTTCCTCATTCTCCCTTCATGGGTCCCAGTTCCAGTTAAAGCATCAGGATCAAACTGCAAGCGCTCATTCTGCCCTTTTCATATTTTCCTCTTCCTAGTGTCATCCCTTAGAAAAAATACTATAGTTCAGATGTTTAACCTTCGAAACCACCCTGGGCTCTCTTTGGTTTCCAAGAGTCCTGTTCCAATACTTTCAACGGCTGGCTACTTCCTGCGCAGTCCACTTGAGCTCCTCACCAGCCTTATGCACCTCTGCTCACCTCTTTACCTGTCCTGTGGTCCTTTAGCTGCAATAGGAATGTATCTATCCCCTATCTTTCCCCTATTACTTCTGCCTTTCCCTTTTTCAAAGACTTTCCCCCAGACACTTACCTCTGCTGTGCCTTCAAGGTTGAGTGACTGCGTGCTGTGCTGTCACTGCTTCCACCAAGTTACAAATCCTGCTGTGTTTGAACTTTTCTCCTTCTTTACTTCCTATAAAATTATCCACCTTATGCGTCCTCAATTGCTTCCTGCCTCCAGGGACCAGCAGCTCCAGTCTGGGCCCTCACCGTCCTTGTCATCGTAACCTGCAGGCTCACAGGCTCAGCGGGTGCACTGCCGCGCGTCGATCTCCTCACGCCTTCCCGCGGGGAGCCGACACATTTGCACTCAAGCCCCGCTGCAGGCCAAAAGAAAACTGCACTGATTCCCTTTGGGGCCTTGGGGGCCAGAAGACTTAGTTGTCGGCAGGGTCCTGCCTTTGTGACCGGTTTTTCAGGCAGCTCCAGCTACTGCCACAGCTGGCACTAAGTCATTTGGCACACAAGGCATTTGGCGTTCTGCAATCTACAATCTCTGCGATCTCTAATTCCATTAGACCATGGTCACTTACTACTTATGGTTTAACACAGACCTGAAAAATCCTATAGATTTCATTCTCAAGAATGGAACACACCATGGGGTTGTATCTCAAATGGGCAGAGATGTGCACACGTTTTTAGGACACGTTTTTAAGACACCCAAAGCAAAGCTGCTGCTGGTGCCAGCGTTAGGGTTTTGACCAAGGACCCTCGTAGGATTAATTCAAGAGAAAAAGAAACGCTGCACTCCCATCGGCTTTACCCTGGTAACTTCTTTTATTTGCCAATACTTATTGCAATAGAGTCACAGATACCACTAAGCGTTTCGACAATCTGTCTTCTTCCTGGTGGTTTCACATCTGTATTCAATCAGTGCTAATTGGCGATGAAGTTATGCTTGTGCCTCCTGGCCCCCCATACATTCAGAAGCCGCATCGGTACTTTGGAAACATTCCTACAGGGCATAGGACATTGCACTGTCTAAACTCCATACACTTAACTTGGAAATTCTCTGAATTAGTGCGAGCTGCAGACCCCACAGCTCGGGAACAGGGAGTAGTGGTGTCCTCTGCATTTCTGAGCTGTACTGTCTGAAGCTCATAAATGAATGTGTGTATATGCTGTAGACAGTGCGATGTCTTACAAGCATTTGCAATGCAATCGGTCTCGCCTTTGGGACCTTATATGTATTTAGCTATGCAGCACATTAGCATGGGTGCTGAAACATCTACTGTTCCTTAACATGGAGGGAAAGTAAGCACCAAACTGCAGAACACGCCAGGTATGGGAACACATGGAGAGAAATATTGCCTTTCAGCAGGAAATGGTATAGTTCAAAGCTCTGTTTTTAATATCAAATCAGGGCCTTCGGTGGTCATATGACTGAAAATACAAGATTTGAAAAAATATTATTGTCTACGGGTGCTTGTGGAAGACAATTTCTATGGACTGGAATCTAGAGAATGCTAAAGTGATTCTGGTATTTTACTGACCTCTGCTGGTCGTTTTCTATCAAGAAAGTTAAATAGAGGCAGTTGCCAAAATTTTTAAAAAAAGAAAGTCCCTCAGCAGAAAGCAATTCTGGTATTTTACTGGCCTCTGCTGGTCGTTTTCTATCAAGACAGTTAAATAGAGGCAGTTGAACAGAAAACAAAAGTCCCTAAGCGGAAGCAGACAAGTCTTAGGGCTGATCTCCAGAGCCCACAAAGTACATGCACATATAAGTATATAATATGTATATACTAAAGTATATACAAGAAGTCTCGAATGCTCGACCTAAAAAACAGGGGGCACAATTCTGCTCCGTACCAGCTACGGCCGGACTGGGGAACCAAAAGAAGCCCTGGAAAAAATGCTCAAACAAGCCCCACTCTCTTATTATCCTTATGCTAACTCTCTCTTTCCATCCATCCATCCATTCTCTCCCTCTTCTCACTCTTCTACGTCTCTGATCACTTTCCTTTACCTTCCTTTTCCCTCCTTCTATATCTCTCTCTCTTGAAGCCTCCCCGTGCCTGATACCAGGAGCTGGGGAAAGTCACAGAGGCTCCATACGTGGCCCTGGGCCTTCGAAACCGGCCTCCAAGGGCCCCAGCACACCAGGGAAATACCCGGTGGAATAAAAAACCTGTCCAGCCCTGGTGCCAGCACACCCATTTGTGATCCAGTCTATGGTCCTTATTCCATGAGTCACTGGGAATCACTGGTTGGGCGCAAACGATGCTAACTGTGCTTATTCTCGATTTTAGGTTCTGAGTTGTGTGAACACAACATACTCTCAGGATTTTCCCTGCACAAATTGCTTCAGAAACACCCTAGAGCTATTTTCAATTGAAAAGAGGTCGGAATGGGACACAATGTGAAAATTCTGATTCTGGTGCAGTTAAAACGATTCTGTACATTGCTCTTCATTCTGACTTGAAAAACGTAGAACTTGGGGTTGTATTTGCCTCAGAAACAAACACAAGGGGGCACATGCATCAAGATAAGGAATTGCGATTCCTTAATAGCGACTTTTAAGGAATGGCTATTTAGGAGTCGCAATTCCTTATACATGTAGGAATCGCAAAATAAATAGCGATTCCTACCCATTCCCTAATAGCGAATCGCAAATTGCGATTCGCTATCAGGGAATGCATTCCCATTCATTCCTATGGGCCTAGAGGCCCATAGGAATTAATGGGAAAGCATTTGCAATTTGCGATTACCAAATAGGTAATCGCAAATTGCGAATGCAATTGCAAGGGTGCTAGGGGGCCTAAGGCCCCCCTGATGCACCCTCAAAAAGGGTAAGTGTGCACATGTGGCGCACTTATGCGCCACATGGCACTTTGAAAAATGCAATTTTGTGCATTTTTCGAAGGATTTGCAAGTTAACATCAACTTGAAGTTGATGTTAATTTGCGAATCCTTAATGCAAAGTCGCATTTTTAAAATGCTTCATGCATTGCATCTAGGAATCGCAAATTGCGATTCTCTAAATGCATTCACAAAATAGGTAATCGCAAAAATTGCGATTACCTATTTTGCAAATGCATTTAGGTTTGATGCATCGGAAATGGCTTTTTACCGGTTGCAAACGGCGACCGGTAAAAAGCTTGATGCATGTGCCCCAAGATGTGGTAATGCATTTACCCCAGGGCAATGTTACTGCACTGTAATTCCAAAAGGGTTGAGAGGAGGGCATGTAGTTGTTTCTGTCTCAAATTAAGATGATCCAAACCCGACTCAACATAGGTCCATAGGGGGCGGTTGATCTCCCAGGTCCGAACTGACGAGGTCAAAATGGGCCAAACATTGGCTATAGTGAAAAACCTCCTATATTATTTTATTGAAAAAGGATTTGACCAGCTCCTGTATTCTTAATGAACAAAATGGAGACCCGGGACCTCTGAAGGTGCACCCAATCACAGCAGCAACACAACAAGATGTTCTTATATCAAAGTAGCAAATGCAATCAGATTTTTGCTTGGAAATGATATTAGATAGTGATGTAAAGCAGTACTCCAAACAGGGGCGTAAATAAGCTCCCGCAGCCCCTGCAAGGGGGGGGCATTCATGCCAAGTTCAATGAATATCTGACTATGAAATATTGGAGACTCACGGTCGGCACCTCATTACATTCTGCAGGGGGCCCCATCATTTTACAATACTCCACTGATGCCAAATAGGGTGCAGTGATGGGGTTTCTACAGATAGCACTAGGGTAGGTACCCATATATACCTTGAAGAATAGGTATTGTATAGTTTTTACTTTGTTGATTGTTTTTTATATTGTGCCACACCACTCAAAATTGACTTCAGAGCACTAACTCAAATTCATATTTCTAAAACTTAAGGGTACATTTATTGAAACTTTGTGTGGGTACTTATTTGAGGCAATACAAAACATAGATTCTATTTAGTATACATAAATAGATCTGTGAGTGCAGCACATCACTGCGGTGCAGTTGCAAGCTTGAGTAAATATATACTCAAAAAAGACTCCTTGCATACAATATGGAAAATGTATAGTGACAATTTAGAGATACTGGCAGGAATCGAGAACGCAGGAAGGATGTTGTTCAAATTGCGACAAAATGCTTTCCAAAGGAGGGTGTGGCTGGGCTTGCAGTGCAGTCAGGAGATAGACTAGCCTTCAAACACTTAGAACAAGTGACCTTTGTTTTGGACCGTCGTGTATTCGTCATGCTCAAGCAAGTCGAAGGCTGGGAGCGAGGCCTGCTGAAATGAGCAGCAACAGAAGTGACAGCCGTCCAAGTGGGAGGATGAGGAGACAGGCTGATAACATTCCAAAGGAAAGACACATGGGCCAAGTTTCCACCGGAAAACAACAGTCACAGACTCGCAGAAACGTGCAGTACTATGACCTTCACACAAATCTGTAATAACACGGCAGCAATGGCAGCCCCGGTTTATCAGAAGAGCTTAGGAAAACCTTCCGGCACCATCTTGGCTATTTCAGTCAAGTAAATGTTACGCATACGTTGTAAGGTATGGATAAACAAAAGCTTTTAAGCGACACCTGAAGGGGCATCTGTGTGCCAGGCCGGTACATTCCCTTTGGAGCTGCGCAACTTCACAAGCACAATGCCAGCGGCTTTGGATAATGGTTGAATTTTATCGAATGCTGTGGACAAGGACAAAATAAAAATGTAGGTTTGGCCTACGGACGGCTTTAACTGTTTGGGTAACATAATATATTACAACAACAAAAAAATACATGTGTATATACATCCATACAGGGACTTTTAGTTAGCCCTCTTCATCCATTGGTCTGTTCAAGTGTTCTTCACATTTCTCTTCCGCCCACCACAGCACACAGCATGCCATGGAGCAATGGGGACTCCACTTCATCCTGCATTTTGACTGATCACACGTGCACACCTGCCTTAAAAAAATAGTACACTTCAGTGCCAAGGATGGGGTGAGTGGCAGCTGGGCTACTCCTTAATTTTCATATTTTTTTAATGGTTAACATTTTTTTGGACATTGAATATTTTGAAATAAATAAAGACATTGCACCGGTGTCAGGACAGACCTATTGGCTTTGCCAATTCATGTTGATAAAGAATCTGTAATAAAATCTAGCATGGTAAAGACTTTAATCTCGTCCAAAACGTACACCAGCACTCTAGTGTATTAATTTATAATAAAAATGTGACTGTTAGCCCTTTGTTGTTCTGACTTATGCAAGCTGGGCCATATGATGGTAATGCTGAGAGTCACCACGTCACAGGATCCATGTTGAGACTCCAGACAACGCGACTCTTGAGCCTTCACAGGTGGAGTTCCCATCTACACAAAGAGGCGGTCATGTTTCACAACTGAGTAGTGTACTCCAGCCCCCATCAGGAGATGAATCATCGGTGTAATTAATCCACACGGGCGAAGAGGAAGAAGTAACAAAGCTTTGCATCTTGTATAGAGTACAGTGACTCATAATGCACTTTCTGTGCCACCCAAAACATTGCGTGACAGACGGGCGGATTCTCTTCTGACCTTCTTTCAAGATTTTCGTGTATTTCCTGGTGGGTGGTTCCACATCAGGCATTATCTGTTTGTGGTATTACTATTGAGGGTGGAGAATGGCAACTGCTATTATGCGGTTGACATTCCTAGCTCTGGGGCGTAATGCAGGCCTCTGCGGCCCCTGTGGCCTGGGGGGCCCTCAACCATTCAGGAGGCCTCCAACACTCCAAGGGGCCCCCATTGAGCCTAAGACCAATGATTATCTGTGAGATATGGGAGACTAAGGTTCCTCTCATCACATTCTGCAGGAGGTGGGGGGGGGGGAGCATCTTTTTGTATTATGCCACTGGCCAGTGGCGTAGCTCGCTGTTGTGCCGCCCATGGCGGTTACTGCGTTTGCCACCCGCCCGGTGGCCACATGAAGAGCGGAGGGGGGGGAGGAATGCTGGCGAGTCCCGCAATGGCTGCCCCCCCACGGCCGCAAATAAGAGCGGGGGGGTTGGGCGCCCCCAAAACTCGTGCCGCCCGGGGCGCACCGCCCGCCCCCTCCCCCCCCTCCCTTGGTACGCCACTGGCCTAGCCCTTTCCGAAAGCACTTGAATCTGGCTGGAGCTTTTCATAGGTATTTTCAGAAGGCTCGTCTGAGCATTGAGACTTAGCCTCATACACCTACTGCTCCCAAGATTGAATTTGGCTGTCGGTGAGTGCCCCTTGAATCCAGAGAAGAGGAAGGAACTGGTATCTAAATAAATGAGCTGTCTGATGGCTCTCTTTCATATCACTGTGGCTCTGCTTTACATACCAGATGCTGCTGACAAGCACCACAACTCACTCACCACTAAGAAAATGCTATTTTTTTAAAATCATTCCAGCAAATTCTGACGTAGGTCATGGTTACAGTCCAATTCATAATTTGAACAGTTTCTCATTTTTCCAAGCAAATTGGCAATATTTGCTTGCGAGTGCTACTTTGTGCTGAAAATGGATGTGCTGTTTTCTAGCACTTTAACTTTAAAACTGTTTTCATGCAACTTTAAAACTGGACAAATGTAAGTGATCTTTTTTTCTAAAACAATTTAAAAGAGGCACAAAAGTCCTGATCTTAATGTGAAAAAACACTTGCATAAAACTTTGTGATCTGCGAGAAGGAAGAGTAGTTTTTATAAGATTTGCAGGAACGTCATGAGAAAAGCTTTGCAACTTGACACATCCCTACCCAGAACACAAAAAGTAATTTGTATATCAACATGCCAAAACGATTAGGGGCTGATGTCAAGGCCTGCGCGAAAAAGGTCTCTCCGGTTTCCTGTCTGATTGCCTATGGAAAGGGTTACTACTCCTAGTAACAATGATACCCCCATATACTTCCATCCATACCGAGTGCTTAGTTTGTGCCGGTGGGTTCTGGTGCTCGTCACCCGCACTTAATTGTCAGCACAGGCTCTAGTGGCAGGCCACCACATGGTGGCGCTGCTTTTTTAATTTTGAAATGAGCACAACAACTGCATTTTTTAAGTCAATATACATTGAAAATGAATAATACCAGCCTCTCATGCCATTATTATAGCTTTGTGTGGCCTGAAATAATTTGAATAGTCACACGTAGGAGTGCAGTGGTTAGGTGTTATGTTGGTACTGTCATTTGCAGCGCTGGCAGGATATGGTAAGTGCAGGCTGCATTGGCCTTCCGAGAAGAGCCCTGGCACTTAATTTTTTGCAAATTAAGCACTGTACATGGCAACATTTTAAAACAGGTAAGTGGAAGATTTTGAAAAATAAATCGGGAGAAGGGATTTCCACCATCGATTCGTACTGGGCAGAGGCAATTTTAGACGGAAAACAGCTAAAATGAATGCCATTTTGGGATTGAAAAATCGGGAGTCTGTCGCCTGAATCGGGTCTATTGGCATGTGTGTACTATAATACACATATGAAAGGTGTTACGTGTCTCCTTAGGAAGGTCCCTGTTAAGAGCAAATAGCTTCAAGGGCAAAAAACCTCCTTGGCAAACTTGATAGTTTTTGATTGTAGTTGTGCTGAGCAAGACACCGAACCACCCTTATTCAGGGGTGAGACTGAACCCAGCAAACATTTTCCTGAAAGCCATATCCAGGAGAAAAATCTGGAAGTAAAGGCAAGGGTGTAGCTCGGTCACTAAGACTGGGGATGGGTGAGCTTCAGAATTTCCAACAATCACGTGATGGCTTATTATGTTAATCATTATATGGGAAGCAGCACATGAGGGGGGCTAAAGGACCAGTGGAAAGGTAAAGGAGTGTGGATTCTGAGGTGTAACTTAAAACATTGTATTTTGTAAAATACCTATGTTTTAAGACCTTGAAAACAGAGACAAGACGAGTGTGTGTTTTTGTTTGAGTGAGTATTTTAAATCCCAGGTGGAATTAGAGAGACACCTAAGCATACCCGACTGAAAACTCCTGTATTCAACTATTTATTAAAAAAGGCCTTTATTAAGGGGGTTGTAACACCCCAAACACCCCCCCCTGAAGCTACGCCCCTGGTAAAAGGCAAAGTTCAGGGACAAAAATTAATAGCAATAAGTGCAATGAAAAATCAGGGACGAATGCTTTGCAAAGTATCCTTCCCCAGCCCAAGTGTGCCTAGAGATGCTTACGAGAGGAAATGATATCAAAGGAAGAAAAGTAAAGACCAAATTAGATTGCGGTTTTTATACAGCAAACCTTGGAGCGTCAAACATATTGAATAGGAGTAGATTTAAGGTTAGACCTTCATCCTTTTTCAGCATAATGGTTTTTCCTATAAATAGCTTGCGAAGGAAGATGCCTACATTTGACACCACTTATGCCTGTGCGTCTTAGTATACGAATCTTGCAACCAACGCTCCACATGGCCTACAAAGCAGATGCAACACTGATGCTGGTGATAGAGCGCAGTGATATTCTGAAAATTGTAGGGGTACATTATATCCATGAATAGTCCGTACCCGCATATATTCTTATGTGTGTTAATCTTAGTTAGAACCTGTGTTGTAATAATCAGTGGTAAATGAAATGTTAGGATGAGTTGTGCCATTCAAGAAACGTAAAATGGCATTTAGAGGGAATCATGTAATTTTCGATGTTCATTGCAAATGTTTAATGAAGTAGCTTATGTGTAATGTAATGCATTAGATTTAAATATGTATCATGTTGAAGTTGCACACGCATAGGTGATTAATTGTGTCTTAAATGTGATGAAATGTGGTGCTTGCAGATGTAACATTTAAATGTGTGTTTAATTTGATGTCAAAGGCCTAGATGGAGTATTTGTTCTTTCGGGTTAAGAAAGGCCTATTCGTTTTTCTTATGTTAGCTGGTTTATGTATGCCTGAAATGTATTTTCCCCTGGTAAAGCTCTCATTTGGAGGCAGTCAGCGAAATTCATGTGCGTGCAAGGTTGTTCTGTTCTCAAGTTCTCGTTGCAGGTGCAAGGATACCGTCCTCGTTAGTTAGAATAACGCCTTTGTTTAGGAGTTAGGTATGGAGGAGACCTGTTACAAAGTATTCAGGAATGCCGATAATTGGGAGCCGATATTTTCTTTTGCTGAAGAAGCCTGAGACCCAAGGACACACCAACCGTCGCTGGACCGAGTACAAGTTTTGGTGGAAAATTACCTACGAGAGGTGCCTGGCCAGAGGAGGTGTTTCAGGGGCGTGCCTATCAATTGTGCATTTTGTATTAGGGACAGTGCCCCGAGGGATGAGTTAGCAGAGAGCCGTTAGAGGGGTAGAAGGAAGGGATCGATTCTTAGAATGAAGACTTAGAACGATTTTGTAATCTGGGCTACTGACCTTTACAACGTGAGTGTACTTCTTAGGAAGTCTTCACGAGCTGACATCTTTTCTTGATCTTGCTTGGGAAAATGTTAAGTAGGGATGCCACTTTGAGGATAGTGTAGGGATAGATTAACAGATTTCCAGCACAGCCACTAATGAAGACCAATATAGATGTTGGTGCAGTTATTGCCTGTTTAGTATTTTTGGAATTGCTTATTCTCTTTATGTTGTATCGGATTAGACTGGTTCGTAGGATGGACTTTGTATTAGTGCCTACGTATTTTTACAACCTCGTCCTGAGGTGTTTGTATGTTCAGTTATTTTTGGTTTTGTAATAAACCCCTAAATTTGGAATTCGGAGTAAGTGATCCTTTCCGAGTTTTACATAATTGGTCCATGCTGGGTTGGCACAAATGTATTGTTCCTCCCCTTTACACTTCTCAGCAGGTAATAAAGGTCCAGTCGACCGAGGGTTCCTAGTAAACTTTTACTGTGGAATCCGGCGTTATCAGTTGCTAGCGAGAGGATGGTTACCTCTGTAGTAAGGGGAGACGTAGAGAAGGGTAGTCATTGAGTCCCCATAGAGCCCAAGTGATGGTTATCCAGTGGACTGTGAGCGGAGGACGACGGCGTCTGATGGAAACCGACGGCGAGTGATGGTGTGGCGGAAACAGCAGTTCGTGGTAGAGGGAGTATGAACAGGGATGTATGTCTGTTAGATTGCTGTGTTGTTTTGATTGTGTGATGTCTTGCGGAGTTGGAATGAGAGTTGAGTGATTGTGGTTTTGGGCCGAACGCGTGCGGTACATGAGATTGATCTATCGATATCCCGGGATAAGATATTGTGGTGTAGAAGACACCCAGAGTTGAAATTGTCTGACCAGAGATTGTGGGAGTCATGAGACGTCGTTGACTAACCCACCGGTGATAGGGAAACGTGTGTGTAAGTGCGTGAGTAACCGACGCAGGTCATGGGTTACTGCATGTGGAACATTGAGTGATTGGATCCTATCGATTAAATATTCGACTGTCCGGCCGTTCGTGGGCAGATAGTCTGAGGCAATTGTCCGGTTGTTTCGTGGACAGACGGTTGCCAGAGTTGAGGTCAACAATTACGTGAGACTGTCCGGTCGTTTCGTGGACAGACAGTCAGAGAAGTGACTGTTCGGTCGTTTGGTGGACAAACAGTTATTTCATTGTATGAGTGAGACGCGTGAGTGTGCGAGAGACGAGTTGTAAAGGAGGGGAACTGCTGCATGAGGAGGAAGAGTGACGTCAAAGAGTGCCGCACTGCGATAGGTCGGTTGGTGTGAAGTCGCGCGGGTATTGGTGGAGTGTCATCAGGAAGTCGAGCGAAAACAAGAGAAGAAAAAGTTGATTTCATCATGAAATGTTTTACAGTTTTGCGAGACATGTGTAGAGGAGATAGAAGAGTGGTTACTCGAGGAGGAGAAGAAGCTCCACCCGAGGATACCCCAGCCCATTATATGGCTACGAAGGTGGGGTTGCATACTATAATTTGGCTTGAAAATTGGCATAAAATGACTGAAAAAGAGGGAGAATTGGCTTTTCCGCGTTATGGCACTTTCAGGTTGGAAGTGTTGTACCAATTGAAAACAGTGATGTCTTCATTGCGACCTTTACCCAGACCAACACAGTTTGAGGCGCTACATGCATGGATGAGAGCAGCGCATGACAGGAAAAGAGACCGAAGTCAGGAAAGGGTGAAAAAGTCGATCAGGGCGTTTCAAGATGCACGATGGGACGCATTGGAGAAGAGATGGAGGGTGGAAACTATTGAAGGGGATAGGCTATTCCCGTTGATGGTAAGAGTAGGAGATATGTGTAACCACAAAACCCAGAATATATCTGGGATGAGGGAACCAGAGGCACGGGGTACTGGGAGTCGGCAGCCTCCAACATAAATTGTTAAACACGACAGAGCCGTTCCCAGTGGGGTGACCTAAGTGCTAATGTTTCTTAGTTCGTGAGTGCAGGCATCTCACAAAAAGTGAAGGACAGGTCTCACACACCACCTGGTGTCATGCTTCATCATAGACCAGTCCTCGCCCTCTAAAACTCGGTTTGATAGAGGGCGGGCATGCACCTGACGACAGGGATGCACTTCTAAACTAAGTGGGGGCCCTTACAGAAAAAAGTGAGTTTAAAAAGCCATTATAGATGTCAAATAAATTTTAATGTTGCTGGCATCTATACGGTAATTAAAAATAAGGTGATCGGTGTGTCGGGGAAATTATTGTCCCCCCACCGATATCAATGGGGTCGACATGTTTCTGCCAGATGGCCCAGAAGGGTCCGCGGCATTCATCAGGACCTAAGTGAAATAACTACGGGCTCCACTCTTACCAGACCAGGAGAGGAGGAGCACACACATAGGCGCAGAAGCGGATATCGCACCACGTATCACGCTGGACCAAAGGGGTCTCCTGCCCTCACCCTCCTATGGGGCATTCTGTCCCAATTTTAGGGCTTTAAAACACAGGCCATATTACAGTGGAGTGTGATCTTGGTCACCCCATACAGTGGAAACCCTCTCACCATGGTCTGGTAAGAGTGGAGCCCGTAGTTATTTCACTTAGGTCCTGATGAATGCCACGGACCCTTCTGGGCCATCTGGCAGAAACACGTCGACCCCATTGATATCGGTGGGGGACAATAATTTCCCCGACACACCGATCACCTTATTTTTAATTACCGTATAGATGCCAGCAACATTAAAATTAATTTGACATCTATAATGGCTTTTTAAACTCACTTTTTTCTGTAAGGGCCCCCACTTAGTTTAGAAGTGCATCCCTGTCGTCAGGTGCATGCCCGCCCTCTATCAAACCGAGTTTTTAGAGGGCGAGGACTGGTCTATGATGAAGCATGACACCAGGTGGTGTGTGAGACCAGTCCTTCACTTTTTGTGAGATGCCTGCACTCACAAACTAAGAAACATTAGCACTTAGGTCACCCCACTGGGAACGGCTCTGTCGTGTTTAACAAGAGTAGGAGATACCCAGAAGAAGTGTGGTGAGGAAGATGATAGTTTGCTAGATAGATTACTATCAGAAAGACCACCTCCATATAATCCAGATTCCGTAGAGGGAAAGGCAGTATCAACAGAGGGAACTGGAGAATCGCAGACTCAACCTAGTGCGAGAGTAGTCGGAAGAATCTCAACAGGAACAGAAGGGATGGGAACACAGACACCAGCAAGCACTGAAGCTAACAGAGTTACGGTTGTTACAAGGCTACCGGATGCTCTTACAGTGCCGGTTACCATCGGCCCCATAGTGTCAGTATATGATCCAGATCAGGCAGGAAATGGAAGTCTAGCACGGTCAGTAACAGGAGAAGGGACTGGCTCAGGAGGGAATGGCCTAGTGAGTGGAATGGGTCACCTTCCGAGACCCCTAGAATCAAGTACGCCTTTGCCAGCCACTGCAGACTCCTCTAGTGGACAGGGAGATGTAAGAACGGCGAGACCAAGGTCTTTGGCCGATTCAAGATCTGATATGAGGATGTGGGAACCACCAGTGAGAAGCCCTAATGATAGGATGACAGGAGACTGGGATCGCGGGAATACAGGAAGCCGACCAGTCCTAGGGAATATAGTGGAAGGGAACCGATGTGGGGATCAGAGCAGTGAGAATGGAGAGTCGAGTGGTGCATCAAGTCGAGGAACCCTTAAAACTGCTATAAGAGCAAAGATGTTGGATGTGATGAGGTTAAAAGCTGAGGTAGACGAGATAATTAGCGGGAACCTGCCTTTGGAAAGAGTGGAGCTTTATGAACCAGACGAGTTGCTGTTTGTAGCAAAGGATGTAACTCGTAAGGCGAGGTCAGGGCATGAGAAACTGACAGACTTGGCAAGAAGATATGAGGTGGATCTGTCCAAAACAAAGATGTTGCAGGGAAGTCACAGATTGCAGTACAGTGACCAGGAACTGGAAGAGAAGAGAGTCATAGGTTCGAAAACTCACATTGGAGAATTGATTGTAGGGATATGTGCATGGAGCATGTTTGACAAGTGGGAGGAAAGATGGTCCAAAAAGAAGAGCACCAAAAGAAACGTAGGAGAGACACCGCCTCCAGGGGGGGATAATAGGAGTGGAGAATTACCCTTTGCGAGAGGTACAAAACGGAGGGTATGTGCATGTGCCTTGGAGTAGAGGTGATTTGGCAGCGTTTACGAACGAATTCCCTCGGCTGAGGGAGAAGCCTGTCGAGTGGTACAAGCAGGTCGACCGGTTTGTTAAAATCTCGAAGGTGTTGTGGGTTGACCTGAACACATTGTTTGATATCGTAGTACCAAGTGATTTGTGGGCAGCTTGTAAAGTTGCAGTTGATTGGCCGACTTCCGAACCAGACAGGGATTCTGCTACCAATGGTCCTTCACCAATTGTTATGAAAAAGTTTGAGCAAATAATTACATGGCTGAAATCCAAAATCTCACCACAAGACATTGATTGGGTTAAGATAGATCGAACTGTCCAGGAACCAAAGGAGTCCGTACATGAGTATTATGAGAGGCTCTTGCAAGCCTTTAAGCAGTACAGTGGGCTAGACACGTTAGACCCCAAGGATATGGGACAGTTCGTTTCCAAGTTCGTCTTGGGTCTGAGATCAGAAATCAGCTTCATGATTCAGCAGCATTTGATCTGCTGGCAGAACAAGTCGGTGGACGAAATACTGCGGTACGCCAGGTACTGCAGCAATGAGGTGGACTCGAAACATAGGAAGCTCAAGGATAAGCTGATGCTGGTCCAAATGCAAAATGCTGACAGGGAAGTTCAGGCACAGCCAAGTGGAGGGACGCTAGGGAGAAGACAGGGAAACAATCAAGGAGGGACCCAGAATGTGCAGGGTCTAGGAAGGGGGAAACCTGTAGACCCCAAGACAGAGATGGATGTGGCAACACTGAAAAAGACCACTGCGTGTCATCTTTGTCACAAGATCGGGCATTGGAAGCGCGAGTGTAGATTGAATCCAGCGAACCAAGTGCAACAAGAGGAAGAGACGGTGCAGGTATCTGAGGTCGTCAATACAGTGACGAGACCTAGGTCCATGCAAGGGGGGACATTGTGCCCGCAGGTGCAAGTTCTGAAACCTCCGAGAATTCCACAGGGAAATTGAACGTACCAGCAGATGCCCCTTTTCGAGGGTTGTGATGAGTATAGCTCAGACCCGTTGAAATGACGGTGCCTGAGGGGGAAGGAAGACTGCACTCTTGGGGCAGTCTTAGAGGTAGACCAGAGGGGACCGTTTGTAGAGGCGGATGTTGATGGTCATCCCACCACCTTTTTGGTTGATACTGGTGCTACCCGTTCTACTGTGAGATCTGCAGTAGTTTCCAACCTACCCCTCTCGGGACAATCAATCCAAGTAGTAGGAGTGGCGAATAAGAAAATGACTAACCCATTGACCGAGCCGATTCCTGTGAGAATAGGAACTTCCCGAGATCGACACCAGTTTGTGGTGTGCGACTCAAGTCCAGTCTGTTTGCTAGGACGTGATCTTTTGTGCAAGCTGAATTGTACCATCTATTGCATGCCCAAGGGAGTGGAATTACAGACAAATGATGATGATGCCACCTTCAAGGTTGCAAATCAGCATTTGTGCATAGAGATGTATCCTATGTTAACAGTGGAAGAGCTTCCACTTGACCTAAGAGACTCTGTTTCATTGGATGTGTGGGATTTTACAGGAGAAGAGATTGTATTGATCAGAGGTGTTGAGCCAGTTAAGATCCAGGTTAAGCAAAATGTTGAGTTTCCGAGAACGCCCCAGTATAATCTGTCACCTGAGACGATTGCAGGGATTAAACTCTGTAATCGACTCCATGATTCAGCAGGGAATCCTGAAGGAGATAATGGGCAGTCCATGCAACTCACCCATCATGGGATTACAGAAACCAAGTGGGAAATTCAGAATCGTGCAAGACCTGTTGTTGTATTCCTCTTAGGGTGTCCATATATAGGTTTTCCTGTATCATGTCCTTATATAGGCACAATTCGCCCTGCCCTTATATAGGCATAAAATCCCAGTCCTTATTTAGGCATTAAACCGTGCACTCCAAATACAGGCATGGTCTCCGACATCCGTCCACCCTAACGTCACAACGAGTTCTTGAAGAACAGACCCTTAGGCTTCGGGAGTTTCCCTAGCACAGGACTATTGATTTCTTCAGGGACTCATCTATTATGCATGAACCGTTATACCTTAAGGGTTCATTCATGACGTCTTCCGCTGTCTGATTCACGTCAATGCTAACATTCTGAGGTACCTCTCAGGTATAAATATACCTTCCCTAGCCCTTGTAAATCAGAGGAGACCTCGACTTCAGAGGAGCCCGTTTCCCGGCCTGACACACTGAGAAGACGCTGTCATCCCTGCACGCAGAGAGTCCAGCTTCCAGTGATCTAACTTCCCTTGCGGGGTGTTGGAGTTCGAGTCTGGCAAGAGATTCCTACCTCTCTCATTCTTAAGGTATGGAGCTGACTAGAACCTAGAGGGACTCTTGGCATACAAGGCATGCTAGGCGTAACATACTCTTAGTATACCATAGTAAGGAATACTCCACCTACCTCATACCTCTCCCTACACCTAGGTTAGGTTAGGTACATTGGGGTAGAACTAGCTTAGAAACGCATCGTACGAGTACTTGCATTTTTAGTATGTGTTATTTATGTAAATGAATATCTACAAACGATCATGCTAGCGCAGTATTATTTATTTCTACTGCTTACGCTGTACATTATTTATCTTGCATACTGTCTTGTGATCGTAACAGCACAAATTACTTACACGAGAAACAAGACTGTTCAATAAATCTTTTATTGAAACGCCCGTCTATTCTTTCTGTGTAACTTTGAGGAAAACTAAGCATGCACGATTGAGCTGAGTGAAACGGTTATCTATTGTTTCCACAACTCTGGGACACGTTCTGGTTCTAAAGGGAAACAAAGTGGTCATGTTTTGCGGCTGCCAGAAACTACTCCCTTCTTGTTTGTCAAGGAGTTTCTAGTGGCCTCTGAGCTAGCTGGCACAAGTAATTAAGTTTAATATACTCGATAGGGACATACCGACCTCAGTCCTATGTCAAGCCTATAGGGTATATTATTCCAATGCGCAGAGCCTATTAGGAAATAGGAGCTACACTACATGGCGCCCAACGTTTGGTAAGGCGGTAATTTAACGTTAGATACTGAGTAACTCAGCCGTGCTTTTTCTCTCAGAGACCCCTACCCATATACTCCAAAAGACGTCTGGAGTGGGCAGGGTTAAGTATCCACCACGGCTACATAGGGAAACACCCTATATATTAGCTGTCTGGTTTGCTCAACGTTGAAGGATACAGTGTTCCAAAATATTGTGCACCTTATCTTTGTTTCCTTGAAACTTGTTCTACATTTTTCAAAAAAACAAATGTCCACACGCTGGGGACAATGACACCGAGAACGGTGGAGCTGCGGCTGATCCAGCCCAAGCAGCAGTTTTTAACATTACAGGTTTAAATGAAACCGAGGAGGGTGTTATAGACATCCATCCAAACTTAAGAAGAGCCATCACTCTAAAACTCATAAAACACGGCCTACCACCAAGAGGCGGTAGAGCAGTTTTCGTGATAGAGGCACACGAATCCTTTCAGACAGAGGTATTCTATTCATGGGTAATATGTCCTGAATCCAATTCAGTAACACACATGTTTCACTTCTGCAAAGAAGATGATCCACCAGAGGAATATATTCCTTTCGAGGATATTGAAATTCCACTAACATACCAGGAGCATCAGCTCTGGTTTAAAGGCGCCCTAAAACATCACAAAAACATTACCAGGCTCGGTCCACTAGGTAGACCAGGAGCAACATGGCCGATTCTAGCCGAGCTACACACCTCATCCTGACATTGAAGAAATGTCAGACGAGGAACTACTTGTTCAACTACAAGAATTAATAAAAATCTACAGACAATTGGTCCAATATGTCATGAGGACTTTCACAGTCCAACCACCATTGACACTTCCAAATCACAATCCTCAACAGGGGAATACACTAAAAATTACACCACAGACTCTATACGCAGTCATGGGTAAAATGCCCACAAAACGTGAGCAAATTCCATTCTGGATAGCTCAAAAATTACTCAAATCGAAGCAGTATTTCCAAATACTAGCCCGTATGAGAAACACAGAATACTAACAATCAGTTTATCAATGGGGATCACACCACAACTGGAAGACTGCACCACTTGGGGCTCAGTCTTTGCTGCCATCTATACTAAAACACATGGTATTCCATCAATTGCGGTAATACCTGATGTCCTGAAACAAATTCAAAATGAAGACGGGGCAGAGCCTGCTCTAAATTTAGATATGAAATTACTGAAAAATTTCGACCAGGTCTCAACAATAATATTATCTAATATTAAAGGGGAGGCAGCAGCAGTGGCGATCCACCAAAAATTAAGGGAATTCGATGTTACAGAACATCAGACAGAACTACCCAGAATTATAGAACAATCCTATGCAGAATTAGGCAGAGATAGTTTGGGTGGAAGACCAGTGAAGCCACTAACTATCTGAAAGTCCTGAGAAGGACTCTATTAAACAAACTCCTACATCTTCTAAAAAGAAGTGGGATACTAATAAACAAAATTCAAACGAAAAACGTTCTCAATCTCGAGGTAGGTCTCCTCAAAAGGAGCCCTCTGAAAGGAGGTATAACCTCAGGAATAGGGATAATTTGAGAAAACCTGACAGGTATCAAGATACTGATACACGTTCCTCTCGTCCCTTTCAGATCTCATCACAGACTTCGGAAAGAAGAGGACGATCAGAAAATAGAGAAGAACGCGTGAAATCCAAAGAAGAAAAACACGCTCCAAAAAATAAAACAAAACCTCAATTCTCCAAAAAGAAAGTGGCAGGTCTGAAGATCAGACATGCCGAGAATACTGAGAACACAACTCAAGAACGGAGAATGGGCTCAGACAATGCTGGACAGTACAGCAGAAGTCACAATAGCTCGCCAGAACCTGAAGGAACTTCTGGAGATAGTGGACTTGAATGAGTACATTACAGTTGAGACTGTAGACACCAGGGTTAGTACTCCACAAAGGTTATATGACATAACACTCCGAATGGAGGGAGACATACCTAGACAGGTGAAAGCACTCTTTGGGAAAAACTTTCAAGGGGCTATGACATACTTCTAGCAGAAAAAGACTGGCCACCACAATTTGTCAGGGAGTGCCCACATGGCGAGGACATTATTATGCCTGCCTTCTCTAACCATATTCCAATTCATCTAAAATATACTTATGCCAGGAAATGGGCAGTAGCCCAGGCCCCAGCACTATATAAAAATCATGTAGGATGGGATGAGGACTCACCTCACCATAAAATACATCTGAAACATGAACCGACTGCACAAAGGCAGTATCCAATAAAGCAAGAAGCTAAAAAACAGGTCAGGGAGATCTAAGATCAACTTGAATACCAAGGGGTGATTGAAACCTGCACTCCTCAATGAACAACCCTTTGTTTCCTGTCTCCAAACCAGACAATACATATCGTCTAGTTTTGGATTACAGACACTTAAACACTTGTTGTAAAACATTTGCAGTGCAAAATGCACATAGCACAGCATTAATGAATAACATTGTGCGTAAAAAATATAAAACCACATTAGACATCTCAAATGGTTTCTTTTGTCAAAACATAGCACCTGAAAGCAGGTACTTAACAGCATTCTCCATAATGGGGACCCAGCGTCAATTTTGTCGTCTCCCACAAGGGTTCAAGAACAGCCCAGGTTTATTCTCAGCGAGGGTAACGGAGTTACTACAAATTTATGACAATGAGGCATTGTCCTATGTTGATGACATTTATCTGACAGACGATGACCTGGACAAACACTTGAACAGGGTGAGCACCATTATATTGGGCTTCGCCTCTGAGGGCTACAAATTCAACTTTAAAAAGTCCAGAATTGCCCATCTCAATGTCCTATTTCTAGGATATGAGCTTTCAAGTGAAGGCAAGAGCTTGACAGCTAACTTTTTAGAAAAATGTGCGCTGCTCCAACCTCCAAAGACGCTAAAAAGCTTACAATCCATCCTGGGTTTCCTAAATTTTGGAAGAACATACATTCTAAATTACGTAGAAAGGGTTAAACCTCTCTACGCATTAATCAAACCTGATTTTTCAATCAAGAATTGGACACAAGAACACACAGAAATCTTGCGTTCACTACAGGCTAACATGTTAGCAACAAATCACTTACAAACACGCGTAAGTCAACGCAACCTGGTGATCCGAATAATTTCGGGTCAATGCGGATGCACCTACTTAACCTTCAATGAGGGTGAGAAAATACCAATCGCATACAAATCTCATTTGTACACACAAGCGGAAATGCGCTTCACTTCAACTGAAAAAATTCTGACAGCAGTTCAAACCGCTGTAGCAAAAGAAAGAGCCCTAGCCCAAGGGAAACGCATTATTGTCGTAACCCCAGTACCGGCTTTAGAAGCAGTCACAAAAGCAAGCATTCCAAATGCTAAAGCATTACATCCAAGATGGATAGAGTGGGTTAATTCTCTTGCTGCAACAGATGTTGAATATGTTTTTGATCCTGATTTAAAAACACAAGCATTCCTGCAATATGAACAAGAATGTCCTCTGCCCACTGAAATTCTGCCTCTCGATCAGTACGAATTCATAATTTACACTGATGGATCCGCACAACCCGCAACAGGGGGTAAGCAAGCTTACAGTGCAGAGTGTGCAATCGTTAAAGGTCGCATGCAAGATGGTATCTTCAGACCTATGGTCACAAAAACTCAATCTCTAGGAGATTGTACAGCTCAGCGAGCTGAACTACAAGCATTCAAACTGGCACTTGAAAGTACAGATCGAGAATTCCCCACACTGATAGTGTGCGATTCCTTTTACTGTGTTCAGTCGTATAATGAATATATACAAAACTGGCTTGAAAATGGATTCAAAGATGCGAAAGGTGGCACAATAAAGCATAAAACGCTTTGGGAACAATTAGTTCAGTTAAAAAACGAACTACCAAAGGCTCACGTGATCCACACACTGAGTCATCAACGTGATGGCGTTCACGTTGCAGGGAATTCATTGGCTGACGAAGCCGCAAAGGGGGCTGTTCAGACGGCTTCCGTAGCTTCGATCACTCGTTCAAAAATGAAAATAGACAGTGAGATAATGTTGGCTGTCAATGCTACAAGCAAAGGCAGTGGTGCAGCGTTACCAAAAAAGTTTCCACTCAAGTACTCTTATGTAATTGATGCGAACAACGTTCCTTTTGCTCGAATCCCTGGAGTGGGGGATAGGGTAATTCCAAACATGGAACGTAGAGCAGCTTTAATTTATGAAGCACATTTGGGGGAGGGTCTGTCACATCAAGGGATCTCTAAAACAATATTGACGTTAAAAGAGATGTACTGGTGGCCTGGAATGAATACACAGATTCACATCTTCATCAATGACTGCATAGACTGTAAGGTACAGCGTGATGCAGAACGCCACCAGACACCATGCTACGAATGTAGCTGCCCAGTACAGACACCACTGTTAGACAGCATTAGACTATCTACGCGCATGCGTCCTTCTGGACAAATGCAATCCCACAAATACTGAATTTAGGTTCCTATGGATATGGCCTCAGCGCTCGGCTGACGCTCGAACTGTTATAAAAGATTTGCGAGTCTTTATCGGCACATACGCAATAGGCACGCTATATTCTGACCAGGGCCCTGCGTTTAGCTCTCGGGCTTACAAAGAAGCCATGGCCAGTCTGGGCGTTGCATTGCGGTACTCCTCTCCATTCCATCCTGAGGGAAATTCGGTTGTGGAAAGGAAAAACCGGGACATAAAGCAGTCTATAACAGCTATGGTATTAGGTTAGGGTGATGGGTGGGTCAAACATCTTTATGGGGTCCAACGCTCATTAAATAACTTGCCAAGAAGTTCTCTAGGGGGGGTCACTCCATATGAGGTCCTATTTGGGACAAGAATGTGGGTACCAGATCTCGATGACGTAGGCACAGTGGTGGAAAATAAACCGTTTGATATCAAAGATCGTTTGGCTGTTTTACAGGAACTCAATGAACTGAGATCAAAACAAAGCAACGTATTCCTGCAGCCAACCACCACTGGGGAAAAACCGGCGGTCCCAGCAAGGCCTGTCTGGATTCCAACAGTTGGGGATCCAGTCAGAGAAAAGATTGCGGACAAGAAGGAATTTGGACCTTCTTACAGACGACCAGTACCTGTCCTAGCAGTTCAAGGAACAAGAACAGTACTTCTGCCGCCCCTTGCTGGAAAAAAGGAGAAAAGATTTGTGTCCATCTACCTCATCAAACCACAGTATGTGGCCAATACTAAATAGTAGGCCTCGTGGACTCCGACCTAGTAGCAGACACACTCGTCTCGCTACTATCCAAGAGGTTCAGACTGAAAGACTGATAACCATCGAGACTTTAGCAGTAACAGATGAAGGACTAAGCAACAATGCAATGGAACTCATCCCTCTTGAAAATCAAGTAACAGTTCGTCCAAATACACCTGTCTACACCAATGTAGCAAGTGATCAACTGGTTCCAGCGATTTCCACAAATCCTGATGCAATTTCAACAATTGACAGAGCTGCTTCTGGCTATTTCATTAACTTTGATACGTTCTCAGAAGATCCGAGTGAACCTGAAACGACGCCAGCATCATTAACATTCAAGCAGCAAGTACAAGACTTTCTTCACTTTCTGAAAAAACTTATCTGGTTTCACCATGGATTGAACTCTGGATTATTTCTGGAATATTTGTTTTCCTGCTCTGGCTAGCTTTGGTTACAACTGTGAGCGTGCTTATAAGTGGCAGATACATCCATGTGAACACTGAAAGAAAAGATGTGAACTTACTTTTGAAACCACATAAATCTTCTCATCGTGAAGCAAGAGACTTGTCAACAGTGAACATCACAGCCGTTCCTATACAGGATGGTATAGTGTGGGACAAAACAGATTTTGATATCTTCGGCCCGACGGAACAATTGAACATTCCACATTTGTTTAAAATTTCACTAAGTGATCTAATTTCGTCCAGTACCTATTCTGATGATTGGGACTTTGAGACTGTAAACGACATAATGTTTGACCTAGAAATATCTGCTGCATTTTCTAAAAATGAATATTTAGAGGGTTCATCAGACTATGAACAACTGTATTGTTATAACCACTATGGTCATCATTATTTGCATAAATCTGCATACCCTAGAAATGTGCTTATGTTTAACCAATGGGAGCATTGTCCTACACCACCACAAGGTAGTTCAATAACATTTGCTAACAAGTTTCCATATTTTTCAGGTTACAATACATCTGATCCAGAAACGTTTTACTATAAAAATGTAAACAAAACAGGACTGAAAATTATGTTAACTAATACGAAACAGATTTACTCTGCAATATTTATTGCCCAACTGTCTAGACAGGGTTTCGACTTATGGAAAGACACAATAGACACAAAAACTGTGTGGGGTACTAAAGATTGGCAAGTACAGGGGATAGAAGCGTTATTTAGAGCCTGTATCATCCCTGAACAAATAATGTTTTTGAATGAAACTATCCAACAAACATCTTGTTTTGGACTAGCCAAGATCAAAGAGATGAAGACACCTTCTGTACCAACACCTGCCAGTGATAATAATACACAGGCAGCGGTTACAGTTGACAATATACTACAACTCAACAGATCTAATCCTGATTGGAGAAAAAATGGTTGATCTGGCCCACAGACACGAACAACTGTCAGGAAAGATTCCTGAATAAAACTCAGGGCTTTACTATTCATAGGCCAGACCCAAGATACGTCCAAAGACAGCATCCGGGGTAGTAACAACATACAGTGTAGGTAAATTATGCCTCGATTGGCTGCAGAAATCTACACTACAGGATGTGAAACAACACTTATCCTTACTTAAAGAAGACGCAGACCTTAGGGAATTCTTGCTTGGACCAAGAAAACCGCGTCAAAAACATTTCATATATGCCGGCATTTATGCTGCCTATAATGAAGCATGGAAAGTGTCACAGATGGAGGCCGCAGAACGAATACGTGAACTTGATCGTATTAATTTAGACAAAACTCTCTCTGTGGTCGACAATGGGTTAACAACTTTGTCCTCTAGAATATATTCATTGGACAACATTGTATCCTCTGCTATCGACATACTAGAACAAGATTTGGCGATGTTACAGCAAGGCCAATCTCAATTATGTTCTATTGTGTTATTAAGCTGGACGCTGCAATCATTGCGTGCGGGCTATGTGCCTTGGCGTTTTATCAACACGTCAGCTCTGTTTGCGGAATACAATCTAACTGATAAACAGATCGAACTGGCACAAAGAGGAGCAAGGTATACGGTGTTGAGCATTGAAAAACTGGAAAAATTACCATTCACAGTGGCAGAAAAACCAGCTACAGAATGGCTCATTCATGGCAAAATTACATTACCTGTGACTACTTTTCAGTTTCAGTATTGCCTCAGACAAATGCAAGCAGGCAAATATGAAAGGTTGGGTAAGGAATACATTAAGACATCTTGGGATTTACCATATACATATAGATGTTGGAGTGGGGATCGTGAAGTATTTCTGAGCGGTACACACTGTAAAAATGCACTGAGCGGTTCACTGATATGTCAGGACATTTCTTTACACGGGGCTTGTAATGGTTCTGTGGCAAATTTGTCTTGCCACCAGCAGGGTATACCAGCTGCTGTGATTAATCCAGCGTTTGGACAACTTTCTAATGGGAGTTACCTCATGTTGAATGATCAGAGTTGCTGCGGCATGTTGCCAGGCATCCCCTATCTAGTAACGGTCAACTCCAGGGTCACTTGCTGTATGCAAGTATTGTTTGCCCCAATAGACACAGCAGGGAGTCGCCTTTGTGGCCTTCGCTGAACGTCTCTTTTATAAGATTTGATACTTTAAGCAGAATGAAAGCCATTCTTTTACAACAAACAGTGCCTTTGACCTCCGCCAAAGAAACATATGATCTACAAGTAGGAAGGACTTCGGCTGAGATACAGACTTTAATACGTACAACTGCCCTATACATTTCGTGGAAATGATAGGACGTATCTTTAACATGTCAGATACAAGCGGAATTATACATGTATTTAAGAGGATCTGCTCCGGTCTGTTAACACCTTTCCAGGCAATACTCGGAATCATCCCAAACTTTGCACATTCGGTGTTTGGTGGCATACCATTAATTCTAGCACTTGTTGCCGGAATTCTATTTCTCTTCCTGCTATTACGCTATGGCCAGCCTATTCGCAGACATCACTCCGAGCGAAATGGATAAAGCTCTCCTTGAACGAAAGTGACGTGAGCGAATAGTACAGCTTTTGGGCATGAATCGTCTACGGGAACTTAATACCACGTGGTTCCTGTCGTTCAGACCAATCTGGCAAGATTGCATTTTACCTGGCCCAAGATGCCTGCTATGCGGTGAAGAATGCGTATTAGACACCTGTCTAACATTTCCATCAGCAACGCCAACGGATGTCGATACTCTGCTGGACCCGATAACGGCCCATGCTCTGTGTTGTCCCCAGAGGCTACCAATCCTGATGACAGCATTCATTGAGATCTCACAGACGCTTCCGGGTGCTGCTGAGGTACGAGAAAGATCTACAGGCACACAGGTAACAACGGACGCGAACATTGCTGCGGCCTCCTATGCTGAAAGCGATGCTTCACATCTCTGTGCAATTAATTTACTACACGAGGTGTTCCAACTGACACCAACTTCAGTGGACGATATTTTGTCTACAGAAATAGATGATCTCATGTTTTCACCAGACCCGTAAACTGACTCTGATTCAGCCTACAGTGTCCTAGAGATGCAATAGCAATTTGGCCTTCATATTTCAAAAACTTGGAACTCTTCCCATATTGAACTTTTTTCCGTTTTTTCAACATTAAATGGCACAACAATCTGCTTGAAGTAGAACTATTCTTATAGTACGGACTTCGCGGTACTTCCTCAGACACTTTGTCATCTTGGTTGTCTAAAAAGTTCATTAATTTCCATGACATGAAAAGACTTTGATTTGGAACAAATCTAATCGATCATTTTTCTGTCAAATGTAAATATTACTGCTTATTTCATTCAATTTGCATTTTTTTTCATTTTCAAATATATGCCTGAAATGAAAAGCATTGCTTAAAATGTACAGTACCTTTTGCATTTTAATGGGTTTTTTAAATACTTTTTAATGCTTTTTATCTTTAGCAATATGCGGTACTCCATTTTATGTTTAGCATTTTAAATGTTTAGCATTTATATTATTATCGTACACACGAAAGTGGAGTGGGTGTTGTATTCCTCTTAGGGTGTCCGTATATAGGTTTTCCTGTATCATGTCCTTATATAGGCACAATTCGCCCTGCCCTTATATAGGCATAAAATCCCAGTCCTTATTTAGGCATTAAACCGTGCACTCCAAATACAGGCATGGTCTCCGACATCCGTCCACCCTAACGTCACAACGAGTTCTTGAAGAACAGACCTTTAGGCTTCGGGAGTTTCCCTAGCACAGGACTATTGATTTCTTCAAGGACTCATCTATTATGCATGAACCGTTATACCTTAAGGGTTCATTCATGACGTCTTCCGCTGCCCGATTCACGTCAATGCTAACATTCTGAGGTACCTCTCAGGTATAAATATACCTTCCCTAGCCCTTGTAAATCAGAGGAGACCTCGACTTCAGAGGAGCCCGTTTCCTGGCCTGACACACTGAGAAGACGCTGTCATCCCTGCACGCAGAGAGTCCAGCTTCCAGTGATCTAACTTCCCTTGCGGGGTGTTGGAGTTCGAGTCTGGCAAGAGATTCCTACCTCTCTCATTCTTAAGGTATGGAGCTGACTAGAACCTAGAGGGACTCTTGGCATACTAGGCGTAACATACTCTTAGTATACCATAGTAAGGAATACACCACCTACTTCATACCTCTCCCTACACCTAGGTTAGGTTAGGTACATTGGGGTAGAACTAGCTTAGAAACGCATCGTACGAGTACTCGCATTTTTAGTATGTGTTATTTATGTAAATGAATATCTACTAAAGATCATGCTAGCGCAGTATTATTTATTTCTACTGCTTACGCTGTACATTATTTATCTTGCATACTGTCTTGTGATCGTAACAGCACATATTACTTACACGAGAAACAAGACTGTTCAATAAATCTTTTATTGAAACGCCCGTCTATTCTTTCTGTGTAACTTTGAGGAAAACTAAGCATGCACGATTGAGCTGAGTGAAACGGTTATCTATTGTTTCCACGACTCTGGGACACGTTCTGATTCTAAAGGGAAACAAAGTGGTCATGTTTTGCGGCTGCCAGAAACTACTCCCTTCTTGTTTGTCAAGGAGTTTCTAGTGGCCTCTGAGCTAGCTGGCACAAGTAATTAAGTTTAATATACTCGATAGGGACATACCGACCTCAGTCCTATGTCAAGCCTATAGGGTATATTATTCCAATGCGCAGAGCCTATTAGGGAAATAGGAGCTACACTACAGTGTGAAAGGTCAACACGATTGTGGTTCTATGTTGTCCAGTGGTACCGCATCCATCAGTGATACTATTCCAGATTCCATGTGAAGCAGAGTGGTTCACTGTGATTGACTTGTGCCAAGCATTCTTTTCGATACCTTTGCACGAGGAGAGACAATTTTTGTTTGCTTTCCGGCTGGAAGATCATGTGTTAACGTGGTGTCGTATCCCTCAAGGGTATACAGAAAGTCCGTCAATCTTTAATCAGATCTTGAAAAATAATCTTGAGAGTCTTGTACTGCCATAGAATTCTGTTCTCGTGCAGTACATTGACGATCTCCTCATTGCGTCCGAAATGGAGGATGCTTGCAGGATCGATACGATTGCCTTACTGAATCATTTAGCGGAGAATGGACACAAGGTGTCCCCAAACAAGTTACAGTACTGTCTGAGTGAGGTTCAGTACTTGGGTCATCGAATTGAGAAAGGCAAGAGAAAGGTGTCACCAGACCGAATTGAGGCGATCATGAATATGACTGTGCCTACCACTCAGAAGGAAGTCAGAATGTTCTTAGGGATGGTTGGTTATTGTCGCCAATGGATTCCCAATTTCTCACTGAAGGTGAAGCCTTTGCAGAGGCTGACGCGCAAGGATGTGAGTGATCCGGTACCATGGGACCATGACTGTCTGATTGCGTTCTTGGAGTTGAGAGAGGGCCTATGTCGTGCTCCGGCTCTGGGAATGCCTGACTACAACAAGTCCTTTTCATTGTTCTGTTATGATCGAGAAGGTTGTGCATTGTCAGTTCTGACTCAGAGTCATGGAGGTGTCCGTAGACCAGTTGCCTACTTTTCCGCTACTTTAGATCTAGTAGCTTCAGCGTTGCCCAGATGTCTCAAATCCGTTGTTGCAACAGGTGTCAGCATTGAGAGGTGTGAAAGCATTGTCATGGGTCACCCATTAACTGTGTATGTTCCGCATTCTGTTGAGATTTTGATGACAAGGACTAAAACACAGCACCTGACAAACAATAGACTCACACGCTACGAGCAAGTCATACTTGCCGCAGAGAATGTGACTCTGAAAAGGTGTTCTGTTTTAAATCCTGCTACACTGATGCCATTGCCAAATGTAGATGATGAAGATTGTGAAGACCATGACTGTCTTGATGTGACTGAACTTTGCACCAAACCGAGACCTGACATTGTTGATGAACCTCTGTCTGACCCTGAGAATATGTGAGACAACTGTTGGAAGCGTTGCAACGTCCCAGGGAAATAGCAGTGGTAAAGTGCGCTGCACATGGGAGGGGGACAGATTTTGTTTCCATTGGAAATAGGTATGCCGATGAAATTGCACGTTTTTGCGCTGAACAAGGGTGTATATTTACTGGAGATTACACTGGAGAGAGCCAAGAAAGAACCGAGCTCAGCATGATGTTAGTCATGGCAGACACTTGGGAGGAACTCAAGCGCCTGCAGGAAGGAGCTTCAGAGCAGGAAAGGGATGTATGGATCAGATCGGGATGTGAGAAGGGGGATGTCAGTATTTGGGTTTCAAGTGATGGTCGAGCAGTGTTACCAGATGACCTATTAAGCCCGATGGCAAGGCAAATTCATGGTGCTGTGCACCTTGGAAGAGATGCGATGGTGCGAGTGTTCAGACAAACGTGGTACAATCCACGGTTCCGTGCGTTTGCTGAAGCAGTGTGCCATAGGTGTGTTACCTGTCAACAAATGAATGCTGGGAAGAAAACTGTGGTCGCACTGAGTCACATTGGGAGGTCGGGAGGACCTTTCAATAGGATACAGCTTGATTTTATCGAAATGCCTAGGTGCAATGGACTGAGGTACATTCTAGTGGTGGTGTGTGTTTTTTCACGGTGGGTGGAAGCTTACCCAACACGAAGGTGTGACACCCTTACAGTAGCGAAGCTGTTATTGAGGGAGTTGATCCCTAGGTTTGGTTTTCCAACCTCGTTGCAATCGGATAGAGGAACACATTTCCACAGCGAGATCATGAAATTGCTTTGCTCTGCTTTAAATGTTGATCAGAGACTCCATTGTAGCTATCGACCAGAGGCTTCTGGGATAGTGGAGCAGATTAATGGAACTTTGAAAGCACGGATGGCAAAAGTGTGTTCGTCTACATCACTGAAGTGGCCTGATGCGTTGCCTCTGGTGTTGATGAGTGTTCGCAGTGTCCCAGATAGGAGGAGCGGTCTTTCCCCGCATGAAATCCTTATGGGGAGGGCGATGTGATTGCCAGCAGTACCATTCGCAGCCTTGATAAACATCACTGATGACTTAATCCTTGATTACTGCAAAGGACTAGCTGATGTGGTCCGTTCTGTGTCTCAGTAGGTGGAAGCTGCTGCTGTTCCGGCTTCAAGAGATCTCTGCCACGACCTGTGCCCGGGTGACTGGGTGCTTGTCCGCAAGCACATGAGGAAGAGCTGTTTGGATGCTCGGTGGCGAGGCCCTTACCAGGTGATACTGGTAACGAACACAGCGGTGAAGTGCGGAGGGTTGCCGAACTGGATACATGCCTCCCACACCCGCCGAGTTTCAGAACCCTTGGAAGAAACAGCTCCTCTCGAGAATGAAAATCCAGCTGTGGCCGCAGGGCCACGAGAGAGGACAAGCCAAGCTGAGAGGGTTGCTGACGAAGCTGGTTGCTCACCAGACCAGGCTGAGGAGTGTTACGCTACACACAACCCAGGTATTGACTCTGAGGAAGAAGGTAACGTTGCGAGTGATACAGAGTCAGGCTCAGCCGAAGGAAGTGGTGTGCAGTGTTCGACAGGAAAGCAAAAGGGCTCACCAAGCAGAAGAATCGTGGCCTGAGAGACAGAGAAGGCTGAATCTAAGATTGGCCCCTGAAAGAGATCTTGCCCCTGTGTCTGAGACATCTGAATCGGAAGTGAGTGAAGAAGAACAAGCCCAAGGAGGCCTGAGAAAATCGAGAAGGACAAGAGTGCCTTGCCAGAGATACGCTGCCCCGGAGTGGACTTACGTAGTAACTGATGCCGGGAGTGGTGAGTTCCGGGAGGCTGAGGTCCGTGCAAGTGATCAGCAAGAATCCTCTACTGAAAATTGATGTGGGACTGATAGTTCCAGGACTTGAAGTTGAAGGGGTGTTGACAATCACGGTCCCAAAACCTCCAGTTTTGAGCAAGGTGCGAATTCTGATATTGTATAAATTAGTTTTCCTAACGTTTGGATTTGAACCACCACCTCATGAACTGGTAGATGCTCGTCTTGAAATTTTGCAACATGTTTTAGCTGCAATTGGATCTGAACTTATCATAGATTGCGAATGAACTGTGAGCTGTAAATAGGTGTTTTAAAGAAGATAACCTAGGCCCGAGTGGAAGAAGAATAAAATTAGGGCTTTCCAGTAGAAGAAGAAAGAGGGCTAGGGAAGTCTTTTTGGACTGTGTAAATAAATCCAGAGGAACTGGGCTTTGAACGATTTCCCAGGATTTCAATTAACTTTGTTTGAACTTTTGAGCCGCAATTTGAGGTGGAAAGAAGAGACTTTTGTGTATCCTCTTATTTGAACTGCCTTGACAAGAGAAGATGGAGTCTGGGAATCCGAACTGTAGGTCCAAGTATGTGATAGGTACCTTCATAGTAGGAGTGATAGTCTCAATAGTCATAGTTATTATAGTGTCAGTTATTGTTCCACATGAGGCAGAAGTCATTGAGGTGAAAGGGACACCTACACCCAGTACTTCTAGCAAGAAAGAGGATACCATAGGAGCTGGAAAGGCTATGCTAGATCAGAATAGTCGTAGATTGCATGTAGATTTGTCTAGAGGTGATTTTAAGCTTAATGCATATGCCAAGCTGCTATATGAGTATGTTGAGACGATGGATGTGAGAGACTGTTATGTGTGTATGCAATTGCCTGCATCAGTGGATGAGGGCATTAGATATCATCATCTTCCGTTGACTTATGGGATTTCATGTAGTCTGTTGCTTAGCATGTTTTATGGGAGAGGTCATTATGAATACTTCTTTTCCAATTATGATGCAGTGCTTTCAGAGGTTCCAGCGTACAAGCACCTGAACAAGTACGATTATTACAAGCAGGAGGATAGGATTGGGAAGTATTTCATACCGACTACAACGTTAGATACCGCTTATGAACATAGACATAATTTGACATGTTCATTAACAGAGATAGAAAAGAAGTTTGTCGATCAAGTGGAGGATAGATATAGACAACTAACACAAACACGTAACACTGGAGAAAGTCCATTATATTGGACAAAGGAGGAGATGGCTCACAGAGCGAAAGGGAGCTATGGCCCGATAGCATTGGATTTAGAGCAGAAGGGGAAGCTGTGTGTGAAACGTGTCCAGACCTATTATGATAAGGTCTATGTGGGACAGAGTGCGTGTGATCACGTCTTCACTATGGAAGAGTCAGCAAAGAACTTTTTGCAAGGTCCGGTACAAGTGGTGCCAACAGTATACTTTGTATGTGGGAAAAACGCTTATGTGAGATTGCCTGCCAATTGGTACGGTACTTGTTACCTGGCAGCTGTTTCCCCCAAGATTTACCATGTGGAGGAATTAGAACTCCTGGAAGGAGGGATGCATTCTAGAGTAAGGAGAGATGCAAGTGCAGGAGGAGTGATTGGAGATATTTTTGGAGCCGTAATACCAAGTTTGGGAGTGATTTTGAATGATGTGAAGATTAGAAAGCTGGCGACTGTTGTGGACAAGTTGTCGACGAATACAGCTAAATCACTGTTGCTTGTTGATGGAGAGATGTTGTTGATAAGGACGATGGTGATGCAGAACCGTCTTGCTTTAGATGTCTTATTGGCAAAAGAGGGCGGAGTCTGTAAAATTTTGAAAGTGCAAGAGTGCTGTACTTATATACCAGATAATAGTAAAGATCTGAAGAAGTATATAAGTAACATCACTGAGATTCATCATGAGATCCAGGATCCGGCTGAAGAGGGAGTTTGGGAGAAAGTTGTTAAAGGATTTGGTAGAGTAGGGAGGTGGTTTCGAGCTTGGGAAAGGGTATTCTTGGTTACATTCTGAAGCCTATCATTATAATCGTGGTTTGTGTGGTTTGTATGTGGGGTTTTGTTAGGGCTTATCAGTGGTACAGGGCGAATCAAGTCGGAAGATCCCTTAGGGAGCGAGAGGTAAGGATGGCTAGACTGCAGGACAGTCATTATGAGAATATCAAGAATTTGGAAAAGTTACGACCGGGAAGAGTGGCTACAAGTTCTGTTTAGGTCGGTTCTTTCTCCAGGGAGTTGTGATTTTGTTGATGACACTAGTCATCAGAGGGGGGAACTGATAGAGCGCAGTGATATTCTGAAAATTGTAGGGGTACATTATATCCATGAATAGTCCGTACCCGCATATATTCTTATGTGTGTTAATCTTAGTTAGAACCTGTGTTGTAATAATCAGTGGTAAATGAAATGTTAGGATGAGTTGTGCCATTCAAGAAACGTAAAATGGCATTTAGAGGGAATCATGTATTTTCGATGTTCATTGCAAATGTTTAGTGAAGTAGCTTATGTGTAATGTAATGCATTAGATTTAAATGTGTATCATGTTGAAGTTGCACACGCATAGGTGATTAATTGTGTCTTAAATGTGATGAAATGTAGTGCTTGCAGATGTAACATTTAAATGTGTGTTTAATTTGATGTCAAAGTCCTAGATGGAGTATTTGTTCTATCGTGTTAAGAAAGGTCTATCTGTTTTTCTTATGTTAGCTGGTTTATGTAGGCCTGAAATGCATTTTCCCCTGGTAAAGCTCTCATTTGGAGGCAGTCAGCGAAATTCATGTGCATACTATGTTGTTCTGTTCTCATGTTCTCGTTGCAGGTGCAAGGACACCGTCCTCGTTAGTTAGAATAACGCCTTTGTTTAAGAGTTAGGTATGGAGGAGACCTGTTACAAAGTATTCAGGAATGCCGATAATTGGGAGCCGATATTTTCTTTTGCTGAAGAAGCATGAGACCCAAGGACACACCAACCGTCGCTGGACCGAGTACAAGTTTTGGTGGAAAATTACCTACGAGAGGTGCCTGGCCAGAGGATGTGTTTCAGGGGCGTGTCTATCAATTGTGCATTTTGTATTAGGGACAGTGCCCGAGGGATGAGTTAGCAGAGAGCCGTTAGAGGGGTAGAAGGAAGGGATCGATTCTTAGAATGAAGACTTAGAACGATTTTGTAATCTGGGCTACTGACCTTTACAACGTGAGTGTACTTCTTAGGAAGTCTTCACGAGCTGACATCTTTTCTTGATCTTGCTTGGGAAAATGTTAGGTAGGGATGCCACTTTGAGGATAGTGTAGGGATAGATTAACAGATTTCCAGCACAGCCACTAATGAAGACCAATATAGATGTTGGTGCAGTTATTGCCTGTTTAGTATTTTTGGAATTGCTTATTCTCTTTATGTTGTATCGGATTAGATTGGTTCGTAGGATGGACTTTGTATTAATGCCTATGTATTTTTACAACCTCGTCCTGAGGTGTTTGTATGTTCAGTTATTTTTGGTTTTGTAATAAACCCCTAAATTTGGAATTCGGAGTCAGTGATCCTTTCCGAGTTTTAATTAATTGGTCCATGCTGGGTTGGCACAAATGTATTGTTTCTCCCCTTTACACTTCCCAGCAGGTAATAAAGGTCCAGTCGACCGAGGGTTCCTAGTAAACTTTTACCGTGGAATCCGGCGTTCTCACTGGCAACACAAATGAAAGAACCCTCCCACCACAGCATGAGCCTTCACCTCACACATACTTGCCAACAAATCCGATTCACAGACCTGCCAACTCACATGGTGCCACCATGTGTCACACAGTATCGACTCCCTTCACATGGTCACCCGGTGAGGAGCTGATATTACGCAGTAGCAGGAGTGGATTTCAGCTCGTCTTTGTAGGAAGTAAGCAGCCATGTCCATTAAGGGGTGTGAAAACACCCCAGGACAGCAGCAGCAGCCTCAGCAAGCCTTTTGTTATGGGATTTGTTTTGGGAGGTGAAAGGAAGGCGATGGGGACAGTGGGCAGAGGCAGATGGGCCTCTCAGGTATTTCTTGCATAAAGCCATGCCCCTCCGAGCCACGCCCCTTCTCATTTGGCGAATTTTATTTTCAAGTTGGGAGGTCTGGATTCAGGTGGGATGCTCCCGATTTTTAAAGCCAAAATGGGCTTTGTTTTATCTGTGTCCTGCCTGAAATTGCCTCTAGTTCTGCTCTGAGATGCAACAACTGATTTGTCATTGTCTTAATTCTATTTAGGTTAAATTATCTCTTTGGATCTTGATCTATCAGCCCAGTGTCTTTCCAAGCTAGAACACTTAGAAAGTGCTACAGTCTGTCTATCGATACAAAAAGAAAGAAGAAATCATACATTCATCAATCTCGCAGTATAACAAGCATTGACTAAGCCAGTAGGCGTGGCTCTTGGGTATTTAAATGACAATTTAGTTAAAAGTGTAGTGTGCCACATTTTTTATTTTTGTACTTTTTTATTTTAAGAACGCATCAAAGTCCATTTTAATGTTTAAGTCGGAGTTTTAAAGAATATGTATTTTTTATGTTTTTGTTCTTGCTACAGTATAGTGTGTGCTGTATGCAGAGTGCACAGGAGAGTGGACATTTTGAAAGGAGTGAATTCCTAACCTCACAGGCAGAGCCAAAGGCTTTAATTGTAAACTCAGAGCAGCTTCGGAAAGCAAGGGATTGCACACAGATTAGCTTTTACAAAGCAAACTGGAACTTACTTGCTTTCCTGCTAATTTGTGCGCACACATGCACCCCCCCCCCGCACACCCTCCCCCACACACACATACTCTGTCTCTCTCTATCTCTCCCACAAAGTAATGCAACATATGACTCTCTTCCATTCAAAATGTGTGATTGACTAGCAGGGAAAGAGGAAGATGACCCCTTCCATGTATTACATTTCAAATGTTAAATTTAAAAAAAGCGATAGGAGTTACATTAGAGAATTGGAAATGACTTCATGCTGCGGGGATTTTGTAATGTGAGCAGCCAAATGCCTCAAAATGTGTAGGGTGCCACACCCCATTTAATTGCCCACTTTAAATGATAAACAGAAAAAGAACATAGAAGCACTGGACATTACAAGGTTAGAGGACCAGCAGAATGATTTGCTGATTTCCATTGAAATACTGCACACCCAATGGCATCCATAAAATACCTTGGGGCTTATTTACAAGGCCCTTGCGCCACTTTTGCGTCATTTTTAACATAGGAAAAGTGACGCAAAAGTGGCGCAAGGGGCTTGTAAATTTGCCCCCTTATGACTAAAAGCGTTCGCTAAGTCACTGAAAGCCAGAAACAAACAGGAGCACTTTACCGACTGAAAAACAGCAAGCAAAGAGATGGACCCAGAGTGCTGTGCTCCTTTATTCTGGGAAATACTCTGATTCTGTGTTATCCCTTTTTATTTTAATCCATTATCTTGTTCAAGTTGCCTCCGGAGCAGTAATTGAAGGAAAATGCATTAAATTGTCATCTCTGTATCTGCCCGTAAAACCTTGCTTCTTCTCTGCTTGCATTCATCTTGTGAGGTAACGCATTCTAAATTGGACTTATTCGTGTGCTTTTTGTAAAAAATTCACAATATAAATGTAATTTACAGTGCTATGAAATTGAATATAAGCATTGTAGAAAACATTCTTTATTGATCCTCTTTTTCTTCTTTCTTCAGCACCAAATTCTTGGCTTCCAGAGCCATATGGAGCAGCGCAATTTAGACTCCACCCTTAAACATCACAGAAATGCAATTATATACCTGCATCTGACATTATATTCACTGTGTGCCTTAACTTTATTAACACGTGTGAAGCATTTAAACGTATAAATGAAACATATTTAATGTAGAGTGTAGAGACTAGAGATTTATACACGTGCGCAGTAATGTTCAGTTTAAACTTGAAAGCATGTATTGTTATTCACGTTTTACACTTCAAACTATATTTGCGTATGTAAAGATGTGCTCTTTTGCTCATGTTTTGCATTTATTTCTAAAGATACACATGTGCATTTATAACCACGTATTCGAAATGCCCATTAAATGCTTAACTAAAGTTAGCCTGACTACATGCCTCAGTTGAAATGCATTTTGCTTTGTCAGCATGTTTTTTCCTTTTCCTTGCAAGTGTATTATCATGATTTACGTTAGCTGGAGAAAGACTTACTGTTTGTATTCGATGGCCTATAGAGAGGCCTGTATAGAAACTTGGTAGTGAACATAGAGAAACAATGGTCGAAAGAGGTCTTCTGTTCATCATGTACCAGGATGGCAAGATGTTCAAGGTTGGGAACTGCAGTTTCAGTTCAATACGATGTGAACCTGAAGCAATGTTGCAGAAGCATTCGAGAAGTAACTTGATTGGTCCCTATTGGTGTGAACGGAGATAAGACGTTTCTGAATTTCCTGTTATTTTTAAAACTAGTGTTATCATAGTTAGAGTTAGAAGAAATTCCCTTTAGATGGTGAGAGGTATAGCCCTCTCTGTTTACCCTATTCTTGGAAGTTCGAAGCTTTATGCCAAACGCTTATATCTTTTTCTTTAGACGTCCACTGGAGTCTGATCATGCTGACATCTTCTTCTGCTATGCTCCCGATTTAGAGACCCTTGATAGATGATCCTATATTTGATATATGTTAAAAAGAGAGAAGGATAGTTTCTTTATAGAACATATTTGCATTAATCTGTGTTTATACAATTGTGATTATCGCAATTTGATATGTTATTTTATTGCACCTTAATCTACTGAGAAATTTCAGCTTACATATTGTTTTGCTGAATTTACTGAACTTATTCTTGGTTTCCTTGTTTACTGGATTAATTGGTAATCCAAATAAAACCCTTTAATCATATTCAGCGATTCCTGGTCCTTATTGTGGAGTCACATTGGCTTCACAAGTTAGAAATGTATTTTTGAACTTTTCTCCCTTTCAGTGCTTCACATCAGCTAACAAAGGCCTATACCGAATCCGAATCCAAAAAGCTTTATTCGACACATTGTCATAAAAGCATTTTACATAAATATCCATGATCTTTCCAAGATATGACTAAAACCAAAAAAAACATGTGACAAAAAGAATAGATATCATGTGATAATGACTACCACTAGAACAAGTTTTCAGTTAAAAAAAAATTAAAAACTTACCACTTTTATAACACATTTAAAAGTTCACAGTTAAAAATTATACAGTATCATTGACTCCTTTTTAGTTGATTCCGGCCATAAAATGAACATAAAATGACCCGCTATTTGAGCGATGTGGATTTCATTGCATCACTCAATCAATGACTTTCTGGTTACAAACAGTCAATATAATTCAAGCTACTTTTGGGTTGGACCTTATGACCCACATCCACCCTAGATATTTTGCAACTCCTATAGAAATATACGGTAGGGTGCTGGTGCGCATTATCCTTTCTGCCTCCGCGCTCTTCCTCGTACCCAACATTTTGCATACGGGCTTCAACCAAATCCGGCGCGGAGCGGCATAAGCTGGGCACACAAATAACATGTGGGCAATCGTTTCGCTGTGTGACAAACAAATTGAGCACCTGTTATCACCTGGGCTCGACCACCTTGACGTAAAAGATTTGAGAGGCAACGAGCCCACCCTCAACTGAAAGTACAGCTTTCTATCCAGTGGTTTAGTTATGGTGTCCCAGTAGGGTTCAAGGTTCGGGATGTGTTTAAAATTCAAAAAGGATCCTGTTAGTGAAGATGATTCACTACATCTCAGGGTGTTATACACCACCATCTCCCAATACTTTTCTTTTAGGACCTTTTTTGAGGGAAAACGTGCTGAAATTGGATCCACCCAAAGGGATTTCATCCCAATACATATTAGTACATCCCTAACTCCCCGTAACCAGCTTATCTTATGGAAGGTATCTGATTTAATAACATCCACAAAACCCAAAGCATATGACATCAATTCCTGCGTGGTCCACAATCTGCGCCAGTATAATACAGGGCGTAATTTTGCAATGTCAGATATGGACTTTCTACCAAGCTCATAAAGTAAAGGGCACAGTGGTGTACTTTGGGGGAGATTAGTGATACTACGTAGGAAACTATTTTCAGAAGCTCTAAGTTTAGACATGTTCTCAAACCCCCAAACTTCAACGCCATAGAGGGCCGCGCTAGTCACTTTCATGTCATAAACCTGGAGCACAGGCCTAATAGGTTTTGTGAGTGACTTTTTGTGCTCCACATTTAGCGCTCCTGACAATTGCCGGTGTTTAAGTGTGGCAAGATCAATTTGCTGATTCCACTTGAGATCACTCTGGATATTTACCCCCAAATATGTGAACGTTCTAACTTGTTCCAATGGTCGGTTATTCATTAAAATTTTACCTTTAAAAACACTATGTGAATTAAAAATCATAAACTTCGTCTTAGATACATTGACTTCTAGACCACGAGCGGAACAAAATTCTTCAAAAATAAGCAAAGCTCGCTGGAGTCCGCTAGGGGTCTTCGAAATTATCAAAGTATCATTGGCGAACATTAAAATAGGTATTTTAATCCCTGCTAGTGTTGGGGCATCAGTATTCACAGATGATATACAGTCCACTATGCCGTTGATAAACAACGAGAATAAGGTGGGTGCCATGGCACATCCCTGCCGCACCCCACGCTCTACTGGAGATGTGCTAGTGTCCATACCCTGAGAACCCCATCGGATTCTAGCTGAGTTGTCCTCATGCAGCCTTATTACTAGTGATAAAAGTTCGCTTGGCAACCCCAAGTCCTTCAAAGTTGCCCACAGTTTGGTGCGAGGTACTAAGTCAAAGGCTGACTTCAAATCCACAAAAGTGGCATAAAGACTGCCTTTGCTCAGAACCACTACTTTCCAGTATAAAAGAATACAGCGAAACACCTGGTCGATGGTGCTAGTAATTGCCCGGAATCCGGCCTGCAGGGGGGACAGGATATTATTGTCATCTATCCAGTCCTGCATTTTATTAAGTATCAGCCTACCCATGATCTTTTGCAATGAGTCAATGAAACTAATGGGTCGATAATTCCCGGGCAATGATTTATCCCCTTTTTTATATACGGGGACTATTACCGCACCCTTCCAGGAATCCGGAATGGGTGCTCCCTGTGCTATGGCATTTGCCAGCATTTCAATATACCTACCCCATCGTTCCTTGTCATGTATGAACACATCTGCAGGGACGCCATCTGGGCCTGGTGCTCTTCCACCTACCACCGCTCTAAGGGCCAACTCAATGTCCTTGCTATTAAAGGCCTCTTTAGTATAAAACACATGATTAAATTCGTCCCCGTATTCCTCTATTGGGCATCGGGCATACTGCGGCTTAAAATGCTTAACCCAGTCATCCTGAGAAACATAATTTTGTGGTTCATCAGGTTGGCCATCACATTCCCATTTTAATATGCTCCAGAATCGTTTACTATTGTTTTGGACACTAGCCTCTTTAAGGTCTTGCCAACGTTTCTTGTCCCAGGAGCACTTAGCTTTATGCATCGAGTTCTTATAAGTCTTCCTAGCTATCCGTACCTGTACAGGCTCTCCGATTTTAATCGCCCTTCCAAGACTAGCTCGCGCCTGTCTACACTCATTATTATACCATCGACAGGATTTTTGGGGTTTCGGTTTCTTAGACTTACAACTCTTAAAAAAATGGGTTCTCATGTGCACAAAAATCTTTCATGTGACTGGATGACACACTCTAAATTCCCACTAGTGGATAATATATTTTCTATCTCTAGCAGGGCATTGTCAACATCTTTGGAAATGCTAATCAGTACATCAGCATGTTTAACTAAATTTGCCCACTTGAGTCGCCTCATATCATGGGTAGGAACCACATCTAGTGTACACAATTCTACCTCACTACATTGTGGATGCGTGTGCCACCACTTCCCAAGGGTTACACACAGGGGATTGTGGTCACTTTCCAATCGATCCTTTATTTCCATGTCATCTATTTTGCGCCACAATTTCAGACTCACCAGAATGTAATCTATTCTGCTATTGCTATACCCATTGTTAAATGTGCTCAGCCCCGGTCTGTCATGCGGCGTCCTCCCATTTAGTGCTCTTAATCCCTTGTCAAGACAGATGGAATTAATCTGGATGACTACCTCCGTCCATTTCTTGACAGGGGTAAGTTCCAGTTGTGGGATGCCCCATTGAGCATCTTCATCATCAGTAAGGCACCAGTCGTCTATATCAAGTGGCTCAAATGTTACATTCAGGTCTCCCGCTATGATAATATTAGAACCCACGGAGTGTTGCTCAAGAAGATCTTCCAGTGCTGCTAGAATTTGTGACCTACCCCCCCTTGTTCCCCTGACATAAATGTTGTAGATGTCAATTGACTCTAGCGGGCTTAGCTTTAGTCTTAACACCTGGATGTCATTACTGTTAGAGGGGAGTTCTTTTATGGTGATGTTTAATTCCTGACGAATCCATATAGTTAACCCACCAGAGGGACGACCCTTTCCACCTTTCACCGCTGGGACATGATAGTTTCAAAAACCCTCACAGTGTAATGGTGTCAAGAGCCATGTCTCCTGAAAAAGACAAATGTCAAAACAATTGACGAAAGCTAACCACTCCGGTGACAAGAATTTTGAACTCAACCCTGCAATATTCCAGGATAACAATGTACCCCTAGTGGGGATAAGACAAGTGTCCATTGATTCATTTACATTCTCCGACGGAGTATGCCCTGTCTCATCTAGACGGTCAGAGGAAGTTTTACATATTAGTGTGGATCGTGAGTGCTTTAAAAGACTATTCACACAGTTGGAAACTACCCCTGGACTACTACCATTGGGAACTGATGTATCAATAACCATCAAAGGACTATGGTCATGCTCACGCTCCAGTCAATCAATACCTTCAAATGTCGAGCTACCCATCCTTTCTATTCCAGCCCTGGGGGGTTGCCCTAACTGGAATCTGGGCAAAACAGTAAGTGGAGCCCTCCGCATCTGAATCAATTATGAGTCAGGCGAGCAAGACCTAAATTCCAAGGCACATAGATTTTCGGCCAACTCTTCATTCCTTAGGGTCAGTTCAATACAGTCCCGTTGGCTGCTTGGGGAGGTAAGCCTACGCGCCTTAGTAATATCTTCTCTAATCATGGAACGACACCCCCTAACGTGTCGTATCCAGTGGATCGCCTTATTAGTTAGGGAATCAGCACTTTCCCTACTACTGCTAGAAGCTAACTTTGGGACATTCACCATGTATATTGTATGGGCGTTATATGACTTAGTGGGGCATTGTTCACCCTTTCTGTCCAAACCTTTATTTTGAATGTGGCTCGGTGTTATGGTACTATGACTCCGTACATCTGGTGAGAAACTGGGTGCTTTATCCATGTAAAGAGGCTTAAGGATATTTGCTTCTTTAGGGAAACCTCTACTTATATTAATGAGCGACGGTAGAGTCTCTTTTTGTTTAGCCACCTCACTATACCATGGGGCGTCCTTAGTCTGACCAGCATTATTTTGTAGAACAGGCGCCTTTACATGGGCAGGTGGTTGATTTGGTGGAAAGAGAACCACAGCACCACAGGTTGCACTATTGGGGGTGTTTACCTCTCCACGAATCTGGAGCCCAACCATAGTTCTCAAACTCTCCAACAACACCCTCATAGACCTGATTTCATCCCGCAGGGTGTGCACTTCATGGTTAACGTCATGCAGTGTTGGTGTCTGTATATTTTCAGCAGCCACCCCTTTTGTATTGTGCGTGTGAGGTAGTATTACAATCTCCCTGAACCTCAGACAATACGGCATACCTATTTGAGCAGGTAACTGCAGCCTCTTGGGGTTGAGACTGCAGCTGACTATCATCTAACTCAGCAGTTTCAGCGTGAATGGGTTGAGAAGTGTCAGCTACCCTTGCCATTTTCTTGCTAGATTCTGCCTTCGGGTTTCTGGAGTTTTTCTTGTGTGATAAAAACATTACAGGAATAGCTGGACCTTTGTTTGGACTAATACTCACTCTATGCCCTGTACTTGGGCGGGAATTATCACTATCATGATTGAGTTTTAGGTTCGGAGCTAATATATCCGCACATTCTTCAACTAAAATGTCAATTCTGTCCATTACACAGTTACTACCAGCATTCTTCATTGACTTCCTTGCTTTTTTCCCTTTACTGATTCTTCCCTCGATTCCACCATCCCCCACATCCCCCACACCTGCTTCGCCCTCCATGGATTTCCTTTTACCCATAGTGAAACACTTGCTTCCAAAACAATCTTACTAGATGTCCAACTAAACAGCAAGCAACAGTCAGTGGCTTCCACACAGAAACACAAGTGTGTCCTGCGAACAACAGTACCTTTTTTGACCGGTGATTGGCACACTCGGCGCCCAGATCTGAAATACAGATGAAAGGGGGGTGGCCCTGCCCTGTCTCTTCCTGGCGATGACGGGCTAGGACGGGCCCGCCCTTGGCCCGGGCTTCGCCCGCGCACGTCCCGCGCCGCGGTGGTATCCCGCGCTTTTTAGCGCATTCTGGTCAGCAAGGCGCCTCCCTCCAGGGAGAGCAAAGGAGCCTGGGACAGGTAGTCCCCAACGAGACGTCCAGCAACAAGCAACAAGGCGTCCCGCGCCGCGGTGGTGTCCCGCACTTTTTACCGCGTTCTGGTCAGCAAGGCGCCTCCCTCCAGGGAGAGCAAAGGAGCCTGGGACAGGTAGTCCCCAACGAGACGGCCAGCAGCAAGCAACAAGGCCTATACGACCAATGGGGAAAAATCTTTGACGACTTGACTAAGAGATTACAGTCTAGGACTGGATTTACACATTGGTATTCTATAGCCGCTAAAATCCATTGCAGTGTTTCCAACGGTCTGTGAGCATTCTGTTTAGGTATGAGATAAAGCTCACTTTTGATCGGCTAGAAGCAGACACTTCTTACCACTGTTTGTAAACCTTGGAATTGCAATCCTAGCCAAACTCTTCCGCTTGTCACCTCCACATTTCTAATGAGTGAAAGGAATTATTTTGTTGCTTCTTGTAGAACACTGTTACGTGGCTAGGATAGGCCTGGGAAGGAACAATGCCATTTTACATGCACACATTTCCTAAAATGCCTTCTTTTCTACACAATGACTTTTGACACACATTTGCTTGTGTGACAGTTCAGGATTAGTTTCTCTGAAACCACATTGCTTACAATTCCACTTCGTAAGTACACTATCATGACACCTTGAACATTTAGTACAAGGCCTAGACATACATTGTGCAAATGTTGTTGTTTGTTATTTGTCCATGAGGCGACATGGCTATCACAAGAGAATAAACAATGTCAGCACAGCTGAAGCCTCGACACAGAAGCATGGATACTGTTATTATTAATACACACGCCTTTCCGTGTTCAAAGGAGAGGAGCATTCTGCTGTCATAGCGAGGTCACTGTTGTTGGAGTGTCAGCCCAGCTGATCCCTATTTACTCTCTGCGAAGAAGGATGTCCAACTTGTGACCAAGACGAGGACCTGCATACACTTACTTTCAGATAATGGGGACTTAGATCATCCAGTAGGGGATTCTTGGCAGCACACCCGCCCTAGGCACCTAGGTTAGGGAGCGTATAGAAGAGTACACTATACACAGTACTTATATGCCAGCATATATACACTGTTTTAGCACAATGGTGGAATTGTTTATCCTTTTCACTGTTCTTATACAGCTAATCACTTCTATCTGCTTCTATTAATCATTGCAGCACATATATTCTATACAAGAATCACAATGGTTCAATAAACATTGAAACGCCCCTTTGTATATTCCTTGTGTATCTTTCAGGGCATGCACGAGTGACTGAGCGAAAAGGTTCTAGATCTGTTACTACGATTCCTTGGGGAGTTGTCCTGTTCTGAGGCTGCCCAATCCATTTGTTACCTTCCTAGGTTTAGGGGTACAAATGGTGGCACTGTGAGCTAGCAGGTCTACAGGCCAACACATCCTGGGGGGGTGCATAGAAGCATTCTGGCACCATCCCGAAATTTATGTTGTCCAACAAAAGAACAGTTCCTACTGAGAAAGTGGAAAGAGTATGACAACACTGAAGCCAGAATAATATGGTAAAACAATCACACACACACACACACATGCATGAATGCACACACACCACACACACACACACACACACACACACTCTCTCTCTCTGTCTCCCACAAAGTAATGCAACATATAACTCTCTTCCATTCAAAATGTATGATTGACTAGCAAGGAAAGAGGAAGATGGCCACTTCCAAGTAATAAGTTTCAAATGTTAAATTCAGAAAAAAGTGACAGAAGTTACATTGGAGAATTGGAAATAACTTGATGCTGCTGGAATTTTGTAATGTGGATGGCTCAATGCCCTAAAATGTGTAGGGTGTAACACCTCCTAAAATTGCCCCCTTTAAATGATAAACAGAAAAAGAATGTAGAAGCACTAGACATTTCAAGGTTAGAGGACCTCTTTAATAAGCAGAATGATTTGATGATTTCTTTGAAAATACTGCACAATCATTGGCATCCATAAAAATATCTTATGACTAAAAGCGTTCGCTTAGTCATTGAAAGCCAGAAACAAGCAGGAGCACTTTACCGACTGCAAAACAGCAAACAAAGAGATGGACCCAAACTTCTGTGCTCCTTTATTCTGAGAAATACTCTTATTCTGTGTTGTTTCTTTTTATTTTAATCCATTAGCATGCTCAAGTTGCCTCCAGAGCAGTAATTGAGCCTTACTTGCCTGCTGAGGACTCGGGGTCATTCCCTGCTACACCCCTGAACCCTGGTGGGACTGGAGTCCCAGGGTACACAGACGCCACCGCAGCTTCACTTCAGAGGCACCCAACACCTTGGCAGGGGACTACCTGTCCCAGTGTGCCTTGCTGTTTCCTCAGGTACGCCAGTCAGGGGGAGGCGCCAGTTCACCCTCGCGCATAAAGCGCTGCCTCTCCCCCCGCGGTGCGGGAGCCTTACTTGCCTGCTGAGGACTCGGGGTCATTCCCTGCTACACCCCTGAACCCTGGTGGGACTGGAGTCCCAGGGTACACAGACGCCACCGCAGCTTCACTTCAGAGGCACCCAACACCTTGGCAGGGGACTACCTGTCCCAGTGTGCCTTGCTGTTTCCTCAGGTGCCGCCAGTCAGGGGGAGGCGCCAGTTCACGCTCGCGCATAAAGCGCTGCCTCTCCCCCCGCGGCGCGGGATGCGCGCGGGCCAAGGGCGGGCCCGTCATCGACAGGAAGAGGCAGGGCAGGGCCACTCCCGTTGGCCGTTGTGACTTATGCCCCAGAAGTACTAGCGGGTAAGACTTTTGTCATCTTATATGCCCCTTGTCACTGTTACAGCTTTCAGTTCATCCTACAGTTCCACTATTGCCGACAGAAGGCCCGTTCACCACGACTCGAGGATTCTCAAGGAACTGCAGACTGTAGCGACATTCCTATCCAGTATCAAACGGGTTACAGTGGTCATGTTACAGTGGGGGTGATCACGAGGCGGTTAGTATCCTCCCGTAGTTCCATAATATTTGGCTCCTTTCCCAGCTGTTATTGGACTACAGGTGCCTTACGATAGATGAGCGTTGTTGAAATTTAGTATAGAGTGACCCGAGGAGCTAGATTGACACCAGGCAACAAAATGGGGAGGAGGACAGGCTTAGTTCGAGCTAAAACTGCAAGCACCCCCTCACTCCCCCCAACATCAATAGACAAAATGTTGCAAAGGGCTATAGGAGTTGTGGACTCCGAAATTGAGATAACGGAAAGGCGGCTATCACTCACGCCTGATTTGTTTATCCCCCCATCTAATTTGATCTCGCAGCCAATCACGCCCCAGATCCAGCCAGATGCTCATCCCCCGCCATCCCCTGTGGTAGTAACTCACAAGAAAGCACTGTGCAAGAGTAGAAATACTACGAGTATCCCTAAGAACGGAAAGCGCAAACAAACATCCGAGGTTGGACCTAAAAAAAAGAAACTTCGTGAGGGTAATTCAGTTAGCCCAGAGGGGGATGAAGGGCAAGAACATAGCTTGGATAGTTCATCAGTAGCCAGCATAGACATGACCTATCCATCGTGGGCCCTGAAACTAATGGCAGATTTGCAGAACATCTTAAGGGCCACTGTTAGAGAAGAATTGGCACCCTTTGTTAGTCGTTTAGATAAACTGGAGAAAGCATTGGCAGCAGTGGAGGCTAGACTAACCAATTCACAAAACTACTCAACCCGTAAGGCTACAAGAGGTTCTGATGCAGGCTGCCAGACGGATAGCGTGGGACCTACTCTTCCACTGGGGTTGGAGATGCATTTATATAAGGGCCCTCCGACTAGCTGCGAGATAGGGAATCAGAGTGTCCACAGGCATCAGAGAGATAGGAGTGATAGCCTAGAGACCAGAGCTAAAAATAGGTCACCCATACCAAGGCAACGAGGTATATCTAGCCCCCAAGCCCCAGCCACTAATAGAAAAGCGAGTATACAACCAGTACAAGAACTTAGCGAGGGGAGGAATGTGTGCCCAAGTTCAAACCTGCCTAATATAAACCTCCCCCCCGCCTGTTCCCCATATGTAGCTATTCTGACAGGCGTCCCGCCCATCAAACCTAACACAAAGGAAAGCCAACTTTAGCTGAGAAACAAATGCCTGTTCTGGCTTGCAAGATATAAGCATTTTGACTATGCCAGAGCAGGGGAGATTATAATGGTTCGAAGAGTGGGGTGGGTGGGAAACCGTAGAAAAAGCGACCCGGGTGAGTGTGTAGTTATTAATTTCCAAAGCCCTAACACTGTTATCAACTTACTCAAAATCACCCCTAACTGCCACAACATCCCAACAGACTTGAGTCTGCGCCCCCTGGACTTTTTCTATTTACACCAGCAAACATTTCCAAGAAGCTCTGTACGTCCTTTAATTCCAGTAATTGGGCCAGGGCCCCCACACGGAGGAAGCTGGGTTGCCCACAAAGGGCTCCCCCCTTTTAACATCCTGGTGAATAACAGATGTGAAGCTCTGGAGGAGGTAGATTGACTGGGGGAGGGACTATCCAAGGGTGGCAACTCACTAAGGGCAGGAAATGACCACTCGGATATGGCGGGGTGCTGCATGAAACGAACTACTGTGGGAAGTAGCTTAAGCCCCTCCCAGTGGACTGTTCAGGAAGGAGGTAGAGCCAAATCACGTGGGGTCCCTGATGTCATATCCTCCGCCCCACTAGGTGATTCAAGCAGTGAAAGTGTATTGAGGAGGGAATTAGTTGAGCGCCACGAGGGCGCCTCAGGTGTCTCTTCACCACAGAGTGCCAGAGCACCTGAGGTTGTGAATGGGGAAAGTGGGCATGCCAATGGGATGAGGATACTTTCATGGAACGTGGCAGGCCTTAAAAACAAATTGCCATGCCCCGAATGGGGTGATTTTGTCGACAAATATGACATCTGCATCTTCCAGGAGACTTGGGCGAGGGAAGACCTCCAGCGGGTGGGTTTTGCCTCCTTCAATAACCTAGCATCTATGGGGGGGAGGAGGAGACCCTCTGGTGGCCTATCCATCTGGGTGGGCACCCACCTTGGCTGTAGAGCGGAGCAGATGATAACGCCCACAATTGACATCCAATGTGTCCTGCTCTCCTTTCCCACAAAGACGAAAATCGCCCTAATCAACGTGTATTCCCGTCCTGTTAACAACAGCCAAGAATCTGCAACAATTGCCCATCTGGGTAATTTTATCCCAACCCTGGATCCAGGGATATGTCTGATTGTAGGGGGCGATTTCAACTGCCACTTTGAACCCCTCACTGATCCTTCTTGCTCTGTTCCAACGGAAGAAGATCTTTACTGGTCTATCCCTGATCTCTTGACCACTCCCATTGAAGTGTGGTCTCCACTGGCTATGCAGTTAAATGCACTTACCCTAGCTCTATCGCTAAGGGCATGTAATGGTCAGACTAAATCCGACCAGCCAGCGCAGACCACATTCAATAGAGTAGGCCAATCCTCCCTAATTGACTATATCATGGTGGAAGCAAGACTTTGGGAAAAGGTTCTCGACTTTCTCATCATCCAGAGGCAGGATAGTGATCACAACGCTTTGACTCTGATCCTAAAACCCTGGGACCTTGGCATTTCTAAACCTTCTTCTGACCCCCCAAATGTGCCTAGTGCACTAATAGTGACAAATAATAGAAGAAATGTCAGATGGGGCCAGATACAACAGTCTCCCTTTAAGCTGGCTAAAGTCTACCAGCTAGCAATTCCACTCATAATTAAAATGCGGGAGGCAGCCCAGGTGGAGGGTCCCTTCTTGGATCTAGACATGGTAGGGAAAATACATTCAGAGCTTAGCTCAAAACTGGCGGATGTATTTTTCCCGGAAGTGCGCACTAGAGTAAATAGTCGAAATAAATGCGCTTGGTTCAATGGTAAGTGTCGCAAGGCCAAGCGGGACCTTTTGGAAGCGGTTAAGGCCAAGGATAGGCCTCAAACCAAACTCGCCAGGGCTAACTATAAACGGACTACACAGCAGGAAAAAAAAAACTGGGAACTAGAGAGGTGGGAAATGCTCAGGATTGCCCTGAATGACAAAGATCTGAAAACTTTCTGGGCAATAGTGAGCTCGGGTGACAAGGAAGGGAGACCGGCCACTGAGCCTAACATAGCCCCTGAAGCCTGGGAGACTCACTATGGGTCTCTGTATTGCTCCAGGGATGGTGGACTTGTTACCTCAGTTAGTACCAGCATGGTATTGGAGTTCCACCTGGTGGGGGACATGGAGATCATGATGACCGAAGTGAGAAATGCTATTAGTAAGCTCCATTGTAATAAAGCACCAGGTTTAGATAAATTACCGGGGGACCTTTTTCGTGAAGAATCCACAATATGGGTTCCTTACTTGTGTGCCCTATTTAACGCCATCTTAAAAGGCATGGATCCCCCCGATACCTGGCGCGGGGCTGAAATAGTTCCTATATTTAAAAAAGGTTGTCCCCTCTCACCCTCTAATTACAGGCCGATTAGTTTAATTGACATCTCCCAAAAACTTTTCGGCCGGGTGCTCCTAGACCGCCTTCAGGGTTGGCTGGAAGACGAACAAATATTAAGTCCCTACCAGGCCGGCTTCAGGTCAAAAATGTCAACCGTAGACCAGATATTTAGACTACAACTACTCTTCTGGAAAACGGTGACCATAGAGGGTGGGAGTCTCTATTTAATTTTTGTTGACCTGAAGTCCGCTTTTGATCTCGTACCCAGGGAGAAACTCTGGAAGGTGTTGAGCGACCTTGGGATCCCTCCATATCTTTTAAATGTCATAGAGAGGCTCCACTCGGAGAATTTTGCACAAGTACGTTGTGGAAAATATGGGAACCTTACTCCCCGTTTTCCTGTTCAAAAGGGGGTACGGCAGGGATGTGTTTTAGCTCCTACTTTATTTTGTCTTTTTATTAACGGTCTTATTGACCATCTTAAAACAATCGAGGACAATGATGCCCCCAAACTAGTTGCGGGGAAGGTCCCTGCGCTGATGTTTGCAGATGATACCCTGCTACTTTCCAAAACACCAATGGGTATCCAGCGCACTCTAGATGGCTTTGCCAACTTCTGCAAATTACAAGGGCTAGAGATCAACCTAACAAAAACCAAATTCATGGTCTTTAACCCCCCTCGCACGACCCGTCCAAACCCTTTTTTACACGGTATTCCACTGGAAAGAGTGAAGATATTTGATTATCTGGGAGTTACCCTGTCAGAGCATTTTGAATGGGGTCCACAATTGGACAAAGCAAGACTCAGGCTAATCCAGACAGTGGGCGGTATAATGAAATTATATAGAACCTCAGTTTTTAAACCAGCCGCCCCTGTGGTGGAGATCTACAAAGCGCAAGCAAGGGGTGCCACATTATACGGGGTGGAGCTGTGGGGGCATTGTCCTACCACTAATCTGATGAAGGTGGAGAATAACTTTATGCGTCAGCTTATAGGCCTACCCCGTAGCACCCCTCTTATTCCCCTTCGCATGGACCTGGGCATTAGGCCCCTTGATGAAGAAATTGCCCTGAGACCTCTAACTTTCTGGTGGAGGATATGGGTGACCCCAGAGCTGTCTGCCTATCGGGCTGAGCTAATTGAGCTCTTATCCATTTGTACTGTTAAGAAAATTCCATGGCTGTGGCACATAAGGGAGCTTGCCTTTAAGTTAGGCAAGCCGGACCTCTGGAGAACTCCCGAGATATCATGTGCCACGATTTCTAGGCTGGAACTAGTCAACTGCTATAGATTAGCCAAACTAGTGTCTATCCAAGAAAGTGCCTCATGTGGTCGTTTGACAGTGGAATTTTTGCAAGTAAAAGATGTATTTAGCAAAGAAAACTTTCTGGATTTTATTCAACCCCCACTGGCCAGGAAATTGTATGTGCAACTCAGATTAGGGACTCTCCCATTATTAGCGCACACCAGCAAATGGGGGAAAGATCAAACGGGTGAATGTCCTGCATGTAAATACAAGGAGGAGTCCGAATAGCATGTCCTGCTCCTCTGCCCTGCTTATCGGCTGCCACGAAAGCGTTGGATAATCCAACTATGCAAGAATTTGGGATTTGTGCGCAGCATCGAGGCTTACAGAGTTTTAAAGTATGACACGCACCCACCTATTGTTTTTGCTGTATCTCGATTCCTAAACTGTATGTGGCACATTCGGCGTGCCTGTTTAAAGTAGCTTTTACGGGGAATTTTAAATGCACTGAACTCGCGTAGGTCGAGCAATTCTGTCCCCATGCTCTGGGTACCGCATCTTAGTCTTATAGTTGTATTTTTTAATAATTTTTTAGACTGCAGCTTATCCTTGGATGGTTGTTCTTATTCTTTTTTAATGGGTTGATGATAGTATTATGTATAATTTCACTTCCCTGCTGCACTCTTACGTACTGTGTGTTTTGTCCTTTTTATTATTGAGATGATCATTGTATTAGAAGATGATGGTGCGCTACTCAAATTTTTAACTAGAAGTGTATATCATTTGCTTTTATTGTTTGTACTTTTATGGCCCTAGAGGCCGAAATAAAGTTAATAAATGGTAAATGGTAATGGTAATTGAAGGAAAATGCACTAAATTGTCAACTCTGTATCTTGAATAAACCCTTGATCCTCCTAATCTTGCATTCATCTTGTGAGTAAGCGCATTCTAAATAGTACTTATCCATGCGCTCTTTGTAAAAAATGCATGATATAATTGTAATTTACAGTGCTATCAAATTGAATACACGTTATATGAACAGAGTCCACCATGGAGCTCTTTGTAACAAAATGGAATCCTCTTAGTATAAATCAGGGTAAACCCACACTGAATGTATTATTTCAGCAGACTAATGGAATGCTCTCATTTGTATTGCATGAAACAGACACTAAGGGCCTGATTTAGATATTGTCGGATGGGTTACTCCATCACAACAGGAACGGATATCGCGTCCGCCAAAATCGAAATCCCATAATATCCTATGGGATTTAGATTCCAGCAGACGGGATATCTGTCTCAGTTGTGACAGAGTAGCCCATCTGCCAATATCTAAATCATGCCCTGAGACTGGAAAGGTTTCCATTGCTGTTGTGTATTCTCCTACAATACAAATGGGAATAATAGTGTGACTCATACAAAGTGCAGAAGACGCCGTGCTTAAGTGTGTGTATAAGCATGAAAATAAATATAGAAGACACAATAAATCGTCCTTGGTTCCTAGGGCAAGTTACCAAACAAGCATGTGCTTACAGAATAGCACAATGAGGATCACAAGTAATCACAGAACCAATGAAGATGTATGTTGATGTTTGGACCCCTTATGAGTGGGGGGGTTGCTTCAGGACAGAGTCATCTGACTTATTATCTGCATGTTTCAGGAGACAGAAACCAAACTAAACATCAACCTGTGTCACAAATCACTATTGTCTGTTTGTAGTATTATTACCTGTGTTGCTCAATAACTCACCAAAATACACGCGAAAAAAAAATAACAGTTGTATATTCACTGCACAGCCACTGGAAGGTTTGTCTTAGAATGACAATGCGTCTGATGGAGAGTGTATCTCCCATGTATGATGCACTGTCTCTAAGTGCCACGTTAATCGATAGAATCCAATCTGGACTACCGATATCTGAAACAATATATATCAATGCCAGATAATAGATAGATGACCAAATGAATCACAATTACCCCACAACAGGGCATGGTCTAATAATCATACGAGTAAAATATGCGGTGATTTATAATGTGATTGGTGAACATGCGTGCTTTACATTAGTTACAATCTGTAGCCACAGACTCTATCGTGGATAAATAGGCAAAAATTCCATGCGGAAAATAATCAGTCCCCTGTTGCTGACAGCAGCGGAGTCACGTGTGGGTTACACTATGTATGCCTCGTGGGGCGGTAAGCCATGGTCATATCCAGTCACTCTAGAAAAACACCAAGCCCTTCACCATAGTGCAGTGTGTGCCGTCCCAATCAGTTATTTAAATGTGCACCATAGCAATGAAACAACGGTGTGTATCCTGCTTATTACAAATCAGGCAGGGGCCCTTCAAGTACTGTGCACACGCCATATAACTCATTGTTATTAAGGCATGCATAATCACCACTATATAGACTGTGGAGAGCGTGGCCGTTCCAATAGAATATTTGATTGCGGGTGACGGGGGTGAAAAGCTGCGTGTCACATGCACATATTTAATATGGTGGTGGCCCTTAGAGTGCTGAGCTAGTGTCGTATAGCTTATTATGATTACAGCGTAAGTGCCAGGAAATCTCATGTGAGGGGAACGTTTTCTCATGTTAAATCCAAACTACTCACAGAACTAATCGCTTGCCAATAGCTATTTAGCAGTGCACAGAAAGGCATGCTCGAGGTTATAGGAAAGCTGATACCGTAGAACTCCTCTTATAATGATCGGTATTCGGCAGTGCTCAATACTCCTGCATGCTAGTCTGCGCGTCAATAACCATACTTCACTCACCGCATATCATAAGTCGTACCTTCAAAATCCTATAACATGTTCTCAAGTCCGTGCGATATTGTACTTGAAAATCTACACATAGAACAACAGTTATTATAATGCCTGTAAAATATGGTCTTGCCACAACTAAGTCGCATTAGGAAGATGAACTTACAACTCAAGGTGTGCGCTGGCCAGCTTCCAAAGTCCATGTATGCCAAATAGCTCATGCAGACAGGGAGTCTTCCTATCTCCCGTGGTGTCTGAAAACACTAGACTGCACACCACAGCCACCATATTGGGCCTGGAAATTGTCCATTGTATACAGCACGCTCTGGTGCGCCTCCTTCATGCAGTCAATCAAGTGAGTCCAAGCGATGCCTGTAATAATATTGCATACGTAAACAGGTCAAGCTGCTTGTCATGGACCCATCAAATAACACCAATGATATCCTTTCATATAAATTCTCTACTCATTCATTCATGAGTGGTCGAAACGTCGACATACATCTATACTGGTTCTGTGATTATTTGTGATCCACATTGTGCTATAGTGTGCGTACATGCTTTTTTATTTTTTTTTACTTGTGTGTACAACTTGATCTAGGAACCAAGGATGATTTAGTGTGATTTTTGTATATATTTGTATGTTTATACACACACTGAAGCACTGCATCATCTGCACTTTGTATGAGTCACACTATTATTTGCATTTGTATTGTAGGAGACTACACAACAGCAACAGAAAGCTTTCCAGTATCTGTTTTATGCAACCCAAATGAGAACATTCTATTAGGCTGCCAAAATAATACATTCAGTGTGGGTTTCCCCTGATTTATACTAAGAGGATTCCATTTTGTTACAAAGAGCCCCACGGTGGACTCTGCTCATATAACGTATCTTGACCCTGGTCCCCATGGGCATAGAGGGTTGTCCTTGTGACACTGTACATGAAATTGAATACAAGCACTGTAGAAAACATTCCTTATTGGTTCTCTTTTTCTTCTCTCTTCAGCACCAAAATCTTGGCTTCCAGAGCCATACAAGACTCAAGTCCCCTCACTTGTTCCATCTACCTTATGAGTAACACTGTGAAGCACCTCGTATCAGAGGAGAAACCCCTTAATGTCCATAGTGCGCTTTACACAAACAATGACCAGAATCAATAGTATTGGAGATCAATTCTATGTTTAACTTAGTACACCCTAGTGACCCTGGTGTTCTTATGCTCCAGTACAGCTGTCATCTGCTGATACCTCGGAGTCGATTTGATGCTCAATTATGGGTCCACCTCTTGATCGTCTCAATTCTGTCAGTAATATAACACAGAATCTTGATCTGATCAAGTGAGGGAAGGAAGGGAAGGGAACAGCTGGGAAGGAGACCTAAAAGAGAAATACACACATCAGACACTTTAACAACTACCACATATATGCAAACACATGTAAGATGTTCCTAATACCTGTAAAGTAAAAAATACGCAGGCTTAAAGACATATATTTCCTTGTTGGTCAAAGATAAGAGCCTTTACAATCTGATCCTGTAAAACATAAGAATGCGAATAGTCATGAACCAAAACCTCAATAAGTTGCTTGCTAAAACCTTGTATAGAATACAGTTAGATATTCAAGTACCTACCCATTGTATCTATTGCCCAGCGTCACAGGAGAAGAGGAAGAAACCTCGTATAGTGCTCCTCCCCTGTTAATTGCAATAGAAAACACAGAACAAATTAGCTCCACAAAAGCCTGATATGCTCTTGCTCACAAAGGATATATCAGACTCAAAGATGCAGAACCTCATGTAACAACTAAGAAGGTATTTGATTTCTTTGAAGTCAAAAGAATGTTTGTTATTTCCAACTTCCAATTTCCGAAATACCATGCAAACAAAAGAAACCCTGCAGGGTTGTTCCCACCCGTACAGTCGATATTATACATGAATGTCACACAATGAAATCAGCAGGTATCCTAGATAAGAATAGCCAAAAAGAAAGAACCAGATTCCTCCGAGTCTAATCAGAGAAACGACAACCTCTCCTTGAGGTCTGAATTTGCCAACTTCCAATGTATCGCAGTGGAACACTATCTTATACTAATGAAATGCAAGAAGCGAGAGGCACCGAACAGAGAACCAAAAACGGGCTGGAAACTCCTTTCAGGACTCGCACCAAATGAGCGCCAGAGACACAGGAAACACCGTGAGTAACCACACGCACGCAAAGTCAATACTTTACCCGTTCTCGAACTCAGCAGCTACAGCGAGTTTACGGGATCGGAACACGAACACGGCAGCACCGCTACCGACAGGATCGAATATTCTACCTCGAGTCTTCCGGGTCGCTGTCTCTTGAGGTTTCCGGCCGGACATCCTCCCAGCATACCCTGCGATGGGAACAGGAAGCAACCCCTAGGACTCATGGGAAGTGAAGTCCATAACTCCCAACACAACCCCCTGATCCATAGGCCAACACAGGAGGACAGCGTTCACTCGTGAAAACAAATCGTCATAACACCACAGTCTTGAGTGTATGTATGCAGACGAGTCTATATGCTAGAGAAGTAAATTTAGCCTTGAAACAGTTTGTGAAAAAATTAAACACGTTATAGCTGTCTTTGGATGCAGTTTATGAAACTGCCAATCTATTTTGAGGTCCTTTTATGAAAAGCATAAGTCGTTTGAAAGAAGAAACATTTAAGAATCAGCATTCAACACCATCTCCCTCCGCACCCTCGCCACCAGACGCCACAACGGCGGCATCCGCGGCAAGGCCCTCGACTGGATGCGCTCCTTCCTCACCGGCAGAACTCAGCAGGTCAGATTCCCTCCCTACCTCTCGGAACTGACAGAGACCAACTGTGGAGTGCCCCAGGGCTCCTCCCTCAGCCCTACCCTCTTCAACCTCTACATGGCCCCTCTCGCAACCATCGTCAGGAACCACGGGCTCAACATCGTCTCTTACGCCAACGACACCCAGCTGCTCCTCTCCCTCACCAACGAACCCAACATCACCAAACACAACTTCCAAGAAGGGATGAAAGCCGTCGCCACCTGGATGAAGAACAGCTGCCTGAAACACAAAACAGAAAAGACAGAAGTCCTCATCCTTGGCTCCACCCCCTTCGCATGGAACGACTCCTGGTGGCGCTCCACCCTCGGAAATCCCCCTACCCCGATGGACCATGCATGAAACCTCGGCATCATACTAGACTCATCACTCACAATGAACCGCCAGATCAACGCCGTATCCTCAACCTGATTCAACACCCTCTGCACGCTTCGAAAGACTTTCAGAAGGATCCCAATCAAATCCAGAAAAACTGTCACACATGCACTCATCAGCAGCAGACTGGACTATGGCAATCCTCTCTATGCCGGAATCAACAAGAACCTCCTTCGCGAACTTCAGACTGTCCAGAACGCCGCAGCCAGACTGAATCTTGACATTCCCCATCGTAGTCACATCACTCAACACCTCCGCGATCTCCACTGGTTTCCAGTCGAAAGATAAATAACCTTCAAACTCCTCACCCACGCATACAAGGCCCTTCACAACACCGGACCCACATACCAGAACAGCTGCCTCTCTTTCCATGCACCCAAAAGACACCTCCGATCAATCCAGCTGCCTTTGGCCACCATCCCACGTATCAACAAGACCAGAACGGGAAGAAAGTCCTTCTCCTACCGCACAGTCAAAGCCTGGAACACCCTCCCCCTCCACCCCGGCAATCTCCCACATTGCCCCAGTTCAGGAAGGACCTCAAGACCTGGCTCTTTGGATGACCCCAGAACTCAACAGAGCCATCCCCTCCCCCCAGCACCTTGAGACCCTCACGGGTGAGTAGTTGCGCTTTACCAACTCAGATTGATTGATTGATTGACCAGATTATTCGTTTCACCACACCCATGCATAAATTCCTTTCAGAGTGCTGCCTTACTTTATTAACACACTAGATGCCCCATTGTTACACCAAGCACGGCTTATCCAGCGTTTTCATATGCTTAATTGAGCCAGAAGCCTTCCACAAACTAGCATCCCAGAATCCTGATCCAACCTCCTCTGTGCACAGTCTAGCACCCTTCACTACTGTTTTAGTATTGAGACCCTAATCAAGCTGCAAACACAATGACCAGCATGCCAACACCCAATAAGTTTTCCAGTACCACAATTCAGCACATCTGTTTAACACCTTGCATTCTTCTTCTACAATTTGAAAGCCATGCGTGCCTTTGTGTATGAATGAATATATGTGTATTTGTGAGTGTGTGTTGTGAATGGGGGTGTGTGTGCATGTGAATGGATGGGTGTGCACGTGTCACCCATCTGCCCCCTCTCAGACACCACTAGAATTAACAGAGTTAACAGTAGAAGTAGAAGGCAGGAGAAATTAAACTCCATATTTTGTCAGAGGAGCACAGCCTAAATGCATGTGCCACCGGCAACAGAAATGCAGCGGGAGAGGTGAACCAGACACTTGAAACAGCTTATGGACCTGCCGATGATCACGAAGGCATTCGGCAATCGTAATAAATGTTTCGTTGGAGTGGTTGTTGTATTTACATTTTCTGTGCTTGTTACATTTCTTTTTCCTCACTCCCTCATCAATGTATTCTGCATTTTACAATGTGTGTTCCAATTCCATCTGGAACTTTGTGGCTGTTGCCAGGCAATCTAGTCAGTTGCACTGGCCCTGATCGCTGGCCAGTCGCACCCTGTTGCTGTGCTGCCTTTATGAGAATAAATACTTCAAAACCACTTGGACTGATTTTCATTTCAACAAATGGCGACGAGCTGAGGAGAGGAACACCCCTACCAACATTTTTGCGGCAGCACAGGAGTGGAGTGTTCCTGAACCCGTTGAGGAATCTGTTTTAAGCCTTCGCAGTGCATCTCTCTGTACTGTAGGGAAGCATTCTTCCACAAGAAACCACCTGTCGAAAACCTGATACCGAAAGACCCATCCTATGCTGTTTTTAGGATTTTCAACACTTTGATTTGTTTAGTGGAAAGGAACGTTGGAGCGCAAGTTTTAAAAATAAATACCTGCAGGTGCCAGAGGAGCGAGACAAGTGACACGAGATTAGTCTGATGCAAGATTCCAGATTTCTCTCTCTCCTTTTCCCTAGTTACGGTGAGATGGCACGTCACGTCACGTCACGCACGTTACGCGATGAGTAACTCGCTGCGTGGCGGCCATTTGCAAACACCACCGTTTCCATGGCTACCTCTCTACGGAGAAATCTCTCCGTGTTGCGCCACTGGTGAAGGTGGAGGACAGCTGGCACAAATACCCAAGTAAGTTTCTGTCAACGCTTCACTACCTGCTGGCATAGCGCGACGTGCCTGTGAGAAGTGCAATTTCTCACGGTTTTTCTTAAAGTGTCTTCGTGCTCAACATCTTTGACGATACTTGAAGCATTTATTTCAAGCCACCTGGAGTATATATTTCTAGCGCTTCAAATTCATTTGATCTTATCTTTAGCGCATTATTTCATGGTCGCTCATTTCAAGCACTGTAACAGCATCTTAAGGAGCAGCTTTACTGAGAAGTACTCAATGTAAGTAAGTTGTGCCCTGACCCAGGTTGTTCTATTTCCTTTTGCCCCTGAGGAAATTTCCATTTGACTCTCAACTCAAGTCTACAAAGTAGTTGAGATTTATTGCACTATAAATTTATATTTACTGTCACACATGTACTAAAGTAAACTGTTTGATACAGGCGGTTCCATTTACCTACGATTTTTTTTCTCAAGTTTGTTACACTGTGCGTTTATCTTCCTCATACAAGAACCTACAAAATAAGGGAGATCCTCCAATCCCTTGGACACGATGGAAAGAAGAATTCTTAAATTACATGAGGGCTATTGATGGGGAGCGCATGGGGGCAGAAAGGAAAAAGAGTATATTTCTACACTGTTTAGGCTCCGAAGGCCAAGTTGTTTTTAGAGCGTTACCTCAAGTTCCTCCCACTGAAGGTGAAGGTGAAGGTACCAACGTGTACAAAGAGGCATTACAGAGAATGGAACAGAGGTTTAAACCTGTCACCAACATAGCTCTCAACAGATATAAATTTTATACGAAGGTACAAAACGAAAGTGAGTCTTTTGATGAGTTTTTGACTTCTTTGAGATCTTTGAGCTTACATTGCAATTTTGGCAACATGTGCGACGAAATGATCAGGGATCAGATAATAGTCCACGTAAAAAATAAAAAAACTCAGGAACGCTTATGGGAATTAGGAGATCCAAAGTTATCTGAAGCTATTTCTACAGCCAAGGAGTTAGAACAATCTGCGAAATGGATGCTTACTGTGAGGAACACTAACAGTAATAAGACAGAATCAAACGAGGAGATATGTGCCATTAAACGCCCACAAATACAACAGAGTGAAAATTTGTCCTCAGGGTTGAATACCCCTCGTTTCAGTAACTATGGGGGTTTTAAAAGGTTTGACAGAAATGAGAGAAATGGTACGTGCTACAGGTGTGGCAGCAGAACACACATGGCCTCCTACGGAGGGTGTCCTGCTATCAACAAAGAGTGTAGGAAGTGTGGTAGAATGGGGCATTTTGCTTCCGTCTGTAAGGATTTAAGAAGGAATGTTGCACCCATACGTGGTAAGGTGTCCTGCACATCAGAGAATAATGACGTACACAAATGTGAGTGTTGTGGGTCTAAAGAAGAAAACAAGGGTTTTATAGTTTCTCTTTCTGAAGGAATTTACAGTATGAATGATCCTGACCCCAGGCACATCAAGAGACCCCCCATGTGCATGGTTGAAGTTGCTGGTGTAGCCCTAGATCTCATGGCTGATTCGGGCTCACCATGGACTATTATTTCAAAAAAGTATTTCTTAGATAAACTAAGCAGTGTGTTAGATTTTACTAAAGTATTACCATCTGACATCATTGCGGAGAGCTATGATGGTTCCAGGATAGATGTGGTAGGTTACTTGGAAGTGAGTCTACGTTTCAAAACAAGAATTTCTTCTGTTAAACTGTACATTGCTGTCAAGGGGGTAAATGTCCTAGGATGGAGAGATCAATGGAAGTTGGGCATTATTCTTAATCCCCGTGCGAAAGAACCTGTGATGTTAGATGAGAACACGTCCGTAGAAAACATTGCCGTGGTTACTTCTGATGAAAAAGAAATTTTGATCAAGGAAAAATTCAAAGATGTATTTTCAGATGTTTTGGGTAAACTAAAGAATTATTCACACAAAATCAAACTCAAGAGTGATGTCACGCCTGTAAAACAAAAATTGAGGGGTGTGCCGAAAAATGTCAGAGAAGAGCTGAAGAATATGCTTGATGAATTAGTGTCTGAAGGAATCATTGAGCCTATTGATTCAGCCGAATGGGTTTCTCCCATTGTTTTGGTACGAAAACCCGACAAAAAATTGAGAGTCTGTGTTGATCTTAGGGCATTGAATTCTTGAATTGTTGTAGATTGTCACCCGCTCCCCAACATCAATGAAGTGGTCTCAATGCTGGAGGGTGCCAAAGTATTCTCCACATTGTATCTAAGGTCAGCGTACCACCAGATTCCCCTTACTGTAGACTCCAAGATGCTTACAGCCTTTATCACACCGCAGGGCCTATTCCAATATACCAGAATGCCGTTTGGCTTGGCATCTGCGGCCTCTGTGTTTCAAAGAGTTATGTTTAACATTTTCAGGGATGCTGACAAATTCGTTAAGTGCTTTCAAGATGATATCCTAATATTTTCAAGCAACGAGGAGGAGCATTTTAAGCACTTAATGGAAGTTTGTGAAAGATTGAGAAAGAGTGGTTTAACCCTAAAAGCCAATAAGTGTAAAATGTTTAAAACCTCTGTGGAGTATTTGGGCCACACCTTATCTGGTGACGGTGTAGTGCCTAAAAAATCGAACGTTTATGGTATAATCAATGCTCCTTTCCCCACAAATAAAGAACAATTACTATCTTTCGCAGGCATGTGCGAATATTATAGTAAATTTGTAGACAACTTTGCATCAAAAATGGAACCTCTTAGGAAGTTGTTGAGACACAAAACGGCTTTCGAATGGACTGAAGAGCAACAACAAGCCTTTGTGTCCATCAAAACAGATATCCTTAAGGCTCCCACTCTCAAACCATTCTGTTTGAACAAGGAGTGTATCATCACAGTTGATGCTAGTTTGTACGGTATAGGTGGGGTGTTGTCTCAGAGGTGTGGGAAGGATGAATGGAATGTGTGTTTTGCCTCCCGCACTCTCAATGAGACAGAACGCAGATATGCTGTGATTGAGAAAGAACTGTTGGCCTGTGTGTGGGCGATTGAGCATTACCGCAATTATATATGGGGAAGCAAATTCATATTAAGAACGGACCACAAACCCCTAGTCAACATTCTCTCCCCAGGTGGTGGATGGAATTCCACAGCCCGCATTGCGAGACTTACCTCCAGATTACAGGAGTACTGCTTTAAACCAGAGTTTGTCCCTGGGAAGAAAAATGTCATGGCCGATTTCATGTCTCGACTCCCTTGTCAGGTTAGCTGTAGTGACAGCCTTGATGACTCTGAGGTGGTAACCACCATCCAAGACGTGGTTTCTGGTGCATTTGATGGTATCACTGAAGAGTCCTGGAGACTCAGTGAAAAGGAAGATCTCACATGGCAGACTGTCAAGGAGTACATCCTGAAGGGATGGCCAGACAAAAGGAATTTGGCAGAGGAATTCATGCCTATGTTCAAGGTGTCCGAAGAATTGGAGTTAGAAGGAGAACTGATGTATAAAGATGGGAAATGTGTGCCACCCTTTGGTATTCAAAAATTGATTTTAGAGTTGGCACACAAATCTCATCCTGGCATGTCTGTCATGAAACGGTTGGTCAGAAATTATTTCTGGTGGCCAGGTTTAGATCGCATGGTTGATCGCTCCGTCAGAGAATGTGAAGTTTGCATGAGTAGCGAGAAAATGTTGAGACTTAATGTACCCCCGTTAAAGTGTTCCGAGTGGCCTGATGAACCTTGGAAGAAAGTTGCTTTTGACATTTCTGGTCCTTTTATGTGTCTACCACATGATTCACGTTACGCATTTGTGCTTGTAGACTACCACTCCAAGTGGCCAGATGTGAAATTTGCATCCAGTTCCTCCACTAACATGGTCATAGAATTTTTCAAAGAAGTTTTCTCCAGAGAGGATTGTCCTTCAGTCCTCGTGACTGACAATGGGGTGCAACTCACTTCCACAGAAATGGAAAGTTTCCTAAAGTGCCAAAATATCAGACACCACACTGTCTCAGTATACGAACCGCATGAGAATGGCCTTGTCGAACGCTTTAATAGGGTTTTGAAGGGTTATGTGTCTGATGTAGCAAGCTGGGAGGAAGTTGGAGGAACTCATTGAGAGAGAAACTTTGGTTATACCGCATTACGCCTCATGCCACTACAGAGGTTAGTCCCTTCCGCCTTTTGAAAGGACAAGAGCCCGCTTCAAAAATTTGTCCTTGGTGGTTCAAATAGAAGTGCAAAAACAAGTTTTTCTCGGTTGAAATGGTAAGTGGTGTTGCGCAAAGGGTAGAAGCCAAACAATTCAAAACCAAGAGGTGGTATGACTACAAATGGAATACTAAACTTCCCAATTTCAAAATTGGTGATTGGGTCAGAGTTAGGAAACCTAGTTTCACCAGCAAATGTTCTGATAAATTTGGCAAGCCCATGAAGATTGTTAAAGCATTTGATAACAGCGTCATCACACAAGATGGCAGGTTATGGAATGTTAGACGTGTTACCAAGTGTCCCTTTGTATCTAATAGAGTAAGAGACTCGTCCCCTGAAGATCACAACCATCCTGAAGACACAGTTGCTTCTAGAGTCAAAATGTCAGATCGCTTAAGACGATTTCCCAAAAGTTTAGCTGATTTCAATAGATAGCTCCACATTTTGATTTATGTCTGTTTCCTTTTGAAAAAAAAGGAGGTATGTTGTATTTGCATTTTCTGTGCTTGTTATATTTCTTTTTCCTCACTCCCTCATCAATGTATTCTGCATTTTACAATGTGTGTTCCAATTCCATCTGGAACTTTGTGGCTGCTGCCAGGCAATCTAGTCAGTTGCACTGACCCTGATCGCTGGCCAGTCGCACCCTGTTGCTGTGCTGCCTTTATGAGAATAAATACTTCAAAACCACTTGGACTGATTTTCATTTCAACAGTGGTAGCAGGATTTCATCCTCATCCCTCGTGGTCTCGTTTTTCTTAGTAGTCACTTACATGTGGGGTTCAAGAGTGGTAGTAAGGCCAATACAATACTAGATCTTCTACGGCTTCTAATGTCCTGGTTACAATTCTGTAGGAATTATTAATTCAAATGCAGGCCTAATACCTCCCATCCCTTCAATGAATTGTTATCAACTAATGCATTAAATAGATCTTTCTTTATATCAGTCAATAAGGTCCCAGTGGTATTAATTAGTTCCTTGAAATAGGATGGTAGTTGATTTATTTTGTCTCTTTCTAATAATTTGTTTTTTTTGTGAAGTTGGAAAATGACTATTGAGTGCCTAATTATCAAGAGTCTACAGGGTAGCTTTTCAAGAGGCAGTGAATTGTGAATGTCTCAAAGAGTTTAATTCTGAGCCATGTTGTACTTGAGGAACTCAAGGATTTGAGATATAGGGAAAATCTTTGGATGACCACGAACTGTTTACCTTGTTCAAAGGCTCGTCTCTGTAGAGGTGGAAAATGGAATAGATAAAAAAAACTAAGTCCACAATACTCCTTTCTATAGAGGTAATATTGATTGCATGTATAGATAATTTCATAAGCTCCCAGAAGCCGTTAAATGATGAACAAAATTAATAAAACATATATTTTTAAAAACCTTCAAAGAATAAGAAAGCCCATTCTTAAGCACATCTAGTCAAGCCACCCACTTAAGAGCAAACATACTCTTGGTTTGATAGTGAGTGCAAGGAATACGGGCACTGGCAAAGCCAGTAGGTGTCACATTTGACACCTATTTGCTGTTCAAAATCTTTCCTTTTATCTCAGATGGCTATGGAATGGTTTTTCTTTTAGAAAAATCATTCAAATATAGCTGACACGCATGCATGTACAGGCACAGAAGCCATCTTGGAAAGATTTTTCTTTTGATTTTAGAATAGATTCCAAGATGGCTGACAAGCGTGCTTGTACATGTACAGTCGATATAATTTAACCATTTCTCTCAAAGCAAAAGAAAAATAATTCTAAGATAGCTACCATGCATCCGCTCACATGAACAGTGGCCATCTTGGTATGGGCACGCGTGAACACATGGGCAGCTATCTTGGAATGGTTTCAAAACCATTTAAAGATGTCTACGTGCCTACTCAGTGCGGGTGTCTGTTGTAGCGTAGGAGGGTTGTGGGCAAGTGAGTGCTGGTGGGAAATTATTTTTTATAAGGAGGGTGGAGTGGGGGATAAAGGAGGAAGGAGCAGGGAGAGATAGAGAGGGAGAGAAAATAGCCCCAGATATATACTAAAATGCAAGATCTGGCATCAGCAGTAGAAAGAATCATGTCATCCAGTAAAAAAATGGTGGGATTGAAATACTCTTTCACTGATGGTTCCACAAAGTAATGAGCTTTGAAATCACACACACTAACCCACTTTAGTGGTCCCACCTAGAAAGGATCAATATTTGCTCCACATAGTGTGAAAAGGTAGCAGATGTTGAAGAAGTAACATGAGGCTCCCACGCACTGCTCTCTCCCAAAGCTCTTCCTCAGTAACTGCCATTTCCTTCACTATACACGTTCTAAAACTTTGGCTCAGAGTGGTTCTGAGCATATCATAGAAAGGAGGGGTGGAAGGGAGATACCACAAATGATAAGACAATACCACACATCTTTCTTTTTTTACAGTAATAACAGAGCTAAGAAAATTACGCATGACTAGTTAGTCATAAATTTGCAGATACAGATTTAGACATTATACATTACATCTGAATGGATGTGTGCACTTTTAAAAAATGAAAACTTGTATGATGTACACTAACATTAAAGATAATTATAAGGCTACACTGTTTTATGAAACTGTTGTGTATGTGGAAAAGTTCAGAAAACACAACAATAAAGGAACCTTATAAAAGGATAGTGTTAAATTAACCAAGAGTGAATAGAATTCAAATCACACTTGAATGTAGTCTTTCAAATATGTTGGAGGTCTAGTGAGACGGGTACTCATTCTGCTAAATGTTTTGTCGAAATGTGTTATATTTATTTTTTCTTCCGGATGCAGTATGTTACATTTATGTTGGTGACAGTCTACTTTCAAACTATCATCTTCTAAAGTGTCATAAGACTTAACATTGTTTCTGAAAACAGAGGGGCTGATTCACAAAGGTAAACTTACACTGTTGTGTAAATTTACGATTGTTTTCTATTTACAAAGGAATTTATGAGTAGTATCTTTATGAGTGCGGAGACTCCGCACTCGTAAAGATGCTACTTGTAAATCCCTTTGTGAATATCAAACGATCGTTAAACATACACAAAAGTGTAAGTTTACCTTTGTGAATCAGGCCCACGGTGTTTAATTAATCTACTTAGATTCCAAATTGTCCCATCTTGGGTGTTTGCTGCATTTCTGAATAACTTTAGTATGTTCATGGGTTTAGTGAATTTGTACCATTTTTCAAATTCAGTGGGGGCCTTGACTGTGACCCAATCTCCAATTTTCACTTCTCTCTGTGTTGTGTGATGATCAATGTGATATTTTATTTTGCACGCCACTTGATGTCTTAATTCTTTCTACCTCTAGGACTGCTTAGTGCTCACATCGAACCACCCTTTATGCCGTTTAATCCAACTGGGACTAGCTGGGTGTTTGGGTGCGTTCCTTTCAATAACTTAAAGGGAGTGCATTCAGTTGTTTGATGAGGTGTAAGGCAAAACGCTATCAGCCTTCTGATTACTTCTTACTTCCATTTTATACCACTAGCCTTGGCTAGCTGAATAGCTTCCTTATACATTCTATTAAATATTTCTACCATCTCATTGGTCTCTGGGTGACATAAGGCACACAAGTGGTGTTTGATATGATTGTTTTCTAGGTACTCTTGCGTCTCTTTGGTACAAAATTGTACCCCATTATCTGATAGTATGCAGACCGGTAATCCCTCACTTCCAAAAACCTCTTCTAAAAATTATAAAATAGTTTTTGAGCTAATGTCAGTGGTAAATTTTATTTCCGACCATCTGGAGTACAGGTCAATTAAAACTATTATGAAAAGAGAATTTAATTCACCGCTCAAAGGTCCAATGATGTCTAGAGTCAAGTCTGTCCAAGGTCCTTCAGGGAGTTTGCGAGAGTATATTGGATGTTTTCTGGTGACTAAAATCTTGTCACAGTTGCAGCACAAGGAACATTCTCTTACAATCCTTTCTACTTGTAAATCCATCCTTGGCCACCAAAAGTCTAATCTTAATCTTTTTTTCATTTTGCAGACACCAAAATGTCCTTCATGTGCAATCGCAGAGCACAGGTGGAATCAATTTGCTACCATGAAACAAACAATCATCCACTAAAGCCAGTTCATGCTTAATCACCCAGTATGGTATAATGCTTTCCCAATCATCTAATCCCTGTTTCTAATTTGTTATAAGCATATGCCTCACTTTAGCACTTTATCATTCATTTCACTCCTCCAATTTTCATCTGACACAGTCCCACATGTTATTACACACATATTCTCGTTGGGTACTTCTTCATCTTCTTCTACTCCTTCCTCTTTTTCTAGTTATATTGTGTCTAGTAGTTTAAATAAACAGTAGACTGCCCTGTTTTTAACACCACGTAAGTATTCTACATCGAACGTGAACTCCTGTAGGTTAATGACCCATATCCCGATTCTGCTAGATATTTAGCTGTTTGAGATATTGAGATATTGAACCATTTCTTTAAAAATACTTCTTTAAGAGGCTTGCGACCAGTGTGTAATGTAAATGTATTTCACCATAGGAAAGTTTGGAACTTTTACAGTGCCCAAAAAACTGCCAGTGCCTCTTTCTCAATGACTGAATGGTGAGTTTATGCACCCTTTACTGATCTTGAAGCAAAAGCTATAGCATTCTTTCCACTATGGTCTTCCTGAGACAACACAGTTCCTAATCCCCTAGAGCTGGCATCAGTGGTGACAATCACATTTTTCCAGGCATATATGATCCTAACTTGGGAGCATTCATTACACAGTTTTTTAAATCTTGAAATCCATCTTCACTTGCCTTATTCCACTCAAAAGCCACTTTGTTTTCAACAACAACCTCATATTGAATGTTCTGATGGCCAGCTTGCTAATACATTTACTATAGAATTCTATCATGCCCCAAAAAACTTTTAGTTCATCTTTGTTTTATGGTGTTACTATTTTTTTTTAAAGTATTGGCTATCTTTGTTTGGTTCTATTCCTAAGACATGCACTCTATGTCCTAAGTGTGCTATTTCTTCACATCCAGATTTACATTTTTCAGTTTTCACAGTAAGACCATTATATCTGCATTTCTCCAAAACCAGTCTCACCCTTTGATCATGCTGGGTTTTGTCCTCCCCACTTATCAACACATCAACTTGATAATAGAATGCCCCAGGGATGGATTGTAACATGGATGACATGGCCATTTGAAATATAGATGCCTCTGAGACTAACCTGAAGGGCATTTGTTTGAATCTGAATGCTCCAACAGGCGTGATGGATACTGTGATATCTTGTGAATCAGGATGTAAGTGGATTTGATAGTAAGTTGAGGTGAGCTCAAGAGTAGAGAAGAATTTTGCTCCTGACATTTTTGTTAACATCTCAGTGATGCTAGATAAGGGGAATCTATCAACTATTGCTTCCCTATTGAGGGCTTTCAAGTCGACACATATCCATATCTTTTTTATCAGGTTCATAGGCCACTACTATGGGTGCTAGCCACTCTGTGGCCTCTACCAGTTCTATGAATTCAAGTTTACACATGTTATCTATTTCTTCTCTTACCCCATCAGTCATGCATAAAGGTAAGTTCTTGACCTTTGAAACTACTGGCACTGCTCCCTCTTTGATTTTTAATTTGTGTATATATTTTCTAAACATCCTAGTTTTTCATTAAATACCTCTGGGGAATCTTTCCTCAAAATATATGTAACTCTGTATGCTTTGTACTAGAATTTGTGGGCTTGCTCTAGTGTCTAAATATACCCCTAGAATTTTCTGCACAGGCCATCCTAGGATGTTGTCTCACTTTTCTGATACATACATTTTTGAGAAGGCAATTTCATTTTTGTACTCCACTGTCCCCTCAAAATACCATCTCATATTTATGGGTTGCCAACCTTTACCTCCTGGCCTTATGTCCATTTTACTGAGTTTTATTTTACTACTGAAACATTCATTATAGACTTTTTCAAAGATTATTGTAAGTCTAGAGCATGAATCAACACTGTTTCAATAGATGTGCCATTTAATTTTGATCAAATACTTCGAATTACCTGTATTGGAATTACTCATTTGTAGAAAATGTCATCATATACTTCTTTAACAGTATGACTGTTATTCTTCCTCAGGGGTTTATCGCTCCTGCAGCATACCATATAGTGTCCTTTCTTTCTACAGCTATTAAATACTGGTTTCATTGTAGGACGGTCTTTTGAACTGGCCATATGACCTACATGACCACAGCAATAACAGTGATCTTTGAAGGAAATTTCATTTCTTTTGTATGTTTCTTTTTGTCTTTGATCACATTCACGGCCTCTTTGTGGTCATTTATATTGTTTATTTCATTTTAAATTTCCTTCACACACGCTAAAATATGCTCAGCTTGTTTAGCAACTATCAATACCTCATCTAGTGGCAGGACCTCTTTCAACCATCACTCCTCCCTTATTCTGTCTATGTTGCAATGAAGTACAAACTGTTCTGTAATGCGTTCGTGAGTGGCACCCCCAAACTTACATGTTGCAGCTAGTATCCTCAATGCCGAAACAAAATCTTCAATAACCTTCCTTTTGTGGTCTCCTACCAAAATGATATCTTTCTAAGATTGTTCATATGTGTGCTAGGAAATGAATAGCTAGTTGCTTTGTGCAAATCTCAAATGCATTTAGACCTCTCGACTCCTCTGCACTCAATTCAGGCAAGTGCTCTAAGATTTCCTGTCCCTCTAGCCCCCAAACAGTGCTGTAAAAATTGCTACTTTCCTTTCTAAAGCTATATTTGGTCTGCATACAGCTACATGATTGTGAAACACTTTTTTCTATTTGTTCCAAATCATAGGAGGTTCATCCAGACTGGACATAAAAAACAGTGGTGGATTTATGTTTTGCATTTTTCAATTTGTTTTCTAAATACAAGTGTTAAGATTTGAACAGTTATTTTAAGTGCTGATAGGTTGTATTCATCAACATATATAATCTATTAGCACAAGACGCCCACATATACTCCTGACTTTATGTAGGACGTAAAGAAATATAAAACACTATATGAAAATAAATGTTATGAAGAAATTCATGTTTACAGGAGAATTATCCACAAATATGTATGTCTTCCTAATAAAATGACCGTATAAAACACAAATAACTTGTTTAGATATTGCCAGGATCCACAAAAAGTGAGTGAATCACTGTTGAGCAACATAATGACTCTCAACTGAATAGAAGTGTCTCAGAGATAGTGTGTGGTGCTGTGTAGTTAGCTGAGGAAACTTCCTTTCAGCTCTTAGAGACGATTCGGTCCCGCATCAGTGAGGCACTCAGTAGCGGTCACTCGTATTAAGAAGTGGTAGGGTGGGGGAGGGGGAATAGAAAATAAAAATAAACATATACAAAATTAAACTTACCTGCACCGACGGCCGCCGCCTTCCTCCCGATCCTTGCTGACCAGATGTCCAGGAACTGCTGTACACTGCGCAGGCTCCCAGCTCCTAATCCCAGCACTGCTCTCATGCTGGGATTGGTCTGAGCACCTCAGTTCGGCGCTCAGACATATACTGGGAGCCTTTGTTGGTTTCTCCACCCAGCTGTACAACACAGCTAGGTGGAGAAAGGCTAAGTGCGCATTTTGGTTTGGCCGGCCCCAGAGGGCCGGCCAAACCATCATGCACACTTGGCAGTGCCCACCACTCCCCCTCCTCCCTGGTGCTGCAGCTGCAGCGTCAGTATGGGAGGCCACGCCCCTCCCTCGGCTCGCAGCCTGCAGGCCTAAAAAAAAAAAAAAAGTTTTATTATCATTTTATTTTTGTGGGTTGCCTCTTCTGGCTTTCAGCAGGAGGGGGGCAACGCTCTTCCGCCATAACGGAGGAGCCGCCCCTGGAGGCGCTCGACAGACACTGTCACAAGGTTATAATATCTTCTTTTTTTTTCATGTACAACTAGTTTACAGAATATTTCTTTTCTGAAGAGTTAAAGCTGAGGGTATATTGCTAAAGATTAAAGAGTCTCAAACGCAATGTGAAGAAGTTGTTAACTCCTGCTTCCGAACTAGTTCCCACATGCCTTATGTGTGTAGAGCTCACTTTGTAAGCAGTTATTTTGTCTGTGCTGAGGAAGGCCTTTTTGAGAATAATTCCACAAGTTTGTGAAAAACACCGCCTCTGTGACAGGTCACACCCACCCACAACTCTATATGAACGATGCACAGAGAGAGAACTCTTTCAGACAGCATGCGCACACACCGTTTCAAAGTTCATCATGCCCTGCATACATCAGTGAAACTCATTCGGTAAATATGAAGCAAGCGCTCAGATTGGACATGAAAATGCATGAGTACTGTCGCTATCAAGGGTATGGTGGAACCAGAGATTAGCAACTATAACTCTTTATTCATGCAGAGCTTAGTTTCCTTTTCCATTACATATCAATGTTTGTCTGTGCATATATTTAGTCTCAGCTATCACAGGAATGATGATAAGTTTTAGTTTCTTGCTCTTAAGTACTGAAATCATGCACGGAAATACTGTTTACTAGAAACCAGTTTTATTAATATTTCCTTATGTTTCAGCAAGATAAATTTCTCAAAGTTCTACCTTAGTGGTGTGCTCACCATATGTGTCCCATCCTCATCGTCAGTGTAAAAAGGTGCACAAACACTATCACCAGCAGATGTGAATAAGTAAATACGTTTATTCATGAGGCACCCCAGCCACCGCTCTCTCCCACAGCTCTTCCTCAGTAACTGCCCTTTTCCTTCACTATACACACTCTAGAACTGTGGCTCAGAGTGGTTCTGTGCATATCATAAAAGGAAGGGGTGGAAGGGAGATACCACAAATAATAAGATGATACCACACACAGTAAAGAGCATTATTGCCGACACAACGAACACCATTGCCCAGCTTTTACCACCTGCAGCAGTCCATGGTACCAATGTGAATGTGGGTCATCTGGTCTAAGAGTGTCAAAGTGCCTGAGTGACAGTTATTCAGTGGGAAGTCCGCCCATGGCATGGGTGAGATCACACACACAAGTAAATTGATGAAGTTAGCGCACACCAATTCAGAATAAACACTATATGACAATGAAACCCAAAATTAAACTCGTATGCGTGCCAACCAGACAGAGTGGCCAACCCCTAAAATATAGAACAAGATGTACGAGTGATTCTTCTCTCGATTTCTGGTTGCACAGCGTGTGATGCAATTCCTCACATAATCGAGATAGAAAATACTCAATAAACAATCACACACCACAGACAGCTGCCCAGTGCCAGGTGAGGGACATGAACTGGCCTGGGGACCACAAGCACTTGGCCAGAGCAAATCTAGGCAGAGCGATTCTTGCCATCACCAATAAGAAATGCCAGCACTTTACTTTTTTTTGCATGCAACACCAATGAAAAATGTATCTTTTCCCCATGCACTACAGCAATACTTTGTTTTCTGTGGCAACTGCCTCGGTCAGCAATGTGCCTTGCCAAGTCATTTCAAGGATGTCACTCATGTAATTTTGCCATTGTTGGAACTACATGGCTCTATGGTCAAACTTAAAATGGAGCTGCATTGTTTTCGAATGGGTGATGAAAATGGCTAATTCCTTTGGTGTCATGGAGGTTCATCACTGCTGGAAGACTATACTGGCCTGCTGAAGTCAGTGAGAGTGAATCAGTGTTTGATAGGCGCTACCACTGAATTTAGTGTAAATGAAATCTTGATGGAAGGTTGTGACATGATTTAGTGCTTTCCACAGTGGATGGCTTGCAGTCTAGTAGGTTTGGTGCATCAAGGCAGGCTTGCACCAGCCTGGGGGCAGTATGGCAAAGAGAGAGAGCAGTAGGAACTGTTTTCTAAGGGTTCAATTCGAGATGTTGGAAGGACATCCAAGATGGGATGTCGTTAAGAGTCTTTACAAGATTGGCTATGTCTTCCTGCGAGGAGACTTTAAAATACAATTACTTGTCATCTGCATATAGAAGAAAATATATGCTGGATTTTCTCAGGAGAGAGCAGAGGGTGTCCATGTACAGATTGAAAGTTGTTACGGAGAGGATGGAACCTTGGGCAACCTTGATGGAACCTGAATAGAGAGGCTAGAGACTAGAGAGAGAGAGCTTCACAGTTTTAGCTTATGGGACCCAAATACAAGATATGACCCAAATCTTTTTATAACTATGCCATTTATCTCCATCCGATCCACATGCAAGCACTGGCTCAAATGACGAACTGCCTGCAGGAGAGTAATTCTGGGCCTTAGATTCCATTTCAATGCTTGTTGCCTTTTTTATTACCTTTACTTAATAAGAGCCAAGGCCCAAAGATTTTCTCAGAAGCCCGCCGCGGACGCTGCAGAATTTTGCGATTGCCGAATACCAACACTTTCAAGTCTTCTTTTTGTGTTATTCCTCTTTCATCCACCAATGTACACTCTCTTCCTCTTTATCTCACTCTCGCAGGTTCCTTTTCATCCCTGTTTTCTCTCTTTATTGCTGTTTTCTGTCTTCTTTCGCCTTTTTATGTTTTTACTGTCTGTTGTTCTGGGCCAAAGTCTGATGATGACAACTAATTCCCCGTTCCCAAAAATGTGTGCCAGTGGCCACCACCTGCAACCACCAGCTCAAATTAAGTACTGCCTACCAGCAAGTGACTGCCTTAAGCATACAACTTTAAATTCCTCCCATTGAAAGTTTGCACGTTTTTCTAGTCTGGGCCCATAATGAGCCTGTGTGACATGGTCTATATATGTCAATGGTATTTTGTGGTGTGGACCTTGCTGTTACTGTACCACTGTGTGCGGTGTTCTTCATAACAGATTCAGAAATCTAATACTGTTTAATAACAGTGCAGGATGAGGTCTTTGAAAGCCTGGATAGACTTTGTCTATTTACAGTAATGATAGACAAGGCGGATAAAAAGAGCCAAATGTTTTTCTTTCCTCCTCCTATTCTAAATGTTCTATCTAATCCAGTATCATGTTTTCCGATTTGTCTTTGTTTGGTTCAGTTGTGTAATGTTTAGGATATTCACACTCTGACGGCTTCGCTGGAAAAAACGTCTTCTTTCATTGAAGATGCTGCAGTCATGCAATGCAAATTTTATGCGCTGACAGTTTCAGTTGTGTTTTTGATACACAGGGAAGTATGTAATATATATATACCAGGATTATAAACAAGTATAGTATACTTTTATTTGTTTGGATCATTGACTTTGCAGCCCATGCCCTCGTGGCTGCTCATCCATTCCCATCTTGCCACATCCCATGCACGGCTGTGCAGCACCTCCCCCTGGATTGATGCTGGTCTGCCTCACTCTGGACAGAGAGCAGGAAGAAAATGTGCTGTCTAAGACATCCACCTTTAACCCTGAGTTGGTGCAGATCTGAAGGGTCAAAGGTTTTTGGCTTCTCGTTCATTTCTCATGTTTGTGCTGCGCGAGACAGCAGTGCATGGTGTGCAAGTGCATTGAGGATGCAAGATAACTGAAAAAATGTACTGCTCAGATGCTTACACTTACTGCTTGTTTTGTTTTCTCTTTAAAAAAGGTACATTTCCACTGTTTGATATAGCGCTCAAGATCAATGGACAGATACATTGCAGAGAACCTTTTCTGTCAGTCTTTCAATAGCGTGAATCTGTCCTAAGGGCATTGAGGTGCTTTCCAACAAAGCCAGACTGTTCTTCCTAGGCATAGAGAGATTGGGTGATCTGCGTGGAATCACAGGATGTGGAGCTGAACACGTGTTTGTCCGAGCACTAGCATCACAGGTACGAAGTAAGGTGTGCTGTACGTGGATCAGTGTGGTGTGAGGGGTTCAGGTTGGACCACATTGCAGAAAGCAGGATGGGCTTGTGGTGGTCGTTTTGACATATGGTTGGGTCAAGACCGTACACAGCAATATTCGGTGGGTCTGCATGCAGGCAGCACATTTTCGTTCACTGGCGACAGAGCATTCCACGACCCTCGGATCAAAGAAACAGAATCTTAAGATTCTGACTTTCATTAAATTACAGTTATTCTCTGAGACCTATTTCTGGAGGGAGCTGTGGGCGCCTGCATGGTGTACAGGACACGGTGTCCCGCTGCCAGGGATGTCCCTGTTTCCAGAGCCCCAGGGGCATTACTGGATTTGCCGCCCTCCTCCTTTCAGAGGGTGCCCGGTTGTTTTCTGGGGTCATTGCGCAACTGTGGGCTCCCTAAGACCACTTTGGGGAGAGATTCGGAGACCCGTATTCACAGTGTCTGGATTGTGCAAAGTGCAGGTTGTGAGCCTGTGACAGCTCGAGGGTCAGACACAGTAAGTGGTGAAGGGGTGCCTCACCTAGGAGTTACCTTAGACCCTTCAACAACTGTCTACACCAGCTACACCCCCCCACCTGCTGCCCAGATTTAGCCACACCCTGTCATATGGTAAAACCATGTGCATTGGGTTGCTTTTATAGCACATGCACGACTTTAAGCTTTGTTCAAAGCACTCAGGTATAAGAAAAGAATGTATTTTTGGTTTCAATAGGAGGCAGGAGATGACAACAGCTTCTCTCTGTCCATTAAATGTGTGACGCAGCAAGAGTAACAGCTGCCCGGCAGACATGGCGCCAACAAACTCCCCGGCCTGCAACTTCCCTTCTTCAGATAAGTTGGACGCAGCGTAGGCACATGCACGGCCCGTAGCTGTTTCTTTGTTTGCCTTACCTCTTGCAGCTTTGTCTGGCTGGGGGTTCTAGCAGGGGCTGGTGTGTGCTGCACGCATTCAGGGCCGATTGGACTTTGCTGCTGGGAACGGAAGGTGGTTGACTTCCTACAGAAAACGCGAACCTAGCCAATCGTGGAGCTACACTCATGTTGTTTTTGGCATGAGAGAAGCTCCAGGATTAGGTTTTTAGCAGGCTAATCCAACACTCCATTTGAACCTGGGTGCCTTTGCCTGCATTCCCCGGTGGTTTAGCACTGTTGGGATTTGTGAGGTCTGAAGTGTGCATATCGGGCTGACTGTCGCAAGACAGCCGGCCAATCTGACATGCACTCTCCGCACTACGGACAGCTTGCAGGTGCAAGTCATCAATGTCCTAATGTTGCCATCAGCCCCACCCCCGCCCTCACTCCCTGACACTTACGCTATGCCTATAGTAAAATGGTAGTGTAGATGACCATTGTTTGCATGTGCCTGCTGTGCTCACAGCAGGCGGGCCAACGCTTCTCCGCCCTTGGGGAGGAACCTCCACTGGCCAAGTCTTTACCTCAGAGAAGGTGCCGGATAGTGACACAAGAGCAAAATTACAATTCTAACTCTGCTGAGTACCTACCTCAGTGAAGGTGCTGGACAGTGACTGGGGGAATAAACAATGATGCAGAGGAACAGATCAACCAATGCTTATAGCTAAGGGAGAAAAATATTGATCCCTTTCTGTGAGTAATAAATCTCTACAATTTAATATTTCTTTTATGTGTCAACACCAATACTTACTCCAGAAAAAGTTTGAAAAACATATTTTTATCCAATTTTGTCAAACAAACACAGAAATACAAATATACAAATAATACAAAAATACAAATACATATACATATATATCCATGAACAATCTTTCCAGCCCGTTATATTCACATACGGATGTAGCAGCAACGTAATTCTAAAGCAACCATCCGTAACAAGAGAGGTCGTCCTATACACATTCGAGGGAATTCCTCAACCCTCACTCTATTATCAAGAACAAGTACACAATTTTTTTGCATAAATCAACATCTGGCGGACTCCTCCATATTGTGGGGTCGACGCGTTTCGGCCATATTCATTTTGGCCTCATCAGGACGGGAGAGGCAAAAAATACCCGGAATATATTAAATATTCCAGGGGACTGCAATAAAGGGAGGGGAAAACTCTTCCTTCCGTCTTCCTTAAAGTCGCTGTGTACTTAATCTACAGTCCGAGTGCAGCCTGCTGCCTTGATAAAAATGATGCCTCTTCAAATTCTTTGCATCAGCGTTGTTAGTAAGCATCTGGCGCCCTAAAGACCTAATCCTGTCTTTGTTGGGGAAGCATTTATTTGTTCTCGCGGCATGAACGCCACTTGAGAAGCGATTCCCGCGGCGTCCTCCGTATCAAAGTCCGGTCACCTAGTGACTGGAGGCAAAATTTCTATTCAAACTTCATCGATACTTACTTCAGGGAAGGTGCTGGACAGTGACTGGGGGGCAAAATTACTATTCAAGCTCCGCCAAGTACTTACCTCAGGGAAGATGCTGGACAGTAACTGTGGACAAAATGACTATTCCAACTCCGTCGAGTACTTACGTCTTTTTCTTTTCCTTAGAACTTAAAAAAGTAGACACCTTCTAAAAAGGAAAGAATTCATGTGAACCAAAAACAGACGCTGCATATTCAATGACCTTCGCAGAGAGAAAATCAGCAGTACACAAGTAAGTCATTTAAAAAAAAAAAGCAAAGTAAATACAAAAAAATCAGAAACACATGAAAAGCAGAAAATATTTTACTATTTTCTTTCTAACCTTAAACAGATATCCAACAAACAACAACGTCAACCGATCCGAACACCTGTCCAATTCAAGCAAAAACATCCAGAATTTTTTGGTCCACACAGGAACAAAAGAGAAAACTTCAGGTAAAAAATATTTTAAAAAATATACATTGCCAGTGCTAACAACTTTCTTTTGACAGAGCAGAACCCAAACAAAGACTTAATTTTCTCTGTTCTTCCACAGGATAACTAAGCGTTTTTCCCTCAACAGACTTCATACATTAACCACAATTTTTTTTTCTTAGCAAGCAGAATTACCTTTAAGAAAATAAATGCCCAAATTATTAAATTACACTGATATATATTTTTTCCCTTTCTTTTCAACAGGTCTGTGAAGCATGGAAAAGTCTAAACAGGTAAGTTACATCCAATCCAGCCATGGCAATAGGCTCTTAAAGTATGGTGGCTACATTTATTGTAAAGTGAGATTAACTAAGCCAAGGAGTCATTGGAGGTGTATGGAGAATTTCTTGCCCCATTGCAAAGGACGACAACGCATAACTACTTTGCCTCTGCAATGGAGATTGAAGTTAGGGAGAACATCCAACAAATACAAATACTAGCAGCCTCCTCCAATGAACCCTGTGGCTCAGTTTTGGGAGAGGTAGCCCTAAACATCTCCATGCATGTTGCTAGTAGTATGCCTACAGTACCTAATTTAAGGAGAATGGTTCAAAGACAAAAACAGGCAAGTAATCCATAAAGAATAACACCACAATCCTACTCCGACATTAACATCTCCCCTGAACTCACTGTTTCTTTTACTAATGAACCTTTCCTACTGTATGACAATGAAAACCCTCTCAAATGATTACTAATCTTTCGTACAGTCCATAACTTAGTAACTCTTGAGAATACTGAAATTTGGATGATGAATGGAACTTCTAAGTCAACTCCCTATCCATTTACCCACATTTACACTATTCATGGTAACACTAACAATACTACCATCCTATTAGTGTACAGCTTACAACCTCACAAGCAATCCTCAACTTGCCCTGAACTTTTATCAGTAGTAAAATCCAAAACAGTGAACAAAAGTCCAAGGAAAATAATAATTGACTTTGAATTACAAATGATTAATACAATTACTTAAATGTACCCTGACACCGAAATTTAAGGATGCTTTTTTCACTTTTCCCAAGCATTTTGGCAAAACATTCACAAAACATCCTTAGCTGAGGATCACATGTCAAATAGTGAACTGCAATATGAATTAAAAAACTAAGGGGCTGGCTGTGTTGCGTGACAGGGAGGGAGCTGGAGAGTGCCATATCTATAGAGATATGGCTCTCTCCTCTCTTCTCCTTAGCGCTGGCGCAGAATTTTGATGCTGTGCATCACGCATACTCCTTTGTGCCATAGTGCATAGTGCAAGGGTGTGTGAATGAGTCTAGCATAGGGTTTGTACTGGAAGGATCACCTTCCAATACAAAATACTATTATGCTTAGTCTACATTTAAAACTTTTCCTACTTGTATGTTTGCTGTACAGTGCAGCACACTTGCAAAGTCGGAAAGAAAAGGAGAAATGACAACATTTCTACTTTTAACACCTGATTTCAAAAGGTGTTATTTTGTGATGCAAAACCCTGTCTCACATTTTTGGTAGATAAGGTTTTGGATCAAAAAGTGTGGGTAGTTGCATGGGAATGCCCATGTAATGCTCTCTTGACGTTAAGTAATGCAGAGCAGTGCTTTGCGTTAATTTTAGTTAATTCCAGTGCAAAACAAGTTTTGCGCTGGAAAGTAAATAATAAAAAAATGTTTGTGTTGGCTTATGTCACTTTTATGATGCACTTTTATGATGCAAAGCCAGTTCAAAATGTCGGCAAATCACCCCCTAACAGCTTTGTGTTTTGTACCTCCTGAGTGTGTGGATGACTTCTACACATCAATTATACAATCAGAATGAAGAAAAATGAAGAAAAATTGGCTCCACTCCTAAATTATTTTGAAGACACTTCGATTGACCATCTGAGCAGGTTAGGTCACAGGAGGAAGCCAAGGTTTCCCATTGACTGGTGGAACTGTTACCCGACCTGCTTGGAGGGAGGTGCAAAAACAAACAATGCCATAGAGGGATGGCATAAAGGTTTAACAAGTCCATAGGAAAATCTCACCCATACCTATATCATTTCCTGGAAATTTTGAAGACAGAACAAAGTTTCCCGGAAATGAGAATGACAGAATCATTGTTAGGTAGTCTGAATCCTGGTAAATCTAAAAAAAGTAAAGAAATGTCTGAGAGACTATTGGCAAAAATCCATCAATTTTCATTGATAGGAGCTTCAGACTACCTAGGCAATACTGCATATATCTTACACTACTGAGATTAAATAGTACCCTCTAATATTACTCGCCTGTTTTAGCAACATTATCAAATTAGATTGACATTTAAATTTTTTTTTTTTTTACAATAATAAAGAATACGTTTATATTTGTACTTGTGGTTGTCTTATTTCTTTGACTCTTTGTGATATTTCATGAAACCTATCACTAAGAGTCTTGAGCAATCCAATAATCCAAAGTGTAAAATCCAAATATCCATAAAGACCTATATGCATTCTTTAAAAAAAATAAAAAATTTCTCCTATGTCCAATTTTTTTTAATTCCACAGAAAAGCAAAAAAAAAAAGGAAAGCAGGATTGTTTTGTGCAGGAAGGGACACCTTCCTGCACAAACATAATCCCCTGAGGCATCTATGTGTACTGCATTCTGCATTCAGCACACATAGAAAGATGAAGTAATGGGGAGAAAAAGATATTTCTCCTCATTATGCCTCACCTGGGAAGGCGTAGCATTCTGACACATTCCCAGGTCTCCCAGTATTGGTATCACTTGCACCCCATCCCTAAAGGTTTGTTTACTACTTGTAAACATATTTAAAAATAATTAAATATAATATTGAAAACCCTATAAATTCACCATTTAAAAATTAATACACAGGCATTAAAATTAGTACCTGTGTATTCATTTCCCCACGCAATATCCCTAGATCCCATGCATCGTATCCCTAAAGGTTTGTTTACCACTTTTAAAAATATGTTTAAAAAATAATTATAAACCCTATAAACTCAGGTTTTAAAAATGAATACTCATGTATTAAACCTTACCTGAGTAATTATTCACATCCCCACCTAAAACCCTCTATATCCTTTGCATCCCATCTCTAAAGGTTTGTCTTCTACTTTTAAAAATATATTTTTCCAAATTATAGTAATAAAAAAATCAATCAATCAGTCAATCAATCAATCAATCAGTAGATTTGTAGAACGCTATTTGTCACCCGCTTGTGACAGTGTTCAAGATTGCTCAGCCATTCCAGGCCTCCATGTGGTCCAACCACAACTGGATGCCCTCTTTGACCTCCTGAGATTGTGGAATCTTTTCCATGGAAGAAAGACGTTGACTTTTTGTAGACCTTTGTAATGCAGCAACCCTGGAAAAAATTATTGAAAAAAGGAAGTCAGACCCCCCCTATAATTACCACTTGGCTAAGAAAAATCTTGTACCTATCTAGCATCAGCTTGAGTTCCTTCTTGATACTTGTCAAATTGGATAGGTGTCGCCACCACTCAGAGTACTGTGAACCCTAGAAAGTCCATCTCTTGGCTGAAGTTCAGGTCTGATATTTCCTAATTGATGAGGAATTTTAGAGCCTGTAAGATCCATTGTCATACTAGGATGAGATCAGATGGTCCAGGTCAACAGTAGGATTTCATGCAGATGAATTATCGCTCTCCCTCCCCAGGTACAGTGGGACTGCACTATAAGCTTCATTGGCCATGGGGATGAGGAGACAGCAAATCATAGGGCAACAAACTTGAATATCAGACTGCCCCATCTGAGATGCAGGAACAGGTGTGTAGCTGCACTGTTAGGTAGTTGTCCTTCCTTCAAATCCAATCACATCATCCTTGCCTTCCCACAGGATAGCTCTGAGAAGATGAATAACCTCCATCTCGAAGTGTCTGTACACCGACAGTGGTGTAACTAAGGCCCCCGCAGTGCGGGAGTGCCCAGAGCTCCAGGGGGCCCTCTCAGCACAGTACGCTGGCCTGAGAGCTCCTGATTGAGTCCGGAGGGGGACCCCCTCAATGTACCTTGCAGCGGGCCCCCTCAAGTTTCCTTACGCCACTGTACACCAACTGTGGTTGAACTCTCTTGGGCTGATAACAGTCTCTACTAAAAACAAAGCAAACACAAGGTGATGATGGACGGAGTGCTGAAACTTTTCAAACACTCACCCCCAGTCACAGATCTGGGTTGAATCCATCATCATTCTTTAGCTCACTTTGCCACCCTAGTTCAGACCCAGCTATATGCAAATCAGTCTTGACCCTGTGCCTCATGGGAACAGTCCAGACCGAACTGCCAAGCCATGTCTTCCCTGGACCGGAATCAAGCATCCTGGGACCGGTTTCGGGCTAACAGCCCTCATCAGCCAGGCTAGCTTGAATCCAGTGGCAAAGTGAGCAAGGGACCCACGTCTGGGCATACCCTGCCAACTTAGGGCAAACAAAGCAAACTGTTATTTTTTTATTTTTTTTTTAAACAGATTTTTATTGATTTTCTGAAAAAGCCAAACAAACAGCTTCACAGACAGCATACATTAATGATTGGGGAAGCAATATACATTACGAGTGCAATTAGTGTCATGACTGCGGTCCCTCATAGGGCTCCGCTCAATGTCTCCCCAGGGCCCTCATGACCCAATACTGAACCCCCCTCAGCCCCCGCTTTAAGCAATTATACAGTCCACGCAGCTCCATGTAGGTTATCGTTCAGAGTGCAGGTTCATCTTAGAAGTGAGAGAAAAACAAAAACAATAAACAAACAGCCCCAACACCCATCCCCCCTGCTAACCTTCAAGTCCCCTATAGATCCCCCGCCCCAGCCACCCCCCAAGCATGCCGCCGGCTCCTAAATAAAAGGTTCCAGATATTCCCAACTCGTCTCCATGAACCGCCTGACTCCCCACCGCTCAAATCCGCATTCTTGGTAGGGCAGAAAAACTGGGGGCGACCCCCCGCAACCCTGCCATCGGCTGCAATACACCACCCCGTCAGCTAGGGCCCACCATATCAGTTGTCTTGAGCGCCCCCCGCCCCAACCAACACATTCTCTTCATCACCTGGTGGATGCTTAGTCAGTTCCACAAGCGCCACCCATGCCCTGGCCAGCTCCATTGATTTCTCATTCTCCGTACGTCTAGCCATGCCCATCCTGCAGTTGCCTTCACTCTCCGCCCATTTTACAAGCTCCCGCTTCCACCGCTCGAGGGAAGGTCCCTGTCTCGCCTTCCACCGACTAGTAAGCTCTCTTTTCGCCAGTACTAACCCCAGGTCAATGAACTTGCTGGTGACCTTGGTCTTCGCGGTGTGGGGAAACTCATGTAGCAAACAAACCCCTGGAGTCAGTGCTATCTCCCTCTCTGTCACAGTCGTTAAGACAGACATTACCTCCTGCCAGTAGTCCTCCAATTGCGGGCAGCCCCAAAGCATTTGCAGGAACCCTGCCCCCTCTAGATTACAACGAGGGCAGGCAGATGACCCCCCAAAATAGTCGTTCAGTTTGCTGGGTGTTAAGTAAGCCCTATGTAAAACATAAAATTGAATGAGCTGAAAGCGCGCATTTCGGGAACTCTTCCAAGGCCTCTCAACTACCTCCCCCCATGCCTTGTCTGTGATGGGTTCCCCTAGGTCCGTCTCCCATTTAAGTCGCAACGCTGTCAGGGGCTGATGCAGGTCCGGAGTAATCCGGCGATAAAGACAAGTCACCGCTTTAAAAGTACCCGCAGCCATCACCACGTAATGACACGCAAGGGACGTGTCCGGTTCCACTAACCTCCCTCGCCAATGCTTCCTAATTGCCGCAGACAGGGCTGCATGAAAAAGGAAATCCCCTCGCGGGAGATCATGGCGCTCCATGAGATCATTAAACGGTAAGAGGTTGACCTCCTCGTACAGATCCCCTAAGGTGAGTATGCCCATCTCCGCCCAGGACTGCAGTGTGCTCCAGTCACCCCCATGAGGTAGCACCTCGCACATTGTCAGCGGAATTTCGGGCGCATACAGGGTCCTGACACGTAGCTTCCTGGCCATACGCATCCAGCACCGCTGCACCATGGCCAAGTCCGGCGGTATTGTGTCGCCTCCCGGGCTCACCCGCAGCAGAACACAGGACAACAGGCGCCAGCTAGGATCCGATCCCCCCACAGTCTCCGGATGTCGAATGTGAACAAAGCAAACTGTTATAATGTTTTGTGGTTATGCATTCTCCTTTTCTGTCAAATGTGTGTTTTACTATCTCCATGCAATTTTTATTGTATATGATCATTTTAAGGGGGGGGTGATGTTTTATGCTTTTGTCATTAATGCATCCTCCTTTGCTGACATGTGTGTTTTATCATCTTCATACATTTTGATTGTTTTCGATCATCATTATAAGGGGGGTGATGTGTTGTAATGTACTAATTACCAAATGCACTCTCCCTACAGAGGTTCTCTACCTTGCTGCTCAGCCTATGATGAGGTCATATAGAATGTTCAGAGTGTTTGTATTGTAGGGAGATTCAGTTGGTGTGGAAGGGCTGAGCAGCGAGGAGGCTGCTCCTGGTGGGGCACTTTTATGGATCAGACTAACATCCTGTAACCTGTAACCTAAGAAGCAATCTCTAGAATAAATCTACTACCTTTCCTACAAGACTTGCCTGCGCATCATCCTTCGTTTTAGGTGCATTGAGTAATTAGTACATTACAACACATCTCCCCCCTTATAATGATCGAAAACAATCAAAATGTATGAAGATGATAAAACACACATGTCAGCAAAGGAGGATGCATTAACGACAAAAGCATAAAACATCCCCCCCCCTTAAAATGACCACATACAATAAAAAATGCATGGAGATAGTAAAACACACATTTAACAGAAAAGGAGGATGCATAATCACAAAACATTATAACACATCCTTCCCCCACAGATAATGATCATAGACAACAAAGAATGCAAGATAAAGAGATACATTCTTAAAAACAGTGGATGCTATCCACCATAACTCACACTACAAACTGCGGGTACTATACCACCACACCACACGGAGTACCCATTGCGCCACAAACTAAGGCACAAGACTGCGGCAGAACAGGGATCTACAACCCTCAACTGCACATACTAAGGCAAGGCAGGTCTACCTGAAAGAAGAGGAATAAGACTCCACCTATACCAAAACAGGGTAACCATAAACCCAAACCAAATTCAGGGTAACCTTAAACCCAAAGCAAAACCAGGGTAACCTTAAACCCGAAACACACTCAAAACAACCTATGGGTATATTTAAACCCAAGGCAAATCCAGGGTATCCTTAAACCCATGACACTCTCGCAACATACTATGGGTATCCTTAAACCCATGGCAATCCAGGGTATCCTTAAACCCGAGACATACTGGCCAAAACATGGAATTCAGAAAATCTAGCACAGGTGCGCACAGTCATGACACTCTCGAAACATACTATGGATATCCTCAAACCCACGACAATCCAGGGTATCCTTGAACCCAAAACATACTGGCCAAAACATGGAATTCAGAAAATACTCAGGCGCAACAAGGAACACACTTACCTATGAACCCAAAACTGGGGCACTCACCAGCCCACTACCTACACATCCTAGGGAGACAACACCACATTCAAATAACAAAAACACAAACCACCCCCACAAAGCAGTATCACATTGATAAAATGAGGAAAATGGAATTCTCTTACTCCGGTAAGCGATCACTCACCCGAAATTTCCAAGCTATGAAGTCCTTGTTAATGGCACACCATCTGCTTGCAAAGTCCAGTGTCCAGGGTCTGCAGCAACGAAGACACGAACTCCCCACCATACATTGAAACAGACAACTGCTGCGCTTACATGTAAAGTGTTGCAGCAAAAACCATGAGGAGAGGCAACGATCATCCTGAGGCGTCGTACGCGATCCACAAGGACTCAGATGAACTTTATTGACAAATGCAGAACGATGCTTCCCTGGACGTCAGGCACACCATATGGCTGCATCCTCCAACACTAAGATGAGCAAACGTCATGATCATCACCAAAGTCAAAGGAAATCTTCCCAAAAAGCTAAAATGGCCGCCAGTGCGTCGTTTAGCATCACTTCCAAAGGAGATAGACCTTGAATCCAATGTAACGTCACTTTCAGTTCGCACAGATCGTCTCGCGCTAAGAATGCACAGATGATCCCGAGCTAGGAATGAGTAGAAGAGCATCTTTCAAACACGGTGAGGCTCGCGCACATTAACGCAACGGTGCATTTTCAACTGCGCAACACATCGGAAATGCACAGTAAAAAAAAACGAATTACTCACAGTCGGTGACAAATGTATCGCCAGGAGTGTAGTTTTCTCTGAAGTCGTCCCCAATCACAACACAGGCTGAGGCTGGCACCGAGACACAACTTTTAACCGTTCTTTCCACCGCCTCAAATTACCAGTGTACTCCAACAGCCACCGCTGTGAAAATGCTGCCAAATACTCTTCGGGGCTCAACTCACAGCCCCGACTGCGGAATGCATTCAGACAAGTTAGCACCACAGTAAAAGTCCACATACTCATCCAAGGCTTTAGATTGGCTTTAAAATCAATGATGTCACTTGCCAAATCGTTACAGCTTCCTTTTGCTCCCAATACAGCAAAACAGGAACACATCATACAAAACAGCAGAGTGACAGCAGAATCCACAGAAGTAATAGCAGGAACTGGCAGGCCCAGGCTAGGGCTGACCGTTCACAGGTGATGAGGGACACATAAAGGAGTTGTAGGAATGTCTAGTTACTCATTTGGGGAACACTCACCCAAGTTCAGCAAGCACTGGCACATCCACGATGGGGCCGACCGGTCTTTTGGTCACTGGTGGGGCTTTTGGACTGCCAGCTTGCTTCTTCCAAATGCGCTTCTTCAGTTTCAAGGTACCAGTCCATTCAAGGTAGTTCACGTAGGTTCTTTCAGATCCTCGCCAGTTTTAAAATGAAGAATGATGCGCAGGCAAGTCTTGTAGAAAAGGTAGTAGGTTTATTCTTGAGATTACTTCTTAGGTTACAGGTTACAGGATGTTAGTCTGTTCCATAAAAGTGCCCCACCAGGAGCAGCCTCCTCGCTGCTCAGCCCTTCCACACCAACTGATTCTCCCTTCCAATACAAACACACTGAACATTCTATATTAACTCATCATAGGCTGAGCAGCAAGGCAGAGAACCTCTGTAGGGAGAGTGCATTGAGTAATTAGTACATTACAACACAACAAGGAACTGAGGTGACGAAGTGAGCTAAAGAATGATGATGGATTCAACCCAGATCTGTGACTGGGGGTGAGTGTCTGAAAAGTTTCAGCGCTCCGTCCATCATCTCCTTGTGTTTGCTTTGTTCGCCCCAAGAGGGTCATTACGATGGCGGGCGGACAAAGTCCGCCCGCCACCGCAACGGCAAACGGGACCGCCCGCAAGAGGTGCAGCGGTCCCGCCATGTGTATTAGGATGCCACTGCCACGGTGGTGGTGGCATCCCGTATTGTTCACATTGCGGCTGGCGGTGCTGTCAGCAGCACCCGCCGCAATGTGAAAAACGCATGTTGTGCATTTGAATGCACAACGTGACAGGCACCGCGCGGTGCCTGCCACCTTGTGCATTCAAATGTAGGGGGGTACCATAGGTACCCCCCATATGCACCCCCCAAAACCCTGGGTGCCTGCAACAGGCCCCCAGAAGAAAAGACCACATGCCTTTCCATGGCAGCAACACCGCCATGGAAAGGCTGCTTTCCGCCACCATCCTAATATGTTAGAGCCCTTTTCCGCCCGGTCGACGAGTCGACCGGCGGAAAAGCGGCGGACGGTCTTTCCGTCTGCCTGGGTCCCCACTGTCATCGTAATATGGCTGGGGGGAAATGTGAGGCGGGCGGATGGAAATGGCGGGCAGATCGCCACCGCCATACGGGCGGCGGCGATCTGCCAGACATCATAATGACCCCCTAAGTTGGCAGTGTATGACCAGATGTGGGTCACTTGCTCACTTTGCCACTGGATTCAAGCTAGCCTGGCTGATGAAGGGTGTTACCCTGAAACCGGTCCCAGGATGCTTGTTTCCGGTTCAGGGAAGACCTGGCTTGGCAGTTCAGGCTGGACTGTTCCCATGAGGCACAGGGTCAAGACTGATTTGCATATAGCTGGGTCTGAACTGAGGTGGCGAAGTGAGCTAAAGAATGATGATGGATTCAACCCAGATCTGTGACTTGGGGTGAGTGTCTGAAAAGTTTCAGCGCTACGTCCATCATCTCCTTGTGTCTGCTTTGTTCGCCCTAAGTTGGCCGGGTATGCCCATACGTGGGTCCCTTGCTCACTTTGCCACTGGATTCAAGCTAGCCTGGCTGATGAAGGGTGTTACCCTGAAACCGGTCCCAGGATGCTTGTTTCCGGTTCAGGGAAGACCTGGCTTGGCAGTTCGGGCTGGACTGTTCCCATGAGGCACAGGGTCAAGACTGATTTGCATATAGGTGGGTCTGAACTGAGGTGGCGAAGTGAGCTAAAGAATGATGATGGATTCAACCCAGTTCTGTGACTGGGGGTGAGTGTCTGAAAAGTTTCAGCGCTCCGTCCATCATCTCCTTGTGTTTGCTTTGTTCGCCCTAAGTTGGCAGGGTATGCCCAGACGTGGGTCCCTTGCTCACTTTGCCACTGGATTCAAGCTAGCCTGGCTGATGAAGGGTGTTACCCTGAAACCGGTCCCAGGATGCTTGTTTCCGGTTCAGGGAAGACCTGGCTTGGCAGTTCGGGCTGGACTGTTCCCATGAGGCACAGGGTCAAGACTGATTTGCATATAGCTGGGTCTGAACTGAGGTAGCGAAGTGAGCTAAAGAATGATGATGGATTCAACCCAGATCTCTGACTGGGGTTAAGTGTCTGAAAAGTTTCAGCGCTCCGTCCATCATCTCCTTGTGGTTGCTTTGTTTGCCCTAAGTTGGCAGGGTATGCCCAGACGTCGGTCCCTTGCTCACTTTGCCACTGGATTCAAGCTAGCCTGGCTGATGAAGAGTGTTACCTTGAAACCGGTCCCAGGATGCTTGTTTCCGGTTCAGGAAAGACCTGGCTTGGCAGTTTGGGCTGCACTAGTGGAGAGGTGTGGTGCAGCGGCCAGGGCAGCTGACTTCGGAGCACAGGGCTCACGGTTCGATCCTTGGCTCCGGCGACAGCTCAGTTCAGCACCATGTGACTCTGGGCAATAGCTCACTTAATTTCCACGACGGCCCCCAGCGCCTTGAGACCCGTAAGGGTGAATAGTTCGCGCTTTACAAATACGGATTTACATTTTTTTTACTGTTCCCATGAGGCACAGAGTCAAGACTGATTTGCATATAGCTGGGTCTGAACTGAGGTGGCGAAGTGAGCTAAAGAATGATGATGGATTCAACCTAGATCTGTGACTGAGGGTGAGTGTCTGAAAAGTTTCAGCGCTCTGTCCATCATCTCCTTGTGTTTGCTTTGTTCGCCCTAAGTTGGCAGGGTATGCCCAGACGTGGGTCCCTTGCTCACTTTGCCACTGGATTCAAGCTAGCCTGGCTGATGAAAGGTGTTACCCTGAAACCGGTCCCAGGATGCTTGTTTCCGGTTCAGGGAAGACCTGGCTTGGCAGTTCGGGCTGGACTGTTCCCATGAGGCACAGAGTCAAGACTGATTTGCATATAGCTGGGTCTGAACTGAGGTGGCGAAGTGAGCTAAAGAATGATGATGGATTCAACCCAGATTTGTGACTGGGGGTGAGTGTGAGTGTCTGAAAATTTTCAGCGCTCCGTCCATCATCTCCTTGTGTTTGCTCTACTAAAAACAGGCTGCTTAAAAAGTCTAAGGGGTGGAGATATGAAGAGCACTAGTGCCAGCTTCCTTGACATCTCTTGTACTTCTTTGACAAGCAGAACATTTTCCACCTCCCAAATGAAAAAAGTCTTGGGTTCTTCTCCTGGGTTGAAGTGGCAAGAAAATCTTTGCATATTTATGTGGATATCTGCAATACGCAGGCATCCTTTGTCTTGACAAAAGGTACCAATTGCAGACGAGCTGTGTTCGTCTTCCCCGAATCTTACTTGGGGGAAAAAGGATGATGCTCACTTGTTAATATTCCAGCACCATTTCTGGAGAAATATTTATACACCTTTTAAATCATGACCCTGGACTGCTCTGCTTCCCATCTTTATTATAAAAATAAAGCACCTTTAAAGACTGTCTTAAGCTACAGAATAATTTTCGATCTCACTCATTATGTGTCGGGGTTCAATTAAAACATTTTCCATGTCTGCCATTTTAGGTTTGTGTCCAGGCCTAAGAATTCAGCACAATATAAATATTAGGGGTTCGATTGGCTGGTGGTATTCCCGGTTGAGATGCTACTCTGTCCAATTATAACTGGTGAGGTGTTGCTGCACCAGGAATTCTCCGGTGAGGTAGCACCACACACGATAATAACACCTGGAAATTCAAGCCGACAAAATCATATGAGGCTTTGGCCACAAGTGTACCAGGCCTCGAGCCCTGCCCTTGTCCGACCCACTCCTACCACTAGGGGGAGGCCAGAATGCTTCTCCTGCCAACATACAGCTTCACCCACTGTCTCTTGCTTCATGCCCTGTACTGGCCTCCCCAGTACCTTTAACCACCTGCTTGTAGCAGGTGATAAATGGATGCTGATTTTTCTCCCAGAATCGGGCCACCAAATACACATTTGATCCTGGTAATTCCAGGTCTGCATGTTATTGTCTATGCCTTGAGCAAATACTCTATTATATAACAAGGAACAGTGGTTCCTGTGGACAATGTGTATGGTATACAGTAATGACTAAGCTCAATTGGGCAATTACTCATCATGATAGCCAGATTTATGTGAGGGGGCCACGGGTGAAAATGTTAGTTTTGGTCACATGGTATCCCAGCAAATAACTCTGGCCAACTTGTAATTAAATTTAAGTACATCTCTTAGATCCAGGCTTTTTTGGGCTTGAGGAGATGCAATTTGTTCTAATATCAGAGCAGAGTTGGGTGTGTGAGCACATGGATAGACAGTTTTTATGTAACTTTTGGTGCCACCGTTTATGCCACTTCAATGCTTTGTAAATAATAGGTGTTAGGATTGTCCATTTTAATGGTACTCACCCAGTGAACATCGTAAGGATGAAAGGTTGAGTTGGCCATGGCAGAAACCATCCTGGTGACATCGTGCTCACAAAAATGTTAGCACCTGTTTACAGTTTTGGTTCCTTTTTGTCAAGTAGGAGAATATCAAAATGGCAGCATCTACTTATTCTTAACTCATGGACGGCCTTCCCATCACGCATGGTGTATTTCACTGGTAGCTACAATTTCAGATGAAATTTGAGTCCATAGAGTGGCATGTAACATTGACTAAGGGGCCTCAGCAAGCATATCTGATCAGCCATTAAATACATTAATTTTATTAATTAACTCCAGAAGGATTTCTAAGGAATCTCGGAATTAATGTGACATCACAAAAATGGGAATACATTTATCAGTCATGCTGCCTATATGGAAAATGCAGCTGCTAGGCAGGTGCATTTCATCAACAATTCATGGTAATTAAAAGACTTGCAGATCTTTGATTATGCTTCTTTTGCTCTCTGAATGCACGTTTATTTTTTTGCCTAATAGCCAGAGGCAGGTCAAATCCTGGAAAGAATTTGTAGAAAGGTATCTAGGCTTCAATAGGAAAAAAGCCAACATTTGATCCTGGAAATCTGGTATGGAAATATACATGAAAATGTCTTTAATGACCACAGAAACAACAAAACAAAATACATTTCTGAGTCTTTGTGCTATTTATTTATTTTTCAGTTATGATTTAGAAAAAGAACATTGGAATATTTATGGCCTCCATCTCCCTCACACAATTACCTTCCATCAGCTTCCGTTTGTACATACAGATGTCAAGTCCGCCATCCCCCTCACACACATTTCTCCCCAGCCTCCCTCTGTTTTGATTGCTGGGTTGGACCCCTCATATAACTTTTGCAGGATCTGTGATATATGAAGCATATGGAGGTGCACCAGGTAAAAAAAAGTCCAATCAAATGTCTTTTCACAAATTCTTTATTTTTCAAATGTCCTCTCTTTATATTTACACATGTAGTCCAGCCAACGCGTTTCGATCCACAAACACTTGGAACTTCATCAGGGCTTAATCTCTTGATATAGTTAAAGGTTTCCCGAATTCGTGCAACAATAAAACTCCAGCTCAATTTTGGTGAAAACAAAGAATTTCCAAAGGGCATCAGGGAGCCCACGTCAGATACCTTGCTAAGCAATTTCCCGACGTGTATTGTGCGGTCTGTCTTTTGAGACAGGATCTGTGAGTGCGTTGGTGATCATCAGCGTGCATATGCTACTGTGGCATTCGGCTAAATTGCTGTCAGGCAAAGCAATGTGCTGCACGAGAGGGAACTAAAGCTTACCTGCAAGGGTTCACTGTGCAGGTACATACTGATCAGCACAGCCTACAATTCAGATGAGCACCATTGGAGGAGAAAGCGATCACAGGTGCTCTCTAGGTGTAAAAAAGCCTCTTTATTGGAAGAAAGCTGGGTGTGTTAATGACAACATACTTCAGCGCCATGCTGTACAAACTAAAATGTCCTAAACACTGTACTAAACAATAACTAACTAACCCATCCGACCTCCCTTAAACAGTACCCAGCAACCCCCTTTACACCTCCTTTGTACCATATCATTCTTATGTCTCCCTAAGGCTCCTCTGGCATTCCTCCTACTCTTCATGGACGTCGATTCACCAAAATGCCTGGGGTAGCGAAAGTGACATCACACCTTATTGACATCATAGGAAGTGACATCATCTGACTTTTGACCCTGAATATCCCCAGGAAGTGGTATAACATGACCTGAAGACATTACAGTAATTGTCTTTGCTAAAGTACCATAACTGCATGATTAATATAACACAACACAGACAAATGCCCATTTTAGAAACCACCTACATTAGGGGGTTGACATGATCTTTGAAAGTGGTGGGAAGTATTACTTGCCTTGAAATGTTTACAAATAAATAAAACGAATTTCGTTGCGCGCGCTGCGTCGCCAAATGCGATGCAGGGCGCGCAACGAAATTCGTTTTATTAATTTATATGTCTACTTACCTCTATACGGCCATATTCTGTACTTTACTACCCCCCACCCTGCCCCTCCCCCGCCCCACGTCACCGCCCGGCAGCACTCCCACCACGGGCCGCTACTGTTCCTCTGTTTTTTTCTGCCTGGCAGGCTTGCCCACTCATGAACAAAGCCTGCCATCCTTCTGCTTACTCTTTGCCTCTTAACCATCCATTTGAATGTTCCCTGATACCCCAAATGCCGTCCTGAGCGCCCTTCTGATGCTTGCCCTCAAGCAAGAACTGTGTTTATATATTTATTTTTTGAAAACCCTATTCCTTTGAAGGACGAGCCAGCTGCTTGCTTCAAGTATCTTGGGCCACACTGGGGATGTCCTGGGTACTGCTCCAACTGTTCTGTTGATAAGGTTACATTCTGGATCGGTGCATATGCTCTGTGATGTTGTGGCGGATCAGCTCTGTTCCTGATCACATGTCACCATGGCTGACACCTTCAAGGACTAAATGCCGCATCAATGCCCTCCATTGACTGTTGGTGGTCTACCAAGTGTGAGTCCTTCTCTCGCCTTGTGTCTCCCACAGGGTTGGCATCCTCTACAAACTGCCTCCTGCTGGCCTCTCCAACCACTAAATTTAGCTGAACCCCCCTGCTCTAGGGGTTGGCTCGTCCAGCTCACCTTTGCTTTTTAGAAAGGTCTTTGAGGAGATGATTCTGATAGAATGTCCACACAGACCTTCTTTTGCCCTGTTTATTCCCACTGCCCCTCTCCGTGAAACTGGGCTCTCTTCCCAGTGAGTCCTGTGGGGTGTGCTCAGTGACCCCAAATTGAGGGCCCCAGAACTCCTCCCTTTCCTGGGAGGAGTGGGACATGCAGCTGTTGCTGCCCAAACTCATCCCGACGCTTCTCTTAACAGGCGACTTAGGACCCGCTTTGGGGTGGGGGAGGAAAAAGAAATGAGACAGAGTATTAAATGAAAATTAGAGGCATAGTAGTAAATGCCCATATTAAAAGGGCAAGAAACAAAGCTTGTTGATTCCATTTTCCATTCAAATGAATAATACTGCCGTATAGGGCAAGTGCTACAAGTATATACTTGGGTCTGTATCTCTGATCACAAAGGTGCTAGAATCCTCTTTTTGGCTGTATCTCAGTTTGTATTGTTATGTATTTTACTATTTATACACAAACGGGAGTAAATAAAAACGAAAAGGCAGCAATAATTCCTAGCTCCAGGGAAAGGCTGGCAATGCTTGTGATGGGACTGACTGCTACCTCCACATGTTTTGTTGACACTGGTGGTGGTAAAACAGTGTTTGGCTCCTTGCAATGTTCACGTGTCAATAGCTTTGGAAGAATGTCCTCGCTAAAATCCTTTCTGAATGTAAAATCCCAAATCCTTTTATTAATGCCGGAGAGAGCTGATCTTTACAACAAGTATATTTTAATCAGAATCGGTTCAGAAAGTCTAAACCTTTTAAAAACACATATTTTGAATTGATTTTACTTTTTTTAATGCACTCTGGAGAAAATGCATATTTAATGACATTTGACAACTCTTTGGGCTTTTCGAAGAGTCAGAAATTAGTATAAGAAAAATGCGATGGGATAAGTAATGTGTGTATTTTTGTTTTTGTGAATGAATTAATGCAAAGGAATTTAGATAGTTCGTGATTTCGCAAAGAAAGGGTGTCCTGGTGCTTGTGAACGTGTCTGCCTAAGGAGAAAGGTAGCAATCAAGCACAGAAATAAACATTTTTGAGAAGGGGTAGAGGTAGGGAGTGCCGGCTGCTGCCCATCATAGTTGATGAGTTGCGGGAACAAAAAAAAAAACAATATATCAAGAGAACACTGAATTTTTAATGGGCTGTGTTTCTGAGGACTACAGCATTTTCCCCAAAAGGGCAAAGGAAAGGCCCCCACCTCAGGAAATGTAACATCAGCCAGGAACTTAACAGGGTAGATAATAGTAAGAGGGATGTCGAGTTAGGCAGGGTCGCAGGCCAATCTACATCAAGGGCTAAAATCTAAGAGGGAATCGTAGTTCTTCATGATGCACCACTTGTCTCACTCAGGGAAGAATTTGGCCAATCATCTCTTAGATGAGGAGGACTTATAGTGCCTTATGCTTCTTTTGACTCCACCAGTTGGTGATGGAGAGACATGTTGAGTCCATGATGGGAAACACAAACATCCCACCATGAGGTAGAGATATTGTGATGGGAAATGCAACCATGACTTCATGTGGGAGAGGTGTGTAGCGGCCATGACTGGACATGTTCACATTATTATTTGCTGTATACTACATTCATATTTGTGTTTGTTTTCTTCCCTTTTTTAACAGTTTATAAAATGCTTTAAGATAGATGAGTTCTGAAGAACCTGGGGTAAACCAGAGAACCTACCAAAGCACTGCGTCAACCACGGTTTTTATATTCATAATCTTGTGTATAATTTATGTTTAAATGTATGTGTAGGTGTTCTTAAATTAATAGATTGAGAATTATTGATGAAATATGACTATAAGCCATTGATAAGAGATTTTTTTAAACAAATGGTTGAGTAAGAACAAAAATGTAGCGTAATGTTCTTAAATAAAGGCTGAGTAAATATAGAGTTATGTGTTACAAATTGTAAACATTGCATAAAATAAAGGTCCATAATGACTGAGGTGTCATGTGTAGTATACAGCGCATAGAGAACTTTTAATGCACATAGTTACTTTAAATTAGGGCATAATAGAGTATTGAATAGACACTTTTTTATACATATGCATGAGTATATAGAGGGGAGTTTGAATGTGTTGCTTGCCATTGGCGTAAGTACATCAGACCATCTGCCTTATTTAGGGAGGACCCTCTGATGTACATTTTTGATTGTTTGGGACCTCTAGGAAAAGCCTGGTGGTCTCAAAATGACAAAAATAACAAGCATTGGTAAAGCTCATAGGTCTGGCCTACACAAGAGCAGTTGGCTTTGGCAATGTGTTTTGCCATGTTGTATCAGTGTGGCTGCTGTTCAGCATGGCTAAGCGTTAGTGGTGTGGAGTGTCCTAGAGTGGAGTGGAGGGGGGAGTAGAGTGTTGTAGACTGGATTTGTTAGAGTTGAGTGTCAGAGAGTGGAATAGGAGGAGTAGAGTGTCGTAGAGTTGGGTAGAGGGGAGTAAAGTTCAGTGGTTCAGTGACAGAGAGTATTGTAGAGTGCAGTATAATAGAGTGCAATGTCATAGAGTGGAGTGGCGTAGAGTGGAGTGCTGTAGAGCAGTAGCGGCTTGTGGAGGGAGTGTTGCGGGCGGTGGGGCGGGGCGGGGGAGGAGCAGGGTGGGGGTAGTAAACTACGGCATACGGCCGAACAGAGGTAAGTAAACAAATAAATAAATAAAACGAATTTCGTTGCGTGCGCTGCATCGCATTTGGCAATGCAGCGTGCGCAATGAAATTTGTTTTATTTATTTATTTGTTTACTTACCTCTGTTCGGCCATATGCCGTAGTTTACTACCCCCCACCCTGCTCCTCCCCTGCCCCGCCTCACTGCCCCGCTAGCCCCCCCACCACGAGCCGCTACTGCTGTATAGTGGAATGGAGTGGGGTGGAAAAGGGTGGAGTGGTTTGGAGCAGATTGAGGTAGTGGGGTGGAATGGAGTGGGTGGATTGAATTGGAGTGGGGTGGATTGAATTGGAGTGGGGTGGGGTGGATTGAAATGTGATGAGGTTGATTGGGTTGGGGTGGATTGGAGTGGGGTGGATTATATTGTTTTGGGGTGAGGTGGATTGCTTTGGGGTGGATTGAATTAGAGTAGGGTGGTTTGGAGTGGGGTGAATTAGAGTGGAGGGAAGGATGTGTATTGGACTGGACTAGATGGGGGTGGATTGGATTGAGTGGGGTGGACTGAACTAGGGTGAGGTGGATTGGATTGGGGTATAGTGTGGTGGATTGGAGTAAAGTGGGGTATCCGTAATGCCATATGCTTTAACAGTAGTCAAACCAGGGCTATGGAGAAGACCTTCATCACACTACCTAATGTAAGCTGATGAGCACTGTATGCGGTGCTCTTTCCAACTGAGTAGAAATAGGGCTGTGTTAGACAAAATGCTGTGCTACTTAGGCCCCAGTAATGAGGTGGGTGGATATATGTGCAGGGATACCATGTCACCGGCAATAACTTTTCCTGCCCAGTATCCTTGCAAATAAATCTGTCTATTATGATTATTGCCCCCCAGAATGGGCAATAACATGTGGGCCCAGCAATACGAGGTCCAAATCCAGATGCGATGTCCCCTATTTTGAGGACAAATCCGCTTTTTATTTACCACATGGTGGTATATTGGAGTAGGGGTAAAGCAGTGAGGGTTGAAAGAAAAGCAGAGGTGGTGTGCTAGCAGAAGGGATCATTCTGTGCTCCTCTGTGCCATGGGAGTGTGTCCGGTGGGTGACAGGGGTGAAGGCACGGCTGCATTTGCAACCCAAACCAAAAGAAAAGTGACTTTTCAAAGTTTTGCAATTCCCCAATTGTGAATGCAGATCCGTAGGATTCGTCATTTGTGGATTGGCCGGTTGCATAATACTGTTTTGCGATTCCAAAATAGCGATATCTACTGATTCGCAATTTGGAGATCGCAAATACCAAATTTCTTACCTATGGGAGGAGTATACACGACATCTGCTTGTATGCCACCAATTGCAAAAATGTATCCCGCTTCCAGAATCTATCTGTGGGAGAAATATCACAAAATTTGGGGCAGTGGCGGCTCCTCCGCTAAGCGGAGGAGCCTCGCCCGACTGCCAGAAAGCAGCAAAAGAAAGGAAAATATAAAATGAGAATAACATAATGTTATTATCATTTAATGTTGTCCTCCTGCAGTGGCAGCGTGCGTGAGGGATGGGGCGGGGCTGCAGAGCAGAGGAGGAGTGGTAGAACACTCTTGTGTGCAATGACTGTTTGGTCGGCCCTCTCGGGCCGCCTAAAATAGTCATGCGCACTTCTCTGTTCTCCATTCAGGGTGCAATACAACCTGCATGGAGAACATGCCCACCCCTCCAGCCCCTGGCTGAGCGCCGTGTCACGGTAAGTGACATTTTTTTTGTTTACCCTCATTTCTCTTCCCCCCGCCCCTTCGCCCCCACCCGCCCCACTGCTGCTTCTAGGCAGCAGCCACGACTGGGTCTCTTTTCTTGCTCATCTTTCTCAAAACGTTTATTGTCTATCAAAAGCATAACATTGAAAGAGACAATGTCTTAAACGAGTCTTACACTGTGGTGTTTTGTTTATGTCTTAAATATGTTAGGGCCACATGTACAAAGGCATTTTGTGCTAGCAAACGGGCTGATTCACAGAATCGGACAGTTTGTGAACGCAAAAAAGCTGTTTCACATGCACACATCCTTATTTGCGATTCAATAACCTATTACCAAATCGCAAATTGGGTTTGCGATACGGTATTGGGAAGGGGCGTGTTTAAGGCATTCCTTCCTAATACCAAAATGTAGTGATACGTGTGAATGTTTTGCGACTGAAATGCGGTTGGAAAACATTAGCAATTTACAGCCATTTGGAAAATGGTGGTAATCCATTTGCAAATTGGAATGGGTCCCATGGTTGGCAAAACATTTTTTAGAACCACTGCCTACTCTTAAAAAATGAAAAGAACACTTTCCATTAATTTTTTAAACATGTCCTGTTTTCCTTTAAGGAAAACTGGCTGCATTACAAAAAAATTGCTTTACTTAAAAGCAATCACAGATATGGTGGACCCCAGCAGGCCACCATCTCTGTGATGGTTGTGATTCCTAATGGGTCACATATTCATGAAGTATGTCGATTTGTGACCCATTAGAAATCGCTATTGAAAACTTTTACGTCTTCTTACATTACGAATTGCGATTTCCTAATTGCGATTCGCTAAGAATCGCAATTAGAAAATCGCAATTCTGAAGTTTTGTACATGTGGCTCTTTATCTCTTAGCTTTGAAGCATATGAAGGCTTGCCTAACTGTGTGTCCTTTGTGAACGAAAACAAGGGAAGCACGTATTCTGTTCTTCGCGGCTGAAGAAGTTCGTGAAAGACGCCCCATTGCTACCCCTGTTGATTGCATTGGCCTCACCAAATTAGCGAACAGATTCGGCATCAAAACGGCGCAGAAACCATTCAATAACAAACCAGTATCCATCAACACAGAAGGAACTGTGAACACAGTGTTCAGAAGGAACAGGGGAGAGGGGACGAGAGAGATATTCACATTCCTTAAGAGAACAAACAGAGGACAAGGCAGGGTGTTTTTATGCAAGAGGGATTCTTGAAGCAGAGGCCATGATGGCCTGAGACCGGAGAGGCTGAGTGCGTTGAAAAAGAGGCGTAACCAGCACGTGCTTTGGTACCACTTTAGCTCTACACACAGGGGCAGATTTACAAGCCCCTTGCGCCACTTTTGCGTCACTTTTCCCAGGGCACGAGTCGGGATACCTCGCGGGTGGACGGCGTCCCCCCACTTATTTTACAGGGTGGACGCCGTCCACCCTGCTCATCAAGAGCTGGATACTCGACCAACCAAGCTTTTCCAGGTGATTGCGGCTGAATCCGGAATTTCTCGGTCTGCCGGTCACCACGCCCCTGCACTTAACTTTCTTAGAAGGCATAAATTGACTTGCCCGCCCATCTCTCTGCGCTACCTATCACAGCTCTTGCCTTGCATTTTTAACCTGCCGCAATCACCTTGCATCCTTGCTGGGCTGCTGCTGCTGGTGGCAGGGGCGTGCACGCTTCGCTCCCTCGCCCCCCCTTCTGCCGTCATTTATTGTTCCACTGCTGCCGGCCCGATCCCTCCTGCCTTTTGGTGGCCGCGCCCTGTATTATGCACTGAGATGGTGCACCAGGAGAGCTCAAAGGGCTTCAGATCCCCCGTCGTGTGTCAGCCCGGGCTGAGACAGCTTCCCGGGCACACACAAACAAAGACTGTTTTTGAGCTGCTTTAGGCTGGCTGGCCTGGCGTCAGTCTAATTGCAGCCGCACCCGAGTACTTCACAGGTCTTTAAAAGACCCCGAAATTTAACTCTAGTTGCGCCTCTGGTACCAGGTAAGGATGCGAGCCGGGGCTGGGTCCCTGCACTCCCCCTCAGCAGAATAGGGCCTGCCGGCCGCCTCTAGGGCGGCAGCAGCAGGTTTACTGCTATGAAGCAATTGATGGCGCGTGTGGTGTTTATATTCTATCTCGAGTTAAATTCTGCTGGTGTCAGAATGAAAGACTCAGATAACGCAGGCCTATCCTGAATTTTCCATGAGTGGCGCGTGCATGTTGTGATGTTCTGTGCTCATTTCTGTACACATACTGGAGTTCCTTCCATTTTACAAAGTGAAGAGGGCAGCATCGGTGCGTGAAGCAGAGAAGCACTACTGACAATTCAGCCTGCCTGTTTTACCGAGAAGCCCCATAGACTGATTTCATGTTTGGTGTTGATGCCAGGAAGCCTGGCATGTACATGCTTCTCTGTTCCACGTTGTTAGATTTGTAGTGCAGTTGCTAAATGGTGGTAGCTTCCACAAAAATAAACGTCTTGTGTGGTTGCCTGTCAATGAACATGGCTTTGAAAATGGTATGGCAGTCGCTGGAATTGTTGCCTTTCCATAGAATCTAATATACCATACCATATTTTTGCAAGAGCAGCTACAGTGAATGTAAAGGTATTTCCACAGATAGTGTGTGTGCAATGTGTAGTGCGTGTTTTTTCAGGTGACATCCAGCAAGTGTGGCCTTGCTCTTGAATTGCTGCAGGTTCAGCTGTTTAAAATGACAGAAGGGCTTCCAAGCAGGTGCCTTGGTAACGTCTAACTCCCTCCTACTGCTATGAACTCCCAAACAAAACTTCCTAGACCTTTCCCTCTTCTACCCCCCAGTATTCCTTCTCAATCTAACAGACTAACATATCCACTTCTCAAATTAATTTCATATTTCCCTATCTTGTGATGTCACTTCCTGTGATGTCACGCGCCGTGATGTCACGCGCTGTGATGTCACTTCCTGTGATACTACCTAACTTGGAGAGTCCCCCCACTTCTTTTTTTAGGACTTGTGCCCTGACTTTTCCCATGTTAAAAGTGACGCAAAAGTGGCGCAAGGGACTTGTAAATAAGCAATAAATATCAGAAAGAGAGAGAGGAATAAGATAGACTAGTTAATTTCCCCAGGGATTTATAGTAATAATCAATAGGAGCTAACTATATGAGTAGAAAAAACTCTGATGATGTATGTCTGGAAAACAATTCTGTTTTGTATGAAGGCCCTCACCCACCAACCTAGTTGGTGGGTGAGGGTTTTGTATGAAGGCATGCCACCAACCTAGTTGGTGGCATGCTTCATCATCGGGCCCCACCCGATGGTGAGTATAAAAATAAAAACTGTCCAACGAGTCCCAAGGTTCACAGGGGAAATTTATTCATGGGCTCATGGCAGTGGTTAAAAACAAGGCTACGGATGTTGACTGGGGGTAATTAATGCCCCTTACATCCAGTGAGGTCAACTAGTTTCAGCCAGGCCTTTTGGTAAAACTGGCTTTCATCAGGACCGGTATGTGTATGGTGAAATAAAAGGGAGTCTACAGTGTGTACAGGCTCCTATGTGCCGCACACGCTAAGGTGCGAGAAGTGTAAGAGGATGGTTTCCTCTATTGTCGTGCCTAATAAAAGACGAACAAACACAAAGAACAAACAAACATCCAGAGTAAGAAATATGGTAAGGCACCGTAAAGATCACAGTGACTTGATATCATAGTGCCTTAAGTCGGAATAACGCGATCCGTGTCGATATGTGAAGGCCATTTGTCGTTGTTGTGATTATGCGTTACCGTGCTAGTCAATTTCAATGAATAGTGGCATCGAATGCATGCAAGCACGGAAGAATAAGCGGCTTACTCTTATGGTCTAAGAGACTGACTCCATGAGTCCCCGGCGGGGGTTCGACTTTCAGTCACACTCTAATTGGAGTTTAAAAAAAGGAAAAGAAAGAGAAAATTGGGAAAAGGAAATTAATGGGGAACCCTTAGCAGTCACACAGATACGTTTCAATTGAAACAGCAGCTTCTCCTATTGTGTTACTTACTTCGTCACAGTCCAGAACCCACAGCACCACCTACTTGGTCGTTACGGGAACTCCGTCGATGCTTACACTGGTTATGGCGGGGTTTAAATACCTGTTGGGTGCTGCAGCTGCAATCACTTTCCTACCCGCTGCGATTAACATCATTCCGAGACCGCAGCTGATGTCGATAGTCTCTTCAATGCGACTAGCGTCTAGAGGAAAAATTAAAGCAAACTACACGGAAGTCTCCCCAGCGTGACTAGCGTCTGGGGAGAAGAGATAGAAACAGACAACAGACTGCACTCGTGTGTGATCTAGTCAGTGACTGTTTTTGAAGGTATGGCTGTGGTTCACATGGCAATGTATAAAAAGGCAGAGTATTAAAAGAATAATACGTGGCTAATTAAGCTGTAGAGGCTCAGTGTAGGAAGTGAAAAACAGACTATTGGGAAACATAATCTTGCAGAGACTGTATATGCCCTCTCCTCAGGTACAGGGTGGTCAGGCCCAATAATTTCTGAAAACAGATTACACAGATAGGTACTAATTCAGATCTTATATCTGATATGGGTCAGATCATATGTTGTCCATATAAGGGGCTACATATATGGCCCGATATTCTCAGACCAGGAGGAGGGACTGCACTAAACTATCTCAGTTGTTAAGGCTATTCCAAGGAATATTGTCATTCAATCCTTGGATATGGGTCGAAAGACGGTATATCCAACGCTGTTCTTTTGAGAGAATTTGTTTGTCATTATTGATGTTAAAAAATGGTATGTGTTCTATTATCGTCCATGATATATCATTCGGAGTGTGTCCTTTTTCCAGATAATGGTCCATCAGTTTGCTGTTTGATTTTCTGCACCGAATGGTGCTACGATGCTCCACAATTCTTGTCCTTGCTTTCCTTGTTGTCATGCCGATATACCGGAGTTTACATGGGCATTCAATTAAATATATTACGTTTGTGGTGTTGCAATTCGTGTGTTTTAGTTGATGCCATTTTTTCCCGGGTTCCAGGTCGAGTGTTTTACTGGGTTGTGTGAGATGGCATACACTACAATTACCACAAGGGTAATGACCGGTCACATTAGGTAAACCCCATGCATTGAGAACAGTGTTATCAGCGGTGTTCTGTTTCTTAGGGCGGGTGGATACCAGACGGTCTTTTAGGCTGCTGGCCTTCTTGTATGCAAAAAGGGGGGGATCCCATACTCTGGGTCCTGTATTGAGAATTCTCCAGTTTTTACGTATTATTTTGGCAACCTGATTTGATGTTACGTTATACGTAGTAACACAGGTATGTGGAGTTGATGTAGTAGTTCGTAATGGATCTTCAAGGAGGGCTTCCCTGTTCTGGTTACGAGCACGTTTCTTGGTGGTTGCAATGATTTTATTAGGATACCCTCGTTCCTGTAATTTTAGTGCGAGGTCTGTTGATTGCCTCTGGAAATCTGCAGTAGAACTGCAGTTTCGTCGTATGCGGAGAAACTGTCCAAATGGTAGGTTCTCCCTGAGGGGACGTGGATGGAAGCTTTCAAATTGTAACAGCGAGTTTCTTGCTGTAGGTTTGTAATACGTGGAGGTCTTGAGAGTTCCAGCCTCTGCTTCAATAGTAAGATCCAAAAAGGTGACATTTTGGGCATTGGCTGTACTGGTGAACCGTAAATAGGGGTCACGTTCATTGAGCCAAAAAAGAAAAGTGGTTAGTGACTCCATGTTGCCGGTCCATATCATCAAGATGTCGTCGATATAGCGACGCCAGAAGCAGATGTTGTCAGAAAAAGGGTTCGTCGTGGATAAGATGTGGGTCTTTTCAAAGTGGTAGACATATAGTCCCGCCACACTTGGAGCAAAAACACTGCCCATTGAAGTACCATTTGTTTGAAGATACAATTCACCCTCAAATTCAAAATAATTCTCTTTAAGGGCCAATGTGGCACATTGAAGGATGAAGCCTCTAGGGGTCGTATAATCCCAGGTCGTCTCCATCATCATATCATGGAGGACCTTCAAGGTGGCATCTTGGGGAGGCCAGTATATAAACTTTCAATATCTAACCCCACCAGAAGTTGTGTTGTAGGGTCAAAATTCATATCTTTAATGAGAGACAACAGATGTTTAGTGTCTCTGATATAAGTAGACGCTTTCTGAGTTAATGGGTTCAGAAAAAAAATCACAGTATCTTGAAAGCGGTTCTAAAAGAGAATTAATTCCAGAGACAATTGGTCGTCCAGGTGGAGGTCTAGTCTCCTTATGAATTTTTGGTACTGTGTAGAAGTAGGGGATTTTTACAGTCTTCGTGCGGAGGTAGTCTGCCTCTTGTTTGGAGATGTCTTGATGGCTTTCTGCTCTTTCCACTAGTAGGGCAATAGTGGTTTGTAGAGTGCTCGTTGGATCAACCTCAAGACGTCTATAATTGCATCCGTCACTGAGCAGTCTACGACATTCAGAGTTATAGTCCTCTTTATTCTGAATGACCACTCCGCCCCCTTTGTCCGCAGGCTTGATGATAATATTGGCATTATTCTGTAGTTTGCGTACTGCCTCCCTCTCTTTTCTTGAGAGATTGTTGAAGGTATTGGGTTGACTCAGGTTTTCAACCTCATTATAGACTGCCTGTTCAAAGGCACTGATTTCCACCGGGATTCCTGATGGTGGGGGAATAAACGTTGATTTTGTTCGAAGACCCGTTTCATTTTTATCTATTGTATTGTCTGAGAAGGGGTTTTCTCAAAGAATGCTTTAAGCTTGATTTTGCGAAAAAATCGGCTAGCTCTAAATGAAGATTGAATTTATCCAATCGCGCGGTAGGGACAAAAGACAGTCCTTTATTAAGGACATGTTCCTCAATAGAGGTGAGGGGGTGGATGACAAATTAAAGACCAAGGATGCTGGTTTTGGTTGTACATAAGATGTTATTGTCGGGCCCCGCTCGGTCCCGGTTGAGGGTCTCTTCCTCTGTTCCTTGTGTTGGCACTGACTGGTCCGCCTTCTTCCTCCCAATGGACTTGTGGTTGGTTCCTTCTGCGTCCCCTGGCTCTCCGGCCTTGCCCTAAAAAAGGCGGCCTCTGATGGTATGGGAAGAATGGTTGGGGTACTTGGTGATATTGAGGGGGCCACCCGAAATAGGGGTTCTGTGGTAGATGTGGGTAAGGTACCGGCCCGAAGCTTTGGCCTCGGTGTTGTGAAGTACCCCATGGTTGTGTCCATCGGGGTGTTCGTCCTCATCCTTTTTGTTTATAGGAGCCATTGCTTGAGCCACTGGAGATAGAAGTGTTATCTCCTGAGGTGTCCGATGATCTATCCGGTTGTTCCAAAGCTGTATAGTTATCATCGGAGTAGGGGTATACCTTGGTGTAATTAAATCTTTTTAGGTCTTTCTGAAATTTCGTGATTTTTGCTTGTGTAAGGTATTCCTTATATTCCGCAATCTCTTTATTGGATTCTTCTAACTTCTTTTTAAAGGAAGTGATAGTGGTTTTAAAGTGACTCTCTGTAGCTTGGATTTCAATAATCATGGCATCCGAGAGTCGTTTGGCTGTCCTGATTATTAATACCAGCCAGTCTCTAGTGCAGTGCCAGGCAATTTGCGCCCAGTCCTTCCTGAAGGAAGCATCCTCCAAGAAGATCCTGGGCGCATTAGTTACCAAGAGGCCTTTAGGTGCAGTATTAGTTCGTAAATACTCTGTGAGAATAACTCCATGTAAAATTGCGCGAATTCTATTGCGCTTCTTTTCAGTTAGTGCTTCCCAATCTGTAGTCTGAGCTATAGTTTGTGATATATTAATATCTGCCTGGAACGGGGGTCAGCAAGCAGCTCGCTCACATCAATGTCAGTAAAAGTCAGGCCTGCGTGTTCCGCCATGGTATTAAAAATTAAATGTGTTTATATCTCTCACAGCTGTGCGCTGCTACATCAATAAATATCAGAAAGAGAGAGAGGAATAAGATAGACTAGTTCATTTCCCCAGGGATTTATAGTAATAATCAATAGGAGCTAACTATATGAGTAGAAAAAACTCTGATGATGTATGTCTGGAAAACAATTCTGTTTTGTATGAAGGCCCTCACCCACCAACCTAGTTGGTGGCATGCTTCATCATCGGGCCCTCACCACTGCCAGCACTGCACACTCACTTTACAGAATCCGCTCCGCTGTAAGCAGACGTTGTAGCACACCCGAGGCACATTCGGTGCCATCGGGTGGGGCCCGATGATGAAGCATGCCACCAACTAGGTTGGTGGGTGAGGGCCTTCATACAAAACAGAATTGTTTTCCAGACATACATCATCAGAGTTTTTCTACTCATATAGTTAGCTCCTATTGATTATTACTATTACTTGTAAATAAGCCCCACAGTGTCTGATCATTTCTCTGCCAAAGGTTTCTAACAACTCTGATAGGTTCACAGAGATGCGCAGCAAATGCAGCAGCTGAGAATTATTCAGGTTTCATGTGCCCGGAAATGATACACCCTGATGCGGGTGAAACAGAGTCCTAAGAAGTTCAACTGAGCAGACCAACCCACTCCCGCACGCGCAATTTTTGTGATAGCTCATAGCTGTAAGGGAAGCAAAAATAGCCATTTGAATTTCCCAGCAAACCAGCAGGAGCAATGACTTCTTGGTTGTTGTGGGCAGACGATGCAGGCAGAAATGGAAATTTAACAGGATCTGTGCATCACGGAGTTATGGAGGAGGGAAGGCGCACAGTGAAAGGGCGGGAAGTTGTATATACTCTCAGCTGCCAGCTAGTGTGATCATGGTTGGCTCGCGCATGCCCGTTCAGGGGCTCACTTAAGGTGCCTTTTAATCCCCTTATGCTAAAATCACGATATTTCTGAAAAGGGACTAAAAGGGCAGCGGTGTTGGAGCTCTTAAATGCTCTTATAAATTGCGAACCATTTTCTTTGATCACTCAAGTCATGGTTCAAGTAGAACAGAATGTTTATCTATGGGTCACTCATGCGTTTTTTGTTTTGATTAGACTAAAAAAAATACAGGTGCAGAGGTCAAATTGTTTCAATTTCCCTGTGAAGATATTATTTTAGGTATTATAGACTTAGTCATATCTCACTCCTTATTCAGCACTTTTATCCCTAACGCTTTACAAAGAACCTATTTGTTTGGTATCATTAATAAATAAATGAACCCAGAACTTTAATTGACCATGAAATGATGAAAGGTTGTGTTTGCCATGTTTGGATTTGAATGTGCTACTTCTAGGGCATACTCAGGTCACGGGTCATTGAGCTTAACCTTTTGCATTTTACCACGATATATTTGCATATGTTTTAGTTCTATGACTGAAGATACAAGAGGCATAAGAAACAAGCATTGGTAAAGCCAAAAGGTTTCGCCCATGCAAGATCTATTGACTTTGTCAATGTTTTTAGACATGTTGTACAGCAGCCCGGGCTGCTGTGCAACATGCTGAAAGTTAAAAAAAAAACGAAAATAGGGGTATGAGGTAGCCAATGTAGGCCGCATCACAGCTCTTGATTTTCTTTACTTTAAGCCAAGTTGCACAGCAACTAGTGCTGCTGTGAAGCATGTGTCAAAAACGTTGACAAAGCTAATAGATGTTGCATAGGCAAAACCTATTGGCTTTGCCAATGCTCGTTGAGCTTCTTCCTTGCCATTACTAACATTGTGCATGCACTGAAAGGACAAATGTAGTCAAGCTACAGCAACCCAGCACTACACGGCGTTATAAGACATAACCAAAGTACACTAGGTTTTCATTGCTGTTGTGTAACCTGGTAAGTCGCAGCATCAGAGTAAGGAACACGCAAGTTGTGCAGCTTAATTAAAAATAAGGCTTCCGGTTTTCCGTTTTTACTGATTTTTACAGATAAATACAGACAGAAAACAATGTGTTTCCTGTCTGTATTTATTTTTAAAAGCGGAAAAATACTGAAAATTATGCTTCTGGTGAGAGACTCTCCATGCTGTATTTTGTGAATTCCAGACAAAAGCTGAGCAGATAGACAGCATGGAGAGTTAAAAAATGGATGAGATTGCCTAAAATACAGGCATATGTTAACAAATATTTGTAGTATAATGCTAATATCTACCTGTGAGTGTAGTCTTCTGATATACGTGCTGCTTAATTTGCTAAAATGTGAAGGCATTCATGTATGAGTGCACGTCCAAGAGTTAAATAAACTTGGAAATATACCATTTTACAGCCCCATTTATTCTCAAAACACAAAATAAATATGGATAAATACCAATAAGATGGCCAAAAAATAAATATGGATAAATACAGACAGAAATGTTAAAAAATTAAATACCATAAAAACGGGAGCCCTAATTAAAAACTAGTGTCGAGGAGCAAGGTGGCTCAGTTAGTTGAATGATCAACACTGACAAATGAGATGGATTGAAGGACACAAGTTCAATCCCAGCAAGATGAACCGGCCATCATTCCCAGACTTTATAGTGCTTAGAAACAGCAATAGTGCTTTAATAAATGCTATAAAATGTTCTTCTTTTTAAGGATAAAGTCACGTGAATGAATATGTCAAATACGAACAAGGGCAAATGCAGTAATAATTACAAAATGTTCTCAGTTAAGGTGTGCGCCCTTAAATTATTCCAGCTAACCTGGGCCCTGTCCCTCATCATTGGTTGTTCAACTACACTAAATCAATTGAGTGATTACCACTTTAGCCTCTGCTCGTCTCTGAGCAGGGCTCTAATAATACTGCCAGGCTGATAGCCCCAACCCCACCAGCACCCGCTGCAGAAATGCCAAGGCAGCCATAAGCTTCAGACAAGCTATAAAACAAAACAGGGGTTTATCTAGTCTCGCATGCTTAGCGAATGCGGTATGTACTGTGAAGCTTGCACTGCTTTAAGTGAAGTGTAATTTATCTGCTAAAGAAATACGAGGAAGTTGCTCTGCAGGGTACAAGACGCCCTCTAGAGGTGGTGGGATAATTACATGTTTCCAGTTAGCAGCAAAAGGCGAAATTAACAAAAATGAAAACAAACGATTCATCTACCATTTGAAGGGCTGCGAATTGCCTAAAGTGTTTGTAATGGGGGTGTGGCTGGCGAGCCATCATGGGGGACTGACTACAATAGAGTTCCCTCATTACCCCATATAACCCATTTTCTGACAGGACCTCGGGCCCTGATAAGGATCAGTGGTAAAGGGATGAAAGCTGCTTCCAGACAAGCGCGCCTTCCTTTGTGCTCAAACACTGAGGGGCTTATTTACAAGGCCCTTGCGCCACATTTGCGTCATTTTTAACATGGGCAAGTGACGCAAAAGTGGCGCAAGGGGCTTGTAAATCTGCCCCTCAGTTTAGCAAAAAATGGCCTAAAAAATGCACGAAAAGAGGATGGGGTGGTGGGGGGCTAGAGAAGCAAATGGCCCGACCCATCCAGGTATCATCGTTCCAGGCCAACTCCCCTCTTTTTTTGGTCATTTTGTTGCACAAACATGTTTATGGCGCTGCCTGCCACGCAGAAAGCTGCACCAGTTCCTTTCATGCACAAGGTGCGACGTGTGTGTGTGTAAGGTGGTAAAAATTGTAGCAATTTGAAAACTATTCCCTGTGCTACCCACAATTGCATAGATTAAAGTAATTTTTTTAAAAATGCTATAATGTGGTTAATGGTGGTAGCGTCAAAAGCTATTTTTGAAAAATGTACTTAAAGATGCCTAATTAAGTACTCAAAAGTACATACACCTGCCGAAACTGCACGGATGGGAGGGAGTGTGGGATTGTGTGGTGGGGTTGTATGGTATGAAAATGGATATTGGTTTATCAGGGAGAAGAAACGGACTTAAGGGGAAGGGACAACATTTGCGAAGAACGAATGGAACCTTTGTGATGTACACTGCGGTTCCTGGGTGCTCGCTGTGACAGTTTCGTCATCGTTGTGGAGGATGAGAGCAGCATAAATTTCACTCACACACACATGCTCAAACATACACACACAATCACACTTACACACACTCACCTACAAGCACGCACACAACATATATTTAAAAGCATTTTTTTTTACGTACCTCAGCTGCCAGGGAAGGTCATATTCCAGCTAATTGTACTCCATGTTTTATTACACTAATAGTGAATAATGAAACATTATTCACTATTAATTTCATTTAAAAAAACGGAGAGAAAATTAAGAGTGGAGCCCCAACCTTCGTCTATAAGGACGAGGTGTCACTGTGTTCCTGGCACTGATTTGACCACATCTGAGGCCAGGGGTCGTAAAGGCAGTGTCAGGGTTCCAAGGGGAAAACCAGGGGTCGCAGCTGTGACCCCTAAATGATGTCCATGCCTATGTAGGTTTAACTATTCCCACTAGGCATTGCTGGGCATGTAGTATATAGGAGAGGTAATTGAAGATGGTTGATTTTGGGGAAATATATCAGTCATCTATTGGCCTAACAGGTTTCTTAAATGCTTGTTCTTTCAAATGTGTTCTGTTTTGGATTGGTGTGCTGTTATCAAGTTGCTTCCTACTAGATGACTGTGCTTCACTGGTTGTTTTGTAGTATTCTCTTTTGTGTTTAATGTTGGATGTTTTGTTTGTGTCTTTTTTTAGCATTAGTACTGTGGTTAGCACATTGTTAACCAACTATAAGGCATGTCTGTGCTGTGCAGGGTGTTCGTGCTGTAATCTCTCTTGTTGTTCTGCTGGATGTTTTGTGTGCGTTGTTTTATAGTAGTTAGAGCTATAGTTAGCACAGTGTTAGCCAAATGTAAGGCACTTCGGTGCTGTACTGGGTGGACGTGTGGTGTCCTGTTGCATCTTTGCTGTTGGATACTAGATTGCTGCATGGGGGTACTGTGGGTGGTGTCAGTACTTTACATTAGTTACACTGAACACAGAGTCTTGAATGACAACTCTTCTGTACATTAGAAGCAATATCAAGATGGATGTCTTATGTTGATACATTGTGTAATACAAATGAATAAAGTGTACTGGTGTGTCAAGGGTGGTTGAGCATGTAAGTGGCCTTCCTTTAAAAAGTACGCACAAGGATGCTCTTTGTGTTGGATGCAAGAGGGCTAAGTGGGGATATTGTGAGCAGTGTCTTCAGATTACTATGGTTACAATGAGCATTGAGCCTTGAATGGAAGCTGTTAAGTACATTACTGGCATCGATATCAAGAGGGGGTAATGTGTTGAGAATCAGCTAATATAATGACATTTAATTTCCTTTAAGGGAGTAATGGACGGTCCATGTTATGCAGCAAAATGTAAATGAAAATATCATTGCTTTTGCATAACTAACTGTTGATTTGCTATCTTTAAGAAAGCTCTCCCGTTCTGATTGTGCGTGTCAAAGAGCATTGTCAGGGCCAGACTAGGAACCCAAAGCACCCTGGTAAATTTTGTCAGACCATTCCCCCTTCAGAGCGTAGCGAGCGAGCTCAGCAAGCAAGCCTGACCACTGCTAAGAGGGCTTGGGGGGTGGGGAGGGGGGCAGGGAGGGGATCTCTCCCCAAGAAAAGTTTTGGAAAATATTACAACAATGTTGCATTCTACAACCCATTTTCATGATATATTCCATTGAATTCACTTTTAGAGCACAGTGATGACCTTACAGTGCACCAGGATATGACAATCTTGTTGAGTCCCTCCACTATCCTCCAACAGTGCCCCTCATCTCTCCATAGCCCCTCTCGCATGCATTTAATTTGTTTTATAGCGCCTCTCATACAAGTGTAGGGAGTCGGAGCACTTTACATCACGCACGCATAAAGAGACAATGAATCATACGTGTGTAAATCAGTGTTTAGAAAATGTTACATAAGACAAAAGGGAATACAAGGTGTAGGAGTCACATGTCATTGATAGTGGTAGGCATGTTTTTTAAGAGTGCTTGGTCTGGAGAAGCACAAACTCAGGATACACAGCATAACACAGTGGCTCGATTTACTAATAAGTATGTATTTCTACCCAAGCAAACCCATTTTAGCAATCTTAGGATAATGAAAGACTGTGGAAAAAATAACTTTCGAACCTATACCATGCAGTTTGCATGCAGCTCTTTGATTGCAGTTCATAGCTCATTGTGCTAGATTTATTATGATTGTAAGTTATGAATTTGCAAGTAACTAAAGGATGTCTGTGACAAAGGCAGTAACCCACTGAGCTATGCACATTTATGTGATCATTGTGGTACACGTTCTTTGCAGCAGGTATATTAACCCTCTCCACTACATTAGATGAGTCAAAACTACCAACAGACAAAACTCCGATCTCTCTCCAGCAGATAGATAAACCACCAGAGATGTCAATCTTGACACTTTTATTGTTGCCAGAAAACTGCTGGGTATACAAGGAACTCTGCAGTGAGAGTGAGAATTGAGTAATTATTCTGGACAGTCCTGCTGATTCTTTTACTGGGGGTCGATATTGCAGCACTGCTGCAAAACCGGCCGCAATAACAAAACAAGTCTCTGACCCCTCCAGCCTCCCGGCGAAACACTCAATGCCCGGTACAGCTAGTCCAGCCTTGAGCAGAGTACATTATTATGTCAGGGATTATAGAGTACATATGTGGCTTTCCTTTCCAGTATACACAAGGATGCTCTCAATGTGTTTTTTTAAGCCAGTAGAGTGTAGGGACGTGAAGGTAGCCTGAGGGTCTGTGGGAGAGTGAGAGGTGGAAGTTGATGGGAGGTGTGTTGATTGTGAACTCAGGAGTTTTAACTCTCTCTTTAGTCATTTTGAAGTATTACAGATTGCCACCGATGCAATGGATTTGAGGCAAGTTCTAGATCCAAGACCGTCAATGTAAATTAGCAGTAAGGTGAGGTGAATTATACTCAAAGTTGAGACAACAGTTGGGTAAGTTCTCACTTATGTTGCTTGCAAGGATCGTAAAGAGTTACTCATTTTCTAGGGCGGTGGTCCTTCCCCAAGGTATAGATATATAGAGCCCGAAGTTATTCAATTCTTAAAAAACTGTTAGAGAGTTTTTCCTGCAGGGAGTGAATATAGAATTCACAGGGATACTTATTCTCCAAGAAAATATTTATATTTATGAGGCCCAATGGGATTGCTTATGTGTAGCAGCCATGTTGTTCTGAAGCCAAGACAACATAATCCAACACAATAGAGAGGACATAACAGAAGCGCCGCATATATACGCTTCCACCTGGAGTGTGAGGGGCAGCTTGCTGCTCTCCGGCTCTTATGTGTTCCTGAAAGATTCTTCATGAACAGGCCCTGCTGCTATATCCCACAGCCAGCCCCTTCATATGGCTGTGTTGCTGTAGTGCATTTTATTTTCATTTAGCCAAGTTTCTTCTTGCTTTTCTGTCCAAAACTGCTACCTAAGAACTGCTGTTTGGCGGAGTCCAGGTTTATCTTCTCTTAGCCGCCTAGCGTTTAGAGTGTCACTGGATTGCTGCATGCTGCTCACTGCTCCTTCTCTGTGTGCCTGAGATGGTGAGAGCCAGCCCTTGGGAGAGGCGCACAATGACAGCCGCTGGCATATAGAATCTAAGCACTCTGCAGGCAAAGGATCTGATTTTCAGTGCTTGTACCCATTAGGAACCCACAACAAAAATGCCAGCCTGATTACTTTATCCTTCACCAATTGCAGTGGGGATAGGTCTGTTTGCAATTTTGTCACAGAGTCACCATGTCCTACCCAATGCAAGTTGTGTTTTGGGCATTCCATACACTGTTCTTTAGGTCTGGCTTGGAAGCTGACGCTGTTAAGGCAAGAAAGGTGTGGTGCTACTTTTGTCTTGCATATTTAGTGACAACCTGGGTTCTGATGAGCTCTGACGGATTATAGAGAAGCTAGTAAGTTTCTCTTCTGGGCTAGGATTTAACTGGACTAAGATTCCAAAAACACGCTGCAGTAACATGGTACATTCCTTTGCCACACCAAGAGCTACACAGGTGGAGAACATGGTATGCAGGACAAAGGCATGTTGGGTCAGCCACATGGGAGCACTGCTACTATTTGCTTAAAAGGGCTCACTTTGGAGTTTGGCAGAGGAGCAGGATGGATCACAAGAAGTCATGTTATCTGCAGTACCGCCCATCTCGAAGAACCCAGGTAATCTCCCGCACAAAGCATTACATGGCCTATTCGCAGTGTACAATCCCACTATACTCAATGGTTCGGGAGGACCTAGTTCCCTAAGTGCATTTGTCAACCAAAATGAAGGGGCTGGTTTGTCTCATACTCCATCTTATTCAGCTATCCTCAGACCAAATAATGCACCTCTACAAAATGGGATTGAAAAAGAGCAAGAGAAGAGACTCACATGCTACTATATTTCCAGAATTCTCCCCCTCCATTGAGAGTTCTATGAACATCATACCCAACACAGGAGACACACGAGAGCTTGGCATCATCATCTTATTCTCCACCTCACTTGGTGTGTGGCAAAAATTAGCAGAAAGCCAATGATATTGGAGGACAAGTGAGCAGATTGAGGCAGCCCTCCTTGGAACTTAGATATTTGGGCACCAAGGGAACATCAGCACTGGTCCATCCACCTGAAGTTTAACATCAACACTGCAGCCCAAATATATAAGTCTCTGCTGTGATTGACTGAAAATTGGATGTTATAAAATGAGGTTGAAAGGTTGCTAAATTGTGCGTTTCTTTTCAATGGAGGTCTATGGTAATGTCTTTAATACTGCTATTTGTACTGTTACCGTGGGACTACCACCATGACGACGGGGAAGATTCAAGCATGTGAATCTATCAAAGATATCAATACTGGAGAACCACAGTGTGCAGGTAAGTAACTTGTTTTTTCTAAAATATATACCTTTAAACACAGTACCCTCAAAATATCTCATAAAAATCCTGAATGATGTAAAAAACCAATAACCTAGCTCTAATCTAAAACATTAAAAAATAAACAAATAAAAACAATTTAAAATACACTGGTCTAAATACAATCCCACAAACAATGGGGAAAATACATACATTTTTGGGGAGTTTAGATTTAATTCTAACTCTACTCTGAGAAACGTTGTGGAAAATGCATATATGGTGGAGGAGGTTGATTTAGTACTCTAACTCCAGCTTAACAAGCTTTGGGGAAAGTGCATACATTGGGGGAGGTCATATTTATCATTTTAACTCTTTATTCCAAGAAACATTGAGGAAAGTGCATATAAGAGGAAGGGGCAAGTTACTAGCCTACTTCAGTCAAACAAACATTGGGGAAAGTGCACTTTGGGGTCAGTGGCATGTTTACTAGTCTAAGTCCAGTCTAACAAACATGGTTAAAGTGCATATATGGGTTGCAAGGGTCAGATACACTACATGCATTGATTTACTATTTGAAGTCCTCTCTAAGAAATATTGGGGAGAGTACATACATGGTGAGAAATTATTTACTATTCTAAATCCAGTCCAAAAACCATTGAGGAAAGTGCATACATGAGGGGAGGGAGCAATTGACTATTCTGACTCCAGTCCAACAAACTTTGGGGAAAGAGCATATATATTTGAGGGGCCAGAGTCACTACACCCAAATCGTACCCACTAACATTACTTAAGAAATTAAATTAATACTGCTGAAAAACCTACAAATCATTAATATCATACAATGAAAAAAAACTAAAATATGTTTAAAAAAAGTAAAAATATAACAGAATTGCTAAAAATGAAAACTATTTACATTTTTTAAATAAAAAGACCCTCAAACTCATACATAAAACACACTACTCAAAAATTTTATAGTTTACATTTTACAATCTTATTTTTTAATTAGTAATACATTACTATTTTTTGAAAAAATATACACCCATTTCCTTAATATACTTCACAACCTGGTTAAAAAAATACAGAAATATATATAAAATATATATAAATACATATTTTAAAATTGTAATATTAATTAAGCATGCAATTAATGAATATGCTATTAAAAGTTTCAGAAATTATACATACAGCAATCAACATCAATTTATATATATATAGATAATTTAAAAAGCTAATAATCCAATTCCCCAGAAAACTCCACAACCCAAAATTAAGCTGCAATGCATAATTAAAAAAATATTAAAGATTTAAAAATATAAAATCAATTTAAATTGAATAATTACCATATTAGTTAATTAACAATAATTAATATATAAATAAAAACACTTCCCACCCTATCTAATGAACCAAACAAACAAAGAAACACATTACTAAAACATCTTTAAAAAAGCCATTTTGTTGTGCCATATGTATTAAACTATAACCATAATACAATACAATAAACTACCATAATAAATCAATATTAAAGTGAAAAATATTTTAAAATGTGATATTACAGGAAAATAGTAACAAAACAGTATACTTACCTTCGATATTTTGGTCCACAATATTTTTGAATTCACAAAATTTTAACCATGATATTATAGTCAAGTTATATTTTGAGCCGTTACTTAGGTGAAACACCAAACATGAAAGGTATCTAATCTAGAGTGTAGGGTCTAGCATCTATGGTTACAAAAGTTATGCCCACCTTTGGGAAGGCACCAGGGGCTACTGATAAACATAAGCCAGAAGAGGGGCTAAGACCAAAGCACCATAATTCGGCATTTCTACAAATGCCGAAAATATTCCTTATGAGTTATTGTGATTAACCCCTCTAATTGAAGCTTAAATCAAGTCATGCAGTCAAGGCCCACCCATTCAAACTTTCTTGAAGGAAATAAATGCCATATACTTTTATCAGCAGACCTAAAACTACAGAAAAATGTGACTTCCTCCTCAATTATTCTCTCTGTCAAAACTTTAATAATTATCTCACAATTAACTCCGCTGGCCCCTATCCTTTCCCTACTTGCAACAAGGCCACTGAAACAAAGGGGCCAATTACAAGTTTGGCGGTCCGACCACTCAACAGCTGTGGCTGCGGTCTCTAGAAGACCTCTGCACCGGCGGTCTCCCGGCAGCCGTATTACGAAATTTCCGATGGGCCAGCCGTGATCTTCCTGGCGGTGGTCAATGTTTTTCCATATTTATCGATGCATGTATGTATATTTCGGCTGCATATGTGTTGAATGTACACATATGGATGTTACATGAGTAAAACTACCACCTGCCCATTGCTGGAGGCTGGCCCATATGTGGCCAGTCCAGTCAATGGGTAAATGGTATAGAATTGACTTCTGAATTGAATTGTATTTTGGCACCAACAGGGTCATTTTCTTCAGGGTACACATGCTGCTGTGAAGGGGGAGACATGGAGAAAGGGATCCACATCGGAGTGTGATGGGTAGAACAGGTAATGGGTGAGTATGCACCCCAAATCTTACGATTCTGCCGACTCAAGCCAGGCAGTCTCACTGCCACGGTTGGCTCTTCGGAAAGCCTACTTGTAATTCAGATGGCGATGAACGTCTCTATGCTGCCCTATGACTGCTGCTTTCCTCCTACCACCACTGTGGCGGTCTGCGACTGGCTGGCTTGTTGGCGGTTCGCCGGCGGTCTTTCCAACAGCAACAATCTCGTAATACCGGGGGCGGACTGCCGAAGTTGCGGTGGTCGGACCGCCACCGCAGGTGCGGAGGTCTCGGGACCGCTGAACTTGTAATCAGGCCCAGAGTCTCCAACACCAGTCAAAGTTCCAAATGAAGGGCTCTGAGAGAAGACCAACCACAGCAGATAAGAAGATCCAGAGAATTACGAACTACTAAACTCCTCCAAAAGGGCCTTTCTTGAAATTGAAAGACTCAGGGCCCAATTCTGATGCGGGTTGGAAAAGCTTCCCAACCGAATCGGTTGGGAAATGGCTTCCGACCCACTCGGATCGGGAAAGTCCGACCGGCGGAGTAGGATGCATCCGGATGCTTCCAGATACGATTTGGTTGAACTCCCATTGACTTCAATGGGAACATTTGCTCCTAACCGCATCAGAATTGGGCCCTCGGTCGGGAAGACACGTTCCCGATCCGATTTGGAAGGAGCAAATGCCGTTAGGAGGCCTTCCTAACCGCATCAGAATCAGGCCCTCGGTTGGGAAGCTTTTCCAACCCGCATCAGAATCGGCCCCTACATGTTCCAAATTAAAGGTAAAAACACCTGCCTTTTAGTGGATAATTGAGTTGTCACCATTTTGCCCAAACTAGCAAGATGTCAGTTGTGTCATGCCTTCTGCAAAAGATGCCAGGCATGGTTAAAAGCAAAGGATGGGCACAGCCTCGTGTACTCCCAGTATTTGAAATTTGAGCAGCATATAAATAACATACTGGGACTGAATAAGAAAGTGAACTGTAATAAAGTGTAGGCTTAGTAGCCTCCCAAATTTCTTGTGAAGAAGTTAGAGATCTGAATACTCTGATTCCAAGAGGAAGCAACTCTTATGCTATTTGAATAACAACTTTGAACAGTGTATGGTGAACCTATCCTTGTGGCTGGATCTGTGGGTTTGAACAACATCACTCCTACGTTTATTTTTGCATTCGCATTGATTGATTGAAGTTTTCCTTTTTCATTTCTTTTCTTATTCTTTCCTTTTTGGTTTTGTTACCTATATTTTACTCCAGAACAGTTCTCTCGTTTTTCATTCCATATTGAAAATTATCTGTATGTTTTCTATGCATGTTATCCAACTGCTTTTCATACCCTCTTGTCCTTTTGTATGCAAAGACCAGATTAGTAGAATGCACAGGGCCCAATTCACTTACACGTTTGTGTGAATTTAATCTTTTCCGGTATTCACAAAACTACAATTTTATTGTAACTTTACGACTGCGGAGACTCTGCAGTTGGGGTGGAGAACTCTGCACATGAAAAGTTAGGACAGGCCTATCTTTTTATATGCGGAGTTCTCTGTCCTGACTACGGAGTCTCCGCAGTCATAAAGTTACTATTAAATTGCAGTTTTGGGAGTACTGAAAATAATTAAACTTGCACAAACGTGTACATTTACGTTCGTGAATCAGGCCTACAGTATACTTGAAACTTGACAGGTGCAATGTATGTAGACACTAAGACTGTTGTGAAATACAAGGAACAACAACAGTAGTTTATTTCCTATGAAGATATTTGTGAGATTCACCTAGATGTGGTTTCCAAGGAATATAGAGGGATACTCTGTTGTTATGGAAAGAAGTAATGTCCACCCCCCTGTGAAAAACAGTGGGCATTGACAGCTACTGAATTTCTCTGAGATGAGTTGTGGAGTCCAAGTAGATGTGAGTATATGGGAACCTAGAAAGTTTCTCAATCTGTACAAGAGTAATTTAAAGGTCTGATTTGAACTAGTTTTCATGAAATATAGAGACTTACTCAGTTCCTAAGAGAAATAAAAGCCACCTGGAAACCTGGTGTGTGTGGTTTGTTGAGAGCATGCTTAAATGATGATTTGTGGTTACATTGCTTTCTGTATGAAACTTGCTGCGGAACCTGTTGATGTTTGTGAGGGGTTCTTCCCGTGCATGTACTTGGAGCGTCTGTCAGTGAATGTGTGGTTACTAGCTGTGGGGAGCTATTCTGAAATACTTGGTTGTGTAAGTAATGTTGTTTGTAGTTCAAATTGCATTTAATTGCACACTTAGCCTAAACTGTGCTTTCCTTTTGTGTATTCAGTCCTATGAAGATTTTCCACATTTAAGCACTCCAGGTAGTAAAGCACACTCAAAATAATAACCCCAAGACTCCTCAAAGCAATGCACCTTCTTTTTTATTAGAAAATGGCTGTTTTGCAAAATGCTGCAGACAATGCAAATTGGAGCACATCTGTCCCTTCAGTTCAGCTAGGGTTTGAGATGACGCAGCAGCTGAGAATGTCTTAGTTAGTTCTTGTCTGTCATTTGCTCCTTGAGTTTGAGTAGCGGAAAATAGCAATGTAGCTTATAGCACAAATAAGATGCTTGAAATATGTACATCCACAGATCGGATGAATGCAAGTTAGTTACAAATCTTGTGTACAGATAACAAAAACACATTTACTAAATGCAATGCACACCAGAGGGAAGAGCGTCCGGGGTTAGAGTGAAAACTAAGGGCCTGATTTAGATCTCGGCAGACGGTTACTCCGTTACAACAGTGACGTACATCTTGTCCGCCAAAATATAAATCCATTAGGATATAATGGAATTTATATTTCAGCGGACGGGATATCCATCCCCATTGTTTTGGAGTAACCCGTCCACTAAGATCTAAATCAGGCCCTAAATGCCTAGTGAATTTTGTGTCCTTTAAATGTGCTGGAGCAGAAAAATACTTGATAAGGTTATTTACACCGAGGGCAGTGGCTCTGTAATGAGCGTTTGCAAGACGTACCTGATAATTGGTCATCAGAGTTTGTGGCGAGCTGACAGAGCAGCGTTCTTGGTCCACTCATGTCTGAACATGGCCTGAAAGAGAACTTGACACAGTGATTCGTCTTTTACCTTGTGTAGCTTTTATTGGAAGGCCACCACCTGCTGCAATGCCTTAAAAAATGTCTCTGGATGTCGTGGTAGCCATCTTGGGTGTGGGTGGAAAAATTATCATGGCTTCTGTAGCAAAGCAAGGAGCAAGCAGAGCATGCCAGGAGTCTCCCAAAAGAACATGAGAAATGTCTTTACAAAAGTTGTCCTAAGACAGGCATGTACAGCTCAACTGTACGATATCAGTTCAGCAACATTATGTCTACTCACATGTTCACAGTATCTGCCAACCATGCCCTATTCATACACTTGACACAATTTTCACGTTTACAGAGTTCCTCTCATGTATCACTTTCATTTAGGTAAATGTTGATGATCCGCTGAGGCCCTAAGTTATCTATCGATCGACTGGTAATGTCTGATGACCCAATACTGCATCTGTACGTATGTATATTACTTTTTGTGTTTTACGTTCGCCAAAACAATTGTGCCTTCTACGCAATGCAGCTGTGTCTATGTGATTAATCTATATTTCCCGGCACCCAATGCCAAGTAAATAATGCATCTCTGTAAGGGGTTTTGTTACTTTACTCGGGTCTTTTCTACACGCTGTGCAAAGCCACAAAATAAATACATAAATAAATAAATGTCAAAAAACATGAGGCATCGCACATTTTTTTGGTTGAGTAAATTGTATTTATTCTTGAAAAGGGAATATGAAATCTGACATCTGTTAAAATATGTAACACCTAGCTCACAGTTATGCATAGACTGCATAATTTCTTTCTTGTAGTTTATAATACTTTGCTTAAATGATGTGTTAAATTATATCTCTGTAGCATTGTTAAAATGTATCTGCTTTAGGCTAATGATGAGGAATTAATGAGCATATGTGGGAGGTGTAAAATGAAAACAGTGGAGATAGAAATGTAAACTGCAAGGAGACAATATGTTTCTTCACCATATTAGTACAGTCCAGCTGTTCCAAAGGATTACAATTCCAAGGTCAAACAAGGTCACTGAGTTGGACTCAAGCCGGCGGAAAGACTGAAATACTAATAACAGATTATTCCTTGTAGTTCTTCTGATCATTTTACGGTGTTTTCTAAACAAGAATTCAGGTAGAGAAGCGAGTTTAACCCAACTCAGGGGGTGATTACGATGGCGTAACGTTCGCCACCGCCGGGCCGGCGGTGGCGACCGTTACGCCATCGTAACGTGATTTACCCACCGCCATTGGAAAGTCCGTCCGCCGCTTTTCTGCCGGTCGGCAATCGTTACGATTGCCGGCCGGGCGGAGCTGGGGCACAATATGGTGGCGGTGCCTAGCAGGCACCGCCATCCATATTATGATGTGAGCTTTTCACGGACTTTCCATGGCGGCGATGCCGCCATCGAAAGGCTGGCGGGGAATTGCTTTGGGGGCCCGTTGCGTGCCCCCGGGGGGAGGAGGGGTAGGGGGTGCACTTGGGGGGGTACCCATGGTACCCCCCTGCATGTCCTTGCACAAGGTGGTAGGCACCACGCGGTGCCTGCCACGTTGTGCATGGACATGCACATCATGGCATTTTTCTATTGCGGCGGGTGCTGCAGCCAGCAGCAACCGCCGCAATGTTACAATGCCTGATGCGACCGCCGCAGTGGCGGTCGCATCATGATTTGGGTGGCGGGACCGCCGCATGGCAGGCGGGCGGGCTGGTTACCACTAGGATTGCCGGCGGACTGAAGTCTGCCCGCCATCCTAATCACCCCCTAAGTGTGGGGACAGGCACATACCCTATTCATATGTAAGTGTCAGCTCCTCCCTCCCAATCTACCTCAGGAAGGCCATCAGCCTGGTGATGGGCCATCAGGATACAAATGTCACACCCCAGCTCCCTTTGTGTGACTGTCTAGAGGGAATCCACAAAACCCAGCTGTCACCCAACCCAGGCGTGTATTCAGAGACAGGCAGACACACAAAATGGTTAAAGTAAAAAAATGCCAACTTTCTAAAAGTGGCATTTTCAGATTTACAATTTAAAATCCAGCTTCACCATAAGTTGTGATTTTAAATTGCGTGTTCAGAGTCACCAAACTCCAAATTTCTATCTTTTCTCAATTTGAAATTACACTTAAAGGTTGTTTTAAGGCAATACCAATGTTAACCTACGGGAGAGATAGGCCTTGCAATAGTGGAAAGCAAATTTAGCAGTTTTTCACTACCAGGACATGTAAAACTCAAAAGTACATGGGGCATATTATCAAGAAACGGCGTTAAAATTATCGCCGCTTTAGCGGCAGAAAACTGCAGCTAAAGCGGCGATAATGGGCTTGATAATATGCCCTTGAGAATTCCAATAGAAGCCCATGTTCTGGTGTCAACATGGGCTTATATTGGAATTCTGAAGGGCATATTATCAAGCCCTTTATCGCCGCTTTAGCGGCAGTTTTCTGCCGCTAAAGCGGCGATAATTTTAACGCTGTTCTTAATAATATGCCCCCGAGTCCTTCCTTTTAAATTCACTGCACCCTGCCCATAGGGCTGCCTAGGGCCTACCTTAGGGGTGGCATATATGTACTTAAGGGGAAGGTTTGGGCCTGGTAAGTAGATTAACTTGCCAGGTCGAAATGGCAGTCTAAAATTGAACACAAAGACTCTGCAGTGGCAAGTCTAAGACATGCTCAACGGCTACTGAAGTGGGTGGCACAATCAGTGCTGCAGGCCCACTACTAGCATTTAATCTACAGGCCCTGGGCACAAATAGTGCACTTTACTATGGACTTATAAGTAAATTAAATATGCCAATTGTGGATAAGCCAATGTTACCATGTTTTTAGTACTGAGCATCTGCATTTTAGCACTGGTTAGCAGTGGTACAGTGCCCAGAATCCTGAAGCCAACAAAACAAATTCAGCAAAAAGGGGAGGATGAAGGCAAAAAGCTTGGGGGTGAGATGAATCTTGCTGCTGCTGTGGCTACCTCATTGCATCAAGGATGATGCTGAGAGTGAATTGGTGAAAATGTATGCGTGAACCCCAGAGGACAAGGTCATGAAAATACAGAGACTCTGCTTTAACCTCAAGAAATAGGACCACTTGCTTCAAATCTGTTCAGTGGCTCCTGGTGGCCCAGGAAATAAAGTTTAAAATGTTGTGCGCCCTTTTGAAAGCAAAGGAGGGCCCTGGTTCAAAATAATGACAGACACTGTTCCCAAACTCTACATCTTGTCAAACCGTAAAGTTCAGCTACACAAATCTCGTCACATAGATCAGACTCTAGTACAAGTTAGAATGAAACTGATCCATTCAGGTGATGAGTGCACAGACCTGAGGGCCCAGCAAAATCTGATTACTTTCAAGAAAAACTGAAACAACCCTCTTGAAAGAGGCCTTTCCTTCTCTTCTCAGCATCACTGGGACTATCTTCTAGACCTGAATACTCAGCTCACACTGGTGAGCCCTTAGAAATGCAGCTTTCGTCGAATATGATAAGTTGATGGACCAACTTGAGAAAATGGAACCAACTTCATCTAGCAGGTTTATGAAGTGGATATAATCCCAAATTGGCAAATTCCACAACAAATTAGTAAATAAGCTTGGAGTGCCGTGTAACACAGTGAGCTGACAGAGAGAGTAGGAAAAGCAGCATGCACCTCTAGATACACAAATTGGCAACAATTTGAAGTGGAACTTAAGGCATTATTATGTACAAGGTCTATTTAGGGATGATGCTACAAGTTTGAAAATTCCATCTGTGAACAAAGTTTAATGATACTGCAGTATATAAAATATGTTTTGATTCACAGACTTTAAGTTCAGCAACCCACACAGCCACCAATGGAATTGATAATTACAAATCTTTATAGAATCATTTTATACAAACAATAAATAGCAGGTTATACAAATAAGTCCCCATCTGGCACATGTAAATAGCTTACATGAATGTGCCCAGTTTTCAAATCCATTTTTTATTTATCATGATAATTCCCTGGTTAATTCTTTGAATCCCATGTTGGATTTAGGTAACCTACCCTTCAAACTGACTTATTTATGTTTTTACTGCTTTTTATAGTTCATGCTTCTTTACTATCATTCTAAAGTAATCCCTCGTGCAGTATGTAGGCTATTAGCAATTAGGCCTGGGCAAAGTTCACGGCGTTCGCTATGCGGACCTCTGCAAAGTGACCAAAAAACTCAGCCGCGCTACGCGGAGTTCCTCAAGTGGCAGACTGTGTTAGGTCATTCCGTTCGTGCTAATTTTTAACGTTGGGTGTTTGTCCCGCGCTGGAAGATCAGCGCGAACGGCACCATGTGCAGCATAAGAGGGTGCTGCTTCTTTCTGCCGCTCGAGTAAAAGTTCTACTCGAGCAGCAGCTTCCTCAACGTGAACGGGAGGTTTCTCAAAGCGAGCGGATGTGGCCTTCCGTGACCGCATGCGTTGAGAAATCTCGCCGGGAGGTGGTCTGGAGTAAGATTTTCCGTGCTCGCACTCGCCATCTTTTTTTTTAAACATATTTTATTGATTTTGCATATCAAAGAGTAAACCAGAAGACATTATATCGTAAGCGTACATGTCATCATATAAACGCCCACAAGAATAACAATATAGTCTGATAGCAAAGTAGTGCTCATATACATAACTGAGCAGCAGTTAACATCAAACAAATGTAGATAGCTCTATTTCTAGATTTCTTTGCAAGCAGTAATCTATACAATACAACCTGTGTGGGCTACTTAATATTATACAAGTGAGTAATATAGCAATCCCTGGTGATTGCGTCTCTTTTTTAAAAACTTACTAACTACCTCTATGCCCGCCCCCCACACCCCTACAGACTCAGCCAAAGTACCACACCTCCAGGGTGTCCACAGTAATTCCGCATGTCCATAGAAATCCAAAGCTTCCCACAGTAACAGTAAATTACTTTGTATAATAAAGACATATTATAGCCCATCCTGTTTCCAGCGGTTAATTGAAAGGCTTGAGGGGGTAAATATGTATTCCGTTAGTACATTTGCATATCGACAGCAACAAATTCTTCTAACAACATATTCCAGTCCATAGAAATTGTTTTTTTACGCAATCCCCTGTGTTCTTCTCTCTGTAGCTCAGCACCCTCCGCCCTGCCCCATCTAACCATTTCATTGTGCCATTCCTGTAACGATGGTGTTTTAACGGTCTTCCACCGCATGGTAATGTTTCGTTTAGCTAGTAAAAGGGCAAGATTAGCAAATTTATTAACTGGGTTTCCTTTCTTCCCTTTTGTACCCAACCCTAGTAGGCAGTACTCCATCAAATCACTGGTCCGCACCGGGGCGATATCCTTCAGTATCTTATTTACGGATGCCCAGTAGTGCCGTAATCTTGAGCAACTCCACAGCATATGTATTAGACCCGCATCCGGGGAATGACAGCGTGGGCAACTATCCGCTACGTCTGGAAACATGGAACTCAGTCTGCATGGGGTCAGATAAGCCCTGTGTAGGAGCATAAGCTGTATAAATTTGAATTTAGGATTTCTAGATACCTTTTTCGGGTATCCCAATATGGCTTCCCACTCTTTATCAGTAAGCGCGCGCCCCACATCCCTGTCCCAGCTGCTGCGGAGAGGTTGGAGCGGCACCCATGCTATCATATGAATCCCTCTATAAAGCCACTTCGTCAAATGACTCCCATTCCCCATTAAATATTGCATGGTGAGCAATGCGTGCATTTCTGGTTCTAGTCCCTCTGGGGCCCAAGTGGTGCGTATGTATCGAGAAATACTAGCATGTAAGAGGAACAATGTAGTCGGCACTCCATGTTCTCAAACAAAGACGTCATGGGGCATTAGGGTACCATCCAAAAAGAACATGCCAATCGTGTTTACTCCTGCGTCTTCCCAAGCCAGCAGTCGTCGACTAGTAACAGTACCCGACTGGGAAGGAATTCCCAAAAGGGGGATTGTAGGAGCATATGGGGCCACCTTTTTTGTGTATCTCAGAGCACTTTTCCAGTACAACAACGCAATTCGCAATAAGTGGGGTGCCGTCGAAGGGATCTTGCTATTGGGCAATAAGAGTTTATGTAAGTCTCCTCTTTCCCATGTCTGGCTAGTCATATCTATCTCCTGAAGATTACGGCCCGCTACCCAGTACGCCAGCCAGTGCAGCTGGCTTACATAACAATACGCCTTCAGATCCGGGGCCCCCATTCCCCCTTGTTGTGTGCCAATTGCATTTTCGTGATTCCAATACGCCTGCGGCCCATTCCCCAGATCAGTTCAATTAGTAAAGAGGTCAACAATTTAAACATCTGTGCTGGGACCATTATGGGCAAGTTAGTGAAATAATATAACAACCTAGGGAGCATCACCATTTTGGCGATAGCCACCCTACCCGCCACCGATATGGGCAGGGAAGTCCAGAATTTTATTTGGGGTTTGAGCGCGTTTATAGTACGGTTTAAGTTACCATCTAGTAGGTCTATCGTGTCCCTATATATCTGGATTCCTAGATATCTGAAGGTATCAGGTGCTATTTGAAACTTCCACTTCCCAAAACATAAAGAACCGCTACGTGTGTTGTCAGTGAAAAAATAGACATAGGACTTGTTCTCATTGATCGAGAGACCTGATAGTCTCTGGAACGTATCAAAGGTAGAGGGTATGGGTTCAGAATCCTCATCCAAGTTTTTGAAATATAATATTAGGTCATCCGCATATGCAGAGACGATATGTGTACTGAGTCCCATCACAATTCCCTTGTGTCCCATCATGTTCCGGAGTTTATGCAAGAGAGGCTCCAAAGCTAAAATAAATATTAATGGCGAAAGCGGACAGCCCTGTCTGGTACCCCGAGCAACACTTTACTGCTGTGAGATGTGCTGTCCCGTACGTGCTCGCGCTGTGGGTTTCAAGTTCAGCAGTCGCACCCACTTTGTATATGCTGCTGGTATGCCAAACCTGGAAAGAGTATAAAACATATAATGCCAGTGTAGGGAGTCAAAAGCTTGTCGTAGATCAAGGGAAATGCATCCCCTTGCCTTGTCTGTTGCCAGCGTACATGTCATGATTTGGTGTAACATTCTAATATTAAGCGCCGTGCTTCTGCCCGGCACAAATCCGCATTGATCAGTGTGTATCAAATGCGGTATATACTGGCATAGTCTGTTCGCCAACAATTTACTCAGTATTTTATAGTCCGTGTTGAGAAGCGAAAGTGTCCTGTATCCCGCCATGTCCAGTCCATCACGGCCTGGCTTCAGGAGCGAGACCACAGTCACCTGCATTGTTGTAAGGGGGAGCGCACCAGTATCCAACGATATCTGATACAGCCATTGTAAGTGAGGTACCAGCAAGTCAGAGTAGGTTGCATAAAATTCGATAGGCAGACCATCACTCCCTGGTGCTTTATTAGGAGGCAAATCTTTGATCGCCCGCCTTATTTCCATGCTAGTCACCGGCAGTTCTAGCTCCTCTTTGTGGGTTCTCAATAATTGTGGGAGCTGCAGACCGTCAAAGAAGGGTTCAAAATCTACATCGTTAAAGTCTGCCGGTGTCCCATATAATTTTTCATAGTAGCTTTTAAAAGCAGTGTTTATTTCCAGTTGGGTACTAACTGTGTCACCCTCCATATTCCGAATCTCTAGGACAGGGGATACCGCAGGGGCATCTTTAATAATTTTAGCAAGAAGGGGGCCAGCTCTATCCGCCGTGCCATGTTGTTTCTGGGTGTAAAGACGATAGTCTAGTATACGCAGGTCTTCTAAAAGTTCGGCGTAATTTATATGTGCTTCTTGTAATTGCGCCCGTTGTGTATCGTTCTGTGCAGTTTCCTGTCCTAATCTACCCAATCGGTTTTCGACCTCTGTAAGTTGTTCAATAAGAGCGAGCCGTGCTCCCGCTTTCGTGCTAATCGCTACCCCCCTTATTACGGTCTTAAAGGCATCCCATTCAATTTGATGCGTACTCGCTGTATCCGCATTGTCAGAAAAATAATTATCTATGGCTGCGGATATTGTGCTACGAAAGACGGGGTCTTCTAATAACAGGGGTTGCAGTTTCCAGGTCAGTACCGGAGTAGGGATCCTACCCCATCGTAAGGTAAGTTCTACTGGATTGTGATCCGATAATGTTTTGCCCAAGTGCATTGAGTCGCTTACTAGGCCAAGTAAAGTCAAGGAGCAAAATATTCTGTCAATGCGGGTATGTAGCCTATGAGGCAGTGACTAAAAGGAGTATTCCCTGCTATTGGGATGTGCCACACACCATGCGTCCCCCATCCATCTGCCCATCCTTTGAGTGCTTCCGCCAATTTTTTACATCCCGTATTGTGTAAAGGGGGGGTGCGACCTGTCTAAATCAACATCAAGCACAGCATTGAAATCGCCACCCAGCACCTAGGGATATTCTTCCCATCCCGCTAAAACCGTGCTAACGGCTCCCAGAACTTTTTCCTGATCAGTGTTTGGAGCGTATATACTTCCCATCACAATGTGTTCCCCATCTAATAAACCATGTATTAAGACATACCTGCCATTTAAATCAATCTTTTGCTCCAATAACTTGAAAGGGGTACTACTTCTAACCCATATCGCGGCCCCACGTGCAAAGGCCGAGTAGGATGTGAAAAACAATTGTCCTCTCCATTTCTTTTGCAATTTAATTGCTTCATCATGGCTTAAGTGGGTTTCCTGAAGGAACGCAATATTAATTTTCCTTCGGTTTAGCTGCGCCAGTAATCTATGCCTTTTATGAACGGAACCCAGTCCTCTTATATTCCATGAGCTGTATATATACCTGTTAGGGGATGCCATCATATCTCAAGTGGAATGATCGACCCTGAGCATATAGGATTCTAGGACTATCTGGTAACATGCAATCTATAGCTGAGCCTGCAGACCTAACCGAACTCCCCCATACTAGGTTCCCCCGGAAAACATCAGAGGACCAAACCATGAAAACAACAACAGGAACTCTAAACAGAAAATACCATAGTGCAGTCGCCAGAAGGGGGGGGCGGCAACTACCCCATTCTTAACATACATTACCCTGTGTGCAATGACATTGTTCACATCGCTCCAGCACCAGCCCCATCATCATATAATGGCAACTGGACCTTCAATCCCCATTGTGTACAGCTAAGCACACTGAGTAACACTTCATACATTACCAACTTCTGGAGGGCCCATCATACAACTCTAATAGTCATTCGCAGTCTGAGCAGTAACTGATGGAAACAATGTCAAACTGGTATCCGATTCAGACGAACTGTGGCAGCATCCGAAGATTGTGCAGACACCGCTCGGGTCTGGGCATCGTGTTCCGCCAGGGTCGCCGCTGTCAGAAGGGCATCTCTCTGGCTATTCGAGATCTGTTCCAAGGATGGGCTCACACTAGTATCATCTGCATTGCGCCGATTCTCATCCAGGCTGGTTGCGTCTTCACGTTGCAACAAGGATCGTATTGGCTGACACAACGGGAGCGAGTTCTGGGACACTGAAGGCGTAAAGGTGATTTCCAACCAGTCTGCCACCTCCTCGGTATTGTCAAAAAATATAGATTTTTGGCCAAAAATGACTTTCAACCGGGCCGGAAAAAGCAAAGCATATTTCAGGTTGTGTGCTCTCAGTTTCTTCTTAACATCTTGGAAAGTAGCCCTCGCCTTCTGCACCACCAGTGTGAAAACTGGATATAGAGAGATCGTTTTGTTTTCAAAGCGGATGGGAGCATTCTCTCTTGCAGCACGCAGGATCGTGTCCCGGTCCTTATAATTCAGGATGCGCGCTATCAATGGTCTGGGTGGCGCCCCTGGATGGGGAGGTCTGGGCGGCACCCTGTGTGCCCGTTCCACGCTGTAGTGATCTGTAAGGCCCTCTCTTGCTACATGCTCTCGCAGCCATCTTTCCACAAACTGGGTGGGGTTAAACCCCTCGCTTCTCTCCGGTATTCCAAGTATGTGAACATTATTTCGGCGGTATCGCCTTTCTGCATCATCCACTCTATCCTGCAAGCCTCGCAGCTGATGGTGTAGTTGCTCCATTTGGGAGGTGTGTATAGTTTGTTGTGGAATCAGATCATCTAAGGCAAGTTTATTCGACTTCACTTTGTCCGCCAGTTTTTTGTGATCCGCATGTAAGAGGTTAAGTCTAGTAGATAGCGTCCCTATTTGTGCTTCAATCACCACTCGGGAGTCCTGATTTCTTTTAGTATTAAGTCCAATTTGGCAGCGTGTTGTTCAGTCCCAGTGGGCGGCACTACATCAGTGTCAGGACTTTGCGACAGTTCACCGCCCGTTGTTGAGTGCGTGTCATCAAAGGCAGTTGGATCAGGTTGCTTGGTCCTGATATGACCCATGATGTATAGGAGCGGTGATCGCACAAGCTAACCTGCTCCGATTTCACAAGTGGGGAAGCCCACCTAAGTGCCCCTCACTTTAGGGTATGGCTGGGATATATTTCAAATGGTTCAGTCCCTTCCTCACAGGTGTTGGTGCAGGCAGAAAGGACTCTATATCCGATGTGTTCTAGGCCAGGACTCCAGGGAGGCGTCAGATTTCCGACGTCTACGTGCGCGGGGATCTCACCATGTTTCAGTATGTATACTTTACTATGAAAATAACGTTGTCGCTCACAGGCGGTGTCGTGACTTGCACCCACTGTACGGTATTGCATCCAGTTCGCCTCTGGTACAATGCGATACCCCAGACCACTATATCCCCCGCTGGCTGGCTCCTCACCGTGTCTGGCAATGAAAAGAGATATGGGCTTGTGTCGCGGCGAAGGCGCAGTATTATACTCTCCTGAAATTGTCACCATAAGGGGTCCGCGGTGTATTCCCTCAGTCGATCCACCGCACCGGGACCCGCCATCACCAGTCGTGTCTCCTTATATCCCACATCCGCTATAATGCGTTCGAACAGTATCTACTCCCTATGCCAGTGCGACAGCGCCTCCACCTCCTTACCACAGCCACTATCGGTGGAATTGTCAGGCGCTCCCTGTCGAGAATGGCGATCTGTTTCCCAGGCAAGAGATCAGCCGGACAGCTTCGTCCCCATCGCTAGGATCTCCAGATTATGACGCAGCAGAAATGAGCCCTGTCGTGCGCACTCTCGGTCCGTCGATGTTGAACAATATCCCAACAGCACTCCGCTCCGTGTGCCTTTTGTGATTACTGCCAACGAGGGAGGGGGTCTACGCACCACAATGACTGCTTCCCAGATTCCGATAATGATCCGCCGCGATCAAGCGCTGCCCTCCGCCATCTTGTTGCTTCCTCGCCGGGCATACATGCACATCGCCAAGCAGGACATCCACTGCGTTCACGCCGAGACTCTCACACTCGGCGCGGGTATTTTTTTAAAATCCAGCCAATTAATTCAGGCGCGGGTCGATTGTGTCCCCTCACCGTCGCATTGCACCGTGCCCTCCGGTTCCATTCAGCGTTCCGCCCACTTCCTCTCCGTCAGCCCCTGGCTTTCAGGAGCGTTGCAGTTGCCCTAAATCGGGATCTGGACTCCCCGTTTCAGGATCGCTGGTGTCGCAGGTGTTCCACTGCCCACGGCACTGTTTTTGAACCCAGTCGGTCCAGTTACTGACAGGATTCTTGACATAGTATCGGGGCTTGACACGGAGCTCCTTCAGCACACGTCCGCCAAGCTCGGCAGTTGGCCACGCCCCCCCCTCGCACTCGCCAACTTAACGTTGGTGAGCGCATGAGAGGAAAAAACTCCGCTCCGCGGAGCGGAGTGTTTCAGAACTCTGCGCTCTATGTGGAGCACGGGGTGGGAAAAACTCTGCAAACTCCGCAAGCGGAATTTTACGCCGAGGCCTACTAGCAATCTTACCTATGCTACGGATTACTTGTCCACTGTACACACATGATACAAAATGTATATTTATTAAATTCTAGCAGTAAAATAAACTCTAATCAATGCCTGAGACACAGTTTGTCATATTTAAATATGACTCTCATAGACGACTGGAGAGGAGTGAAGATTATAGACTATTTGTCTATATAATAAGGCTTGCATATGAAAAACAAGATACCTAATTTATCCCAATTAATGATGTTAGATAAAGAAATGGCTCCAGTTTGAATATCATTCACACTTTCAGGATTTAAACATAAAAGGTAATAACTTGGCAAGGTATGGAGGAAGAATATTAAGAGGGACCTAGGCTTAATTTCACAAGTCTGTGACTATTGTAAGTTTTACTCATTTTCGGTAGTGTTGCTACGATTACAAGCAAATGGGGAACAGAGTAAACCCAAATAGTTTTTTGGGCCAGCATGGCCCTTTTTAACATGCATGTGAGTGTACAAACTTGTGCCTATGATTTTTTGATTTTTGAGTAAGAGTTCATGGCTCCTAGAATGTCAGAAAACTGTTTCCAATCGAAATATCACCAGGCACTGTACATTGTCAAAGGAATGAGTAGGAATGAAACACACTCATTTGTAATGTAGCTGCATTTTTATTGATTAGAACTAATGCTTGATTATATGGTGTTTAACATATCATAACAAGGCCTAAGTCTATATGGCTGTGGCTCAGCCTGTTTTCACTGACTTGCAAATTGCATTCATAGACAAAAAGTGTTCTTTCTCATTAAAAAAATAAATGAAATAGAGTTCATTTTCATGGTACTGTAGAAGCTGCAAATAAAATGTATTAATTTGTGTTCAAGAAAGAAGCAGTGTTCAGGAGATGTGCTGCACAAGTAACAATTTTCAAGGCCTGCAGTCCAGGCCACAACTGTGCTTCATTCATTGTTTAAATGGTCTACTGTATTTTGTTTGTTTCAATAGTGCAATGTCATTGCCCTAGTTTGTAGGGTAAAGAGCGATCAATTATTACTCATAATGTAGGTGTTTTCTAAAAGTTTTGAAATTTACGTAACACATTTTCTCCAATGTTCACTGATTGATGCTAGGCAATGTGACTTCCTTTTGATTCTGCTTCTGTTGGCAAGAGGTTTATGCCATCTTTTCTTCACAGCACCTTAAACTTTCCCAATATTCTGAATTTCCTTCAGTTGTGTAAGGGCCTTTTAGGAGACTTCTGACGGTACCCTCCTGCCTCGAGCCACCTATTCTAAAGGACATTGGATGATAGCTTGTGTGAAAACTGACAAAGGGAAGACAAGACTAGTCCAGATGCATGAACAAAAGCAGTCAGTTCCCAGAAGTGATTAGCAACATCATATATCCCTTTCAACAAATGAGATATTGTAAATGATTTGTCTAGCCATGGTAATGCTTCATTAATTGCTGCAGGTGAAAGTTTAAGGTTAGCTGAGTGTACAGGCATAATCTGACAGACAAATATTATTGCAGTGGTTATTAACCTGCTTCTGTAGATCCCCACTTAATCATTATTGGAATCTGGGGGACCCCCACTGAGTCATTACTGAAACCCGGGGACCCTTCCTGAGTCATTACTGGAACCCGGGGACTCCCACTGAGTCATTAATGGAACCCAGGGATCATGAACTCAGCAATTTCTCTGATGTGAACTGCAAAACAATACACAAAAATACAAACACAAGCATTCATTAAACACACACAAAAACACACACAAAGTATGAAATATTGAATGAACAAACATAAAAAAGTAATTATAATAGGAAGGTTGGAGCTTTTCTAAATTCAATTGAGAATACCCATCGTCTATAATATATTCTGTTTTATACTCTAGCACTGCTCCCATGAATCAATCTGTGGAAACCAACTTAATTTTTAGCCTCTAATGTCAAATTCCTTCACATTTACAGAACGTTTTAAGATTTTCCATTTTTCTTCTTCATTTACATACACTTTATTGATCTGCTAATATTATTCAATTTCCTAAGCAGTCGCAGACCCCTGAGTAGGCTTTGTGGACCCCCTGAGGTCCCTGGACCACATGCAAAGAACCACTGTAATAGAGGATGCATAGGCGAGGAAAAAGGTAGATCTTACAGAACCGTCATGGGTCCCACCACACTAGTGACTGAAAATAGACCTAAGAAACAAAACGGAAGGTTAGGATGGCTACTTGGAAGAGTCACATGTTTGGATGAGTGCTAGTTTGAATCTTTATTCTTGTACAAGGATGCTGGTTGTCTCCTTCTATCTATAAATGTTTGTAATCTAATTTAGCCTTTTGTCGATGACTAACTGCAGAGCTCTAAGTTCTCTGAAGATCTTGTAAAAACGCCTGTACCTCAGGTCCTTTAACTGGTCCAAACATGAAGGGACATAATCTGGGGTAGGCCTCAATGGTGAAAAAGAAGAGTGAAAAGCCTAACACATTGTTATTGGTATATTAATTTATTAAAGCAAAATATCACCCATAGGGCCTCTGGGCACTCAACTGTGACTACTGAGCATTTAAGAATGGAGCAACAGGATCTATAAAGAGAGAAAAAACACATTTTTAGAGCCTTCCTAAACTGTAGGTCGGTAGCGATCAGATGGATGATGGAATGGGGAAAATTCCAAATGCGAGGAGCCTACGTTCAGAATGCTCTGCCACCTAAGGGGGACCTATGAAAGCAAGGAGTGATTAAGGAGACCGATCTGGCAGAGCAAAGGGATCTATCTAGAAAGTATATATTTAGAAAGATTGTGAGAGATTGAATCAGGAACTTTCTTATATAGAAAATGGTGTGCTATACTGAGAGTTTTGAAAGTTACATGATTATGAACAGGAAGCCAATGTAGTCTGTGGAGAATCTGAGAAGCACCACAGTGTTGGGAGATACCAGGAACCATCCTGGCTACTTGGCTCTGTACAGCTTTAAGTTTAGAAAAGGATGTTAATTTTCATTCCCAAGTAAAAGCTGTTCCAGTAATGTAACACTGTCCCTTTGATTTTTGATATGCAAAGCTGTTTACTATTCCAATGGAGTAACGGCAGAACTGTGCAGAGACTGCATAAATGGTAAGACCAGGATGAGACCACTGTTGAGACCAGACTATACGTCAGCAATATAACATCAATTTAACTCCCAAGCTCTTGACATGACGTGAATCAAAGGAGCATGGGCCAAAGTTGAAGGAGTAAAAGGTGCACTGGTGCTGAAATCTATCTTGTATTTAATTTCAGCCAGTGAGCACTCACCCAACTGTGTACGCTCACTAACCAAACTTGTAACAGAGAGGTATCATTAGAGGATGTGTCTAGTCTGATCGATAATTGGGTAGCAAAAAGTTCTCATAACCAAAGAGCATTGTGAAATGAGTTATTGTACGCAAATTCTGCAACACCAATCTAGTTTCCTCAATCAGAAGGACAATCTATCACAAAACATCAGCTATATTGTGCCATTGCCTGATTGACCCTCTCATTTTGTCCATCCTTCTGCGAGCAGGGCTGGTGGATTTGTAGTTGACTGAATCTTAATCAAGTATTTCAAAATTTGAAGATAAGCTGGGGCCATCTATCAGAAATGCTAATTTTACAAAATCCATGGAGACCGAAAATTTCTTTTAAGAACGTATTTTCTAATTTCATAATTGTTGTATCAAAGTAGAAAGTCAGTTTTATGCTCCACCAACACCCCAGGAAGCTGTATACATAGCAATATAATGAACATATATTTTTTGCAATAGCAAGTGTTCAATGATTTTATACAGAGATAAAGTTTTGTGAGAAATTGGGTTGTTGGTTGACAGGGGTGTGAGCCCTGGTTAAGCAACAGCCACAATCCCTTGCAGGGCGAACCACAAAAAGTCACTAAATTAACCTGTGCTTAACCCTGGGTATCAGGCTTAACTTAGGCTCTGTGTGTAAAGTATTTATTCTGCACACAAAGTGAAAACACAACACAAAAAAACCCAAACCTATTTAGAAAGGAGTACATTTTCATAAATTATTTGACACCAAAATGACAAAAATCCAATCAGTAGAACTGTAGTTAAGAATTGTTAAAGTTTTAAGTAAAGACCAGCGCCTAAAAGATCAAAGCGCCAACTGTAGACATCTAGTCGCGCTAGACCAGGTCAAAGTTGAAGGTTATGGTCCATAGTGATGGAGAGCGGTTCAGATACAAGAAGTGGAGTGGGCTTGGTCTGCACTTATCTTCCAACTCGGAAGAAATTCTGAGAAAAAGTGTCTGAGAATGTGAAGTTCAGTGGGGCAAGGCTGCAGGAGGTGTCCGAGGAGGTCGCGTCATCATCGGATGGCCTCGGGTTGGAGCCGCGGTGAAGATTTCTACATTCAGACTTAGTTGCCGAAATGTGAGTTGAAATTCTCCAGTGGGACATGACAGAGGGCTGTAGCTGAAGACAGTTCCATGAGGTCAGATACCCCTTTGGCGAAGGACCATTGAAAAGGATTTGCTGCTGCGGAGAAGAATATAGTGGGAGAAGCCTCAAAGTCAATCTGATCGGAGATGCACGTTCGGCGGACATGCAAGCAGGTTGGCCCCGTCTCCTCCTGGTTCTCCAAGCACTTCTGGTCCAAAATTTGTCAAAGTCCTCACTTTTGGTTTTTGGCCATCTGGGCACCTTTAGCACTGTAACCAAGGATCCAGTACTAGTGGGGCACCTCTTGGGGATTCAGGACTCACTCAGGCTGGGTCAAGGTGTGGGATCAAGATGGTGGGAGCCTTTTATGTCCCTGTGGCCAGCAAACTAGCCCTTGGAGTCACTCTGGTAGTCCTGGATGAAGGTGAGAATGTAGGGCTCAGTAGCAGGGCTGGCCTCTGAGGGTTCATGGCAGCCTCTATGCAGCAAAGCAGTCCTTCTAGGTACAGCAGCTGTGTGGCAGAGTGCACAGCAGATCACAGCAGCTGGCAGTCCTCTGAGAGTCCTTCCGCAGGTCCAGTAGTGAACTGAAGAGTGGAGCTGAAGGTCCTATTGTTATACCCTAGTGCCCTTCTTCTGGATGGTGGGAGAAGCTTCTGGAAAAGTTCTTTGAAGTGCATGGAATTTCCTGACTCCCCTGCCCTGGTTCCAAGCTGGCTGCAGTGACAATGCAGGGTTGTTAGGCCCTTTGTGTGAAGGCAGAGCACAGCTACTCAGCTCCACCCCCATCCTGCCAGCACATGGGCCATTGAGGCACACCTAATCCCTCTATTGTGTGCCTGTCTGGGAGGAATTCACAAAGTCTACACCCAGTCATGTGACCCAAGACAGGCTGCAGGGGCAAAGGGCAGGAAAATGCCAACTTTCTGAGAGTGGCATTTACAAAATTGTAATGAAAAATCTGACTTTACTATTAAAGAGGGTTTATCATGACAGTTTCATATTTACCAAACAGGACATATCTGTCTGCTCCCAACTGGGCATCACAGCTTAATAAATATAATAAGGAATCCAAATTGTTATCCTGTGGGAGGGGTAGGCCTCACAGTAGTTAAAAACGAATTTAGGAGTTGTTCACTACCAGGACATGTAAAACGTACACGTACATGTCCAACCTTTTAATTATACAACACCCTGCCCTATGGGCTACCTAGGACCTACCTTAGGGGTGGCCTATATATAATCAAAGGGGAGTTTAAGGCTTGGCGGCAAAGAGGTTTAAATGCCAAATGGACATGGCAGTTTAAAACTGCATTTAGGCTGCAATGGCATGCCTGGGACATGTTTAAAAGCGCTGCTTAAGTGGGTTGCACAATAAGTGCGGCAGGCCAACTGGTAGCATTTCATTTACAGGCCCTGGGTAAATGGTATATGGTATACAATTTTACAATGGACTTATAAGTAAATTAAATATAACAATTAGGTAGATGTCAATCAAACCATGTTTAGGAGTTTGAGCACAAGCACTTTAGCACTGGTTAGCAGTGGTAAAGTGCACAGAGTCCTAAGGCCAACAAAAACAAATGTCAGCAAACATTGGTGGAAATAGGCAAAAAGGTTTGGGGGAGGACCATCCAAAGGCTGACAGATCTAACAGTATTAAAGATATTAATCTTATTTTTAGATAACCATTACTTCACAGCAGAACAATGGCATCTTGGATCCCTGTTTTCTGTATACTCCCATTGCCCTTTCCTCAGGTCTGTTACTCCGCTACTCATATTCCGGTAGTGCATGGTTAGCTATAAATATGGACAACAGTAGAAAAGTTAATCTCTCTATTGGAGCCATAATCTAGGTTAGTGAATTCTGACAGTAGCAAAAAACTTGTTTTTCAATAAAGCTTAACCATAGTTTGCTGGTCAGTGTTGAGCTGTTACGTTTCCTACCAAAGAAGAGCTTTGTTTGAGATAATGTCCTGACTTTCCACAGTAAAAACAAACCTCTCCTTTGCATCAACTTGCCTTTTTTTCTTGATTAAGGCGCACTGAAAGTTTCTGGTTTATATAGGTTCTGGAGCTCTAATGAGATCTTTTTCAGAGTTCATAAATATTTGAAACATATCTATTTGAGTAGGCTATTGTTTCTCAGATTTTATGTGTGTTTGCTGTGTGGGATCTATTAATGCGTCAGTAGATTAACTACTAATGAAACTGAATCTTTCAATTCATTTCAAAGACTTATAATAAGCTGCTGCAGCTGCCTAGTGCGTCAAGAGCTCTTCATTTCTTAATTGCTGAAAATAACTTATATATGCAATAATTTCTAAAATTCCTTTTCTCAAGATCAATAAAAGCACCCAAACACAAAGGCATAAAAACATATTTCACATGGAAACTTGAAATATAGAACATTTTTAATGGTTCCATATGAAATGTGGATTTCATCATCACGGAGATAGCCCACACACCATTCTAACAATTGCACACTACAATACACAGTACTTAGTACACAACAATCATAGTGCATGCGTCTGTCCAAGTATATAAAATAGACATTGCAAAACACATTCTTACAGTTGCACATCCTAGACTATGCCTTTCAATATACAGAAGGAATTCACAGTCCTAGGTAGACTTTTTCAACACAAATAAGTAATTACACACTCTTGCAGATACACATTATACAGTGCACAATAATTACACGTTTTCGTACACAATATTTATCACACAACCATCCATAAAACATAAGTACTCACACAAGTACTCACTGTAAAGCAAAATAGTACACAGTAACATATATTTAAAAAAAATAATACTATTACAAAACAATACAAATATATTTGTTTAGAGTCATCTCGAGCTACATAAATACCAATGCCTCTTACATGAAAAGCAACAAAGTCAAAGTTGCCATCAAAAAACACAGAAAAAGGTTGCTAACCCAGAAAGATACATATAAATGTTTAATTGAATATGAGCAAAACTGTTGTACATGCATACAAATTAAAAGAATAAAAGGATAGATGGTTTGTTTCAAAATTGATAAAAGAAATCTCACAGAGTAATCAAAACCAAAACAAAATTACAAAGAAATCTCTAGTCACAATAAAAAGACAAAGATAAGGTAGGAGACGACTGCTGGAAAAAGAGATATTAAAATGTCGCAGTAAAGAATGCACAATACTGACAGTGCTCTCTGTTTTTTAACAGAATCCCTAGTTATTGAGATTAAATGTCCTTTGGTGAAGCGTATACCTTAAGGTGAAGATTAGTAAGAATTCTCAGGTAAAGAACCCGAATAGAAATAATGAGAATGCTGAATTTAAGGTGAGACAGAAAGGAGCCCTTTGTAATAATCGTTTTATGTTACACACCCTTACAGAAACCACCATTGCTGTTAAAATTCAAAAGCCCTGATGAGATTCCTGGTATTCAACTCCCAGGACTCGAAACGCGTCGGCACATGGCACAGGCACACAGCACATAAAAATACAGAGGAATAATGAATAAAATTTAATCTGAGAAGGTTTCTAAAATAATAGTTTCCCGTGTATTGATTTGGGATACTGAATATAGACGCTTTAAGAGTTTCAGGATTAAAATTGAGAATAACAATTGTGATATATGTATTGGATGTGATATATGTATTAGATTTTCTTCTTTTTGTAAAAGTCACACACTGATTTATGTAAATATATGTTGTATAGCACATTTATGTCTAGAATTTTTGATATGACCAGACACATGTTTTTTTCTGATCAAAAAGCAGCAAAAAATAAGAATTTAGTGAAAATAAAAAGGTTAAAATAAAATACCTGCTCAAACTGAAATCGATGGGTTTGACTATTTAGTGAAATTGTATACTAAATAAAGAACGCAAGGTACAGGCTCATTCTTTTTTCAAGTATATATAAACGGCCCTGCCTGTGCCTTGCCCCATGGGCCTAACTCCCTTTTTTTCTGACTATAGAGCGGGTGATGATCCGCGAGAGTAGAAACTCACAAAATAAGGTGTTCTTTAAGAAATATTGATAAAATCTTGTACAGGCAGGTTTTTCCTCCCTGTCAAAAAATGACAGAAAGAGACACGTTGTCTTACACAGAAAGTCATATACAGAAGCTAATTACTGCTCCCTCACCCTTCTCCACAATCTCACTAAGCACATCGGCAAGACAACAGAATGAAAGTGAAAAATTAGTTCGTCTTCACAAAAAGCATATCCGCACAGAGTTGCATGGTCATTTTCTCCTAGAGCACCTAAAAGCTGGGACAATCCCCTGGGGACTCCAGGTGAAAAATGTTCCAGTTATATTTATAGAAGATAATGAATACAAAAGAGGCTTCAGCTTTATCAACACAAAGTGTAGCAGGGACCTTATGGTCCATACGATAGACACGGCCCAAAGATTATGCTTAAAAGCAGCAGAGGAATTAGAGCGACTAACACAGGCTAGTAAGGATAACCAGTCTGTCACAGAAGCTAAGGCTCTTTTAGAGAAGATTGAGAAGGACATTCAGGATTTCAAGGATAGTACTATTAACACAAAAAGTGCTAAATTTGAAAGGGACACCAAGACGTTTAATATTGAACAAGTCTATCCATTTCTCAAGGAGGATTACTACACTTCAGTTGAGGCACGTAGAGCGCTCACAACCTATCAAGGACGTTCCAAAAATCGGTTTTCAACCTTTTCAGACACGTCATCATCGGACTCCTCAGGAGAATCAGGTCCTTGAGAAGGTGCCCCTAAAAAACCAGGTGGCTTTTTTAGAAAGGGGCGGTCAACAACAAAAAGCAAAGTACAAACCACAATGGGAAATGAGAACCAGGAATCGGCTCTACAAGTCGTAGAAGCTTCTAGTATAGTTAATCTATCACAGAAACAATTGTCGAGAGAGGAAGAAACCATACTAAACTTTGGTTTAAAATTTGTTCCAAATAGACAGACTGATTATACAAAACTAAAACTAGAAGCAATCGAATTCTGCCGTAAGGTTAGACCAAAGGCATTTTTTGCTAGTCATGAACCAACAGCAAATAGTGAAACGACAGGGTTTAGAAACAAGTCCAAATTTGTTCCCACACAAAATATCCCAAAACAAATCTTGGCATTTGAACAAACGATTTTATCGTCCATAAACAAATTGGAACAGACAAAGAAATATGTACATAGAAACATAAATAGAAAACAGCAAGCAGCAATTCAAAGCCTCCAACAAGATTCATCGGTGGTTATCAAACAGGCAGACAAAGGTGGGGCGGTAGTAATCTGGCCTAGAGAGATGTATTTGAAAGAAGGGAGAAACCAAGTGAATAACCAAACTTGGTATCGACCTATTAAAGAGGACCCTGCACAATCTATACAAGTTATAATATCTGAGATATTGCAGTCAGGATTAAAAGAAGGATATCTGGGACCAAAAGAGTATGATTTTTTAACTAAGAAATATCCAAGAACACCTATATTGTACTTTGTACCGAAAATACATAAAAATTTAGAAGATCCGCCGGGACGACCTATAGTCTCGGGTTGTGACTCTATTTTAGAGGCAATCTCTAAATATATAGATTTCTTTTTGAAACCGTTCCTTACCTCCGAGACACCACAGATTTCATCACTAAGATTGAGGGTACTCCATTTGATGACCAGACACAACTAATGGTTACATTTGATGTTACATCACTTTATATGCAGATACCGCAGGATGAGGCGTTAGAAGTGATGGAGCTGTATTTAGAGAGTAGAGAGCGGCCCCATAGGGTTCCCACGATATTTATACTACAACTAGCAGAGGTCACCCTCAAAAAGAACTATTTTAGATTTGATGATCAATTCTTTATGCAGGTAAAGGGACCGCCATGGGATGTCCTTATGCACCGGAGATGGCGGTCCTATACATGGCTCAATATGAAAAAATATATGTTGAACAGAACAATCCCTTTCGAAGTAATATACTGCAGTGGCAACGATATATCGACGACATCTGGTGCCTGTGGCAGGGGAGCCAGGTGGAGTTGAATTCGTTCCATGAATGGCTAAATGCCCGACACCAAGACATCAAATTTTCTGTAGAATCAAGTAAGAGCAAAATGACGTTCTTAGATGTAGAGGTAACCCCTATGGATAATCATCTAACAACATCTCTCTACAAGAAGAAGACAGACAGAAACACTATGTTGCATCATAAAAGTGCACATCCAAGAGGTCTTAAAGAAAATCTCCCTTATGGGCAGTTATTAAGGATCAGGAGGAATTGCACATTGACATCACAATTTGAAAAACACGCCACTACTTTTTGTAATGAGATGACAAAAAGAGGATATCCTAAAAAGCTGTTGAAACACTCTACAAAAAGAGCAAGATTCACACCTCGTGAAAGCCTCCTGCAGGTAAAAGATAAAAACCTCTAGACAGACTAGTTTGTGTATCAACGTTTAGTCCAGACACAAATAAGTTTAGACAAATTGTATTGAAGAATTGGCACCTCCTTGAAAACCTTGAATGTCCTTTTCCAAAACCACTATTTGCGATGAAAAAGGGCCAAAGCATTGGCCAGCAAATAGTACGTGCAGACATTTCCTTACCCAGACAAAAAAGTGATCTATTAACGCAATGGAATCTTAAACCAATTGAAGGCCACCGAAAATGCGGCAATTGTATTGCTTGCAGCACTACAATAGAAGGAACAGAATTTGTCCATAATAACATCAAATGGAAACATCTGGATTTCACTAATTGCAAAACCAGAAATGCAGTATATGCTATAATTTGTCCATGTTTGAAAATATACATAGGCAAAACGAATCAACAGGTTAATACTCGAATTACACAACATAGATCGCGAATAAAGCAAAAAGTGATTACTGCACCAATTTCATAGAGAAATCTCATGGCGAAAATGACTTCAAATGGACTGTGTTGACGGTGGTTAAAGCATCAAAATATCCAATTGATATTGATAGTGCTTTACTTCAAAAAGAAGCCTATTTAATACTTAAATATAATTGCACAATGACAGGTCTTAACAGCATGACAGAGCTATCAAAGACTTAAACTATGTCATCCAGGATGCAACACATAGGCTCAACAAGAGATCGTTTTCTATTGGTTAATATCTGAAACTACATTTCCCAGGGTACCTAGGGAGACACCATATTAGCTTGAACCTCATGGCCGAACTCCATTGCTGACCAAACGGAGGCAGAGAAGGATCAGGAGATGAAAGCAATTGCAGTTCAACCAAGTCAGAGAATAGGTAAGCTTAAAATGAGAAGAGAAAAGGTTATCTCTAAATATATAAATGCTGAAATGTATAATTGCGTTCTGTAATATTTTTGCAGAGAACGCAAGTTAATCTAAATCAGCGAGCGCCGCTACAAGAGAGGAGGTGATCCAGGTAGCGTTTGAAAAGCCGATAGCGAAAATGCCCGGCATATAAGGTACAAAAAGCTGAAGCCGCAATATAGGGTAATGAAGTATTACAAAATATCGTACCCTTTAAAAGTATGATTAAGTATTTTCCTTATTTACAGGAAACGAGATGCAATTGCCTTATAAAAAGACAAAGATAATGTAGGAGACGACTGCTGGAAAAAGAGATATTAAAATGTCGCAGTAAAGAATGCACAATACTGACAGTGCTCTCTGTTTTTTAACAGAATCCCTAGTGATTGAGATTAAATGTCCTTTGGTGAAGCGTATACCTTAAGGTGAAGATTAGTAAAAATTCTCAGGTAAAGAACCCGAATAGAAATAATGAGAATGGTGAATTTAAGGTGAGACAGAAAGGAGCCCTTTGTAATAATCGTTTTATGTTACACACCCTTACAGAAACCACCATTGCTGTTAAAATTCAAAAGCCCTGATGAGATTCCTGGTATTCAACTCCCAGGACTCGAAACGCGTCGGCACATGGCACAGGCACACGGCACATAAAAATACAGAGGAATAATGAATAAAATTTAATCTGAGAAGATTTCTAAAATAATAGTTTCCTTTGTATTGATTTGGGATACTGAATATAGACGCTTTAAGAGTTTCAGGATTAAAATTGAGAATAACAATTGTGATATATGTATTGGATGTGATATATGTATTAGATTTTCTTCTTTTTTGTAAAAGTCACACACTGATTTATGTAAATATATGTTGTATAGCACATTTATGTCTAGAATTTTTGATATGACCAGACACATGTTTTTTTCTGATCAAAAAAGCAGCAAAAAATAAGAATTTAGTGAAAATAAAAAGGTTAAAATAAAATACCTGCTCAAACTGAAATCGATGGGTTTGACTATTTAGTGAAATTGTATACTAAATAAAGAACGCAAGGTACAGGCTCATTCTTTTTTCAAGTATATATAAATGGCCCTGCCTGTGCCTTGCCCCATGGGCCTAACTCCCTTTTTTTCTAACTTTCTGAGAGTGGCATTTACAAAATTGTAATGAAAAATCTGACTTTACCATTAAAGAGGGTTTATCATGACAGTTTTATATTTACCAAACAGGACATATCTGTCTGCTCCCAATTGGGCATCACAGCTTAATAAATATAATAAGGAATCCAAATTGTTATCCTGTGGGAGGGGTAGGCCTCACAGTAGTTAAAAACGAATTTAGGAGTTGTTCACTACCAGGACATGTAAAACGTACACGTACATGTCCAACCTTTTAATTAAACAACACCCTGCCCTATGGGCTACCTAGGGCCTACCTTAGGGGTGGCCTATATATAATCAAAGGGGAGTTTAAGGCTTGGCGGCAAAGATGTTTAAATGCCAAATGGACATGGCAGTTTAAAACTGCATTTAGGCTGCAATGGCATGCCTGGGACATGTTTAAAAGTGCTGCTTACGTGGGTTGCACAATAAGTGCTGCAGGCCAACTGCATTTACAGGCCCTGGGTAAATGGTATATGGTATACAATTTTACAATGGATTTATAAGTAAATTAAATATAACAAATAGGTAGATGTCAATCAAACCATGTTTAGGAGTTTGAGCACAAGCACTTTAGCACTGGTTAGCAGTGGTAAAGTGCACAGAGTCCTAAGGCCAACAAAAGCAAATGTCAGCAAACATTGGTGGAAATAGGCAAAAAGGTTTGGGGGAGGACCATCCAAAGGCTGACAGATCTAACAGTATTAAAGATATTAATCTTATTTTTAGATAACCATTACTTCACAGCAGAACAATGGCATCTTGGATCCCTGTTTTCTGTATACTCCCATTGCCCTTTCCTCAGGTCTGTTACTCCGCTACTCATATTCCGGTTGTGCATGGTTAGCTATAAATATGGACAACAGTAGAAAAGTTAGGGGCATATTAGCAAGACCGGCGATAAAATTATCGCCGTTTTAGCGGCAGGAAACTGCCGCTAAAACAGCGATAATGGGCTTGCTAATATGCGTTATAGAATTCCAATAGAAGCCCAGGTTAGATGTCCTGCACATCTAACCTGGGCTTCTATTGAATTCTATAGCTGCATATTAGCAAGCCCATTATCGCCGTTTTAGCGGCAGTTTCCTGCCGCTAAAACGGCGATAATTTTATCGCCGGTCTTGCTAATATGCCCCTTAATCTCTCTATTGGAGCCATAATCTAGGTTAGTGAATTCTGACAGTAGCAAAAAACTTGTTTTTCAATAAAGCTTAACCAAAGTTTGCTGGTCAGTGTTGAGCTGTTACGTTTCCTACCAAAGAAGAGCTTTGTTTGAGATAATGTCCTGACTTTCCACAGTAAAAACAAACCTCTCCTTTGCATCAACTTGCCTTTTTTTCTTGATTAAGGCGCACTGAAAGTTTCTGGTTTATATAGGTTCTGGAGCTCTAATGTCATCTTTTTCAGAGTTCATAAATATTTGAAACATATCTATTTGAGTAGGCTATTGTTTCTCAGATTTTATGTGTGTTTGCTGTGTGGGATCTATTAATGCGTCAGTAGATTAACTACTAATGAAACTGAATCTTTCAATTCATTTCAAAGACTTATAATAAGCTGCTGCAGCTGCCTAGTGCGTCAAGAGCTCTTCATTTCTTAATTGCTGAAAATAACTTATATATGCAATAATTTCTAAAATTCCTTTTCTCAAGATCAATAAAAGCACCCAAACACAAAGGCATAAAAACATATTTCACATGGAAACTTGAAATATAGAACATTTTTAATGGTTCCATATGAAATGTGGATTTCATCATCACGGAGATAGCCCACACACCATTCTAACAATTGCACACTACAATACACAGTACTTAGTACACAACAATCATAGTGCATGCGTCTGTCCAAGTATATAAAATAGACATTGCAAAACACATTCTTACAGTTGCACATCCTAGACTATGCCTTTCAATATACAGAAGGAATTCATAGTCCTAGGTAGACTTTTTCAACACAAATAAGTAATTACACACTCTTGCAGATACACATTATACAGTGCACAATAATTACACGTTTTCGTACACAATATTTATCACACATCACTCCATAAAACATAAGTACTCACACAAGTACTCACTGTAAAGCATAATAGTACACAGTAACATATATTTAAAAAAAATAATACTATTACAAAACAATACAAATATATTTGTTTAGAGTCATCTCGAGCTACATAAATACCAATGCCTCTTACATGAAAAGCAACAAAGTCAAAGTTGCCATCAAAACACAGAAAAAGGTTGCTAACCCAGAAAGATACATATAAATGTTTAATTGAATATGAGCAAAACTGTTGTACATGCATACAAATTAAAAGCATAAAAGGATAGATGGTTTGTTTCAAAATTGATAAAAGAAATCTCACAGAGTAATCAAAACCAAAACAAAATTACAAAGAAATCTCTAGTCACTTATTCCACAAAATAATCAAACAACCCAAAGACATTCAAAATATTATCAATCCATTAAATAAGGGCAAGTGAGAAAAACAGAAATATGCATTCACAAAAACAATGCAATACTCGTAAATCAAAATGGAAATATATATTCTTTTCACCTAGAACAATTACATGAGGCATTTTAGTAAAGAAAGAGTTTTAACCAATTTAATGAAAAATACAAAAGCCTCCACCTACTCATCTGAAAGGTGTTTAAGACAAAAATAATTACAGGTCAGTATAAATAAAGCTATGCATGTTCATAATAAATTGTTTACCTATGCAAAAAAAACTAAAGATTTAAGTTATTGCTTAAGTAAGTTGTCCAAAGGAATTTGGAAAAAAGGAATGTAAAGTATCAAAAAAAGTTTTAAAATATTTGGAGAAAAATGGGAACATGCCAGTTACAGAGGGTCATGTTTTTGCTGAAGAAAAGTATAAAAGGACAATTTATTTTACACTCTTCATGATAATGAAAGAAGTTATGAAATTATTTGTTTTTTGAAACCTTTCTACAGGCATTATATCTATACAAAATATAGTGATAGTTGTAAGAAACTGAATTGAAAAGCAGAAAAGAACAGTACTGCAATAAAAAGTATTACCACTTGTGACATTAAAAATAAGTCACACCTGCAAATAAAACATTTATTAAACAGTATCACAAGTCAACTAAGAAGCAAAAAATAAAAATACTTCAAAATATGGATGAAACCTGAAAACTGAATTTTGCTCAGTTAAAAGGACATTCCATTCCTTCTTTAATAAATCCAAAATTAAATAGTATTGCATCACATATGCATGATTGGAGCACATTGTACTAAAACAAATAGATTAATACGAGCAATCTGCCATGCCTAAAGAGCAGCATTTCACCTTAAAAATAATACATTGTGAAAAATTAAGGAAAATGAAGTAAAGGAAATTCAAAATGAAATTGTCTACATTTTCCTTAGAGAAAAAGAAAACTCTGCAAGTAATGCTAATATGGTATGCAATAAAAACCTGGATCATTACCAAAAAATAATAAATTGACAAATAGAAAATGAATTAATAAATACCTGACAATATCATTTAAATTTACTCATAACAGTTGTCTATCTTGCAGAAGCACTTTTTATCAGTCACACGTTTTCCTTTCAGGAGAACTTCACAACAAAAACAATCAAAAATTGTATGACTTTGCTTTACATATGGTTACAGAAGGAAAATACAAATTTATAGTGAAGCAAACTGTTGCAAATACTGTTAACAACAAATTTAAGGCACATAAATGTTCTACAAGAACTATAATTAACCATATGGTATTTTATGTTTTCCCAGAAACTCTTCCAAACCTCAATGTATCTGAAAACATAGTAATACAAACTGTAAGTGGTATATCAGTGTATCACCCTGTGTATAGTCAGTGTTAAGATTCAATAGTAAAAATATCCCTAGATAAAAAGTACTACCCCAACTCATAAACAAGAGCACACCATGTTCCACTTCATAATACCAGAATGTAATCGTTTTACTCCTTGCACCTCTCCACTTCATGTGTTTCATCCCCTCCTCTTCCCCGAACCAAGCTCCTTCATCTTTTTTCCCCTATCCTATCCAGACCTCATCTCCTGGGCTGATCCCACCTCACCCTGCATCTTCACCCTCCGCAAAAGGCAACTTATTGGCCTTATCTTCTCTTTTACCTCTCCCATTAAACATTATAAACTCCTTGGTCTAGCCTAATGACCCACCCTCACTTACACTCTGTTTCCATCTCCCCGACCACTTGCACGTCTGCCAATTATCTCTAGCTTTCTCCTACCCGCTATATCCAATTATGAATCTCAAAAGCACATCTTCATTGACTCCCCTCCACCTACCCTCATGCATATAACCAGCAGCAACAACCAACATGAAACACGGAGATCTGGACTAGCTACAATCCTCATGCATGTCCATCTCCCTTCCCCCAAACCTAGTAAAGTCACTCCTGAGTCTACTGCGGCAACCATGAGAATCGTGCAATAGGTCATAGTTACTGCTAACAGCTTCTGCTGCCACATTTGAAGCTACAACACGAGCTACAGCACAAGCTGCAACTTAAACTACAAGAATATCATCTTGATCAATATGAGGTACCAAAATGACCAGTTTCTGTTTGAGAAAGTGTAATTTGATATAGCTACAGACATGGACAAACATAAACACACCAGCGCCATCACCAGAGGAGCCAACCATTAGTTGCATATCCTTAGGAGACTAAAACCTTTCCTCCCCGCGGCTGACATCATAACTGTGACTCAGGCACTTGTGCTTCCGAAACTGGACTATGGTAGTGCTACCCTTGTGGGCCTCCAGAAAACCTCACTTTCTCCTCTTAAGGCCACTCTTAATTCAGCAGCCAGGCTCATCATTGGATCTAAAAAAAGTGATCACATCACCCCTGACCTCCGGGCGCTAAATTGGGTGCTACTTGAGGCCAGGATGCTTCTCAAAATCGCTTGCATGACTCATAAAGTGCTGCACCACAACACCCCTTCCTATCTGGCCTAGAAACTGACCCTTTTGGGTGGGCACAGATCCTCCAGAAGTATGAGTTCCTTATTGCTCAAGCCACAACAATTCAAGAAAAAGAAAACATTCTAGTGTTCCTTTTCTGGAATGGCCCCATATATCTGGAACTCTCTCCCCACCGAGATTAGATGTAACCCAGCCACATTCCTCTTGAAGAAAGAAGTAAAAAAAACCCTATCCAACAAATTCCTCTCTCACTGAAGACTTGTCCACACCCCCACTCCGAATTTTCATGGAGCTTTTTAAAAATAAATTCACCTCAACTTCTTCCTAGAAAGTTCAGCGTGATCAGTCAAGTGGGTGCTGAGAAAAAGGGAGAGTCCCAAAACACGTTTTGACACATTCATTTTTTCATAGGAAATATAGGCACAACTACAGCTAAAACCACAAAATTTGGTAGAAAGCTAGATCATGGACCAGAAAGAGTGCTTTTTGTGATTTGGTGCAAATATGTTCAGTAGTTTTTAGCAATAAATGCTAAAACTAATTGTATATTTCATTCCACAGAGGCTCCGCAGATCCAACAGATGTCGTGCTGAGATCTGATTAGCTATCACTGCATCAGCAACAATGTAGCGGCAGCCATCTTAGGGCTTGGGACTCAGTCCTGAGATCTAAAGAAAGTGAAAAAAGACATAAGGGGGAGGGTAGAGATACACCTCCTTGGGCCAAAAAGTTGTTTTTTTGCCACTTTGCAGAGGATTTGCAGGTGGGCCAGGGCCTGGGGTGGAGAGTGCTTAACATTTATAGGTGAAGGGGGTGCATTGCCCCACTCTCCAAGCCTCTACTAGGCCCTGGGACCCAATTCCCTGGGGCCAAATAGTCAACGTGGGGACGGGAGGCATGCTGCCCCCCACCCGGTGCCTCCTTTCACCCTGGGAACCCCATTTACTGGGGCCAAATTTCCTTTTAAAGAAGAGGGGGGCCATGGGCCCCACTTCCTGTGCCTATATCGACTCTGGAGACTCCCATCTCCCGGGGCATGATATGTCACAGTGTCCCGGGAGTCCACCCCGGGACACTGTGGATTCCTGCCAGGGAGAGTGTGGGAATACCCTGCCTACACTCTTCGAGCAGGGAACTCCACTTTGATCCTGCCTGACAGGAGCAGTTTAAAACGACTGCTCCCGCTGGGGAGGAAAGAAAAGGTACCGGTTCCCACTAGCAGCCACTATGGTGCTGGTGGGGGAGCTGGCTGGGACCGCAGAGGCCCTTGTGGTCCCTCATGGCCCCCATCAACAGCAGTAGTCTGGGTGCCACAATGGTGGCTGTGGAGAGGGCAGGGGCTGTGGGGGCCTTGGGGCTTTCCCAGTGGCCCCAACAACCCAGTCAATTTGGGTGCCCCAGGTGGGCACTGGGGCACCCAACAACAAAAAAGAAGGCCAGCTTCTGCCAGGGGAGCTGGCTGGGGCTGTGGGGCCCTAGGGCTGCTCCCACGGCTCTAAACAAAAATACAACATGTGTGTGTCTTGAGTGCGAACCAGGACACCAAGAAAGAAAATAAAAATAAAAAGTGAATAATAAATGAGCGGCAGAGCTGCTCAGTTATTATTCACTGCTGAGGGAAGGAGCGCCCCATAATGGCCTAGGGCATTTCTTTTTACTGTTGGTGGTGCCCCTAAAAGAGGTAGAGGCACCACCAAACATTTTTCTAATGTTGTGGGGGGCTGAAGGAAATGCAGGAGCCCCCCAACATCATTAAAAAAGAAACAGCAAGTCTCCTGGGTTATTAAATCGATGACACCAGCTTACCAATTTTTTTAAAACATTCCTGGCTTGAGCTCTATGCCCTACAGCTGGGGTGCAGAGCCTTCTTGTGGTTAGTTGTGTGCCCCCATGTGTGCGCACAGCCCCCTGAGGGGTCTTCATACACAGCCCCCTGTCTTCACGCATGGTCCCCTGCGCCCATGCGAGGGGGCCTGCACAAGCAAAGAAAGTCGAAATTTATACAGAAAAACACAATATCTATATATATAAACAATACCCTTTCAGGCTTAGATAAATTATGCAAAAAGAAGCAAGGAACTCCGGGTAGTTCCAAGTTTAGGTGGAGAGCAGTTCCTATATAGAACACCTTACAACACCAGCGACACTGAATATATTATCTATAGATATATAATTTTTAGATGGTTGGCGTTGTACCCAGGGCCGGACTGGGAACCGAAACCGGCCCTGGCAAACTGCTCGGCTGGGCCCCCCTGGGGGGAGGGGGGTGCAGCCGAGCGGTTTGCTAGGGCCGGTTTCGGCCGATTTTGTTACAGGGGGCCGATTTTTCCGACCCCCGGTAACAAAAACGGCCCCCAGGGGCCCAAAACCGGCCCCCACCCTGACGGCCCACCGGGGAAACGCCCGGTGCCCGCTACGGCCAGTCCGGCCCTGGTTGTACCGTGGTGCTCAGCTTCTGCCACTGTTGCCTGCCTCTTAGGGAAACCACTCCCTTCACTTATGAAAATAATGAAGGCTGCACTCTGAGAAGGAATACAATTCATTTATTGCTTCCAATCAGCAACCCAGATGAAACAAATGACACATTTCCACTTCACAGTCTTGGTCACATTTGTAAAACAAAAAAAAACCTCTTCTCTTGCTATAGTGTCCTTTCACCATTTCCACCCAAGTGCAAAGCATTCTAGTATACATAATTCACATTTCTTAACCTTAGACAACCTTTCATTTTCAAGAGAACCTCATATTCAAACTCCCCATCTTTTTTATTTTTAAAGCAGATTATCTTAATCATGTCCAACTAAACTTACAATCCATTCACTTGAAGATGCCTGCATTTCATACAATGGAAGACTTTCATTAAGAATAACATTTTATATTCACAATATCATAGCCAATTATTTATCTAATCTATATATCAAGCTCACTGGTCAGCATGATTTGCGCCTTGAATCGGAAGACAAGCAACCCACGACCAGTTTGTTCCTTGTTATGGGCTCATCAGCTGGGTATAGCTTGGTTCTAGTGACACAGTGTATACAGGGTTCAGGTCTGGGCATACACGTCTCACTTAGGGTGACACAATAAAGTATACAAAAAGTGATGGATGGAATTCTTTGATTAATCTTAGCCACTGGTAATTACTTGGAGCCTTATCCCAGTCCATTGATATTTTGGGCATCATGCCACCTAAGTTTTGTCCCGGCTATGTGAAAATCTGTTTTGACCCTGCCCCAGTAGAAACAGTCCAGCCCGAACTGCTAAGCCAGGTCCTCCCTGAACCAGAACACAAGCAAAACAGGACCGGTTTTGCCCTTGTCATGGGCTCATCAGTCTGGTATAGCTTGGTTTCAGGGGCACGGTGTGCACGGGTCCCACATCAGGGCATACCCGTCCCTGTTAGGGCAACATGCTAAAGTATACAAAAAGTGATGGATGGAATGCATGAATTAATCTCAGCCACTGGTAGCTACTCGGGCTGCATCCAAGTCCATCGTTATTTTGCACACCATGCCACCTCAGTTTGGTCCCAGCTATATGATAATCAGACTTGACCCTGCTCTAATGGGAACCATCAAGTCCAAACTGCCAAGCCAGGTCCTCCCTGAACCGGAACACAAGTAACCCACGGCTGATTTGCATATGGCTGGGTCCAAACTGAGGTGGCATGATGGGCAAAAAATGATGGATTGGGATGCAGGCCTGAGTGATTGCCAGTGGCTGAGATTAATTCAAGCATTCCATCAATCACCTTGTTGTTGTTGTAGTTGATGCCCTAAGTTCGATGAGTATGTCCAGTTGTGGGTCCCTTGCTCACTGTGCCACTGCAATCTAGCCATACCTGGCTGATGAGACTTTATCAGGGCGAAACCAGTCCTAGGTTGCTTGTTTTCTGGTTCAAGTAAGACCTGGCATAGCAATTAAGGCTGGACTGTTCTGATGAGGAGCAGGGTCAAGGTTGATTTGCATATGGCTGAATTTAAGGTGGGTGGAAAACAATGGATTGGGATGAGGCCCGAGCGATTGCCAGTGGCTGAAATTAACTCAAGCGGGATCAGATAGTGAACATGGAGGTGATCGAAAGCTGCCTTAGTGACCACCATCCCCTATTCCTAACAGTGAAACTTAATGAGATTCCTCAGAAAGGGACCTGTTTAGCCCCGTTTATAGCAACCCAAGGAGAAAATGGCATTACTGTTAAATGGTCTGGAGTAAATCCTAATGAATTCATGGATAGACTAATGCATGATTGTAAACACAACATTGAGATTTGTAACAATGAAGGGTCTACTGATCACAAGATTATTGGGGCTTTTTGTAATATCACCTCCGTGATCTCTGGGGGATTGAATGCTTTTATGGTTGTATCTTCTTTTAACCGAATAAAGCTTGATTTGATTGAACTCAAGCGTTCCATCCATCACCTTGTTGCTGTTGCTGTTGAAGTGCCCAGTGCGACGGGTATGCCCAGACATGGGTCCTGTAGTCACTGTGCCACTGGAATCAAGCTATACCTGGTTGATGAGCCCCTATCAGGGAGAAATCAGTCCTAGGTTGCTTGTATTCCGGTTCAGGGAGATTCTGGCTTGGCAATTCGGGTTGGACAGTTCCCACGAGGAGCAGGGTAAAGGCTGATTTGCATGTGTCTGGGTTCAAACTGAGGTGGCATGGTGCACAAAAAACGATGGAATGGGATGCAGCCCGAGTGATTACCAGTAATTCAAGCATTCCATCCATCACCTTGTTGTCGTTGCAGTTGACAGCCTGCATCCTGATGCATTCAGCACATTATTGAGTTCTTGGCCTTCCCATTCTCCCGAACATTGAACATTTCAGAGGCCGCAATGCAGGATTTGCACGATGCAGAGAAAGTGTCTGTTCTCAACTATCTGACAAAGATTTAGGGGATTTTAGTTAGAGTTTCCTACACGCTGTATATGTGGCTTTGCCTCAGCGTGTTTGTTTTTATTGCTGCCTTCTTTACCCCTGACGCCAGGGCTAGCAGGGCTGGTGCCAGGATTATTGAAGGGTAGTCTAGGCTAGCAGCTGAAACATGTACCTGTCCCTAACCGCTCTCATACCAGGAGACTTTCTTCTCTGCTGCAAAGTTTTTTTTTAGCATGACTCAATAATGTATTATTTAACAACACTTCCCTCTTGGTGAAAAATGTTAGCCAAGGGTACTTCCTTTTCAGAACTATAATTCTATGGTACTATTTCAGTATCTAGTTCTATGAAATTGTTCTATTTCAGAGTTTATCCCTCATAAAAAGTGACACTCGCAAAGCACGAACTGCGAGCAGCAAGCTTTTAATACCCAACCTGTCAGATTAGATGTACAGGGACCGCACTGCCAAATTACCCATGAGTTTTCTATTTTTAATCACTCGCCTTTCCCAAACCTTGGGGTTTGACGACGCATCTATTCACCTGACTCGAAGCGATCTGAGCGAGCATGACAGTGACATTTTTGAAGTTTGAAGACATGAATAAGCGAGGAAGGGGAACCGAGGTAGCCGCCATTGTTGAAAGGTTGTAAAACTACTGCATGAAAAGGGGGAGGAAGCTAACAATGGACGCCGCTCAGCGTCCACCCACTCTACAATTATTAAGCAGTGTTGCAAGGAAACTGGAAGCATTTAGTCAGACGCTTTAAGTGTATTAGCAGCTCTGGGAACAGGGAAGTAAAATGGCGAAGTGAATCTACCAGTGTGTGTGCATTGTGTGAACACGCAGGGTGTGAGCCTCGCTTGTCAGAGGTTCACTTCTGGAAATCAGTGGTGTACTGATGCTCTTGGGTGTTTCAGTTTGACTTACTTCTTAAAAACTGTTTTAAACTCTGTAAATTGGATATCAACCTTCACTCATGACTAACTCTAAGAAAACGCATTGCATTCACTATAAAAGGGTACAATACATCAGTGTCATCTTAAGGAATTTTTGGGCCCTTGGTAAGATATATTTTGGGCTCCCTTACTGGGAACTACTTTGAATTTGATTACCTACTTTCTTCTAATTAGTGTATGCATGATTTCAAACAATATTGGAATGTACTTAAACTTTCGTACAAAATCAGCTGAAATAGGTGTCTTATCTGGGGGCCCAAACTCCTTAAAGTGACACTGGCTAGAATGAGAGTCAGAGGCAAGGAGAGGAAGTGAGATTCTCACAGGAGAAAACGACAACGATGCGATACGAGGAGCGAAAGATCACCATTCTTGGTAGGTTGTGACCCTGGACACTTGCCCACTTAGTTCTTGCCTTATAATGTCTCTGTGATATATATGTTTACTAGGCCAACACACATTTTGGTGGCTAGACAATATAACACCCACACTCTGCTACCTAAAAAGTTCACAAATCTGAAATGTTTCTGTTACTTTTAGACAGCTCTTTATTAGATAGCATTCAGCAGTTCACTAATATATATATGGACGGATTATAGAGGGTCAAAATGCAAAGGGGAATATTGCATGGACAATTATCCAGGGACAATCCTGAGCAGGTGTGTAGGTTGAACTTAAGTTTTTTTCTCTGAGAAGTTCCAGAGGCTGGAGGAGGCCTGGGACCAAATTACACGCAACGGCTGGCTGGCGCTATTTATGTCCATGGTGGTAAATTAAAGTAGTGGTTGTTGCAAACATGTTTTAAAACCAAGACACCAGTCAACCTAAAACGATGGCAGTGACTCGCTCTAAAATTGGCACTTATTGTGCTCACTTCATATTATACACCCGTATGTCTTTGCACTTGCAACGCTCCCTTTATGTCATAGAGCCCTGGGTCTTACATTAGTCCCTACAGTGCTGACTTTATATCATACGGCCTGTGTCTTACATTGGCACTTTTGATGTTCACTTTATATCATCCGGTCCTGTGTCTTACATTAGTCCTTACAGTGATCACTTTTTATCATATCGCCTGTGTCTTAAATTAGCACTTCCGGCGTTCACTTTATATCATACTGCTGTGTCTTAAATTAAGTCCTTCTTGTGCTCACTTTATGTGATATAGCTGTGTCATAAATTGGTATTTCCAGTGCTCACTTTATAGCATGCAGCCCTGAGTCTTAAATTAGCACTTCCAATATTCACTTCATATCATACAGCTCTCTGTCTTACATTAGTCCTTCCAGTGCTCACTGTATGTCATACGGCCCTGTGTCTTAAATTAGCACTTCTGATGTTCACTTTATATCATAGGGCCCTGTGTCTTACATTAGTCCTTCCAGTGCTCACTTTATATCATACGGCCCTGTGTCTTAAATTAGCACTTCTGGTGTTGACTTTATATCATACTGCCATGTCTTAAATGAAGCCCTTCTAGCGCTCACTTTTGTGTTACAGCTGTGTCTTAAATTAGCACTTCCGGTGTTCACTTTATGTCATACCGCCTGTGTCTTAAATTAGCACTTCAGATGTTCACTTTATATCATACGGCCCTGTGTCTTAAATTATCACTTCTGGTGTTGACTTTATATCATACTGCCATGTCTTAAATGAAGCCCTTCTAGCGCTCACTTTTGTGATACAGCTGTGTCTTAAATTAGCACTTCCGGTGTTCACTTTATGTCATACCGCCTGTGTCTTAAATTAGCACTTCAGATGTTCACTTTATATCATACGGCCCTGTGTCTTAAATGAGCACTTCTGATGTTCACTTTATATCATACTGCCCTCTTTCTTACATTAGCACTTCCAATATTCACTGTATATCATACGGCCCTGTGTCTTACATGAGCACTTCTGATGTTCACTTTATATCATACGGCCCTGTGTTTTACATTAGCACTTCTGATATTCACTTTATATCATACGGCCCTGTGTCTTACATTAGCACTTCTGATGTTCACTTTATATCATACGGCCCTGTGTTTTACATTAGCACTTCTGATATTCACTTTATATCATGCGGCCCTGTGTCTTACATTAGCACTTCTGATGTTCACTTTATATCATACGGCCCTGTGTTTTACATTAGCACTTCTGATGTTCACTTTATATCATACGGCCCTGTGTCTTAAATGAGCACTTCTGATGTTCACTTTATATCATACGGCCCTGTGTCTCACATGAGCACTTCTGATGTTCACTTTATATCATACGGCCCTGTGTCTCACATGAGCACTTCTGATGTTCACTTTATATCATACAGCCCTGTGCCTTACATTAGCACTTCCAATATTCACTGTATATCTTACGGCCCTGTGTCTTACATTAGCGCTTCTGATATTCACTTTATATCATACGGCCCTGTGTCTTACATTAGCATTTCCAAAGTTCTTGTCCTTGCACTGCTCCCTTAAGGTGATACATACAGCATCTTGCCTTCCAAACGTATGGAAAGAACGAACATCTTTGAATGGGTTTAAGATGGCACAGGCCCCTTTGATTTGCTGATAAGAAAGAAGTTTGCCAGTGAGTTCACCAACATCTGCTCAACCGTATTTACATATTCTAGCGTGAATTGGAGCTCGGATTAAAGTGGCATGAATATTATAATTAAGCAGTATTGTCTATACATACTTGCTTTACTTAATCAAGACTGTCTCGGCTTCTGGCGAGTGAATAGTGACCGGCCCATTAAAATGCTGCATTTTGGTATTCTGTAGCTGTTGAATTGACCATTTAGGTTAATGATCAGATAGCAGGATTTATGCATATTATAAACAAATCACAGCTGTTGGAGAGCACATCTTACGCCCATTCCAAAATTAGTGAATCCATACAATGATGATTGTAAAAGATTTGTAACTTCATGACTTTTCTTCAGGAAATGAACTGTCCTGAATACAGTCTCACCCTTAGAACAAGGACCATGGATGAGAGAGTTAGTTGACAGAGTCAAAGCAATGTTTAATTTAAAGTTGTCATAAATCTTGAGTAGAGAAAGAAATAATCTTCCAAGAAACAGCCTAGTCTAAGAATGGTTTCGACTACACTTACCATCATTTATTCAAATTTTGAAGATGATTGCTGAGGGCAAACCGGTTAAAGCCAGTCATTTTACATGGCTCACAGATGGCCACAAATAAGCTGTAGGCTGGGCGAGGATTAAGATAAAGAATACTGCTTGAAATAAATGATGACCTTTAATTGCATTCAAATTAAGGCTTGCAAACATTTGGTCGGTTAAAACCAGAAACCCTGAGAGAACTAACACTGGGCGGTGAACTCTGCTCCGTTCGCGGAGTTTGCGGAGTTTTCCGCACTCTGTGTTATGCGGAGCTCGCGGAGTTTTTTTCCTCACCCGTGTTCACCAACGTCAAGTTGGTGAGCGCGAGCGTGGAAAATAAACCTCCCGGCAAGATTTCTCAACGCGGGGGGGTCGGGTTTCTCATTGCGAGTGGTCGCGTATGCTCGCGACCGCTCGTGTTGAGAAACTGCCCGTTCGCGTTGAGAAAGCTGCTGCTCGAGTAAAAATCTACTCGAGCGGCAGAAAGGAAAGCAGCGCTCGCTTGCGCTGTGCATGGTGCCGTTTGCGATGATTGCACAGTGTGGACAAGCATCCGGCACTGAAAATCACCGCAAACAGCATTTTTTTATCGAACTCCGCCACTTGCGGAACTCCGCGCAGCACGGTGGAGTTTCTTTTCCACTTCGCGGAGTTTCGCGTAGCGCAACTCCGCGAACTCCGCGAACTCCGCGAACTCCGCCCAGGGTTAGAGAGAACTAACTGCTGCTAATTAGAGCCCGTTCATTGGTGTTCCAACGCTAAAATGGATCTTGGCAATATGAAATAAAGAAATGATCACGGTGCATTCCAAACCAGCGTTTTCTGCTGAATGCGTTATTGCAGGCCTTGACCAAGCATGCTCTAAATTGTCTTTCACCATCGCAAAAGGGACAGTCCCAGTGCTTAATTTGTAAATAAATAAATGCAGGGGCCCAAAGTTTTACTCGGAAGGGTTCAGCCAGCGCTGTTAAATGTCGATATGCTGAATACCAAGCCTGTGTAGTCGTGATTCCACCTCATGCCCCTTGATCCACCACCAAACACTCCCAGCCCCCTCATCTCACTCTGGCAGGTTCTCTTTCATCTCTGCTTTCTACCTTTGTCACTGTTTTTCCATCTTTCTCTTCCCCCTTCGTTTCCTATTCTCTATTTTTCTCGTACTTGCTCTGGGCAAAAGTATGATGAGGCAAAATAGTGCTGGACACCAATCATGGCTGCCTGTGGGGCCCACTTGCAACTAATAGCTCAAATTAAGCACTGGATAGTCCAATCTCAATTGCTAGGCCTTGTCTCCTCTGAGTGGGAATACAAATAGCTCCTCTTCGGAGACCTTCTGCTTAGGTCTCTATGGCGCAGTGAGCCATGGGATTGAAGTTTACGCCTACCAATGCCCATAAGCGCACCAAACTGAGAAAAAACACAAGACAAGTGAGGCCTGGTATCTTTGACTAAATCTTCACCACCCACAATTACTCTGGGTACTGGGTTTTCCATGTTATAATTCAGAAAGTACATAGCCTCCTTGTTTGTGCTAGGTTGTCCTTTTTTGGGTTGGGATAACGCATATTTTCAAATGGTTGGTCCCTGTCTGCAATTACATAGACAAGCTCAAACAAAAAATAGCAAAGCCAAGAGGCCTGGCGTTTGAAAATGATGGTGCTTCTTCTTTGATTGATGATGTGTGGTTGTGCAGATTGGTGAGTGGGTGAATGACAGTATGAGTCAAAGGGTGGCTGAAAAGATGGGTGAGTTAATTCTGGATGAATGAACATACATTTGTTTCCACCCATACCTTTTGGCCAGCATATGCAATAATCAGAGCCTGTGGGTAGAAGCCTGTTGCAAGGGCTTTACAACATTGTTCTCAGAACTTGTTTTCCATTATGATAAACTAAGACTGGCCCAGCCAATCCCCTAATGCACTTGTTGTTTTTACCCAAGTCAGGTACCTCTCAGGGTAAAATCCCAAACAGGGGTAGCAATCAGGGCAGGAGTCACACTGCGTCTAGAGTCTTCTGCATTGTAATGCTTTCCACTATAGGGGGCTTAGTGCTGTAGAATGGCAGATATTTTTTCATCCACTGCAGAAGAGGCTTTGAACACAAAAATACTGTTGCAAAAGGGAAACATTTAAGATTGGAGTGCAATCCTCATAAAATGTAAATTATTAGCTAAAAGGTACAGAATGCTAAGTTAAGACCGAGGACTTCTAATGAAGAAACTAAAATGTAAAAACAGTAAGCAAGTAACTGCATGAAAGACAGAGAGCATGGCTTGAAGAGTCAATCAAGGCTGCCTGCAGCTCCTTTACTAGCTCGGAGATGTTTCAAGTTAACTTATGCAGTGTACATAGCACATAATTTCAACAAAAACAACAGCATGGACCCCTTTGGAATGTGCACATGGATGGAAAACATGTTCATTATATGGCTCCAGGAGTGAGTAATGGCCTGGGGCTGACTGGATTTGAGGCAATGAGATGCTCTAGTCCAGCTGAAGTGTCAAAGTGTAAGGTGAGATAGTTTTTTAAAGATAAACTAGTCAAGGCTGGGAAAATATTTGTAGAACCGAAGAGGACTGAGTTACAACCTCTATGTCGCCTTGTACACGATACAGCCTCATAAGGATGAGGAAAAGTGGTCGGGACCTAGGTGGCGCGATGGAGGTGCTGCCTTGAGAGGGGAGCTGTGAATGCGGATGCTGTATAGGGTGGCAGATGCTGATGCAAGAAGTATTGGTCATTTGGGCCTTTGTGGGCCATGAGATGGGACAGATTGAGGGACCGGGATACACTTAGTACACTGAGGGCTTGGGCCAGGAGATCCTCAAGACACTAAGAGCTCAGGTTGGATGATGCTAGTGATATACAGGCCTAAATTATGCACCTAAATTCCTCTGCAACTACTCTATGGCACACCGATGGTAGCTTTGCGGTATATGAGACACCGATGTGAGTGTAGGCTGAGTGGAGCTTGGTGTGAGCAAGCATTACAGATGCTACTCTGGCACCAACTAGTCTGAATTTACATCACTGCTTCAAGAGGAGGGTTCTCCCAGACATCTTAGCTGCCCTTATGGTAGACTTAAAAATAACAATATAACCAGAGTTTCCCTCTGAGGATTGTGTGTACCACCCAACATTGACATGCTCACAGAGTCAGTGGGGTGTGTAGTTCTTAAAGTAGAGCATGAACACAGGTATAAAATATACTTTTTTCTAAGTGGGGGACTTGATGGCTGCAATCTCCCCAGCCACCACTGTGTTGCTTTTCTGACTAAAACGTAAATAAGACATGAACTCTCGCTACAAGCAGGGACTTGGTCGGGTGCACGATAGATGATTATAATGCTCTTATGTAATGTATTTGCTTATAACATGACACATGTATTATGCATTGCTTCAAACATATTACCGCGACCTCGGGTCATGAGCTACAGGGTTTCGAAGGTAATAATAGGCCCCTTTTCTTAATCACATGAAATGTACTTTACGGTACACTAAGTTGTTGTCTTTGTCGTATGCCATTGTCAGCATCCTGCATGGTTTTGGTTCCTCCCTAGACAAAAAAGTAGCCAACATGCAGTTTCAACTTGGCCAAAATTAACTTTATTCATCATTTTGGGGACTATGGTAGTATGAGTGTTTTCATGCATTGACACTTGGACTCTATGGCTGCTTCACAGTGCGCGTGGGAGTCAATTGATCAGTTTTCTTATATTAAGAAGATTATTAGAAACTGGTTTTCGCTCTGCATTCTGGGAGGGGTCACGTGGGAGGTAAAAGAATCAGTATGGTCTCCTGGCTGTGTCACAGCCCAGGTCTACTTCCCTAGACAGTATACTTACCTGCAGGTTGTGTGTTCATTTTCCAGATCTAACAGTGGAGTGTGGCAATCTAGCAAGGCCGCCCAGGGATAAGAGACTCTAACGAGGTGGTGGGATCTATCAGTCATGCGGCTGTGCCTGTCAGAGGAAACGTACCTAATTGGGGGGTGTCAGTTCCCTGCCATTCGTTTCTCTTTCTTGCTTCTGCAATTAGTTTAGATGTTACTCCTCCTCTGATCCATAGTGAGGGGAGAAACCAGCTGGTGTTTCAACCGGCCCAAATTGCACTGGTTGATCCTAACTGTGGCTAGGAGGTATCTTGTGGGGGATGCAACATGCTGCTTGCCCAAGAATCTGCTTCACATTGTGCGTCTGTGTTCTGCGTGATGTTCTGGGGTGCAGTGGGACCCTTCATTCCCTTGAGTCGATCACAGGTGGTGAAGTCTGCTGTTAGGGTTAGGATTGGTTACATGAGTCATCTGTAGACTGGGGCTGTTGTCAGCACTTACCTGATGGCTCGTGCTGAGTGTCCACCCCTTGATGACACATTTTCGGCTTGGATGGAAGACCTCACCTCTCAGCACGTGGGTCGGCTAGGCCACTGGTGGATTCTAGAGCAATGGAGTTTGTGGCATTGGAAAAGCATCTTGCTGAGTAGTTGCCTCTCTGGGGTTATTTCTGAAGCAGAACATTAGCATTTTCCAGACCAAAGGGGTGGCTGACTGCTGTGCCGGTGGGTCTAGGGGTACAGTGCTGGGTCGGGCTTGACACTATTCCTTAAGTCAAAGGACTCATTTATACACCGCACCCCGCCAGCAGTGGATTCCTGTCCCATGATGGAGGAGCCGCAAGACTTTGCAGGGTGGTGGACAGAGAGTAGAAGGAAGCAGTGGCGCAGCGGGATAGTGGTAGCCCTGTGTCCGGCCAGGAGAAATAAGAAACCTTAGAGCATAAACAACCAGTACCTAGATATACAATTGGACTTTGAATAGCTACCGCAAATTATACTGGCATTCTCAGCGCAAATTGGGATTTAGCAAATCAACCAATGAGCCAGTATCATGGAAGTTGCACCAATGACCCATAAGTGAACACAGACGCTGGAGCCACCAATGAAAGTGGAAGTATTCCCATCGCTGGGAAAACCCTCAGATGTGCTTATCTGTCTTGTATACATGCCTTCTATCGTGTGTATCAAGTCCGCCTGAGCGATCGATTCCCCATCTAACCTACGCTGCAATAATTAAAGAAAATAAGCGGTCCTGAAGAAGGTGGATTCAAGTATCTCTTATCCACTGAAACGTACGTCGGCCTGTTTGTTTTCCAGCTGGCGGCATAACCATGGACATTATTGAAGTGTTCTCGCCATGAGTTCTTGTTGCATGCCATCTCAAGCTGGAACAGCAATGTATGTGATGTGTGAATGTGTGTGTTTGGCATGAAAGGATATGACTGAATGTGAGGTGAGGTGAGATGTGATATTGGACAGAATCACAATATGGGGATAAGCACAATTATGCTTTTTTGACTGTACAAACAAGAGAACTGCAAAATGTTGAATTATTCATGAATTGCACTGTATATATGAACACATAAAATTATGTATTTTTAATACAAAAAAATTATATGCTAAAAAAATGTTCTACTATTTTTGAGATTCATTTATAATAAGGATGGATAATAAACAAAGATATAAATAAATGCATTATTGTTGTATCCATTGATCTCTACAGCAAAGGGATAGCCCGTTTGAGCTAATATCACCCATTGTTGAATAGACGTAGTTCGAGTGGGAGGTTGAGTACATATATATCACGGGCTACTGTCTCCCCCTTATCATCTAGCTTCCTCATTCTTGTGGCAGAACTAGTGTGCGATGAGCAAGAGTTGTGGATAGAAGCAATTCAGTCTTACAAAACAAATAGTTCTCACGGAGACCCTCTGTGAGAGAGATCAGACAACTGCAGAACGTCAGGCGCTGTAAACAGGCTTTCAAGGGCTCTGGGAAACAGCCAAAGCTAACTCTTGTGAAACATAAATCCAATGGGATGTTGACTGCACATTGAAGACCTCACTCATGGCACCCTACCTCCGTTTCTTCAGCACAGGAAAAATCAATAAAGCCAAAACATTGATTTTTGCTTTGAATAAAAAATATGCTACGGTTATGTAATCTGGAGTCATGCACGATTTAGCTGGCTCGAAACATCGAGGGCATCATTGAAGAAGAGACATCGTAGCACTATCAAAGCACCACCAAATGTGTCAAGAACTCTAAGAGCATGTGCATTTTTTTTGTTGAAAATCTATTTATTGATTTTTGAAACATGTTAGCGGATACCATTTATACAAATGCAAACTCTGCATAGAGGGATTACCACCACACATATACATGCACGAGTACAATTCCAAACAAAAGTAATTATTCCTCCCAAAGGGATGGGGGACCGCCTTGCCAAGTGTCTCAGCGAGTATCTTACATGGTACTTGCAATCGATGGCCATATCCAATAATAATGCGTGTAGAGAGTTGCTTTACCTTCCCAATTCCCCGTACGGTACATGGTCACTCATTTTCTACACCAAACCGAGATTGTAAATTCAGGCCCAAGCACAGATTACAGTAACCAGCCTTGTGAGACTTCGTATTGATCCCAGCGGCTGCCAATTAAGAGGCAGTCTCACCTGACCCGACAAGTGCAATAGGCCATACACTGTAGTTGTTGAAGGAACAATTAGGAGAAAGGAAAAGCTAACTCAGATCTAAAAGACTGTATGTTTTCGCTAACATTAAAGGAAACTTACCCAAAACGTCTAAAATACAACTGCCCGGAGTCTATGTGGTTCGTCTGCAGAGATGAACTAAGTATCGACGCTGTAGGGGGGGGGGGCAAGCCTGCCCATATAACAGAGCGGGGGGGGCAAGGTGTCTGTATCTGCCTCGATGAGACTGTCTACTCCCCAGACTCAAGCCCGTCGCCCTGAGGGTCTTGATCAAGAATATGACGTGCCTCCCATGCCCGAATAATGTCACCCCATGGCTCCGCATATGGCTTACGCCGCTTAGTAATCTTGTCTTCTGAAATTAGCGCCCGTTCCTCTGCTCTAGCCCAACATGTGACATCCGCCTCCCACGTGTTTACCAGAGGCGAATTCTTTGCTTTCCAGTGGAGCGCTATCCTCCTTTTGGCCAGGAGGAAGGCCAGGTCTGCGAACCTATGCCCCAACTTGCGGGATTTAGGTCTCAGGAAGAGGCCTAAGAGACAGACCTCAGGACTGCACAGCAAAGTGCGAGACAACACTCTGTTGACCATGTCTACAATCCTGCCCCAGTAGGTAGAAATCATCGGACAGGACCAGATCATATGGTCAAAGTCTGCATTCTCCAGTAGGCATCTAGCGCAGTTCTGGTCGTCCCTGTTGTAAGCCACATTCAACCGGTGCGGAGTGAGGTAAGTTCTATGGAGAACATTGAATTGAAGGGCTTTAAAGGCCGTATTCCTTGAGACCTTCTTCGGGCTTGCTAGGGCTTTCTGCCATTCTTTATCCGTCAATGGTCTCGTCAGCAGCCTTTCCCACCTCTCCCTCAGGCCCAACAACGTTCGAGGCAACAGCTCCCTTATGGCTAGGTAAAGCCATCGTATCAGAAGCCCCGCGGAGCCCAAGGTCACCACCGCTTCCAGGGCCGGGTGAGTATCCGGTTCGCTTGTGGCAGCCCCCCACAGCTCTGACACTGCCCCCCTGAGCTTGTGATAGTTTAGGAATTGCCCCGGGGGAAGCTCATGGTATTCGAGAAAATCGGCCAACGGGAGCCACTCTTTATCCCTGTAACAATCGCCCACCGTCTGCACTCCCGCCTCCCCCCAACCCATCAATTGACGCTGCGTGAGAGGAGGTCCCAGCCCTGGGGAATGCCCACGAGCAGGAGGCTCGGGGCATAAAGCGGTCTGTCTCTTGAACGGGTCACACACCTGTCCCAACACTTCACTGCTACCGAGAGCAACGTCCCCATATATTGTAGCTTCTGACGCCGGTTCAGGATCCTGGGAATCAACCTAGTACATATTGCCCCGGCGGGGAGTGAGAACGTATTCAAATCCCTGCCATCTAGCCATCTGGCCACCCATTGGAGTTGGGCCACCAAGTAATATGCTTCGAAATCTGGGGCCCCCAATCCGCCGTCTGTAAGTGGGAGGCGTAGAGTCTGTAGTGACACTCTGTTGCGGCCGCCATCCCAAACAAGGTCTCTAAGGAGTCCGTCCAGCGTCTTAAACCACGATTTCGGGATCAACACTGGAAGATTAACAAAATAATACAATAGGCGGGGGAGAACTATCATTTTCGACAATGCCAGCCGAGCCATAAGCGGCAACCTGAGAGTGCGCCCGAAAGGCTACCTGCGGTCGCAATGCCCTCAGGGTGCCTACAAGGTTTCCATTGAACAAGTCTGCCGGCGTGTGGTAGATCTGAATCCCCAGATATTTAACAGACACTGGTGCCCACGCTAAAGTATCCGGCAGGCTCAGTGGCCTGGCCATTGTGTGGTGTAGCGGAAACACAAAGGTTTTCCTCCCATTCACCCGCAGGCCAGATAGCGCGGCAAACTCGTCTAGAATGGCCAGTACCTGCCGAACTCCCGATGTCCTGTCGCGCAGATAAATCAGGACATCATCCGCGTAGAGCGAAATGATGTGGTGAATCCCGTCGAGGGTCACCCCCAACCTCTCGCTCTCTTTCCACACCCGCGCAGCCAAAGGCTCCATGGCAAGAGCAAAAATCAGTGGGGACAAGGGGCACCCCTGCCTGGTCCCCCTATAAATGGGATAAGATGTCGAGATCGTAGTCCCCGTTCGCACTCGAGCCGTGGGGTTTCCATAGAGCAGCCGGACCCACTGTAACCATTCGTCTCCCATCTGCATCACGCCCATTACCGCAAATAAAAAATCCCAGCGTAGAGTGTCGAAGGCTTTTTCCAAGTCTATCGCCACTACCACTGCTGCGGTATCGTCTCGCAGGTCTGGGTGGAACATAACATGGTACAGTCTCCTAAGGTTACTGGATGTGGATCGCGAGGGGATAAAACCACTCTGATCCATATGCACCAGCCGGCACATATGCGGGAGGAGTCTCAGGGCCAGTGCTTTACTTAAAATGTTGAGGTCCATGTTTAACATGGATAATGGTCGGAATTCAGTTAATCTAGGATGGGCAGTTTTAGTTTTGGGTAGTGGGATCACCAGCGCTTCCCGAAGCGAGGGCGGTAATTGCATGTCGTGGAGCGCGGTGGCATACATGCGTTCCAACTGTGGGGCCAGAATGTCCATGTAGGTACTATAGAATTCGGCCGGGAGGCCATCCGGCCCGGGTGTTTTCCCCCTAGCCATTTCCTGTATCGCCGCACCTGATCTCACCCGACTTAAGAGGCGAAGCTAACTGGTCTCGGGCATCTTGGTCCAATTGCGTCAGTCGTTGCTCGACTAGGTATGCCTGTAATGGTTCCCCCTGGGACAGCCCCGGTGATCCATAAAGGGACTCGTAGTATTCCCTAAACGCATCGTTGATAGCTCTCGGGGAGGAGAGAACCTGACCCAGAAAGTCGGTGACACTCACTATGGGTGAACCTCTACTGTCTGGTCTGATTAACCAAGCTAACAGTCTCCCCGCCCTGCCCCCCTCTTTATGTTGAGTGGCCTGATACGTTTTAAAATCTAGAGCCCTTAGTCTGCCCCAAGTGGCGCTGTAGAGGCTTTTCACTTCCGATAGTTTCCTTTGGTTCTGGACCGCTCCCGCGGTTTCCCTATCTAAAGTCAGGATTTGGGCCTCTAAGTCTGTCAGTTCTTGTGTGACCAGTCGTCGAGTGCCTACAGTCTTGCCCAGACAATACCCCCGCGTCACCACTTTAAACGCCTCCCATTCCACCAGAGGAAAGCTGGCGGACCCCCGGTTGACGGCAAAATAATCAGTTAAGGCCTCAGAAAGACCCTGGCGGAACCCATCGTCTTCTAGCAGCGACGGGTCCAGCCGCCATCGAGGGATCGGGGCTCTCTCTGGGACCAGGACAAACCCCACGAGCAGAGGGCTATGGTCTGAAAGGGATCTACTGAGGTATTCAGCACCGGACATCATGGGGGAAAGAGTGGCCGAACAGACGAACATGTCCAGGCATGTGTGCAGGTCATAAAGATGTGAATAGTAGGAATATTCTCTGCGACCATTGTTATGCAGCCGCCAAACATCGTGTAAATCCCAACCCGTGGCCCAGCCTCTAAGACCCTTAGCGGTGGTAGCTGCCATGGTGCCCCGCAGAGGAGGGGTTGATCTATCCCACTGTAAGTCATATACACAATTAAAATCGCCTCCCAGTAACAAATTCTCATGGGGGAACCCCGCCAATACCCCAGACAGCCGGACCAGAAAAGGGGTCTGGTCTCAGTTAGGGCCATACACACTGCCCAACGTGATCTCCCTGCCCTTCAAAGTGCCAGGGAGCACCACATACCTCCCTTCAGTATCTATCACTTTCCGGGTAAGTTGGAAGGGAACCCCCGGCCTGACCCATATCAGCGCTCCCCGGGAAAAGGCCGGGTACGTAGTTGCAAAAAGTTGACCCCGCCACCTGCGTCTCAGGCGTGAAACCTCCCCCTCCGTAAGGTGGGTTTCCTGCAGTAACACCACGTGTGCCCCCCATTGTTTGATGTAATTCAGTACGTTGTAGCGTTTAGATGGTGACCCCATGCCCCTAATATTCCAGGTCATAAACATAATCCCCTCAAGTCTGCCATCAGACCCAGCCATCATATCGTTTAGCAAACCCCCCCATCCCCCCAGCCCAACGCCTAATGTCAGAACTGAAACCACCCTCCTGGCATGTAACAACAAACCTCTTCGGAACAACTCCCCGTCCCAAGAGCGGACTGACAACGGTCAGCTGCCCAAACACAGAAACAAATCGCATAGTGGGAACTTACACCAGTTCGGAAAGATCCAAGGCTAACTGCACTAGGACCTGCGAGGGGGCGAAGCGTACAAGGTAACTAGAAGGTATTCGAAATGCTATTCTCCCACTGCAGCAGCTGTGATAGGCCGTTCCAACCCGCACCCGGGAGCGCCCGCCCAGGGAACCCCCCCGCCACCCCCAACATCAAGCCGTAGAGTGAATACCCTCAAGATGTATCTCTGTCCAAATAGACCGGGAAAGGGTGGAAAAGTAACACCAAGGGGGCAGGAGAGGAAAGAAAGGAAGAACCCCTCTCTAGGACATTCAGTCCTACATTTCGTTTGAAATTTGTGGAGTCACTATTGGCAAGGTGCCGCTTGTGGCCCGGGAGGCGTCCGAATCAGTTTCTTCCTCACCATATTTTGCCTCTGAGTCTTTCTCCGACGAGGAGTCTCCAGTTCGCATCAGAAGGGAAACGGCTTCCAGCGCTGCAGCCCTCTCCGCCGCCATCCGGGACGGACTCGGCCTCTTAATCTCCTTCCGCTTTTGGCGTTTCCTCAGGCGTTTCCCCGAGCGCCCAACACCAGACGGTCGTCGTTCAGTTCGTGGCTTGGAATGGCCTTCCGCCTGGTTTGACTCAACCCAGTCCCAGGCAACCTTTGGGTCGTCACAAAAGTGGGTTGTCCCCTCCAGCATAATCTTGAGCCGGGCCGGGAACAGCAGCGAGTACTGTATCCCTTCTTCACACAGGGCTTTTTTGACATCTAGGAAGGAGGAGCGGCGCCGTTGTACTTCCAGCGTATAGTCTGGGAACAGTGTGACTCTACTGTTCTCCACTATAAATGGGCCGAGTAACAGATCCCTGTCCCGGAAATGAAGCAGTATGGCCACTACAGCACGGGGCGGCCGACCAGGCGCCGGCGGGTGAGCAGGCACCCGATGGGCTCTTTCCAAAGTATAGAATGAGGAGCGGCCCTGAGGCGCCACAACGTCTTTCAACCAGGTTTCTAAATAGCTGACCATGTCCTGCCCTTCCACTCCTTCCGGGAGGCCCACCACCCGCACGTTGTTTCTTCGATTGCGCCCTTCTGCATCTTCCGCCCTCTTCTCCAGCTGGTTCACCTTGCTGGCTAATTCACCAACTTGTGCCGTCAGAGCCTGCTGCGCTGGGGCCAGCACCTCCAGAGTCGATTCGGTCTGTTTCACCCGGTCCGACAACTTAGCATGTTCGGCGCGCAACAGACCAAGGCCCACCGCCACCGTGCTAATGTCTTGATGCAGGGTCGCTTTGGTGTCCGCTATTGCCTCAAGAATTTTGGCCAGTTGCTGATGAACTGGCACCTCCAACTGTTCTTCCCCTGATTCTTTCGCGGCTGTGTCCAGCCTGCCGTCATCTTGGTCCGGAGGGGGACCGATCTGCTTCCCTCGTGGCTTCCCCATGACTGGTACCACTCGTTCCCTTGCTGCAGCCCGGGCTCGTCGGTCCCCGGGCAAGCAGGGAACTTTCATCTGACTGTCTGGTACCCACCACTCCAGGATCTCGGTCTGTCCGGCGGATCACCCCCAGCACCCTCCTGCGGGTCGCAGCCTAGGCCTGTGTCCAGCTCGGGCCACACTGCTCGCTCCTCAAGGCCTATGTCAATTGGGACGGACCTCTCTCAGACACTGCAGGGGGGGCAACGAGACCCTCAAAAGACAGAGCATCTGGTACTGCTCACCACCAGGGCTGCGTCCAGACTCCGCAGCTCGGACACCGCCCTAGCCGCTGATATCAAGCGCTATAACAGGAGCCAGCCCAGAGTCTCCCCGCTCCCAGGCCACTAGGTCACCTCCGGGCGGAGCACTTCATCCTGCAGCATAACAACCGTAGATCTCCTCCACGTGTCTGTCCCCCACACTCTCAGCAGTCTTTCCCAACCGCAGAGGGGGTAGCGTCGTCCTTCAGCGCTCAAACCCTGGAGCAGGCACCTCCTGTCCACGTAGCTCGGGCAGCGCTCCAGGGCCCCAGGCCATCCCTCAAGGCCACCCGCCAGCTTGTCTTGACTCCGGGTGAGCGCCTGCTGTGATCGGTCACTCTCCCAAGCCGCCTGGCAGCCACCGCTGTCTCAGAAGCCGCCACGCCCAACCAGGATCCCAGCGTGGGTCCACGGGTGTCTCGGCGAAACGCCAGTGGCCCCCAAAACTCACCGGGGCGGCAGCGCGGAACACCTCGCAGTGTCCAGGGTCAGTGCCCCGCGGCCTCCATCAGGTGTCACCCTCCGCCGTGGTCCCGCTGAACCTGCAGCCCAGCGTCAGCCGCAGCCCAGGGAACACCGCAGACCAGCACGGTGGCCGATCCACGGAACCAACGCTTCTACACCAATCGTAGCAGGGTAGTGTCTCTGTGCTTCAGGCCGATCTCCTCCCACGAACGACGTCTCGCCTCTGCCCGGGGAAACGTCGTCCGAGTCCGGGCTCCGACCTCGATCCTCTCACGGAGCTAAGCTCCAGCACCAGCCGCCATCTTGGGGACGTCCCGGCCTGCCCGCTCCTCATCCGTAGCAGCTCAGTGGCGACTCCGCATGGGCTTCCCAGGGGGGAGACAGGAGCTCCGCAGTCTCACAGGGGCGGGCCCCCCTCCGTGCGCCCCCGGGCCCGGTCGGAATCACTGGTTTATGCGGAGAATTGGCAAGGCTAGCGCGGAGCTCAGGGCTCACGCGTCCGCCATCCTCGGCTCCCAAGCCACGCCCCCCTAAGAGCATATGCATTTGGGCTCAATTTTCAACAAAACGTTTCTGAATGATTTGAATGTACACTGATACTAATTCTCTGAAACTAGCTACTACTGTTAGAAAGCAAGCGAATCACAAAACGTTTAGGGGCCTATTCACAAAGGTAAATTTACACGTTTATTTACTCAAGTGTAAAATTACTACTGCACCCAGTAGTAAATGTACACGTTTGTGCTATTCATAATTTCTAAGTGTAAATTAACTTTACACTTGGTTGCTATTTACCATTTTCTAGTAAAAATTCACTACTAAGTGGAGATTTATGTCTCCACACCCTCAAAACTGAGGACGAAGCCTGCTAGAAAAGGATTAGTCAAGTGTAAAGTTACTACTAGTAATGTTTCAAATGTATATAGAGGTCTCTGCCACCGGGGCAGAGATCTCCCTAAGATTAAATACAGGGCAAAAAATTAAAGTTTAGAATTATTTAAAAAAATATGAATCATATTTTAATTTCAAATTAAAATGTAAATTAACTTAAAAGACTTATTATTTACCTGGTATTAAAAAAAAGGTTACTGCACCTTAACTCATCAAATTAAATGTTTAATAAATACATATAATATATTACCATATTTTGTTAAAATTATTTAAAATATCTTAAAAAAAATATCTCCCACACTATCATTTGCAGACTTAACCATAATTTATTAAATGTTATTAAACATGTTTGTTTAATTATTTTTAGTTATTTTAAATTTTCACATTTAAATATTAATGTACTGGAGTACATGTATGGCTTTTTTGGGTCCTTTTTGGCTGTTGTAACTTTAGAAGTGCAATTTGTGAATAGAAATAGGCTTTCTCCTTTGTGGGTGAATATTTGTATTTGCATGTTCCTCCCTACATCCCTCCTTATCCCTCCCAAGGTCCTCCTTACCCCTCCCTAATCCCCTCTCATTTAGTAGTAAGTATTCACCATTTTCCAGCCACACACCCTACTCCTCCCACATTTACTGCTGTTATATATACCTAGTTGTAAGGAGATCACGGCACATGTGGCAGAAACCTCAGCACAGACAAGACAGGAGAACCAGAGGAGGAGGTCTCCGTACATAGGTTTGTGAATAGCCTTTTGTGCTATGTGACTAGTAATATTGTACTACTACTAGCTGCACTACAAAGTGCAGTTTGTGAATTTTGCACAACAATTGCACGTTCTTTCCCAGTGCCACCCATTTCGGCTCAGCTAAAGCATATCAATGAAAACAGCTTCTGAATGGTGCCTTCCAGTAGTGGTGCTTGTGAGTCAGACATTAGATGTTGCCCTTCTTCCACATACTGTATACGTTTAAAAACAGATACAATACAAACACTATTGCTTTCAAACTGCAGACTTTAAAGTTTAAAAAAGTTATGACTTTGTTTATTTGGGAGAGGATGTGGCTTAACAGCTAGAGCGGCCGACTTTGAAGCTGGGGAACCAGGTTGGAGTCTGGCGGGAGGCTCAAACATCCTTGGATTCTGGGCAAATCACTGAATCTCCCCGTGCCTAAAAATTAATGTGTCTGTCTGTAATGCAACTGGTGCTCGTGTAAAGCGCTCTGATACCGTTGGGTCGAGTTCGCGCTATATAAAACTGCAAAAAGAAAATCACAAATTGTGACAGGATGCATGATGTTGTCATGGCTCTCCTACAGTGTCTGACTTTAGGGCAGTGCCACTGGTGCCTCTGCACCCGGTGCCAAGCTTGAGGGGGGTTCTTTGCATCACAGACTGAGGCGAGATAAGAGCAGCCTGACATTTTTCAGGGGATAATAACAATGGCATGATAACTCTGGTGGTTAAGCACTTGAAAAAGAGATTTGTGATTTGTCTAGTCACAGTTTGGATTCATGGTAAAGTAGCATAGAGGGTTAATATTCCTGCTGCAAAGCACAAGGCGTAACATGCAGATCACAGATTTTTATTTAATGCAGATAACTCAGTGGGTTACTGCTTTCCTCCAAAATAGATCTCAAAGATTCAAGGTCAATCAAACCTTGTCCAACCCCGTGCCAGTCACGTTAGGAGTACCGCAAGGCTCTTCCCTTTCACCCACACTTCTCAACCTTTTCATGGAACCACTCACCGAACTTCTCAGTCTCTCCGAGATCCATTTCCATATGTATGCAGACGACACCCAACTCTACATCAAGATCCATTCACTTGAGGACATCAAATCTCTCAACACAACGCTACAAAAAACTCAAACATGGTTGGCCGAAAACCATTTGAAACTAAAAGCCCTCAAAACGGAGTTCCTCCTAATCGCCCCCCCCCCAACAAATCATCCACCATCCTGGAATGGATGAAGCACCTAACAGCACTCCAAGGGCAACCTCTCATTGTCGAATCAGCGAAATCGCTAGGTGTGATACTGGACAGAAACCTAAAGATGCAGAAGCATGTTAGCGCCTCCACAAAAGGAGCAAATTTCCACTTGAACACACTGCGAAAACTGAAACCCTTCCTGCCAGCAAACGACTTCAAACCAGCAGTTCAAGCCCTAGTAATTCCAAGAGTGGAATATGGAGCGGTGACCCTATGTGGCCTCCTCAGGTCGTCGACAGCCCCGCTAAGAGCGGCTATCAATTCAGCTGCGAGACTCATCACAGGTTCAAAGAGAACCTCTCACATATCTCCAGACCTTAGAGCCCTCAACTGGCTACCGTTTGAAGCTAGAATTCACCTGAAAATCGCATGTATGATGCACAAGGCCTTACACCACAATTCCCCGAGCTATCTAGCTCAGAAACTAGTACTCTCTGCTGGTAATAGAGCCTCCAGAAGCTCCAAGAATCTTCTACTGAAACCACAACGATTTGCCAAGAAAAAAACTTACAACCGGTCCGTCTCTGGAATGGCTCCCAGGATCTGGAATGCTTTGCCCACAGAAACAAGAATGAACCCATCCACTGCCGCCTTAAAAAAAGAAGTGAAAGCGATTCTCATGACTAAATTCACGTGAATTACTTACTTTTTACTATATGTTAATTACTAGTCTGTATTACTGAGCACCGTGTTTTAATTGCTAGTTTTGTATTACTGATCACCTTATATCTGAATCACCTACAATTGTTTTTTCTATGCTTATTTTTCTATGCTTATTCTTGTTTCCAACATATGACATGTACAGCGCTCTGATACCCGCAAGGGTCTTGTTCGCGCTATATAAAACCTTCAAATAAATAAATAAATAAATAAATGATATGCCCAATCATGTTTCGTTTTAAATCCTGAGTTTATGGGATGTGTTTACTAACATTTTGCATCTGGTTTGCAGCATAAAAGTGATGCAAACCTGTGTAAAGTGTTATTTGTGTTTTATGTTCCAGTGTCAAATCCTGAATTGCGTTGGATAGTAGCCCTAAATAAACACAACGCAGCACTATGCATTACTTTGCAAGAAGGAGACATACCGTAGGTGGTATAGTTCCCATGCACCCACCCAAGGAAGTTCATTGTTATCTCCATCTACCAACTTTGGTAAAAAAGGATTTGCATGAAAAAAATGATGCCTCTTTCAGGAAGGCGTAAAGTTATAGAACATATTTATTTTCTCCTAACCTTTCCTGTTATAGTTTTGTCTGTGTGATACACTATACAGCATGCATATAAATTGGTAAAGTGTCAATGCATAGAATTGTTTGGTGGAAGGGTACCCTTCAACTATGAAACCGATGCTTGACATCACACACACACACACTTCCACTATGGTGCAGGGGGCATGCATTGCCGCAAGACAGCATAAGGCACGCCAGCACTAGGGGAGAGAGCAACAACACAATATTTTAGTAGATATAGTGCTGTTATGCTCTCTCCTTTTCCCACAAAATAGTGCCGCAACTTTGGTTACTACATGCCGTGAAAATGTAGTATATATGCCCCCTTCATTTTTCCAGAACAAACTCTCCTATTACCTACCAGTATAGATGACACATGACTCTTACACCTTGTAGTTCTCAATGCCTTAAGCAACATTTTCTATATATTAATTTACACACTTGTATGACTCATTGTTTATGCATAATGTTTGTGATGTAAAGCACTCTGACACTCTTCATTAGGATGACTAGGGCTATAAAATAGGTAAATGTGATAGAGGAGCTAAGGAGAGATGAGAGGCACCAATTGAGGGTGGTAGTGAGGGAATCAGTGAAGAAGGAGGTCATTGCAGGTGGGGACGCCTACAGATAATGTCACAGCGGGCGCCACCAATGTTAAAGCTGGCCCTGCTCCCCTGCCTCTGTAATTGGCAGCTCAAACCAACAGTGCTTTCACTTACAGGTTCCGCCTGCTGCTCAGATAAGTGCAGGGTTACAAAGCTGATTTGTCCAGCAGCCAGGCGAACGCTGCTGAAAAAGTGATTCTGGTAAATTAGCGCACCAGAGTTTGAGGTAAGCCAAAGAGTACTCTTATGTCTTCAAGGTGCTTGAATCAGGGTTCATATGTTTGGGACCAGTTTGAGCTGCTATTTCACATAGTTTGAATATTTCAAACTGTCTAGAAAGTCATTATTTAGATAATCTTGGAAAGGATTTTAGGGGACTGGTCCCTCCATAACCAAAATTAACCATTCACTTTAGTTTTCACCAGGGACATCACTTCTAAGGGCCATATTAAAGAGAGAAACAGATTTGTCAGAACTGATTCTACGTATGAACACACTCCATTCCATATTTCTTTCTATAGGTTTTGGCAAAAACTACAAATATAAAATCTTTGTACATCCTTTGAAAGACTTCAGCTGCATCAAGATATATTTCCTGACAGCGGCGGTTGGTACAGAACGGCGGCGGCGGGGTGGGGGTGGGGTGGGTGGCGGTGGGGGCTTGGGGGAGGTGAAAGAATTTTTTTTATATCCCACTTACCTCCTCTGAAGGACTGCCGTCTCTCTGTCTCCCCTCTGGCGTCGTCTCTTCTCCAGAAGCAGACTCCCCTAGCCAATCACGACACTGCTGTCACCAGGACAGCAGCGTTGTGATTGGTCTGAGCACCGTGGTTCGGCGCTCAGACAGGCAGTGGGAGCCTATGCATGTTCTTCACCCAGGCTGTGCATTACAGTCCTGTGGAGAACATGCTAAGTGCGCCTGACTGTTTGGCCGGACAAACCGTCATTCACGCTTAAGTGCATGAACCACTCCTCCCCCTGTTGGCTGTGAGACAGCCCTGTCCCGCCCTGCCCTGTAAAACTGCCTCAGTAAGGAAAACCAAAATGATAATAACAACGTCTTATTATCATTTTATTTTTCCTTTTTACCACTGCTGAAAAGCAGTGGGGCAACACTCCTCCGCCACTGTTTCCTGAGGTGTTCTATACATACATCATACTTACCTATATATACTTACCTTCATGACGTTGTGGTAATCATTAGTGTGCCAGGGCGATATTTTGTCACTTGTTATTATGACATGCAACCTTTCCTGACTGATGGCAACAGACAATAAATGTTTCCCTGGGGACTATTTATTTTATATTTCATCAGACTATTAATCCATTTAGAATTCCAACACAGACAGGGAAGGTTAGTTGGTGAACTTGTCATAAAATACTAAAACGGCCTCAAAATTAATTAAGGCAGGATGCTGACAAGATCACCCATCTTAATGTAAAAGATCATTGAAAATCTTAAGAGTAGAAAGAAGCAGCCCAGACACCCAGAAAAAGAATCACTGCAGGGTAAATACAGGTGCAAACAACAGACGAACATAAGGCGCATTGACTTCTGCTCTAGGGAACAGACAATAAGTTAATCTGAATGGCGATTGAGCTGAAACAACACACACCACTTACGGTGAAATAACACATGCCCAAAACCAACCACCCAGAACAGAATCATTGTCCATCCTCCCCATACAGAGCTCCTGTACTAAACAAGGCTGGCCTTCTAGACCAGTTACATACGTTTTATACCCCACATCTGAAAATGATAGACCAGTTTCCCATCACGTGTAACATAAGCCATGTTACAGTATGCATGATTTGCCTCACCATAACTAAGCACAGCAGACATGTTTCAGCAGTATTACTTTTAAACAAAAAGAAATCAATCTATCGGCTCCCCCTGCAAATCGAGAAATGTCAGAGAATCAGTTGACTCTTGAAGAGTTATTTATTAAGCCGCTCAGGGCAAATACATTTTTGTCATGATGAGCGATGTCATATCTTGCTGCAGAGCCCCTGAGTCATGAGTGCATTACTAGAAGAAAGGTATTTTTCATCGTGTCCATTTCTCGGGTCGGGGTATTTACAAGTGGAGCCCGTTCGCCGGTTCAGAATTGTAAAAAAACACAACCTTAACCGCACAAGATCCAGGTGCCCTTCAGTTCAAGGAGGACGAGCATGGAGTATTTTAGGTCCAGAGTCAATGGTCAGTTGTCACTGATGAGCCCTCGTTACATTAAATGGAAAATAAAGTTGTGCCCTTACAAGTTTGAAAGTACTACTTTATTAAAATGATTTCTTGCCGTACTGGGTGAGGTAAATATTTCACTTATTTTAATTTTAAAGCTAAGAATTCATTATCGGTTGGATGGCATAAGTTGTTTTTTGAAGATCTAGGTTCAGCATTCTCTCCCTGGTATTCTCTGCCTTGAATCCCTCATATCACAATGAAGCCAATAAAATGATGCACTATCCCTAAAAAATGAATTTAGAGCTTCATCAGATATGACTGCTATGACATCATAGGAGAAGGATGTGGCACACTCAGATTCCAACTAGACACAACTAACTAAAGAGTATCTCAATCAAGATTTGTTTAGGGTTGCCATTTTCACTAATGACCTGGTATTAGACTTCAGTGAAAGGGCTTCTGAACACAGATGAAATATATTAACCCAGCAATGATTGACCAGTGTGGATCAACAACAATTTAAAAAGGGTCTAGTAATTTTGCTTATCCAATTTGATGGTGATAAACCAATCTGTTAACCTGAGTGCTTACTGGACCAAACAACTAATCCTCCAACTGGAGGGGTTCCCTGAACAACTTATCCTCTATAAAGTGAAGATACAGGGGATTTGCTCAACAATATAGGTTTACCCGTTAATAGAAACATGTTAAAATACATTGTCTTTGGAATTTCTGTGGTATGTGTAGGAGCTCCGAGGCAAGCAGAAGAGGTTTCATTATTAATACAATCTTAAACAAACCCTTAAAATGTTGCCAAATTCTTAAAACAAATGTCTGGGAAAACTGTCTTATGATGAAAGAAGTGAACAAGTTACAAAGATATTAACCCTTTTGGTATCTTGTTGCCAAAGGCCACTAGCCATTAAAATAATAGACGTCACTATGTATTCCATGAGGGCAAGTGTGATTGCTATAGAGAAGTGATTGAATGAAAGGTAGGTAAAGCCTCCGCAAATGGTGGTAAGAATAATACTGTCTAGTTCGTGCAACACACTGGAAGTGATAGTAGATGTCACGCAATTGGGCCCACAGCGATGCTTTAATGGACCTATCATTTTGGAGGGTGCATGTGATGTGTTCCTTTCTTAATTTTGATTCCACTTCAGAAGTCCGCATGCGCTGATCTGGTCAGCAGTTAATAAAGCATATTAAAAAACTCCTCTTCCATTTGATGGAATAGGTTAAGAAGGAGAGTATCTTATTAATTAAGGCGGCCAAATTTAGGAAACATATTTACTATACTATTAATAAAGGCTAGCCTTGGCCCAGCTACATTGTACGAAAAGGTAATGCTCAGCGTCTAAGGTTGTTATTAATTTCTCCATGGTATTCAACAGACCCAATAAGGGCAGGCTCTGGCCCAAGGTTATGAGCTGGGCAACTTTGGCAGCTTGTGACTGTTACTGTTTGAACTGTATAAAAATACATAGTTAGGATGGGTCTGGGGCCTAAGTGGTGAGATTACCCTGTCAATGATGTCTGCGCTACATGCAATTAAGAGCATGTTGTGCACTGGTCCTCCCTGTTATGTAATCTGTACATAGCTAACCCACAAGCAGCCTTGAAGAGCAAGAATGTTTTTAACCAGTCAGCAGGCCGTACACATCCCTGCTCTGTTTCATGCAGACAATGGCATCGTCTATGATGTACTGCCATTGGTTACCAGAGGTCTCTTGCCACACTATTGGAATACTGCAGGGAAAATGACAACTGTAATAAATTGAAAATTATGATTTTCCGTGTTGCGGCTGATACTTGGCTGGAGAGTTGGTCAGGTCGAACATCTCAGCACAACCCTATCATTAAGATTGATTCTGGTGTGCCATGGTGATGGGATATGATGCTTTAATGCCAGGTATGGTGGCCAATCGTTGACTCCAGATGGAGTAGCCTGACAGATGGCTAGTTAAGATGGTCTGCTAAGGTAGTCCAGTGTGGCTAACAGTGGAGAATGCTCCTTTTGACTGCCTGTGAGGTACCTGTGCAAAACAGTTGTTTAAATATTTATTTACTATTTTTTCAGTTTTGTATGTTAACAATCAAATACATAACATTAACAACCGTGTCACATGGTCCCTGGTTGCCCATACTTTATGTCGAAGATTCCTTAATTATCAATGCCAGAGTATGGTCCCTCCCCAGCTGTCTAATACAATTCAGATACAGCTATTCTTCCCCTCATCCCTGGATGTACTAATTCCCCACATAACCTGCCATTTGCCTCCAACCAGACTGTCCTTGTCCAGTTTGAGTACCCTCAAGTAATGACATCAGAGTCCCGTGACTGTGAGCCCGCCCGTTCCACCAGAGTCCCTGCCCCCTCAAATGCTCTAAGTATGTCCGCCTAAACAGATAAGCGCTTAGTTACCTTGTTGCCTCTCTGGGACATCATAATATGTCTTTCTGCTGCTAATGCCCGTTCGGTTGTGTCCCTGACCCAGAGAGAAAGAGCAAGGCCTCTAGTCCCAAACCACCTATTTCAGTAAACCTGTATTGTGTTTTCCTATTTTATGGTTTCACTATTATGCCCAACAGGCACTACCAAAGGGAGAGAACCAAGACAGTCACCATTGTTTCTCATAATCGACTTACCACCTCCCACCAATAGGCTAAAATCATGTCACAGTACCATGCAAGGTGCATAAAAGTGGCTCCACCCAGCCCACATCGCTGGGAAGCCACTGAACGGCCTGTATAAATTCTTCTCAGCTTAATCAGAGTAAGGTAGGTACGATGCACATAATTAAAATGAATTAATTCGTCTTACACTACTGGAGACCTCCTTAATCAAGGCACAGGTCATCTCCCAATCGCAATCTCGAGTTGTTCGCATAAGACATCTCCCCACCGACCTAGCAGGTCGCTCCTTTTTAAGTCTATCTGCCTTGAGGGCCTTATACAACTGAGCCACCTAGTGCCCGTCTGTACCCATACTAAGAACAACCGTACGAGTCTCAGTCCAAGGGATTGCCTCCAGAAACTCAGTCCAACTCTCCCTAGTACTCAGCAATTTTCATGTACTGCAGGTATTGACCCGCTCACACTGCCTCCTGGAAAGAAGTAAACTATTGCCCGGGGGTATAAGTCAGCCAATAATTGACACCCTGCCTCCCGCCACTGTGCAACCGATATGCCTGTTCTTATGAGTCAGAAAGGCCACAATACACACAACTCCAGGTCTCTTGAGAAGGGAGGACGCTTGAGGTCCTTAGTGACTATTCCCTCTCAGATTCGGGAAGTATGTCTCACCAGATAGGGAAACAACTCACCCACACTCGACTCCCTCACTAGCAAATCCATCAGAGGAAAGTCAGAATAACACTCAGCAACCATTTCTCCCAATTATCATTTTCTGTAGCCTATTTAGCCACGTTCTTCATAAAACAGATTAATAAAGTTTTATTTTGTGCTGCCCCAACCCACCCTCTACCTGGTCCGCTTAAAGCGTATCCAGCTCCACACAACTTCTCTTCCCAGCCCATACCAATGAGCCCAGAAGGCCGTTCAATGTGTTGAGCATTTTCTGTGACAAAGGGCATAAAGTGTTCTGCACAGCGTAGAGGCATCTGTGAAGGACACCATCTTAGTGATGGCAACTCTAAAATTGTGGACAGGGGCAATGTGTTCCAGAACCGGATGGATAACTGCACCACCTACAGCACCTTCCCCACATTATGCTTAAACTGCTTCTCAGGTGTCGATGCCACCATTGCTCGAAACACATTTTTCCAGTTCCCATTTTAGGCCAAGATCGGGCTAGCTCCTGTACAAAAACTAGATTGGAATTAAATCAGGTGTCCATTCATGTCAGGGGCAGTCTTATCTTGCTGTAATTTTCCTTTTATTGCTATCAAGCCGAGCAGAGTTCTTTATTAAAGCTTATTGAGGTAACATTTTCAAGAGACAGCAAAATCTATCAAGGGAAGCTTCGGAAAGAGGCCTGGCTGAAAGTCACATGGGGCTGTATGACAACTAGACCACTGAGGTCCAACCATGTACACACACAAAAACATGACTATTAACTGCATCCGCTTCCAAGAAGTTCTCAGCTACCATTCTGCTCATCAGCGCCTATTATCTTGCATTATCCTACCGCCTTTGTCATCTTCTCTACACCACCCTCAACCCAGCTGCATGAATCACCCACATATCACAGAGCCTGTCATACAAGGTAACTCAAAGCACTTAAAAAAACTGTGGGCTCCTGCACAACTCATTCTTGTGTAACAACTCAGAAAAATGTTGTCCAGTTGTGCATGACTTGGCCCAAGCTGGCCAGCAGGGTGATGTCCAAGCAGGAACTGCAGCAGCTCAGATCCCTCTCATGCCCCTGCAGCCAAACTGAGGAGAATATATCCAGCTCATCCAAGCTCATCTCATTTCCCCACAACTAATAGAATATGTTTCTACCTACCTTATTGGTTATGAGCACTGCCTGCAACAAAACCTGACTCTGATCGTTGGAACAGTGGACAAGAGGCAGTGTTCAAAGGAGTAAATTTCATCCTAATGCTTATCTGAACACTTAGACCATCATTACGGTCTTGTGGCGGTCCCACCACCACCACCATTAATACAGCGGGCTCGCCCGCCGTGGTGGTGGTGGGACTGCCACCGGGAGTACGGTGGTCCCAGGACTCAAATTGAGTGTAACACTCAGGTTTTGGTGCCTACCGCACCAGGATCTGCATCTCCTAGTATTTTACGGTTATTTTCACCCTGGTAAACATCAGCAGGGTTTACCTGCTAAAATGTATATGGGGGGGGGTGATTTATTGCACCTGGTCCTTACAAAGTGCGAAAACATATGCACAACTTTAATTCCACTGTCTGTGGCCTGAGGAGTTATCACACGCTTTGTAATTCTACAGTCCGCTCCTAACGAAGATCTAAGTAAAACCTCTACAAGAAAATGCAACAAAAAAACTTTATAGCTAACAGTATTATATTTATCAATCTAATTATGAGTTCAGTTTATGCACCGAATGAAAACCTAAAACCTGATGCTTTGCTTGTAAGATTGCCCCACCTTCCTTGTGTGGGAATAAGTGCTGGTGCAGCATTTATTTAGGAGAGGTGTCATTTAAATAAGGCTATTTAATTTACAGGAGTAAACCAGCCAAGCACAGAAAAGTATCTTCACTAGACATATTTCTGTGGCCATTAGACAACGTGGCATAATACAGCATTGGAGTATAAGTGCAAAATGCGATGCATCCAGCATCCACACGCGTTTCACCTTTAGGAAAACATAAAAAAGGCATTTTCCTGGCACTCATAAACCTGACGTGGATGGAAAGATACATCTTGGGGTACGCAGTCACTGGTACTGGCCGTGAAACTGACGCGTAGTGTGGTAACTCTTACTCAGCACCTCGTGTAATGTGAATTCAGCCTCCGCACACACAGGCTGTGATGAGGGCTGATGACTAATAGCACTCACGCCTGGCTCATTCCCCTGTGACCCCCGCATTCATCATGTATAACAAATGTGCTAATTCATTGAACCCTTGCTCAGTGCCTCAGATGGTCACGAGTCAGAGCTGGATGATGGGGAATACAACATTTTCCAGCATTCGCAACAAGAATTTTTGATTCTATTAAGGACACGGAGGCGAGGATTATGCTTTCTCTTTCTTTTACTTACTCCAAACAGCAGCCAATGAAAGTATAGAAACATATAAAAAACATTGAAACACACTACATATCCCATTAGGCTTTGAACCACGCCTCTTATCACAACCAATGAACACAGTCCAAAGTCTACAAATTAACAAGGCACCAACTCGACTGCCTCTTTCTTTGCCAAACGCAGCAGCAAAAAGTACAAAGTTCAATATATGCAAAAACCATCTTGTCTCTCAACGGAGAGCTTGAATCCTCGTTTCCAACAGGAAACCTCTATCTCAAACGCAGATCCACCGATTCCGACGTCCTGCAGATTCATATCTGCTTCGAATCCGTTCCTGCAACCAGAAACAAGTGTAAATACAAAGTACTCAAACCCTAGAAACTTAGGGAGGGAAAATACAGGTAAGTCATCACATCAACTTCACCAGTTGTAACCTTACCTGTCCCAACAGGGTGGGATAATCCTCGCCTCCGTGTCCTTAATAGAATCAAAAACTCTTGTCGGGAATGCTGGAAAATTTTGTATTCTATGGCAGGACCGGAGGCGCAGATTATGCTGGTTCACAGCTGACCAACAACCACAGAAGAAACATGAGAGATAGGCTTGTAATAGAACGTTTTAAAAACAGAATCAGAAGACCAGTTTGCGGCTTTAAGGATGTCCTCAAGACGGGAACCCATTACATATGCCTTAGATGCCATAGCACCCCTCGCAGAATGTGCGCCAAACACAGAGATGTCAATACCAGCTTCAGACATGACCCAACGCACCCAACTAGCCAAAGTGGCCGCTGAAACCGGTTTAAAAGGCTTTTGAATTGCTAATAATAAAGGCCCTAGAGGGTCACTCCTGTGACCCAAAGTACGTTCCTCATATACCTTTAGACATTTAAGTACACACAATTTCTCATTAAGCGGAAAGGCAGGATACTCCACTGAACGTGACATCGTCTTGGTTCTTCTGGAAATAACAAACGAAACACCCTGAGGAGAAAAAATCCTACCGGCTAAATCCAAAGCATGTACATCAGACACCCTACGGCATGAAATGAGACATAATAACATTGTCAGTTTTGCTGATAATTGCTTCAATGAAAGATCCTTATTACCTGGCCATGCTTCTAAAAGATGCAACACCTAGGAGACGTCCCACAACACAGAATATCTAGGTTTGGGAGGTCGACACACTCTAATACCTTTCAATAACTTACAGACCAACGGATGAGCATCCACGGGTTTCCCATCTATATGGTTGTGTCCAGCAGACAACGCAGATCTGAAATTATTTACTGTCCTATAAGATAAACCTTGATCTGCACATTCAGACAAGAAATTAAGCACATCTTTTAATTCTGATCCCACGGGATCCACCTGCCGTTGAAGGCACCAACCCACCCTTCGTTTCCATGATGCAGAATATCGTTTACGGGTGGATGGAGCCCAAGCTTGTTGAATAAAATCGGCAGCCGCTGCTGAAAGTCCCTCAATGCAATCATGTCTCCTGATATCGTCCATACCATGAGAGGAAGTTGGTTCTGCAGAACCAATGGGTGCGGGGAGCCCACTGGGTCCTGCAGAAGCAACGGGAAGGATGGCAACATTATTGGAAGATCTACTGACAGCTCCAACAGTGTTGGAAACCACGACTGTGTTTTCCACATCGGGGTCACCAAAACCAAAGAAGTTCTCTGTCGCCTCACCTGAGCCGCTACCCTGGAAATTAACGCAAATGGAGGAAACGCGTAATCCCTCAGGGGACCCCACTGGTGAAGGAAGGCGTCTGTGCCCTTCGCCAATGGGTCCGGTCTCCAGCTTTAGAACAGTGGGAGCTGAGAGTTGAGGCGTGATGCAAAGAGGTCCATCTGACACGGGCCTCGCATAGTCATGATCTGTAAAAACACTGACCAGTGTTACTTCCAATCGCTGAAGTCCTTGAGGAACCTGGAGTTCCAATCTGCCACCAGGTTGTTCCTGCCCGGAATGTACTCCGCAACTACACTGATTTTTTGTGACAGGCAGAAATGCCAAAACTCTCTGGCAATGTTGGCTAGCATTTGAGACTTCGTCCCCCCCAGATGGTTTATGTACCGGACCGCCGATACATTGTCCATCCGTAGAAGGATACAACAGTTGCTCTTCTGAGGTGAGATCGACCGTATCGCAAACGATCCTGCAAGTAACTCTAGACAATTGATATGCAGTTATAACTCTTCTGCAGACCACCGTCCTCCGGTGGCGAACTCTCCACATCTTGCCCCCCAGCCCCACTGACTGACGTCCGATTCTATGATAATATCTGGTGACGCCCCAAAAATGGCTCTGCCATTCCAAGCTTCCATGTGTTCTAGCCACCATTGAAGCTCTCCCTGAGCGTCTACCGAGAGTGCGATCATGTGATCGTAAGAAAACCTTTTCTGTAGATAGTATCTCTTCAGGCGCTGCAATGCCCTGTAATGCAGAGGGCCCGGAAAATTGCCTGAATTGAAGCCGCCAAAGACCTACTATCCTCGCCAGAGACCTTAGCGATATCCTTTGTTTGGTTTGAGTGGCACGGATCTCCCTCTTGATAGTTTTCATCTTGGCCGGGGCAGGAGTAATTGCGTTGCCACCGAGTCGATCTGAAAACCCAAGAAGTCCACTTTTTGGGCTGGGGAAATCATTGACTTCTTTAGATTTATGATAAAGCCCAAACTCTGCAATAGCGACATCGCCCACTGAAGATGTACTAGAAGCACCGAAGGGTCCTGGGCCATGAGAAGCATGTCGTCTAGATAGATGATCATGCAAACTCCCATCTCCCTTAGCCGCGTCGTTACTGGCTTCAAGAGTTTTGTGAAGACCCAAGGGGCTGAGGACAGACCGAAGAGAAGTGACTTGTATCGGAACCATTGCGCCTTCCATCGAAATTGGAGACATTTTTGATGAGAGGGGCAGATGGGCACCGTGAGATAGGCGTCTTTCAGGTCCAGTCGGACCATCCAGTCGTTTGCTAGAAGCAAATCCCTGAGTAAATGGATCCCCTCCATTTTGAAGTGTCTGCAAACTACGTAGGGGTTGAATTCCTTGAGGTTTAATACCAACCGTTGCCCTCCTCCTTTCTTTTCCACCAAGAACACGTTGCTGCAAAAACCCTCTGGTAAGAGGGGTCCCGCAGCAATGGCGTGCTTGGCTAAAAGATCCTGCAGCTCTAGCTTGATAAAAGTTTGTTCTTGTTGGGAAAAACGGAGAGGGGGAGGAAGCGCAGCTTGAGTTGGCATCTCGACCAATTCTATCTGGTACCCCAGAACAGTGTTTAGCACCCATGCATCCGATGTGAGTCTGAGCCAATTTTGATGGAAATAAGCCAACCTGCCCCCCAGAGGAATCGAAGGTAAAGGTTGTGGACCTACCTGAGGCTTGAGAGTCGTTGTTGCGGAAACCTCTGTTGACTCCCCTGTTGTACCTGCCTCTAAAGCCACGGGATCTGGCAGGGTAGAAACCGGCTTGCTCCGGTTCCTGCGTGTAACCCCTGAATCTAGGGGCGTATCCTCGACGAGGACCTTGCGTGATGAAGCGGCCGGTCGAGCGTCCTCTGCCACGACCGGCCCTGCCAGAAAGGGGTTGGAGAGCCCTTTTGAGTGAAGACTGAGATTTCTCTAATGAAGTAAAAGTGTTTACAAACTTGGCTATATCTTTTACAAAATGGTTCCAAATAATTGCCCTTCAGCCAAAGGGCCTGGCTCCGCTGGTGCGAGGTCCACCAGCTGCGGGTCAATACGTAAGAGGACAGATTTGCGTCTTTCTGAAGACAGCGCGCAATTAGCATTGCCCAGCATGCATATAGCTCGTTGCGTCCACCCTGCTAGAACCTCCGGGTGGATAACTGCGCCAGTCTCTTGCGCCTGCAGGGCTAGTTCCAAACTTTTTACCAGTGGGCCTGAGAGATCCAACAGTTTGTCTTGGCATGCCCTAAGGGCCCTGTCGATGCCTTTTTTCGGATCCTTCTTGTATTTCTTAAGGAAGGTCTGCATAGATGAGTCAATCTCTGGGGTGAGGGCCGTTTTGTTGGCGAGATCGGGGCGAGGGCATTCAGATCGGAGGCGGGCCCGAACCTCCTTGTCGAAACTTTTACGAAGATAGTTTAGCATGTACTCCGCGACAGCCGGAGCAGGCGCCCAATCAGAAGAACGGGGGTGGACGATGGCCGAGGGATCAAAGGTGAAGGGGGAAGGTTGGGCGGGGGACAGAGAGTGCTTGCGCTTTTTCGCTCTCTTGCGGGGGCGGGACTCCTGTGAGGTGTCTGTGTCTGTGTCTGTATCGGTGAGGGAGATGGGCACAGAAGGGCTTTGGTCGGGCGTGGATGGGGTTGGGTCGGGCTCATTGGGGTCAACCCGGACTTTTTTGAGCTTCGAATAAATCTGGGCGTGTGGCCAAGGAAGGCTGGGAGGTTCACCCTGGGGGAGAGGCGAAGAGGCCGGGGATCCAGACGGGGGGCCGAGTGGAGGGCCCATAAGCTTATCCAAGCGTTGAGAAATGGGTAATAAGACTGAGGATAAAACTTTATCTAGCTTTTTGTCCAGAGATTTGTCAATTAAAGTCTCCAAGGACTCGTCGTAGTAATAGTCCTCATCCTCATCTGGACCATAGGCAGCTAGCACATCTATAGGGACCTCAGAGTCCGACATCCTAAATGAATATATGCAATATTCCGGCAATAAATCTTTTCTCAATGAGAAAAACTCAGTGTAATTATCCAACCCTAACTTTCTCTAAGAAAGGGTGTCGGTCGGGAGCAAGCTGGCGCAGAGAGAATGCCTTAATGGTACCACCAAGCTCTTGCCCTAGGACTAATGGAGGGTGATAACCCTGCCTGCCAAGGTGCAGGGCTCCCAAAAATTATATGTCTAAAAATGCCCTAATTAGACAGGACGAAAAACAAGAACAAGGGAGACCCTACTCGCTAGGAACCAGGGTAATTAGGTATGTAACAGAAACAGCGGTTCCTGCGGGGCAATGAAAACTATCTTGATAATAATAAGCACAATCGCAATGATAAAGGGTTACAATGACGTCAGAAAGAAAAGCTAGCAAGGACACAGATGACTGTATTCGCAATATTGTTTTTATATGTCAAACAATGTATCAATATGTACATAAAAGAAAAAACATAATAGTGCTAGGTGTCCCCAGTGAAGTTGGAACCAAACATAAAGCATAAAACTTTTAAATTAGTGACAAATGTGACTTGGTTTCCGTGAGAAAACGACCATAAGCAATTGTACAATAATCACAGCAACTGTGTACAGTAATCAGGGCTGATTGAATTGGTTCGTTTTGCTAGATTGTCGACGACGTTTCAACCCTTTTACACAATACAGGGTCTCTTCAGGACCTATGGGTGTAGGGACATCTGAATTGCGGTTGCGCAGCTATGTGAAGAGTGTGACACACCGGTTTAGTGAAAAAGGAATGAAAGATACTCACAAGGGACCCAGCCGGGTACCCTTCGTGCGTATCGGAGTGAGGGGCTGGCAACCAATTGGATGTAGAGCGCGGTCGGTACTGCAGGGTAAGGAAGAAGGTGTGCTCCGCCTGTGGTTAGAGCGGAGAGATCTCAGAAGAAGACTGCACATGTGGCGCAGTAGCGACTCGTGAATAACTGGCACGGTTGGCTGACACGGGTACTGGATCGTGACTCCGTGTCCAAGTATCTTCTTAAAGTTGGATAGAAGAGATCTGTGGTGCGTGTCTCAGTAACGCAGCGTGGTAGATCTGATCAATCTGTCTACCTGGGTACAATGACCAATTAGACAGGATTCAGGCTTCTAAGGGCCAGGTCTGCCAGAGAAAAGGTGCAAAAGGTGGAGAAATCCCTTGTCCCCGGTACCGGCAAAGCTCCTGCAGCTGCCACACCCTATTTTCTAGCCCGGGCTAAGGCGTCGATGCCAGCGTGTCTCTGGGAGCCTGAGCGCGCGATAGAATCGCGTGCAGGCTCCCGAGACGTAGGCGTCCGCCCGGCCATGCTTGACGCGTACGCCTCGCTCCCTGAACAAGGGGGAGGGACAGTCCCCGGGCAACGCACTCGTTGCGGTGAAAGAGAATCGAGACTCGCGAGTAGCGCGGTCCGATTCCTTGGCCTCTAGTCCTCCGCAAAGTGGAACGGAAGGCTGGTACCACCTACGGCAGACAAAACTGGCCCAAATAAAACCTGGCAACATAGATACAAAAATGAGTAATGACTAATCCCTACGAGCCTACGGCGCGCACAGCGCTACGCGCACTGCGCGCGACCGGGAAAGGCGAAAAGGGAGCAAAAGGGTTAAGCGCTGCGCTACAGAGTAAAAACGCCTTAAACGTTAAACATACTTCATGAACACTCCTTATAATCATAAAGTCATTATCAGTACACAGGAAAATCACAATTTTAAGACTGCAATCGAAATGTATATAAATTAACAAGGCACTTATCTCGGCTGCGGAGCAGCAAAGAAAGAGGAAGCCTTGTTAATTTGTAGACTTTGGACTGTGTTCATTGGTTGTGATAAGAGGCGTGGTTCAAAGCCTCATGGGATATGTAGTGTGTTTCAATGTTTTTTTATATGTTTCTATACTTTCATTGGCTGCTGTTTGGAGTAAGTAAAAGAAAGAGAAAGCATAATCTGAGCCTCCGGTCCTGCCATAGAATCCATGCACTTCTTTCTGCTGACACCTCAAAGGACTATCCTACGACTTCCTCAGGCTGGTTACATCCGGTGCTATTTCCTGGTCCATGGAACGTCACTGCAGGGGGGTACTTTACCTCTATCCTACACACAACCACAGGCAGGCCGCAATTCCCTCCGGACCACACTAGTGTCCACCATTGTGTGCATCTCCAGTCCAATCTGAAGTTTAATCGAGAAAGCAGGGATTTGAGCCCTAGTCTGTTGGAAATTTCTTCCAGTTCATAACTACAGCAGTCACATTGAAATTACTTTCTCATCGCTACCAGCCTTTAGATAACATTTAAGTACAATGCGGTAGCTTGTAAGACTGGGTTCTCCAGAACATCTGGCTTCAGAGACCACTGGGCTCTCTTAAAGACACAAAACTCAGGGTCCCTGGTACCCAGCACTCTAGATACCAAGGGGCTTATTTGCAAGGCCCTTGCGCCACTTTTGCGTCATTTTTAACATGGGAAAAGTGACGCAAAAGTGGCGCAAGAGGCTTGTAAATCTGCCCCCAAGTCCGCAAAAGAAGGTGGCTCGATGGGCAGATGTTAAAAAGTAGCCAAGGCGCGTCTAGATATAGTTATGCATACTTTTCTTACTTGCAATACAGCATGAATGTTTAGACAGAGCTGTGTGATAACACCTCTGGGGCCAGATTTACTAACATTTTGCATCGTGGGTGTGCCACTTTTTTGGAGCTGCCACGACGCAAAATGTTAGTATGTATTTATTAAGCCACGCACACGTACATCTGCGTCGCCTTATGTAACTAAATAAAGAAAATGTAACGCAACACAGCCCCTTGAGCTGCGTTGTGTTACACTGCATCTGGGAGGCGTTCCATGAGTGGAGCATGGGTGTACTGGAAATCTCACTTCCTGAGTCTACTCCTTACACACTTATCCAAAATTTGTCAGGTGCATTCCAGTCACGGACCTTGCATACCCCAAAATGTTTTCCCCTACTTGGGGTCTGCTCTAAGGCATCTGAAATGATATAAGGAAAATTAACCTGAATGGTCTTATGACTCTGGGAAGATTCATGTGTGCCAATCTCCGGTGTAGTGCTAATACAGCGTAATGTATACTGTTAATTCTATGGCAAAAGCAAGAGTATGCAAATCTTAAGGTGAGGGGGGAGGAAGGAAAAAGGCGGGGATACCAGGTGTTAGCAAGGGAAAGGAGAGCTGAAGGTGGAAGTGGAATAGCTCCAATTAGGAGCAAAAGCCCTCACACACCCCGAGGGGTGTCATGCTTCATCATAGGGCAGCTCCTAGTTGGGCCGGCACTGCAATGCCCAACTGACACCTTCACCTCTTCTCTCCCTTGCTAACACCTGGTATCCCCACCTTTTTCCTTCCTCCCCCCCTTCCCTTAGGAACTGGATACTCTTGCTTTTGCCATAGTGACACGGGGCTCGTATGCTGGACCTACTAGCCCCTGTCCCTCCTGTTTTGATGAATGCTGTTATTTCTAGCCAATAGCTTTATCTCTATGCCAAGTCCAGCCCATGAGAATATAAAACAGACACATTTTGGATAAGTGTGTAAGAAGTGGACTCAGGGAGTGAGATTTCTGGTCCTGATGAAAGCCACAGGGAAGGTGGCAGAAACATGCAGACCAGATCAAAGGAGGAAGTTAGGGCCACAGTACCCCTTTGACCATCCCACTTTTTCTTTCCCAGATTTTCCATGTATCTCATTGATCGCAGCTCACCCTGTTCCACAGAAGAATGGGAAGGAACCCAATGACGAAGCAGGCCAGGACTTTAATTTACAGACTGTCACACCAAAGAAATGTACCTTATACTACCACCAGCTGGGGCTCAAGCAGAGGGGCTTAGCTGGGATACACCTTGAGACTAAAGATGTGGAGACCAATTGGGGGTTATCCACTCGTAGGTCCACCAAAAGTGTGGTCCGTTGGAACCCGATCTGCAGTTTTACAGGTTCCTATGGATTTGGAGCACCTTAGACGGCGGCAAAGGAAAAAATACACAGGGAAAATTAAGGGACAAAGGAAAGGCAATGCTGCACAGTTTGTCTGTGACATTCGTCCTATACCTTGTCTCTATAGATCTGATGGAGCTGAGTTCCATGTTCTAGACTTACTCCGGAACCCCTGGCTGATGGCTCTTTGTTGTCTGCTTGTAAGTGTAGAGAGGAGAGAAATCATTAGCCAATTACACATTACCATTTCAATAGTCCATGTCGCCAAAGGAACACAGACTCCGGATCCCAATTTAGTACGTTTATTACAAAGCCAAGAAAAGTTGGACATACAAAAACCTCAAGACGAGTTTGTAAAAGTGTATGGGCACTAATACAAAGCCAAATCTACAAGTGAAATTTAGGCTGTGCAACATGCACAGGATGACCAATTCTAGAATCAGAACGCAGAAAATAACTGCCCCCACATCAATAGCCCCCTTCATTGGCAGTTCGTAAGTGAAAAGCATTAGTCTGTCCCTACACTACCACTAACGTGACATCCCTACTTAGTATTTCCCAGGCAAGTTCTAGAGAAGGCGTCAGCACGTGAAGGCTTCCCAGGAAGTACACTCACGTTGAATGGGTCAAGTAGCATAAAGCTACGGAGCTCGTTCTAAGATGCTCTCTCCTCTCAAGACATGGCAGAAGTCCCCCGGACTCTGTCCCTAACCCCAACACAAAGTCGTAAGCCACACCCCTCAACACATCTCAAGATCACCCCATCCAGCTAGACACCTCCTCGTAGGTAACCTTCTATGCAGCAACGGTGCTCCCAGGCTCTTGCTACATGACCTTGATTCCCAGGCCTTCTCCGGTGAGAAAGAACACCGTCCCACATTATCAGCATTGCTGTTCAAATGTGTCTTCTCCTCCCTAAGCCTAATTCCTAAAACTAAAGCGTTATTCTGACTAACAAGGATGAATTATTCCACCTGAAACAGAAACGTGAGAAAGACAAATTCCACATGCACATGAATTCTAATAGCAACCTTTAACATGAGAACGAGCAGGGAGAAATACACATTAGGCCTACCGAATTCGGGCAACATAAGAACAGTACACAGTGCTTTGAAAAGCACACACATATATAAATTATTAAATTCAACACGTTACATAAACCCATTAATATCGAAAGCATTCATTAGTTGGAAATGCACTTTTACATGTTGAGATTTCATCTAAACACGAATAACTACAACGTTAATTCTTCGTTTTACATGGAAGAATGCTTAACACTTCACTGTGCATGTTATTACAGTACACAATCTAATGACCAAAAGTTAACACGACAAAGGATTATATGTGGGTGCGAACTACCCATGATTATAATGCACCCCTACAAATGAAAGAGCAAAATTGCGCTCTATCAGATCCAGATATTTTGAATGTTCATAAACTTGGAAGATGAATAATATCTATACATAATTGTTTATGGCAATATCCTACTTTCCAATGTATTTGCTTAAAAAAGGAAATAAAATAAACACTGGGAAAGGCCTTAATAGTGCTGACTGAGACTAGTTTCTTATATCATCATCATCATCACTTTATTTCGCCAATGAGGAGGACAATGGCATAAAAAGTATACTACATAAGTACAAGATTAAAAATACCTGACATAAATACATAGAATATAATTAGGGCTCCCGGTTTTATGGGATTTTTTTTTTAACATTTCTGTCTGTATTTATCCATATTTATTTTTTGCCCATCTTATTGGTATTTATCCATATTTATTTTGTGTTTCAAAAATAAATGTAGCTGTAAAATGGCATAGTTCTGCATTTATATAACTCTTCAAGGTGCACTCAAACACGGATGCCTGTCACTTTTTTTAGCAAACTAAGCAGCCATGTATAACAAAAGACTACACTCACAGGTACATATTAGCATCATACTACAAAAAGATGTTAACATATGCCTGTATTTAAGGAAATCTCATCCTGTATTTTAACCCTCCATGCTGTCTCCGTGCTCAGCTGTTGCCTAGAATTCATGAAAGACAGCATAGAGAGTTTCTCACAAGAAGCACAGTTTTCAGAATGTTTCCTCTTTTATAAATAAATACAGGCAGGAAACACATTGTTTTCTGTCTGTATTTATCCGTAGAAATCAGTAAAGACAAAAAACCGGGAGCCTTAAATATAATTTGAATATAAAAGATGTTTACAAAATGTGATAAAATACACAGATGATTAAAAACGAATAAAATTCTTAAAAGCCTGCACAAGTTAACTCATCATAACAAAGTCTTTTTCCTCCTATTTAGAGGCACACTGAATAAGGGAAGCCAGACAGAAGCAAGTAAAAGGATCTGATAGACATTTAACAAAATATAAGGCTGGCCGGCATTGTCTAAAATTCATACTGAGTGGCAATGTGTATCTCTTCCTTTCCTCCCTATACAATTTACAAAAGAATAAAAAATGTAAATCACATTGGGAAGAGCGAGAGTCGCAAGGACAAACTGTAACTGCATGGTTAGTACCTGAGTGAATGGATGAGTGCAATGTTAGTGCCTGGCTCATTGGATGAGTGCATGGGTACTGCCTGGGTGATTGGATGAATGCATGATTAGTGCCTGAGTAAATGGATGAGTGCAAGGCTAGTGCCTGGGTGATTGGATGAGTGCATGGGTAGTGCCTGAGTGAATGGTTGACTGTAATAGTAGTGCCTGGGTGATTGGATGACCGCACAACTAGTGCGTGTTACAGTGCATGCATAGTGCCTAGTTGATTGGATGACTGCATGGGTAGTGCCTCAGTGAATGCATGAGTGCAAAGGTAGTGCCTGGGTGATTGAATGAGTGCATGGGTAGTGCCTGAGTGAATGGAGGAGTGCAAGAGTAGTGCCTGGCTCATTGGATGAGTGGTGCATGGGTAGTGTCTGGGTGATTGGATGAATGCATGGGTAGTTCCTGAGTGAATGGATGAGTGCAAGGTGTGTGCCTGGGTGATTGGATGAGTGCATGGGTAGTGCCTGAGTGAATGGTTGAGTGTAATAGTAGAGCCTGGGTGGTTAGATGAGTGCATGACTTTTGCGTGTGTGATTGCATTAGTGCATTCGTAGTGTCTGGTTGATTGGATGAATGCATGGGTAGTGCCTGAGAGACTGGAAGTGTGTACGTGTAGTGTCTGAAAGAATGCATGAGTGCAAGGATAGTGTTTGAATGATTGGATGAGTGCATGGGTTGTGCCTCAGTGAATGCATGAGTGCAAAGGTAGTGCCTGTGTGATTGAATAAGTGCATGGGTAGTGCTTGAGTGAACGGATGAGTCCAAGGGTAGTGCCTGGGTCATTGCATAAGTGCATGGGTAGCACCTCATTGAATGGTTGAGTGCAAGGGTGGTGCCTGAGTGATTGGATAAGTGCATGGGTAGTGCCTCAGTGAATGTATGAGTGCAAAGGTAGTGCCTGTGTGATTGAATGAGTGCATGGGTAGTGCTTGAGCGAACGGATGAGTCCAAGGGTAGTGCCTGGGTCATTGCATAAGTGCATGGGTAGTGCCTGAGAGAATGGATGAGTGCATGGGTAGTACCTCAGTGAATGGTTGAGTGCAAGGGTAGTGTCTGAGTGATTGGATAAGTGCATGGGTAGTGCCTCAGTGAATGCATGAGTGCAGAGGTAGTGCCTGGGTGATTTTATGAGTGTCTTTGGTAATGCGTGAATGACATGCATAATGCCTGGGTGATTGGATGAGTGCAAGCATAGTGCCTAAGAGAATGCATAAGTTCATGGTTAGTGCAGAGTGAATGGTGAGTTGAAGAGTAACGCTTCAGTGATTGGATGAGTGCAAGGGTAGTGTCTGGATGATTGGATGAATGTATGCATAGTGCTTGGGTGATTGGATGAGTGCATATGTAGTGCCTGAGACAATGCATGAGTTTGTGGGTAGTGCCTGCATAATTAGATGAGTGCATGGGTAGTGGTTTAGTGATTGGATGAGTGCATGGGTAGTGCCTGGGTGACTGGATGAGTGTATGGGTATTGCCTGAGAGAATGGATGAGTGCATAGGGAGTGCCTCAGTGATTGAATGAGACCATGCTTAGTGCCTGAGTGAATGGGATAGTGCTAGAATGATTGGATGAATGCATGAGTAGTGCCTGGGGGACTGGATGAGTGCAAGAGTAGTGGCTGCGTCATTGGACAAGTACATGGGTAGTACGTGAGAGAATGCAGGAGTGTATGCATAGTGCCTGAGTGAAAGGATGAGTGCAAGGATAATGCCTGAGTGATTGGATGAGTGCATGTATAGTGCCTGAATGATTGGATGAGTGCATGGGAAGTGCCTGAGTGAATGGTTGACTGTAAAAGTAGTGCCTGGGTGATTGGATGACTGCACAACTAGTGCATGTGCGATTACATGAGTGCATGCATAGTGCCTAGTTGATTGGATGACTGCATGGGCAGTGCCTCAGTGAATGCATGAGTGCAAAGGTAGTGGCTGGGTGATTGAATGAGTGCATGGGTGGTGCCTGAGTGAATGGAGGAGTGCAAGAGTAGTGCCTGGGTGATTGGATGAGTGCATGGGTAGTGCGTGTGTGATTGCATGAGTGTATTCATAGTGTCTGGTTGATTGGATGAGTGCATGGGTAGTGCCTGAGAGACTGGAAGTGTGTACGTGTAGTGTCTGCAAGAATGGATGAGTGAAAGGATGGTGTTTGAATGATTGGATGAGTGCATGGGTTATGCCTCAGTGAATGGTTGAGTGCAAGGGTGGTGCCTGAGTGATTGGATAAGTGCATGGGTAGTGCCTCAGTGAATGCATGAGTGCAAAGGTAGTACCTGTGTGATTGAATGAGTGCATGGGTAGTGCTTGAGTGAACAGATGAGTCCAAGGGTAGTGCCTGGGTCATTGCATAAGTGCATGGGTTGTGAAAGAGAGAATGGATGAGTGCATGGGTAGTACCTCAGTGAATGGTTGAGTGCAAGGGTAGTGCCTGAGTGATTGGAAAAGTGCATGGGTAGTGCCTCAGTGAATGCATGAGTGCAAAGGTAGTGCCTGGGTGATTTTATGAGTGTCTTTGGTAATGTGTGAGTGACTGGATGAGTGCATGCATAGTGCCTGGGTGATTGGATGAGTGCAACCATAGTGCCTGAGAGAATGCATAAGTTCATGGTTAGTGTCTGAGTGAATGGTGAGTTGAAGAGTAGCGCTTCAGTGATTGGATGAGTGCAAGGGTAGTGTCTGGGTGATTGGATGAATGTATGCATAGTGCTTGGGTGATTGGATGAGTGCATATGTAGTGCCTGAGACAATGCATGAGTTTGTGGGTAGTGCCTGAGTAATTAGATGAGTGCATGGGTAGTGGTTTAGTGATTGGATGAGTGCATGGGTAGTGCCTGGGTGACTGGATGAGTGTATGGGTATTGCCTGAGAGAATGGATGAGTGCATAGGGAGTGCCTCAGTGATAGAATGAGACCATGCTTAGTGCCTGAGTGAATGGGATAGTGCTAGAATGATTGGATGAATGCATGAGTAGTGCCTGGGGGACTGGATGAGTGCAAGAGTAGTGTCTGCGTCATTGGATAAGTACATGGGTAGTACGTGAGAGAATGCAGGAGTGTATGCAGAGTGCCTGAGTGAAAGGATGAGTGCAAGGATAATGCCTGAGTGATTGGATGAGTGCATGGATAGTGCCTAAATGATTGGATGAGTGCATGGGAAGTGCCTGAGTGAATGGTTGACTGTAATAGTAGTGCCTGAGTGATTGGATGACTGCACAACTAGTGCATGTGCGATTGCATGAGTGCATGCGTAGTGCCTAGTTGATTGGATGACTACATGGGTAGTGCCTCAGTGAATGCATGAGTGCAAAGGTAGTGCCTGGGTGATTGAATGAGTGCATGGGTAGTGCCTGAGTGAATGGAGGAGTGCAAGAGTAGTGCCTGGCTCATTGGATGAGTGGTGCATGGGTAGTGTCTGGGTGATTGGATGAATGCATGGGTGGTGCCTGAGTGAATGGATGAGTGCAAGGTTAGTGCCTGGGTGATTGGATGAGTGCATGGGTAGTGCCTGAGTGAATGGTTGAGTGTAATAGTAGAGCCTGGGTGGTTGGATGAGAGCATGACTTGTGCGTGTGTGATTGCATGAGTGTATTCGTAGTGTCTGGTTGATTGGATGAGTGCATGGGTAGTGCCTGAGAGACTGGAAGTGTGTACGTGTAGTGTCTGAAAGAATGGATGAGTGCAAGGATGGTGTTTGAATGATTGGATGAGTGCATGGGTTGTGCCTCAGTGAATGCATGAGTGCAAAGGTAGTGCCTGTGTGTTTGAATGAGTGCATGGGTAGTGCTTGAGGGAATGGATGAGTCCAAGGGTAGTGCCTGGGTCATTGCATAAGTGCATTGATAGTGCAAGAGAGAATGGATGAGTGCATGGGTAGTACCTCAGTGAATGGTTAAGTGCAAGGGTGGTGCCTGAGTGATTGGATAAGTGCATGGGTAGTGCCTCAGTGAATGCATGAGTGCAAAGGTAGTACCTGTGTGATTGAATGAGTGCATGGGTAGTGCTTGAGTGAACAGATGAGTCTAAGGGTAGTGCCTGGGTCATTGCATAAGTGCACGGGTAGTTCCTGAGAGATTGGATGAGTGCATGGGTAGTACCTCAGTGAATGGTTGAGTGCAAGGGTAGTGCCTGAGTGATTGGATAAGTGCATGGTAGTGCCTCAGTAAATGCATGAGTGCAAAGGTAGTTCCTGGATGATTTTATGAGTGCCTTTGGTAATGCGTGAGTGACTGGATGAGTGCATGCATAGTGCCTGGGTGATTGGATGAGTGCAAGCATAGTGCCTGATAGAATGCATAAGTTCATGGTTAGTGCCTGAGTGAATGGTGAGTTGAAGAGTAGTGCTTTAGTGATTGGATGAGTGCAAGGGTTGTGTCTGGGGGATTGGATGAATGCATGCATAGTGCTTGGGTCATTGGATTAGTGCATACGTAGTGCCTGAGACAATGCATGAGTTTGTGGGTAGTGCCTGAGTGATTAGATGAGTGCTTGGGTAGTGGTTTAGTGATTGGATGAGTGCATGGGTAGTGCCTGGGTGACTGGATGAGCAGGGCTAGTTTGAAAATTTTTGCTACAGCTGCTTTTTGTTCCTTGTTTAGCCCTGGATTCAAGCCGCTTTAGACTGAAGAAAAAAACTGAAAGTAAAAAGCACAAAGGTTCCTTTACAGAAGTGCACTCCGACCAGCACTTGGTGTTGTTGTCAATCTCACATCATAAGCAAGAACTTGTTACTGCATGCTTTCTCGGTCCTAGAGGAAGAGGGGGCTTGATCAATGGAAAATTAACATCAAAACAGCTTGTCCTCTCCTTGGACACTTTTAGGGCCTATTAACCTGGACAATGTGCCCTAATTCTTTTTCAGTAAAATACTTCTCTCGGCAGATTCTGTTTCCCTAGTTTGGGAAGCAAATGCAGAACTTTATGTCCTGAAAAAATCAAGGATGGGTGAGTAGATGTCAACTTTTAATCTGCAAGATGCCAAAAATACAATGTTGTGACCATGAAAGAGGACAGAGTGCTGCCAACTGAGACAGGTGTTTCACTCTTGCAAGTCTGTAATGTATTTGTAGATGTCATAAAATCATTGATGTACATCCAAAAGTGCCCTGGTGATGAGTTTCTGATTGTTCCTTTGCTTCGTGCACATACTTGCAGTGTGGCCGGAAACATTTTTGGACTGGGGATGTTGGTCAGAGGCATCAGCTCGCTAAAATCATAGGGGTTTTAAAAAGTCCTAGTGTTGCCAAACCAGCATGCACAATAAATGCTCAAAAAACTTCAAGTGGGAAGTGTGTGATTGTGGGAGTGAAGGAGGTGGATGAGGTTGTAGTACAAGACATTTTCAGCAAAAACGTGGTTCAATAGTGCATTGTGATGCAATATTCTTGACAGCTTAAGTGCTGCTAACAAACAGTTCACGTCAGCCTCCCTACCTCTCTAGTGCGTCTGGTGTTAAGGGTTCATCAGCTACACTGCTAAAGAAAATGCTTCTGTTGCAATCACCAGAAGAGTTATCCAGCGGCGGCGACTCCACAATGGTGGAGGAGCGTCGCCCCACTCACTGCAGAAGAAAAATAAAGTGATAATAAAATAATTTTATTAGTGATTTATATTTCTCTGACAGCCAATGCTGCTGAGTCAAGGGCAGGGGGGCCTGGCATCCTGAGTGACAGCCAGCAGAGGGAGGAGGAGCTGTTGTTCACTGGAAGTGCGCATGACGGCTTGGCCGGCTGTCTTCTGCCAGCCAAACCGCCATGTGCACTTTGAATTCTCCAACCCAGCTGTATTGTACAGCCTGGGGGAGAAACGGCAAAGGCTACCAGTCACTTACTGAGCGCCTAACCAGGCCACTCAGACCAATCCTGGTGCTGCTCTCAAGCTGAGAGCTGCGTCTGGATTGGGTGGGAGTGGCCCATGGACTTCCTCATACTTCTTCACCGATGCGACTGGCAGGGAGAGCGGCAGTGTTAGGTAAGTGTTTTTTTATTATTATTGTCCCCCCCCTCGCTCTTCCCCGCCAGTTAATTTTGGCAGCAGACACCCTTAGGGTTTTCTTTTTAATTAACGAAGTTGGACGCAAGCGAAAAGCTTTCCTCGCATCCCAAGTCTGATTTATTTTTTTGTTTACTGTGAATTGCAGAAGTTGTGTTAAACAAAGCGAAAGAAGACCACAAAATTAGACATGGTGTGCTTTCACCTTGATCAGTGCTCGGGGAGATGGGGGCATAGCATAACTCTATTGCCTGAGCAAGAATCTGTGCAGGACAGTTACTGCTAGAAGAGGGCCACTTCTCTGTTTTATCTCTCTCCTGGTGGTCAGAAAACCCACTAGCCACCTTGGAAAAATCTAAAAAAAAAAAGGAGTGGGGTGACCTACACAGACTTCAGACCATGCCCTCCCAGAATGGGCCCAACAGTCTTTCCGCACACCCTAGTAGCAGATGGGGGACATTGCCCCCAGTATGCTTCCCATCCCTAGGGGAATAGAAATCCCTCTAGAGACCAGGGAAAATAGCCACAAAAAGGCGGAGAGGGTGGTCCACCTAGGCATCACTCCATGTCACCTACTGTAGAACAGTCCCAAAAGTCTTTTTATCCCCTCAGGTGGCAGATTGGGGCGACAAGCCCCCAATGAGAGAGGCAGCTTCGAGGATGTTTCCTCCAATCTACCCTTAAGAAGAGCAGAACACCCATTAAACACCAGAGAATAGTAAAAAAAGAGAAGAGGTGAGGGCAGCCCTTGCAGACAATGGGCCGTCCTCCACCCATGAAGGCGCCCAATAGTATTTCTGCCCCCCCCCGGGAAAGTTTAGAGGGATTTCCAAACACTCTGCCCTTGGTGCAGGGAGCTGCATCTAACACAGGACCTCCTTGTCTTTAAAAAAAATTGAAGATCTGGCTTTTCTCGAAAATCTGCTTAGGTCTCATCCTCAGGTGCCGTCTTGTCTTTTAGCACCAGGACACTCCTGGGAGTAGCTGTGCGCTGTATAAATCTCTATAACATATAACAGAATGCCCATTAATCACCAAGGGAAAATGGTTAAAAAATAGAAAGGGTTAGCCGGCTTGTCCAGGCAGCAGGCATGCCCCTAAAACAAAATGCACCCAGCAAGTCTTTTTGCTTCCTGGGACGGAAGACGGGGGGAGGAGTGGGTGATCCTACAATCTTCCCCCAATTTAGAGGGAGACAGGTAGCCCAGTAAACATCGGGAATCTTATTTCTAGAAGGAAAATATTGGGGTGGGATAACCCATCAAAGCATTGCACCTGACCCCCACTGCTAATGTCCCATCAGCCTCTCTGCCACCCCACACACACACACACACGATAAAATGTCCATTCCATTTGTTCCATTTGTTCCATTTCAATCTTAATCAAATGTGTGTTTGCTCCATTGAAAATTGAACCGGAGGAGGGATTGGAGGATTTGTCCCCAATCTGCCACCGAAGGGTCCAGAAAGCCCACTGGATGCCAGGGATAATAAAAAAAAATATAGGGTGAGGCAAGGCCCCTCCTGAAATCAGGTTTCCCCCACAGTCCTAAAGCCCCAACAGTCTTTCTGTGCCACCAGGGCCTGAAGCATCCCATCTCCATAGTGCAAAAAGTAGGGACCCCCTGTAATCAATGAAAATTTCCTAGGACAGGGAAAATGACTAATGTCAAACAAAATCACTAGGCGAACACTGGCCGTAAACAGATACCGTAAGGCCTAAATAAAAGAGGACTGATGACAGAAGCGACTTAATGTACCATAAGAAATATATAAACAATGTCTGACAATACAAAATACACTAAAACAATGACAATACTTTACATATAGCGATTCATTGAACCTTCACCACATTATTTGTGTCTCATGGTTGTGCAGTGAAATAATTGTCTCTGTTACAGTGTGGCTTAAAAACGATCTATCTTAATCTTGTGCTGTGTAACATTTAAACTGTTCTAGATCATTGTTTACATTTGTGTAATGTGTTGTTATTCATGTGTCAATTCTTTTGTAATTTTGATAATTATCGACTGACAACAAATTGTTCAGTAACAATCATTGATATCAGATATCGCTATATGTAAAGTATTGTCATTATTTTAGTGTATTTTCTCGAAAATCTGCTTAGGTCTCATCCTCAGGTGCCATCTTGTCTTTTAGCACCAGGACACTCCTGGGAGTAGCTGTGCGCTGTATAAATCTCTATAACATATAACAGAATGCCCATTAATCACCAAGGAAAAATGGTTAAAAAATAGAAAGGGTTAGCCGGCTTGTCCAGGCAGCAGGCATGCCCCTAAAACAAAATGCACCCAGCAAGTCTTTTTGCTTCCTGGGACGGAAGACGGGGGAGGAGTGGGTGATCCTACAATCTTCCCCCAATTTAGAGGGAGACAGGTAGCCCAGTAAACATCGGGAATCTTATTTCTAGAAGGAAAATATTGGGGTGGGATAACCCATCAAAGCATTGCACCTGACCCCCACTGCTAATGTCCCATCAGCCTCTCTGCCACCCCACACACACACACACACGATAAAATGTCCATTCCATTTGTTCCATTTGTTCCATTTCAATCTTAATCAAATGTGTGTTTGCTCCATTGAAAATTGAAACGGAGGAGGGATTGGAGGATTTGTCCCCAATCTGCCACCGAAGGAGTCCAGAAAGCCCACTGGATGCCAGGGATAATTAAAAAAAATATAGGGTGAGGCAAGGCCCCTCCTGAAATCAGGTTTCCCCCACATTCCTAAAGCCCCAACAGTCTTTCTGTGCCACCAGGGCCTGAAGCATCCCATCTCCATAGTGCGAAAAGTAGGGACCCCCTGTAATCAATGAAAATTTCCTAGGACAGGAAAAATGACTAATGTCAAACAAAATCACTAGGCGAACACTGGCCGTAAACAGATACCGTAAGGCCTAAATAAAAGAGGACTGATGACAGAAGCGACTTAATGTACCATAAGAAATATATAAACAATGTCTGACAATACAAAATACACTAAAACAATGACAATACTTTACATATAGCGATTCATTGAACCTTCACCACATTATTTGTGTCTCATGGTTGTGCAGTGAAATAATTGTCTCTGTTACAGTGTGGCTTAAAAACGATCTATCTTAATCTTGTGCTGTGTAACATTTAAACTGTTCTAGATCATTGTTTACATTTGTGTAATGTGTTGTTATTCATGTGTCAATTCTTTTGTAATTTTGATAATTATCGACTGACAACAAATTGTTCAGTAACAATCATTGATATCAGATATCGCTATATGTAAAGTATTGTCATTATTTTAGTGTATTTTGTATTGTCAGACATTGTGTAGCCACTTGTTTTAACAATTTTTGAAATTAATAAAAAGATGCATTTATATATTTCTTATGGTACTGATCCAGCGCGGCTAATATAAATTTCTCCTTATGACACCAATCCAGGAAAACACCTACACAAAACTTATGTCGGTGGGGCCCATGACACCGCATACATACATTCATTCAATTTCTGGATTAAACACCAAGGAGAATGATTTGCTGGACAAACGGGATACCTTGTTAAAATTGACAGAATAATAACCTATATATTATATACATCCTGTCGGTTCTAAACATCAAGGTACTCCGCTATTCGGTCAATGGACCAACTAGTAGAATCAGTTGATGGTGATTAAGACCAGCTCAATCACAATTAAAACCTTCAACATTTATTTAAATCATAAACTTTGTTTTAAAGAACCACAGACTCATTTTAAAGTTAGAATATATTTTTATCTAAAATTCTTCGAGCAAATAAGTAAAATTCTTTATTAAGTAAAACAGTTAGAAATATCAATAAACATTTTAGGAAAGATTTTTAGGAAAAGATCAAATTACTCATTACCCTCGGCCATGGGGCGATGACAAGAATAGTTCACCAAAGGAAGATGAACCGCAGATCACAGGATAGGACTCCCAAACTGACTGACTGGCCCGCTAACCTCCTCGGATGCACCTCCCGGGGAAATTCCCGCAACGATCTTGTTCCTTCCCCAGTCAAAGTTCAGAGTCCAAAATGACAGAGTCTCTCGCAGCATCAAGGTGGAAAAATGAAAAAGCACGTTTTTTTCACAACGTCAGAGCAGACCCTCTTATACCCTATTTTCTGGCTCTCTACACTAAAAAGTTGCAATCTTTAGGGGCAAGAATCACGCTAATTGGTCCATTAGAGGGGTGGTGATGGTCACCTCATCGCCCTCCTTGTTCGAACCGGTTTGGGGACAATAAAGCACACAATAAGTTTCATAACCACGGTATCCAAAAGTAGTCCAATTTGTTCATCCATTTTGTAGCAATCTTTGATGGTCACACATCAGTTCATCCCCTGTCGCACGGTTTTTGTCATCCGTTCCCAGGCATTTATGCTGAACACTTGGCACACTCCTCATTGCAGGTCAGATTGGCCTTGACATCTCTCACTCCGAGCACAGGCCGCATACACGTGACTGGAGCATTCCTGTTGAGTCTGCGCGGGGGCCATCTTATTCAGCGCACGCGATCTCGTCCTTTCCAGCGGCCATTTTAGAAGCATGGCCTAGCAGGCCTGAACGAAACTAGTATAAGAACAAACACAATTGAAATTAAAATATGGAAAATAAGCCTTTCTGTTTACCACCCGCCATTCTAAAGACCCGTGTTAGATATTACCTAGCAGAAGCGACATTTAAAGCCATTTTACTTACCATCTGCATTCTTTGCCACAATACAACACAAATCATGCAATTCACTATATTTACTACGCAAATCACAATACTACTGTTATTTGCTTCACATTTTGTAAATAAATTAGATTTCGCAACATTTAGCAGTTTGCCCACGTGTAATGTCTACTAAAAAGGTGTATTTGTTGATTAGTTCATGTGTTTCAAACGGTTAGTATCATTAATTGTAATGAGGTCATTAATTTCAAAGGGGTACAAAAAATATTTCGTTTCCCCTGCTCCATCAATTCCCCCTTTGGTGATTTTTAACATCACCACTAAAACCTATCCCTACAAACTTTATCAGATAAATGTTTCTTGTCCACTTGCATTTGTTAATTTAGACAATCGTGTTCTTTTCATCTTGTCTTTTAGACCTTTTATACATGCTCTCTTTAAACTCTTCCAATTCGATCTCTCCCATCTCCCGTTCTCTTTCTTTATTTTTCTCATTTTCTCTTTTTACTTTATTTTGTCTTTTTCTTCTTTTAATACACATATATGCTAATCTCACTATTGATATTATCACTATTACTAAGGTCACTGGAATTAGTATTTTCCCAATAAGAGAACTACCTATTTCGGTGAACCATTTCTTCATTGAGGAAAAAAGTTTGCCAAGTCTCTCCCAAGCACCTTCAACTTCCAGTGGGGCAATTTCTTTATGCAAATCAGTAATGTTCTTTATATACTTCTGTATATTCTGACTTTTGTCTGGAATGTAAGTGCAACAATGTTGTACTTTCAGCATTCCACAGACTCCACCCTCGTTTGCCAAAAGAATGTCAAGGGCAAGTCGATTTTGCATTACCATAGCTCTCATGGCAACCATTTCAGTATTTATCATCAAGAACCCTCCAGCAGTATTCGTTGATAAATGATCTACTACTGTAGACAATTTCCGAATTTTGTATGCATTCAAAGATATACCCACTGCTGGTATCAATGCTCCAAAAATGTCACCTATTATCTCTGAGAAGCTTTCCCTTCTCCTACGGGTTAATGGTTTACCTATCTCGTGAATTCCTTTCGTTCCCCTTTCCACATGAAAAATCTTTGGAAAGACCAGGCCTAGATAGCATGTCCCGTACCAATGGTCCGGCAACCTATAATAAGCTCTATTTCCGTAAATATAATAGATCCCTGGAAATACTGGATCTTTTCCTCCTTTGAATCCCCATCCCCCTAAAATTTTGTATGTATCTCGGCACTCACTAGAACCCACGAAATAGTTATCATACAAAGTGTTATCTCTACTAATGCACAATTTTCCCTGTTGGGGCCAATCTAGAACCATAGCTGCATTTGTTTCGCCCTTGTCATAACTTCCCTCTTCAAACGCCCAAGACGGGGGTTTTTGTCTTTTCTCCTGTTGCCTTTCTTTGAAACTTAACCCTTCTGTCTTCTACCATGTCCAAGAAAACCTTTTCTTCCTTTCTTAACCCACAAGTAAGATTATGTCTAAATGCATATTCTAATGTTAATTCTTTTGTTTCTAAGAAAAATTCTCCAAAAATCTTTGCAAACTTCACCTTATTTAGTTCAGGGATTACGGGAACTTTAGCAAAAACAGCATCTGTGTCAGTGTAGTAATACTCTAATTTACCAGTTTTGTCAAATAAGCTAGCTAAAACACTACAAGTTATTCCATACGTCAAAGGAAGGTGATGGTACGTCACACCTTCTGTTACAGACGCAGGTAACTGCATACATACGTAACAATCTCTCACATCCATTGTCTCCACATATTCGTACAAAAGGTTCGTGAAGACATTCTTGGAGAAATCAGTTATTGACTTGTTCCTATGAAAATCAGTACTATCTACCAGTGTTGCAGTGTTCTTTATGTTAGATTTCTTGTCACTATTCGTGTCATTTATGATTTCAGATGTATTTTCTACAACTAATCCAAGTGGGATTATTTTTGCCAAAATGAACCAGATAAGCATTAGAAAGCCTGTACAATAGAAACACATCTTACACCATCTACGGAAAAACCCACATCTTGATCTTCTATTCTCAGTGTCTACCATGTTGGAAAATTATCTAATTATATGTACAGAAATGTGTTTCCACACCTCAAATGACTTAGTGTTGACTGGGATCAACTGCTTTTAGCGCACTTTTCGGTTTCTCAGAAATTTCTTTGTCTTTATCAGTTTGTGTGTCTAGTCCGGTTATCTTTCTTTGACTTTATCAGTTTGTGTGTCTAGTCCGGTTTTCTTTCTTTGACTTTTCAGGGTTGGCGCAGTTCACTCTCACCCACTTGTTCACAGTCTTTGTCTGGGTTCTCGTGACTGCTATCCACTTCTTTAATGTCAGACAGTGCTATGTATACCCATTCAGGTGACTTGTATTTCAAGTTAGGTCTTTTCACTCTTTTGGGTCTCGGCAATTGTCTTTTATCTGTTTTTCTTTGTTTTTCTTGACTTGTTATTTCATTCACTTGTTCTGCATTGTCTTTGTTCAAATTTATTATCTTATATCTCAGTCTTTTAATTTCGTTGGGCCAATTGTCTTCTTTTCTTGGCCTTTTCAGTTCACTTTCCTTTTCTCCTCGTTCCACTCTCCAAGTCCTCTTTCCTGGACCTATTCTTTGCCTTCTTTCGTCTTCACTTTCTTCAGATTCTGTCTCAGATCTCACTTCACTTTCTCTAACCTTGAACTTTATAATCTTAGTTTCTTTGTCTGAATCTGAACCTTCTTGTGTTTCTTCTGCTTGAAATTCTGAGTCTAATCCTCCTCGTGTTTCTTCCGCAATTTCCCCAAACTCTCTATCTAGATCTAAATTTCCCCGTGTTTCTTCTGCTGGTAATTTTGAGTCTAATCCTCCTCGTGTTTCTTCTGCAATTTCCCCAAACTCTCTATCTAGATCTAAATTTTCTTGAGTTACTTCTACAATTTCCGGAGGAATTTTCCCAAAACTTGTACTTGGCTGTTCACCGTCACTGTCTATTAGTTCAGTTTCTCCTGTTTCAATATCAGTTCTTTTGTTTTCTGATCCTTTTGTTTGTCTTTTACTGCATTCAGGTTGGTCTGTTTCAGATGCTGAACTAGAATATGATATTTCCAGATGTCGACTTACATGTTGATCTTCAGGATCTGGAACTCTAATCGTTTTAGGTTCTGCTTCAGATGCCGAACTGGTACCTGATTCTTCCAGATGTCGACTTACAGGTCGAGCTTCAGGATCTGGAACTCTGATGGTTTCAGTCTCTGCTTCAGATGCCGAGCTGGTATCTGATATTTCCAGGTGTCGACTTACAGGTCGAGCTTCGGGATCTGGAACTCTGATTGTATGGCTGGCATGAATCCAATTTTTCACACCTGCACACTTTACTGCAGTCGTTGTCACCAGAATCACTTGATGTGGCTTGTCCCAGCGTGGAACCAAGCAATTTCTTCTTCTGTGGACTTTTACGCGGACCCAGTCTCCTGGACTCAGATCATGAGCTGGTTTTCTTTCAAGAGTGGTCGCATCCGGTCCAACCTGATGAAACACAGAATGCACCACATCAGCCAATCCCTTGCAATAGTCCAGTATGAGATCATCAGTTATAGTCAGCAGTTTGTTGACAGGTACCTATGCTTGTCTCTTTGCTCGTCCCATGATTATTTCATGAGGACTCAGACCTGTTTTTCTGTCAGGTATGCTTCTTATGCTCATTAGCACCAATGGTAAGGCATCGGGCCATTTGAGTCCTGTGGCTTGACACATTTTAGCCAACCTATTCTTTATGGTTCCATTTACTTGCTCTACCACTCCGGAAGCCTCTGGTCTGTAGGCACAGTGCAGCTTTTGTCGAATGTCTAGTGCTTCGCATATCAGTTGGATAAGTTCGTTCTGGAAATGCGTTCCTCTATCTGTTTCTATCGTTACTGGAAAACCATATCTAGGAAAGAATTCTCTCAGCAGGAGTTTAGCTACAGTAACTCCATCATTCCTTCTTGTCGGATAGGCTTCCACCCAACGAGAAAACAAACAGATGACCACCAGGACATACCTCAGTCTGTTACTCGGGGGCATTTCAATGAAATCTAATTGCATTCTGGTAAAAGGACCTCCTTCACGTCCTATTACTCCCAAACTCACTACTGTCTTCCTTCCAGGATTTATCTGTTGGCATATAAGGCCTCTTTGACAAAGGCTTTCAGCTATAGCCCTAAATTTTGGGTTATACCAGGTCTGTTTGAAAAGTCTGATCATGGCATCTCTACCTATGTGTGCCTGTCCATGGTACATCCGTACCATGTTAGAGATCATGCTATCAGGCATAACTGGTCTTTCATCCCTGTAAACCCAAACTTCATCTTCTTCTCTCCGTCTGCAACCTGATTTTATCCAAACGTCTTTTTCCTCATCACTTGCCTCTTCCTGCAATTGTCTTACCTCATCCCATGTTTCAACTGGGTTAGTAAACAGCAAGGGACATGAAACATTTTCTTTTTCCCTTCTCCGATTCATTGAGGTCATGTTTCTGGCACAATATTGAGCTAATTCGTCAGCAAATTTGTTACCTACCGCAATATAATCAGCTCCATTTTTGTGAGCAGAGCATTTTACCACTGCAATTTGTTTAGGCAGCTGTATCGCCTCAAGCAACTTCTTCACAAACTCACCATTTCTAATAGGAGACCCTCTGGAAGTCAGGAATCCCCTCTGGGACCAGATCTGTCCAAAATCATGGACCACTCCGAAGCCGTACTGGCTATCCGTGATCACAGTGATTCGGAAATTCTTTCCCAGTTTTCATGCTCGAATCAGAGCAATCAGCTCAGCAACTTGGGCTGAACGTATTCCTTTCAAACAAGATGCTTCCATTATGGTTGCCACCGTACATACAGCATACGCAGCACTTAAAACTCCCTCATCTTTCCTCAGGCTTGACCCGTCCATAAACATCACATAATCTGACTCTTTTAGAGGTTCATCCCTGATATCCGGGCGAGGCTTTGTGCAAAATTCAAGCACATCCAAACACTTATGATCAACATCATCTTTGACTTCTGTATTTACTTCATCTGGCAGTGAAGTGGAAGGATTCACACTCGTGCATCTTACAATGGTTACATTATCTGCACCCAAGATCACTTTTTCATACCTAGTCAGCCGACTATGTGTCATGAATTGGGTTTTTGTTCGGGTCAGAAGGATTTCAACCGAGTGTGGGACATATACTCTCAAAGGATATCCCATCACAATGCCTTCACTCTGTTCCAGACTCACACAAGTAGCAGATACTGCTTTCAGACATCCAGGCAACGCCTTTGCTACTGGGTCTAAAACAGCTGAAAAATAGGCTATTGGTCGTTTCATTTTTCCATGCCTTTGCACTAATACTGAAAGTACACATCCGTCTCTCTCGCTACAATACAGCTCAAATTCTTTCTCATAATCAGGCATTCCCAATGCTGGTGCCTCACACAAACTTGTTCTCAGTTCCTCGAAAGCCTTCATTTCCTCCTCATCCAATGCAATCGGATCTTTGACATCCTTCTTTGTCAATCGCTGTAAAGGTTTTGCAATCAATGAAAACCCACTTATCCACTGTCGGCAATATCCAACCATTCCAAGGAACATTCTCACCTCTCTTTGTGTCATTGGGGCTCTCATTCCTTTGATAATCCTTATCCTTTCTGTTGTCACTTTTCGCATCCCTTTCTCAATCTTATGACCTAAGTACTGTACTTCCTGTTGACAAAATTGCAGTTTTGATGGGGACACCTTGTGTCCTCCTTCTGCCAAATGATTCAGTAAAGCAATGGTGTCCGTAACACATGCTTCTCTGGTCTTTGATGCCACTAATAGGTCATCAATATATTGGACCATCACAGATTTTTCAGGCATTTTTAAATCTTCTAAGGATTTCTTTAGAATCTGATTAAAAATTGAAGGACTTTCAGTATACCCTTGAGGAATTCGGCACCATGCCAAAATACGCTCTCCGAACCGGAACGCAAATAATGGCTGGCTGTCAGGGTGCAATGGAATAGAAAAGAATGCATGGCACAAATCAATGACTGTGTACCATTCTGCATCATGTGGGATTTGATACAGTATTACAGCAGGGTTTGGCACAATTGGGCAGCAAGGAATAACAATTTTGTTAACTTTTCTCAAATCTTGCACTATTCTATATGTTCCATTTGGCTTTTTCAGTCCCATTATAGGAGAATTACATGGGCTGCTCATTATTTCTCTCAAAATCCCTTGTTCAATCATCTTATTAATTACAGGTGTTATTCCTTCAATAATTTCTGGCGTCAGTTTGTACTGCAGGGTGTTTGGGTAATTCGTTCCTTCTTTTACAGTAATTTTTACAGGATCAACTTCTCTCATTAGTCCAATATCTTCACCTGTGAAATCCCATACATCAGACCTGACTATTCCTTTCAACTCAATAGGGATTTTCTCTGCATCAAACACAGGAAACATATCATTCACTCCTGGTTCTAGTTCTGCCATTGTCATTTTATACAGAACATCCTCATCTGGTGTCTGAAAAGCAATACCATCTGGGGTACAGTAGATGGTACAATTCATTTTGCAAAGCAGATCGCGTCCCAATAAATTTACAGGACTACAATCACACACCACAAAGCGATGCATCTCTTTGAATGGTCCAATTTCCACCTCTATTGGTTTTGTAAGAGGGGTTTTAATCTGCCTGTTTGAAACACCTACAACTTGGATATATTCTCCTGAGAGAGGAAGTTTTGGAATTTCCACTGATCTAACAGTAGAACGGGTAGCACCAGTGTCCACAAGGAATGTAACATTTACACCATTCACTTTTCCATCCACAAATGGACCTGACTGATCTACCTCTAGAGTTGCGCCAAGCACGCACTCTTCTTCCTCTCCTAGGCACCGTCATAAACTTTCATCCGATTCATCTCCATCCTGCCGTAACCAATACTGCGAAACTGCAGCTGCGCGCGGCAATTTTGTTACCTGCTCTCCTCCGTAGAATCCTGCCTCTGTACTGTATCTTTGAGGATTTACACTCTTTGGAAGAGGTGGTTGCGGCACCTGACACTGTTGAGTAACTACCTGCGGTTGTTGCAGCTGTTGGTAACTCACCTCATTCTGCACCTGTGGATTCAATGATTGATTTTCTGTATTAACTTTCGGAGGAAATTTACACTCGTTTCTCCAGTGCCCTAATTTTCCGCAATTATGACATGGCCATTTTTAGCTTCTTCTATACTCATCTGACCTTTTCCCTTGCCAATATTCGGTTTGGACTTGGTCTGTCCTGCATCACTAGACTGGCTGTTCATCTGAGCTTCTTGCTTTTCTGCAACCTTTACTTGTGCCCATATTGCCTTTTCCTTGAGTTTACGCTGTCTACATTCAATATCATCACTGCAATATTTTGCATACCGTAGTACCTCATCTACTGTGCTATTCTGCCAACATAACATATGTTGCTTAATCATTTCACTTATTTCAGGTCTCAAGCCATACACAAATCTATACACAAAATGACTCATGTCTTTTTCACTCAAATTCTCGTATCCACTACACTGTTTAAAGACCAAAAGTAGTCTCTCGTAATAGGCATGTACAGATTCTTTACTCTCCTGAGTGGTTCTATCAATCTTTACCCAGTCCGTTTCTTTTGGTGGGATTTTATTTTTCAAAAATGTGATTGCCTGTTCATATTTTCTCATTACTTCTGAACCTGGGGCTCCTGTTTTGGCATCTCTAGGATATTCTTCCTTCGGCCAGTCAATTGTAATTTTACATTCTGTCCATAAATCTGCAGGAACAACAATCTCAAACAATCCGTCCAGATCTTCCCACAACACTTTTGAAACTTTTACAAACCTTTCTACCTGTCTGTACCATTCTACAGGTTTTTCTCTCAATCTTGGAAAATCATTGGTAAATGACAATATATCTTGTCTGGACCATGGGACATGTACATAACTTCCTCCTGGAGTTTCTCTCATTGGATATTCCATTACCGTTGGTTCATTGTCTTTTACTGGGAAAGCCAATGATGCTTTATCAGTTGTTCCCTCCTTTCTCCTTATCCATCTACTTCTCCACTTGTCCACATCACCCCATTTTCTCAGTAAAACAATCAGTTCCTTTATCTGCGTTAGTCGTCCTGAAGTGTTCAGATTTTCTATGTCCTTTTCACTAAAATCTACCCTGTACGGTTTCTGTAATCCTCTAATTTTTCCAAATTCTACTCCTAGTTCGTTCGCTGTTTCTTCCAATTTTTCATGCAAGTTTCTAGCTCTCCAAGTGACGCTTTTACACATAAACATTAATTCATCATCTTGATAGGACTTCAATCGATCTGTACCAATAGTTCCTAGAATTAATTCCTCCATGTCTATCTTTAATCTGACCACATCCAAAAGTTGTGGTTCTGCATCTTTTTTCTGCAAGCTCCTCACCCAATCATTTAATTCCTCTGCAGTCGGACCCACAGGGGTTTTGTTTAATTCTATCCAATTTGTACTTCTCTCTGGGGTTTCAGTTGCTGACTCGGTTCCCATAGGAATCCTATTTATCTGACTCTCATTAATCGTCAAATTTACAGGTGGACTTGACCTAAATGGACCAACAGAATCTTCTTTCTCTCTATTTTCTGGAATCATCTCTTCTCTTACTCTTTGCATACTGGAATTTAATGGAATTGTTAAGGAGTGTTCATCTATCTTTTGATTTTCAAATACTGGGATTACTGGCCCTATAGTTACTGGCACAGTCACAGCTTCCATATTCTTTGTCAGTTCTCTTATCTTTTCAGTCAGCTCTCTTGTGGTTCTGGCTAGTTCAGCTGTATTACCATTATCATGTTTCACAGTCTGTGGTGTTTCTAGTTTATTAAATGGACTATTTCTTTCAGACATTTGTTCAGGGCTTTGATTTATTACAGTTCTCATTGGCGGTGCATTTGGTGTCACCACCGCAGAATCCTGTTGATATGGAGGGGGTCTTTTATTTAATATGTCCTCCAGCAACTCATCCTCTGTGTCGCTAACTCCACACCCATATCTCTCTGTTACTGCATGCTTCTTTTTCTCTGTACACTTTCTCCCTGTGAATTCTTCAACTGTTCTTACAGGAAACAAGCCATCCGTCATGTTAGCAAACCGCCATCGTCTCATCCTGTCTTCATGATTCAAACCCCATACTCTTCCATGTACTAAACTATAATTCTTTGTACCTCTGTGTCTTTCCCTTTCATACATCTCATCTTCCCATTCACCTAAGGCTTCAAACTGTGTCGGTCTAGGTCTCAGTTCAAGTTTCATCATCTTTTCTCTCAAATTTCGAAGTACCGCTGTGCTAAACAAACCATTTTCTGGAAATGCCAATACTCCATCGTCTTTGGTATACTTCGCCCAATTTTCCAACCAAATGCAAGTATGATAGCCATATTTTAACATCATATGAGATGCTGGCGTTTTTGGCGGAGGAAGTACTTCTCCTTCCCTAGTCACAACCTTCTTAAAAAAGTTTTTAAGCTTCGCAAACCATGACGGTTTCTCTCTCTTATATTCATTATAATAAGGCATTTTCACTGTTCTTTTGCCGAAACAATCTACACAATCCTTTCCCAATCGGTTCTTTCCACTGTTTGGCTATTTGGACCTATCCCAGCGCGTCTCACACCAACGCACCAATCAGAAAGCTTTACGTCACTCTCACACTAACCTATCCCAGCGCGTCTCACACCAACGCACCAATCAGGAAACTCTTCGTTCTTCCACAACTGGCCAATACCAGCGCGGTTCTTGTTGACGTCAGTTCTACTCCTGCTTCTACTGACCCCTCCTTTACAAAAATTATCGGCAGTTTTCTTAGCTTTTCTTTTCTACAAAAATCGATTAGTTACAACGTAAAACACATTTCCATTGTCTGTTTCTCTAAACAAAAGCGATAGTTTGTTACCACTTACAAGAATACTGTTTCGTTCGATCAGTGTAGCACTTCTCTCTACCTTACCCTTCTTTCAAGCAAGAGGTAAACCTGTTTCTCTGGGGATAAAACACATGTGGAGACTACACTGCTCCTGAGAATTAAGGCCAGAGTTTCACAAGAAAACCTGTTGCTATTTCACTCAAACGCAATTCATACGTGAAATTTCCCTAACATAACACAGTCCTGTGTTATCACCAAATTTGAAATCAGACAATGCACAATTCCGTGTGACTTCTCTTGCCACACGTGTCCACCTCCTACTTCCTGGAAGCTTCAAAATTTCGACTTACACATAACGTAATACAAACTCAACATAGAGTGTTAGACATGAAAAATCAATAATCAATAATCACCAAACTAATCTATAGTAACCATAACTCTGCTACCAAGAAATCTGATCCAGCGCGGCTAATATAAATTTCTCCTTATGACACCAATCCAGGAAAACACCTACACAAAACTTATGTCGGTGGGGCCCATGACACCGCATACATACATTCATTCAATTTCTGGATTAAACATCAAGGAAAATGAGCTGCTGGACAAATGGGATACCTTGTTAAAATTGACAGAATAATAACCTATACATTATATACATTAACTTCGGATCCTGTCGGTTCTAAACATCAAGGTACTCCGCTATTCGGTCGATGGACCAACTAGTAGAATCAGTTGATGGTGATTAAGACCAGCTCAATCACAATTAAAACCTTCAACATTTATTTAAATCATAAACTTTGTTTTAAAGAACCACAGACTCATTTTAAAGTTAGAATATATTTTTATCTAAAATTCTTCGAGCAAATAAGTAAAATTCTTTATTAAGTAAAACAGATAGAAATATCAATAAACATTTTAGGAAAGATTTTTAGGAAAAGATAAAATTACTCATTACCCTCGGCCATGGGGCGATGACAAGAATAGTTCACCAAAGGAAGATGAACCGCAGATCACAGGATAGGACTCCCAAACTGACTGACTGTCCTGCTAACCTCCTCGGACGCACCTCCCGGGGAAATTCCCGCAACGATCTCGTTCCTTCCCCAGTCAAAGTTCAGAGTCCAAAATGACAGAGTCTCTCGCAGCATCAAGGTGGAAAAATGAAAAAGCAAGTTTTTTTCACAACGTCAGAGCAGACCCTCTTATACCCTATTTTCTGGCTCTCTACACTCAAAAGTTGCAATCTTTAGGGGCAAGAATCACGCTAATTGGTCCATTGGAGGGGTGGTGATGGTCACCTCATCGCCCTCCTTGTTCGAACCGGTTTGGGGACAATAAAGCACACAATAAGTTTCATAACCCCGGTATCCAAAAGTAGTCCAATTTGTTCATCCATTTTGTAACAATCTTTGATGGTCACACATTAGTTCATCCCCTGTCGCACGGTTTTTCTCATCCGTTCCCAGGCATATATGCTGAACACTTGGCACACTCCTCATTGCAGGTCAGATTGGCCTTGACATCTCTCACTCCGAGCACAGGCCGCATACACGTGACTGGAGCATTCCTGCTGAGTCTGCGCGGGGGCCATCTTATTCAGCGCACGCGATCTCGTCCTTTCCAACGGCCATTTTAGAAGCATGGCCTAGCAGGCCCGAACGAAACTAGTATAAGAACAAACACAATTGAAATTAAAATATGGAAAATAAGCCTTTTTGTTTACCACCGCCATTCTAAAGATCCGTGTTAGATATTACCTAGCAGAAGCGACATTTAAAGCCAATTTACTTACCATCTGCATTCTTTGCCACAATACAATTCTATTATGCAACACAAATCATGCAATTCACTCTATTAACTACGCAAATCACAATACTACTGTTATTTGCTTTACATGTTGTAAATAAATTAGATTTCGCAACATTTAGCAGTTTTCCCACGTGTAATGTCTACTAAAAAGGTGTATTTTGTTGATTAGTTCATGCGTTTCAAACAGTTAGTATCATTAGATTGTTATGAGGTCATTAATTTCAAAGGGGTACAAAAAATATTTCGTTTCCCCTGCTCCATCAGTACATTAAGTCGCTTTGGTCATCAGTCCTCTTTTATTTAGGCCTACGGTATCCGTTTACGGCCAGTGTTTGCCTAGTGATTTTGTTTGACATTAGTCAGCATCCCATCTCCATAGCAAGGCATAAGAAATCTGCATTATTTTGAGCATAGTTTTAACATTTGGTCTGGCATACAGAGAGTAAACCCCAATTTCCTCTTACTTGCCATGGTGAGTGGCATTACTATTTGGACTCTTTGTCAACCGGCAACCAGGGAAATCTACCAATTCTAGCTATTTATGAAACTTCGATGCCCAAGTGATTCCAGGGTGGTGTGACTTGCGTGGATCCCACTATGTTTTGTTACCCAGAATGCCCTGCAAACCTCAAATTTTGGCCAAAATCCCACATTTTCCTCACCTTTCTGTGATGGAAAGTCCCGGAATCTGTGGGGTTACACAAAATTCTTACCACCCAACATTCTCACAATTCTACCACTGGGTGACAGATGCATATGTGGAGTCTAGAGTGATGCAACAGGAGACCTAATACAGAGGTGTGTTGGACCGATAGGATGGTTACAGACATGTGCTTTGTGAATGTAGCACATCTCTTTGGTTCATCAAAAATGATAGACACTAAAAATGGAGGTACTACAAATGTGTGGGGTGGAGGATTATGACCTGTAAATACTGCAGATTTAAGAGAAGCTCTAACTCAGGTATCTGATTCTAGATGGACAAGCTCAAGCTGTAGATCCACTGATAGGCATACTTCTATTCTTTTTGTGAGGTTCGCTCGAAGAATTTGTTAATCCGTCTCCCTGTTTTCACTGCCTCTAAGAGTCTCATGACGAGCCCCACGTTTATCCCAAAGTCTCTTTTGAGGTTACAAGATCTGCGTTTTGGTGTTTTTTAGATGGACACTTCAGCTGCTAAAAGCAATCAAAATGTCTGCACAAAACTACAGAGAAAAATTGAATTGATCTGGTATTCCTAATTCACCTGGTAAAACATCTTTTCTTAGGGGACTCTAAGGATCCAACTTGTAATTGAGCATTTCCCCCCCAGTAAACTTTAGCAGTTTTGTCCTGCATGAATTTACATGAGGAAAACTGTGTGTGTGTTGGGGGTGTTTGTTGCAATACTCACAAATCAGATATGTGCTCTAACATCAAAGACCTGAAGAGGAGGCGAACATCATGGTGTCATGCCCAGTTAAACAGACAGCTCATCTAAGGCCCTAATTACAATTGACCTAGAGCAGAATCCAATGTTTATTGCACTTGATAAAGTCTGACAGCATTAAGGAACGGAATTTATCAGGTGTAATAACACAATTTGGGACTTTTTCCTGAAAAATTTCCTGAAAAATTGAACCTAACAGATGGGTTGATTTTGGTGCTTTCTGCATCAAAATCCATATTTTCCAATATTTACCAGGCGTTGTTCCCTCTGTTATTTACGGTAGGCTTTACCTGCCAAAATTTACTTGGAGAAAATTGTGGAATTGCAGTGCCTGCCTCAAAACTGAGAGTTTTGATAAGTGCCGTAACAGGAATTACTGCGCATATCGAAATTAACTGAACCAACTGAACTCAGGGCCAGAAGTAGGGCCAGAAGTTAAGAAAGCACAAAGGTACTTGTGAAGTTTTTTTCTTATCAGTTACATAATGACGTTATCTCTTAAAACATTTGTCCAGAGTAAGTATCAGTCGGGCCTGGATCGTGGCCACTGGTGACCTCAGACTCCATTGAGTGAGCTGTTTAACAGGTTGGCGCAAACTGTAGTGGACAAATAGCCTTAGACGTGAGAAGAGGAGACAGCTTGGCAGTACCACAATGAAGGTCTCTGCCTGAGTGATGGGTTCTCACAGGTGGAGGAGCAGACACATCATGCATGCAGTTACTGTTACAGACACTGCCTTGCCTGCGTCCTCTACTGTACGAATGATGGTCACTCGACATTCCTACTTCATGCTAGTGGGAACTGCTGTTCGCTTTTCTGACAAGCAATCTTACATTTCTAAGACAGTATTATAGGTTTACAATATTCATATAAGAAAATCAGTTACTGGGAAAAGCCTCCTCATTATTTATGTAGAAACCAATGAAACCAGCAGGCACACTGGTACTCGATTGTGTGCACTCATGTTTAAGACAGTTGCACAGCTCTGCCTAAGGACGTAACACAGGCCCCTGCAGCCCCCGTGACGCGGTGGAGGGCTCCCTTTCAGTCTAGAGCCTATGAATATTTATGAGATATGGTAGAATGAGGGCCCCTCATCACAATCTGAGGGGTGGGGCAGTGGCGGCTGACATTCACTAAGGGTGGTGAGGCACAAAATAAATAAATAAATAAAATCGACTTACCTTTCTTGCTTGCAGCACGACATCCTTTTCCCTCGGGGGTCTTCTCAGGAACCAGGAAACTGCACTACCCAATCCTGGTGCTGCTCTCACAGCATGAGAGCAGTGCCAGGATTAGATGGTTAAGATTATCAAAAACAATGGCTCCTGTGGACTAATGGCAAGAAAATCTCAATAAAATAACGCACTATGGCAATGTAATGGGTTATTGTGATGTCAAAAAGAGAAGGAGTCGAACACACCTTAGATTAGTATTTCATTCATAATTCTTGTTTATATAGTTGTTTGAAGCAAAATTACATTCATGACATTTAACAATCAATTGATTGTAGTGAGTGGTGTCCCAGTGAAAAAAGTAACCTAAACAAATAAACCTAAATAATTTGTGACATATTCGTGACATATATACAAGGTTTCCTATATTTCATGAAAGCGACCATTGAAAGATATATATTATATAAACCACGCTTTTATACAATGATAAGTGCTGGCTTGTAATGATTCGCTTTGAAAAAACTGTTGACGGCGTTTCGACCCTGTGTGCAATGTAGGGTCTCTTCAGGACCTAAGATAGTAGGGACACCTGCGAGAAGAGGAAGGATAATGTCAGTATGTGCTTGTAATGGAGCAGCTGTGCTCGTGGAAAAAGGATGTAGGCAATCAGTATAGTACCTGAAGGAAGGGTTTGCGCAGCCTCGTGTGGAATTTGTGGCACCGTGAGTAAAGTGAAAAGGAAGGATACTCACATGGGACCCGGCCGGGCACTGTTCATGTGAGAAATAGAAGCGTGTTAATATCAGTCTTTTAAGTAGAGTACATATGACTCTACTACATAGGTGCACTATGATAAGAGACTTACCCCATGTGAGGGTAGCTGTCGGCTGGCAAAATTCGGTTAGCACAATAGGAGGATTCCGCACAGCTGCTCCATTACAAGCACATACTGACATTATCCTTCCTCTTCTCGCAGGTGTCCCTACTATCTTAGGTCCTGAAGAGACCCTACATTGCACACAGGGTCGAAACGCCGTCGACAGTTTTTTCAAAGCGAATCATTACAAGCCAGCACTTATCAGTGTATAAAAGCGTGGTTTATATAATATATATCTTTCAATGGTCGCTTTCATGAAATATAGGAAACCTTGTATATATGTCACGAATATGTCACAAATTATTTAGGTTTATTTGTTTAGGTTCCTTTTTCACTGGGACACCACTCACTACAATCAATTGATTGTTAAATGTCATGAATGTAATTTTGCTTCAAACAACTATATAAACAAGAATTATGAATGAAATACTAATCTAAGGTGTGTTCGACTCCTTCTCTTTTGACATCACAATAACCCATTACATTGCCATAGTGCGTTATTTTATTGAGATTTTCTTGCCATTAGTCCACAGGAGCCCTTGTTTTTGATAATCATTTCAGTACCCTGGTTCCAAGTGAGTAGGGTTCCCTTGTTGTTTTTCTCGACTCTTAGAGCGGTGGCTGCACCGCAAGGGAAATATCTTGTAATCAGGATTTCCCATACACCCTATGTGATCATAGGGTTTAATTGTAGCTCCCTGGGTTATGATGTCAGAAAGAGAAGCTCCCCTATACACCGATGAATATATCGCAAAAATAATAAGTGGACCATCCTTGTTCTCTAACCAATCTAGTAGTACTGTGAGTCCACGACAGCAATTGCTTGAAAAATTGGAGAAAGCAAAGAAAAAGCATGTCAGAACCGAACTTCATGCTCGGATGCTGACAGAGTATTTGAAGGCAGGAATTATCCCACAAGGGTTACAGGTCAGAAACGTCCCAGGCATATTCCGAGAGGATCCCAAATTCAAAGGGGCTTTAGCCACATTTCTATGACCTGTTCACGCCACTGGATGGTGTTAGGTGTAGAAACAGCCATAGAACACGCAAAAGCGGAACTAAAAGAAATTGAAGAGTTAGAGAAAGAACTACTAGGTGGTGACGGAATTGCAGAGGCCAAAATACTCTTAGATAAACTCAATAAATCGATAGAGGATTTCAACTCCTTTGAGTTGAAGAAAAGGCAGACAAAGTGACGAAAAATATAAAAAACTTCACAAAAGAAAGGGCCTATCCCTATTTAAGGGAAGACTATTACAGCACGGTAGGCACACAAAACAGACAAAACACGTGGGGTAGATTCAGGAGAAATCAGCCAATCACTTTCTCAGAGTCATCAGGTGGCTCAGACGATTCTGACGCTCAACCAAGACCAAGTCGGCCTGACAATCACCCAGGTCAGCCTTTTTAGACCGGGCGGGAAGAGAAAAGCCAAAACTTGGTACCAATACTCAGGAGAGAGACAAACTCGGAACAAACATTACCAATGGGGGCCACAACCATATTAGATCATGTGAGCATCAATACAGAGAGTATCCCGATTTTCAACCTGTCAAAGCACCTGTTATCTTCCTCTGAAATCTCTTTACTAAGTAAGGGACTATCATTTGTGATAACAGAACGTACTAATTTTTTCAATTTGAAAACAGAACTATACCAGTTTTTCCGTAAGATACGGCTTAAATTGTTCTTTATGGATAAGACTGACAATATACCATTCTCTGTCACAGGACTTAAACCACCCTCAACTTTCTACCCCACTAATGCTATGATGCCATCAGAACTCATAACGTTTGAAAAATAGTTCTTTCGGGAGTGGACAACATGAAAAACAATAGTCGTTACATTCCATACAACATCAGCCTAGAGGAACGCAAAGCCCTAGAGGGGCTGAAAAATGACAAATCTATTATACTAAAACCAGCAGACAAAGGAGGCGGAATTGTTGTCCAAGATCGGGAGACTATGACACAGAGATCAGGAAACAAATAGGTGAGGTTAAACACTATAGAAAGTTGGATACTAACCCACTATCGGACATTAAAGAGAAAATTTTTAGACTCACTACAGAAGGGAAAGAAGAAGGTTTTGTAAGCAAGAAAGAATTTGAATTTCTTAATGCTGAAAACCCGAGAACCCCAGTTCTATATACCATCCCTAAAATTCACAAAAGTACCACGAACCCCCCTGGCCGCCCGATACTATCAGGCTGTGGGTCCATTTTGGAACCTATTGGCAAATATATAGATTTTTTTATCAGGGATTTTGTCCCCTTACAGGAAACATATGTAAAAGATTCCATGTACATGATCAACTTAGTCGAGAATAAACCATATAATATTGAGACAGATTGGCTAGCCACTCTCGACATCTCGTCTCTCTATACTAACATACCACAAAATGACAGCATTGAGGTGATAAAAAATCTATTAGACACCAGAACAAGACCAACCTTAGTACCTACTACATTCATTATTTCCCTTCTAGAAATTGCCCTAGGATCTAACTATTTTGTGTCAGAAGGCAACTACTATCAGCAGTGTTCTGGTACTAGTATGGGAGCAATTTTTGCGCCAAATCTGGCAAATATATACATGGACCATGTAGAACAGAAATTCGCCCTAAATGCCACGAACATGTACCGCTCCAACATTACATGTTGGAAGCGGTACATAGATGACATTTTTCTCATTTGGTCAGGGAGTGAAATAGAATTCAATGATTTTGTAACATATTTGAACAGTATTCAAACACACCTCACTTTTACTTCCACTATTGACAAATCCAGTATAGCTTTTCTGGACTTAAATATACAACATAAAAATGGGTGTTTGTACACCTCTCTCCATAGGAAACCAACAGAAAGAAATACATTACTTTCCTATAAGAGCTACCACCCACGGGCACTGAGAGATGGTCTACCGTTCGGGCAATTTCTGCGCTTGCGCAGAAATTGCACGAAAAGGAGGATTACATGAAAGAGGCAGAAACCCTTAAAACCAAATTAGTGTCTAGAGGCTACCCCAATAGGTTGGTTAGGAAATCCCTCAAACGTGCCTGGTTCTGTCCCAGGGAAGAACTGCTAGTCGCTAAAGAAAAACCCCAGTTGAGAGGCTAATTTGCGTGACTACATTTGGTATTCATACCAATCAAGTACGCAAATTAATAACAAAAAACTGGCACATTATAAAGAATATTGACTCATCCATTGAGGTGCCCATGTTCGCCTTCAAGCGCTGGCAAGAACGTGAAAGACCACTTAGTCAGGTCATCCACGGAAAGTCCATCGCAGACTACCAGATCAGTGCTGTCTACATGGGGCCTACCAGAGGTTAAAGGACATTTCAGGTGCGGCAACTGTGTATCATGTGCTTTTACTTGCAACACAAAAACATTTGAACACGCGAATGTTAAACACACATTGGAGTTCTTTGCAAACTGCAACACAAGGAACGTTGTGTATTGCATAACATGTCCCTGTCAGTTGCCCTACATTGGTCAGACACAGCAACCGATAAAAGCAAGAATTGGGCAACACCGGAGCCGCATTAGACACTCAGTAGCCAACGCCCCATTGGTGAGCCATTTTATCGAAAAAAAACACACAGCAGATGACATAAGATGGCAAGTCATAGACAAAGCTTCAATTCCGGAAAGAGGAGGAGACCTCTCGCAGATTCTCCAACGACTAGAATGCCGTTGGATAGAACGTACCAACTCAATAGCTAAAGGATTAAACTCCGCAGAGGAGTGGCGTGGTTTTGTTACCACACTAAGTAACTGACACCAATGGGTTGAAAAAAGGAACGCACTAGTTAGCTGAAGGGTAGCTCCACAGAGGAGTGGCGAGGAAGTGTCACCACTCCAAACAATGAACATCACAGCCTGTATCTACTGTTAAATATTCTTACAGTTTACCTATTAAGACTTCCATAATTGTCAGTCACTATGTGAAAAATCGTTTTAAATTACCTGTGAACATATTATTATTGTCCTTAAAACTGTGTTATCTATACCAAAATAAAGGGTGATGTGGTAAACAATCTAGAACTGACAGATGCAACATATTGTCACTGTACCATACCAATCCATAACAAGTTAATCCATAACAATGTAAAGGGTGGTATGGCAAAATAATTTAAATATGACAAATGCAACATATTGTCAGTGTACTTTGCATACCCACATCCTGCCACATCTATGTGTCCTATAGCAGATGAAATCACTAATGTGATCGACATAGTATGCTTACTAGGTACACAACAGGAATTGTTTGTGTTTTGAATTAAATACATAATGTATCCAGTAAGAAAATTGCTCGCATATGTAAACACTAAGTGTTCGACAAAAATGCAATGATTGTAACTGTAAGAGTACACCAAGAGATTGAATTTGACTTTATTTGAATACACAATGTATCGAATAAAATTACTACACGGTTAAAAACACAAGTACAAGCCAGCATCCTTAATTACTGAGATCACAGGCATACCGTCTACTCGCGTTCCCTGTCAGTCGTTTTTCATGCGCAAGAACATTTCTGATATGTCAACACCCAAGACCCCATCATGATAAAAATCCCCTGCTTTACACCAATTAGGATAGGCCATTATATTCGCCATGCGTCACCCATGAGATTACACCCTTTTTGGAAGACAGACTCATGACGGTCTGCTGTCCATTTCTATGATAGATCACAGAGCAGCATATTAGATCTACAGCTGCGGCTCCATTTTTCGGGTCTGTCAAAACTGCACTGTCATTTTTCGGCGGGAAGAGAGAAGCTATATACCTCAAGCCTTTCACAGGCTTGGTGTCATTGAACCAAGGTAGACAGACAGATGCTGTTCTGCTCCACAGATATCCTTGATGCAGGCACGAACATACTGATTCTTGAGTAAGGTAAGCGGGCCAGCATTAGTTTGGCTGTCCAATACACGCATAGAGGGCCTTGGTTAAGATTAGACCTCAATACTAAATATACTCTTACTTTATTTGGTTTCAGACCCCCCATTACTTATCAACTGGCGACACAAAGAGGCGCATAGCCGTCTTAAATAATTATCAAGAGCCATAACACATGGAAGAAGCCTGCTACTTCTACTTAAAAACCCTATCGGGTAAGCCTGTACAATTATAGACTTCCTAAGCGCTCTAACGCTGTTTGGCCAATAGACACCGACAATAACTGTATTTTTTCTATATAGCTCGTGCTTGATCTGCACACTCACCGTGCCCTTCTATTCCATACCTGCGGAATCCTCCTATTGTGCTAACCGAATTTTGCCAGCCGACAGCTACCCTCACATGGGGTAAGTCTCTTATCATAGTGCACCTATGTAGTAGAGTCATATGTACTCTACTTAAAAGACTGATATTAACACGCTTCTATTTCTCACATGAACAGTGCCCGGCCGGGTCCCATGTGAGTATCCTTCCTTTTCACTTTACTCACGGTGCCACAAATTCCACACGAGGCTGCGCAAACCCTTCCTTCAGGTACTATACTGATTGCCTACATCCTTTTTCCACGAGCACAGCTGCTCCATTACAAGCACATACTGACATTATCCTTCCTCTTCTCGCAGGTGTCCCTACTATCTTAGGTCCTGAAGAGACCCTACATTGCACACAGGGTCGAAACGCCGTCGACAGTTTTTTCAAAGCGAATCATTACAAGCCAGCACTTATCATTGTATAAAAGCGTGGTTTATATAATATATATCTTTCAATGGTCGCTTTCATGAAATATAGGAAACCTTGTATATATGTCACGAATATGTCACAAATTATTTAGGTTTATTTGTTTAGGTTCCTTTTTTCACTGGGACACCACTCACTACAATCAATTGATTGTTAAATGTCATGAATGTAATTTTGCTTCAAACAACTATATAAACAAGAATTATGAATGAAATACTAATCTAAGGTGTGTTCGACTCCTTCTCTTTTTGACATCACAATAACCCATTACATTGCCATAGTGCGTTATTTTATTGAGATTTTCTTGCCATTAGTCCACAGGAGCCATTGTTTTTGATAATCATTTCAGTACCCTGGTTCCAAGTGAGTAGGGTTCCCTTGTTGTTTTTCTCGAGGATTAGATGGAGCAGGCTCTCTCAGCGCTCCTAAGTGCGCTGGAGGCCTGCGTTCTCTCTAACCCAGTGGTCTAGGACAGCTAGGTTAGAGAACTTTAAAAAGCGCATGTCTGGCTGGCTGTCACATTTTAAAGCGCACCGCTCCCTGCTGCCACTCCGCAGCACTGGCCCCACCCTGTCCTGACACTTAGTTTGGGATGGGTTGCTGAAATATAAGATGGTAATAAATAGAGTTTGTTACCATTTTATTTTTCAGCTCTGGGGCTTGTGGGGCGACACTCCTCCGCTCAAATGGAGGAGCCAGCCTGGGGGGTATCATTTTAAGTTACTAAACAGTCTAAATCTGTCTGCTATAAGTTGTCTCTTTAGAGCAGCCACACAGATACAGACACTGCACTCTAATATAGTGCTTTTACCAAAATACTCTAAAGAGGCAAGCCATAGGTCGCCCTGGCTCAGATATATCTCCCTAGGCAAGCTGACTAAACATCCTAGATGATGAAGAAATACGTTTCTCCACTTTAAAGGAATGAATAACTTCAAGGCAGCCCTTAAAATGCATTGAATATCTGACAGAAGAAGCTCTCTTGTCTGCGGGCACCGGCTTGACGTGATTGACGGGACGCATTTAGAAGGCAGCCAAACTGAAATGCCAAAGGCACCCCGGAAGTAATTGCGAGAGAAGATCCCTGAAGGTCATAGGGACAGCGAAAAGGGCCGTAAACGAGCGCGCGTTGTTTTGTAAAGGGCCACGTTTCAGCCCGGTCATAAATAATATGGTAGGCCTCTGTGTCTTATGCTTGAAACACAAGCTACTCCAACGAGATGAACCCTCACAAAGAAATGATAAAATTGAGAGCCCTTAAGCGTTTACTTGGAATCCACGGTATGGGTTCCTGGAAAGCCATTCTCTATCGGAAAAGTGAACATTTAAGAGGACATTTACAAAAGAAGTGAAGCGTAGACAGCGTGTTTATAAGAAATATATTTTGATTTCGCATCGGTTATCACCCTTTCCATTAATCCTAGCATGTTGCTATGGAGACTGAATTTCGGAAACCATCGTGAACTCCAGATCAATACTTTGATAACAGCTAACTTTAGAAGAGCTGAATGCTGCATGTTTTCTTTCCTTGTTGTTTGCTTATTTTGACTGTTTCTGTCAGGGTCTTCCGCTTAAGTCCTCAAAAGCACAAAAGGGGCTTGAACCAGGCATAATTGGCGTGTGCTAATATTGTATCTGATACTATCATCAAACAGGGTTCAGACCAATGTGCAGTATATCAAGGCCTTCCGCCTTCTGAGGTAAGCCCACAACCCTGACATAGTTCCGGTGCGAACGTTCTTCCGCATCATTGACTTTCCCCCTCAGTGCCACCAGTTCCTTTTCCAACTGTGTTTAGCTGGTTTCATACTCCAGCACCATCAGGCGTTTTTTTTCCCCCAAGGCTGATTCCGTGTCTGCCACCCTATCCACCAGTTTCTTATGATCTGCCCTCAATAAGTTCACATCGTGGGCTACAGTTTCAATTTACTGTTCCAGCGACTCTTTAGTGTCCTTGATGGCCACAAGGATAGTCACCGTGTGGCATTCGAACCCTTGGTCCACCAGCGCCGGCGAAGGCGGGAATCAGCCCTGGCAGGCACCCAACGCATCCTCCACTTTCAGCGGTTGAACTAGTTTGTTCCGTACCATATCAGCCTCCACCACAACCCCAATCAGGCCTGTTCGTGATTCCCTGGGCTTAGTATTCTTGGGGCCACCTCCAGCTGGCGCTGCGGGCCTCACTTGGGTCAGTGTCACCCCTTCTCCCCCATAGCCACAGTGCCCCTGGCACGTGAACCCCTATATGCTGCTCTTCCATCAATCCTTCCGGTGACCCTCCGTCACCACCTTCCTCTCACCGCATCCTTCCATCTAGCCGGGTGCCAAAGAGGTCCACCAGCAGTAGTCGCTCGTGGTAATCCCTTCACTATTTGCCCCAGGGGCGCCACGTGGGCAGGGGAGGGTTGGGGTATCTCCTTTCCCCCCTCTGAACTCTCTACTTTTTGAATGTAGGATCAACATGTAATTGTTAATTTTGGGAAAATCCGCATAAAACATATAAAACAAATACAGAGTAATAAAATACATTAAAAAACATATAGTAAATGGAATTACAACATGCAGAATTAAAATCATAAATCCTTTAATTACAACATAATCCATCCCAAAAAACCTGTATACAGTTACTTAGCCTATGTCTCAGGCGCCAAGCTCAATATAAATATTTTGACACTGCAAAAGCTGTTAGCTCGTTATTATTAGTTCTTAATATCCGTAGTGCATGTTCACACTCCCTTATGGCCTTGCTCCTACAGATGACAATTATCAATTTCTTTCTGATATAATAGTACGCTGGACAGAAGAAAAGAAAATGTGCTATAGATTCTGCATGCACCTTGCAGGAAGGACAAGTCTTCAGGCAATTAACATCTGCTCACCACTTATTGCAAAAACAAGTAACAGATAATATTCCAATACGAAATTTTATAAATAGTGAGCTTGCCTCAGCTAGGTGAATCTGATCTAAAAACTGTTCAAACTCCAATGTGTTTTAAAAATCGAAAACCTCTCAGTCAAGGAGCCTAATTTCAAGTTTGACCAACATCTATCCTGGAAATACAGGTAATATTTTACTTTAATATTGGCGTTAATTCCCTTTTAATGGACTCAAGATGATCCCATGGAGGTCGCACTCATAAAACCAAGACTGGATGTAACAAAAAAGACCTAGTTACTTACATCCCTTATCTATTTCTCTTAGTACTGTAAATGCTCCCTTGTAGGGTCCCAATGATTATTTAGACCACAATCTCACTCTATACGACAGTGGTTTAAAGATTAGCTAATTCTGCTACACTGTTTAGCCCCAAATCTCTCCGAATCGGAATTGATTATGCACTTTGTGGGAAATTAAGAAGAGCATGCAGAAATCTATTTTCCACATGGACAAGACTATTTAAATTGCAATTGCTCCAGTGCTGTGTACCACATGAAGCTGCACTCAGCCCTTTGGCACAATATATTTCTAAAACTGCAGATATTGAGTGAGATGTAGAGGATTCACATGATTTTAATACGGAAAAGGCTCTGTGTTGAAGAGTGAGTTGACATTTTGTGATCTGAGATGTCCAAGACAGTGAATCCGCCGGCCATACTCCCAAATAATCAAATTCCTTTACCCTTTCCAGAAAAGTTTCACCAAATGTTATTTTAACCTTGAAGGTCCATTGTGCATGGAATACCATAAATGTTGTATTTACAGGATTTATTTCCAATCCATGCATATGTGCAGAAGTTTGAAAATCGATTAAGTAGTGCTTAAATTACCCTAGGGGTCTTAGCGATAAGTAGGGTGTCATCTGGGAAGAGAAGGACAGGTATTTTCTGATCAGCTAATTTGGGAGAATCATTATTACATTAGTTGAGCATTTTGATCACCCCCGTTTATACATAATGTAAACAAGGTTGGGGCCAACACACATCCCTTGCGAAACCCATGCCTAATATTAGTCTGGTCTGTGGGTTCACCCTGCTGCCCCCACATAACACAGGCATAATGATCAGTGCAGTGGCGTATTACTGGTTCCCAAAACATTACTGGCATTCCCATATATCTTAACCCCTTCGATGCTCATGACGAGCTCAGCTCGTCATGCTGCGCGGTCGCGCTGTGCGCATGACGAGCTGAGCTCGTCACGACCACACCCGCGATCGGAATGTCCAGCACCTGGGCGGAATTCCGATCGCGGCGAAGCGGTTAATACCGCCTAGAGCTTGGGCCATGGCACCAAATCAAAAGCAGCTCTTATATCTACAAATGCAACGTATAAATGATCCTGTTTCAGTACAGGCCCCTTCAAGTTAATGAAGTTCCTGAACCCTCCCCAAATACCCTTCTAGAGCTGAGATGAGTCACAAACCTCACACCCAGGTTTTTCTGTGGAAAGGCTCTAGGACCAGTTTTCACACCTCAAAAAGGGAAAAGCGCTGACATGCAGCAGCTTCTGGAAGTGAATTCTACTTAGCCATTGAATCATTGGGTAGGAAAAGTCGAAATTTTTAATTTTAATTTTTAATTTTCTTTCTTTTATATTTATCAGTAAAACAACTTCATAACTGAAATGAAGTTCTTGCACAAATATTAAAAACAGTGGTTGAATCATTCTGTAGCTCATCCCAAACAAAAGATTATCGTTTACATTTCTGACTACTCAGGTGAAAAACAGACCAATTTTGCTGTTTGTTAGAGGGCAGTAGCAGAGTGAATGAATGATAGTTTTTGAAGGTAAGCTCTATTAAAACAGAGATTTTACTTTTTTGGATCTACCTTCCCCACCTGGTTCTGGAACTCGTGGCCCAATCAATAAGGGCCTTTAATTACTCACAGTACTTGTACTAGGAATCTTGGTGTGCTGCTTGATTCCAGTCTTTCTTTCACCCCACAGATTAGGGCTGTGGCCTCCAAATGCTTTGATATACTATGGTCTACTTGCAAAGTACTGCAATCTCTGCCTAAAACAGTTGTTCAAGCTCTTATCATCTCCTGCTTGGATTAGCTAACTCTTTGTCTTGGTCTTCATGCTTTTCTTATGAATGGGTTGCAAGTGGTTCAAAATGCTGCTGCTCGAGGGATTCTTAATGTTTCATGGAGGATGTTGGTTATAAATCTCCTTCCTAGCCTACATTGGCTGCCGGTCCAGCAGATATGCTCCTGGAAAGCTCTGTGTTTGGTTTATGGAGCTATTAAAGTTGAAAGCCCTGGCTATCTCAGAACAAGGATCTGCTTGTACAGGCCTGTTCATGCTTTATCCTCTGTCTTTGCTAATATCTTCCAAGTTCCTAGGATTTGGAAAAGTTGTGTTGCTGGATGTTCCCTTTCTTTCATTAGTGTAAAGCTGGGAAATTCAATTCCTCCCTCTTAGGCTTCTGCCCATCTTTGGGTCATTCAGGAAAAAATTGAAAACCTGTTTTTTTTCAACATTCTCAATTCTGTTTGCTCACTATTTTGTTTCGAGGGACATGACTCCCCTTTTTGGGGTAGCAGTTTGTACCTTAATAGTATTACACATTCACTAAAAATAGGGTTATTTCCTGTCGAAAAGAGTTATTTTGACAGGTTGGCCTGAAGGTTTAGAAGCTGTCGGGCTGCCCATGTAATCTTGAAGCCATATTTTTCCTTGCCGGCTTACATTTCTGTGACCTAAGGCCAACATACAGTGGCCAGGGCACATGGGTAAGCGCAGCCCACGTTCTCAAAAATACTGACTGAGGGAGTGGATGTGCTGATGAATATGGTACACTAAGGCATAATATTTCCAACTGATAACATAGTTCCATCAAGGAAACATTAACACCGTTATGTGGTTTCCAAATGAGAAATTTTGAAAATTATGTGGGATATCTAATAAATGTACTTTCCATGCAGTTTCTGAAACGTCATGCAGTGGACGTTGGTGATACAGTCCATGTGACCTTAAACAACATCCAGGTTTATGATTCTCACAAGACATTTTCTCCTTATAATAGTCCCTAGAAAATGAAAATTGTGCAAATCATAAACAATACAAAAATTACCAGAAAGATGTGTATTACAATATTCTTGATTTATGTGAGGTTATGCTCATGAAATATACATTTCACCTGTGTTTATGCTTCACAACATTGCAGTACGATGCCTAGTTCCAATGCCAAATTTTGCGGACATTTATTAGTAAAGTGACTTTAGGAGTTTTATAAAGCAATACATGTCACCAAGGTCACTTCAGAACGCAGGGACAGAAAAGAACAAGCATTTGCAATGCAAAAGGTCTCGCATTTGTTAAAGTTAGAGCTGTTGGCATTGAAAATAACGTTTTTTACTTTAGTTTTTTTATTTGCAGTGGAGTTATTATATAAAATAAAAGCGCGCTGCCGCTATAGTTATAGTGTGCTGCCAAAACATTTAGATGAAAAGGTGCAAGCAAAGCGGCGCCATTGCAGGAAAGCAGTAGGAGAAACCATTAAAGAAAATAGTGCTTACAGACTAAAAAAGACGTACCGTGTAACAACCGAAGTAAAAGGGCCAGTCCTCATGGGAGGTTACAAATGAAGACAAGGCGGTACTAAGGAGGGACTACCACGTCTAATAACGAATCAGAAGCCAGCCTTTACGAAGGGCAATGACACAAGCCATTGACAAATATGGGGGGGGGAGAGTTGGCGGGGCTTCTATTCTATACTCCAATACAGCATGGCTCGCAGAGCAGCGCATGCGCTGCCCAGACTCGACCTAAAAACAGAGGTTTCAGAAGCGCAGCAGAGAAGTGAGTGAGTTAAGGATTCTTTCTTGCAGCTACAAAATCTGCACTTTAGGTTGTAGTTGGTCCATACCTTCACTGCGGTTGAAGGTCTTTATTTGGAAGAGCCAGGAAACTAGCAACCATGATATTTCTCCTGCATTCCCTGCTAAGTGATTCTTTCAGATGATATTATAAACACGTAGTTGCATAGGAAGGGAGGATAGATACGTCTGAACTGTTCCTGTTGCAGCAGGGTTTGTCAGCTTCCCTGGATTTCACCGTGAACTCCAATGACGCAAACTTCGGAGCGCCTCAGTCTTTTGTCGTCCTGGCGATGACCCTCGTATTTTGAGAGGGCCGAACCGGTGTCGACTTAATGATATGCGAACACGCATGCAATTCACTTTCTATGTTGTCATTACTGGATTTAAGGAAAACAGCTTCATTTTGATAGTCACATGTCTGCTTGTTTTCTGTTCACACAATCAGTTTCTTTTTTGCCTACTGTAGAACACCTTCAGCACGAGCACCTTTACTGTTTTGGTCCTTTGCTCACCGAATTAAATGAGTGCTACACAATATCACTTTTGCATATTTTAATGTTTTAATTGTTTGACTTTGGTTATCTGAACGGGTTCATTCTTTGCATACTGTCCAAAAGGAACTATCTGTTTGGGGTACACATCTGCACAGGCAGTTTGGTGGGGGCGTGCACGCAAAGAAATCTAATTGGGGTGACCACCTTTGCAACCCACGTCTGGCACTAGTGAAATCTGGAAGTGCCACGCACCTAAATCCCTATATTCTATATGTGCAACTTCTCATACAGACCACTCAACCACCAGTATTCCTAGGTGCTCCATGATGTCACTCCAGAGAGGGAATTATGGTGCAACAGAGCAGCTTCATTTACAGAAAGCTTGGCTCTTGCGCATTCCTGTTCAGCAGGCTGCCCCACACCTAGGGATTCTTTGCTTTGGATACATCATGTTCAAAAGGAGGGGAACGAATGCCTAGATAATTACCTATTCCATATTTAGTGATGCGTTCAGTCTAACTAAATGACTACAGGGGGATCTAAGACTATAAAACTATAAGACTTTCTCGGTTTTTTCCCATACTTCTCTCCCACATAGCAATCCTAAATCCATCAGATGCTAATGGCCGGAACCTCTATATCATACCGGCAGTCCTCAGTAGACACAACCCCTGAATTTATCAAGCACATAAAATTGCTCCAAGCCACAATGGCAAGTGTTTGCCACCTCAACAGCACATCCATATCATGATCGATTCATATCTTGTGGTAGATCAACAAAACACATTAGACAGAGCCACTGGCACCATCAAATGTACAGCATAGCTACAAACGATATTGTTAGCTATATATTTGCCATCTCAGTGGTCTAATGTAATATCTGATATTAACCATAGTCACAAATAACTTTCAAACTGATCTGAGGCTGTCTAGGTACTCATTGTGATAAAGTGATCTTGGAAGAGATTGGTGTGCTGACATTTTGATAACTTTTGAGGCAAAAATTGGTTTTGTGCACCTGGAAGAACTGTAACAAACTTTTGCCACATACATGGGGGCGAGAAAATTCCATGTTACAATTTGCAATGACAGTACCACAAAGATATTGAACTAAACTAGATGATTAGCTGAAAAAGATAAACTTCCCAGAGGAAAAAGAATTCAAAGACCAGTGCGGTTTAATAGGTGATATTTAAGCTTTTAAGTACTTGCACAGACTTTTTCGAACCACAAGTTCTCCTTATTCTAGAAAGTATTTTCCCTTTCTTCTTCTACTTAAATCTACTTTTCTATCTTGACATATACTTACTTCTAAAATTGTTTATGAACCTGTACTACTAGTTAATACCAATGCATACTGTGTGGATTTGGTACCATTACCTTAATCTGAATAGCTGAAATCTTTAAATCTATTATGTGCCTTAGTTGAGTAATTTATCTTTCGGCTTCAATGCTTTGTAATTGTGATGTACATTGTAATTGTAATTGTAATTGCATTTATATAGCGCTTACTACCCCTGACGAGGCGTCAAAGCTATTGTATTGCTTATGTGATATATGATGGATCCATATTAATATTCATGTTCTTATGAGTAAAAAATCTTGAATAGAAAAAGCGTAATATGACACAGCATCACCTAAAGGTGATCTCTACACAGAGAAGGGAGACAAGTAGGCCAAAATGGGAATGTAGTTTGCAAAAGTATCTTACGTTTCAGGCTGTTGTGCAGTCAGCAATAAGCTGGTTTATGTCTGCCGCCACGTGAAATGGCCCAGACAAAGAAATGTGAAATGAATACAGTGCTGTGGAACAGAAACCTTCTGATGGGCATTGGGGAAGCGCCGGGTGTCTACTGCTAAAACAAAAGGTTTACCAGGAACAAGTCCACAGTCACTAGATCTGGGGATTGGATCTCTCCCAGAGTTTACATCACAATCATCGAAACCAACACCGGCAGCAACAAAGAAAGCAAAAGCAATGGAGGGGTAGGTGAACTGAACAAAGCCAACTCCTTTGCCTTCATTAAGTGACAACGACAGGAGACCAATAGATTCCATGAAATCCTCCTATGTGCACATTATCGGTGTCTCAGTTATCTAAACGGCCAGCATTGGCTCCTAATTGCTATTAAGTTTGTTTTCGCAATCCTCCCATTTTCCACTCAGCATCATAGAGTACACAGCCTACCAAAGGCCAGTATGTGCCACTATGGCGACCTTCCAGGGGTCTATGATCGATCAGGAAACTTGGGCATTATGGAGACATGCCCCGAGTTTGTCGCCTGGGCTTCCATAGTGTACTACCACCACAACTAGAGAGGGCTCTCATGCTGATTTTCCTAATCTCCTATTGCTGAAACCTTTGCTCTGCAGGAGCACCCTGATGACAGGAAGCGCTATAAATATTAATAAATACATAGACAGGAAAGTCCCATTTCGGGATACCTCATTTCCAATAGAGACTAATTACAGACCCCAGCCTGTTCCTCTTCGCACTGGACTCCCAGGATTGTGTATGCAGGAATACAAGAGTGATTGCATCCCCCAAGAACTCAGAAACGATAGAGGCTAGTATTGGAGTGTCATGGGGTGAACTTCTGGAAGGGGCCAGACTAACCTGCAAGCCTTCCGGGAGTGATTAATTAAGCATTGTTGAAATTGCAAAACGAACAGCTCTTACAGTGCTGAGACGGCCACTTGCACGTTACTGTTACTGTTACCGCACAAGAAGTGTCCAGTCGATAAATGAAGGGCAGGTCCCAATAATAGGAAAAGAAAAGTTTCTGTGATTAACGTAAACAGCGAAGCGCCTCTACACAGTGACCAAAGGATTTAGTAACAAGCAGTGTGCATAGTTCAGTGTCTGTATGTACAGCTGGGGGCTAGTATTGCCCACTTCAAAAACACGGGGGTTGTAACCTTCTTATAAAATCATGCCACTGCTTGCATTTACCAGGCGGGTTTGGACGTCAGACGTCACCCATAGTAAGAATACAGCTTCACTGGACGACACGACAGTCACAGGAATATTTTCTTACAACTGCACTCCTGCGAGCACGGCTGGGCTTCCACACTCACTGACGCAAGATGGCAGGCACGAGGCCGCGGCAGCAAGTGTCCTGTTGACTTAGTGTCCCGGGGACTGTAAAAGGGCCAACAGAAGCACTTAAAGTAAAAAAAAATCAAGCTGTCTCTGCATGCACATTACCTGTCAGCGCAGCCACAGCGAGCAGGAGACAGGGAGGGACAGGAGATGTGCACGCGTACACATGACCCGTACGCGTGCACGGAGCGCGGTGTCCTTAAAGCGGGCGCCGTGCTCGAATTAAAGTAAAAAATAAATAAACGGAGTGCAGTGTCCCTAAAGCGGGGGCCGTACTCCAAAATAAAGTAAAAATAAATAAAAAGTGTGCAGGAGAAGCCCATAACTGCCCGAGAAGTTTGTGTGTGTGTCTCCTGCCCGAGGAGGCATGGAGCTTTGGGCTCTGAGCAGCACAATGGAAGAGGGAGGGGCCCGACGGGGGGGGGAGAGGGAGAGAAAGTGAAAGCGTTGAGCCACTGCTTGCATTTACCAGGCGGGTTTGGACGTCAGACGTCACCCATAGTAAGAATACAGCTTCACTGGACGACACGACAGTCACAGGAATATTTTCTTACAACTGCACTCCCGCGAGCACGGCTGGGCTTCCACACTCACTGACGCGAGATGGCAGGCACGAGGCCGCGGCAGCAAGTGTCCTGTTGACTTAGTGTCCCGGGGACTGTAAAAGGGCCAACAGAAGCACTTAAAGTAAAAAGAAATCAAGCTGTCTCCGCGTGCACATCTCCTGTCCGCGCAGCCACAGCGAGCAGGAGACAGGGAGGGACAGGAGATGTGCACGCGTACACATGACCCGTACGCGTGCACGGAGCGCGGTGTCCTTAAAGCAGGCGCTGCGCTCGAATTAAAGTAAAAAATAAATAAACGGAGTGCAGTGTCCCTAAAGCGGGCGCCGTACTCCAAAATAAAGTAAACATAAATAAAAAGTGTGCAGGAGAAGCCCGTAACCACCCGAGAAGTTTGTGTGTGTGTCTCCTGTCCGAGGAGGCACGGAGCTTCGGGCTCTGAGCAGCACAATGGAAGAGGGAGGGGCCCGACGGGGGGGGAGAGAAAGTGAAAGCGTTGTGCTGAAATGCCGGGACCCATAGCGTGCACATCGCTTGTCCGGGCGCGTGCCCAGACAGTGAGCGTGCACATCTGCTGTCCCGGCGCCAGAGAAGACACGCAGTGAGCGTGCACATCGGCTGTCCCCCTTCGGACGCCAAACCGACAACAATAGGTCTCGCCAAGGCGAGCAGCGCATGCGCTGCGTCGCTAGGCAAGACCTAAAAACATTACAATTACAGTTTTGAACACAACAGAGTTAGAGTCCAGCCTGATGTAAAAGATAGCACTGAGCTGACATTCCTCAGACACTCCCATGACACTGACAGACTTCGTTGTTTACACAGGGGTTGGAATTCCAAGATGGGTAATATTCATCACACCCATTAATCACCGGGTGCTTTAAATACTGCACCCTTCATGAAATTTCAGCAGGTTAAACCGACAGAATTTAACAAGGGAAAGCAATATGATAATTACAGTAACATGGGGATTTTAGTGTAGTAAGCCCAAAAATTCTCATCTTCCCATAAGCTCAGACTAAATTCTATTTATCACATATGATAAATTCCGAGCCCCGGTGAGTCAGATTTTATTGGGTATGATAAACAGCGCTTACTCCTCTAGCCAATCGGGATCAAGACCTTAGTAGGGCATAATCCAAAGATCTGTCCCAAAGTTTTCAAATGGCCCTCTGGATATAATATAAATCAGTAACGGATCCCCTACATTTCTGTCTTCCTGAGCATATAACCCAAGTCCATAAAAACATTCCTCGCCTAATAAAGAAGTTTGTCATCCAGCGAGATGGTGCCCCTTCGTAGATGGAGGAAAATCAAGTTCCTAAAGTGCATAAACTAGATAGTGACACTACAGTATTGAGGAATTGTGTTTTTCCATACTGAAGATCATAGGGCTATTCGCACTCATAACATACCACATATTTTCATCCATAACCTCAGACATAGGCGTGCCTGTCTTTTAGGTATGTTTGTACAAATAGCTGCTGAACTAAGTACTGGGACATAGTATGTACTGTAGGTTATAACAAGAATAGCTCTAGGGTCTTCATCCCAACAATGATACCTTAGCATCCTTAACACCCTAGCTGACTTCTAGTGCAGCAGAACGTAGGAATATCACAGAGATGGTGGTGTTTCCAATCTATGGTCTGGAAGGGTCAAAGGCTTTGGACTTCTTCATCATAAAGACCTTTGGGAGCAACAGGTGTCTGTGTACAGGCTCATATTCCGCTGGGGAAGGATCTTGACTTCATTGTTTAATTCTCAACAGGACGGAGAGTTTTGGGTACTGTGGATGATGATATGGTTCAGACAAGCCACCAAAGGGGGTGCGAATGGTCATTTACTGATTTTGTAAATTAAATAGTTTTTATGATGGTGAAGGTTTAGCAAGTCTAGTAAGTTAGGTTGATCTATACTTTTGGTAGTGGACGTTTGAAGGTTCTTCTGGACCAATGGATCTCCTTCTTTGCTGAAGCATCCATTGCCTCTGGATATGTTAAAAGGACACCCTCTTTGGATGAGCCATCATCTGTAGCAGAGATGGGGACTCTGCCGGTGAGCAGCCTTCACAAATCACAGTGGACAGACCTTTCTAGCATCCCCATGTTTAGCAGCGCATTCCAGTTCATGTTTTTGCTTTGCATTCTGGGACTAGTAATCTTGCTTCGCCCACTATAGAATCAGGACTAATTGTCAGTCCCACATGCAGGGCAAAAAATACACAGCACTGGATGAGGCAATAACGCACAAACTTGGAAAAGTTGATAGCTCTGAGTGCAGCAGGTCTCAGGTTACTTCAGATTTGATGAAATGAGGAGCAGGGTGGCATAGGGTGACTGCACAAGCACTCTCAATCCTACACAAGAAAATGACTTATATTTGAACTGAACTTGCCAAAGACAGGCAGTAAACTGGCTCTGGTGCTGCTTATTAAAATAGCATCTGCTTTATCAAGGATGGCTCTCACAATCTTCAAAATTGGAGCGTGTTTAAAATAGGAATAATGCAGAGATTTTCTCGAAACGTTAAATGAAAGTGAAAAATCACGAGTGCCATTGTGACTCAACCTCCATGGAAACCCTCATCCATTTCCTGCGTTGGATGCTATGTTCACATGACAGACACAAAACAAGTACCACTTTTTTTTTTTTGCTGTAATGAGCCATGTGAGCTCTCAAACCAGCTCGCTCCTTGCATAATTCAGCTTGGGCTCACGGTGGAGGAGAAACTCATGGAGTTCTTCCTTATAAAATTCAGTTCCCAGGGAAATGTGAAGAATGAAGCTTTTAGAAATAAATCTATGTGCTTGCAGTGCTTTAAATACTGCTGCATATAATCATAAAATGCTCCTGCGCGTTCGAAGCGTCGCTGTGCAGTTTAATAAGCTGAATAGACACAGCCCTTCCACTGCAGATACAAATATTCCAGGCTCAGACACACCCACACAATATAAGAAAGTCAGCCTGCTGCTTTACTCAGACTTCCGCATGTGTTTAGTCATTTTTAGGTCTATTGCAGAGGTAGATGTTGCTGTCTCACCAGTCTCATGACATTTTACATTTTACGTCCGGCCTAGAGAGAGCTTTAGCAGAGTCGCTAGCCTCATGTATTACAAAAAACATAATCAAATATGATTAGGCATGCGTACCTAGGGACTTTCAGTGCCCTCTTTCTTCATCCACTGACCTGTTCAAGTTATATTCACATTTTGCTTCTCCCATCACAGTTTACAGAATGCTACATTGGCTCTCTTCACTGTGATTGATGCCATTTTGCTCTTGCACATGGTCACATCCACCTAGAAAGTAGGTCATGTCAGTGCCAGGCGTTTGTGGGCCAAATTTCTGCTTTCATTTAATTTTTGTTCTATTTGTGCAGTGCATCATTTTTAGGTCTCGCCTTGGCAGCGCATGCGCTGCATGCGCTGTCTCAGCGAGACTTAAAGTAATCTGTATATTGGCTTCAACTCCGTGTAATTTCTCCTGCCCCTTGCGATTGGTTTAAGTCTGGCATTGCTGTTGTTTTCTTGATTTCTGTTGGCTGTTGATCCTATGGTAACTTCCGTGTAGTCCCGAAGCAGCGGTGCCTAACTACAGTTTTCGTCCGCCTCGCTCGCACTTAATTGCGTGCAGTGTGCCATCTGTTTTTTACCCCTCCCTGACGGACGTGTCAGACCCTGCCGACAAATGTAAGCGCAGGTCGTGGTTGGGGGCGTGGCCCCCCTCCTCTCCCTCCTCGCCTTGTTCAACTTGGTTTACATTCGCGCAATGGCGCTAAGGACATTACCAAGGATGAACTCGGAGATGCTTAAATTGCTTCCTTTTTCAATTTAAAGCGCATGTTTTAACTACGGAATTGAGCGGCGCGCAGGGGTGGGGAGTGTTTTGAGCACGAGCGGCACTGCTTGACCCGGACATCTTTGTCTCTGCGGGGCCAAGAGGTTCTGGCAGCTAGTCTCAGGCAGATTAAGGCTAAGGACAGCGGGTTTATTAAAAGAGTACTTCGTGTTAGCCTCTTACTGGTATCCAAAGTGGAACAGTCAGCCTGCCAAGGTGTCCATTTGCCAGGCTCCCGCCGGACTCTGGGCTGAAGTGTTCGACCGGCTTTCCTTCTCTTTAAACACCGGAGTTTCATAACCTCGTGGCTTTAAATACTAGAGAAGAAATCACTGCACTTTGGAACAACAGAGCTCGGGTAATAAAACGGTAGACAACAAAAGAAGATAGTGACATGATTAACATATATATCGACAATAAGGGTTTTTAAGTTCCATGCAGATGCCGCTTTCTAGGAGCTGTTGTAATGGAGAAGACAGGTCTGCACGTGAAGAGTGATAGCAAACAAACATTATTCAAATAACGGCCACTTTTATTATTTCAATTCTTTGGTACTGGATGGGCAGTGTTTTCTGTTGGCGTTACATATTAGAGGGTAGCGCAAGAAACATGTATTAAAACATGGTAAACAATAGAAACCAAAAAATACTAAATATAAGTATTGCGGGAAGTGTAAAAATTGTTTTCAAGTCTCTGTTCCGAGCTAAATATTTCACATGGGCTGTTCTGCAAGATTTGTTGAAAAACGAGATTTAATTCTTGCAGGAAAACTGGTCTATCCAATGAGAACGAATTATACCCAGGTTTCGATCCACAATACCTCATTTTGCAACAGTTGATGTACAGGAGCAGTGAAAATGATGCGCGTTGCGCGCAGTCAACATTAAATCATTACATATTCTGATATTTTACTCCTCACGAAGTGATACTGTGTACTCTGGGTTCCACACGGATTCTTGGAGCTACGAAGGAGGCCACTTCCCCAGGCAGGATTTTCGCAAAGAAAGTAGATTTGTAGAGATAAACCACTTTAGAGGGTTTATTAATAACCCGATGCGTTTCACAATATGTAAAAAGAATACACATCTCGTACGTAAAGTGACTCCTGGGTCGGGTGAAATGACATTAAACTAGTCTTATCAGGTGTGGACATCACGCCCCCTGTTAGCCGAGCACCGTGGTCAGTTCTGCTCGGAGTGTACTATAATAAACTACTGATATTTGACTTTGCATTATTTACCAATTATGATACATTTATTGCCTAACGATGAAGTGCAGATCAAATATTACGTGTATACTCTTGGTAAGCCTCGCCGACGTAAGAGCGTCCGTACCACTGGCGCCCCATGCACACACAATGAATGGTTCAGCCACAACAGCAGCGGCGCCTAACTACAGTTTTCGTCCGCCTCGCTCGCACTTAATTGCGTGCAGTGTGCCATCTGTTTCTGTATCCGCACCTAGACTCTGCTTCTCCACATCCCGCGCCCCTCCCTCCACATTACTCTGTTTTCAAGGTGTTCAACTCGGTCCTTGCACCCTGCATGGGGTACCCACTAGTTGTTGAAGGGACTGGTGTGTTCTGTAACCACGACCATTTTGTCTTTTTTCACCACTGCCATGCCATTTGCTCTCTCTTTCCTCAGGCAGCCATCTTCCCTCTAACCCTCCTCTTACACCTAAATAAAAATGAAAATGGGACTTCGACCCCTAGCCCAGCCCTGATCTCTTGCAGAGAAACAACAAGCATTTGCAATGCAAAAGGTCTCGCATTTACGCGAGTTTGAGCTATTGGCATTGTAAATGACAATGCCTTTTATTTATATTATGGTTTTTAAAATGTAAATAAAAGGCATTGTCATTTACAAAGCCAATAGCTTAAACTCGCATAAATGCGAGACCTATTGCATTGCAAATGCTTGTTTTGATGTGCCGTTGTGTTATTTGACCTTTTTTTGCAAACATATGACCACCACCTTTAGCCACTTTAAAAAAAAAACTTTTATCCTTTACGTCTATTGCATATATTTGCAAAAAAATATAAATCCAGGCTTGCCAGGGCCAGACAAATTGGATTTGCCAGTGCTTGTTACCTGTGTACCCCAAGCATGGTAGTCCAGAGCTAAACAAAGACAGTTGGCTTATAAAAACAACACTTTGAAGAAACACGTAAGTTAAATTTATTGCACTTGACACAGTGCAATGGAAAAACCAGTGGCAAGAAACACATTCAAATAAAATGCAATAAGGTCATAGATACAACACAGGTTTATGTCTTGTGCACGTGTTTTGTCATTTTTACCTATGCACGTCAACTATGGCAGTCCGGTAGACAGGTAGCTCATGTCACCCGTGGCCATATTATGTAATGTGTGGCCATGTCTCCAGTGTACCACTATTAGGAGAAACATCCGTGCACCAGGAGGGCAGTTGTCATTGACTCATCATTACAGAGTGTTCATGCTAAGTGATACAAGGCACATCTGCACATGGATCTCCTAGCTCTACCGCTATGTGTGACAATGGCGCTCTTTCACAGCGTGCCTGTGACCCCCCCGCCCCCTGTTGTTTGAGGGTGAGTTGGGGAGATAGTGTCTCCACACGTTTCCTGACCCAGTGAGCAGTCACACTCATGGAGACTCCTAACCTCCCATCAACAACCGAGTGCTGGGGTTCTATGACCCACATCAATGCTAACACTCCCCAAGTATGCTGAGTGGGCAGCACCAGGGATCCCTTCAGATTGGTCCATGCACTGGTCCTTAGAGAGTCTCTCCGACATCTTTGTCCCCATTCTGAAGCCCCCTTTTCCTACCACTACAGACTAAGAGTAGCAAAACACCAACCAGGGGAGGGCATACATTGTAAGCCTACTTGAGGGGCTTTTCAGGTATAAATAATAATACAATTGTTGAATGGGAATGACCCCATTGACGTGGGTAACTTTTCTCAAGGAATGTGTCAATTCATGATGTACATATTTGCATTTTTGTATCAATGTTTGTGAAACCTGCTATACTACCAACATTTTCCACTCATGCAGAAGCTGCCATATTTGAGCTGTTTTGCTGCGCGTTCACAGTGTCTGCAAGCTAAGAATATTACCGAATACATTCCATTGTCAAACTTAATGTCTGCATTAACAGATAAGGTATCCGTAAGCTAAAATGTAAAATTATATGAATTTGCTCTGATTTAAAAGGGTTCTGTGCTATCTTTTTTAATTATAAAGAGAACTTTTAATTGCAATTAAGATTTGGTATACTTAGGGCCTGATTTAGAGTTTGGCAAACAGGTTACTCCATCACAACACAACGGATATCCTGTCTGCCTTACTACAAGTGCCATAGGACATAATGCACTTGTAATATGGTTGACTGGATAGGCGTTATGTTTGTGACAGAGTAACCCGGTCATCAAACTATAAATAAAGTCCATAATGACTTACCCCGCAACCTCAAAAACACAAAACCTCCCATTATCTTTGAGTCACTGGGAACTGATCCCCATGGTGCAAGGCCACAGTGGAACATGGAAAAAAGGGAAAAGGAAACAGAATATCTCTGGTGCCCTAGAGCTCCTCAACAAGTATGAAGGATGGAAACCATGTTTAAAAATTTCAGATGTGTGCAAAATATTATGCTAATGCAGCAAGAGCCTTTGATAAGTCTCTAGAGAGCTGATGGAATAGCCAAAGCAAAATAACACTTCTGTGTAAGCAGTGGAAAAAGGACTTTGTGAGAGAGAACCTCAAACCTCAAATTTTGATACACCCCAAAATTTATATCACCCCAAATTTACCTTAGCAATTCCACTCCTTTACCCTTGATCTTGCCATTAAGAACATCCTCCTCAACATCAGGCCCAACATACATTTAGCAGAGTAAAAAGTAAGGGGGTGATTAGGATGGCAGGCGGATCGCCATCGCCAGCCAGGCGGTGGCGATCCGCCCGCCATCCCTACCCGATTTACCCCCCACCATATTATAATGGCGGGGGTACCGCGGCAGACGCAAAATGCGTCCGCTGCTTTTCCGCCGGTCGGCAATCGTTCCGATTGCCGGCCAGGTGGCGCTGGGGCCTGATATGGTGGCGGTGCCTAGCAGGCACCGCCATCCATATTAGGATGTATTGCTGTTAAGGCCTTTCCATGGCGGCGAGGCCACCATGGAAAGGCTGGCGGTGAATCACTCTGGGGGTGGGGGCGTGGGGGGCTACACCTGGGGGGTACCTTTGGTACCCCCCTACATTTCCATGCACAAGGTGGCAGGCACCGCGCGGTGCCTGCCACGTTGTGCATGGAAATGCACGACATGTCATTTGGACATTGCGGCGGGTGCTGCTGTAAGCAGCATCTGCCGCAATGTTAACTTGCGGAATGCGACCGCCAGGGTGGCGGTCGCATCCTAATCAGGGCTGCGGGACCGCAGCATGTCTGGCGGCTGGTCCAGTTTCCACTGGGATAGCGGGCGGACTAAAGTCCGCCCGCCATCCTAATCAGCTCCTAAGTTACTGGGACCACTCAATAGCTGAGTTCTAGATCAGGAAAACGTTAAAGAGTTTTATTAGAAAATCTCAAAAACCAAGTCGTACAGAATAAAGGTTAAATATGCCATAAAGACATAGATGCAGAGTGCATAATTAGAAATCAGAATACTAGGTCTCAAATGAACCCCAGAATCATGAGAGAAACAGAGTCCCTAGCTGCAAGATGTTCAGGAAAATCTCTTAATAAAATATAACTGTCAGATTCATAAAAAACCAGACAGCATCTCTGGTGAAAAAGGGAAAATCTCTGAAATAAACTAGACAGTCTTTAGTAAAAAAGAAAAGTCATTTGGCTCACCTCAGAACCAGAGGATTTTATACACATTTTATGAATAGGTAATAAGCAAAGACTTCAAATTCAGCATGGCATGGCTAGTGATAACACCTTTTAGGCAAATAAAATCTCAAATCATCACAATTATATACCTAATACTAACCTACTTTTATGAAAGGCTCCAGCAGCTTCTGCTCTGCTGCTGTTCGGAGATGCACACCACGTTATGATACATTTATTTAAACAATAACCCATACACCAATGTTTCTTGCCGGGCACATAGGAAATACAGTGGAAGGACCTTGTAAAGAGGACACTTTGGGACACAAAGAAAAGTCCATTCACAATACTTGCACTCTATGAAAAATAATTAGTTACTTTGCAGTGTACTGTTGGTCTGTGAAGACTGCAGGGAGAGAAGACAGGCAGCGGAGCATTGATTGAGATGGGGAATAAGCAGGAGCCAGATGAACAGAACATCAGAACATCATCCATCTTAACAAAAATGACGTCTTTAGTGAACGTGCGACACAACTAAATCACATTAATAAACACACTCGTGAATATCTCATTAAAATTGTTTCACGTACAATGTTATTTTTTCAGCATTTGAGACTATAATTAATCATAAAAATCATTAGTATTCAAAAATGAGTCACCAAATTGTGCATATTAAAAAATGTCCACACCGATTCAACTCAGAATGTTAAATGTTGTTAGGTACCTTCTACAGGGAGCAGCCTCATTTCAGTCCCAATCTAAATGTATTGTTTACTCAATAGTTCCTGTATCGTGCTGCAGGAACTGTTCATATGAGCGCCACCTTGCATTGGGATTGAGAAAATCTGCGCTAACTCAAGAAGGCCTCCACCATTAATGCAGAGTTACTAAAGACCTCTGTGTTGACTCCCTGTGCATAGACTCCGTGTGCATAGACTTCCGTTATCAGGCAAAATCACCCTCAACCGACTTTTTGATCATGGGAGCTACCCAAACTGACCAATTTGTATGCTGAGCTCTGGTGGAGGGCTCGGACCAAATCTTACTTATATTTAGCGATTTGATCTTGAGCATATTGTTGTATGCATGTGATTCAAAATCATAGCAAATCAAGCAACTATTGGCAAACACACATAAAATGCAGTAACCTTACTTAGGTAGAGGAAGATTCAATATACTCTAAATTCACATAGAACTAGGGGCCATATTAGCAAGAAGCTCGTTAAAATTATCGCCGTTTTAGCGGCAGGAAACTGCCGCTAAAGCGGCGATAATGGGCTTAATAATATGCGCTATAGAATTCCAATAGAAGCCCAGGTTAGATGTGCAGGACATCTAACCTGGGCTTCTATTGGAATTCTATAGCGCATATTATCAAGCCCATTATCGCCGATTTAGCGGCAGTTTCCTGCCGCTAAAACGACGATAATTTTAACGCCGTTCTTGCTAATATGGCCCTAGGTGTGGGAAAAATTACGCCGGAGTGATCAGAGTAATTTCAATAATTACACATTACTCTTGTGACTTGAAATTGCTGAAATTATGCAATAATGCCAACATGAGTAAATTAAGAGTTATTTGGGGTCCAAAATCCTACCAAAGGGGCACAAGAACAATGAACTAAGAGAGAGCGCGAGGCTGCTTGTTACTGCAGTTCGTGTTCTGTAGCATTCAGTGTTATTTTCTTAGCGTAAAATGCATTCTCAGGCTCATTTTGGACATGAGGGTACATTTTGCCCTAAGAAAATAGCGTTAAATGCTGGACTACCACCCTCACTTAATTTCGTAAAATCTTATGAGTAATTTTGCAGTAATTACAATGAATCATACATTTATAAAGCGTTGCAAATCACCCATAGGGGTCACTAGGCGCTGAGTAATTGCGCTAGAGAGAATTACGCCAGTTATACCCACCCCTAAGAAACACTTACAGATGTATATATGGTTTTGTTAGTGGGAAACGTTCACTTTGGCCTGCAACAACTTTAAAGCAGCCATCACTTGAATCGCACCACTTTGAACAACCTTTTCCTTTACTCACTCCCCCTAAACATTCACGGGGCATTACTGCAACCACTTTTCCTCACACATGCACCCTAAGCCCAACCCTGTCCCTTATATTAAACTTAAATATCGCCCAAACACCATCCCTAAACTTAATGGTAAACGGCTATTTGAATATAATTAATTACGTTCTAGTGTACATTTCATTTGCAATTACATTTAAATTAAATTCGAACCTATTTATTTATGTACCTTAAAAATCGAAATCCAGATGCAATTATCAATTAGAGGTAGAGTTAAAGGAATGGTAGGTATCACAATAATGGAAATGAAGTGACACGAGGTCGAAGTAGTGGGACTGAATTAACTGGGGTACACCCACTGACGTTAAGCCTACGAGCTATTTTATTGAAAAGGTTCTCGGTATGGTTTATGTGAGTAATTTGTGTGTCGTCCCATTGATAACTTTGTTGGAAGCAAGGTAACTAAGTGAGGTATGTGCTCACCACTGACATCTGCTGCATCAGCATGTTATGTGTTTGAATCCTGGCAAGATTAACTAACTTTCCATTCTACCAACATTGGTCAACTCAGTACCGTTAAATTATGTAATAATGGAAGACACCAAGTACTGAATTCTACACAAAAAACAAGGTAATATTACTATTACTTACTAGCAAACACATACATTAACAATGTATGTAATGTTGTGAAGGTACACATGGAGAGTTCAATTTGAAAATAGCAACCATAGGAGAATAATCCAATATGAGTGTAAATGCCCAGATTCACTTAAAGTGCATAAAACTGCACAACTCTGCGTTGCTTGAAGAGGAAAAAATTGTGCCGCACTGTAAGATGTCATGTACCACACGCCTGCCAAACGTGGAATAAAGGCAAGCAAGAGGTCTTTTATGAGACAAATGCCCATATGTAAGCATCATAAAATATGCAATTTCACAGAAATGATGTTGCCTATAGAAATATAAGGCAATATTCCAACTTCCCATTACACCTGCTTTCAACTGGCCACATAATTCTATGCAAAGTCTCTGTGTGCCCCTTTAGTAGATCTGGCTTTGCATAGAATTCTAGGAGTATTTGTGCGTTTCCTGTCCTATCAAGCTCCTTTGCAACGATTGCCAGTGTTTGGTGCTGAGTGATGCAAAGGCACGTTGCCACCGTCGATCCTGCTGGTTGACTGTTTGCTGTTTTGCTGAGAGGCAAAGCTATGCCATATTCCCGGGCTCTGCTGGGGACTTAATTTCCCATCTCCCCTTGCGCCTGGAATGCGCTGAAAAGCGGGGCGCCTGCCCGCGGCCGGTGTTGCCGCCGTCAATCCTGCTGGTTGCCTGTTTGCTGTTTTGCTGAGGGGAGAAGCCGTGCCATATTACCTGGGGAATTCATTTCCCATCTCCCCTTGTGCCTGGAATCTGATGAAAAGTGCGTCGCCTGCCTGCGGCGCGGGACAAGTGTGGGGACGCGCCCGGGCCTCGCCCGGTCCATGGGCGGGCCCGTCCACGCCCGTCATCGCCTGGAGGAGGCTAGGTTAACTTTTGGGGTCTAACTGTGGTCTGTTCCCTATTAGATTATGGTCAAAAGCAAATCAAGGGCACCCGAGCCGGGCGACTAAATTATTAACACACTGGACTCTTTCCTGACCACAGCAGCGGATGTGCTGTCTAAGGAAATCGAGATAAGAGGGCGTCGCCCCTCCCTAGAAGAGGTAAGACTTCCTATTTTCTCTGATGCTTTGGGATCGGGTCATATAGAACAGTTGAGTATCTACTTAAAACATTCTGCCTGATATTCCACGATCCGATACTCAAATCTTTGCCCTTCCATTGGGTTTTTTCTACAGACCACAAGGGTTCAACCGTAGCTCTCATGTGAGAATCAGCCCCATACCCCTCCCAATCTTTGCAACATTCTGGCTGATTCAAATATGCGTACTAGGAACAGATATGCACCACTGAGCAACCTAGAAGCATGTGATTGACTCCCTGTTCCTCCTTGTAAGCTTCATTTAACTAAATTCCAGGATGCCCCTAGTATACTCCCTACTCAGGAAGACACAGTCAATAAGAATAAAGTTATGACTACCCTAAGTGAATGAATGAATGAATATTAGTTTTATAAAGCGCGAACTTAACCCAGGGGCATCAAGGCGCTGCGGAAAGCAATCAAAAAGAGAGATGACTGTAGAATAGAAAGTTCAGAGGTTAGGACAGGTGAAAAGCCAGGTCTTCAAGGACTTACTGAAATAAGGAATGGGTTTCCAGAGTGGAAATTGGGGAAGGAAGGGAATTCCACAAGTTGGCCCCCAACAGCGAGAAAGCCCTCCCCCATCTAGCCTTCCTCACCCTGGGAACAGTTACTCGGTTCTTGCTTGCGGATCTCAGGTCCTTGCCAGGAAGATATCTTTGAAACATCTTGTTGATACCTTCTGACCCCTTATTGTGGACAGCCTTGTGGACCAGGCACAGAGCCTTGAACACAATTCTCCTCCCCAATGGAAGCCAATGCAGCCTTCTGATGGTAGCTGAGACTGAATGAAATTTGGGAGGCCGATCACCAGTCTAGCAGCAGCATTCTGCACCAATTGCAGTCGATGAAGAAGTCCTTTATTTATTCCCAGGTAAAGGGCATTACAATAGTCCAGCCTCGAAGCCACGAGGGCCACCACAGCCTGTTTCCGTGCAGGCAGGGAGAGAAAACGGAAGATCTTCCTGAGAGTCCGTATCATCCCAAAACAGGTAGAGACAGTTCTATTTATTTGAGAACCCAGGGAAAGAGAGGATTCCACAATAATGCCTAAATTCTTGGCACTAAGGGAGGGGCGGGGGCAGGGTCCAAGGGAGTCAGGCCACCAGGCCTCCGACCAGATCTCCCTCTTGTCTCCAAAGATTAGGACCTCCGTTTTGTCCCCATTGAGTCTTAAGTAGTTCTCAACCATCCATGCAGCCACCGCCCGCATGCAGTTTTTAAAATTAAGTGCTGAGGCTGAGACATTCTCAGTGATAGAAATCAGAATCTGAGTGTCATCAGCATAGGAAAGCACTTCAAGGCCAAAAGATCTTACCAGAGTAGCGAGCGGGGCTACATAGATATTAAAGAGGGTGGGACTCAATGAGGAACCCTGGGGGACTCCACAAAACAATTGTTTAGGGGCAGAAAGAAATTGGCCCATCTTAACTCTTTGCGAGCGATTCAAAAGGAATGATGAAAGCAGATTCAGTGCGGAACCCTCTATTCCAAATTCCCGAAGCCTGCCAATCAGCCTACAGGGAGAAATCGTATCGAAGGCTGCTGTCAGATCCAGGAGTATCAGTAGAGTGGTATGGCCAGCATCAACCTGTTGTCGGATGTTATTAAAGACAACAGTTAATGCCGTCTCCGTACTGTGTACACTCCTGAAACCATGCTGCGAGCCATCGAGCAGTTGGTGTTCCTCCAAGTAAGAACTGAGATGGCGGTTAAGATGTTTTTCCAAGATCTTAGCCGGAACAGGCAGCAGTGAAATGGGCCGATAGTTTTTTAATTCTGTCGGGTCAAGAGAGGCCTTCTTTAGCAGAGGTTTTACCACCGCCATTAAGTATAATTTCCTGGAACATTGCGGGTTATAATCAGAAGAAGAGTAATCATGATTGGCTATCCCCTGTTTCAGAATATGAAATTCTTTGTTTCCAAGAAACATGGGAGGCCACGCAGATCCATATTAATGGGTATTGTGCCTTCCAGTCAAATGCAGTGCCATCTAGAGCAGGTCGCCAAAGAGGAGGTTTGGTTACACTAATAGCTAGCACAGCCAGGATCAAATTAATTTCATTTTTAAATACCTCACCTTATTATCACATTCTTTTAAGCGAAGGACAAAAGGGGAGGGACTGGCTCTTAATCAACTTCTATAACAATTACTTTGCAGGAAGTATGGCCTCAGTTATAGAGAGAATTGCGAAGGATATTGGCCAACTAATGAAAACCCACTGTTGACCTCTTGATATTATATGGTTGAGCGATTTAAACTCCCATTGCTGCAGTAAAGCAGACTCTGGGGTGAGTCGGCTGGTCGAGGATTTAGGGGACCCAATATACTATTTCTGTCATAATGATTATGGTAATGCACTAAACAGACTACTAGTGATTAATAAACTTGTGGTAACTAACTCAATTGACACTAATACGGGCCAACTAGAATACACATTCTCCTCTCGGCCTCATAACTTGACTATCGATTACATCTTGGTCTCTGAACCCATTAGAAATCAGATATCTCATACTGAGACCAAATTCTACTCATTCAGTGATCATGCCGCGATCACCTTTCAAATGTTCTGGGCTTCTAGTAATACCTCTCAGAGAAAATGATTCCCAAAGCCTCTGATTGCAAGGAAAAATGGAACAGTGCTGAAATGGGGAAAATAGATCCGCCTAAATTTATAGTATTGTTCCAAAGATGACCAAGGAAATTTTTATTTGCATGCAATCCCTTCCATTGACCGATGAAATTTTGCAAGCATTCGAATGAATCCTAGCTGAAATCCATAACTATATATACCGTCCATGCGCCTCCAAGGCGCCAGCAGTAATTTGATGGTTTGACAATGCCTGTTCGAAGGCACTGAAGAAGGTCCATTCTGCCCTAAGAGAAAAACCAAGAGATGTGGTCTTGGTAAAAGTGCTGTGTTTTTCGTATAAAGCAGCAAAAGCTAATAGGTTGAGGGTTCTAAAAGAGGAGACTTGGGACAAACTTTCCCAGACAGCAGTTCTAAAGAACAGTACGGACTTTTGGAACATAATCAACACCCCATTCCTCAAAGACGATTCAGAAACTACCACCGACTCATATGTCACTGAGGAGGCTTGGGTGACCCATTTTGCAGAGGTCTTTGGGCAGCCAAGCAAGGCCGCATCATTGCCATCAGGCCCACGGGCGATTGTATCTGATGAATATCTATGCTTCCGTTTGGACAAAGTGAAAACCGCCCTGAGCCAATATAGTCCATCAACAGCACCTGGCCCCGATGGGGTACCAATAGATTTCTTTTTAAACAACCAAGAGTTCTTTTATTTATTTTTATTTTTTATTTTTTATTAAACATAAAACAATTACAGTACATACATTACTTGGACAGCTTCATACTTATACACTCTGTACACTAATATGAAGTACATGACAGGTTCAAAAGTAGCATAGCGGATATAAGTCTGCATTGAATTGTTCTCGTATATTAACTGTTCATTATACGTCTATCAGCAGCATTTAGAATTGAAACTTAATGCTTCAAACCAACTGTGTGTTTTTCCTGTATCGTATTCACTCGAGGTCCACGCATATCTAGCACGCATTAACATGGCTCTGTTTTACTGATGATGTCTACAGGGTGCGCGAGGAGATATGTTTTAAGGGGGTCCCATATATCTCTGGGGCATGAAGCCAGCGGGAGCAGTTCAGCATAAGTAAGTGTTTGATCCTGCCAGAATATCATGTCTTTGATCCAATCTTTGAACTTGGGAGCTCTGCCTCGTCCCCATCTACATGCTACTCTCCGTTTGGCTAACAAGAATCCCAAAGATACAAAGCTCCTATAACCAGCGTCGATGTTCTCCGTGTAGCCCAGCAAAGCCACTAAGGGTAAAGTTGGAATTAAAGGCGAGGACATCTGTCCTAATGCCAAGAACACCTGCCGCCAATATTCCTTTATGTTAGTGCATTCCCAGGCAAGATGTAGAAAATCTGCCTTCTCTTTCCCACATCTGTCGCATTTGTCATTATCTCGCAGTTTATATTTATGCATTTTAACAGGAGTGTAATAAGTGCGGTGCAAAAATTTATAATGCGTGATGCGTAGGCGACTACTGGAAGATACGTGTTCTGTCTGTGCACAGCAATAAGACGACTGTTTGTCCGTTATTTCCTGCCCAATGTCTGCTGCCCATCTTTCCCGTGCAGCGCATTTTTCTGGGGTCTGATTAATATATATGCTGTGATATAGTGTAGATACTACGTGTGCAGCCGTTTCACTTCGCAATATCATATGTAGCGGAGTTAATTCTTGTAGTTCGTGTGGATATGAGGGTGTATATTCTTTTATACTTTGTCTCAATATAACATATAAGAAGATGTCCATAGGTGAGGGTGTCGTTTTAGTGAACATCTGCTGCAATGTGCGGAACTTTCCATTTAAATACAGATCACCCCAGCATGTTATGTCAAACTTCACTTTAGTTTTTTTTAAAGGCTCCCTCCTGTAATGCCAGCATCTTTGGATGATACACTAGAGAAAGTAGAGGTGAGTACAGCATGGGGGTTTGCATACGTCTGGCTATACGTTGCCAAGCTTTCACCGTACATGCAACTGATGTAGGGTCTGTTTCCCGAGGTCCAGGTATGCTCAATATGGCACCTTCCAAATGTATAGGGTCTGCAAGCCATTGTTCTACTGCCACTTCCGGCATGTATTTAGGAGGATGAAAACAGTAGTGTGCGTAATGAGCTTGCGCACAAATACAATACAATTCTAGATTGGGGACGTCGAACCCCCCCTGTGAATAAGACCTAGTAAGTATATCCCATTTCAGCCTGAGTTGTTTGCCGCCCCATGTAAGCCTAATCATTTCTGTGCGTAGCGCTGTGAAGAAGTGTCTGACGGGGTCATATGGGATATTCATAAATAAGTATAGAAGTTTGGGTAGGATAACCATTTTTATGAGAGAAGTACGTCCCGCAATAGACAATGGGAGATAGATCCATCTCGTGACGCAACTAGTGATGTTTTCTAAGGCTCTGCCATAGTTTAAGCGCATCAGTTCGGCGCGGTCAGTAGTAATGTATATTCCTAAGTATTTCACCTCTGTGTCACACCATTCTATTGGGAAGTCTGGAGTAAATGGTGTCGCGGATGCAGTAAGTGGAAAAATCAGGGAATTCCCCCAATTTATGTGTATTCCGGAAAGTTCCCCAAACCGGACAAATTCTCTCAGTATGGGGTTTAGGTTCTGCTGGGGGTTTCTGAGATAAAGGGTAATATCATCTGCGTATAGTGAGATGAGTATTGGACACGTTTGGCAGCGCAGAGCTTTATCTTGATGGTGCTGTCTTATTTTGGCCGCAAGAGGCTCAATCGCGAGCACAAAAAGTAGGGGGGAATGCGGACACCCTTGTCACGTGCCACGTTTAACAGAAAAAGGTAATGAAGTCTGACCATTAATTAGAACCTTGGCTACAAGGGAGGTATATAGCAGGCGTATCCATGCCAGGAATCCTATAGGTAAGCCCATGCACTGCAGTATGGCAAATAAATAGTCTCATTCGACCGAGTCAAAGGCCTTCGTGTCATCTAGGAAGACCGCCACGAGTGCCAATTGGGGGTCTACATTTTGCAGTATAGAGAATAGTGTACGGAGAGTGTGAGATGTCGCTCTCCCCGGAATGAATCCGGCCTGGTCAGGCAACACTAATTTCTCCATAAGTAGGCTTAATCTATTAGCCAATATTTTGGCGAGAATTTTTGCATCGTTATTGATCAAGGAGAGCGGCCTATAGGAGTCGCATATGTCTGCAGGTTTACCAGGTTTTAGGAGTGATGTAATAAGAGCCTCTCTCATAGAACACGGAAGAACACCTGCTTCTTGGGCTTTTTCATAAACCTATTTTAATATAGGAATCAGTTGATCAATGTATGTTTTGTAAAAGTCTATCGGGAGACCATCTGACCCTGGGGCTTTTCCCGACCTCATTTGCATGATTGCGGCACGTATTTCATCTTCCTCGAGAGGTGCTGTTAGGAATTCCCTCTGTGTGTTCCCGAGCCAGCCAATGGCTACATCCCTCAGATAGCTAGATAGGTCGGGTGATTGCTGCCTGCGAGTGCTATATAAGTTGGTATAATACGCGGAAAAAATGTTAAGGATATCGTTACTATCTCTATACTGTGTCCCATCATCATCTGAAATCTCCATCACGTAACTGGAGAAACGGGGTTTGCGAATTACCTCCGCTAAGGCCTTACCTGGCCGCTCTCCTTCTCCGTACTTACACGCCACAAAATATTTCCCTCTGAAACAGGTTTCCCTTTCAGCAGTATTTTTATACTCTGAGAGTTTATCGCTGAACGCTACCTGAAGTGTTCCGTTTGTGTCATTTCCCATCTCACTTTCCAACTTCTTTAGCTCCCCTTCTAGCTGTCGCAGATTTCGTCTGATGTCTCGCAAGACCCCAAAGCTCTTGGCGATGCAGGAACCCCGCATTGTGACCTTAAAGGCCTCCCAGACTGTGCCTATATGTGTAACTGAACCCACATTCCTTTGAAAAAAGTCTGTGATTTCTTGTCCCAGCTCGGCCTGAAAAGCGGTATCTAACAAAGCCTCTGGAACAAGTTTCCAGTTCCTAGAAGTAGTGATCAGCGCCGGAGGGGATATCGTCTAGCGGACCGGGGCGTGATCGGAGTAAGTTCTAGCTAAGTGTTCTGCATTAACTATCCATGGGCCCACGCCTCGTGTCACTACCCAGTAGTCTAGCCTAGCCCACGTTGAGTGCATCGCTGTGTAATGTGTGCCTTCCTGTTGTACAGGGTGAATGTGCCTCCATGCATCCAGAAGGCCATTGTCAGAAAACATATCTAACAGTATGCCGTGCGTTTTGGTATAATGATTTGGAAGAGGATTGGATCTGTCGCTGATTGGATTTAGTGCTGTGTTAAAATCCCCTCCCCATATTATATGTGTGGAGCCTAATTCAAGGATTTTTCCCCATAATACAGTGTAGAATTCCGGGTCATCTACGTTTGGCCCATAGCAGCACACCAGTGTAACAGAGTGCGATCCCAACCGGCCCCACATCATACAGTACCTCCCCTTTGAATCATAACTCATACCTCCTGGGGTGTATGGAGTGTTTTTCTTAATAAGGATCCCCGTACCTCTGGAGTATGTAGAGTAAGAGGATAAAACTCTATGCGCTGCCCATTTGCTGGCAAACGTGGGAGTGTGGCGTGGATCAAAGTGCGTTTCCTGAAGCATGGCGATGTGAATATGGTGTCTATCCAAATATGCCACTATTTGTCTACGTTTACGGGGGTCTCCCAGACCTCTAACATTCCATGTCAAAAGTTGAATTTTCAATGCCACAGTGTCTTGAGCCATAAACCAAACATCACATATTCCCTGTAGTGTTTTCTAGACCCATTCATTGCTGCCTATTTTCTGCTGTACATGTATCATTAAGTCTGCCCGTTTCGTAGCATATCTTATTTGAAAATTAATACCAGCACCATAGCGATGTCTTTTTCAACTGTTGCATTCCGCAGTGCACCACCTGGGAGGCAATCGTCCGGCACAGTGGCACCACCCTAAACTCAAGCGGGAAGGGAGGATGGACCTCCGCTTTTGCATCTTCATGGCTGTTTGAAGTGTGAGGCTTGTTTTCCTTAAGTTTTAGTCCGATGTTGGAGACGAAGATCTGGATCTTTTTTCTTGCATTGTTCGTTGTGAAGTTTGTTGTTTGACACGCTTGAGGAAGTCCTCCACTTGCTGCGCATTAATAAACAAGTGTTGCTTACCCTGATATGTAACTCGCAGGCGTGCTGGGTACATTAAAGCATGGTCAATTTGTGCCTGACAAAGTTTCTGCTTATCTGGGATGAATTTACATCTCGCCTCTTGAACTGCAGATGTAAAATCAGGGTATATGGTAAAATCATTGCCCTCAAAACTCAAATGTCTTTTTTCCCGAGCCAGTTTCAGAGCTGCATCGCGGTCACGAAAATTGAGTTAGCGTGCGATAATCGGTCGAGGATTACTTCCTGGGGGAGGTCTAGGGCCCAGTGATCGATGTGCTCTCTCTATCGTCATCTGAGAGGAAAAAGCATCAGCGCCGAACGTTTCCCACAGCAGACGTTCGATAAAATCTTCCATACGACCAGTGTTCGTGCTTTCCGGAATACCAACTACGCGTATATTGTTGCGCCTACTACGCGCTTCTAAATCCTCATTTTTTGCAGCAGTTACTTTGAGGATCTTATCCATCTGAGCTACTTGTTTTTGCATTGCAATCGTGGTATCTTCATTGTCCGATATTCGCCGCTCCGTCTTTTGATCCATTCGTCATGCTTGTCAAGTTTATGAACTATGGTGTCCATGCGAGTTGTCATTGAGTCCATTTTGCTTTCTATTGAGGTAAGGCTGTGTTGCATAGCGAGCAGGAGACTTTTTACATCATCCTCCTGGGATGTTGTTTGTTCTTGTGTGCGTTCTGAACTTACGTGGTCTTGTTCATCGGAGCTGGAGCGTGTGGCAGCCTTTCTAGCTTCGAAGGGCAGCTTGGACTGTCTGCCATCTGGTTTCCCCATGTCGAACCGAGTACGGAGCAGCTATGCCAGTCCGGCCCAGAAATACACTTGGTAGGTCGCTTCGTTGTTGTGTGAAAGGCACCGCAGTTCTCTGACTTAAGACGATATCACAGTGCGTCTATCTGCCTCTGCAATGTTGTCACTCAGTTGATAGGGGTCATGCTGCTCTGTAGGTCAACTATCAGCATTGACCGTGGCCGTAGGTATCAGAGGTGGTCTTCAGAGCAACAAGGATGTGTTGCGTCCCTGCCACAGTCTTGCGGCCACAACTATTCGTGTAATGCGTGAATGTACGTGATATGGTTCATTCACCCTGTCAAGGTTTTCCTCTACGTTCCATTATGCGTGCAGGTGCTGGTCTATTATACAACACGTGCGCCTTCCTTGCTATGGCAAAAATTCCAATATGTCGACGCATGCAGCGCTTAAATGTTGCAGGCCCGGCGCCTCAAATTTCCCTGCTCCGTTACAGCAGGGTGATCTCTGCGGAGAAAAGAAAAAATGTGTTTCTTTATGTTGGCGCCAAGCTGATGAGAGGATATCACGTTGCGCTGCAGGCGTGCTATCTGCCACAACAATGGCCGATGATATCGTGGAGACTATGGGGTGCAGATCAGATCATGTGCGCTAATACCCTGCTCTCTTGTGCTCACATATTTAGTGCCTGATGCCCCTTTGTCTCTTGGAGATCTTACAGTGCGCTGGGGTGCCTCGATGGCCACAGTACCAGCGCAGTTGCTCTTGTTGGGGCCTCCTTGTTCCCTGATCTCGTTTCTGTTAGTGCTTTTTGGGGGGGGGGGTTTCTTTTTTTTTTCTTCAAAAAAACATTGCCGTCTGCCCCCACGATAAGCTGAAATGCGGAAGCATGCACTGCGAGGGGTCGCCGCCGATCTTACTTTAACACAGCTATGCTGTTTTATACAGGTCTCACATTGACAGTATCCTTCTCCTTCTTTCTCTATAGATGTCCCTATATCATTAGGTCCTGGAGAGACCCCTCATTGCATTAGGGGTTGAAACGCCGTCGACAAAAGCAAAGCGAACCATTTTCCAAGCTCCTATTATTATATAAGGACGCTGTTTTCATTATTCATTTCTTCTGATGGTCGACTTTTATAAATGTTGGAAACCAATTGTACATGTCACAAATATGTCACTACTATTTTTTTAGGTTCCATGTTCACTGGGGACACTTTTGCACTGTTGTCTTGAAAAAACTGTAATTAGATTTACATAAAGAACTAATGTTATTACTGAATATTGAGTTGTATATGGTTTTTCTCCTTCTGATATTGACGTAACCCTTACCTGCATTGTGATTGCGCACATTAGTATTACATCCTTTTACATTTTCTCACAGGAACCGCTGTTTCTGTTTATAAAATACTTACCCTGGTTCCTTGTGAGTAGGGTCTCCCTTGTCTCTTGTTTTCGATCTTACTTGTAAGGCGGGTTATGCCGCCTTGTCAGCAATGAGTCCGGAACGGCCCAGTCACCACATGGGATCCTCGAAGCTCGAGTGATGACGGAGGCCGATCTCCCTTCCAGCGGCGCTCACAGCGATCTCAGCGCTGATAGATCAGTGATGCGCGGCCGTGTTCAGGCGACCCTCTCTGTAGCCAAAAGGGAATCGATAAATGGCAGAGAGTTTCGCGGGCAATCAGCTCATGTTTTTTAGTCGTTCCTTCATCTGCGGGCAGGATAAAAGGCCGGATTATGCTGCCGGGCAGCAAGAGCCTCACTGTAGTGCGGCCATCTTGGTCGTGCGCCACCTAGCGTCCCCTAAACAACCAAGAGTTATGGGCCCCACTTCTCACTAACTTCTTTAATGTCATAGCCCAAGTAGGTGTTCCTTCCTCCTGGAAAAAGACAGTTATTATACCAATTTTTAAAAAGGGGGATAAGGCATCACCAAAAAATTGCAGACCAATATCGCCACTGGATAGCACGGCAAAATTAATGGTCTGCTTGCTCCTGAACTGGCCAGAGGTCTGGGCTCAAGAAAGGAGCATTCGATAACGCACCCAGTATGGCTTCAGAAAGGGAAAAGGGACGATTGATCAGTGCCTTAACATAAATCTATTAATTGCCAAATATACTGTGGTTAAGGGAGGCCAGCTCTACATGGCCTTTATGGACTTGTCAGCTGCCTTCGATTGCGTGGCCCATGTGAAATTATGGTCTATAATGGAAGGCATTGGCATAGAGAAACCTATAATCGACTTTATTCATGAGATGTATTCTGGCGCCAAGGCCTGTGTCCGTTACGGAAGAGAGGGCGAAAGTACTAGACCCTTTGGAATTACTCGTGGTGTTAGGCAAGGGTGTGTACTCGCCCCTTTCCTATATTCACTATATACAAACAGCGTGGAAGCTGCCCTGGCCGAGTCCATTATCGATGTACCTATTATTAATTCTACTCCAGTGCCCTTACTTCTCTATGCAGATGATGTGGTCTTGCTGGGCCGGACTGACAATGCTCTCCAGATTCTGACAGAGGCGTATACTAGGTTGATGAAAAACCTAGAGCTTAGGGTAAATGAAGCTAAGTCCTTAATGCTTGTGGCAGGAGAGAGACCAAAATAAATCCCTACATTGAATATAGAAGGGAGGAAATTGGAGATGGTGGATTATTTTTGTTATCTAGGGATACTATTTGACTCCAAAAATACATGGCAAAATATGGTGGCTAATAGAGGGATATTGATGGAAAGAAGCATAGGGGCTTTATTTAGGTTCATAAAAAGGCTTGGGTCTAAACCAAGTGACGTAATTAAAAAAATATATGAAGCTAAAATGACTTTTGTTGACACCTATGGGGCAGCTGTGTGGGGAACTACTAGTATGTCAGTTTTGCAAGAAATTGAGAATCGCTTTTGGAACCATTTGTTAGACGTTCCTAAAACTTGTTCCTCCAATAATTGTCACCTTGAACTGGACGTTCCGTTTATTACGGACCAGATCGGTTCCACTCCTCCCCTTTTGTGGCACTCAGTGTGGAGAAGGGAAGAGCTGAAGCTCACACAAGAAATTTTGAGAGATACCCTAAAGCTTGAGGGCTCATCTAAAGTAAAGTGGCTCCATTTTGTTAAGAATAGTCTGTATACTATAGGTCAGGCCAATTTATTCGATGATCCGACCACATGTAGGTCCATCTCAAGGACCGAACTGAAAGAACTACTGCTGGTAAAGCAGAGGAGAGTAAGATGGGAGTCAAATCGTGCCAAGTCCACGGTTAAACTATACCTCTTAGCACCAAGTATAAACTTAGTTGACCCTACGTATATAACTTTTGTGGCGACTCCCAAGCATAGATACCTTTTAACAAGGTTTCGGTTGAACTACATTCCCTTTATGCTGGGTTATCCCTCTAACACATACTTCATGGATGCCCTTACTGTTTGTACATGTGACTGCCATTCTTCACTATGTGATCTACATCTCCTATTCTTCTGCAGCTTGTATTGGGAGGAAAGGAAGATGTTTATTTCTCCTTTAATGTATAGACTCAAATTCAGACAATGTCGACCAGCCTTATATTTTTTAAAGCTATTAGCTGCCCCTTTTACTTGTTATTGTCTGGCTTCTTTTCTTCAGTGCGCTTTAAAAAGGAGGAAACAGAATACGTAATGTGTGATAATATGAGCATGATTTTAACCTCCCTTATGTGTCTTATTGTCTGATTTTAAATGCATGAGTACTTCATTATGAAGTCTTAAGTGGCCCAATTTTATTCCTAATTATATTTTTATGTAATTTTACGATTGGTATTTTTAATTTCATTGTACATAGTACACGTTTTATGCCATTCTTTTTGTATTGGCAAAATAAAGTGATTATGATGATGATGAAAGGCATTTGTCACTGTACCTTTGTCAAATTTTTGCACAGAATAATCTTATATGAAAATTGATTTTCACTGTCACATTTGCGTAGCATTGCTGCACTTCATTGCAAAAAGTGGCTTAGTATTGCATGATCCCCCACGTTAAGCCATAGTAAATATGTGCCATCGTTAATACAAGATAGGGAGCCATAATTTGCTGAAATAAACGAGTAGGCAGTGACGTTGGCTTAATTACTCACTAAAAAAAACAGCAAGATCTCTCTGAGAAATATCTTTCTTAAACATGTTGTTGTCTTTCAATAGGGACATAAATAACAAAAAATAATAAGTACTTACATAGCCAGTGCGTAGTTATGGTTGGGTCAGGCTTTCCACTGAAAAGCCATTTTTTTGCAAATAACTTTGGTGCTGTTCAACGCATCTTCACAAAATGTTCCAAAACTATATCCATTTTGGGGTCTTCATTGTGAGTTTCATGCAGATCAATTAAGTGTATATTCATCAGTACTTTTTGAGAAATCAGCATTTAAAAAGTGTCTCAAACTGGGCATGAAGAGTTAACATTTACAGATATCTGGCAGTAGCAGGCGGTGTCTCGATAGAGTGGCGGGCGGGAGGAAAAAGGGGTGGATGGACAGATGACGAGACAAAGAAAAACAAAAAAAACTACTTACCTGCCGCATCGCCGCATTGCGCTCCTCTCCACTGCAGACACAGGCTCCCAAAGTCCACTGCAGCCAATCCTGACGCTGCTTTCATGCTGCTGGAAGCATGAAAGCAGCAGCATGAGTGGCCTGAGTGCCCTCGATTTGAGCTCCCAGTTAGACTGGGACCCTGTGCCTGCGCTCTCCACCCGGCAACGCAGCTCGGGTTGGAGAGAGCTTCAGTGCGCATGACGGTTTGGCTGTCCTGAGGTGGCCGATCAAACCGTCATGCGCACTGATAACAGTGCAAAACACTCCCCCTAGTGCCTGTAATCCCCTGGCCCCGCCCCCAAGCCTTGGCTCTGAGAGTAAAAATAAAAAGATAATAAACAAGTGTTGGAAACGGGGTAGCGTGGTGCAGAGCGGGAAGGCTAAACTAGGAGCATTGTGTGAAGCATCCGCACAGACCACACAGGCGAAACACCAGGCACACCACAAAAAGGAGACCACACTAGGCTGTTATGTAAAAACAAGTTTCTTTATCTAATTTAAATCAGCAGTAGATGGGGCAGTTAATCTCAGTGCAGCAACAAACTCAGGTCACTGTAAAACGTGAGGAATTCATGCAAGTACATCAAGGCCTTAAACTTTCATATAAGCGATAAGGCATTAGCATCATGTGTCTCAAAACAGGTAACACTGCAGGTACTGCAGGGCTAATATGAGCCTAGACAACAGCCTATCCAGGCACATTCAATTAACCGGAGAATAGAGGCAGGTATGCACAAAACGCTGTAGGTGATGACTTGCAGGTGATAACAGGGGCAGGTAATATCATTCAACATGGGAAACATTTGCTAATCAACGTGGTGACTTTAGGTAAAGTAGAAGATCAGGCTTCAGCAAGTAGCATTCAACATAGGTACAGTTAGCTCAGAGCAAGTACCTCAATGAGGCTCAATGCATGTAGGTACATTCAATCCTATAGCGACCTTTAAAGCAGGTAGGCCTTCCACTGAGGCTGAATACATTTAGGCAGAGTCAATCCAGTATAGACCTGGCTACAGGAAAGCAATGAGCAGGGGAAACATTTCCTATTTCCTTTCGTTAGGACAACATCCCTGGTGGGCATTCAACATCAAGGTAAACTAGTTTGCATAAACCCACGTTTCTCAACACCCCAGGATCAACAATTAGGGGCAGGAACCCGATTAGCATAGGAGCATGAGTATTCGTCAGAACACCAACCGCCTAACCACATCAGATTGGGGCGTAAAACATCTGAGAATGGAGGCATAAACACATTGGCATAACACAGGGGATATACCCCCAGAACATCATGGCCTTCCACCTAGCCCTGTCCAAGGACGTTGCAGCTGCCCACTGTCCTGCGGGGCAGCTGAGTAAAGTAAATCAGGCCAGTCAACGCCGTTACCGTGGGAGCCCCTTCCTCCGGGAGGTAATAATGGTCTGTCCCCCTCGGTGCAGTTGCCCGCGCTATCGCGGTGCAACTGTGAAGTGCGGCCGGTCACTAGCACCACTGGGTGTAGGGGTGAGCCCCTCTCCGGGACTAGGGAATGAAGAAAGATGCCCCCAAAAAGAAAGTACCGGCCAGTAAGGGGGGCCTGAGGCTAGAAAAAGGCCTCAATGTTGCAGCGACCCGCCACTGCGGCGTCACTGTGTAGCCCCCGGGACACTGTGGCCCAGTCCGTGGGGAAGCCCCACGGGGGCTTCCAAATGGATCGGGCTGCACGTTGCAGCTGCCCACTGACAGGCGGGGCAGCTGGAGAAACGAGGCCACACGGCCTTCTGAGCAGGGCCACAGGGGGGGCGGGCAACGACAATGTGCCCCGTTGCCCCCTCGACAATCAGTCCCCCAATGAGCCCCACACTCACCGGGACTCTCGGTTGGCCTCCTTCTAGCAGGGGACAGGCACCGGTCTGTGCCTCAACAGTCCCCTGCTCTCCTCACCAGCGCTGGTCACGAGGCGTCTTCTCCTCTTCGCCCGGGCCCCCTCCTGGGACCTGGGACTTCAACGCGGAGCCCGCTGGGCTCCAGAAGACTTAGGCTGCACGCGGGGCTCTCCCCAGCTCCCGGGGAGCCCCGCCTCCACGGAGCGACGTCTCCGTTGTCATTCGCGCTGGCCAGCGCGGGGTAGGCTCCCGCCAGGCTTCTTCTTCCGGCGCCTCTCCTCACTTCACCCGGGCCCCCCTCCTGGGACCCGGGACTGGAATTTGGAGCCCGCGAGGCTCCGGACCTCCCGCTTCCGCCTCCGGCCGGCCAGCCACACCTCCAACCAGGCGCAGTCCTGCCTGGCTTCCGGGTCGCTGCGAGCAGCGCAGCGGCCCAGGGTTTTATCGACGCCCGGGTTGCGGCGGTGAGCCTGGGCGGATTCAGGGCACGGGGTAGGCTCCCGCTGCCCCTCCCCACAAGTCGCTCTCCTCGGCAGCACCCCAAGGCGGCACAAGAGCGGGGTAGGCACCCACTAAACTCGGGCAATTGCGGCTCGGCCGCGGCGGTGATCCTGGGCAGCTCTGGAAGTGCGGGGTGGGCTCCCGCCTCCAGTTGACCACCACCCGCTCCTCGGGGCAGCGCACATGCGGGGTGGGCTCCCGCTGACCCCAAATACGTGTCCACAAGCGGGGTGGGCTCCCGCTGACTTCAGGAGCGTAAGGGGGGGGATCCCACACGCTGGGATTCCCTTGCACCACGTTGGCAGCACTGCGCTGCAGGTCACCAGCTCCACTCCTCGCCTGGGCACAGGAGATGCAGCACTCCCAAGGCGCTAGATCCCACCAGGGCTTCAGGGCCACACGGCAACGCTCTTCTCCCCCCTGGACAGGGGCTGTATAGCTCTTCTTTTCCCCTGGCACTCCACAGGTAGCACTCACGAGGCGCTAGGGGGCCAGGGCTTCAGGGATGACAGGATAGCGCTCCCCAGGTGCTGGATTCCGGGCGGTAGGAGAGCAGGCCAACAATACTGGGTCAGATCAACGGGCAGTGGGTACTCATCGGAACAGGACCGCAGCTCCTAGAAGCAGTCATCCCCCATAACGTGGTACTCCTCCTGTCATGGCAGTCTACACTCCAGTAAGGGGCTCTCACTGGCCCTGTGGACGGTGGAGGGGTGCAGATGGGCACAGGGGCCAGCACACAGGCCCAATGTGGCGGTACCTCCTGGCAGAGTGTCCCCTCTCAATCAGTCCACGCTCCGCACTGTCCCTGTTAGAGCACATGCGCAGCCCAGCCCCCCTATATATCCCCCTCACCCCACCTCCCAGAAAGGGCTGGAAGCTTCCCGAAGGTTCCCTGGGAAACCGGTCCAAACTGGTTCAGGGGGAGGAGTAGAGCACCCTCGGTGCGAAGTTTCCCTCCAAAAGCAGGGGGCGCTGGGAAACAAACCACTAGACTGCCAACCCACCTCAGTCAGGCGTCACATGGGCAGGCAGGCATGGCGTCCATTTTAACAGTAACCTTTTTCCACAGTGCTTTTCTAAGATGGCGGAAATAACGGTGTGTACAACATTGCACAGCATTTATTATTTTCTGTCCAGACACACCATGTTTTATTCTTACAAAAGCGAAAAAATTCAGGGCAAAAGGGCCAAGTCCAACAACAAGGGTTTAATATTGTCTCATTTTTCATTTTTTGGGCTGCTGGCAGGGGAGTGCGACGCTCCTTCGCCATAGCAGAGGAGCCGCCATTGATATCTAGACTCTTAATTCACAGATTCACAGAGCTCTGTGAATCTTAAAATTGAAAAAAATACTGTAATTCCAATGGATGGCGGAACTCCTTTTCCTGTCATATATTTTGGTTCCATGAACCCGGAGTCGGGTTTCAGAACTGAAGACACAGCTGCCAGTACAGAATGCGTAAAATTAGTCACCGTTTCCTGAAAAAATGATTGAAATGGCTCATAAAGGGGCAGGGTAAGTATGCCCTGACACCTAAGCCCTTGTGGGGCGCAGAGGGACTGTGAGGTTTATGCTGGGTTTATGCTCCCTGTTAGGTTTACTAGGAGCCACCACCCAGTTTTGGGAACCACAAAGCCTGAATTATTTTTTTTTTAAAAAGGAAGCAGGGCCATGTCATAGACCAGACCATGGGGGCAATTTACTATGATTTTCTGCAGCGTTTGCATCACAAAAGTGATGCAAATCGGCGCAAAATCTTTTTTTCACGATTTACTTTCCAGCCTTAAACTGGTTTAGCACTGGAAATAACATGAAAATAATGTGTGCTGCACTGCACAGCACGCATACAAAGAGGGAAAAGTGAGTCTCAGCATAGTATTTTGTACTGGAAGGGAACCATTCCAGTACAAAACCTATGCGAGACTCACAGAGACACCCTTGCACGCTGGCGCAATGGTGTCTCTGTGGCGCAGCTGATTTCAGCGCTGGTGCTAGGGAGAGGGGAGGAGAGTGCCTTATTTTAGTACATTTAGCGCTCTGCTCCTCTCGCCTCTTCACACAACGCAGCGCAGCATTTATGGCTGCTGCACTGCACTGTGTAAAAAAGTAGTAAATCTCCCCCTCTGTGTCCCTACTCCACTGTGTGCAGCCAAAGGCCATGCTAATGACCAGACGGGGTTGGTCTTATGGAGCATGGCTGCATGGGCCACTACAATTGCTTGTAGAAAAGCAATTTTTTTTTGCTAAACTTAAAATATCTTTTGCATTTTAACCATGTGGACCAAATCGGTGAATTTACAAATAAATGTAATAAGATTTTTAAATTTTTAGCTAGTAAGCTTTACCTGTAGCCTGACGGTAGTGAGTAGAAAACTAAGGGCTACATACCATTCCTGTCTGAGAATCCTTTGAATAGCCCAAATAATATTTGATGATGTATCATCACATACGTAACAAAGCAGAAGATACATAGGGACGAATCGATAGTTATATGAGAAATGAGGCCTGAAGAAGACCTTTTTAAATGCTAGGAAGACCAATTTCAGTCTGATATGCTGACTGTCATGTTTCAGTATCTAAAGCCAAGCAGCAAAAGCCAGGAAAATACTGGATATTTCCAATATTAAGTGAGCTTTGCTCCTTGCTGTCCTCAGGCCTACTGTGGTATTGATGTTTAATTTCCAGGTATGAAAGGAGACTAGCATAAAGGGCGTTGTGTGATAGGCAAGCTATTTTGAATTCAATTTTAGCTTCCAAATGGAGCCACTCTAGCTTCCTGAAGATGAGGGTGATTGATCTGCTTTCTTTGCTCTCGTAATTAAATAGAGTGGGGCATGAAGGAGGAACCGGAAGGAAGCAGTGGAGGATTTAGGAAGACCCACCAGTACTGTATTTCGGCCATAGAGATGAGTGGAGTGAATGTGTGGCCTGAAGTCCGGCGGCGAGGTGGATGATTTTAGCTTTCTCGGCTGGTGGAGCTGAAAGGAGGCAGTTTTAGTGTTAGGAAATTTGATCCAACATATTAAGGTATTTTTCAATGATGAAACCAATACATTTGGCATAAGGTACTAGATGTGGAGAGATTGCCCGGAGAGATAAAGTCTCAAATCATCTTGTTTTTTGCAGGCAGTCGAGAAATAAGCATTCAGTTTTAGACGAGTTCAGTTTTAAGAAGAATGTAGTCATCCAGTTAACTTGTCCAGATATGTTTTGAAGTTCAAGAAGCTGGTTGGAATGAACCCTCTTAAGTGCAGTTGTGCATCATCTGTATATTTACAAACATAGTGCATAGTGCTAAGGGCTTCATTGTACAGACTGAACAGAGAGGGTGGAAGAAATGAGTCTTGTGGAATGCCGTATTTGAGCAACGTGTTTACAACACAGTGTTGCAGTTAAAACTCAAAACATATAGCCCATCTGACGGAGATGAAATGAGATGATAGATAATAGTACGGGAAAAAGCCATATGTCCTGTGAGCAAGGTTGAAATGCACTGAGAACATTTGAAAAAAAATGCAACTGGGAGTGGTGGTGCCTTACAATGCCACCTTCCTTTCCTTCCCGTAATCCCCCTTCACAACATATAAAGGAATGCATTTAACTATGGCTAAGAATGTTATCATGTCGTAAACACTTACTAGTGGAAACATAAAAATGCATTGATGAGTAAGCCTCAGCCCTTAAGTAAGGCTTAAGGTCTGTGTTGTGTCTTACTTTCCATGTGTACTATGTGTCCCTGCTCCACTAGGTGTAATTACTTTGCCTTTGTATTATGGGTCCCTGCTCCACTATGTGTATGATGCTCTACAGATTGTTGCTATGTTACTTAGAGTGTGAGTATGACCATTACATCAACAAACAATATAATAAAGGGAGGGAACTCTTATTTGGTGTGCCTCTCGGAACCTTATTGGTGGGGGGAACATAATTAGTTTATAAAAGGAGCCTCCCCAACTAGTACCACTGGTGGCATGCTTCATTCTTGGGTCCTCACCCAATAGCCCTTATGTGTTTGGGTGGGCTTAACCCTGTTGGTTAGCAGAACTCTTTTTATGGAGGTGGATAACTGGATCTGAGATTAAAATTGCCTTAAGGTATACCCTATACTTAATGTATGCTTTTTTATTTAGCATACATATGGCAAGATTAAAAACAAAAGTGGATGTCCTAAGAGTATACAATGTACTCAGACATCTAGGGTCGCCATGTTTGAGCCAGTAGTGGTCACCTAAACAAGTCGTGTGGCTTTCTTCAGGACCAAATACTAAGATCAGTGCTGAATCTCATCATCAAGACCAAACTCTATTTTTGCGGTCCTCTTGTTCATGATATTTGCACCTGTGATTCTAAACGCATGCCTATACAAACCATGCGTAGGGAATTTCCCTCATTATTGTATATGTAAAGATAGGCGGAGAGACATTGGTTATAATTCATAACTCACTGGTGCCTGTGTGGGGGTTATTCATCGAGCATTCCACGCTCTCAACTGGTGATATCGGTGTTCATGCAGTCTCCTAATTGTGTAATGTCACTGTCATGGTGAAGGGCAAGCACTCACTGGCGTATCAAGGTGAGAAACCTATTGGTATATTTCATTCATGGGATACACACTTATGCTTATAATACATGCAAGCAGAGAGAACCAAATATATGACCTGCATTTGTATGGTATGTCTAGGGCCCCAAGGGGTCTGAGAGGTGGGATGACCCTGTAGTCACACACTGCAAAGGAAAAAAAAATCTTCATTATTACGGATAGGTTGTGCTATTTTGTCTCTAATAGGAGAGACATCTGTACAATGGAAACAGTGGAAGTAATATATTCCCCCGGGACTTACTTCTTCAAGGGTTCCTGTCCCGCCGGTATACCTGCACGCATCCTCTTAGCCCTGCATGTTAGTGCTTAGGAGTGTGGGAATCAACATAAGGATTCCTCCCATGTGACGTCGGGCATCAAAATGCGTGCTAATGTCACCATGCGGTTGGAAGGATTCATACCTGTATTCCCCTAAGGTTGATGGGAAATGTAGTCTAAATAGTATTACTATTGCCAACCTCCTTATACTGTGCCTGAAGAACACCATAGTGAATGGTGACTATTATCTCCTGATGGTGGCAACATTATGTTCTGGTGAAATAAGGTTAGTTATCAGTAAGTCATTGCCAAGACTAAGGTATTGAGATCGATGTAGACCTACCTGGACTGCACATTTCGTCCATGTCCCGCACCACACCTGAAAGAAAAAACCACAGAAACCGTTCTAATTCTGCATTAAGCGGCCGCAGAATAAAAGGAAGGACCAGAATAGGCAAATCCGGGGGACATAAAAGAAAGCAAACACGGACTTGGGAGAGCAATCCGGGAATGAGGAGGAGACTTCACCCAGCACAGACTCGGAATCAGGCGCCGAGGATGCTGAGAGGGGGGAAACCAACCCCGTAGGTCCCCGAGATGCAGTGCAAAGCCAAAAAGGACCCGCTGGCAGACTTTCGCAGCAGGACCTGAGGGACGACGCCAAGAGCAATCAGCAGGCAAGCAGGATCCTTCGCCCCACCACGCTCCTAGAGGAGCGTGGCTGAAACAGGTGCTTGACAGGTTACGATCTTGGCAGGGGAGGTGGGAGGGAGCAACAGGTGAGTCGGGTTAGGGGCTACACTAGTTGCGAGCCTCCCAAGTTGGCCCTATGGAAGGAGGTTACCGGGTCAGGAGACAGCAATTAATACGCACTAATTATTTTTGTACATTTAATTTCACCTACTCAGAAAGAGAATTGTGTATTTTTGTTCGCTTCATATCAATTGCTTATTTAAACACCGTAAAGGAAGGGACTTCCTTAATTGTTGCGCTAACCTTCAATAGAAACCTTTTTTGGGTAAAGCAAGGAAAACCCCTAGAAGAGGGAAACAAACCCCCCTTAGAATAATTATGACAATCCAGAATAAAACCAAGGAAAGCATAGATAACAGACAATAGCCAGAGAATAGGTTATTGTACAAAGGAATAGAACTTACCTGTGTTGTCTCCTTTCCTCAAGGGTGCTGGCGGGCTGACTTCCGGTCCAAACCTGGGAGAAGAACAGAAAGAAGAATCAAAACTACATATCAAGAACTTTGTAACCTTAAGTACAGAAATAAAAATACCACTATCAAGCGAACCAAAAAGAGTAACATGTCTTGCATGCCAAGCTACAGCCATGTAGTTCTTATTAAAGTAATTGTGTCATCCCCATTACAATTGAACCGCCATGGAAAGGCTGTCGGAAAGGGACATTATAATCCCTATGGCAGTGCCTGTGCAGGCAGCACCCCTATTGTGAGAATACGATCCGACCGACGGCCCGACGCCTCCTTGAGCCCATCAGAGGCGTAGTTCGGTCCCACCAACCAATGCGGTCTGACCTATTGCATCATAATGAGGCAGTCAGACCGCCACCGACGGCCTGTTGGTGGTGGTCCGACTGCCATCCTAATGAGGCCCTTACTGCCTAAAGCCCCCGAGCACATCACAGGGCAACTGCCACCTATAACCACTGTAAAACATTTAGGGGCCGATTCCGATCTCGGTCGGAGGCGTACCCAACACCATTCGGTCGGGAAAAAAGCCATGCGAAAGCCTGTTTCCCGACCGATCCGTACAGCACACCGAACGAGTAAGTACGATGCGCACAACAGCAAAGAATCCGGCCGAGCCGTACTCACCCAAACCAGGTCCTGTTCCCCGACCGAGGCGAATCCGGAAACGCTGAATCGAGTCGCACAGAAGGGAAAATGCAGCTCCGTCCGGCCGAACGAGTACGATGCGCTTTCCGTACGCGCCGAACCCGTCGCTACGCACGGCACGTCAAAGCATCCGGGAGAGGCGCACATAAGCTCCGATTCGCGCCACAACACGATCCACGGCTCCTAGACGAACACGGCAGCGACGAGGACGACGCGAAGCGACGAGGACGAGGCGAAGCGACGAGGACGACGCGAAGCAACGAGAAGGACGAACGACACGAACCAACCATGAATCCCTTCGTCCCGATCATACCAATATTCTACATTTACTACCGGAACAGGCACGGACGCGTACGGTGCAGAAGGTAAGCCAGACACCAACCACAAAACTCATACAACACGTACACGACACATCACACACACACAGAGGGATGCAGAATATACTTACACCAGCAACAGCAGCACCATAGGGGCGGGATGCCCATCACCAATGCCACATATGCACACAGGGGCCTGAATGCGCACCACCACCCCTACCCAGGGGGGGCTGGATGCCTACCACTACTACCACCCTCACCCAGGGGGGGCTGGATGCCTACCACCACCCTTAGCCAGGGTGGGCTGGATGCCTACCACCACTACCACCCTCACCCAGGGGGGGCAGGATGCCTACCACTACTACCACCCTTAGCCAGGGGGGGCTGGATGCCTACCACTACTACCACCCTTAGCCAGGGTGGGCTGGATGCCTACCACCACTACCACCCTTAGCCAGGGGCGCAGGATGCCTACCACCACTACCACCCTCACCCAGGGGGGCTGGATGCCTACCACTACTACCACCCTCACCCAGGGGGCTGGATGCCTACCACTACTACCACCCTTAGCCAGGGGGCTGGATGCCTACCACTACTACCACCCTCACCCAGGGGGCTGGATGCCTACCACTACTACCAACCTCACCCAGGGGGGCTGGATGCCTACCACTACTACCACCCTTAGCCAGGGAGGCTGGATGCCTACTACTACTACCACCCTTAGCCAGGGGGCTGGATGCCTACCACTACTACCACCCTCACCCAGGGGGGCTGGATGCCTACCACTACTACCACCCTCACCCAGGGGGCTGGATGCCTACCACTACTACCACCCTTAGCCAGGGGGGGCTGGATGCCTACCACTACTACCACCCTTAGCCAGGGTGGGCTGGATGCCTACCACCACTACCACCCTAAGCCAGGGGGGGCAGGATGCCTACCACCACTACCACCCTCACCCAGGGGGGGCTGGATGCCTACCACCACCCTTAGCCGGGGGGGCAGGATGCCTACCATCACTACCACCCTCACCCAGGGGGCAGGATGCCTACCACTACTACCACCCTTACCCAGGGGGGCAGGATGCCTACCACTACTACCACCCTTACCCAGGGGGGCAGGATGCCTACCACTACTACCACCCTTAGCCAGGGGGGCAGGATGCCTACCACTACTACCACCCTTAGCCAGGGGGCTGGATGCCTACCACTACTACCACCCTCACCCAGGGGGCTGGATGCCTACCACCACCCTTAGCCAGGGGGCTGGATGCCTACCACCACTACCACCCTCACCCAGGGGGGGCAGGATGCCTACCACTACTACCACCCTTAGCCAGGGGGGGCTGGATGCCTACCACTACTACCACCCTTAGCCAGGGTGGGCTGGATGCCTACCACCACTACCACCCTCACCCAGGGGGGGCTGGATGCCTACCACTACTACCACCCTCACCCAGGGGGCTGGATGCCTACCACTACTACCACCCTTAGCCAGGGGGCTGGATGCCTACCACTACTACCACCCTCACCCAGGGGGGCTGGATGCCTACCACTACTACCACCCTCACCCAGGGGGGCTGGATGCCTACCGCTACTACCACCCTTAGCCAGGGAGGCTGGATGCCTACCACTACTACCACCCTTAGCCAGGGGGCTGGATGCCTACCACTACTACCACCCTCACCCAGGGGGGCTGGATGCCTACCACTACTACCACCCTCAGCCAGGGGGGGCTGGATGCCTACCACTGCTACCACCCTTAGCCAGGGTGGGCTGGATGCCTACCACCACTACCACCCTTAGCCAGGGGGGGGCAGGATGCCTACCACCACTACCACCCTCACCCAGGGGGGGCTGGATGCCTACCACCACCCTTAGCCAGGGGGCAGGATGCCTACCACCACTACCACCCTCACCCAGGGGGGCAGGATGCCTACCACTACTACCACCCTTAGCCAGGGGGGCAGGATGCCTACCACTACTACCACCCTCACCCAGGGGGGCAGGATGCCTACCACTACTACCACCCTTAGCCAGGGGGGCTGGATGCCTACCACTACTACCACCCTCACCCAGGGGGGCTGGATGCCTACCACCACCCTTAGCCAGGGGGGCTGGATGCCTACCACCACTACCACCCTCACCCAGGGGGCAGGATGCCTACCACTACTACCACCCTTAGCCAGGGGGCTGGATGCCTACCACTACTACCACCCTTAGCCAGGGTGGGCTGGATGCCTACCACCACTACCACCCTTAGCCAGGGGGGCAGGATGCCTACCACCACTACCACCCTCACCCAGGGGGCTGGATGCCTACCACTACTACCACCCTCACCCAGGGGGGCTGGATGCCTACCACTACTACCACCCTTAGCCAGGTGGGGGTGGATGCCTACCACTACTACCACCCTCACCCAGGGGGGGCTGGATGCCTACCACTACTACCACCCTCACCCAGGGGGGGCTGGATGCCTACCACTACTACCACCCTTAGCCAGGGGAGGCTGGATGCCTACCACTACTAAAACCCTTAGCCAGGGGGGGCTGGATGCCTACCACTACTATCACCCTCACCCAGGGGGCTGGATGCCTACCACTACTACCACCCTCACCCAGGGGGGCTGGATGCCTACCACTACTACCACCCTTAGCCAGGGGGCTGGATGCCTACCACTACTACCACCCTTAGCCAGGGTGGGCTGGATGCCTACCACCACTACCACCCTTAGCCAGGGGGGCAGGATGCCTACCACCACTACCACCCTCACCCAGGGGGGCTGGATGCCTACCACTACTACCACCCTCACCCAGGGGGCTGGATGCCTACCACTACTACCACCCTTAGCCAGGGGGCTGGATGCCTACCACTACTACCACCCTCACCCAGGGGGGCTGGATGCCTACCACTACTACCACCCTCACCCAGGGGGGCTGGATGCCTACCACTACTACCACCCTTAGCCAGGGAGGCTGGATGCCTACCACTACTACCACCCTTAGCCAGTGGGGGCTGGATACCTACCACTACTACCACCCTCACCCAGGGGGGGCTGGATGCCTACCACTACTACCACCCTCACCCAGTCGGGGCTGGATTCCTACCACTACTACCACCCTTAGCCAGGGGGCTGGATGCCTACCACTACTACCACCCTCACCCAGGGGGCTGGATGCCTACCACTACTACCACCCTTAGCCAGGGGGGCAGGATGCCTACCACTACTACCACCCTCACCCAGGGGGCAGGATGCCTACCACTACTACCACCCTTAGCCAGGGGGCAGGATGCCTACCACTACTACCACCCTCACCCAGGGGGCTGGATGCCTACCACCACCCTTAGCCAGGGGGGCAGGATGCCTACCACTACTACCACCCTCACCCAGGGGGGCTGGATGCCTACCACTACTACCACCCTTAGCCAGGGGGCTGGATGCCTACCACTACTACCACCCTCACCCAGGGGGGCTGGATGCCTACCACTACTACCACCCTTAGCCAGGGGGCAGGATGCCTACCACTACTACCACCCTCACCCAGGGGGGCAGGATGCCTACCACTACTACCACCCTTACCCAGGGGGCAGGATGCCTACCACTACTACCACCCTTAGCCAGGGGGCAGGATGCCTACCACTACTACCACCCTCACCCAGGGGGGCTGGATGCCTACCACCACCTAGCCAGGGGGCAGGATGCCTACCACTACTACCACCCTTAGCCAGGGGGCAGGATGCCTACCACTACTACCACCCTTAGCCAGGTGGGGCAGGATGCCTACCACCACTACCACCCTCACCCAGGGGGCTGGATGCCTACCACCACCCTTAGCCAGGGGGGCAGGATGCCTACCACCACTACCACCCTCACCCAGGGGGGCAGGATGCCTACCACTACTACCACCCTTACCCAGGGGGGCAGGATGCCTACCACTACTACCACCCTTACCCAGGGGGGCAGGATGCCTACCACTACTACCACCCTTAGCCAGGGGGCAGGATGCCTACCACTACTACCACCCTCACCCAGGAGGGGCAGGATGCCTACCACTACTACCACCCTTAGCCAGGGGGCAGGATGCCTACCACTACTACCACCCTCACCCAGGGGGGCAGGATGCCTACCACTACTACCACCCTTATCCAGGGGGGCAGGATGCCTACCACTACTACCACCCTCACCCAGGGGGGCTGGATGCCTACCACCACCCTTAGCCAGGGGGGCAGGATGCCTACCACTACTACCACCTTCACCCAGGGGGGCTGGATGCCTACCACTACTACCACCCTTAGCCAGGGGGCTGGATGCCTAGCACTACTACCACCCTCACCCAGGGGGGCTGGATGCCTACCACTACTACCACCCCCACTCATAGGATGGACAATGCATGACACAACCAGCACACCACAACCTAGGGAATGCAAGAAGAAGACATCCCCCCAACACCATGACAAGCGTGTGTAGACTGTGTCAAATGCCTACAACACCGAACATGACTTTGAACATACAATGTGACCCCCTAGCACATGTGCCACACATATATGTGTGTGGCACTCGCAATGCAAGCAGGCCATGACCATTGTGGCAATGGGGTCCAAACCCCCATCATCACAGTGACCAAAATGTAAGTGTGGGGTCCATAGCTGAAGCACACTTTGAACAATGTGGCAATGGGGTCCAAACCCCCATCATCACAGTGACCAAAATGTAAGTGTGGGGTCCATAGCTGAAGCACATTTCGAACATTGTGGCAATGGGGTCCAAACCCCCATCATCACAGTGACCAAAATGTAAGTGTGGGGTCCATAGCTGAAGCACATTTCGAACATTGTGGCAATGGGGTCCAAACCCCCATCATCACAGTGACCAAAAGGTAAGTGTGGGGTCCATAGCTGAAGCACATTTTGAACATTGTGGCAATGGGGTCCAAACCCCCATCATCACAGTGACCAAAATGTAAGTGTGGGGTCCATAGCTGAAGCACATTTCGAACATTGTGGCAATGGGGTCCAAACCCCCATCATCACAGTGACCAAAAGGTAAGTGTGGGGTCCATAGCTGAAGCACACTTTGAACAATGTGGCAATGGGGTCCAAACCCCCATCATCACAGTGACCAAAATGTAAGTGTGGGGTCCATAGCTGAAGCACACTTTGAACAATGTGGCAATGGGGTCCAAACCCCCATCATCACAGTGACCAAAATGTAAGTGTGGGGTCCATAGCTGAAGCACATTTCGAACATTGTGGCAATGGGGTCCAAACCCCCATCATCACAGTGACCAAAATGTAAGTGTGGGGTCCATAGCTGAAGCACATTTCGAACATTGTGGCAATGGGGTCCAAACCCCCATCATCACAGTGACCAAAAGGTAAGTGTGGGGTCCATAGCTGAAGCACATTTCGAACATTGTGGCAATGGGGTCCAAACCCCCATCATCACAGTGACCAAAATGTAAGTGTGGGGTCCATAGCTGAAGCACACTTTGAACAATGTGGCAATGGGGTCCAAACCCCCATCATCACAGTGACCAAAATGTAAGTGTGGGGTCCATAGCTGAAGCACAATTTGAAAAATGTGGCAATGGGGTCCAAACCCCCATCATCACAGTGACCAAAAGGTAAGTGTGGGGTCCATAGCTGAAGCACATTTTGAACATTGTGGCAATGGGGTCCAAACCCCCATCATCACAGTGACCAAAATGTAAGTGTGGGGTCCATAGCTGAAGCACATTTTGAACATTGTGGCAATGGGGTCCAAACCCCCATCATCACAGTGACCAAAAGGTAAGTGTGGGGTCCATAGCTGAAGCACATTTTGAACATTGTGGCAATGGGGTCCAAACCCCATCATCACAGTGACCAAAATGTAAGTGTGGGGTCCATAGCTGAAGCACATTTCGAACATTGTGGCAATGGGGTCCAAACCCCCATCATCACAGTGACCAAAAGGTAAGTGTGGGGTCCATAGCTGAAGCACACTTTGAACAATGTGGCTATGTGGTCCAAACCCCCATCATCACAGTGACCAAAATGTAAGTGTGGGGTCCATAGCTGAAGCACACTTTGAACAATGTGGCAATGGGGTCCAAACCCCCATCATCACAGTGACCAAAATGTAAGTGTGGGGTCCATAGCTGAAGCACATTTCGAACATTGTGGCAATGGGGTCCAAACCCCCATCATCACAGTGACCAAAAGGTAAGTGTTGACAAAGAAAGAGGTGCAACTGCCAAACTGCATGGATGATTCCTGGTCACAGAACAACAAACACATCAGTGGCAAAGTAGTGTATGTGTCCCATTGCAACATAAATTGGGGGAGCCAAATCCTGCAGTGCAAATAAGACATACCTTTGGCCATGTGCAGACAAACAACACCCATGGGGCTGACACCGTCAACAATCATCAATGACACAATGACAGAAGTGACCATCAGAATGCAGACCCACATATTTGCACCAATGGGCACACACATGCAGATACCCTGTGGAGACTGCAGATGTGAGGTGAACAGATACCATACCATGGCAGCAATGGGACACAAACCATGATCATTGTGCTGACCGATGACCTAGGAGTCCCAGGGACAGCAGGGGAAACCCACCAAACTACATACAGCCAATGGCACACCCAAGATATGCCAATGCAGTGGTGCAGATGGACAAACACAAACAGGCAGACCCACACTGCACATCATACACAACAGGTGAGGGGGGGGGTGCCAGTGTCCCCAGGCAACCACACAACACTGAATACCAATCATACAGATGTGCATACAGCGCCACACAAAGGTAACTCATGGATCCAAATCCCCTATGTGGGCAAGCAGGCATTGTCAGATGAGAGGGAGCACAAATCACACATGTCACACAGGCACGTAGGGACAGCAACTGACACAGCAAGACACAGACACACCACAGCACCACCCCCAGGGCCCCCACAATGTGGTGACCCTGGGCTGCATTACAATCCCACTGTGATGACAAAGCTAAATGTGGTTCACACTGTGAACCACAGTCATGTGTACTGAGCAACTAACTACCATCACACCTACACAAGCACAAATCAAACAGCATGGCCAGTAAGCCAAGGCCAACATGGAGGCAGGGGCCTAGCCGGGCAACAACTCTCATCTGCACACACTCAACACCACACCCCTCGACCTCCAACAATGTGCAGCAGTGAAGCACACATGCACTGGTGACATTGCACATGCACCCATGACTATTCCAGGGTGGTGGGTGGGAACCAAGGTGCAGAAACACATCACACATGGACACTCAACAAGACTCCTGAATGTCTGACACACTGCACACTACGCTGTACATGGACATGACGGCAATACCACACCAACCAATGGGATCACAGCCACAGTCACACACCAATGAAGAAGCCAAGGTCACCCACAAAGAACACACATAGACAACAACCAACATTGCAGCCCGGACCCTGAGGAGTGCCAGCAGTCACACACACAACGTGTCACAATCACTGAAAGATAACACAAACTGGAAATCACATGACAGGGGCAAACAACAAGTGCCAAGGGGAAACCTGACTGTGACCCATCTGCGTCTGCACACAAACTCAGCCCTGACAGCAAGCACACCTATGGGTGACACCCTGATGACCAGTAATGTGCCATGCACCCACATCACAGAGAACCCAGGGAGAAGACTTTGGGGGAACATAGCTCAACTCAGCTAGCATCACAAACAGGTACAACACTAGGGATCACAGCATGCACAGCTAAACGGAAGTGAACACACAGACATGCACATACAACACACACCTTGGGCGCAGGCAATGTCACAGGAGTACACACTGCCATGAGGGGACTCCACACCTGTGTGAGGAAAGCTGTGCCATATGTTGCCTCAGTAGGGCCCCACCATGTCAGCTGAGCACTTGGTCACACAATCAACAATTAGCACCAAATGAGGGCTCCCGTCACATCAGCCTGGTCATGGAAGTGCCAACGGAATCATCAGCACAGATCCAACACACTTGTATAGCAATGTTGCACTGACAACACAGATGAGTCCTTCCCCATTGATGCCCAAACCTGCATGTCCACTGGAGATGGCCACACGGTCAGGGAAGTAGACGAATTGAACAATGGCAGGCACAACAGATGTGCAGGGGTGGAAGCCACAGATGTGAAATAGCCAATCTAAGTAGGAAATCCCATTGCCAAATATTGAACACATGACACCCTCAGATGCTGCTATGGATGACATGGATACACCACAGGATAGGACACATTCCCCCTGGACCACATGGGTTCCTGCACAGTAACACTTCATTATCATGAGACCAAATATCACCATCACTGCAGCAAGGGCATGGTTAGCATCATCAACATCATGTACATCAGAAGCAAAAGCACTAGAGAACAGAAAGTTGCTTTATTCAGCATATGTGGCATTAAAAGTAGAAGTCCGGTAGAACATAAACAAAGGCCAATGGCCAGTCCATCAACAAAGTCACAAGTGGGTGACAGTGGCAGATGCCACCCTACACATGCCTGCACAAAACCAGGGACAATCCACTAGGAGGGGCAACCGGGGGTAGGCCAGGCACCGCAGGGACAGGATCAGGGCTCACCAGGAGGAAGCAGGGAAGGGGTGGTGGGTGCTGGAGAGCCACTGACAACTGCAGTGGAGGTGTCTGACATGGTGTGTGCCGGCACAACTGGGGGCATGGCTCAGATGTTGTGGGTGCCGGCACGACTGCAGTGGACCCTGCAGATGGAGTGGACAGGTCCGCCACTGCAGTGCCCAAGTCAGACAGGGTGGTAGTGGACTCCACTGCAGTGCCTACCACCAGGGGAGGAGAATGGGGAACAGGCAAGGTGGGCTGGACAGAGGGGGAGGACACCCTCACCACATCAGTGGCACAGACAAGCGCAGCGGGGGTGTGGTGCCGGGAGAGCAAGTGGCAGGGGAGAAGGCCGGAGCCTCTTGGGGATGGTATATCTGTGGGTGGGGGAACCTGGGGCAGGGTGTGGTGGGGGCACCTGTGGAGTGGGGGCCTGAGGGATGGAGGAAGGAGACCTGGTGCTTGAGCTGCAGGGCGGCGGCGGGGTCTTGCTCTTAGCACTCCGGGGGACTTGCGGGTGGGGGCCTCAGTCTGTCTGCGCCTGGGGGAGGGTGTCCGGGGGCGAGGGGCACTCTGCTCCATGTGGCGGGGCTTCCTCTTCCCCCTGGATGCTGGGGCAGCTGGATCGGAGGGGAAGAGGCCGAGGTCACTGAGGAAGAGGCGCTGGGTCTTTGGGGTTGCAGGTGAGGTAAGGGAGGGTGCTTTGGAGGGAGAGGCAACTGAGGACTGCGCAGTGCCCGTGGATGCGTGTGTGTGTACCAGGGCCCCATCCCCTGTGAGTCTGGTTTCAGTCCCCTGACTGTGCGTGCGTGTGCGTTTTGTTTGTGGCGTGTGTGTCTGTGTGCTGGACGTGTGTGTGCTGGTGTGTGCCTGTGCCGGTGTGTGTGTGCTTGGGACGGGTAAGGTGCTGGGGAGTGTGGATGGAGCAGAGGCAGGAGGGGTGAGGGACTGTCTGAGGAGGGACACTGCTGCCGTCAGGGAGGAGTCCATGGACCTATTGCCCCTCTGTAGGTCAGACATGCCCGATGAGATGCCCTCCATGAACGACACCAGCTGAGTCAACAGTGCGGTGTGCGCATGGAGGACACTCAGCATGGCTGTCTGCCCTACATGGAGCTGGCGAAGGAGGTACACAGACTCCTCACTCAGGGCAGCAGGGGACACAAGGGCATGGGGTGCGGTGCCTGGCCCAAAGGAGACACGCTCCCGAACATGGGAGCCTCCACGGACCTGGGGAATGGGAGCCGATGGGAGGGCGGTGGTGGTGCTGGCGGGGACAGCAACACTAGCTGGGGTGTGGTGGCTGCTGACACCCGCCTCCACAAGGGAGTCATCCTCTGAGTTGCTCTGGTCCTCAGCTGAGGTGGATGGTGCTGAGGACTCCTCGGTGTGGCTCCCCTCGCCCTCCGTGCCACTGGGTCCCTCCGACCACTCCTCGGCTGCTGACCCAGTCTGGCTCTCTGGCTCCTCCTGGTCCGTGGAGCTGTCCCCTTCCGTGGCCGTGGATGTATCTGCAAACAATGGGGAAACAGACAGACATCAGTCACCTGCACCAAACGCACACACCACTGTGAGCACAGCACATTACAGAGCAAGCCCTGGCATCATTAGTTGTACATTGCTAAAAGTGCCCTAACTGAACAGGAGAAGCCAATTGTCAGTCTGATGCCAACCATGGCACTCACATCCCACATGGCCTTGCACCCATCTGTCTGGTGTCTGTTGGATAGCAACACCCCAGTGTGGACACATGCACCACCTACACAGCAGTTGGACAGTGCAGAGGACACGGTGTAGCATGTGGACATGCACACATCACAACTCTTGCCACTGAGTCAGTACAGGTTTCCGGATGAAAGGGATGCCCAGAGTCAAATAGGAAATGCATGTGATGCATACCAGCGACAGACACCATGATGCACCCATGTCCTGATAGCCATCGCCACAATGGTGTGCATGTAGCACATGTCACTCCCCTGCAGGACCACCAATAAGTTGACACATGCCATGGCAGAAGCATGACTGCTAAGTCATACATCACTGTCTCAGTGATGTATGACTTGGCAGCCAGACAACAACACTATGCACTGTGTCACAATAGTAGGTCATGGGGAATGCAAGTCCTGGAGCTGCACAAGTGCACATGTACATCCCCCACACAACACATCATCTTAACCCTCATCTGTCCAGGTCATACCTATTGGACATATGGGAGACCTGTGACACTACCCTCTGAACCTGAGCCCCTCATAATTTGCTGTGAATGGGGAACAGCTGCCTGAACTTCACATTCGCATACCCCAGTCTGCACGCGCAGCTGATCAAACACCTATGTGACACACAAGTATCGTCTCCTATGGTCACATCTCCAGGGGCATGCTGAGCCCCTACCAAGAAACACCCCAGCAGTCCTGGCAACTAATCCACAGCACACTGACACAGAGGCAGACACCTGAGGGGTCAAATCACTGTGCACAATGTGTCAGCTGATACACGGGAGTGGGAGTACAGAGTGCATTGCATGGCCTGGAGTAGGCATGACTGTCCTGCTCCACATGAATGAGGGATGTGCCCTGGACAGTGGATAGCTGGCTATGTATGTGTGACACACGTAATCTGCACACTCCTGGGGCCCAAACATTGTTCCCACCCGCTGCATGGGCGTGTGCCACATACCCCAGGCACATGTGGTGGCTCAGCTCAGCAAGTGGACCGCATATCAAAGCAACACGCAGATCACATTTCCAAACACAGGCGTTGTGTGAACAATGGACCCACCCATGATGCCCACAACAGAGTTAGGGAAACAGATGCTGTCCCCCACCTTTAGTGAAGCAAACTGCAAGGACACAGTCCCAAGTGACACAATTCCCTGAATGTAAGGGCCACACCTGGGTATCAGATGAGCAGTGGGCAGTGCACAATAGAGGGACATGGCTCCTGGACAACATGACTGCTGCACTGTGGCAGTTGAACCAGGCCAGAGGAGGGCACAAAGCATGTAATACAGAGTTCACAGTGCAGTCTTTGACTCACCCCCTCCTTGCTGCTGTCTGGCCTTCAGCTGCCCATCCAGGTCTGGAAACACCACCGCCAGGATCTGGAGCATGTGGGGGTCAGGGTCCGTGTTCCGCCCCTCCTGCGAGGAGGCGACAGCTTCAGCTGGACCCGTGCAATCCTCCGGGTCCAGCCCCGAAGGTCCTGCCACCTCTTCTGGCAGTTGCGGATCCGGCGCTTGTAGACCCCCACGGACCGGACGGCCCGGACGATGTCCTTCCAGATTTCCTGCTTCCGATGGGCATTAACCTGTCAGGATGACAAAGTGAAAAGGCCATTACCACACATGCAACATATCCGTGCATGACACAGTTGTATATACATGTCTCAATCACAGGGGCACATGATGTACACAGGCAGTGCAAAGCTGCCCATGGACAGTTTGCTAGACGTCACTACATGGTATCACTGCATGGGAAGTAAAACCATGTTCAAATGCACTGTCACTGCACCATACCTGTCCAGTGCAAGTCACTACACACTATGGGGGTGACAACTACTCAGTGAGCCTGCTAGCCAGTGGCGTGCAGACTTTCAGCCTTGCTAGTCACACAAAATGCACATTCAGAAAGGCAGTGCACAGAACACTCACCTGCTCCCCTGGTGTCCCATACAGCTTGCTGTACTGTGGAAGTAGGCTGTCCAGCAGGGCCTGGTTCTCTTCAAGGCTGAAGGCTGGGGCTCTCTCCACAGTACGTGCCATTGCAGGGTCCAGAGGGGCAGAGACAGCAGCAGTGCAGTGGCAGATGTCGTCCTGGAGCATGTAGTGCAGGCAAGTGAGCTCTCAGGGGAACAGCCAGCAATATATATGTGCTGGAGAGGCAGATACTGTCCCTTGTGTCCAAAGTGATAGGTCCAAGTCGTTTGCATCTTCTGAATCTGGCCAATCCATGGAATAGCAGCACCAAAACACGCCCACAGCATCCTTCAAATCTTCAACTTCATGACATACATGATTTTGCAACATTGTTGTGGGTGACCAACTGATTTTCCAGCAACCGACTCGTTCGAAATTCGAAAACGCGTCCGTTGCCAGGCAAGCCCATTGTCAATGGGTGTGCACCGATCGGTCTATTGCGGTACAACGCGTACAGGGGTACAACGCGTACCCGCACACATTGAATGCAATGGGCCGGCCGGAGGCACCGATCGGTCCATTGCAGTACAACGCGTACAGGGGTACAACGCGTACCCGCACACATTGAATGCAATGGGCCGGCCGGAGGCACCGATCGGTCCATTGCAGTTCAACGCGTACAGGGGTACAACGCGTACCCGCACACATTGAATGCAATGGGCCGGCCGGAGGCACCGATCGGTCCATTGCAGTTCAACGCGTACAGGGGTACAATGCGTACCCGCACACATTGAATGCAATGGGCCGGCCGGAGGCACCGATCGGTCCATTGCAGTACAACGCGTACAGGGGTACAACGCGTACCCGCACACATTGAATGCAATGGGCCGGCCGGAGGCACAGATCGGTCCATTGCAGTACAACGCGTACAGGGGTACAACGCGTACCCGCACACATTGCATGCAATGGGCCGGCCGGAGGCACCGATCGGTCCATTGCAGTACAACGCGTACAGGGGTACAACGCGTACCCGCACACATTGAATGCAATGGGCCGGCCGGAGGCACCGATCGGTCCATTGCAGTACAACGCATCACTGTACATGTGACTGGCCTATGTCAGCATGCCTGTCTCAGATGGACATATGCCAGCCACAGATAGCTCCCAGGGAGTGAGGGGCACACCTACATCACGACAGCCTGTCCAAACTTTATCATAAGGCATGTAAGGCTGCATTTCCTATTGTGTGTATGTTGGTGTACATGTTGTCCTGTGGGTGTCACCTGTGGGCAGCCACCCCCAGGCTGTGCACGTGTTCATGGGGACAGGATCCTGGGTGTTACGTGTACATGACCACTGTGATGTGCAGCTGTTCATATCTGTGCATGTGCCATGGTCACATTTCACGGTGGTGTATGTGTATGTCATGTCACATACCCTGTGAGTCCCATGTGGGACGGTATGTTTGAGCCAGGGTGTCCCAGTGGCACAATAGTGATGGTCCTCCACAGTCTTTGTGCATGTAGTGTTTACAATGTCTCTGATTTCATGTGCACAATGGGAGACAGTCTCCACATCCAGGTTGTGTGTGCATGGACTTTGATGTTGTGCGTGTGTGTGTCACAGACGTCCATGTCTGTCCTGCCGTGGCAAGTGGGGCCACTACCTGTGGGGGTCATGGTTGTTTTGCTGTGGTGTATACATGATACTCCATGTAATGCCAGTGTCCATGTGGCAATACAGGGTCCCTGGGAATGTACCTGTCGTTGAGCTGTGGTGCCTGGGGCACATCTGTCCTCACATGTCACTGTGGGGGTTATTGTGACACGGCAGCAGAAGATGGGAACTGTGACACGGCCTCATGATATCCAATGGGCCAACCTGGGACTAATTGATGCCACCTGTTGGACCGTGTTGACAGATGTTGGCCATGTATGTACCATACATGTCCTTCCGGAACTGCACACTTCATGTAGTTGTGCCTCATAATGATGTATGTTGGGATCTTGAGTGTGTTCAATGCCGCATATGTGGGGTGACTGACAATCTTGCTTACTTCTCCTCTGCACTGCAGGGCTCCTGCTGTCCATCGACCATTCCCAGACCTGACAACGATGGTGGAACGGGACAGCATCCGACGGTACCGCTTCACCAGGCAGCTGATTGAGGATTTGGCAGTGCAGTTGTCCCCACATTTGCAGCCTGGCCGGCCGTATCCTACAGCGCTGACCCCCAAGGTGAAGGTGATGGCAGCCCTACACTTCTTTGCCACCGGTACCTTCCAACATACTGTGGCGACTGCTGGTGGGATGTCACAGACCATGTTGAGCCGTGTGCTCCGCGATGTTTTGGCAGCAATGTTGCTATTCCTGAACCGGTACATCTATTTCCCTAGACTGCGATGACTCACTGACGTGAAGAGTGACTTTTATGCCCTGGGGAGGATGCCGCATGTCATTGGCTCCATTGATGGGACACATGTGGCTTTGGTACCACCACAGGCCCAGGAGCAGGCCTACAGGAACCGCAAGCACTACCACTCTGTCAATGCACTGGTGGTGTGTCTTGCAGACATGACCATCACACACGTGTGTGCCCGTTTCCCTGGTTCAGCACACGATGCCTTTGTGATGAGGAGTAGTCGCATCCCCAGGATGATGGCACAGATGCAGAACCAGCGTGCCTGGCTTGTCGGTGTGTACTGACTTTGTGCCATTGTGTGTGATCTGATCTGTAGTATTCCGCCCACTTTTCCAAGTCAGCTAATGTGCACTTGTCTGTCCGTAGGTGACTCGGGATACCCCAACATGCCGTGGTTGCTGACACCCCTCAGGAACCCTGTGACACCAGCCCAGATGCGCTACAATGAGGCACATGGTCGGACCAGGAGAGTGATTGAGCGGACATTTGGTCTCCTGAAGAGCCGCTTCCGCTGCCTGGACAAGACCGGAGGGTCCCTCCCATATGCCCCTGCGAAAGTGTGCAAGATTATCATCGTCTGCTGCATGCTCCTCAACCTGGCAGTGCGGAAGGAGTTGCCTCTCATCCAGGATGACAATGACCAACATCCGCCACCTGTGGAGGATCATGGCCTGGACCACGATGCCAGTGACGATGATGATGATGATGATGATGGTGATGTCCGCACACAGCTCATCACCAACTTCTTTAGCTGAATGTGAGTATCCTGAGGTGTCATGTCAATGATGTGAGTTGGCATGATGTGTGGGTGGTGCTCTGGTGCTGTTGGAGTGTGTCCATGGGCTACTTGACTGGATGTGTGTTGCGATGTGTGCTAACAGGTGGGCTGTACTCCCCAACAGTGTTGACATGCTAACTTGGCTCTGGGTGGGTATCTTGTAACATGTATTGTGCATGAGTTTTGCTGTTCTGTCCTGTACTCCATTGCTTTTGACTGTGTGTCATTTCTGTCCTTCACAGGGTACTTTCAGATTCGTTTGGTCAACTGTGTCCACCGACGACGTGATTGCACATCCAGGCTGGTAGCTGTTGTGTCCCTACAGGTGATGTGCGCCACACCCATGGACTTCCTTCCGTCTACAGTTGTTGACTGTGTGCCCGCTGCCAGGTGGGATTACCTTGCATCTGTAGTGGTTACGACATGTTGCAACTGTGTAATAAACCTGTGCTTCACTTTGTGATGTGCGTTGTCTGTGGTCACACATTTGACTGCCATTTGCTTACTGCACCTGTGGGCTACTTGACTACAACTGGGAATGGGTGTGGTGTCTGTGCATTGCACCGTCTTCCCTGGCAACATCAATGTAGGCAATGAGTCAGATGGCCTAGGTGTGTATGTGTTGTGTAGCCCTGGTGGTGTGTCTCCCTCATGTGTGTCACGTTGCCTGTACTCACATGCCTGTGTTGTCCTTGCTGTTGCAGTTCGCATACACAGTGTAATTTTGCAGTTCATCATCCCCATAACAGCACCCAAGTTGGAATCACGACAGAGGCAAGTATGGTGTATTAGTGTGTTTATTGTGATACATTTGTGTTAATAATGCATAGGATGGGTAGTGCTGTACATAAATCTTGCAATCCGAAGTTCCTAGGTGAATTGAAAGTCCTGGTAGACAGGATCCCCAGTATCGGGGCCACAGTTGTCTGACACATTGGTCCAACTCGTACTCCCCATGCAATGTGTGGGAGTAGTGTTGCCGTCAACAGGGTGAACAGTCTGTGCACAAAGGCGAACATCCAGAACAGGTTCAGGCTTCCTGGGAGTTGCGCTTGGCCATCGGCCTCTCACTTTTCCCTCCTCGGACGACCCCTCTTCTTGGGGGGGCCCTCAAGTACAGGCTGCTGCGGTGCAGGGGACTCTCCGCCAGAGTCCTCCTCCCTCCCTGTGGCAGTTGCAGTTTGTTCGGCACCAGATGTTGTTGGCACACAGGGAGGTGTGGACTGGTTGCTGTTCATCTGGCGGAGGCATTGTAAAATGTCCCTGTGCACCGCCGTCATCTCATGCAGTGCATCCCACTTGGACTCCACGCGGAACATGTGTGAGTCCACGCGGGACATGTGTGACTCCACGTGGGACATGTGGGAGTCCAAGCGGGCATGATGGGCAGCCTGCTGCTGTTTCATGTCTCTGAGGAGCCCCACTACCTGGCTGAGCTCTCCGGTGCTGGACTGGTACGCATCAGCTATGCGTACCAGTTGTGGGTCATCATGCACACCAGCAACGTCTGCAAGCAGCGACCTCTGTCTGCCACCCCTCCCACCACCCCTGCTGACATGTGCAGTGTGTGCAGTGGCACGCACAGATAACCCTGGTCCACCTTGGGGGTTGGTGGTGGTGGTGGTGTCCATGGCCCCAGGTTGGTCCAGGGTCCCTGTGCTGGTGTTGCTCCTTGTTCTGTCCATGTCGGCAGGGATGGTATTCGTGGTGACAGTCGTTGGAGGGGTGGGTGCAGGGGGTGCAGCTGGTGGTCCTGCTGGTGCTGCAGCTGGTGGTCCTGCTGGTGCTGCATGTTGACTTGCACCGGATGTGCCAGGTTGGTCTTCATCGTCCGAGGAGGACAGAGGCTGTACGACGCCAGTGAGCTCCGCATCCTCTTGAGCCTGGGACTGGGACTCCTCAGCGTCTGCTGCTGTGTCCCCATCATCACCTGTTTTTGGGAGACACAAACAATGTATGTTATGTTTCTGCAGGCATCAATGGTTGACACACATGACAGTTGTGACTGTGCCTCTGGGTGCGGGCCTGTACATTGCATTGTCCTAAGTCGTCACAGTCAGGGGTTGATATTGGTGTGGCACATTGTCCTGCATTATTTGGGCATTTCTATGTATTTTCTGGGGTGTGAACATGGTCTGCATTGGTTGTGTTTGGTTGACAGCCGGCCCTCCTTCCCACCCACCCAGCCAGTCAGTTATCCCACCATGGAACGTGCTTGCGTTGCAGGGAGTGTAAGTTGTCTCTCAGGATGTCACTCAGTGGTGTCCTGCTGTTTGTTGGTGCACAGTTGCCAGCAGGGCCTTGTGCTCCCCACAGCAGTAGCCAGTGTCAGCCATCTTGTGAGTCCTTCTCCACTCCCTGTGATGTGAGCATGGTTCAGGGTGGTGTTGATGGGACAGTTGTGGGGGTGAGCTATGTCTGTGACTACGACTCCCAGCATGCTATTGCCTCCACCCCACTTCCCAGCATGCCCATGCTTCCTTCCTTTTGACTCTGCTTCCCTGTGGGGTGGGCTGGCTGTGCTGACAGGATGGCTGGGAGTGTTGTCCTGGCAGTTGTTTGGCTAGAAGTCCCAAGAGTGGCCCTGTGCTTCACACAACATAACCCAGGGTGGTGGTTCTTTGTGGGATCTTGAGTTAGGATGTGAGGCATTGCATTCTCCCAGGTGGGTTCTGTGGAGTTTGTGTTGAGGGGGGGTGTGAGGGGAGGTGCTTGTGACTATGGTCAGTGCTGCAAGTTCTCCTTCCCACCCAGCCAGATATCCCACCATGGAACGTGCTTGCATTGCAGGGAGTGTAAGTTGTCTCTCAGGATGTCAGTCAGTGGTGTCCTGCTGTTTGTTGGTGCACAGTTGCCAGCAGGGCCTTGTGCTCCCCACAGCAGTAGCCAGTGTCAGCCATCTTGTGAGTCCTTCTCCACTTCCTGTGATGTGAGCATGGTTCAGGGTGGTGTTGATGGGACAGTTGTGGGGGTGAGCTATGTCTGTGACTACGACTCCCATCATGCTATTGCCTCCACCCCACTTCCCAGCATTCCCATACTTACTTGCTTTTGTGGGGAGTTCAGTGTGTGTGGGTGTGAGAGCAATGGCAAGATGGCTGACAGTGGTGTCCTGCTGTTGGTTGGTGTGCAGTACCCAGCATGCCCTTGTGCTCCCCACGACACAGCAACAGTGTCAGACATCTTTGATGGGCCTTTCCACTCTCTGTGGGATGTGCATGCGTGAGTGTGAGCTTGCTGGGCCATGTGGTGGGGGATGTAGAGCTGTGACTACGACTCCCATCATGCTATTGCCTCCTCCCCCTTCCCAGCATGCCCATGCTTCCTTCCTTTGACTCTGCTTCCCTGTGGGGTGGGCTGGCTGTGCTGACAGGATGGCTGGGAGTGTTGTCCTGGCAGTTGTTTGGCTAGAAGTCCCAAGAGTGGCCCTGTGCTTCACACAACATAACCCAGGGTGGTGGTTCTTTGTGGGATCTTGTGTTAGGATGGGGGCATTGCATTCTCCCAGGTGGGTTCTGTGGAGTTTGTGTTGAGGGGGTGTGAGGGGAGGTGCTTGTGACTATGGTCAGTGCTGCAAGTTCTCCTTCCCACCCAGCCAGATATCCCACCATGGAACGTGCTTGCATTGCAGGGAGTGTAAGTTGTCTCTCAGGATGTCAGTCAGTGGTGTCCTGCTGTTTGTTGGTGCACAGTTGCCAGCAGGGCCCTGTGCTCCCCACAGGAGTAGCCAGTGTCAGCCATCTTGTGAGTCCTTCTCCACTTCCTGTGATGTGAGCATAGTTCAGGGTGGTGTTGATGGGACAGTTGTGGGGGTGAGCTATGTCTGTGACTACGACTCCCATCATGCTATTGCCTCCACCCCACTTCCCAGCATTCCCATACTTACTTGCTTTTGTGGGGAGTTCAGTGTGTGTGGGTGTGAGAGCAATGGCAAGATGGCTGACAGTGGTGTCCTGCTGTTGGTTGGTGTGCAGTACCCAGCATGCCCTTGTGCTCCCCACGACACAGCAACAGTGTCAGACATCTTTGATGGGCCTTTCCACTCTCTGTGGGATGTGCATGCGTGAGTGTGAGCTTGCTGGGCCATGTGGTGGGGGATGTAGAGCTGTGACTACGACTCCCATCATGCTATTGCCTCCTCCCCCTTCCCAGCATGCCCATGCTTCCTTCCTTTTGACTCTGCTTCCCTGTGGGGTGGGCTGGCTGTGCTGACAGGATGGCTGGGAGTGTTGTCCTGGCAGTTGTTTGGCTAGAAGTCCCAAGAGTGGCCCTGTGCTTCACACAACATAACCCAGGGTGGTGGTTCTTTGTGGGATCTTGTGTTAGGATGGGGGCATTGCATTCTACCAGGTGGGTTCTGTGGAGTTTGTGTTGGGGTGTGTGTGAGGGGAGGTGCTTGTGACTATGGTCAGTGCTGCAAGTCCTCCTTCCCACCCAGCTAGCCAGATAACCCACCATGGTACGTGCTTGCATTGCAGGGAGTGTAAGTTGTCTCTCAGGATGTCAGTCAGTGGTGTCCTGCTGTTTGTTGGTGCACAGTTGGCAGCAGGGCCTTGTGCTCCCCACAGCAGTAGCCAGTGTCAGCCATCTTGTGAGTCCTTCTCCACTCCCTGTGATGTGAGCATGGTTCAGGGTGGTGTTGATGGGACAGTTGTGGGGGGCAATATGTGTGACTGCGACTCCCATGATGCTATTGGCTACACTGACTTGGCCAGCATACACAGAATTCCTTCCTTTGAGTGGTCTTCACTGTGTGTTGGTGTTGTTGTGGTGGCTACATCTCTGGATGTGTTTGTTAGTTCTATTTGTGCCACTGCCTAGCTGTAGTTGTAGTTGTGTTTGTACATGTGTTGGCACAGTTGGATGTGACTTTTTTGATGGCATGTGTTTTGTTTATCTGACTGACATACACATTTTGGGTTGATTCTGTTCTGGTTGCTGTGTAATTTCTATGAGTGCATGGTTTGACTCTCCCCTTGACAGTGATGTGTGTGTTTTGTGGCAGTATATTGTGTACATTTGTTGTGTACTCACCAGGCTCTGGGATGTCCTCTAGTCCATATACGCTCACTGGCGGAAGGATGGCCCGCACCTTCTCCTCCCAGGGCCTGAGGTATATTGGCTTGGCAGGAGGGCCACTGCTGGTGTATTGGCTGTTGATGTAGTCTTTCTTCAGCAGGTCCCGTACCCTCCTGCGCACGTCATACCACCTGTTCTGGATGTCGCTCTTTGTGCGCCGACATGGTGATTGTGCGTTCACCCTGTTGATGATCCTCTCCCACATCTTGGTTTTCTGGGAGATGGGGGTCTGTTGGACCAGTGTGCCAAACAGCTGTGGCTCTACCCTGAGGATCTCGTCTACCATGACTTCCAATTCACTATCTAGGAACTTGGGATTCTTCTTGGGGGCATGGTGATGGGTGGTGATGGTGAGTGATGTGTGTGTTGGTGTGCAGGTGAGGGTGTGTGAGTGTGTGTTTTGCTGGGTGTATGTGAGGTAGGTATTTGTTGGTGTGCTGCTGGTGTGTGGCTTGTGTGAGGGATGAGCTGTGGGTGTGTGGTTGCTTTCTCTTGGGTGCTGGCAGTGGAATGGCATTTGCAAAGGCTCATGGTTGTGATTTGTGTCCTTTATATAGGTGGAGTTGTGGGTGTGTCTTTGTTCTCTGTCCCCACCCCCCCAGTATTTATTGGCTTGGTAATTGCTTGTTTGGCCTTTTTTTGGGTGATTTTTCCTTTGTGCTGTTTGTGTATGTTGGAAACGTTCTTGTGACCGAGTCGGACCCTGCATTTGTCTCGTACGGTGTTCTCCGTTTCGTTCACGCTGTGTTTGTGCAGTTTTCTATGCTGCGTACGCGTCGGTCGCGGTGTTTTGTGTTGCTTCGGCTCGGTTTTGTATGCGTGTCGGTCGTACGGCTTGGCCACCGTCCGACTCGCTCGTGGTTTTCGCGCCTTGCATCGTACTTGGTGTGTCGGGCGCCACGGGTACGTGTCGGTCGGTATTATTTCCGGATCCGAGTCGGTCGGTGCTTTTTCCGGCCCGAATCGGAATCGACCCCTTAATTGCACAAACTAAAAAAGCAACTAGCGATACGCCTGCCCTTAAAAATACCTCAACATAGAAATACCTAAGCATTAACAATGACACATAACAAGGAACCTTTCCTTTTACATGACAACCTAAACAATGAGAAATTAATCCTAATATTCTCTGCAGAAAATAACTTACTAAAACTAAGCCATTGTCAAACCTGGATGATGGATGGGACCTTCAAAATATGTTCCTACCCATTCACTCAAATATACACCGTACATGATGAATATCAGAACACAAATATCCCTCTTATATATGCCCTATCACCAAAAAACAAAGCAGCACTTACTATGAACCCTTAAACCACATTAAACATAACACAAATACCTACTACCCACAAAAAATAATCATAGACTTTGAGCAAGCCATGATTCGCAACATTTTCAAAATATACGCCCACCCAGCCATACGAGGCTGTTGCTATCATTTCAAACAAAACATATGGAGACACCTCCAACAATCTCCACTAAGTGTAGAATATGCTACAAACAGTCAATTCGCCTTTGAAATAAAAAATAATGATAGCACTAGCCTATGTCCCTATCACAGAGGTAGCTAATCACTACAATTTACTAATAGAAACCTCTTTCTACCAACAAAACAAATACAAACTATGCCCCCCTGATTGGATTTTTTCATAGACTCTTGGGTTGGCAGACTGCATTGCTCCATACACAGATGCCAACCCAAATTCCAAATAAAATAGTGGAATGTCTATGACTGCACCTTGGCACAGGAAGCCAAAATAAACAACACAGTGGAAGGATGGCACAATGTCTTCTAATCCACACTAGGGAGAACCCAAACTACAATCTATACATTTACAAAAGCATTACAAAAAGAGCAAAGCTGCCAACAACTACGAAGGGAGCAATCTGTTACCCAAATTGCACCTAGACTTAGCAAATAAACCAAACGTATGTATGACATGCTACAATGTAAAGTCAAAATCTTCATAAACAACAAAGGAGTAGATTACTAAGGAATAATAGGCAATGGCATATCAAATCAATAGTAACCCACAAACATCTCAAAAACTGTTCAAAATCTAAAGCAAGAACACAAATCATTTTTAAGATAAATAATAATCAGAATATTGTATTACATCAGTCCGAACATTGGATAAAACTCCAATATTAAATAAGATTGAGGTAATAAAATCATATATAAATTATTTACATTACAAAGGTAAACCTGACCAAACAAAATGCTCAAAGAAGAAACTCAATCATCATGCAAAATAAATACGACACATAAACCATACATTTCAAAATAGCAATCACATAATATTTACACAAACAATAAAATATAATATTTACCATCCTGAAAAATAAATATAAATATAACTTACTGTTTAATAGCTGCAGACCTTCTTCTATATCCACGTAGTCAAAAATAATAATCCACCAAAAATGGATACAATATTTTCCAAAAAGTAAAAAAAAGCATGAATAAAACTAATTCAATAGACATCCCTTGAAGTAGGGTGGAACAATTAAAAACCTGAAAAAGTGCTTAAAGAAAGAAACACCCATGGAAACCCAAAAAGAATGAAATCAAAGCTAAAACTATTGGTTTAGTATAAACCAAAAGTAATTTCTTTAAAAATAAAAAATGGTAACTCCCAAAGCCCATAGGACACGTTTGTTGACAAAAATCTGTAAAGTAAACCAGAAATCCCACCTGCAAAACACGTAACATTCCCAAAAATACATATACATTATACTTAATCATCATAAAATACGTAACATAACATAATACAACATAACATTACGAAACATTACTAAAACAGTGTACGAAAACCCCAAACTATACACTAGTAAAAGTCACTACTATTTATATAACTCAATGAACAAAAACATCACAAACAACGCTATAACTAACCTCTAGATCACCCCCTACAACTCCCTACCATCAAAACCCTTCAAAAGCCTTTAAATTTAAAAAGGACTTACCTGTTCAAACCAAGAGCAGCACCTTACCGCGACCTGAATCGCAGAACATAGACTAAAAATGACACAAATAGAGTACAAAATAGAAGGTAGTGGTTAAAAAAATGGCTGCTAAATGAAACTAAAAAAACAAGACTATCTCCCAATAGAAATGAATGCCCCAAAATGTAAAAATGCTGAACAAAAATGTTAAACAATTTTTTCAATTATAAATTTAATAATAGCATAATATGTATACAATTATTTAATATATACTAAAATATTTATGTTAAAATTATGTTGAAAATATGTATATAAAACATTTTAGAAAAGTTTTAAAAACTGTTAAACAGTGGGATAGAAAGTGGAAAATGTACAACATGCAATACTATTTAAGTATGATTTGCATATTTTATGACATAATAAAAACGTGTTAAGTATTTATTATTTTCTATATATAAATGTTCTTTTTAATTTGAAATATACATGTTTAAAAATGTAAAAACATAAATTTAGAAAAATGTGTTACGTCTTTATTATCTAAAAAAATGTAAAGAATAATATTATTTGTTACAAACATTCAACTGACTATTTTCTATTATACTTTTAAACACCAACAATTTGAATTCAATAATACAAACTATTTCTACTACATACAAATACAATTTAAACAATGGATTTCACACCAAAATTATTTAATTAAATAATCACACTCCAACAAAAACCAATTTTTCAAATGTTTTGGACGTTAATGGGGTGACATTTAATATCTCCACTCCAATCTATACTAATTTGGGAAAGATATTGTACACTAAAAGGGTAACCATTACTATTCCCACTCCAATTTAAACTAATTTGTGGAAAGTGTTGGACATTAAAGAGGATACATTTACAATTCCCACTCCAATCTAAAACAATTTGGGGTAAGTGTTGGGCACTAAAGGGATGAAAGTTACTATTCCCACTCCAATCTATACCATTTTGAGGAAGGTGTTGGACACTAAAGGGGTGACAATTACTATTCCCACAGCAATCTAAAACAATTTGGGGAAAGTGTTGGACACTAAAGGGGTGGCATTCATTACTCCCAGTCCAATCTAAAACAATTTGGGGAAAGTGTTGGACACATTTGCTATTACCAGTCCAAACTATACCAATTTGAGGAAGGTGTTGGACACTAAAGGGGTGACATTTACTATTCCCACTCAAATCAATACCAATTTAGGGAAGATGTTGGACACTTAAAGGGTGACATTTACTATACCCACTCCAATCTATACCATATTGTGGAAGGTCTTTGACACTAAAGCGGTGACATTTCCTATTCCCAATCCAGTCTATACCAATGTAGGTAAGGTGTTAGACACTAAAGGGGTTACATTTACTATTCCCACTCCAATCTAACCCAATTGGTGGAAGGTGTTGAACACTAAAGGGGTGACATTTGCTAGTCCCACTCCAATCTATACCAATTTGGGGGAGGTGTTGGACACTAAAGGGGTGACATTTACCATTCCCACTCCAATCTAAGTGAAGTTGTGGATGATGTTGGACACTAAAGGGGTGAAATTTAGTATTTCCACTACAATCGAAAACATTTTATGCACAGTGCTACAAATTAAATATTTTATATTCACAATCATTACTCAACACTCACACAAAATTTAGAATACAATAAATAAACAACAGTTTACTCAAAAAACACACTAACCAAAACTACAAACCTATATACAGAGGAGGAGTTTAATATACTAGCAGGTACTATCTCATCTGGTTCTCCGTTGGACCCTCTCCCACATAAACTATGGAAAGCTTTCCGAGTAGAGCTTTTCCCTCAGCTTTATCAAATTTGCTGCCAGTCCCTAATTAGTGGTTCAGTCCCAGAATGCTGGAAAAAGGCAGTGGTGACTCCTCTGCTAAAAAAAGCTACACTTGACCCCGACTGCCCATCAAATTACAGACCTTTGTTGCCATATCCGGTAAAGATCGTGGAAAGAGTGGTTAGCAAAACTCTCTCGAAACATGTAGAAGAAAACAATCTACTGGATGAAATACAATTTGGGTTTCGTCCCGGCCATGGCACAGAAACAGCCTTGGTGACAGTTTTGGATGCCCTTAGAATGCGTGCCGACACTGGCCAAGCAGCTATATTGGTATTATTGGACATGTCGGCCGCTTTTGATACGGTCAATCATAGGACCTTGATTAAAAGATTAATGGAGGCTGGAGTTGTGGGAAGGGCACTGAACTGGTTTCGGTCGTACCTAACAGGGAGACAGCAGGCAGTGGCCATGTCACCTTTTATTTCTCACAGTAGCGATATAAAACATGGGGTCCCGCAGGGCTCAGCCATAAGTCCCATTCTCTTTAATCTTTACCTGCGTCCACTCATGTACATTGTTAAGTCTTTTGGTATTGAAGTGGTTAACTACGCAGATGATACTCAACTTGTTTTCTCTTTTGAAGGGAATCAAGCAGTATCACTGGATAAATTTCACAGCTGTATGCGTGAAACTGCAGGTTGGCTTAGGGAGAACTCGCTGCAATTCAATGGAGACAAGACTGAGGTTATATACTGTACAGCAAAGAAAATACCCCGTCCATTGCCAGTGGACTTCTGGCCGGTCTCTGCGAACAATCCACCACGGCCAGCCAAGACAGTGCGTAACTTGGGGGTGTTTCTGGATAGTAATCTACAGTTAGAATCCCAAGTGAATAAAACAGTAAATACATGTATTTCTCTACTCCGAGCTCTACGGAAAATACTCCCTCTTTTACCAATTTCGGCTAGACCCCAGGTGGTAAGGAGTACTATTATGAGTAGACTGGATTATTGTAATGCACTGCTTCTTGGAGCACCACTGACTCTAACAAAAAGGCTGCAAAGAATACAAACAATTGCGGCTAAAATGGCACTAAAAAGACAACGCAGATCTTCTGCGTCGTTAGCACTAAGGGATCTCCATTGGCTGCCTATTCTGCAAAGAATTCAATTTAAGGCACTTTGCATTGTTCATAAGGCGGCACACAAAATGGGGCCTAAACCATTACAGAGAATGTTTACTTGGTACTCCCCAGCTAGAAGTCTTCGTTCCTCGGCAGCACACCTAGTATGTACCCCACGAGTTAAGAAAACCCGACTAGGAGGTAGATCATTTGGCTATGCAGCTGCAAGGCTATGGAATGAACTACCAAGCGAACTCAGACAGACTGACGACTTACTGCAGTTTAGAAAAAGCTAAAAACCAGGCTCTTTCCAAGAGAATAGCCTTGAGAGATCGGCGCGTGATGATTCATAGTTTTATAGCTGCACAGTGATTTAGGTAATCCCAGCGCCAGGATGCCCGTTGGGTGACAGCTGCGCTATATAAATGCTACTTACATTACATTACATATATTTATATTTAAACATTAAAATATAAAATTTGTTCTAACACTATTAATAATGAATGTATTTTGTAAATTATTTACTACCATTCCTGAAATTGGTACCATAAAATAAAAACATAAATCATAATTGAAAATTAACAATCATAAAGTAAAAAAAAGAACATCAATTTTTAAAGTATTAATGTAAAAATATTTTTACAATGACATTTTATAATTTTCAATATAAAAGATTTAAATATTTTTAGTTTTCAATTTTAAAAAAATTCAATTTTTTAAATAGTTTTTAAAAATAATTTATGGCATTACATTTATTTTCTATACAGTTATTAATTAATTCATATTGTATTATATATAAATTATTATTTATACAAAGTTTTATTGAAGCAAAATACATTTATACATTTTACAATATTAATTTGCATATCATTAAAATAATAAACTATAAATTTGTTTCAAAATATCTGGCTATTAAAAATCTCCTCACCTTTAACCCCTAAAAACTAATATCCTAGAGTTAAAAAAATCATTTATATCTATTATTTTTATGCATAAATTCTAACTAAAACCCAAATTTCTACAATTTCATAATACATTAAAAAATGAATAAACATAGAATAAAACACCCTACAATATATTACATACAAAAAACACTCACAAATGATAATACATACAACAATGTATTCTAAAACAATATTTTTACCTTCTATATTCCTGTCTATGATATTTCTGACACAATATTTTTGTATCAGAATAGTTTTTATTCGATATTTTGTCCAAATGAAGGACGTGGCCCTCTAGGGCCACGCGGGTACTTACGACCACCTGCTATGCCTTCCCAAAATGAAGAGTCGATCAGACAGTAGAGAATGAAAACTTACGTTATTTATTATATATTCTCTGCAGAGGAGCCCTGTCAGACCTTCACCCTGAGATGGATGCCGAGGGACTGACCCTCCCAGGTATAGGAATAACAATTATACATTTCAGCAGGAGCACAAGACACACCCACCCAGTAACTTTCCACAGAAGGCAGCAAGAGACAAAGAGGGCACACAAGGATGAGCTAAGAGTCTGAGGCCGGGTACACATTATCTCTCTGGCAAGGTCATTCTGTTTGTGCCTGCAGCTGAGCTAGTGGGAGCAGGCTCCGTCTCATGGGAAAGGTATGCAGAAGTATAAACAATATATCCACTAGTACAGTGAGGCCCAACCTTAGGAGAAAATGCACCCCAGCAGCTTTCTGCTGGCAAGCAAGCAGTACATACACATTCAGTCACAGTCTAATATGGATTGCTAAATACAAAATGGAGTCACGCTGGCTAATGAGGCCTGCATACTGCGAGGAATACTTGACGGGCTACTGGATGCGAACATCAATACATGTAATTTAGACACACACTGCTAATCTAAAACAGCACGACAGAGGCATCATGAGAAAAGGAATTTTAAATCTAACAGACCCTCCTTTTAGCAGTGTTGGCTAAAACCTTTATTGCTATCCGGCAGGGTCTTTACAATTCTAAGTGGGGAGAAAGAAAATGCATGGTCACTCAAATCGCAAAGGGAAACAAGACAGCACAGGTATATCAACATGCATATAATCTTCTGAATGTAAGGCACCCTCCTTTTCAGCTGATCTAGTTGTATACCCTTGGTGTACTACTATGTTCTTCAACACTGTGTCATGGTCAGACTGTATCAAAACTATTCAAATGTTCATTATTATGAAGCAGGGAAACTATAAAAGACATATTGACCTAAGATAGATCTACATCAACGCTCAACAACCCTCCTTCTGAAACATGTTCTCAGCACTTATACTGTATGGGTGTCCTTTCCTTAGCAGTTAATGTACTTACACAGTAAATGCAACAAACTGGGAGACAGTGTATAGAAGGGTCTATTTGTCGTGTCACATATTTTATATTATAACTGAGGATGAGCACAATTCATAGACGAGGCAGCAACTACAGTGGGGGTACAAAAACGAACTGTCATACTAACTATCATGAAAGGTCTCTGCCCAATATACACATTCTTTTGTAGGGCATGAATCACTAAATGCATTATTGAGGACTGGAGAACTGAATCGAAGGTACACCAATCTGAACAACTGTATTATCATTTTATGTCCTCTTGTGCTCCCCTGTGCGAGGAGCCAAAGTAACACACATGTTCACAAGAGAAGCAGGTGCTGCATGAACTTGGGAATGCACAGGATACTTCTCATTCTGGGAGTAGCATGTTCCTAGCACTATCATTAACACAATAACAAATAGGGATGTAACTTGCACTTCAATTGGGTAACCAAACGGATACATGGTGATTGGGAGAGAAACAAACGCAATAGAATTGGTGACCAGGGAACAAGATGGGCAAAACTCTTCTTTCCAGTGTCTTTCAGAGAGCCATCACTGGTAGGCTCCTATTGTTCATCTAGCATAGGCGCTATTGAGCACCGGCGGTGGAGCTGTGCGTCCAGCTTGGATCCGGATCCCACGTTGCAGGGCAAGGTATTTCTCTCTCTAGAATCACAGTCCCTTTGCCCCGTTCGTTGACTGACCAAACAATGCACCAAACTCTCTTCCTCTACTCTATCGCTGATACCTTAGACAGGGTACCCGCACCCTATTCTTCATCCATGAAGTCCATCCCTACTAACCCTATTCTACCTCGGTGCACTGTTCCTCCGTCGGGCGGATGTCATACCCTACACAAAAGGGGTCAAAGGAAGAAGGGGGGTCAGACTCAAGATGGACCAAGGGCAGAGGCTCAAACACAGGTGAGCCCACCGGCTAGGCTCAATGGGCTGGGACTGAGGCACAAGTAGACCAACAGGTTGGGGCTCCTAGATAGCCCTTCTCTCTCTTTCTCCTTCTCGGTGGTACTGCCTCGTCCAGCATGTCTTTGCTCTGCAGCTCCATCTTGGTCGTAATCATAGGTGTTCCATAACGAGCAGCCAGGCTGTGCATCACGTCCGACCCCTCTCTCTCCCAATGACTGAAAGGCATCCCGGACCTATTAGCGAGTATAAAACGAACTTTTAGTGAACTGGCAGGGGTAAAACGTTACACAATTAATAATTTTTCTTTCTGTTCTCTTCCAATCCCAAGTAGTAGGGTACTAAGCTGTGAAAGAATAATTTGGACCTTATCTGTCCATTCCTATATTATTTATCTGAAGAACCTCAAAAGGGAATTTCAAGGCAATGGCTCCTTTGTGTTTCTTGTCTTAGCAAGCTTGTGTTCAATAAGTCATAGAGATCACGACACTTCTTCTTTGTGAACCTTCGCTACTGTGCAGGACTGCAGACACCTCTAGAATTATTTTTGTCTCGAGGAGGCCAACATAAATATTGCGTTTGTGACCATCCAGCAAAACTTGTTGTTGCAGACAAACTCCTGTAGAGCTATGTTTTCTTAAAAAACCGTTAACCACTCAAATGTGTGGTGCGCAATTACCGGGGGCATACAGGCACCCTCGCTAGTATTGTGACTCATGCGTACCATACATTCCACGATCTGGGCCATGTGTCATTATAATCAGGGGAAAACCTATTCACCAGCTCTAGTAAGGGCTGTCAGCTCAATTACACAGGCTAACTGATAAAGGACTCATGATGCCTCTGCGACCGTATGTAGTGTTGCGATAACATGAACAATGATGGTGGTGCCACCTGGGCATTCAAACAAAAGCCACCGACATATAGTTCCCCTTAAGGATCAAATAAGGGAGCATCAGTCTAGTCTACCCATCCTTTCATCTTCATCCAATTCCAATTCCCTCAATTTACAGAAAGGAGGGGCAGTAACATGGCGTACTTCAAGGTGACACATTTATTTATATTATTATTATTATTTTTTTAATCCTGACAATTTGTTCAAACAGTGTTATTTTATAGTCAATTAAATGTGCACTGGTGAGGTGCTGTGTCTCTGTTTATTCAAAAGCATATTCACAGCATCCTGTGAAATGAATGGCTAAAGCGAGCCCAACCGATTGTCTCATGGCCGTTCCTAGACAGCTCGGGTAGGCTCAAAAGAGAGAGAGAAAACGAGTACTTACCAGGCAAAACAGCACACACCAATAAATATAGTAAGCACATAAGCCAAGGAAAACGTAAAATGCACAACCGTCTTGTGTACGCACAACACAAAAGAGGGCACAACAATACATGTACCAAGCACAGAAGCCACAAAAAAACGCAGTGTGTTAGTTGCCCAAAAAGGCTTTTTCATGCACGTCATGCATCTCATGCGTTGTTAATGCACTTAATTTGCCCAGGAGCTAGTCTCCTTCCCCCCTCCGACAGTAGGTGACCTAAGCAGGTGACCTCCTGTCGAAAATACTTACCCCTCTTTGCAGAAAAAGAACCTCCCCTATCAGTCAAAAGTAAATACAAGAACTATTTGCTAAAGAAAAACGAATGTCTTTTGTTGGCGAATGTAAGTACCTTTGTGCAAAATAGGTACCCTTCCCTCCAATCAATGCAAGGGGAATATGCACTGCAGACAACCCCTGCTCACCCCCTCAGGAACTTGGTACGAGCAGATAGTCTCATCCCAAAGGCAATGAAGCAAGTATTCATAGCAATACTCACAGTAACACAATAGAACACCACACAAAGACACCATACCAAATGCACATTCTCAGTCTCAACCATACTGAGACCAAACAGTCTATCCACAATCAGGCAGAAACACACAAATAAACTGGACAAGAAAAATGCCACTTTCTAAAAGTGCTTGTTGCAAACACAGACTTTAAAACCATACTTACCAAAATATATATTATCAAATTCTGAGCTCAGTCCTATTGTCTATCTTATTCCTATGAAGGATATACTCGCACAATGTTACAAAAAAAAAATTCTCCATTCCGTCCTATCAGCAGGACCGCCTTGCAATATTGAAAGAAGAATATGATAACTTTTCACCACGAGGGCACAACATACGCACACCAGCACACATCAGTACATATCCCGCTCTTTACACACACCACGCCCCATCCCGGGGGCCTTGAATAGCAACTGTTTATTTACCAGCCCTGGCACCATGTGTGCACTTCACTAGGGGTCTACTAGTAAAACAAATATGCCAATCAGGGAGAACTAAGCACAATATTGCACAGGAAACACTATCACTGTGACACTGATCAGCAGTGGCAAAATGCCCACAACATCTAAACCAGCAAAAACGAAATCCAGCACAGCATCAAAAACGTAGGAGGTAGAGGCAAAAAGTCATGTAAAACCACACCAAGGATGACATGTCTAACACTATCTAACTGTGCTGTCCCTACAACTTGGTTGTGTGTCTGAAACAAAGAGCAGGGAACTACCCTGTATTTTAAACTTTTTATAGATGCACTGTCTTTCTGCATGGTTCTAAAAGGCGCAGCCAATGTTACTCCAGACAAAGACCTATTATATATTCTATAAGCAATACTGCCAAAGAATGCGCTTTAGATCAGTGACAGAAAAATATTGAGCAGCAGAAGAAGCATAAAAATAGCCAGAGTAGCTGACGACTGGAGGGCCACATTCTTATTTTTATTTTTGAACTGCACACAGGTCAGTCACAATTGCAAACACAATCGAATAAAAGACTATTACAATGTACCAGCCTTCTCCTCACCAGCACATTTTCTCAACCAGATCCAGAATCATACACAACAAGGCTCATGAAATCTGCAGGAATCCCAGCTCTACATCACCTGTTGCCCACAAAATGAGTGGCACATCTGCAAAAACTCGAGGGAAAACAAACACTACTAAACGTATCACATGCTCACCACAACTAGACCTCAACTGAAATGAAAAATTCACAATAAAAAAGTCCAATGATCGGAGCAAGAGAGCACAAAGCATGTGCTAAACTAATGCGTCTGAAACACCCACCAATACACGCATAGCACTGTACTATGTTTAATACATAACAGGAGGAAACAATACAGACCAATCACTTCCCAATATCTACAACCGAGTCGCTAGTGCAAAAATACAATAAAAATTAATCTGCAAATAAACGATCAAATTCCTCTTTTAGGACACAAATCCTGTCCACTAAAATCTAAATGACACCTTCACTTCCTCATTTTTCCTCTGACAGCAACAACCAAAACACCCTGAACGTCACTGCAGGGATAAAAACAGCAGAAAGAAAAGGACAGCATTTGCAAATTGACTTTTCTGAATACAATGCTACAGATGTCTCCGGCTGGTCCATTTTAAAATGTGCATCTGTAAGCTAGGGCAATGGGCGGAGGAGACAGAAGGACGCTTCAATGCCGGTTTTATTGTTCTAAAGGCTTTTATTTTATAGTACACCAGCCTATATTGGTGGGGGATAATGCTTCTTATCCTCCTCCATGTTCGGAACTGGGTTTGTGGTCGTCGGCCTGCGGAGAGCTGATTGGAAACAATGCTTCTTATCGCCGTTTCCTTGTAACGCCAGTGGCAGTGCCTCCTAGCACGTCCTCTCTCCCGTGGGTCGGGTCTTCTTGGTGGACTCAGGGTTAGGGAGAAAGAGAGAGACACAAAAAAAAGAAAATATGGCGTCCGTGAGGTTCCAGGAATCGTAATGAGTAAAGGGGAAAAGGAGTGAGGGATCACTGGTGCAGAGTCACACAATCTAGGCGGGTGATAGTGCAGGGAGTCCGGGGTTGAGGCGGGATGTCGGGAAGGACGTTTAAACAGCAGGCTTCCTCCCCACCCACCCGGTAACGCGCTCTCGTACCTGTTGAAGCCACGCTCCTCCTGGAGCGTGGCTCGGCGCAGCACTGTCTCGGAGGCCTCCTTGCTCTCTCGTAGGTACCACCTTCGCGTTGGACGTATACAGCAAGGCTCGATCTCTCCCTCTCGTACTTCTCGGCTCCTTCGGCTCCTCGACTCTCCAACACACTCCAGTGCTTCCGGATTCCTCTTCGTTCTCAGGCGAGCCTCCCTCTAATGGCCAGCTCCCGTCGACGTCATCCTGACGTCTCTCGTCTCCACCACCCTCTAATGGCCAGCTCCCGTCGACGTCATCCTGACGTCTCTCGTCTCCACCACCCTGATAGAGTATCATAAGGTCAAACGTATTCCTAGGGGCCTTCGGATAGCTTTCAAACCTATCCTGTTTAAATTTGACAAAACCTTCATGAACCGTTGGTATGCTATACTCAACAAATGCTCATTAGACTTGATTCTCTTAATCATAGAAGAACTTTCTTCAGTTTTGGGCGATTTAACCAAGGAGATTCAATCACTAAAAGAGGACCTCGCTTCACGGATGTCCAGTGAGGACCTAATTAAATCTTTAGATGAGATCAACATGAAGCTTGACTCGTACGCTAAGGAGGTACACGAACGCAAAATACGTAAGTTTCGACGGGATACTATCGACTACAAACTTGACGAAGTTTATACATGGGCGGAGGCATATGCGCAGAAGAGATTTGTTAGAAAGTCAAATAATCAATCATCTGATGAAAGTCTCGCCACTGATCAAGATCTTCAGTTGTCAAGACCTCCGGCGTCAATCCACATGTTGGAATCCACTCGTTCAAACACCAATGAGATGCCATCAGTTAGCGGGAAGCAAGCTTTTTTAGACCAGGGCACAACTTCCAACCATCGCCCAGACAAAGCAGATACCAACAAAGAGGAAGGTCTCGGCGGGGACAAAAGCACAAAAAAACAACCAGAACAGGGCCGCCCTCAGAGGAATCTAAAAAAGACCACAAATTAATCATGAACATCTCGAGCAAACAATTGAGTGCCTCAGAAGAGGCAGTATTGAGAAGAGGTATGTCTTTTGTTCCCACTTATTCCTCTAACTCTTTAGAACCGGAGATCGCCTTTTATAAATTCATACGCAAATTGAGGCTAAGGTGGTTTTTTCACACTGTTTCGAAGGATCAAGACTCACAAGCAAGTACTCCTCCAGAGAAGTTCCGTCCCAAAGCACCTTTGTGGCTCCTTTCTCTCACAAAACGCTCGACAACTTTGAACTCCTTGTTAAAAAAGATCTGACGTCCATGAAATATCTGCAACCGAAATTCACCAATCTCACTGTGAGAGAACGTAGAACGTTACAAGCACTACGACAAGACAGCAGTTTGGAGTTTCAACCGGCAGACAAGGGCGGTGCTCTCGTGCTCATGGATAAATCATTTTATAATGCTAAGGTGGACGCACATGTTCTTAACACAGATATATACTTAGCATTAGATGCAGATCCAATTAAGGAATTCAGCAAAACTTTGTCCTCTATACTTGATCATGCAGAAGAAATGGGTTGGATAAAAGAATCCACAAGAAAATATTTGCAGGTATCGACTCCACAAACACCAAAATTATATATGCTACCCAAAATGCATAAAAGTGTCACTGACCCCCCATTCAGACCAATAGTGGCTGGTTGTAATTCCATACATGAACCCATTGGACGCTTTTTGGATTTTTATCTGCAACCGCTTGTACAAGCATGGAGTACCTACATCAAAGACACAACAGACTGTCTGGTCAAGTTAGAAGCTATCAAAGATGTTTTCAAGGAGGATATATGGTTGTGTACCATTGATGTAGTTGCTCTCTATACCTCAATTCCTCACAACGAAGGGTTGGAAGCGGTTGAATGGCGCTTGTTGCATCAGTCTCAGGAAGAATTGAATGGGGTTCTTTTATTGGAACTTCTACAATTCTCACTGTACCACAGCTACTTTACCTGGCAGGACATATACTATTTGCAATGCACAGGGACTGCGATGGGTTTTCCCGGGGCACCATCCTATGCCAATACATACATGGCATATTTTGAGGACACGCACATCTTGCACAATGATTCTTGGACTCGGCACCTGATAAGCTTCATGAGGTATATTGATGATATATTCATCATATGGAGAGGCTCACGTGAATTACTGGAATCAAATATATCTTTTCTTAACAATGCAAACCCCCGAATACAATTCACACATCACATTGATGCTCATCGCATCAATTTTCTGGACATTTTGGTCGAAAGAACAGAGGAAGGTCTGAGGACATCAGTATTTAAGAAACCCACAGACAGAAACAATGCATTACATTTCACCAGTGCTCATCCTCTATCACTTAAAAGACATCTACCCGTGTCACAATTCATTCGCATCAAGCGGATTACATCACATCCAGGACAGGCGGATGCATTGATCAAAGAACAAGCCTCAAGATACCAACAACGAGGCTATCCCTTGAAGACTCTACAATTGGCCATGGAAAAGACAGCACTGAAGAATAGAAGTGACCTGTTGAGACAAGCTCCTAAAACTTCTGTGAAACGCGAGGTGTTTGTTATGAAACATTCGCAGCAATCTTACTCTATCAAGAAAACCATTTTGAAACGCTGGGAAATGATAGAAGAAGAACCAGATTTTAAAACGGTGTTCGTGGATCAACCCTTATTTGCTTTCACAAGGCCAACATTTTTTTTTCGTGAATTGCTGAAAGGCAAACCCAAAGCTGATGAACCCATTCACAAAGGTATGGGTAAATGTTGGAACTGTGGTCAATGTAGTAACGTTGTGATGGGTAATACATTCTCGCATCCTCACACAGACCAAAAAATTCCACTGAAACACACATCAGATTGCAACACTGAATGTGTGATATACGCTATACAATGCCCGTGTGGTTTAACATATGTAGGTCGAACTTCACGTAAAATAAAGACACGCATTATCGAACACAAGAGTATGATTCGCACTAAGAATTCGAATTCATGCCTTGCGGCGCATTGGATAGCTGCCAATCATAACATACCACAGTTGAGATTCACTGTTCTTGAGAAAGTAGTGACACCAGCAGGTATAGAGGTGCATACATTCATGGTACGTAGGGAAACTTATTGGATTAAACGTCTGGGCACAAGCATCCCGAAGGGATTGAATGATCATTACGAAATGTTATGCTTTCTGTAACTTGTCCCTACATAGCCTAATAGGATATCGGTGGTCTTTCATGTTTTTGTACATCTGTATACACATACACTATTGAAAAGTTTCGCGACACGTCACTCACGGATGCGAGGGTGTTTCACTTACTGTACTCTAATTTCACTGCTGGGTCCTTGTGGCTTTTTCATTCATTATTTATTTATTTATTATTTATTTTTATTATTATTTTTTTCTCATTCATTTATTTCATCTAAGTTGATGGGTATCTGTAATTTTAGGCAGATTGCGTAAACTATTAAGCGATAAGTTAATATGGAATCGGTAACCAGGGTTGGTGACCTATCGGCATGTTCCGCTTTGGTATTGGTAGCTTGCGTCATAAGTTGTTGGTTGCAATAAAGTTGGTTGCCCAGCAACAAAATCTCACGGGATTTTATTTAAGGGATGCGGAAATACGTTTGCGCGTTCGCATGGAGGTGAAGTGTAGTCGGGTTAAATTCCGCGTGATATAGGTGAGTCCAAGTTGTTTGTGCTAGCGCACTAACGTAGGATGGTTATCTCTTAGTTAGCAAGATGAGTGATATATTATTAGTTTATTCAGATTTAACAGGGCTTTAGTCTTCGAACAGGTAAGGGGGCGTTGCTCCTTTTGACTACCTGATACATATTCGAGGTGGTTGCAGCTTGTTATCCTTGTTATCCTCGGTGATGCACGTATTGAAATTGGTTTTGTTTTCTGTTTTCCTAGAAAAGCAAGACGTATTGATTTGGTATGAACCCCCAGGACTATAAACTAAGCTTATTTTCGTGTATTAATATCGGGCATATTGTGTTTCACTCATTATTCTTTGGTATTGTGGCACTCTGAGGGTTTCTTTTTATGCATCATGAGGTCTGGTTGCGTTTCTTTTCTCGTCTCTCTTTCACCGTTTTTCAGTAATTTAATGACACTTTGGGGCCGATTCCGATTCGGGCCGGAAATCTCTCCGACCGAGCCGGACTCGGAGAGATTTCCGACCGAATCGGACCCTAGCAGTCCAACCGAACGAGTACGATGCGCACGTATGCTATCGGACTCGATTCGGTCGGACTCCCATTGAAGTCAATGGGAGCCAGTCGTACGACGCGTACACGGGCTCCCATTGACTCAATGGGCACGACGCGAACAAGGGCGCCCCCTACAGCGTGTTCGCGTCGATGCGGGTCGCACCGTACATGCACATGTAGGGGGGACCCATGGCTCCCCCCTGTGTGCGACTCGCGTGCCTACACTTCCAGGGGGGTCCGACACGGACCCCCAAAGTGCGGCTCCGACAGCTCCTTGGAGCCGGACTGCGCGAGTCGGTCAGAGCGGTCGCGATGCGCATCGTACTTACCCGGCCGGGGAACGTCTCCATTGCGTGGTGCGAGTCGTCCCCGTGCGAGTCGGTCGGAGCGGTCGGGTCCTGCGAACGAGTCGGTCGGAGATTTCGCGAGCGCACCCATCGTACTCGCTCGCCCGGACGCACGTACGATTCGGTCGGGAAATAGGGCTCCGAATCGGATCCGGTAAAGCCAAATCCGATTCGGAGCCCTACCGGCCGAGATCGGAATCGGCCCCTTTGTCGTGAGTTTTAAACATAGTGTATGTGCACACAGATTGGTCAATGATATATTGCGCATGTAAAGGTTCTAATTCTGATTTGCATGGTTCGTTGCTAAAGAATTTTTGGTATGGTGACATACTCCATTTTCCCGTGATTCCTACCCCACATGTGTATCTATTGTAAAATATGTCCCTCTGCACTTTTCTGAATTCTGGCATGACATTTTACTCTACTAGTGTTTTCTACCTTACATGTGTATACATTGTTAAATATGTTTCTCTGTGTTTTTCCGGCAGGCGGCCGACTCAACTTGTTCTCATTTCATGTTTGGATTCTATGTTTAATACATATATGTTACATAACATTACCCCTGAAGAAGGGTTGTATGTCGACCGAAATGCATTGTTTTTTTTTTTAATTCGTTCTTTAAAAAATAACATTGAAGATCATGCAGGAATGATCCCATGATGATATATTGGTTGTGTCTTATTGTTTTCTGTACTTAGGATGCATTATTCAGGTTTTGTTAAAAATTTGTTTTGTAAAGATGGTGTCTTTCCAATGTTCATAATACAACATATTGTGACATAACGTCAGAGTCTAGCCTCTCTTATATTATTACTGTTATTTTGTAAAACTTGTTAACTTTTGGCTCTCGAACCCCTCAGGGTCCTTGCAGTGCACTGTAACTAGGATTGGTTCATTCCGATTCTTCCTTCCATTGTATACTTGTTTTAAGGGTGGGGCAGAACCCTTTGTTTACAGTTGCACGCTTTTGATGAACATATGAAATTCCACTTGTGTTTAGCATATCCAGTTTACTTAGGAGTGCGTTGCACACACATATATTTTTGTCATTATATCAGCTCCCGTCGACGTCATCCTGATGTCTCTCGTCTCCGGACTCTCGCTTCCACTTAAAGGGACCATGTTCGATATACACCGTATCCTCCCCCTGCAGGCTGTTTCCAGAATGGTTGCGTTCTTCTGGCTGGGGAGATAGAAAGGGACTCATTTGGTGAGAATACTCCCTCCCTGCCCCTTGTTCACTCGGTGGATGCAGCGCGGAGGTGACACCGCGACACACCCTCTCCCCAGGCTTCTCCCATTCGGGGAGAGGCAGTACTCTTGATTAACCCTGGGCGTAGTTCGCGTAGTCGCGCTACGCGAAGCTACGCGAAGACGTCGGAGCGCTACGCGAGCTACGCGTAGCTTCGCGAGCATGCGTAGCTGCTTGGCGCGCCCGTTCGCGATGCGTTTTTCTTGCTCGGGAACGCGTTGTTCGTGTTCGGGACGCTGTTTGCGTGCTCGGGGGCGCGAACTTACCCATGCGGTCGCCTATGGGCGCGGCCATTTTGTTTTTCACTTGTCCCGCCCGTTCGCGATCCCTTGTTTCCTGTTCCGGGTCGCGTATAGCGTGCTCGCGATGCGCATTCCATGTTCGGGAACGCGTTGTACGTGTTCGCGACGTTTTTGCGTGCTCGGGGAGAAATATCGCGCGAACTTACCCATGCGGTCGCGATGGGCGCAGCCATCTTGTTTTACCACTCTATGCTATGGTTCTGGGCCTGCTTTTCTATCCTCCCTCAATCTTTGCAATCCTTAGTTTTTTACACTGTTTTTCAATTTTTCTTTATTTCTTACCTATCTCTCTCTCTGCCTAAGTCTATATTTTGCATTTTTTTCTACTTTTTACTGTGTTTTTTTACTTTTCAACTGTTTTATATAACTTTCTTCTTTAAGCTCCTACTTCTTCCCCTAACTTTATTTTTCCCTTCTAACTTTTCTTTTTCACCTCCTCCCACCCCAGAACCATGGCGAAGGGTAGCAGCAGTGGCTCAAAGGGCAAGGCGCGTGCGCCCAATCGCCGCCTGCCTTGCGGCAGACTGCGCCCTGCAGGGGTGCAAGCCCGCCAGCTGTTTACGGAGGAGGAGGTGGCCGCCCTTGTTTTTTTTATTCAGCGCCACCTCCCCTTGACCTTGGCAGCAGGCGGCAGGCCAGGCTCCGGTTACCCGACCCAGGAGCGTCACCGCCGGTGGGCGAAGCTGCGTCAGGCAGTGTTTCGCTGCTCCGCGGTCCGGCGCACCCATAACCAGCTGGCCCACCGGTGGTCAGACATTCTTGACCGGGAGCAGGACCTGTTGGACCTGCTAGGTGTCGAGGTCGTGGGGCTTGGTGAGTAGCCAATATATATAGTAGTATAAGTATTGTGATTTGTGTATACATTTTTTACAAATAACAAGAATAATGCTGCTTACATTGCAGGTAAATTACGTTTCAAAATCTTCTGTGATTGTAGGACACAGGTGCTGGGCGGTACTCTTACTTTTTGCAACTTTGCGCTCGCTTGTCATTATTATGTAAGAGTTTACTTTAGAGAACTTCAGTTAGGTAATGCTATTGCTAGAGAGACTGTAGTCCTTCCTTTGTCCTCCTGTCAAATAGTGGTGGATGGATTTGATACTAGGTTTAGTTACTATTAGTTGATAATTTTTGAGCGGTCTGCGTGACGCATCCTCTGTCACTGAGTGCTGCTTACCCCAGTCCTTAGTAGAACCTTTTGTAGTTTGTTTAGTGAGTGGTACTGGTAAGCTTAGCTTAGCAGTGTCAGTCAGCTGCAGAACATCAGACGCAACCAACCAACAATTTGGTGTATGCATTATGCACTGACTTTATGCATGTGTCCTCCTTCTCATCTATGCATTTTTGATGGAAAAAAAAATGGAAATGCAGGCTTAATGAACAATTGGCCCGCCTGGAATAGGTGGGCTAGGTCAGGTGGTACTTAGGCTTAGTTAGTGTTCTGGATTTTATTTGAATCAATCAGAATGGAACACTGAATTAGTGTTCCCAAATAAGTAGACTGTCCGTGAATCCCGCAAGCCAGTAGTCGATCGGATTAGATAGGTCAATTTTATTGCAATTTTTGTTTCCTAAAACGTTTTTTGAGCGTTTTTTTAGATAATTTATTTGTTTCACAGCAATCATTAATGTTTGTGTCTTTCTTTTTCTTTATTATATCTTACATGATCACTGATCTGCAGCACCCAGGGGCAAGAAGACGGGGTCCGAGTCGGCGGGACAACCACCAGAGGACCGCTCCTCTACCGAGGGCCCTGCTGCTGGTCCCAGTAAGTCCTCCAGTGGTTATATTAACAATTATATTGCCCTAACTTTTACTGGACCTTATTTTTTCAGAACTATTAATTCTGGCTCCACTCCCTAATTATATTTTTTACAAAAGATTCTTTGATCTTGACTTGACTATCTGTTTCTAAATTCTGGTTATCCCTGCCTCTAAGTTCTAACTGCCTCTGCTATGAATGTCTGTACTCTGTACTACTACTATTAGTCTGTCGCTAAGCTTGCCCAGTTTGCATTGCCACTCTTTATTGTACGGTTTTGAATAAAACTCAGATTGACCAATACTAATAGCTCTAGCCACTGAGTCCAGTCCTTTCGGTTGTCCTCTTCTAGGCTTCTTAATCTTGAGGCTTTGACAATTACCACAAACAAAATGCACAACCAGATATTTGACTATTTTTGATAGGATATAGTACATACTACTTGGATTCTGCACAGCCCCATGCAGAACTATGCACAATGAAATAGGATGTTGGTGATGCGAGTTTGGAACTTGGACGTTCCTCACACCTCAGTCAGAAGTGAACCCACAATCCCCTGAACGACTAGCTAGTGTCTCATTAGGTCCCCGAACCCCCACCCGAAGATACCCAATGATTATGATTCCACAACCCAGAACATAACACCCTTTCGCTCACTCACTCGTGTAAGTCCACCACCACCACCACACCAAATACCACAGAGTCTATGTGTAAGTTCAAAAGGTTTATTTTCAAATAACAACCTCTGTATGTTGTTGTTCTATAAAATTCAGTGTACTCCAGCCAGCTCCAACAGCAAAATGCATAAGATTAAAACAATAAAAATTGTTGCAACAAGTGCATGATGATATAAGACAAAAGATCTGTGTGAATTCTGGGCGACTCCTCACCGTAGAACGTAGAATTACTGGTTACATGCATCATTCATAAGCTCTGCAAATCTCTGGTTCGTAGAAGGGAATCCTCTGCCTGAGAAAAATGGTGCGTGTTAATGCAAGCATTTGTCAGTCCTGCCAAAAAAGTGTAACATGTTACCTATGGCTAAGTAATACGGACTAACCGAACTCCATAACAAAGTGGCTTGTTTTTCGACCTCTTGTACGCAACGCTCAGACAGTAGCTGTATGTGCTCATGTGGGCTCAAAAGGCGTCTTACTGTTACTGCACAACAAGCTGCGAGGTAACATGCGCAAAAGACATGAAGCGAAAAATGGTTGCATGGCTCAGGCTAACTTTGCAAAGAGTAGAGTATAGTATAATAATGACCCTAGGGACCATAATAACACTACTAGTGTCTGTCTACTGACTGTACTCTAGTACCCGATTTGGACTATTGAATGTGATTTATAATAATAATATGTATGTATTAACTTTTTTTCAATCTTGCTAGTGAAAAAGAATAAATAGGGGAGGTGTACAGGCATCTAAAAATGTGTCATGTTTTTTCTAGGCGTACTACCGACCACCAGTGCCGGTGGGGCCAGCGGCGATGGCGTTGCGGCCATTCCGGAGGGGGCAGGAGATGCAGCACCTGCAGGAGATACAGGGGGTGAGCCAGCAGCAGTGGCGGGCGGTGGTAAGTTATATTCATGACTTATTGACATTGCACTAGCTGGAAGGGTGTGTGGAGTGGACTTCACTCACTGTACTGTTGTTGAGACTTATTAGGTATGAAGTTGTAGTGAACATTATACAACGGTTAATAAAGAAGACACCCTTTACTTAGCATGAGCAATGCAGTAGCAATAGCATTACCAGCGTGACTTCATTAACCAATGGCCTCTTATATCTGACTCCAACTCAGCTGTGAAAGTTTTATGGAGGAGACTAAAAGTCAGATCAGATGACCTTGATGGATGTGTTGAACAAAAAGGGAAAGAAGGGTGGAAGGAGGAAGGGCGGGCGAGATTTAATATGACGACTGGCAGAGAAGGATACGTTGGAAGCATGGATAGGTGGCTGATAGGAATCAGATGCATGTGTTGTTGAAGGATGGGTGGGAGGTGAAAGAAGAATGGATGCCTGCCTGGGTGGAAGACACAGTATGGGTGGATACTGTGGATAGCAAGAATCATCAGCGGTGTTTGGGTGAAACTCAAAGCCAAGGCAAGCAACGGAGTGAGTGGACGCATGCGTTGTTGTTGGTGAAACAAAGTAACGTTTGTGGAGAGATTAAGAAGAATGATTGACATTTACTTAGAATGGATGGATGCCTGTATGTATTCATCATAGACAGCATAGGTGGAGACTGTCACGGGATGCACAGTTTTAGGGAATGTTAAAGAAACCGCGCCAGCGTACCAAAGCCGATGTGGGGAGGGGCAGGGTGGGGGTAGTAGTAAACAATGTATTACGCGGGCAAATACAGGTAACTTTACTGTAACATACAAATAAATAAAGTGAATTTCATTGTGCGCACTGCACCGCCAAATGCGATGCAGTGTGCGCAACAAAATTAGTTTCATTTATTTATATGTTTACTTACCTGTAATTGGCCGTAATCCATAGTTTACTACCCCCATCCTGCCCCTACCCACGTCACCGCCCGGCCAAACTCCCCGAGTCCCACCACCGACCGCTACTGACCTTATGTCGTTGTCCCATATAAAAGCAACGATCATTGGATCAGATATATAATCTGCCTTTTTGTAGTAGCCAAGGCACTGTGAAATTGAGCAATTGCCCTCCATGTAACAGAGAGAGTATGGCCAGTGCCACCCGTAATAGAAAAATACGAGCTTCCCCACCTGCAAACAGTAGTAAATCAAACTAATGTGACTCTGCGTCATGACTCGTATGTTTGTCTTGGGTTCAAGCATAGATGACCGAGCTGGCAATGCCGGCTACAACCAGGTTATGTCATTTCGCTAAACTAGAGATAAGAAGAACACTGGTGTACTGTGTACTGGTTGGAGTCCATAGTGCTAGTATAATGCCTGAAACTCCCACAAATGTTAGAGGCCGAGGAAGTGGGAGGATAGATAGATTATTACCACAAATGTTATGTACTGTGCTTCTTGCTAGTGCTACTGTGCCATTATGTGTTGAATTAATTTTGTGTTACTGTTTAGGTAAGAGTACTGGTTACAACAATATTTTTTTCTTTCTTTTCCCAAGACAAACCATCGCGGAAGGAGTTGGCAGTCAGGGCCCGGCGCCGGAAACTGGAGGCCATATGCCAGGAGTACCGGCGGCTGGTGGCTCAGGCGGAGGAGGAGGAGGAGGCGGCAGCAGCTGCAGCCTCGTCCGATGCCCCGGGCCCCAGCCAGGCCCCAACTCCAGCGGTACGGCGCCGCGGTCTGGTAGCCGCCCGCCGCAATTCACTAGCAGCCAGCACTGCTGTCCCCCATTGTGGATGCCACTGCAGGGCATTCCGCAGGAAGATTCTCCTCCGGATGGCACGGCAAGAGGAGCAAATGGAGGAGCGGGTGAAAATCCTGGTGGACAAACACCTCAAAGCCCGCCGATTATAACATCGAGGACCCTGTTGCTTTGCCCCTTTTTATTCCTTGTTTTGGTGGGTGGGAATTGGGCGTTGGGGTTTCGGGACATTCTTTGGACTTTTTCGTTTTGGACATTGGTTGGGGTTAGGGAGAGGGGTGGGTCAGGTGTGGGATAGTTTATTTTTGTTAGGGTAATAAATTATATTTATACTTAAACATACAATGTTAATGTTTTGTGGGGGGTTACTGTTTTACGAATTAACGTCACATTGGTTTCCTTGCTGCTGCAGGGCCGCAGCCAGTGTTTGATTTAAATAATCTGCCGATGATGTATAACAAACAGATAGATGCGGTACCCCTCACTGAGTTATTTGTCCTACTAGTATTCTACCTCCCACCAAACTTATCTTACCTGTGATTGATGATGACTACGTTCGGCACAGCGATGGCTGCATGGTTTCCATAGAGAATGTAGAAGATGCCATGGTTGTGGTGGTAGTAGTAGAGTAGACACTGGCAGTAGCATTTGCTAAAAAAATAAAAAGAGACAGTCACTTGCCTGAGAAAAACTGTGGGAGGAGTAGTCGAACGAAGTAAAATACAGTACAGAAGACGACTGCCAAACAAACAATATTGCAGTTGCAACTGCTAAAGTCAAATTAAACATAATGGTGGCGGGGACAGCCTAGTACAAGAAGTTATAAACTGTAGTTGTGCTGTCGAGTGAGTCACTTAACTTAACACAATCGTAATTCGTAACCTTTACTGCTGTGTGGTAGGAGTTTGATGATTAATCCAATCAATGACGGCAATTAATTATGATGTACTACTATTAGCCGGTGACGGCTTGCACATAGACTGAGCATGGGTGGGCAAGCAGAAGAAGCTCCTCGCCCTGCCTTGCAATTGAATTAGTGTTGCTTTCACCACATCTGCCCCAGCAAGCGTGTGATCAATTGGTGTACATTTTATGTAGTCACATCACACCTCAATATAAATCACAGCCCGGGGGAAGAGGGTTAGGGTTTGATGAATGGATGGGAAGGGGGTTTGGGGAAAGGTTTGAAAATGAAAAACAGTACGCATGGACAACAAAAGCAAAGCGCAATCTTGGCAGACGACCATGATCTTATCCAAAAAATCAATAAAGGGAGAAAAGGGAAATGCATGCGTTAATGATGATGAAGATTAGATAACTTGATGGTTAATGAGTAGTACTTAATAACTCCTACTAGACAATTAGACAGTACAGGGCACCAGTATATTCTATGCAATTTGCCTTGCCTGTAATATGCCCTCAGAGACCCAAATTCCATGTTGTACTGGGCTTACTTGTAAAGATAGCAAAGACAATTAAAAAACATTTGTAGGGATCAATTAGCAAACAAACACACAACACACAGTCCTAATGATTGCAGAGAAAAAAGGATTCAAATTAATTAAAAGATGAATGATGAATGATACTAAAGTTACTGTATTATCATGCTAAAATTGTGGAGTTGAATCTCGTCCTTCCTCTTGGTCCTATCTTCCATGGACGCTCCGCACATCAATCTTGGTGGCCTTCCTGATGCCGATTGGTAAGGTAAATGTGAGTTGTGTCTCCCAGTATAGCAAGCACAGGGTAAAGGCCGGCCTGTAACGTCTAGATGGAAAAACAAAAGGGGTATTGAGAAATCAATGAATAAAAAAAAACATCATTTACGGTGGAGTCCAAGAAGAGAAGAGAGAACACTTTCAGAGTGAGGCGGCTTGGATATATCGTGTAGATTCTGTTTACAGCATTAAGCTACAACAACAACAGGACAGAACAGGCCCACCACAGCACCAGCCCGTGACCCAACCTCCATTTACCTTAATTTTTGACATAGCCAGACAAAAGGCATACACAGCAACTTAGCATTTTCCTAATTAAGTGACAAAATCAATGCGCCGCTGTCAGTCATCACTACACTCGACTACACCACTACATGGACATGTAGGTCTGCTGTGTTTACTACTTTCTTGTTGAATTGTTGTGTTTATGTTTACCTTATGCCACTTCATGAAATGCAGTTAGTCCTTGAATCATCTCCGATCCAACTGAATGACTGCGCGCAAAAAGATAGTATGGTCATCATCATGGTGTGGTACGTGTTGTCCAACTACAACTCAGTCTGTATTGACTCCGATTAAGTCCATATTCCATATTAAAAAATTGCAACAGATATTGGCCTGCACCTGCAGTAGTAGGAGTACAATTTGGTTATTAAACAACAAGAAGGGAAACATTGACTGTCACTGACTTACTTGAGTCACTTTGTAGATTAACTAGTAGAGTAGAGTTCGACTTCATGCACAACATCAACAACAAACAACAGCAATCGCTCAGAGTCTGCAAGCATCCAATGCATTCCATCATTACCTGTCTTGCTCTTCTCTTTGGCTGTCAGATCATCAGATGCCTAGTTCTGACATTTTTTTTTTTTTTATACGGGGCAGTGGCCTCATCATTACTCCAGTCCACATTCATTTTGAGTGTTAGGCGCTGTTTCGGTTTTCGTCTTATTCATCTGTGGCACTTTGTCACAGTTTAAGTTGTTCCCATGGTCAGCACTGTGATGATGGGCCGCGGCCTGTGTAGTGCTCATTGCTGGTCATTTGAGTTTGCACAAATGTCAGCAAGTTTCTTCGAAGAGTCTCTTGTCTTTCTCTGCCAAGTACCTTCTGTCCTGACAGTGAGGACCTTTGGATGCCTGCTGAGGCTGTAGCCTTCGGACACTGATGAGTTTCGGCTCGAAAACAAAACGGAGGATAGCTATAGTAGTCACGTTTCACTTCTAATGGAGGCGGGACTGGTAAAGGCAACATTTCTTGTACTAATGTCTGGCTTGATGGAAATGTACTTGTGCGAGACAGGAAGATGAAGCAGGACTCTGAAGAGTGGACAGTTAAATGCACAGACGTGCAACTCCAATAGGGAAATAAAAAGAGAAGACGGTGGTGATGGTTTTGTTGTGATTTGATTTGAACCAGTAAGACAGATACACAGACACATAAAGGAAGGAAGAAAGCAACAATTTGAAAGCCTAGTTGTCAGGGAAGAGGAGCCTGTCCTCAAACTCTGGTGGTTCGGACAGAAGTAGGTCCTGTAACGCACTATTTACGTCATCCAAGTCGCTCTCCTCTTCCTGCTGTGATTCACGTATTTTGTAATCCGGTGGTATAAAGTGCTGATTCATTTTGATCATGGTTAACCTCTCCACGCTTTGGGCCGAGAGACTGGTCCTTTTCGAAGTTACAATGGCACCAGCAGCACTGAAAACACGCTCAGAAGAGACACTTGCGACAGGGGAAGCGAGATACTTTATCGCCAGCCTGCTGAGCACTGTCCATTGGCTTCTTTTCCCATACCAATACACCAATGGGTTTCGATCCATGAAGACCTCTGTTGGGTCATCCAGATAGGCCTGGACCATCCGCTCAATGTTCAGGGGTGCTCTGATGTGCTCGGCCTGTTTTGCCTTTGCATCAGCACTGGACTTACCATACCCCTGCTGTAGAAACCAATCAGTTGCACATTGTGCTGTGGATGATCCTGTTCTTGATGTTATTGTTGGTGTAGGTGACTGCTGGGAGGCAAATGCACTGCCCTCAGGCTCCGAAGTAGAACTTGACTCTGGATGCCCTGTAGTACTGGTTATGGCCTGGGGTGGGGGGCCTGTAATTAACAGCCGTTCGCTTTCGAAAATAGTGGCTTCCTTAGCTATCAAAGTTTTGTAGTTGGCAACATCCACTTCCGAAAAGGAATTACTGCCTTGCTGTTCAGAAATACTTTGTACCGTGGATCCAAAATTGTGGCACTAATGTAATGTGGTTGTGACAAAATTTTATTTTTAATCCTTGTATTTTCCGATAAGCGAGCGGCTAAGGTCTCCGCCAAATGATATGCGTCTTGTTTGTCATCCACACCTGCGTACGTTTCAGACACATCCTTCAGCTGTTGCTCTAGCATGTGCAACAATGGGATAGCTTGGCCCATAGTACAGTCCTCCCTGCTGACTTCACGTGGGAAGATCTCAAAAGGAAGTAGCATCTCAGTCAGGCATTTAATGAGGTCCCATTGAGCCATCTCAACGGTCATGCCTCTCACAGTAGGTTCCCCTAATCTTTGCATGACATAAGCATTGAGTGGTATGTACAGTTCAAACAGACGATCAAGCATGTAATAAGTTGAGTTCCAACGTGTTGGCACCTCCTGGATGAGCGCTTTGACTGGCTGTTTATGCTCACGTTGAATGACCCTCAGCTGCTTCCGGGCTTTAAAAGAATGGCTGAAATGTGTGCATATTCTTCTGCAGGTGACCAGTAAGTTGCTGACTTTTGATTCATTTTTCAAAAAGTCTTGAACAACAATGTTAATGCAGTGTGCCAAACACGGGACCCTGAAATAGCCACCATTGCGCATGGCCAAAACTACATTACTGCCGTTGACCGTGGCAACAAAACCAATCGTAAGCCCTCTTGGGCGCAGCCACTCAAAGACCTTGGTGTTAAACTCTTCCAAAATGTTTGCAGCAGTATGAGATTTCTCCATGGCAAACATGGCTACAGTTGCATGTTTGCGAGTGGCATGAAAAATCTCTGCAGTATCAACACCAGCAGATACCTGTTCTCTAACCCCCACAAAACTGATCCAGTGTGCAGTGATGCACATGTAATCTGTGGCTTGGCAACTGGTCCACATGTCTGTAGTCAGGTGGATACTGTGAACAGCACTCTGCTTCAAGGCCTTTCCTAGCAATTCCAGCACGTCGTGATGTAGTGCTGGAACTGCAACTCTGGCAAAATAGTAGCGGCTGGGAACATGCCATTTTGGGCAGATGGTTGACACAAATTCCACAAAACCCAACCCTTCAACAAAAGAAAAAGGGAGAAGGTCCAGTGCTAACATTTTAGCCAGCTTCGCATTGTACAAACGTGATATTGGGTGGTTGCGTTCGTACTGCCCCTCACCCCCAAACATGCTGATAATGGTAGGCTGCATGGTTTTCCTTTCTCTTAGGCTCAACGCACTTTTTGGTAGTGCGGACCTGGTACTTCTTGGTGTCTCCGGCTGACTCTTACTCTTGTGCCACTGAGATGTTGCTGAAGATGTGTGCAACGTTAAGACTGCACTGCTGGGGTCAGGGACACCTTGTGTACCACTACCAGAGAGAATGTCTCCCTGTCCTTCCTCTTCCACCGTGATCGGATCTTCTTCTTCTACTCCTTTATCCCCACCAACACCAATGGTTGCAGTTTTTTATGGCGCGAAGGTGGTCCTCCCAGCTGATCAAGTGGTGTTTTTTCAGATGGGTCATTTGGCCTCCGGTACCATAGTTTGTACCAAGCTTACCACGACTAACAGAGGTATTACAAATGGAGCATATAGTAATGTTCTCCTCCTTTTCGCTAACCGTAAAGAAGTCCCAAACTGGGGAGCTTAACTTTGGCCCCCTGCTGGAGGTGCCACTTCCAATGCCGGATGATCTGTAGGGTGTGTGTTGAATTTGACTCTGTGCTGCTGTACCACTACCTACTCCTACAGAGGTGGTGGTTGTGCTGGATGTAGGTCGCTGCCGGGCCTTTGCTAATGCAAATATGGAAGCTGTAGGTCGTGTTGGTGTTACCTGTGGAGGTATGCGTGCTACATCCCTCGCAGCGATTTTGGATAGAGTAAGAATGTTGGTCTCCATCTCCTCGGGGCCGGGAGTGATGTTCGTGATGACTGGCTCGTCGTCATCATCATCATCATCTTGCTGTTCTACATCGACCTCCATAAGTGTAAGGCTTTCTGGAACCTTCCTTTTCCCTAGCTTGGTCTTGGAACGTGGCTCCCTCTCAGACTCAGTTTGTGGCTTCCAAGTGGCATCTAGATCATCAGAAGGGGGCTTGGCGAAGAACTTGATGGACTACCCCTCCTTTTCCTTGCTGGGGATTTGGAAGACAATGGATCTTCTGAATGAGTGGCTTCTTCTTCTACCTCTGCATGAGGCTCAATTTCCTGAACTGCCCCTACTTCAGGAGGAACAACAACTACTATTGCGGGCGGTGGTTGCGGCTGTTGTTGTTGACCACTTATCTGCTGTGTTTCCTCCTGCGTTGATTGGGTACTACTTTGAGATAGCGATAAGTTTATCTCCGGCTCAGCATCACTGCTTTCCACCATTAGGCTGGCTACCTCTTCCCCACTCATGTGCTTGGGCCTGGGTTGGTGGGTTGGGTCCACTGATGCGGAGGTGCTGCCCCCAGCTTGCCCCCGGACACCGCTGCTGCAGGCGCAATTTTTTTTCCCAAAAAGGTATTGGCCGGCACACCAGACTTCAGTGTCACTTGCTTCTTCTGTTCCTTCTTCTTCTCAATAGCAACTTTCTTGGTACTGGAGGACCTGGTACCTGCTTTCTTTGGGCCCATCTTCTTCAGATGTCAGCAGCACTCAGTTGCAGAGATGTCTGGTCAGGTCACACGTCACGTTGTGTTGTGTGTACAGCAGCAGGATGTCTGTCTGGAAGTGCAACAGGCAATGATGAGAGACACACCTCCTCCTCAGTCTTTGTGCACCTAAAATCAAAAAAGCCAGAACATCAGTCAAACATAGCACAAATCAAACAAATAGAATATAGAACTTAGTGTGTGGTGGCCTCAATTATTAAATTTCAGAAACTCTGTGAACAACACACACAGTGTAGCCATTTATGAGACGTTGACAACAAGTCCAGGGCTTTCCTGGCTACTGTGTAGTGCTAGTGTACACTCTGGAAGAATAAGAATAGTAAAGAACAAAAACTAAAATGTACTGGAGCATGTTTGGCCTAAATTTGTGCATCACGTGGGATGTATTATATAGCAGCATCAGGGAGCTGCAGCTGGCAATGGGGATGGATTTGGAAGCAGTAAGACAAGAGGAAAAATGGAAAGACACGCAGGCCTATGTGGCAAAAACAGCACACTAATAACTACCACAACAAAATGGCCCCCAGAAACATGGTGACTCACAGGCACAAGGCACGGCAAACAATGAACTCAAGCAGGCCTATATATGGGCAGACAAAGGATGCCTTATAAAACACACACAGCTTTAATGCAAAAACTAAAATCCACATGGCTAAAAACACTTTGGAAAGTTAGACAACCACTACAACAACACAATTATAATTACACAGTACACACGCAAAAAAGGCATTTATTTAACACACCCAAAAAGTGAAATAGTCAGACCCTCCAAAAAAAAACACATTTCGCAATTCAATTGAATCAATTCAATGCCATCCATGGCCTAAATGATGTCAAAATTCCACAGACTACACAGAAACAGTTTTATGCACCCATGGTGACTACCTCTGGGCCTACTGGCATACTGGGCCGCAAGCTTGGAGGCCTATGGCAAAAGCACAGTGGCTGGTTTAACAAAATGGCCGCCGCCCACATGGCCAGGCCACCAAAAATAACAAAAAAGTGAAGACAAAGGACAGGACCAGGCAGTTGGAGACTCTGGGAAACTTGCTACCTCTTGGAAAAAATTGTAAAACAAAAAAAAATGACTCCTTGCTCACCAAACTACATCTAAATGACAACCTGAGGAGTTTTTTGTGCAAAATGAACTAAATCAACATTTTCGAGAAGGTTTAATGATGCTCGAGAGATATTGTTCGCCAGATTGTAAATTCTGCGTGTTCGGCATCGCGATCGTCACAAAATGTCGTTATCGCGCGGCAGACGTACATTGAGCGCGCGAAGAAGATAAAAAGTGTAAGTCCGCATTGTCGCGCAGTGCGGACTTGCCCAAAGTCCGCGAGCTGAACGCCCAGGGTTACCTACTGCCTGAAAAGGCCTATTCAAACACCCAAAAATATAAAATACCACCCCAAAACCCACATTTTGCAAATCAATCCAATGCCATCCATGGATGCCCGGCCTACATGATGTTTAAACTTTAAATTCAACAGACACCACAGAAACATGCACCCATGGGTACCTCTGGCTCTAGTCCGGGCCAACTGGCTGAAATTCCAATCAAAGAAAAACAACTAGGCCCCTGCCGAAACTACAGGCCACAACAATACATTTTAAAAACTATGGAAATACCACAAAAAAATGTAGGTACAAACAAGCCCCAATCAAACAAACAAGTACACCAATTCTCCAACTTACTTGTAAAATCTCAAATCCAAGAGTCCTCAAATCCAATCCAATGATATGATGCAGCAGACAGACACAAAAAGTGATCCTTCCAGCTCCAAATCCAAATGAAAGTGAACAGCACATGGACAAAGCACTGGGAGGAGCCTGCTGGACAGGAACAGGAAGTTTGAGAATCAGGGGCACTTCCTTCCTCTTGGAAAAAAAGAAAAAGGACTCCTTGCTCACCAAACTACATCTCTAAATGACAACCTGAGGAGTTTTTTGTGCAAAATGAACTAATTCATCATTTTCGAGAAGGTTTTATGATGCTCGAGATATATTCTTCGCCAGATTGTAGTTTCTTCGTGTTCGGGATCGCGATCTTACCAACACTGCCGCCGGAAGTCAGATCGCGCGTCCGAATGACGTGTTCGCGTTCGCACACTCTCGCGGGATCGTGCGGCCGGATTCCAAATCTCGTGGCGCCCGCGAACGGATAGGAAGTCGCGTCGGCGAACGCAGAATCACGGTAGGTCGTTACCGCGCGCGCGAGAACGTATATTGAGCGCGCGAAGAAGAAAAACAGCTACGCTACGCCGCAAATTGCGTAGTGCACGGTAACTCCGCGTTCTACGTGAATCGCGAAGTTACCGAAACTTCGCAAACTCCGCGAGCGTAGCGTAGTTCACCGCCCAGGCTTACTCTTGATAAGAAGTCCACATTACCGTTGGCAGAACCCTGTCGATGTTTCACATCAAACACATACGGTTGAAGGGACAGAAACCAACGCAAAATGCGGGGGTTATGACCTTTGTTTCTGCTCATCCATTGGAGCGGGGCATGATCTGTATAGAGTGTGAAGGGGCTGCCATCCAGGTAATATTTGAGTTTGTCGATTGCCCATTTTACCGCCAGACACTCTTTCTCTATAGTGGGATATTTTTCTTCTCAGGGAAACAGCCTTCTACTGATAAAGAGTAGGGGATGTTCTATACCAGAGGGAGAGGTTTGTGATAAGACCGCTCCTATCTCAGTCTCGGATGCGTCTGTATGTAAAATGAAGGGTTTATTGAAGTCAGGGGAGGCTAGTACTGGGCTGGTGGTGATGGCGTCCTTTAGTTGACTAAAGGCTTTCAGCATTTCTTCAGAGGGTTGTGTTAAGGTCTGGGACTTCACGTTTTTTCGGAGTACATCCGTGAGTGGGGCCGCTATCTCTGAATATTGGTGTATGAACCGCCGGTAATATCCTAGTAGCCCCAAGAAGGCCCTGACTTCTCTCTTTGTTGTGGGAAATGGGGTGTCTCTAATTGCTTTCACTTTTTCCTTTTGTGGTGCTATTACCCCCTCGCCTAGGACATAACCGAGATAGTTAACGGAATGAAACCCCACCCGGGACTTTTTGGAATTGATGTGGAGTCCGGCATCTCGGAGGGACTGCAGAACCAATTGGAGGTGTCTCAAATGCTCTTCCCAGGTCGAACTGAATACTACGATATCATCCAGATACGCAGATGAAAAGGCCTGGTGTTCCCGGAGCACCGTGTTCATCAGACGCTGGAAAGTCGCAGGTGCCCCGTGAAGACCAAAGGGAAGAACATTGAATTCGTACAGTCCGTCCGGTGTTATGAAAGCGGTGTTATCTTCTCTACCAATTCATCGATTCGAGGAATAGGGTACGAATCGAATTTTGAGATAGAATTGAGGTTTATGAAATCCATACAAAAACGGGTGGAACCATCCGGCTTTGGAACTAACACGATTGGGGAGGACCACTAACTCTTGGAGGGGTGTATGACACCCATTTGCAACATGTTCCTGACCTCTTGTCGTACCGCTTGCCTCCTTGCGGCCGGGATACGATAGGGTCGTTGCTTAACCTTTTGCCCTGGGAGTGTGGTTATGGTGTGGCTTAGGAGAGAGGTTCTTCCTGGACTATCTGAGAAGAGGGTAGAGAAGGAGCACAACAACTTGTCTAGTGTTTGCCTCTCTGTGGAACCCAGTTCACTGTTTATGATTAATTGGCCTAAGGTACATGCAGTATCTCTGTTGGGGAGAGACACAGCGATATTGGCTGATCTGGGAGGAGGGCCCAACCATTTCTTTAGCAGATTAATATGATATGTCTGCACCCGTGACGGTCGTATTTGTACTCTATAGCTGGTTTTTCCCCACGGTATCTACCACTTTATATGGGCCCATCCACTCAGCTTTAAATTTACTCGAGATGGAAGGCAACAGTACCAGGACCCAATCACCCTCAGACAATCTCCTCCATTTCTTTCCCTTGTCGTAGTGGTATTTTTGTTTTTGTTGTTTCTGTTCTAGATGGGAGTAAGCGAGGTCTCTGAGCTTCCCTATTCTGGTTTTCAGGTTGGATGTATATTCCAGAAAGCCCCTTGCTTCGTCTGCTTCCTCTTTCTCCCATGCCTCCTTCGTCATCTCCAGGAGAGACCTGGGTTGTCTCCGGTAGAGCATTTCAAATGATGAGCACCCCAAGCTACTCTGTACTTGACCCCGGATCACATACAATGCTAAGGGTAGTAATCAATCCCATTCGGGCTCTTCGCTGCTCAACATTTTCTTCAGTATTTGTTTCAGAGTCTCATTATACCGCTCCACCAGACCGTCGGTCTGGGGATGGTAAACCGATGTTCTAATATGTTTTATATTAAGGGTTTTACAGACTTCCTTCATGAGGCGAGAAACAAACGGAGTACCCTGGTCCGTCAGTATCTCGCGTGGGAATCCGACTCTGGAGAAAAATTCAATTAATTTCTCCGCAATAGTAGTGGTGGTAGGGGCTCTCAGGGGAAAAGCCTCAGGGTATCTCGTTGTGTAGTCCACGATGACTAAGGTATACAGATGGCCTCTTTGAGTTTTGGGAAGCGGGCCGATAAGATCCATGCCTACTCCTTCAAATGGGGTCCCCAGAATGGGTGAAGGTTGAAGGGGTACAGGGGGAGGGCGATAGGGGTTGCGTTTTTGGCAAGTCTCACACTCTTGACAATAACGTTTTATATCTGCATAGACCCCAGGCCAATAGAAGTATCTTAGCACATTCTGAGTCACCTTTTCCACCCCTATATGTCCTGCAGTGAGGTGGGCATGCAAAAAGAACAAGATTTGTTCCCTAAAGTCACGGGGGACAAGCAGTTGGGGTTCTTTCTCTTTGTCTGCTTTACGGTACAGTAAATCATTCAGTACCAGGAACTGGGGATAGGTTCTAGATGTCCCTGCGTCAGTTTTCTGGGCGACTTGCCATGCCTGCTGAAGGGTAGGATCGTTAACTTGAGTAAATTTGAATTTCCTGTCCAGGAGCCAGGGTTCAGTGGTTATAAGGGCTGGATATTGGGACTCTGTGTGCCTGCCTTTATCTGTTCGGTCATTCGTTTGTTGTACTGTCGAGAGAAACATACCAAGGAAGTCCGGGTTGTCAGTACCTATTATAAGTTCCTCTGGTAAGTCTGGTAAAACCCCCACCCTGACTCGGTGCGGAGTACCCCCTTTTGGAGTGATGGTGACTAGGGCTATAGGGTAGGGTTTTACGTCCCCATGGACACACCGTATATACACTAGGTTATCAGCCTTCACTTGAGTGTGGTCTATTAAGTCTTTCTGGACAACGGATTGTCTACAGCCCGAATCCAGTAACGCTTTCACGACCCTCCCCTCCCCTCCACCTCTACACTTACGTACAAGGCTGTCCCCATTTCAGCAGTGAAGAGGACTGATCGTGGTATGTATCTGACCTCCATGGGCTCTTCTTGGGGTCTTTTCTGTGGACATACCCGAGCTATATGCCCCCACTCGCCGCATTCAAAGCACTGGGGACCCTTGTGTGGCGGGGCTTCAGGCTTTGGAAGACGAGGTCTTGTGATTTCGTGCGGAGTCTTATAGTTGTTTCTCTCTGTCTTGCCTGCTGAAGGACGATGAGGCTTTTCTGGTTCCCAAAGCAATGCTCGGGGTTGCGCACGAGAAAAGGTGGTCGCCGTTTCTACTGCCTGTGTGGTAGTCAGGTGTGAATGTTCTCTGAGCCACCTTTACGTATTGTAAGGGAGTGCTTCTAAAAACTGCTCTAAATAGATGCGGTCCATGATCTCCTCTTTGTTGCTTTCGTGAGGCTTTAGCCATTTATCTGCTGCTGCTTTCAGTCTAAAGAAGAGAGTCTTTGGGTTTTCGCCCGGGTGGCCCTTCTCCTTCCTGAAGCGGACCCGGATTGCCTCTGCGTCTAAGCCCAGATAGTCGAGTATCACAGCCTTTATCTCATCGTAGGGCGTCTTTCCATCACTGTTGGCAACTTGATAGGCCACCTGGGCCTCTCCGGTCAATAAAGGCGCTAAAAAGCAAGGCCACTTCTCCACAGGCCATGCACAGGCGCTGGCTGCCCTTTGAAAATTGAGCAAAAACGCGTCCGGATCTTCCCCCGGCACGTATTTCTGTAGGGCTACCCCCGATGGTCCGGAGGGGGTTGGATGTCTCACCTCCCATATTCTCAGCGAGGTTTGCTCAGCTGCTAGTTTCTGCAGCTCCTCCTGTTGTGTTGTCATATTGTCTTTGAAGACGTCCCGGTCGGCCTGTGCCGACTTCATCTGCCGTTCCACGGCCCATGCCAATTTCTCCCATCCCGCTATTAAATGTTGGATCAGATTCTCCATTATACCCGTGTCAATGGAGGGTTGCCCACATTCTCCACCAAGTGTAAGCTAGGGCAATGGGCGGAGGAGACAGAAGGACTCTTCAATGACGGTTTTTTTGTTCTAAAGGCTTTTATTTTACAGTACACTAGTCTATATTGGTGGGGGATAATGCTTCTTATCCTCCTTTGTGTTCGGAACTGGGTTTGTGGTCGTCGGCCTGCGGAGAGCTGATTGGAAACAATGCTTCTTATTGCCGTTTCCTTGTAGAAGGACGTTTAAACAGCAGGCTTCCTCCCCACCCACCCGGTAACGCGCTCCCGTACCTGTTGAAGCCACGCTCCTCCTGGAGCGTGGCTCGGCGCAGCACCGTCTCGGAGGCCTCCTGGCTCTCTCGTCGGTACCACCTTCGCGTTGGACGTATACAGCAAGGCTCGATCTCTCCCTCTCGTACTTCTCGGCTCCTTCAGCTCCTCGACTCTCCAACACACTCCAGTGCTTCCGGATTCCTCTTCGTTCTCAGGCGAGCCTCCCTCTAATGGCCAGCTCCCGTCGACGTCATCCTGACGTCTCTCGTCTCCGGACTCTCGCTTCCACTTAAAGGGACCATGTTCGATATACACCGTATCCTCCCCCTGCAGGCTGTTTCCAGAATGGCTGCGTTCTTCTGGCTGGGGAGATAGAAAGGGACTCATTTGGTGAGAATCCTCCCTCCCTGCCCATTGTTCACTCAGTGGATGCCGCGCGGAGGTGACACCGCGACAGCATCTTAATCAGGAATCTGATAATTAACATCATCGGGTGTACAATAATCTATGCTGTTTAATTTGCAAAACAATTGTTTTCCTGCTAGGCCTGTATCACAAACAACAAATTGGCAACTTCTACAACAAAGTCTGGACCTTCCACTTTTTTTTTTTCTCACAATGGACTTGGTAAATACAGAATTGTTAGTGTTAAAACTCCCATTTTCAAATACAGTAACCTGTTGAAATGGGTTCTCATTTTGTTTCTGGAAATAATTCACATTTGCTCTGGACAACTTATTTAAATTAATTTGAGCATTTTCCATGTTTTGTGGGGCTTGAAAAACTCCTGTCATTGGTACCTGTTTCTGAATTGATATTTGCATTTGCTGAACTTGCACATTTTGCACCTGCATTTCTCTCTATTTTGCGCCTTTCCATTTGCTGCATCATATTTAAATTTACATTTCTTCTTCCAATGCTCAAATCTGTTATAAAAATGGCACAAGGATACTTTTTCCAAACCATGAACCTATTCTTTTAGCTCTTGTGTTGTTCCTTTAGTCCGTTCCCAATTAACATCTTTTCCTGGCATTCTGGCTTTCAGACAAAAAAAACCTGGCTAGCCTGTCTGTGTCTGACACAGAAGCTGCTCCTTGAATGAGCCCTCCCTTCACAAGAACACTCTTCCCAGCGTCTCTCCTGTCCTGTCAGCTGCTTTCAGTCCTCCTGCTCGATGAGCCCCCTCCTTGGGAATGCCTCCCTTATCACACCGAAGGTCATGGCAAGCCGGCCACAAACTGAATCCACATGCTATTTCTTTCAACTTTGAAAATCCTTTTTATTCAGCTAAACACTCACAGCCCGAAGAGCTTGAAACACTTTTTTTCAAATTAAATACACGTTCCATTGTGGGCAAATCCAAATGAAACACACCCACTTAGCAGTTCGTGTCTGAAGCTGGAAAGCTCTAAATACAAACACACTGCTTTCCTTCCCAGAACTCCTGCTCCCCCCCCCTTTTTCATAGAGAGAGAGCACATTCAGCGCTGCTGAATTACGAGCATGTATTTCACCTCTCCTAACTGCACCTTTAGAATACGTGCCTGTTGAGCACAAAGATACATTACCTTGAATCCTCACAACACTGTTTTTAATTTAAATGCGCATCCCTTCCTTACATTTTTCTCATGTTGCACTCTTCCTATGTCAAAACAAATGTACATTCTTGCTAGTATTTCTGATCAAACCATATTTCTATTTATGTATTATTATTATTTTTTTCTTCAAGATTTTAAAGTGTCATCCTCCAATGGGCATCTGCAGAACACAATGACAACAAAAGAAAAAATTAAGCTCATTCCAGACATTTTCAAGAAGGGGCCACACTCATCATTTTGCCTGGAAAAGGAATTTGCAAGTACTTTTCCCAAAGACGGTCGGTCCTCAGACCGTGTCAAACAAAAACCCACACAACACAGCTTGCTGAGGCAAGGCATCCTTACCTCCACACGAAGAGCACAGTCGCTACTCACTCAAACAAGCATTTCACAAGCACCACCACCGACGTCGGTCCACAAACCTCATAACACTCAAACACAACAATCAAACCACAAGTCATCTCGGAGACTGCATCAGAACAAAACAGTCCAAAGACTGCACCAAGACAAGTAGACAGCCCAGCGACTGTACCAAGTTCAAGAAGACAGGCTCTAGCCCCAGACCTTTTGCAAGCATAGACCAAATTTCCAGTTGGCCTGGCAGATTGTTTACGAACACTCTGTGTCTTTTCCAAGGGTCCGCAGACCCGCCAAGTACAAACCAAGACGGTATTAAACCGCACCAAGACACAGTCCGTCGACTCGTGTTGTTCAAGCAAGGCAGTTCGCAAACCGCACCCAAGACAGTCCAGAGACTGTACCAATACAAGAGGACAGGCCTCAGCCCCAGACCTTTTCAAGAGCAAATCCAATTACCAATTGGTCTGGCAGATTACCTGTGAACAGTCCCGGACCTTTTTACAAAGAGGCCAATTACCAGTTGGCCCGGTAGACTGCTCACACGCGCTCTGTGTCCCTCAAGGGTCCGCAGACCCACCAAGTCGAAGACAAGACAGAGACTGTACCAGGACACACAGCCCGTCGGCTTGTGCCGTTCAAACAAGACAGTCAGAGACTGTACTAGGACACAGCCCGCAGGCTCATGCCGTTCAAGAATGGCGCCATTTTCCCAAGAGTCAAATCACTCACCTGGTGCACACAGGTCAAGCAAGTTTTTCTCCACTGCAAACTCTTCAGACCAAACGGTCAGCTCCAAGGTTTCTCCTTCTCAGGACCCCAGCCAAGGGCCACTAGCCGAAGATCCGTCTGATCGGGAGGGCGGGGCAGCTGCGAGAACCAAGCTCGGTCTGGTATGTGAGGGGCCCCGATCTGCCCGACCGACCAGACACCACCCCGGCCCCTATGAACCCGATTACGGGTGAGGGGGCCCTTTTGTGGGGTCCCTGTTCGGGTGCCAACTGAAGGACGTGGCCCTCTAGGGCCACGCGGGTACTTACGACCACCTGCTATGCCTTCCCAAAATGAAGAGTCGATCAGACAGTAGAGAATGAAAACTTACGTTATTTATTATATATTCTCTGCAGAGGAGCCCTGTCAGACCATCACCCTGAGATGGATGCAGAGGGACTGACCCTTCCAGGTATAGGAATAACAATTATACATTTCAGCAGGAGCACAAGACACACCCACCCAGTAACTTTCCACAGAAGGCAGCAAGAGACAAAGAGGGCACACAAGGATGAGCTAAGAGTCTGAGGCCGGGTACACATTATCTCTCTGGCAAGGTCATTCTGTTTGTGCCTGCAGCTGAGCTAGTGGGAGCAGGCTCCGTCTCATGGGAAAGGTAAGCAGAAGTATAAACAATATATCCACTAGTACAGCGAGGCCCAACCTTAGGAGAAAATGCACCCCAGCAGCTTTCTGCTGAATCAAGCAGTACATACACATTCAGTCACAGTCTAATATGGATTGCTAAATACAAAATGGAGTCACACTGGCTAATGAGGCCTGCATACTGCGAGGAATACTTGACGGGCTACTGGATGCGAACATCAATACATGTAATTTAGCCACACACTGCTAATCTAAAACAGCACGACAGAGGCATCACGAGAAAGGGAATTTTAAATCTAACACAAACAGCTGCGTGTGTAGGACCACTTTGTCAGCAAAGATCTTCAAGTCCAAAAAAGTGAGGGCCTCATCATTTATGGTGTGGGTTAACTTTAGGTTGGGGGTCACAACTAATATTCCATGGGAAAAAAGGCCCTGTGGTGTTTACCTATCCATGCAATCAGGACATCATCTATGTATCACTTGCATGTTTTGATATTGTGTCTAAGTGGTTGGAAGGATCCAGTATGTATTTCTTGTCAAAGTTGTGAACATATAATCCAGCCACACTGGGAGCGAAAGTACTACCCATAGAAGTCTCATGGGTTTGCAAGTACAATGTTCTTTCATACTCCAAAATGCTTTTGATCAGTGCCACTCTGGCACACTTCAGAATAAAATGGGGGTGTTGAATGTACCCAGTTTGTGTTGTCTAGTGTTTCTTGTATTACCTCCAGAGTATCTTAGTGTGGTAAGCTTAGGTGTAGGCTTTCAATATCCAAGCCTATAAACAGGTTGTATTCAGGATCGCATTCCATATCACTGAGATGGTTCAGAAGGTCCTTTGTGTCTTTCAGATATGTGGAGGTTTGTTGTCCTAAAGCTCAGGAAGAAATCACAAAACTTTGATAGAGGTTCAAGTAGAGACCTGATCCCTGATACAATGGGCCATCCCGGTGGTGACAATTTGTTTTTATGCATCTAAGGAAGTGTGTAGAAATTAGGGCTGGGCATAGTTGGCGTAGCGCCACTACGCAGAATTTTGGAAAAAATGTGTGGAAAACGAGCGCACGTCCTGAGGGTCCGTGTGCCCGGGACAGGGGTCCCTCGTGCCTGGGCAGGCTCCCCGATCTCCCCGGCCTGGCTGGGTTGAGAAGCAGGGACCGGCCCCGGGGACTGCGTTTTGGTCAGGGCCTGGGGTTTGGGAGCCCCCGTCCTGCCGCCTGCCAAGTGTCCATCTGCCCGGGACAAGGGTCCCTGGTGCAGAGCCCCGGAGACCTGCAAGGGCAGGCGGGAGCCCTACCGCGAAGGCTCGGCTCGGGGCAGGCAGATGGGAGTCCTTTCGACCCCGGCCATCTGGTCGCACCTTTCCCCTCGGCCATCTGGTCGCACGCAATGCTTTTCAATGGGGCGACCAGATGGCTGGGCCGCCCTGGAAGTTCCGATGAGGGCTCATTTGCCTCCCGGATCCCAGCCAAGGCTCCAGGAGGTCGGGCACGTACGCGCAAAGGGTCCCCTGAGCCTTGCGGTGCGCACGGATTCCCAGAAAGCGTGGTAGCCTTCCTCCGGATTACTAGGGGCAGGGCATGCCGGGACACCCCTCCCGGGCTGGCGGTTCTCTGCCGGGGACCAGATGGGCTATGCCCGGACAACACCTCCCGAGGCATCCGGGGCTCCCTCCTCCGGCCCACGGCGTGGCAAGGTGCCCGGGACGGGCTCCATGGGTCCTGGGCAGTCCTCCCCCGGGCGCCCGGGCCTGAGAACCCGGGTGGTCCTTTCGTGCATGCGGCCCAGCCGGGGTCCCCGAGCCCCCGGGATGCGGAGCCCCCGAGCCCTGCGTGGGCAGGCGGGAGCCCTACCGGGAAGGCTAAGCTCGGCTCGGGGCAGGCAGATGGGAGTCATTTTGACCCCGGCCATCTGGTCGCACCTTTCTCCTTGGCCATCTGGTCGCACGCAATGATTTCCAATGGGGCGACCAGATGGCCGGGCCGCCCTGGAAGTCCCGATGAGGGCTCATTTGCCTCCTGGATCCCAGCCAGGGCTCCAGGAGGTCGGGGACGTTCGCGCCCAGGGTCCCCTGAGCCTTGCGGTGCGCAAGGATTCCCAGAAAGCGGGGTAGCCTTCCTCCGGATTACTAGGGGCAGGGTATGCCGGGACACCCCTCCCGGGCTGGTGGTTCTCTGCCCGGGGGCCAGATGGGCTATGCCCGGACAACACCCCCACGTGGCATCCGGGGCTCCCTCCTCCGGCCCACGGCGTGGCAAGGTGCCCGGGACGGGCTCCATGGGTCCCGGGCAGTCCTCCCTCGGGCGCCCGGGCCCTCAGGTCAGGCACGTTCGCGCCCAGGGTCCCCTGAGCCTCGCGGTGCGCACGGATTCCCAGAAAGCGGGGTAGCCTTCCTCCGGATTACTAGGGACAGGGTACTCTGGGACCCCTCTCGGCCTAGCGGTCCTCAGCCGGCAGCTGGGCGGGCCAGGATGCCGCCCCAGCCCTGGGTCTGTCCCTGGGCCTGCCGCGTGGCAGGCTGCCCTGGATGGGGTCCAGCAGGCCCAGGGAGCCTCCCCCTGCTGGGCTGGGTCCAGGGGCCCCAGGGAGTGCGGCCTCCTCACCCCAGGGTCTGTCGTCAGTCCTGCTGAGTGGCAGGATGCCTGAACGAGGTCCCGCTGGCCCGGGGAGCCTCCCCCAGCTCAGCTGGGTTCAGCGGCTCCCAGGGGCCCCGGGGAGGGTGTCCTCCCCACCCCAGAGCTCCGTCCTTGGTTCTGCCACATGGTAGGGTGCATGGGACGGGGTCCGGCGGGCCCGGGGAGGCTTCCCCTGCGCCTCTGGGCCTGGGACCCCCGGCTGGGTCCAGGGGCCCCGTCGGGCCCCGGGTCAGGTGCTCCGGCCCTGGGCCCCATCCCCCAGCCTGCCACACTGCCAAAGGCACAGGACGGGGTTCCGTTGTGCCCAGGGAGCCTCCCCTGGCTTGGCTGGGTTCAGGAGCTCCTTCTGGGGCGGCCTCCCCACCCCGGGCTCCATCCTCAGTCCTGCCGTGTGGCAGGGTGCCCGGGACGGGGTCCCGTGGTCCCGGGGAGGCTTCCCATGCGCCTCTGGGCCCGGGAGCCCCGGCTGGGTCCAGGGGCCCCGGCTGGGTCCAGGGGCCCCGGCTGGGTCCAGGGGCCCCTCCGGGCCCCGGTCGGGTGCTCCAGCCCTGGGCCCTGTCCCCCGGCCTGACGCTATGCCAAAGGTCCGAGACGGGGTTCCGTCGTGCCCGGGGAGCCCCCCTCGCTTGGCTGGGTTCAGGAGCTCTGTCCGGGGCCCCTGAGGGCCCCGGGGAGGGTGGCCTCCCCCACCCCGGGCTCCGTCCTCAGTCCTGCCGCGTGGCAGGGTACCCGGGACGGGGTCCTGCGGGCCCGGGGATGCTTCCCCTGCACCTCTGGGCCCGGGAGCCCCGGCTGGGTCCAGGGGCCCCTCCGGGCCCCAGGTCGGGTGATCCAGCCCTGGGTCCTGTCCCCCGGCCTGCCTCTATGCCAAGGGCCCGGGACAGGGGTCCGTCGGTCCCGTGCAGACCTCCCCCGCTTCGCCTGCTTGTCGAGGTTTCTGCGGGCCCCGGGTCTGAGGGCCCGTCGGCTCCCCCCCTCGCAGCCCCCATGGCTGGGGCCCAGCTGGGGCCCTGGGCCTCCGGTCCCCCATGCCCCGGCGCCCGCTCACTCTTTCGTTGGGGCACAGAGCGACCAGATGGCTTCCCTTTCGTGCCCGGCCATCTGGTCGCACCTTTCCCCTCGGCCATCTGGTCGCCCCCAATGCTTTCCTATGGGGTGACCAGATGGCCGGGCTTCCCTGGAAGTCCCGATGAGGGCTCATTTGCCTCCCCGATCCCAGCGAGGGCTCCAGGAGGTCGGGTACTTTTGCGCCTTGGGTCCCCTCTGTCACCTCGTGTGCACGGATTACAAGAAAGGGGGGTCATTTTCCTCCGGATTACTAGGGAGAGGGTCAATCAGACCTCCGTGAGGTCCGGCGATTCTGAAACAGGGGAAGGCAGCACCCGGGCCCGCCCGCCGGGGCCCCCAGGGGCCCGGGTACACACCTGCCACTCAGCCCCTTCCCTATGGTCCTTTTTCTCCGAGTTTGCTCAGTCAGACCTCCGTGAGGTCTGGCGATGCTGAGACAGGGGAAGGCAGCACCCGGGCCCACCCGCTGGGGCCCCCAGGGGCCCGGGTACGCACCTGCCTCTCAACCCCTTCCCGATGGTCCTTTTTCTCCGAGTTTGCTCAGTCAGACCTCCGTGAGCTCCGGGGATGCTGAAACGGGGGAAGGCAGCACCCGGGCCCGCCCGCCCGGGCCCCCAGGGGCCCGGGTATGCACCTGCTTCTTAGCCCCTTCCCAATGGTCCTTTTTCTCCGAGTTTGCTCAGTCAGACCTCCGTGAGGTCCGGCGATGCTGAGGCAGGGGAAGGCAGCACCTGGGCCCACCCGCCGGGGCCCCCAGGGGCCTGGGTTCGCACCTGCCTCTCAGCCCCTTTCCGATGGTCCTTTTTCTCCGAGTTTGCTCAGTCAGACCTCCGTGAGGTCCGGGGATGCTGAGACGGGGGAAGGCAGCACCCGGGCCCGCCCGCCGGGGCCCCCAGGGGCCCGGGTAGGCACCTGCCTCTCAACCCCTTCCCAATGGTCCTTTTTCTCCGAGTTTGCTCAGTCAGACCTCCGTGAGGTCCAGGGATGCCAAGACGGGTAAGGCAGCACCCGGGCCCACCCGCCGGGGCCCCAGGGGCCCGGGTACACACCTGCCTCTCCGCAGGAGGGAGGGACGCGGAGGGGGTAACGCGGGTTCGCGGGAGGCTGCCTCCACCACCTGCCCTCCGGCACGGGGGCCTCCCCCTCCCGTCCCTGCCCCACCAGGGTGTGGGGATGGGGGCCACCATCCCTTGCGGGTCGGCAGGGTGACCAGATGGCCTGGGCAGCGGCCGGGCCTCTCCTTCCCGCTGCCCCTGTCGGGCAGGGAGGCGAGCAGCAGCCCCGGGGAAGGAGCCTCCTGAGTGGCTGCCTCGGTGCGCCTGGCCACCCCTCGCCAGACTGCAAGGGCGACTGGGTACGGCACCCTCCCAGGCCATCTGGGCGCTGGGTCGTCCCAGGCCATCTGGGCGCCTGGCTGAGCGACCAGATGGCCCTGCGGGCTGGGTGACCAGATGGCCGGCCTGCCGGCCGGCCGGGCTGGCTCCAACTTTTGTCCTTCCCCAAAGTTCTGAGAAAAATGGGCTCCCCGGGCAGGCCGTCGGGTCGAGGACGTGGCCTGGGCTTAACCCTCCTTGGTTCCAGCCGAGGGTCCGGGTGCTGGGGACCGGGGGGGCTCCCCCGGGGCCCGGGGAGGCTCTCCCCGGCCTGGCTAGGGTTCTGAAGCTGGGTCCGGGCCTGTGTCTTGAGCTCCATCCGGCAGGCCCCGGGGTGCGGGATCCCCGCATCCTGCAAGCCAGCCGATGGTCCGGGTGTCCCATTGGGGCCCGGGAAGCCTCCGCCCGGCCTGGCTAGGGTTCGGAAGCTGTGACCGGGACCGGGCCCGGGGCTCGTGCTCCGTCCCAGGTTGCGGGAGCCCCCCGTCCTGCAAGCCAGCCGAGGGTCCGAGTGCTGGGGACGGGTCCACCGGGGAGGATCTCCCCGGCCTGGCTAGGGTTCGGAAGCTAGGACCGGGCCCGGGGCTTGTGCTCTGTCCGGCGGGCCCCGGGGTGCAGGAGCCTCCCGTCCTGCAAGCCAGCCGAGGGTCCGGGCGCTGGGGACGGGGGTCCACTGGGGCCTGGGGAGGCTCTCCCCGGCCTGGCTAGGGTTCGGAAGCTGGGACCGGGCCCGGGGCTCGTGCTCTGTCCCAGGGTGTGGGAGCCCCCCGTCCTGCAAGCCAGCCAAGGCTCCGGGCATTGGGGACGGGGTGGTCCACCGGGTCCCGGGGAGGCTCTCCCCAGGCTGGCTAGGGTTCGGAAGCTGGGACCGGGCCCGGGTCTCGTGCTGTGTCCCAGGGTCCCAGGCTGCAGGAGCCCCCGTCCTGGAAGCCAGCCGAGGGTCCGGGCGCTGGTGACGGGGGTCCACCGGGGCCCGGGGAGGCTCTCCCCGGCCTGGCTAGGGTTCGGAAGCTGGGACCGGGCCCGGGGCTCGTGCTGCGTCCCAGGCTGCAGGAGCCCCCCGGCCTGGAAGCCAGCCGAGGGTCCGGGCGCTGGGGACGGGGGTCCACCGGGGCCTGGGGAGGTTCTCCCCGGCCTGGCTAGGGTTCGGAAGCTGGGACCGGGGCTCGTGCTCCGTCCCAGGGTCCCAGGGTGCGGGAGCCCCCAATCCTGCAAGCCTGCCGAGGGTCCGGGCGCTGGAGACGGGGGTCCACCGGGGCCCGGGGTGGCTCTCCCCGGCCTGGCTAGGGTTTGGAAGCTGGGACCGGGCCCGGGGCTTGTGCTCCATCCCAGGGTGTGGGAGCCCCCCGTCCTGCAAGCCAGCTAAGGCTCCGGGCGTTGGGGACGGGGTGGTCCACCGGGGCCCGGGGAGGCTCTCCCCAGGCTGGCTAGGGTTCGGAAGCTGGGACCGGGCCCGGGGCTCGTGCTGTGTCCCAGGGTCCCAGGCTGCAGGAGCCCCACGTCCTGGAAGCCAGCCGAGGGTCCGGGCGCTGGTGACGGGGGTCCACCGGGGCCCGGGGAGGCTCTCCCTGGCCTCGCTAGGGTTCGGAAGCTGGGACCGGGCCCGGGGCTCGTGCTGTGTCCCAGGGTCCCAGGCTGCAGGAGCCCCCCATCCTGGAAGCCAGCCGAGGGTCCGGGGGCTTTGGACGGGGGTCCACCGGGGCCTGGGGAGGCTCTCCCCAGCCTGGCTAGGGTGCGGAAGCTGGGACCGGGACCGGGGCTCGTGCTCCGTCTCAGGGTCCCAGGGTGCGGGAGCCCCCAATCCTGCAAGCCTGCCGAGGGTCCGGGCACTGGAGACGGGGGTCTACCGGGGCCCGGGGAGGCTCTCCCCGGCCTGGCTAGGGTTCGGAAGCTGGGACCGGGCACGGGGCTCGTGCTCCGTCCCAGGGTGTGGGACCCCCCGTCCTGCAAGCCAGCCAAGGCTCCAGGCATTGGGGACGGGGTGGTCCACCGGGGCCCGGGGAGGCTCTCCCCAGGCTGGCTAGGGTTCGGAAGCTGGGACCGGGCCCGGGGCTCGTGCTGTGTCCCAGGGTCCCAGGCTGCAGGAGCCCCCCGTCCTGGAAGCCAGCCGAGGGTCCGGGCGCTGGTGACGGGGGTCCACCGGGGCCCGGGGAGGCTCTCCCCGGCCTGGCTAGGGTTCGGAAGCTGGGACCGGGCCCGGGGCTCGTGCTGTGTCCCAGGGTCCAGGCTGCAAGAGCCCCCCGTCCTGGAAGCCAGCCGAGGCTCCGGGCGCTGGGGAAGGGTGTCCACCGGGGCCCGGGGAGGCTCTCCCCGGCCTGGCTAGGGTTCAAAAGCTGGGACCGGGCCCGGGGCTCGTGCTCCGTCCGGCGGGCCCCGGGGTGCGGAGCCCCCCGTCCTGCAAGCCAGCCGAGGGTCCGGGCGCTGGGGACGGGGGTCCACGGGGGCTGCTTTCAGAAGCAGGGACCGGGCCGGGGAGCAGGGGTGGCTGGCTTTATCCGCTACGCTGGCGGAGCGGAGTTTTCTGCCCACCCCTAGTAGAAATATGGCATGATAGGATCCCTATTTCACAGGAAATCTACATCTTGTTTTGTTATCCACCCCTCCCATTCCACTTCTTCCACTAGCATGTTGATCTCTTTAGTAACCAGTGGTGTAGAGTCTGACTCTAACATCTTATAGTTCTGTTTGTCTCCCAGGAGATGTCTACACTCTGTAGCCTTTAGGTAAATTTAGGTACACTTGCACCGAGCGCACGTCGGAAATTTGGAGGAACTCTCCTGTCCGGTCACTGCGGCACCAATTGAAGTGCCTTGCAAAAGGGCTAATATTCCCTTCCTGAAATACGGATTTGGAACAAATACCACAATATTTACCTAACCTACAAGGGGGTGGAATGTTATTCTGCGTTTTGACCTCCAATTGCCCTGTCTTTCGGACGTTTAGCTTTGGAAACTAATGTTGTCTACCAGACAGTTTCTCATATGCTAGATAAACAAGACCAGACGTTATTTATTGGCTTCACTGCAATCTCTTGCCCTGAAGAAGTCCACTGTTTGTTGGACGATACACGTTGTGTGGCTTTATCAGCATTTTTGTTTTTTATTTATCTTTGTATTAGAACACAGCAGTAAGATAAACATAGCATTTCACTCGTACAATTACGACCCGTGGTTATTACAGTAGGTTGTGTGTTGGTACAGAATCACCAGAGATTAACATAAAGTTTTCCACACAATTTTTTCTAAACTGGGCCCCTTACCAGTCATTTGCATGGACGGATTGGGGAAGGAGATCTCCCCCCACAGGCGCAGTGCACAGATATCCTCTATATGCATTCCATCTACTGACATAGACCGCCTTTTCTGCCACCATACACCAGTCCATGTCTTTCTTCCAGTCACAAAGGGTCGGCGGGGCCTCTGCCCCCCAGTATCGGGCAATACCCAGTGCCTTGCCTGAGCTAAGGGCTCTGATCGCCTGAGTTATCTCAGCCTCAGTGAGATCGTTATCTAGTTGTTGCCTCTCATCTGTGGATAGGACCGGGAGTGTGATGTCAGCCAGGAACTCCAGGGAATCCTGTTCTGAGGAGAGCGATTCTGCGGAGTAAATCTGAGAGTAATGATCAGTGAAGGTTTTGGCAATCGCTAGGGCGTCCCAGATGATTTTACCGATTGCCAAGTTGATATTTGGGACCCATCTATTCGCTCTCTCTCACTGGTCAAGCCATGCCAGTAGTTTTCCTGTTTTGTCACCAAGCTCGTATACTCAGTGTTGGGTGACTTTTATTTTGTTCCTGGGCTCTTCGGTCACCCAGTTCTTATAGTTGCGTTGTTTAAGTTTTAGTGAGTTTTGTATGTCGCTATCGTGCTTTCTGACTAGTTGGAGTTCCAGGTCAAGAATGTTTTGTTCAAGCTCGGCGGCCTTTGCGTTCTTTTCTCATTTATATCCTGTTATTAAAAGAGATGGCCTGACCACTGTTTTATATGCCTCCCACAGTACTTGTGACGAGGATACTGAATGTATATTATCACAAAAGTAATGCTCAGTGGATTCTACAAGCCCTTTCCTAATTGTAGGCACTTTGACATACCACAGGGTTAATTGGAATAGGGCCCGTGCGACGTGGATTGCCCACACAGTATCTTTCCCATATGAGGGAGTGATCAGAGAGGCCTCTCGCAAGGTGTTTCACTTCAGTGAAATGTAGAAGAGAAGAGGCGAGGGACATTAAAAAGTCTATATGGGAGCGACTCCACGGTGCCCCCGAGTGGAAAGTGTATTCTTGGGTGTTCGGATTCAGTGATCTCCAAATATCAATCAAGCCTAGCGCAGAAAGAAACTCCGACAGGCGTGTCTGTGACCCTGGGCGGTAAACGGTCCAAATATTCACACCAAGTCATATTGAAGTCACCTCCCATAAACAGCCGGCCCTCCGGGAGGGCATGGAAAAGGGGCACCCAAGTCTGCCAAGGTCGAGTCCTTTAAAGTCGGGGGGACATATATCGACAGGATATTTATCACCTCACCTTGCCAGGTCCCCGAGAGCGCCGCATATCCACCTAGTCTATCCGACCAAGTCTTATCTATTGTGAGTGGGAGTTTTTTCTTGAGAAGAATTCCTGCACCCCTAGACTCCGACGTGTAACCTGCATGCACCTTCATCTCATATCCCCATCTGTTAAGAACGTTACAGCCGTTACCCTGGAAATGGGTCTCCTGTAGCAAAACAATATCAGGGGAATGCCTTTTATCAAACTGGAGAACTATGCCCGCTTAACTTTATTTCCCAACCCAGTAACATTCCACGTCACTAATTTTAGTTCAACCGGAGGCTGTCCTGTCATGTGTTACTCGAGATTCGTCTCCATGTCCCCGCACTGCTGCCTACTCAGAGTGTCCCCCACCCTTGCAAGTCAATGAGAGAACAACAATGTTGACCTTGGTGGTTGGGTCATACTAGGAAATGTCTACTGCTGCTGTCAACAAACACAAAGAAAAAACAGAAACCACAAAATAATACTGGAAGAAACATCTGAATACCCCCTCCCTAACCTACTACCTACCACCCCCACCTCGCATCCCTGCCTGACGGGTCCCCAACTACCCGCCCCCCAACTCAGCAGAGTGCCTGTCGGCCTGTCCCAACTTAACTAACATAGGGGACGTAGGCTTGCAGTGCAGCTCTCCCTCCCGCCCCACTTTGGCCCCAAGGTTAGTGCCAGTTTAGGAGAATACATTGAATTAAAGTAGCAGTGGTTAGGTGTAGTCCTCCCTCACCAGGCCACAATAGGTTACAATGGAGTGATGCCTGGGTGAGATCCAGAAAGCGTACAGATCCCACCTCGCACTTCCAGATTCAAAGCGTCCCACACGGCCCTCATGTGTTGTATTAAGAAATGTTGTAATTAACTCCGGGGAGGCAGGAGGGGGAACCCCCCCACCCCTCCGGCCCTCCAACCACAGCAGGTAAAGTGGTGGCAGATCCATCTAGGTTCCCTCTTCCATTGAGGTGTCAGCTGCTGGCCGATCATCAGACCTCTCGTTGTTTCTGTTTCCCTTGGTGCCTCCTAGCGCCGGAGCCCTCTACAGACCTCCAACCCTCGAGCCAGTCCCACACTGCCTCTGGTGTTATGAAGAACCAAACCTTCTCCTCCGATTCCACCCGCAGGCGTGCTAGAAAGATCATGAAATATTGTACCTCTTTATCCCGCAACGCTTTCTTTACTGCTAGGAAGCTACGTCTCAGCTTTTGTGTCTTCAGTGTGAATTCAGGGAAGAAGGAGAGCTGTGAGTTTTCAAATGGTACTGTGCCAGCCGTGTGGGCAGACTGAAGCATCACGTCCTGATCTCTGTAATTGGAGACGGGCTATGATCGGCCTAGGAGGGGCTCCAGGTCTGGGGCGCCCCCCGGAATTCGATGGGCCCTCTCTACCGAAAAGTACTTTGAGAGACCCTTAGGTTGGAGGTATTTGAGAATCAGTTCTTCAACGAAGAGATCCAAAGCTGGTCCCTCAGCTCGTTCCGGGACCCCCAGAAGGCGAACACTGTTGCGCCTTGATCGGCCTTCTTGGTCTTCCAGTCTGGCCTCCAGGTTGGCGTTAAGGGTTTGCATTTCCTTCATTTGAGCCTTGAGATCGTTGGTGTCCTGGAGTAGCATTTTGGTGGAGTCCTCTACCTCCTGCACTCTTGCCCCTATATTCCGTAGATCCGCTCTGAACAACGAAACCTCCATTGTGACTGAGTCTATCCGGCTCTCCAATGCTGTTTGCACTCTTTGTATGGCTGCCATAATGTCCTGGAGGGATATTGCCGTTGCATTGGCGCCTGGTGGGGAGTCGGTACTTGGGTGTTTGATTGGAGCTCCCTGGGCCTCAGCACCCTTCGGGAGAGCGAATTTATCAAGTTTCGGTTGGTGGCAATTCTTCATGTTCTTCCCCCCCGGTCATCTTAGAGCGGGACCCCAGGTCGGTTTGCAACGTGGGGCGACGAGGATTCAGAGATGACCTCTGCCGCCAGCCAGAAGTCATCGAGGCAACCCCTGCGGCCTGTCAGGTTGTCACCCTGTGTCGCTGGATGTTTCCCCCAAGTTTATACGAGGCCTGCAGGATGATAGGACCTCGGTCACTAGTGGACTGCCCCAGCCAGCTTGTCCATGTCTCAGTTAGCCCTTTCTTTTACTGCCAGGTTGATGTTGGGTTGCCGCAGGCCACAACAACCGATTTAGTAGTGTCTGCTGGCTCACCATCGGGGGGACGTTTGTGTAAGACTTGCGGGCCAGCTTACGGCAAGCTGTAGCGATCACCACTGGTTGTGGCTTAGGGTGTTATAGGCAGGTTACAGAAGAGGCTCAATACCTGCTGAGGCCTCGTGCCGTCCTTTATTGTTGGACCTGGGACCCGTGTCCGCCGGGCCTGTAGCGTAGCCAGAAGCCACCAAACACGATTTCTATTTCACACCAGGAGCCTTCTGCGACACGTTCTGCCAGCATCCGAAGGCCCCAGGACTGCCTCCCGGACCCACGGCGTCCACTGCAGCCGAGGCCAGTCACTTTCTTTCTGGGGGGGCGGCGGAGGGGAATCAATCACCCCTCTCCGGTAATTTCTGCCCCCGCTAGTGCCGGGTGGTCTATCGCCTCACTCCCTCATAGATTGCTGCCGCAGTTTACCTTCAGCCCCGGCAGGGAGGGGCTCACTGTGGCCGGTCTGCTTCGTTGTGTCCGTTCGGGCCGCCAGTGGGGTGGGGGAGTATTGGCAGGGGCACCTCCCACGATCCACTCTATGCACCCGCCTTTTCTCTCCTCTATGCGGCTCTGCCCCTCTCAACACAACGGGATCACCCCACACCATCTACTTCAGTCAGGGGATCCATCCTTGAGTAGTGGGCCGCACCCTGGGAGCCAGTCGGAGCAGCCGGCGGCAGTCCAGCCGCGACGATGGGTAGCTGGCTCCGATCCTTCACCGCCACTTCCAGACACTTATTAAGGGCAGTGCACGGATAAATTTCAGGATTATTGGGGGTTTACGGAGTTTGAGCTGCGGAGCGGCCATCTTCCTTCGTAGGCAAGCCACGCCCCCGGCTTTATCAGTATTTTAAAGAAGCATCAATAAAAGAAGAATATGATTGGATTCATGGAAATTTGTTGTTATTAATTTTCAATTTTTTTTTTGTTGTGATCATTTTGAATATCTTGTGTATGTGGTGCACCTCTGGTTGTAATGTCTGTAACGATTTCCCTATGAGAGGGGAGCATCCTTTTGGGAAGAGGGTGCATATAGGGTAGTGCACACTGTATGAAATATATTGTGTAAATTGGCTTACTTTAGGGGTATAACGGTGTGGGTGCTGCAATCTGTTAACGTTCAGAGCCCACCTTTTTGCATTTTGCTTTCAATAGTTATTAAATTATATCAGTTTAAATGTGTGATGGAGTAATACATTGTTTGATTTTCAATTGTGAGATTATTGGAACATGTATGTTTTAAACATTGGCTGCGTGTTTGTTAGTTAAGGAAACTAATATGCAAGGGAGTAGCCAGAAAATGAAAATACCGCCCACTTTGATCCATCCCTCGAATGTCGTCAGGTGAGCAAAGCGAGTAAACTCTACCCACTCTAAATGAGGTCCCTTAATCCAGCCTTCTGTCCATCTATTTCTCCATCCTTTAAGCCTGTCATGCATCCATTCATCTATCCATCTGTTCATGTTTTCACCCATACATACATCCTTTCACCATTACAGTCTTGCGTCTATCCTTCTACTTCCAACCATTCCTCCACACTGATACCCATTTATCCATCCATTCGTTTTCATCCATTCACCAATTCTCCCTCCTTATATCAATCCACCAATTCATCATTTTACCCTTCCAACCAGCCGTCTATTCATCCATTCACCCATTCATCCAGCCGTACATCATTACAGGCAATTTCTTTCACCCAGCCATGTAAATCTTGATTTCCCCTTCCATCCATCAGTCCTTTTATCCATGCATTCAACCTTTCATCCACAGTTCCTTCCTTATTTTAATATATCCTTCCTTTTGCTCTTCCTTCTGAACCTCTCTGCCACTGTCTCCTTCATTCCCTCTTTTTTTCATTTAATTTCTTTGCTGTGGTTTACTCCTGACCACTGTGTTCTTTATCGTTTTCCTTTCCTTTTGATTTTTTTAATAGCTTTTGTCTAAAGAGCTGCAGCCAGGACAGAGTCATAAATAACTTTAGTTCAACTCCAGCCCCGCTAAAGCTGTGATCACAACCCCACTGCTAATATGTGTGTCAATAAAGTATTTTGCAGTAATAATAAAGTGCACATCTGATTATTCTCTACAGTTCATGCAGTAGAACAAACACTGTGAGGCTGATTCACAAAGGGCTTCCACACTCATGGGGGAACTTCCGTGCTGCACTTTCCCATTGCGGAAGCCCCCGCCGCGACTGCGGGGCGTCCGCCACCAGTGCAGAAGCCCTTTGTGAACCGGTCCCTGAATGTGTACAGCTCAGCTATTTCTACAGCTCATAAATGGGCGACTTCTAAATGTGACCAGATCCCTTAGTTTTTCATACCCTCAAAGGACTGCTATCCAGAAGTCCTCCAAAGTATACTACAATCTGTTATGAGAATACAATTCCACACCTGCTCTAATTTGACTTAAAGTTCTTAATTATCTCCGAAAATACTATCAGCAAAGAGAACAATCCTATTATGTGTCATCTAAGTATTGAATGAGAAGGATATGAAAATTGAGCCTGTTCAAACAACCTCTAAATGAAAAGGAACGGGTAGTATCTGAATTTATGACTTCCTGGAACGGGGAAATGCTAGGCAGAATTGTAGAGCATTTAATCAGAGGAAGAGATCCAAGAAAACTGTCATAGATAATGTCATCCAAAACAGAATCTTTTTTTAAGCTCCCAGGCCCTCATTTAGACCTGGAAAGAGGAACTAAACTATGGCCCCACTCTGCCTGTCTCTTCGCAATTGCAGCTGTCAGTTTTACATGGATGGACAGACTGTGACTAGAGACTGGTTGGATGGTGGCAAACATTAGCATGGTGATGCAAGCATTTCCATGCTGATGGCCCTGTTGAACCAAGCCCCCCAGAAAAGCCTCCTGCAAGAACCTGCAGCTAACAGACACCCCATCTGCCCTTTCAGTGCCTGAGAAATCCCCTTCTTTTTGCCCCACACTGCTGTCAATGCACAGAATGCTTTGGATTCACCACTATGGTGTACAATGGGAATCCTGAGTCTTCTGGCGCCACTACTGTATGTCTGCACAGTTGTGGCCAACTGAATACTCAGATTATGTTTGTTATAAATTCTAATGACTGCTGCAGTGCCCCAAACGGCAGCGGTGAGTGGACCAAAGTTTCCAGTCTTCTCTTGGACTGACAAGCATACATGCACAACAGGCCAGAGAAGGGAAGAAATACAAAGTACTCCCTGATCATCAGGGACATGTAGGCCATGACTAGACCCGCCACCATCCTGTCTCACCACCTGATCGTATCAGAATAAGAAAGAAGGACCTACCATCTGATTCCAGATTAGTTGACGTTTGGTTGGCCACTATCTGTGGTTGTCATTGTGCCACCTGAATGGCCTCAGGAAAGGGTGGTGGGTCTACCACAGCTAGAATGAGGAACTTACTACCTTCAGCTGGGGTTTAGTAACCAGCATGGTGCCATTCATGCACGGCTTGAGTGGGGACTGATTCTCTCCCAGCTGCTTTTGTTATGTTTCATATAGATGCCCTAATATAGGCATAGTTTGAGATGCCCTAATATAGGCATAATCTTTCATCTACATTAGTTCTCTATTCTCCACAATAACGGGCGCTGAAGGCTGAACCTTATCTAGACTGTGGTTTGGGTACAGAAGGAGGGTTTTTCCCGAACAATGGCCTCCTATACCATCTTCGATGTGCTCATCCAGTATGATTAAATATTCATAAGAGTTCTAGGAAACCAGGCAGGGGCTAGGATCCACCTGCATAAACATCTACATAACCGGTTCATCCCATACGTCATCTTCATACCCAACAATGGCTAACACAAGACACAAGGGACAAAGGGACTCTATACTTTTCTGTATATATACAGCACCTCTTGCTATCAGTAGTTAGAGGGAACCGAGACTTCCAGGCCGACACACTGACCAGAGACGCTGAGGCTCCTGCATGCAGTCGCTCCAGCTGACAGTGGTCTAATCATCCCTTGCGGGGTGTCCAACTCGAGACCAGGACGAGGTCCCACACTCTCATTATTCAGGTACTAAATCCTAGCGGGATTCTTGGGTTCTTTTGCACCTACTCACATGCTAGGTACACTTAGGTACATCGAGACAGGCATTGTAGGAGTATGCGCTTTATTTTATAAATGCATTTTATATTCATGTATATGTTCATGACTATTACAAAATGGTAGAAATGTACTATCCTTTTCTATTCACTGTACTGCTGATCATATATCTCTGCTACTGTTTAACAGTAGTCGCAGCACATATATTTTATACTAGAAGAACAACTGTGCAATAAATTCTTATTGTAAACACGCTCAACTGTTTCTTCTGTGTAACTCTCTGAGACCAAATGAGCAAGCATGAGTGACTGAGCGAAAAGTAGTACATTGTTTCCACGAGTCTGAGGGATCAGGGTTGTCGTGTTCTGAGGTTGCCAAAAACTAATCTCTCTGATAAAAAGGAGATTCTAGTGGCACTGTGAGCTAGCTAATGCAAACAGGATAACATACGCGGTGGGGGTGCACAGAATCAGTCTACCACCAGGCCAACAGTGAATGTTATCCAAAAGCGCAGGTCCTGCGGGGGTACTATAGGAACTACACTACATGGCGCCACCAACGTTGGTTTGGTACTTATTTAACAGTAGAATCTGAGTAGTTCAGTCGTGCTTATTCTCAGAGACCCCTACTCACAAAAACCAGAGACATCTGGAGTCGGTGGGCACAAACTCCGCCACAGCTGAGTAGGCGAGATATCCTATTTATTGGCCGTTGGTTAATCAGGCTTGAGGGACATTTAGTTCCCAAAATTGTGCAAAACACCTTATCTTAATTTCCTTGGACAGTTATTCCGTGTTCTTAGCACAATGACTACCGAAAACGGAGAATTAGACCCGCTGGCACAAATAGGTCAGTCAGATTCTGAGGAAGATGCCAATGCAATACAAATTGCACCCAATGTAAGACACACACTCACAGTTAAACTCCTCAAAAATGGTGTACCATCCAGAGGAGGTGTAGTAATATTCGTGATAGAGGCACACAAAGATTTCCAAACAGAGGTGTTCTATTAATGGGTTACATTCCCAGCAGCAAATGCTATAACAAAAACTTTTCATTATTTTACACATGAAGAAGTCCCAGCGGTATACACTCCGTTTGAGGAGATTGAAATTCCGCTTACCTACCAGGAACATAATTTCTGGTTTAATGACGCCCTACCCCACTCAAGAAGAAGAGCAAGACTTGGTCCATTAGGAAGACCAGGAGCAACATGGCCGATATTAGCGACCTATGCACCACATCCTGACATTGACACAATGCCAAATGATGAATTGCTTTTCCAACACAAAAAGTTGATAAAACTTTACAGAAACATGACACAATTCGTCATGAGGACACTTGCGGTCCAACCAACAGTAATTACACCAAATACAGCTCCAACACAGAGCACAGCTACTAAAATTACTCCACAAACATTACACACGGTAATGGGTAAATTGCCCACAAAACGTGAACAAATTCCTTTCTGGGTAGCTCAGAAAATAACCCAGTTAGAAGCAGTATTCCCAAATACCACACCATTTGAAAAACACAGAATGTTAACAATCTGCTTGCCCATGGGGATTACACCACAGTTAGAGGATTGTACCTCTTGGGGTACAGTCTTTGCTGCCATATATACCAGAACTCATGGTATTCCTTCATTAGCAGTGATACCAGATGTATTAAGACAAATACAAAATGAGTACAGAGCAGAGCCTGCCCTGAACGTAGGGATGAAGTTATTAAATAACTACGACCAGGTATCAGCCATAATACTAGCTAACATTAAAGGGGAAGCAGCATCAGTGGCAATCCGCCAACGCCTACAGGAGTTTTCTCCATTAGAACAGGAGAATGAACTACCCAGAATAATTGAAACTGCGTATGTAGAGTTAGGCAGGGATAGTTGAGGGGGAAAAGCTGTAAAACCTCAACTTATGGGCAGTCCCGAAAAGGACACTTCTAAGCAGACACCGACTTCTTCCAAAAAGAAGTGGGATAATAAAAAACAACAAAAGTTTAAAGACAACAGATCTCAGTCCCGAGGTAGGTCTCCTCCACAGGAGCCCTCTGAAAAGAGGTACAACCTCTGGAGCACACACAGTCCAGAGACTAGCAGCGCGCTCCAGACTTTACTTCCACAAAAGAAGATAAGCAAAAATCAAAACCTCAATTTAAGAAAAAGAAAGTTGCTGGTCTGAAAATCAGACATGCCCAGAATTCTGAGGACACAACTTCTGAACGGCGAATGGGCTCTGACGATGCTAGACAGTGCGGCAGAAGTAACAATAGCTTGCCAGAACCTGAAGGAATTTCTGGTGACAGCGGACTTGAATGATTACATCACGGTGGAAACACCAGACAAAAGGGTGAGCGTTCCACATAAGTTACATGAAATAACACTCCGGATGGAGGGGGACAAGCCCAGGAAAATAAAAGGTCTCTTTTGGAAGAACTTATCATCTGGGTATGACATCCTGTTAGCCGAACAAGATTGGCCGCCAGCATTCGTAATGGAGTGCCCCAGGGGAGAAAGTATAATTTTTCCTGCATTTTCTGACCATATTCCCGTTCACCTTAAACATACATATGCACGGGAGTGGGCAGTAGCCGAAGCTCCAGCATTATACAAAAATCACGCTGGGTGGGATGAGGATTCAACCTACCACTTGATCCCGTTAAAAGTTTCACCTAATGCTCAGAGGCAATACCCAATAAAGCAAGAAGCTAAAAAACAGGTCAGGGAGATCTTAGATCAACTTGAATACCAGGGGGTCATTGAAAAATGTACCTCTCCAATGAACAATCCTTTGTTTCCCGTCTCTAAACCCGACAATACATATCGTCTAGTTTTAGATTACAGACATTTAAACGCATGCACACAGACATTTGCTGTCCAAAATGCACATAGTGCCGCATTAATGAATAACATTGTGTGGAAAAAATACAAAACAACACTTGATATCTCAAATGGATTTTTCTGCCAAAATATAGCGCCTGAAAGCAGGTATTTCACGGCATTCTCAGCGTTAGGGTCCCAGCGACAATTTTGTCGACTCCCCCAAGGGTATAAGAATAGCCCCGGGGTATTTTCAGGAAGGGTAACAGAGTTACTTCAAAAATATGATGAAGAAGCATTGTCCTATGTTGATGATATTTATCTAACGGACGATGACTTAGAGAGGCACTTGACCAGGGTAAGCACCATTATTATGGGATTTGCCACTGAGGGCTACAAATTGAACTTTAAAAAATCAAAAATAGCCCACCTCAATGTCCTATTTTTGGGATATGAGCTGTCAAGTGAAGGGAAAAGTCTAGCAGCAAACTTTTTAGAAAAATGTGCGCTGCTCCAGCCTCCAAAATCATTAAAAAATTTACAATCAATACTGTGATTCCTAAATTTCTGCAGAACATACATTTTAGATTACGCACAAAGGGTAAAACCCTTCTACGACCTAATAAAACCTGACTTTTCAGCCAGAAATTGGACACAAGAACATACTAATATTCTTCGTTCACTCCAGGAAGACATGATAGCTTCCAAACACTTGCAAACACGCATAAACTTACACCACTTGGTGATCCGTATAATTGCGGGTCAATGGGGGTACACTTACTTAACCTTCAATGAAGGAGAAACAGTACCGATCGCATACAAATCACACCTGTACACAAATGCAGAAATGCGTTTCACTTCAACAGAGAAAATCCTGCCAGCTGTTCAGACCGCTGTAGCAAGAGAAAGAGCACTGGCTCAGGGGAAACGCATTATTGTCGTCACCCCGGTACCGGCTTTAGAAGCTGTTACAAAGGCTAGCATTCCAAATGCGAAAGCTTTACATCCGAGATGGATACAATGGGCTAATTCTCTTACTACAACGGATGATGAATACAGATTTGATCCAAGTTTAAAAACACAGGCATTCCTGCAATATGAACACGAATATACTCTACCAAATGAAATCTTGCCTCTCGATCAGTATGAATATATTATTTATACTGACGGATCTGCGCAACCGGCCATAGGAAGTAAGCAGCAATACAGCGCAGCGTGTGCTATCGTTAAAGGGCACATGCAGGATGGAAAGTTCTATCCGAGTTGCACAAAAACGCAATCGCTAGGAGACTGCACGGCACAGTTGGCAGAGTTAAAAGCACTGATACTGGCACCGGTAAATACGGATCATGAATTCCCCACACTAATCGTGTGTGATTCGTTTTACTGTGTTCAGTCATATAATGAATACCTAGACCTTTGGGAGCAAAACGGGTTTAAAGATGCGAAAGGTGGCACAATTAAGCATAAAATGCTATGGGAACAGGCAGCAGAGTTGAAAAACGAGCTACCAAGGACTCACGTGATCCATACACTGAGTCATCAACGTGATGGCATTCACGTTAAAGGGAATTCATTGGCTGATGAAGCCGCAAAGGGGGCTGTTCGCACGGCTTCCCTAGCTGCACTCACTCGTTCCAAAACGAGAATAGACGGTGAGATTATGGTAGCTGTCATTGCTTCACGCAAAGGCAGCACAGCAGTACCTAAAAAATTTCCACTCAAACACTCCTACAAGTTAGATGCAAGTAACATTCCATATGCTCAGATTCCTGGAGTGGGGGATAGGGTAATAGCAAATATGGATCTTAGGCAAGGTTTAATACTAGCAGCAGACGAGAGTTTGGGCTCTGCGCACACAGGCATTGCAGCAATTTCTTTATTGAAACAGCGCTATTGGTGGCCAGGGTTAACTAAGCAAACTAAAGACTATGGGGGGATATTATCAAGAAAAAGCGATAATTATCGCTAACCGCAGTTAGCGCGCCTTTTCTTATCGCCGTCTACCGCGGGAAACTATCGCCGTGTTAGCGGCGTATTACCAACACGCCGCTAACAGGCGATAGCTTCCCTCACCGGCTAAATTGTCCGGCGATAAAATTAGCGGGACGGCGATAAGAAAAGGCGCGCTAACTGCGGTTAGCGATAATTATCGCCTTTTCTTGATAATATCCCCCATTGTTTTGAAATCAAAAGAAGCCTTTTCTGCTCTGAGAGGCTGTTGTGCACATGAGAGAATATAGGTTTATGCAAAGCACGGACCATTGCGAGAATGAACAATATTCATCCATATAAATGCGAGAGTGCACACGGGGCGCTTGTGATATTTAAGCACCTGTGATGCCAGGCAGTGCTGGACATCTACTGGACGACCTGTAAACCCGACAATGAACTAGAGCCTCCTGCTAGAAGGCCAGCAGTGACCCAGCCAGGCTCCAGTTATATTTCATACTCCGGTGTTACACAGACCAGGCTCTGACAGATTTGCTGTTTCCAAGCACTGTGCATTTTTCTGCCTCTAAAATGTGTACATTGCAATTCTCAACATCCCCATCTAACCCATTCACTGCCACACTGAGTGCAGCATTAACAGAAGATTGCAATCAGATGGGCGCTGCGTCCATCCTTCCTTCATGTGGGGTTAGCGATTGGACATCCTCCCGCTCTGGGTTACATTGTTAAACTTTCATTATTTATTACATTTAAATGAACTTCCCGTCCACGCTCATCTGAATTAGAAATCTCATTTATTGGGACAGTATTGTTGCTGGATGCGAGGCTGTAGTGGTGCGTGTTTCTTTTTTTCTAAGCTGTACCAAACCCTTCGTTTCATCTTACTCCTACTTGCAGTCATGCGCCATGGCCTCGCATCTGTGCTCCCTCAGCCTTCATTCCCCACCTCAAAGCTGGCTGGGCCTCGTGTCAGCTGGTGAGGCCCCAGCTGTTGTGCCAATTGTAGCCCAGAGCTGGCAGGGCTGGGATCAGGTCACTCCATATTGTCTGCCCCTTCCTCGGTACCTCCCGGTTCTCTCCACATTTACACCTTTTAATCGGGTTGTTTTCATGATCACTGCAGCCGAGAGCCTCGCACAGAGGGCTTTAAGTGGAAAGCACTGACTCTCCCCTCCTGATTCAATGTCCCTCTCAGCCCCTGTCTGTCTCTCCAGCTCCTCAACACTCTCTTTTCAGACTGCTGAGGCTCACAAGACACTGCTGCTCTTAGCGAAAACCTGGCTCAGTTATCCCTTGACCTAGCACTTAGAAGCTCAGGGATGTGCCCGCCACATGGTATTCATTCATGTATCCTCGGGGTACCTATTTGTGTAGTTTCTCTAAAGTGTTAAAGGCCTCTTTTCGGTCCCTCGTAGCATTTCACAACCTCTGCCAGTGCATTTCATGGTAGCAGTCTCTACCCATCTCACTCCAGGACCAGCTTGGACTCAGAGACAGCTCTGGCTGTGCTGTACCCCAACACCACATGTATCCACGGCACCAGGGTTGTGCAGTCCTGGAATCCAGACATGTACCCCTGAGTCATGGCAATGAGTACCCTGCCCCCCCTTCCACTCTAACAGCCTCCTCCCCCAGCACCTCAAAGTACCCCATGACACCAGGGTTTGAAGTGTAGTTGAAGGGGGCATACCGGGGTTCAGAGTGTGCCACAAGAAAGAACCTCCCTCTTGGCATGGAGTGTAATGGGATGGGAAGGGTGTGGCAAAGGGGCGAGGGGAGGCAGGGCAGGGCCAGGACTGCCAACATTGGAAAGATGGGGCCACGGGTACCAACCTTGGAAGATTCTGAGCTCAGGCAGGAGTCTGGAAATGGTGCTTCCTAAACCAAGGATCCTATCAATGCCAAGCTTCAGAGAGTGCCATAGGCAAACCCATGCCCTGGACAGAGAGGCTTCACCTGTTAGGGGCCAAAGATGCCAGCGTTGGGGGGTCACAGGGCTCAGGCTCAAGGAGGGGGCCATAGAAATCTTAGTATGGAATACATACCTAACGTCCGCATGTGCAATGCACACTCAGAATGCACCTTCATCTGAGAATTGGTCAAAGATGAGGTAAAAATCTTCAGGAACAGTCAATACTGGGTGATGCACAGCAAGATGTTGGAGAGGACCAGGGACTTGGAGCAGGGCTTGAGGGCGGCACAGGCGAGAGGGGCAGTGACCGTTTTCAAAGCCGCATGTATAACTTCTGTGGGGTGAGAGGTCACGTGCTATGTGCATATTGTCTGAAGGCAGCAGACTAGATAGGCCTGGGTGACTAGAGCTTGCTATCACAGAGTTGTGACTGTACTTCTGTGTAGGAGCAGTCACCTCATGCACATGGCCACATCCCTCAGGTTAGTGCTGCTGGCGGTGGTGTGTCACCATCAGGCTTGTATCATTTACCTTCGAGCTGTATTCACGCGTATGTTAGTGCTTGCAATTCGATGATAATCATTTGGAAAGACAAAGGTCTCCCGTACCACATGAAAAACACAAGATCTGCTGTGCCAGTGCAAGAAACAAAGTCTGCAGTGCCAGTGAAAGAAACACGGGGATATTATCAAGAAAAGGCGATAATTATCGCTAACCGCAGTTAGCGCACCTTTTCCTATCGCCGTCTACCACGGGAAACTATCGCCGTGTTAGCGGTGTATTACCAACACGCCGCTAACAGGCGATAGCTTCCCTCACCAGCTAAAATGTCCGGCAATAAAATTAGCGGGACGGCGATAAAAATTCCTGCGTTAGCGGGCGAATTCTAGCGATAAGCCCATAGGCGATAAAAAAACGCACGCTAGGCAGCAAGTGAGGACTTAGAAAAAATAGCCTATCAGTCCACCTCCCATTGAAAAGATGCCCAAAAAAAAGTTTAATGCAGATTGTAGCAGCGAGGGCCAAGTGCAGCACACATCAACAACCCCCTCAAGCCACCCAACATCCAGAATGACCAGGATGAGAGCCTGGATGCCTCGCTGGACTTGTGTCTGGAACCTGGATGCCTCGCTGGACCTGCGTCTGGAGCCTGGAGTGGGATGTGGAGGAGCTGTGGAGTCGATGAGCCGTGGTGGGAGACATTGATGTGCGACGATCGCCCGTACCTGGTGGTGAAGTCTGGAAGGTCGCATGGAGACATGTTGCTGACCTGTGTGAGAAGACCGCCTTGCGACCCTTGGAGCTGTTAATGGTAGAGGCGCTCCTGCGCACCAACGTAGTGAGGTCCGCATCGCATACTACGATCCACCACAACACCGCGGTGCACAGAGGGGATTACCAATGGTGTGTGCCGTCTCCCTGCATCACAGGCCGGATTATGTTGGGCTGCCCGTATGCTGTGGAGGCTGAGGCCCCTGTGCTACAGTGAACTTGTGTGGCGTGAGCGCTGCGCCTTCACGGCTAAGGGGGCCCTGCTGCATCAACTGCATCGGGAGGTCCACCAGCATACTAGGCGGCGACTGCTGTACCCAGCCGAGTGAAATCACACCTGGCTGAGGCTCCTGCTGGCTGAGTCACAGATTTGGAGAGAGTGCAGTGGATTGCGCCACGGTGTCAATGTCCAGGTAAGGAGAAGGTGGGACGCCTAGCGCAGGAGGGCCGGGGGGTGAGTCGCTCAGGCCTAACACACGTAGATGACCCACCCCCAGTGGCAGCTCTTCCGCTATGGCGGGAGAGCATTGCCCCACCGCCTCAAGCAGTGCAGAAGAGGAACAATCATCACATGATGATAACTCAATCAATGAATCAATCAGGGGAATTGTAAGCGTGCTACTCACCCGTGAGGGTATCAAGGCGCTGAGGGGGAGGAGGGGCCGCAGAACTGTTAGCCAAAGAGCCAGGTCTTGAGGGTCTTCCTGAAGTTGTTCAGGGAGGGGGCACCTCTGATGTCTGCCGGTAGCACGTTCCAGGTCTTGGATGCAATGTGGGAGAAGGATCTTCCGCCTGCTCTGGCTCTGTGGATGCGCTTGATTTTGGCCAGTGCGAGTTTGGAAGATCGGATGTTTCTTTTGGGTACGTGGAAGTTGATTATGTTGTTGAGGTATTTGGTTACGTTGTTGTGTAGGCATTTGTAGGCATGTGCACGCTTCCAGTCGTCTGGGTAGGTGCCTGTTTTGAAGGTGGTTTTGATGGTGCGTTGTAGTTCGTGTGCGATGGCAGCCGCGGCTCTGTGGTAGATGTGAGGAGGGCAGGGGTCGGTGGGGGTCCCTGAGTGGATGCCTTTCAAGGTCTAGGCAATGTCTTCGGCTGTGACCGGCGTCCAGGTGGAGATGGTGGGCTGGCTGGTGTGTCTGGGGGACGGGGGGCCGGCTGTGGCGTCTGCTGGATGTTCTGCGAAGTTGTCATAGAGTTTTTTAATCTTGAGGAGGAAGTAGGTTTCCACGCTTATCGCAGAGGTCTTGGGACGGGGTGATGTCTGTGGCTTCGCTGCGTGGGTTGTTGAATTCATGAATGACATTGAAGAGTTGCTTGGAGTTGGTGGAGTTGTCGAGGATTTTGTTGTGGATGAAGTCCCTCTTGGTGGTCCTGATTTGGTTATGGTAGTCCGTCATGGCGTCCTTGTAGGTGGTGTAGATTTCAGGTGTCTTGGTGTTTCTCCAGTTCTTCTCCAGGCATCTGCAGGTGCGTCTTGCTTCTTGGAGATCGGTGATGAACCATGCGGCTTTCCTGGGGTGCTGTTTGTTGGGGTTGCGTAGCGGGGCAACCTCGTTTGCGCAGTTGGAGATCCAAGTGTGGAGTTCTCTGGCTGCGACGTTGGTGTCGGGTGCCCAGGTGTGGTTGTCTCTGGTGAGGGTGGAGTTGAGTTGCTCGTCGGTAACCTTGCTCCAGTTCCTCCGTGGTGTGCGTGGGGCTAGTTTGGGTGCCTTGTGTTTGTCAACGGCGAAGTGTACGCAGTGGTGGTCGGTCCATGGCAGTTGCATTGTGTGGCTGAAGTGAACGCTGTTTCCTGCCGCAAAGATGGGGTCGAGGGTGTTGCCTGCTCTGTGGGTCTGTGTGGTGACGAGTTGTTTAAGTCCGATGTTGGCGAGGTTGTCATGAAGGATGGTGGAGTTGGGGTCGCTGGGGTTGTCGAGGTGGAAGTTCAAGTCTCCAATGAGTATGTCGTTCATTGAGGCGATGGCGTGGGGTGTGATGAAGTCGGTGATGGTGGTGGCGAAGGGTGTCCGGGGGCTGGGGGGTCTGTAGACGAGGGTTCCTCGGAGTGTGGAGTTGTGGCTGGTCTGGATCTGGAAGTGCAGGTGTTTGGCGGAGGGGGAGGTTTCGCTGGAGGTGTTGAGGCGGTGGGTGCTCTTGTGGGCGATGACGAGGCCCCCTCCTGGGTGGTTGGGGCGGTCCTTCCTCTGGATCTTGTATCCGTTTGGGATGGACGTGTTGATGTCGGGGGCGGAGGAGGTGTTGGTCCAGGTCTCCGTGAAGAAGGCGTTGTCGGGCGAGAGAGAGTTGAGTAGGCTACAGATTTCCACGGCGTGTTTGTGCACGGAGCGCACGTTGAGGAGGATGCATCTTAGGGTGTCGCCGGTGCTGGCGTCGGCTGTGTTGGAGTCCGGGGTGGTGGTTAAGGTCTGGCGGCAGTGGAAGCAGGAGAACTGGCCGTGGGTCGTGTTTGGCGAGGCCTATTGGCAGTCTCTGGCTTTTCCGGGGTTGAGTGCGTGGAGGGTGGCTGTACTGTAGCAGTGGGTGGCCCGAGATCCAGGGTTCCTGGAGCTGGTCGCGGTCGGGCGCAGACGGTCTTGGCTTAAGCGCGCCAGCAGCGCACGTCCGCTGCGCAACCGCACAGCGTCCGCCATTTAGTAGGGGAGGAACGATCAGATGGGAGGCGGCAATGGGCGAGGACAGGGGTGCGGGGCCACAGGGGCAGCAGCAGCGGGAAGCGGGAAATGCGGGCTCCGAGAAGCAAAAAAAAACAGGGATAACTAACTGATGTAATCATGCTATGTATCCTCAGGTTAGGACTGCTCTAAACACGGAGCAGGGCATGGGCGGATTGGCATGCCCACTCAAGTGCGCAATGACTGTTTGGTCGGACCACTCAGGCCGCCCAAATCAGTCATGCACACTTCTCTTTTCGCAATGCAGGCTGCATTACAGCCTGCATGGAGAACATGGTCACCCCTCCGGCCCCTGGCTGCATGACTTGTCCTGTTGCCGATTACCAATCCCACCGCTGCATCACAGCGTTGTGATTGACTCAGGGGAGGGAGCCTGGCTGCCTACTTCCTTTTCCTGGAAGCAGACGCAGGAGAGCAGGAGCTACAAAGACACGGGACACGGCTTTGAGGTAAGACTTCCCTCAATACATTTTTAACAACACACTCTCACACACACATCCCCGCGTCCACGCACCATCCAGTGCTATTTCCGGCGTTTACCACCTCACAGCTGTCCAGCCCCCGCACTTTTCAATGGTGGCCGCTGTGCGCCCATGCACAGCGAGCGCACCACTCGTGTGTCAAAGGTACATACGTAGTTGCGACGCATGCCAGCACCTCGCATTCCATTCCAATGCATACTAATACTAGGCACATTGCAACAGTAGAGTGGGTGTTGCATAGCGGAGACATAAAGATCACTGTTCCCAATTCAGTGAGTGCAACCCAAAGCTAACCTTTGCACCACAAACCCAACCGTGAACCCTGGAATTCCTTTTTTGAGCCCCCAAAACACACACAAAAATCACATTTGAGACAAATGCACACCCCAAATTTCATTTTTTACCCCAAAATTCACCCCATTTTTCATATTTTACCCCAAAAACACACCATTTTTCTTATTTTACCCCAAAATTCACCCCATTTTTCATATTTCACCCCAAAAAACACCCCATTTTTCATATTTTACCCCAAAAAACACCCCATTTTTCATATTTTACTGCAAAAAAACATACATTTTCAAATTTTACCCCAAAACCCATACACACCTGAGAAACTTTAAATTACCCCATTACTGACCTCACAATGCGTTGTGATCAAATGCGATGTTAAGGCACCCGCGTTGTCGGAGTTGCGTTGTTAACGATGTACTGCCTGCGTTGTAATGGTCGTCTCCCGTGCCAAAGGCAACCCATAGGCTACGCCGTTTGCGTCCGTCTGCCCCTGGACCGCACTCAGCACCAAGGAGCATTCCTCTTGGACACTCCACCGCTACGACGCCAGCACCCTCCTCGCCATCAACCCTGGACGCCACCTCGCCTGCCAGGACCAACCTCTGCTCCGTGCCGGACATCGCCTTCGCCATCACTGACGGCTGCAGTATCACCCGCTAGGAGCACCTCGACCGTCAAGGAGGAGGCATTGCCGTCACCTACAGAGGCACACTCCGACTGACAACGCACTCTAATGTGTCAAGGGTGACCATGGACCACGTCAACTCCCAGATCCGGACCAAGCCCAAGAACATCCTCTGCGGCGCCCTCATGTGCAGGCCCCCCGGGCCATGGCCCCCCCATTCTCCAAAACCAATGTAGACCTCATTGCACCCCAGGGTCTCCCATCCACCGACGACATCCAACTCGGTGAACTCAAGTTCCACCTGGACAACCCCAGTGACCAGAGCACCAACCCCTCCTTGGGAGGGTCACCGACATCAGACGCAAGCAGTAAGTCACCTCAACAGGCCACATAGCAGGACACACGGTCGAGCACGTCACCTCCGCCAGCGGGTACTTCAACTACAGCCACAACACCAGACTCTCCTGGGCCGACCATCATTGGTAACATCACGTCTTCACCTTGCCCACCGGACGCCACCGCCATCATCACACCCCCTCGCAGCTGGATCAAGGCCACCGAAGAACATCTCGTCAACTCCCTCCGCACCAACACTCCACCAATGCTTCCAAACGATGACACCGCAGCGCGCAACCACCACCAATGGATCTCCAACAGCGCCGACATTCGGGCACCCCTCATGAACAGCACTGCGTCAGTACCTTCCGCCTGCCCAATGGCAGGCGTGAGGGTGAGGCAGTGCCACAGGGATAGGCTGGCCCCATGCATAGCTGGAGTTGCGTCATGGTTGTGACACGACTGCAGCAATGCGTGACTTTAGCGCAGGCAGATACGTCAGGATTCCTGACGTATCTGTCATTACTTGCGTCATGGAGCGCTGTCCAGTGATTACAGCGCATCCATACTGTCGCAAGAAGGGCGTAGTGAGAAGTGTTGCAACGCTGTCTTGTCGCAGCGCAGCCACACTTTTCATGACTGGGGCACAGGAATGCGCACTATCTTAATGATTGTGCGCATTCCTGCACTGTAGTTTTGTCGCAGGGCAGCGCTGCAACATTGCTTGCAGCGCTGGCCAGCGCCAAACCCTGCAGAGATATGGGCCCAAGTTTTATCACCATTTTTAAGACCAGCTATTTTCTGGTCTTAAGTAACTGGCTCTAACTGCAGTTAGAGCCAGTTTTTTGGCTCTTCAGAATTTCAAGGATCCCCTTGATAATATGGAGTGGTGGTGTTTGTGTGCCTTTTTGCACTGGAACGCCTACTTTGCATGTTATTAGCGATAAATATCGCTAACATGCTTTGAGATAAAAAAACGGGCCGCTATCGCCCAAAAAGTCGCACTAAGGCCCGTTAGCTGCAGCTTGCTAATACTGTGATAAAATTATCGCCGCATTAGCGGCAGAAAAGTACCGCTAACGCGGCGATAAATCATTGCTAATATGCCCCTATGTCTTGAATTGCGACATCTGCCAGCAGATGAAAGGCTCCACAGTAGCGAAACCCGCGCAGACGCCATTATTACAATCAGACAAACCTCTCGCATGTGTGTACTTGGACCACTGCGGCCCCTTACAAACAGATGGGGCTTACAAATATATCATGGTTGCAGTGGATTCCTGCTCGAGGTTCCTATGGGTATGGCCTCAGCGCTCGGCTGACGCTCGAACTGTTATAAAAGATTTGCGAGTCTTTATCGGCACATACGCAGTTAGCACGTTACATTCTGACCGCGGCCCTGCGTTTAGCTCTCGGGCTTACAAAGAGGCCATGGAAGGAATGGGCGTAGCATTGCAGTACTCCTCTCCGTACCATCCCGAGGAAAATTCGGTTGCGGAGACGAAAAACCGGGACTTAAAGCAATCTTTAACAGCTAGGGTATTAGGCAAGGGCGGTAGTTGGGGCAAACACCTTTATGGGGTACAGCGGGCGTTAAACAACCAGCCAAGAAACTCTCTAGGGGGGGTGTCACTCCATATGAAGTCCTCTTTGGGACACGAATGTGGGTACCTGATCTTGATTGTGAAGGCGCAGTGGCGGATGAAAAACCATTTGATATCCATGATCGTTTGGCTGTTTTACAGGATCTAAATGAATCCAGGACAAAACAAAGCAATGTCCGACTAAAGCAGACCGCCACTTGGGAAGTCAAGGCAGACACGGCAAGACCTGTCTGGATCCCAAAAGTCAGGGATCTGGTCAGAGAGAAAATTGCGGACAAAAAGGAATTTGGACCTTCATACAGAACACCTGTACCAGTCCTTGCAGTACAAGGAACAAGAACTGTACTTTTGCCGCCTCTTGCCGGGAAAAAGGAGAAAAGATTTGTCTCAATCGACTTAATCAAACCACACTATGTGGCCAATAATAAGCAGTAGGCCTCGTGGTCTCCACAGTAGCAGACGCCCTCCTCTAGCTACAATCCAAGAAGTTCAAACAGAAAGACTCATCACGTTTGAAGAGCCACCTGTAAGGAATGAAGGACTAAGCAACAATGCTATGGAACTTGTTCCACTTGAACCAAACATCAAATTCAAAATGAACATCAGACTAATTCACAAGTTGCAATTAGACCTAATACAGAAGTCTACGTCAACATGCCTCGTCAAGAGCAAAATAACATTTCAACTAATCCCGATGCAATTCCTACAATTGATCGAACTGCTTCTGGCTATTTCATGAACTTTGATACGTTTTCTCTGGATCCAAGCGAGCCGGAAACGACGCCAGCCAAAACACCATTCAAGCAACAAATAAAGAACTTTCTTCACTTTCTAAAAAAGACATACCTGGTATCGCCTTGGATTGAACTCTGGGTAATTTCTGGGATATTGTTTTTTCTCTTCTGGCTTGGCTTAGTACTAACTTTTAGTATGCTTATTAATGGACGCTATCTTCAACAAAGCTCCACAGCCCAAAAGGTCAACATACTACTGAAGCCACATCCATCATCACATCGTGAGCAAAGAGACTTATCATCAGTGAACATTACAGCAGTTCCTATTCCGGATGGTATAGTATTGGATAAGGTTGATTTTAATATATTCGGTCCGACTGAACTTTTAAAAATTAATCATATATTTAAAATTTCATTAAGTGATATCATTACCTCAAGTACATTTTCTGATGATTGGGACTCGGAAACAGTTGATAATATGTTGTCTGATTTAGAGAAAACTGCTGCATTTTCTAATTATGAAATGTTAGAGGGTTCTTCAGATTATGACACATTGTACTGTTACCAACATTATGGTCATCATTTCCTGCACAAATCCATTTCACCTAGGAATGTTTTTGAGTACCATCAGTGGGAACATTGCCCAACACCACCAAAAAGTAGTTCACAAACGTTTGCACAGAAATTTTCATACTTTTCAGAGTTTAACACCACAGATCCAGCCTCATATTACTACACGGTTGCACCAACATCAGCACTGAAAATTATGTTGACAAACACTAAACAGATTTACTCTGCTTCCTTTTGGCCCAATTGTCTGAACAGGTTTTTGACCTATGGAAGGCGAAATTGACTTAAAATCAGTTTGGGGTTCAAGGGACTGGCAAGTCCAGGGTACGGAGGCACTATTTAGAGCATGCCTCATTCCACAGCAGATGATCTTTTTAAATGATACTGTGCAACAGACATCCTGTCTTGGACTAGCCAAGAGCAAGGACCTGAACACCCCTAGGTTTCCAACACCGACATATGGGGGGTGGCAGAATTCAACTACAAAAGAAGGGGCAACAGTGGATGACATCTTAGAGTACAATAGAACAGACCCAAATTGGAAACAGTGGGTGGTTTGTCCCTTAGACACGAATAGCTGTCATAAGCGATTCCTGAACATCACCGGGGGACTCAGCATCCATAGGCCAGACCCAGGTTCTGTACAGAGAGAACATCCAGGGGTAGTGACATCCTACAGTGTTGGGAAGTTGTGCCTCGGTTGGCTAGAAACCTCAACACTTGCAGAAGTGAAACAACACTTATCTTTACTCTCACTTGACATGGATCTTAGGGACTTTTTACTAGGACCCAGGAAAACACGTCAAAACGTTTCATATATGCAGGCATATATGCTGCCTATAATGAAAACTGGAAGATTTCCCAACAAGAGGCTGCAGAGAGAATACGGGAAATAGACCGTATAAACTTAGAAAAAGCTCTAGCTGTGGTAGATAATGGGTTAACAACTTTGACCTCCAGGATATATTCATTGGGCAACATTGTATCTTCTGCTATCGACATACTGGAACAGGATTTAACCATATTACAACACGGCCAATCTCTGTTACGTTCTATTATGTTATTGAGCTGGACGCTGCAATCTTTGCGTGCAGGCTTTGTGCCTTGGCGTTTCATAAACAGTTCGTCTCTGTTTTCTGAAAACAATCGAACAGATACACAGATAGAAATGGCACAAAGGGGAGCTAAATATACAATGCTGGGTATTGAAAAACTGGACAGGCTACCATTCACAGTGACGGAATCACCATCAACAGGCTAATCCACGGCCATATCACTCTCCCGGTCACGACCTTTCAGTTTCAGTATTGCCTTGAGCAAAGGCAGGCAGGCAGATATGAGAAATTGGGTAAAGAATACATTAAGGAATCCTGGGAATTACCATATAAATTTCGGTGCCGGAGTGGGGATCGTGAAGTATTCCTGAGTGGTACAAACTGCAGGAACGCTTTAATCGGCTCTCTTATGTGTCAGGACATTATTTTACATGGAGCTTGTAATGGTTCTGTGGCGAATCTGTCTTGCCAGATGAAAGGGACTCCAGCTGCCGTGATCACGCCAGTTTTCGAGTTACTTTCAAATGGGAGCTACTTGATGCTGAATGATCAAGGTTGCTGTGCCATGCTTCCGGGCATCGCCTATCTGGTCACCGTGAACGCCAGGGTCACTTGCTGTATGCAAGTATTGTTTCCCCGAACAAGTACAGTCAGGGAGGCGCCTTTGTGGCCTTCGCTAGAGATATATTTTATAAAATTTGACGCTTTGAGCAGAATGAAAGCCATGCTTTTACAGCGAACTGTACCCTTAACCTTCACTCGAGAGACCTTTGATCTTCAAGTGGCAAGGACCTCGACCGAGATACAAGCACTTATTCGTACAAACTGCCCCTTTCATTTCGTAGAAATGGTGGGTCGTATCTTTAACATGTCTGATACGAGTGGTATTGGACACTTATTTAAGACCATAGGGTCAGGTTTTCTAAGCACCTTCCAAACAGTCCTCGGAGTTATCCCAAATTTTATACACTCCGTATTTGGAAGCATCTTTGGAGGTTTTCCTCTGATACTGCTTTTAATAGCTGGAATCCTGATCGTCATTTTCCTGATACTCAATGGATGGCCCAATCACGAACGAAATGGCGAAAGCTCTTCTGGAACGTAGATACCGTGAGCGCATGGTACAACATCTGGGCGCGCCTCGCCTACAAGAACTGAGTGCTTCTTGGTTCTTATCGTTTAGACCAGTCTGGGTGGACTGCATCTTACCTGTTCTTCGATGCCTGTTTTGCGGTGAAGAATGCGTGTTGGACATCTGTCTGACACTCGAGTCAGAAACGCCTGCGGACTTGAACACGAGGCTGGAACCGCTGAGGTCCCATGCTCGGCTGTGTCCCCAGCGTATTCCTATCCTGACTAATGCATTCCTTGAAAACCCGCAGGTGCCTTTAACAACTGGGGTGAGCATCAGCTCAGCCACCACTAGCACTGACACCAGCACAAGTGCTACAACTGGCACTAAGGGCACTGAGGTATCGACTACAGCACCGGCTGCCGATATGCCAACTATGGGCAGTACTGAATTTCATCTGTGCTCCATCAACGTACTGTGTGAAATATTACAATTCCCGTCCCCTACAGCAAGTGACTGTGATGTTGCGTCTCCCAGCCAGGACACTTAATCTTCAATTGGCTCATCATATACTGGGAAAGAATTCGGAGTTTCCTTTTTCATTTCAACTCTGATTAACTTTGGAACATTTCCTACTAAATTGACACTATCGCTAGAGAAAGCATGGCCTTCTAAACAGCTTGTAAAGTTTTATTCTATAAAGGGACTAAGCTAGACCTTTAGCTTGAATACAAATTCAAAAACTGACTCTACACATTTTTTCCCCTTTTAGAAATGTTTTTAAATATGCTTTTAGAGTTTTAAAAATGTTTTTATATGGCTCACTGACAATTATATATATATATTTTTTTTTGGGGGGGGGATCTTTTTATTGAATTCAAAATGAAACAAACAACATTGCTGCCATACAAGGCAGTACAACAAAGAGAGAAAAAGAAACATCGTAACAGTTGTGATTGACCATCAAGCAATGTTCCGGCACATTAATCTCAATTCTACATACTGATAGGAGTCTTCAGGATATAACACATTTTACATAGGGATATCACTTAGCTATCATTTATGGATTCACTCTGAGCCTGCGACAACGGATATTGACGTAATGGTTCCCAAATATCTTTGGGTTTGGAAGACGATGGAAGTTCTTTAGCATAAAGTTCGAGATTTTCCTTGCAATACACCATGTCTTTAATCCAGTGATCAGCACGGGGGCCAGAGTGCTTTCCCATGTTAGCGCTATTCGCCGTTTTGCCAGCAATAGAGCAATTCTTACAAATTTCCCTAACGTCCCTTTTATCTGTGGCACATAACATAGTAAACAAATCAGAGGTGTACATTGCAACTGAATGCCTGATATAGCATGCATACGTTCCACCACTTCTTCCCAATACTTATAAACGAGCCTACAGCTCCACGCCAGGTGCCAAAAGTCTGCATCAGGTTGGCCACACTGTTTACAATTGCTCGTGTCTCGGAGACCGAACTTATATAGCTTGAGAGGTGTGTGATAGATTTGGTGGATGTACTTAAAATGAATGATTCTCATATTACCATTGGGTGTAAGTTTTCTGGTCAGTGTGCAAATGTGTTCCCACTCCGGTGACGTCAAGGGAGGAGCCAGCCTATCATTCCAGCGAGCTAAGCTTCTGTCAACGTCCCTCACTTTTTCGTCCCTCACCGCCTTGTATAATTTGGTAACCAGTTGGTGCCTCGTGGGTGCCACCAGTAAGAGCTGTAGAGAATGTAGGGAGGGTGGTTCAGCAGGAAACGCTGTGTAGTGTGCTTTGACTGCGAGTTTCAGGCGATGCACAGTAAATTGAAATAGTGGTGATTGGTTGGTGATATATTGGAGCTCTTCGGAGGTGATAAAAGTCCCGTCAGGATAGAGATCCTGCATACGGTCGATACCAGCTGCTTTAAGCGAGCGCATCGGGCCCTCTTCCCGCGTCACCGAAAGTGACGCATGATGTGCTACTGGTAGGGCCGGGGCATATATTGGGAGTTTATTCGCGAGTCTACCGATGGCGTGCCAGGCGGCAGTTGTAGCGTCTATGGTGTTGATTTCAGTCTTTGGCGTGCCTCTGTGCGTGTGAGTTAATATACCAGCTAATGGTATTGGGTGTGCCTCAGCGTCTTCCACCGCGACATGCGGTGTAAAGGCGTTCGGCCGATACCAATAGTACGCGTACTGCGCCTGAGCGCAAAGATAGTAGATATAGAGGTCTGGCGCGCAAAACCCTCCCTTCGCATAGTCCAATGTAAGTATATTCCAACCCACTCTAGCTTGCTTGCCCCCCCATATCAATCTGAGCAATAGGGTTCTCACAGTGTTAAAAAAATGTTGTGATAATTTTATAGGAATGTTGCTGAAAAGATATAGAAACCGTGGCAAGACGATCATCTTGATAATGGCGATGCGATCCGCCAGGGACAGCGGCAGTGACGACCACCTGTCTACTTGGTGCTCTAGTGACACACAGGCCTTTCCATAATTTTCTTTTATAACAACCTCTGGGTCTCGATGCACCCACACACCTAGGTATTTAACTGGTTCTGTTGACCATACCAGTGGGTATTCCATAGTCGGGGGGGTCAGTTATCGATGTCAAGGGTATTATCACCGATTTGTCCCAGTTGATCGTGAGACCGGAGAACAAACCGAAATGGATATATTCCCACAGGACGGAGGACAGATATCTGTGTGGCTCATGAACAAAAAGCACCATGTCATCGGCATAGAGGGATATGCCAATGGGGCGATGTATAAAATTTAGTGCTGACTCCCTATGTCGCTGCCGAATCACACACGCCAATGGTTCAAGCATGAGGGCGAATAAAAGTGGCAAAAGAGGACAGCCCTGACGGGTGCCTCTCTCAATCCGGAATGGCTCGGAGGTGAGACCCCCCACATGCACCCGCGCTGATGGGTCAGAGTACAGTAGACGCACCCAGCCTAGAAATATGCCCGGAAATCCCATGCGTTGTAGGATGTGAAACATATATCTCCACTTAATAGAGTCGAATGCTTTGGCTGCATCCAACCTAATGGCAGCCGCGGGAAGATCAGGCTCCAACATGTGAAACATGGCAAAAATGGTTCTTAAGTTATGGGACGTAGATCGTTCCGGTAGTAAGCCGGATTGATCTGGCAGCACGAGACAGGGCATTAAAGGTTGGAGGTTGGTAGCTAAAATTTTAGCAAGTATTTTCGCATCTAAATTGATCAGTGACAGAGGGCGGTATGATTCACAAAAATAGGGTGACTTATCTTTTTTAAGTAATGTGAAAATCAAGGCCTGCCGGAGGGAAGGTGGTAATATACCGGTCTCATGGTCCTCCGCATACATCTCTAGCAAATAGGGCGTTAACAGATCAACATACGCATTATTGAATTTGGCTGTGAGGCCGTCCGGCACCGGAGCGTTTTTATTGGGTAGGGAGAGTATTGCCGCCTTGATATCGGAAGCGTCGATGGGTTGGCTAAGATACTCGCGGTGACCATCTGCGAGCCAGGCACAAGCAATGTCGGAGAGATAATCGTCAAGAACAGTACCGTCCATGCTCCTACGTGATGTATACATATTCGCATAGAAGTCCCTAAATTGGTCCACTATATCTTGAGGTGTGAAGTGTTCCCCCCTCCTGTGCGTCCACGATTTTGGTAATGTGGTGATGTTCAGCTCGGAATTTGAGTCTGTTAGCCAGCTGCCGGCCCGGTCGACCCCCTTTGCCATAGGCCCTGGCGACATGTCAACGTGATAAATAACGTGTTTCAGTTTCAGCCAGTGTGTCGTATTCCAGAAGCAGCTCATGTATACGAGCCAGTGTGGAGGTGCATGGTGTGGTTGTGTATTCTTTTTCTAAGTCTTCCAGCACCGTTTCTGTCTTGGAGAGTTGCCCCCTGATATCTCGCAGAATGCCTGATGTTGTGCTAATGCAGACCCCTCTCACGGTCACCTTAAAGGCTTCCCACAAGTTAGCCGCACTATTGACCGATCCCACATTCAACTCAAAGTATTGCGCAATCGCGGTCCTAATAGTGTCAGCATAGGTAGGGTCCAACAGGGCTTCAGCGCGGAAACGCCAGGTGAATGGGCGGTGCGTATTGAGAGGGATAGTGAGGACCAGCCTCACTGGATTGTGATCGGATAATGTGCATGGAAGAGGAGCAACATCCGTTACCCATTCGTTTGCCCTTTCACTTAAAAGCCAATAGTCCAAGCAGGACCAACTATTGTGTGCTGGTGTGGCGTGTGTACCCCCTCTTGTTTCGGCATTGAGTAGCCGCCACGCATCCACCAAACCCAGTTCCAGCATGGCATCCCTTACACATTGGGCAACCTTGACAGTACGTGCGCCTTGTGGATTTGATTTGTCTCTGTTGGGGTCCAGGTGTGTATTTAGATCTCCCCCCCACAGAATGGCTGCATCAGGCCAGGTGCGTAAAATACTGTTCGTCAGCCACAGGCCCATATACATTAACAATAGTAATCAGTGACATTGCTAGTTTACCATGTACCATAACACACCGCTCTTCATCATCTGAGTAGGTTTTGATTGGTGTAAATGGCATACCTCTCTTTACCAGGATTAGAACCCCCCTAGCATACGTCGAATACGATGAGGCTAACTTATATCCCCCCCATTTAAGCGCAATCCTGGCCTCTGTTGACCTGGTCAGGTGCGTCTCTTGTAGGAGAGCAATCTGAACTCCATGTCCATCGAGATAAGCAAACACTTGTCGGATCTTTTTAGGGGAGTTTAGCCCTCGGATGTTCCATGTCAAGCATGTGCATCTTTCGCCCATAACCAAAGTTGACAACACTGAGCAGAGTCAGAGTGCGAATCAAAGAATGTACGGGTATAATAGTATGTAAGCATCGTAGCCAGTATGTTGGTGCGATCACAGTGAACAATCACCACTGAAGAACATTAAAACCCCCCACCCACACCCACTTTAGCAGTCCCAATTTGCCAAAGCCATACCCCAGAAGCACAACATACCCCAACATAGAAAAACAAATGCAGAACGTGATATGGGGTGCACCCATTGGGGGACGCCGTGGCACACCTATCTCCCAGATGAACCAGGGAGGTGGCCGCCATCTATAAACTTATACTCCCTTGAGCAGACATCCATCGCCAGAACCAGAAACCTGTAATGGCATAATTAACAGTGCAAATGGAGCTGCGTTACACACACAGTATCACCAAAAGCGGTGTACACATAAGAATGCAGGTGCAGAGGCACAACCAGTGACATCAGATAACCATGATAATAAAATTCTCTAATCCAGCCAACTATAAGTGCTCTGTCATAGGGCTAAGCATAAAAGTGACAAAAGCGCCCCTGAGCATATCGGGGCACTCACAGCGGCCAACAGATCTGGAGTCTAATTCACCTGTCAGATGCATCAGTCCTCCTTTTCCGACGCATCAGGTGAAGCTTGCTTCTTGCGGCGGAGCGATTTGGCAAAGTCCATGGCCTGCTTAGGATTAGTGAAGATCTTGGCCCTGTCGTCCGTGCCTATCCAAAGGCGAGCCGGGTAGAGCATGGCATATTGGATGTTTTCATTCATCAAGAGCTTTTTCACATGTTGAAATTCCTTCCGTGCTGCCTGAACGGTGGCAGTAAAGTCGGGGTAGAAGGATAATGTATTATCTTGGTAGGCGATGGCGCCTTTCTGACGGGATATGCGGAGCACCGCATCCCGAACCCTGAAATTCAATAACCGGGCGATAATCGGCCTTGGCGGGGTGCCCGGTGGTGGGCGAGACGCCAAAGAGCGATGGGCCCTCTCTACAATCAGCAGTTCAGAAAGATTTTCGGCGCCACAGACTTCACGGAACATGTTCTCCATGTATGTTTCCAATGTGCCTACAGCTCCACGCCAGGTGCCAAAAGTCTGCATCAGGTTGGCCACACTGTTTACAATTGCTCGTGTCTCGGAGACCGAACTTATATAGCTTGAGAGGTGTGTGATAGATTTGGTGGATGTACTTAAAATGAATGATTCTCAGATTACCATTGGGTGTAAGTTTGCTGGTCAGTGTGCAAATGTGTTCCCACTCCGGTGACGTCAAGGGAGGAGCCAGCCTATCATTCCAGCGAGCTAAGCTTCTGTCAACGTCCCTCACTTTTTCGTCCCTCACCGCCTTGTATAATTTGGTGACCAGTTGGCGCCTCGTGGGCGCCACCAGTAAGAGCTGTAGAGAATGTAGGGCGGGTGGTTCAGCAGGAAACGACATGTAGTGTGCTTTGACTGCGAGTTTCAGGCGTTGCACAGTAAATTGAAATAGTGGTGATTGGTTGGTGATATATTGGAGCTCTTCGGAGGTGATAAAAGTCCCGTCAGGATAGAGATCCTGCATACGGTCGATACCAGCTGCTTTAAGCGAGCGCATCAGGCCCTCTTCCCGCGTCACCGAAAGTGACGCATGATGTGCTAGTGGTAGGGCCGGGGCATATATTGGGAGTTTATTCGCGAGTCTACCGATTGCGTACCAGGCAGCAGTTGTAGCGTCTATGGTGTTGATTTCTGTCTTTGGCGTGCCTCTGTGCGTGTGAGTTAGTATACCAGCTAATGGTATTGGGTGTGCCTCACCGTCTTCCACCGCGACATGCGGTGTAAAGGCGTTCGGCCGATACCAATAGTACCCGTACTGTGCCTGAGCGCAAAGATAGTAGATATAGAGGTCTGGCGCGCAAAACCCTCCCTTCGCATAGTCCAATGTAAGTATATTCCAACCCACTCTAGCTTGCTTGCCCCCCCATATCAATCTGAGCAATAGGGTTCTCACAGTGTGTTATATCCTGCTCTTGTAAATGCAATGCTATTTTACCACCAGTAGAATATTGCTGTGATGATGCTGTTCAGAATGTTGGGAATCTGTCAGAGAAGACACAGTTGAGTGGGCTGATTAGCATGCTGGCTGCTCCTGGTGGGCCTTGTATTACTCATCTTTGTATCTTGTAACCATCTTCAATAAATCCTTCTGAAACTCATCACGTCTACCTGGAGTCAATCTCTACAAATTTATGGTGACGAGTTGACTCAAAGAACCTGAGTGTGCTACCTGACAAGAATGTCATTTTCTACCGTAGAGTATTCTCTGAACTTTAAGGAACTGATGAACCTCCAGACCTCACTAAAGATAAAGGACTTTCCCTGAAGCTACAGCTGCGTATTTACTGCAAACTGGCACCCCTCAGCCCCACCAGTGACCTTGCCATCGGTCGCCCACTATACAATTCTGCCAGTTCCTGCGTTTCATCTTTCAGCTGTACATGAGCTGCTTTGTCTCAGCTTCATTTTGTCACTTGGATTCGCTGACCACATCGTTCCAGCTCAAGCGTGCCAATTTAACATTGAGGAGCCTGCTGTCATCCTGCTGTCTAGGAAGACCAGTACCTTCGGACAGTTTCTCCACTATCAAGAGGTATGTTGTGGAGGAGTAAACACAGTTCAATATTCAGCATAGCTTTCTTCTACTTTTCTACAGATGTCCACATTCAGTTATTTGTCATGTGCAATACAAAGTTTTGGGCACTGCTATAAGTAATGGCACAAATCTAAAGAAACGACGCAGTCAAGGAAAATTTTGCCACTTCAGCTTTTGACAATCTACATGTCAACTCTGCTTATTTGAACGTTACGCACATGAGAGTTTTACTAGATGTTTCGTTTGCTGACTGTCTTCAGTTTTAAAAGTATGGTGTCTACAAGCTCAGTGGAAATCTCTATACACTGGGTCCTGCACAAAAATGGATGCTTGGAATTCTAAAGCACTGGGCCAGCTGTGAACATTTTGTACTTTCATATGAAATCGATCTGTTCTGGAGGCTGTTTGGTCAAGGATCGTTTCCCATGGTGAAAGGTTTTCGTTTTTGCAGCAAGCCTACAACTTCACACTGCTCGGTGCATATTTTTTTTTCTTATCTTTACAAGTGTCTATGCAAGATCTACCCTTCTACGTTGGCTTTTGCTGGACTTTGTTTTTGTGAGTATACACACCTTAATTAATTGCTCCATTGACATTTTAATTAATAGCTTCATTGACTTTTGGCAGTTTAACCGCCGAGTTGAGATTAAAAATGAGGCGCGTGGTGTTGCCTATGCGCGTGCTCTTACCTCTCTCACGGGCCTGCCATTGTTGTTTTCGTGACGTTCAAGCCTCACTGCACTGCATCTTTGTGCGCACGCACACGCCATGAGCCACCCCGTGCCGGCGTGACTGCGTGCCGCCATCTTTGGGTTGGAGACTGCATGGTTTTCAACATAGCCTTCAATGGACCGTGTTGTGCCAACCACGTTTTGTCCATGAATTAATGTTAATTGAACGTTCTGGAGTGAAGGCTTCTTTTCTCCACATTGTGGTCACATCAACGCTTTTCTTTTAAGCGCAACAGTCGTCCTTGGCGGAATTAACTTCTTGCCATTTTCTAGGATTGGGCTGTGGTTCCAGTCGTCGTGGATTCTTAACACTCTTAGTACACTGGATTATGCTGGGAGTTCGTGTGGTGAGTTCTAATTTCTTTACAAGTTCTGGTGCTCTACGATCTTCGGTGGGCGTTATCTGTACACCATGGAACTTTTCTGCCTCATGCGTCTTGGAGCCATTTTTTTTTTTCTGCTGATTTTACGTGGAGTTATTCTCACACTAATCCTCGATATGAAGTTTCTCCACCGTTTGTTTCAAAGATGGATGCCAGTTTATCCCGGTGACAGGCACACCACGTTCTTGACTGCCTGTCCACATGAAGTTAGTTTGTCTGAACCTTGAAGCTCCATTTCTATTGCACTCTGTCTGAGCTACTGTGTCTGGAGCGGTTTATAAGTGCATTCTATTTTCTTGTCAGTTTGCTGCAAATGTTTACTCTTTTACATTTATGTCTGATGCTTACTATTCACAGTACATTTGTGGTTATACCTCTGCATTTATTGTTATATCCCTTATACGTGGGATTGTGTTATGGGTTTACCTACCCATTTATTTAGTAAGCATAATTTCCCTTATGCAAGTGATGTTCTAGTTATGTACTACTCGGGTGAGAGGTCGCTCACCGGCGATGTCTTTTTTAATGTTAATGTTTATCCTTCATAGGATTGTACAATGAGTTCAGTTAGATCTACATTGTGCGAGTTTACTTTCTCACAGTTCTGTTTTATTTTATCCTTCATAGGATTGTACAATGATTTTAGTTTTATCTACATTGTACGTTTATGGACCCTAGGTACGCACCGGCAAGAGTCCATCATTTCAGTTTACTTGTTATTTGTTAACCATCGTTTTTCCTAGGATTTAGTCATGGGTTCATACCCATATACACCGGTTAACTTTTAGTAATCTCTCGTATTCGGAGAGATTATGGGTTCTGACCCATATACTGTTGTTGACATTGGCTAACCTGCTTTTGGTTTTTAGTCACATGTTCTCTTACATGTGTGTTTTATGGGTCCGAGTCCCATTGCATCATTGCTCTCAGTGTCAACTCCAGATTACGTTGCCTGAACATGGTTTATTGTTGCATGTTTTTCGTCCCATGTTCACATGCGTTGGGCACTTCTTTACTTTTAATGGGTGTGTTATCTTAGTCTCACTCCTATTTCCATTGTTTTCCCGACGTCATGTTTTCTCATTGCATTGTTAAATTTTGCAACGTAATTTTACGATCTGATTTTTTTTTTTCACTTTGTTTTTCTCATCTGTTCTCTGACTCTCATGTTTTCAGTTTCTGGTCTTTCACTTTTTCTTAGTCTCCTGTTTTCTTTCTCTTATTGTCCTGCGTGCTTGTTTTTTGTTCCTCTTTTGTTTGCCTCATTTTGTCTGTGTCTGGGTTCACCACAGTGTTATTTCTGTTATATTTCTTGCCTCCTTGTGTGCTTGCCTGGCCAGCTGGTGTGTTTGGGAGATTGTCATTGATGTCTTCGCTTTCTTTCTCTTTCTCTGTGTTTTCTTTCCCGGTGTCTTTTCTTTCTGTTCTATTTGTAGAAGAGAGGATGGGTCATTCTTATTTGTTTCTTCATCTCTCTTGTTGTCTTTTCTTTGCATTTTTCATGTTCTTTCTTGTCGTCTCTTAGTTTCTTGTTGCTTCTGTATACTTTTCCCTTCTATTTATTAGGTTCTCCTCTTTCTATGTCTATCTATTTTGTTTTTCCGTATAAGAAAGGGGGATATGTTATATCCTGCTCTTGTAAATGCAATGCTATTTTACCACCAGTAGAATGTTGCTGTGATGATGCTGTTCAGAATGTTGGGAATCTGTCAGAGAAGACACAGTTGATTGGGCTGAGCAGCATGCTGGCTGCTCCTGGTGGGGCTTGTATTACTCATCTTTGTATCTTGTAACTTTCCTGAATAAATCCTCTTGAAACTCATCACGGCTACCTGGAGTTAATCAATACACAGTGTTAAAAAAATGTTGTGATAATTTTATAGGAATGTTGCTGAAAAGATATAGAAACCGTGGCAAGACGATCATCTTGATAATAGCGATGCGATCCGCCAGGGACAGCGGCAGTGACGACCACCTGTCTACTTGGTGCTCTAGTGACACACAGGCCTTTCCATAATTTTCTTTTATAACAACCTCTGGTTCTCGATGCACCCACACACCTAGGTATTTAACTGGTTCTGTTGACCATACCAGTGGGTATTCCATAGTCGGGGGGGTCAGTTATCGATGTCAAGGGTATTATCACCGATTTGTCCCAGTTGTTCGTGAGACCGGAGAACAAACCGAAACGGATGTATTCCCACAGGACGGAGGACAGATATCTTTGTGGCTCACAAACAAAAAGCACCATGTCATCGGCATAGAGGGATATGCCAACGGGGCAATGTATAAAATTTAGTGCTGACTCCCTATGTCGCTGCCGAATCACACACGCCAATGGTTCAAGCATGAGGGCGAATAGGAGTGGCAAAAGAGGACAGCCCTGACGGGTGCCTCTCTCAATCCGGAATGGCTCGGAGGTGAGACCCCCCACGCGCACCCGCGCCGATGGGTCAGAGCACAGTAGACGCACCCAGTCTAGAAATATGCCCAGAAATCCCATGCGTTGTAGGATGTGAAACATATATCTCCACTTAATAGAGTCGAATGCTTTGGCTGCATCCAACCTAACGGCAGCCGCGGGAAGATCAGGCTCCAACACGTGAAATATGGCAAAAATGGTTCTTAAGTTATGGGACGTAGATCGTTCCGGTATAAAGCCGGATTAATCTGGCAGCACGAGACAGGGCATTAAAGGTTGGAGCTTGGTAACTAAAATTTTAGCAAGTATTTTCGCATCTAAATTGATCAGCAACAGAGGGCGGTATGATTCACAAAAATAGGGTGACTTATCTTTTTTAAGTAATGTGATAATCAGGGCCTGCCGGAGGGAAGGTGGTAATATACCGGTCTCATGGGCCTCCGCATACATCCCTAGCAAATAGGGCGTTAACAGATCAACATACGCTTTATAGAATTCGGCTGTGAGGCCGTCCGGCCCCGGAGCCTTTTTATTGGGTAGGGAGAGTATCACCGCCTTGATATCGGAAGCGTTGATGGGTTGGCTAAGATACTCACGGTGACCATCTGCGAGCCAGGCACAAGCAATGTCGGAGAGATAATCGTCAAGAGCAGTACCGTCCATGCTCCCACGTGATGTATACATATTCGCATAGAAGTCCCTAAATTGGTCCACTATATCTTGAGGTGTGAAGTGTTCCCCCCCTGTGCATCCACGATTTTGGTAATGTGGTGATGTTCAGCTCGGAATTTGGGTCTGTTAGCCAGCTACCGGCCGGGTCGACCCCCTTCGCCCTAGGCCCTGACGACATGTCCACGTGATAAATAACGTGTTTCAGTTACAGCCAGTGTGTCGTATTCCAGAAGCAGCTCATGTATACGAGCCAGTGTGGAGGTGCATGGTGTGGTTGTGTATTCTTTTTCTAAGTCTTCCAGCGCCGTTTCTGTTTTGGAGAGTTGCCCCCTGATATCTCGCAGAATGCCTGATGTTGTGCTAATGCAGACCCCTCTCACGGTCACCTTAAAGGCTTCCCACAAGTTAGCCGCACTATTGACCGATCCCACATTCAACTCAAAGTATTGCGCAATCGCGGTCCTAATAGTGTCAGCATAGGTAGGGTCCAACAGGGCTTCAGCGCGGAAACGCCAGGTGAATGGGCGGTGCGTATTGAGAGGGATAGTGAGAACCAGCCTCACTGGATTGTGATCAGATAATGTGCGTGGAAGAGGAGCAACATCCGTGACCCATTCGTTTGCCCTTTCACTTAAAAGACAATAGTCCAAGCGGGACCAACTATTGTGTGCTGGTGTGGCATGTGTACCCTCTCTTGTTTTGGCATTGCGTAGCCACCACGCATCCACCAAACCCAGTTCCAGCATGGCATCCCTTACACATTGGGCAACCTTGACAGTACGTGCGCCTTGTGGATTTGATTTGTCTGTGTTGGGGTCCAGGTGTGTATTTAGATCTCCCCCCCACAGAATGGCTGCATCAGGCCAGGTGTGTAAAATACTGAGCATTCGAATAAATACCTGTGGTTCGTCAACCACAGGTCCATATACATTAACAATAGTAATCAGTGACATTCCTAGTTTACCATGTACCATAACACACCGCCCTTCATCATCTGAGTAGGTTTTGATTGGGGTAAATGGCATACCTCTCTTTACCAGGATTAGAACCCCCCTAGCATATGTCGAATACGATAAGGCTAACTTATATCCAACTCATTTAAGCGCAATCCTGGCCTTTGTTGACCTGGTCAGGTGCTTCTCCTGTAGGAGAGCAATCTGAACTCCATGTCTATCAAGACAAGCAAACACTTGTCGGATCTTTTTAGGGGAGTTTAGCCCTCGGATGTTCGATGTCAAGCATGTGCATCTATCGCATATAACCAAAGTTGACAACACTGAGCAGAGTCAGAGTGCGAATCAAAGAATGTACGGGTATAATAGTATGTAAGCATCATAGCCAGTATGTTGGTGCAATCACAGTGAACAATCCCCACTGAAGAACATTAAAAAACCCCACCCCCACCCACTTTAGCAGTCCCAATTTGCCAAAGCCATACCCCAGAAGCACAACATACCCCAACATAGAAAAACAAATACAGAACGTGATATGGGGTGCACCCATTGGGGGACGCCGTGGCACACCTATCTCCCAGATGAACCAGGGAGGTGGCCGCCATCTATAAACTTATACTCCCTTGAGCAGACATCCATCGCCAGAACCAGAAACCTGTAATGGCATAATTAACAGTGCAAATGGAGCTGCGTTACACACACAGTATCACCAAAAGCGGTGTTCACATAAGAATGCAGGTGCAGAGGCACAATCAGTGACATCAGATAACCATGGTAATAAAATTCTCTAATCCAGCCAACTATAAGTGCTCTGTCATAGTGATAAGCATAAAAGTGACAAAAGCGCCCCTGAACATATCGGGGCACTCACAGCAGCCAACAGATCTGGAGTCTAATTCACCTGCCAGATGGATCAGTCCTCCTTGTCCGACGCATCAGGTGAAGCTTGCTTCTTGCAGCGGAGCGATTTGGCAAAGTCCATGGCCTGCTTAGGATTAGTGAAGATCTTGGCCCTGTCGTCCGTGCCTATCCGAAGGCGAGCCAGGTAGAGCATGGCATATTGGATGTTTTCATTTATCAAGAGCTTTTTCACATGTTGAAATTCCTTCCGTGCTGCCTGAACGGTGGCAGTAAAGTCGGGGTAGAAGGATAATGTATTATCTTGGTAGGCGATGGCGCCTTTCTGACGGGATATGCGGAGCACCGCATCCCGGTCCCTGAAATTCAATAACCGGGCGATAATCGGCCTTGGCGGGGTGCCCGGTGGTGGGCGAGACGCCAAAGAGCGATGGGCCCTCTCTACAATCAGCAGTTCAGAAAGATTTTCGGCGCCACAGACTTCACGGAACATGTTCTCCATGTATGTTTCCAATGTGCCTACAGCTCCACGCCATGTGCCAAAAGTCTGCATCAGGTTGGCCACACTGTTTACAATTGCTCGTGTCTCGGAGACCGAACTTATATAGCTTGAGAGGTGTGTGATAGATTTGGTGGATGTACTTAAAATGAATGATTCTCAGATTACCATTGGGTGTAAGTTTGCTGGTCAGTGTGCAAATGTGTTCCCACTCCGGTGACGTCAAGGGAGGAGCCAGCCTATCATTCCAGCGAGCTAAGCTTCTGTCAACGTCCCTCACTTTTTCGTCCCTCACCGCCTTGTATAATTTGGTAACCAGTTGGCGCCTCGTGGGCGCCACCAGTAAGAGCTGTAGAGAATGTAGGGCGGGTGGTTCAGCAGGAAACGACGTGTAGTGTGCTTTGACTGCGAGTTTCAGGCGTTGCACAGTAAATTGAAATAGTGGTGATTGGTTGGTGATCTTGGCCCTGTCGTCCGTGCCTATCCGAAGGCGAGCCAGGTAGAGCATGGCATATTGGATGTTTTCATTTATCAAGAGCTTTTTCACATGTTGAAATTCCTTCCGTGCTGCCTGAACAGTGGCAGTAAAGTCGGGGTAGAAGGATAAAGTGTTACCTTGGTAGGTGATGGCGCCTTTCTGAAGGGATAATGAGAGCACCGCATCCCTGAAATTCAATAACCGGGCAATGATCGGCCTTGGCGGGGTGCCCGGTGGTGGGCGAGATGCCAAAGAGCGATGGGCCCTCTCTACAATCAGCAGTTCAGAAAGATTTTCGGCGCCACAGACTTCACGGAACATGTTCTCCACGTATGTTTCCAATCTGCCTACATTTGTGGACTCTGGCAGACCTATTATGCGCATGTTGTTGCGCCGTGAGCACGCTTCAAGGTCCTCATTTTTAGCCTGGATGACCGCCAGAATCTTTTCGATGTCAGTGGCCTTGCCGGTAACCTGCTGCAGACCATCTTCAGCATTGGAAATGCGCTGTTCCGCCTCGCCAATCCTAACCGCCTGCTTGTCCAGTTTAGCAGACATGTGGTCCATGCGGCCTTTAAGGGCCTCAATTTTACCATCTATGGACTCCAGGCTAGCCTGGATGGCGGACAACGTTTTTTCCAGAGCGGTTGGTGGTTCAGTGGTGGTGTCAAGCTCCGAGTCTGAAGCAGCAGTTTGTGGCGGTTTCCCTTACTTGCGCAATTCAAAAGCAAGGGGCGGCTGATTCTTGTCTGCTTTACCCATGGTAGCAGGACTGCGATGGCACCAGCGCCTGAGCAATGCAGTAGTGACCCACGACCACACCCGCTCCGGAGCAGGCTGTGCGATGTATTCAGCAGGCCCCCCGCGCGCCGAAAGTCAGGAGGAAGCAGGGCGAGCTACTATATACCACTAGATATGTATGCTTGTACGATTCCCCTATACCCCGGCAGCGAGGGGTAAAGTAATATCCGCCACACACAAGCGGCGAGTCCCAGCGCTCAGAGCGGTCTGTTAGGCCCTGACCTTGGAGCCAGTGTAGAGATGAATGTTACATATTGATGTGACTGGGTTGCTCCGGCAACTCCCAGTTGTTGGACGCTGTGAGGCGACGAAGGCCAAGTATGTCCCTGTATATCAGAAGGCAGAGGCCGAGTACATCAACTGATGGGTATGCAATGCGGCCCAAGTACCGCAGCGCGATGTCGCAGCGTCCACACCATGCCCCGCAGCATGTATCCAGCGGGCGACACAAGAGGGGGGGGAACAGCACGGCCAGTTACCGGGGGGAGTGCAGGAGCTAGCGGCCGAGGGATTCAATCCGCTAGGCCAAGCCTCGAAGTGGGGGGCAGAGTCACACACACCCGCACACTCCCGGTACTCACTGTGGATGAGCCCAGGCCCACTCAGCCTCGGACGCGCACCTCCACCCCCTCGCAGTCGGCAACGCTAATCCAGCATAGTCCACTCGAGCAGGGGACACACGGTCAACAACGGCCTCACCGGAGAGTCAGGAGCGGCGGACCGCCAGAGAGAATCGGGTCCCGGCTCTGCAGCGTGCCCACATCGGTGCGGGCCTCACCCCGGCCTCAGCCCTCGCTCCGCAGCAGTGTTTCTCCGGAATCGCTGGCCCACGGTACACGCTGTCCGGAGTCCAAGATTTGTGCTCAGCTCGACCACCAAGCGGGGCAGGCAGGAAGCCTCTGCAGGCCACCCGAGCCGCAGGCGGGCACTGCGAGCCAGGCCCAGCTCTGTGCGCACCCCGCCACCCGCAGCTCCGCCGGGTGTCAGCCGCCCACAGCGAGTCACTCCAGGCAGGTATGGAGAGGCGGGCCCTCGGTGATGCCAGTAGCTCCAGCCACTGGGAGTCAATGCAGTTACCTTCGAGAGCCAAGGAATTGCCTGGGAAGCGCCCGGAGCCCCAGACGCGACCGCTGTCCCTCACGCGGCCGCCATGTTGCTCCGGGGTCTTTGCATTGGTGCTCGTTTCACTCAACCAGCGGGGGCCCCAGACACAGCCGGACAGCACAAAATCGTTATGTAGCAGTTATAGACGAGCCGCCCTACAAAATTTGGCTCGGATGCAGCCCAGGGAGCAGGATATTGTGAGGATAGTGGCCGCGGCCGGCAGAGCTGCACTACGGTGCGACCATTTTGCTGTGCGCCCTCTAGTGCCCCCCCTCACTGACAATTATATGCGCTACCACCTAGTATGACTTAGTAGTTTGCTGTCATTGTTTATTATTGTTGACTATTAAGAGGAGTGGGTGTTATGTTTCATATAGATGCCCTAATATAGGCATAGTTTGAGATGCCCTAATATAGGCATAATCTTTCACCTACATTAGTTCCCTATTCTCCACAATAACGGGCGCTGAGGGCTGAACCTTATCTAGACTGTGGTTTGGGTACAGAAGGAGGGTTTTTCCCGAACAATGGCCTCCTATGCCATCTTCGATGTGCTCATCCAGTATGATTAAATATTCATAAGAGTTCTAGGAAACCAGGCAGGGGCTAGGACCCACCTGCATAAACATCTACGTAACTGGTTCATCCCATACGTCATCTTCATACCCAACAATGGCTAACACAAGACACAAGGAACAAAGGGACTCTATACTTTTCTGTATAAATACAGCACCTCTTGCTATCAGTAGTTAGAGGGAACCGAGACTTACAGGCCGACACACTGACCAGAGATGCTGAGGCTCCTGCATTCAGTCGCTCTAGCTGACAGTGGTCTAATCATCCCTTGCGGGGTGTCCAACTCGAGACCAGGACGAGGTCCCAAACTCTCATTATTCAGGTAATGGGGTTTGACTAAATCCTAGCGGGATTCTTGGGTTCTTTCGCACCTACTCACATGCTAGGTACACTTAGGTACATCTAGACAGGCATCGTAGGAGTATGCACTTTATTTTATAAATGCATTTTGTATTCATGTATATGTTCATGACTATTGCAAAATGGTAGAACTGTACTATCCTTTTCTATTCACTGTACTGCTGATCATATATATCTGCTACTGTTTAACAGTTGTTGCAGGACATATATTTTATACTAGAAGAACAACTGTGCAATAAATTCTTATTGTAAACACGCTCGACTGTTTCTTCTGTGTAACTCTCTGAGACCAAATGAGCAAGCACGAGTGACTGAGCGAAAAGTAGTACATTGTTTCCACGAGTCTGAGGGATCAGGGTTGTCGTGTTCTGAGGTTGCCAAAAACTAATCTCTCTGATAAAAAGGAGATTCTAGTGGCACTGTGAGCTAGCTAATGCAAACAGGCTAACATACGCGGTGGGGGTGCACAGAATCAGTCTACCACCAGGCCCACAGTACATGTTATCCAAAGCGTAGGTCCTGCAGGGGTACTATAGGAACTACACTACACTTTGAGTGGGGCCTACCGCTGTGATATGCTCCGGTGCTATGGTAAAGATCTGGTGTGGTGGGGAGAATAGCACTTTGGGTGCTTAGTGGGGAAGTGGGAGCCCGGTGCAACAAGAAGGTGATGGACTGTGGGGGTGGATTTGAGGGGATGGGGAACTTCAGTGGGGAAATGTAATGTGCTCTGGGAGTATCTGGTTGCTTCAGATGGGGGTGTAATGTAGGGGAGGGGTGAGGTACAACAAGAGGGTGATTTCATTCTCCATGGATAGGCTCTCAGGTGTGCTGCATTAGCTTTTGTGGAGCTTGCTTTCTTTGAATGGCGATAGTTCTGGGCCAGGCGCAATATGGGGCGTGACTGTGGAGACCAAAGGAGGACCTGGGGTTAGCCATGCAGGTTTTTAGCTGCTGAAGCAGGATGCCGCACAGCCCACATGCACCACCAACATGCTGACTGAGGAAACACCAAGCCCAGCTAAAGCAGCAATCACAAAAAGAGAGGTCAGCCACACAGAATCGAGAAAATGCAAGCACTGAGCCTGGGAGAAAATAGATATTTTGCTGAGGTGCTGCCAGTCTGCTCATTGGGATTCTGTCCAGGATCTTAACCAGATTAAACAACCATTATCTGAGATTACCCTGAGTTGTGTACCTTTTTAGGTCTCGCTGAGCCAGCGCGCATGCGCTGCTCTGCGAGACTTTAGTAAGGGGCTTTTGAAAGTGCTCCGAAAGCGGCCACCAGCGTGCGGTTACGCGCACAAGCGCGCGCGACGTGCACAGCACGTTTTCTCGTTGCGCGTGCGCACAACTCGCATCACCACTCGCGTTTTTTTATTTTTATTATTTCATTTCGCGGCCCTTGTTTTTACTGCGAAGAGTTTCTTTTTAAAAGACACTACCTGATATATGTACAGTTTTATTTGGTCAAGTTTTTGTCAGTGGAGCCTCCTTGTGGAATTTCTTGTCATCCTATGGGAATTAGTAAATTCTTTTTATTTCTTCTTTTGTGTCCTCCGGAATCTCCCCCTATGGCTGTTTATTTCACGTCTCCTGTTCCACGGAATGCGCCTGTCACCGAAACAGCGGGCTGCCATGTTAGGAATGTTAATATGTGAATTAAGGTGTCAGGCCAGGTGAACCGTTTAGCGTGACAAAACGCAACTCGCTGTATCCGATTTCGCCATGTTGGAAGGCAATTTCTGTCTTTTTCATGGCCAGCCTATGGTCCACCCCAGTGCATCCCGTACTATTGCTGCCGCTGAAGCAATTAATCACGCCTTTTCGTCAATGGTCAACATTTAAAAAAAAAAATCTTTTCGCACAGAAGCATTCTTAAAAGTTTTTTTTCTTCTTTTTAGCCCTCAGATATCATTAAGAGCTTGGACTTGACCCTCTTGTTTGCATTGTAATCTGTAAACTGGTCATTCTTGTTTATAATGTAATCAGAATGAACAATTTATTCAAAAACATTGTGGTCGCATTTTCATCCTTCGGCTTTCAGAAACAAGAGTCATTAATGAATTAGTTTATTTCAGTCTCAACCTATCCCCCCGCAGGAGTTTCTACTGAAACACACTAGAGAAGACGTGAAGTGGTGCAAAAATAAAATGGCGGTACTGTTATACAAGCACATGGGCGCATATATATGTGTGTCGGGATTAAAATAAATGCGTTATTCATGCAAACTGAGATTGTACAGTCTTCAAAGTTGCCACCCCGTTTTTCTTACAGAGTGGTGTTTAATTTAATTTCGTTTTCAAACGCGTTTGTAAAATGCATTGTGAGAACTTAAGATCTCAATGTGACCATATTTGTCCATTTTGGGGAGTATGGCATTTCAGTAAGCCTTGTGTCTCACAATAACGCTTCGGTGTACTAACCTCAGGAGAACATAGACCGGCATGTTTAAGCTAATCTTCGTTAGGTCTGGCATGACTGTTGCATTTGCCTATTGTTGCCATTTTTAGGTTTCGCTTGCACTGTGCTTGCGAAATCTCTTGTAAATAAAACAAGCATTGGCATAGCCAATAGGTCTCGCTTTTGGGACCTTATAAGTATTTAGTTATGCAGCACAATATCCTTGGTGCAACAACATCAACTGTTGCATGGCTAAACACTTATAAGGTCCCAAAGGCGAGACCTATTGGCTATGCCAATGCTTGTTACGCATAGAAATCTGACTCTCGTATATCAGATTGATGCGAGCAAGGGCGGGGAGGGCTCGAGTTTGTGGAAAACGTCAGTGGAGCCTGGGGCTCGAGAGAAAGCGGACTAACAGTGCATAATAGGCATCAAAAGCCCATCAAATGAGGGCAAGTGGAAACTAAGGACGTTAGTTCTGGGGGAGAATAAGTAGTGGCAGAGGGAACGCAATGTTACACAAAACTCTGGCACCTTCTGGTGTGCAATCATACAGTACAGCGATACCTCCTGCCGTCATTTCAAGCTGCTGGTGTGCTTTGGTGCTCCTGTGTCCTGGTATGGATCCTAGTACCCTAGTCTATGGTTTCAGTTTTTTATAGAGCATCTGGTAGGATAATAACATGGGGTGATATTGTTTTATTAAGTAACTTCATAAACCTTGCACATGATTGCATCTGCTTTTATAGATCCTCAATGCACCTTAGCAGTACCAACATTACCGTCTTCTTCACTTGTGTGTCCAGAGCTGCCCTGCTAAAAAGGACTGGTTACACCAAGTGGCCTGCATCCAAAATAAGGGCCTGATGACATTCTCTTTCTCTTTCCTCACACATTTACCCCTGTGGTGGCTACTCAGCAGGGGCTGTCTAAATGTTTCCGTTTTCGAACCCCTCAGCGTAGAGAATTAAAAGATCTTTGTTGAAATCCACCCAGATTTTAGCCCTCTATTCAACCATCTGACAAGCTCTGGTGGTTTGCATATTAAACCTTTATCCCTACCTTCTATGTGTAACTGTGATGCGGGACGCTGTCGCCTGTTGCCATGGCAACTGGTGTCCAAAATGCAGGAGATAACTATTGGAAGAGTAGGGCAGGCTTCTCTGTTGGGATTGTATGAGCCACTTCCGTGCCATTTCAGTGCAGGGTGATGGCTGCTTCATTTTAGAGTGCCAGACAAGAGCTGACAGTATCCATTGGGAAAATGTTTCACAAATATCATTACAAGGTACCTGATAATCAGATGTTTAACAACATGCTTTCTTCTTCTCACAGTCATTTCATATATCTATGGTACTGTTACAGTGGCTGAGGGATGTAGAATCATGCTTCGTTGCTCAGTGGAGAGAGGCCTTGCACACTCTAAGGATACCTGTAGCCCAGCACCTTGTACTCTAGGTAACCTGCCCTCCTGCTCTGATACTGATGAGCCAAGGCTTGTGCTCCAAGTGTTTCAGGTAGCTCAGCTTCCATGATCACTCCACAGCAGAGAGTTTTCTTTGGTTCCCAAGCTGTTTGATCCTCTGCCACATGCAGCCTTTAAAAACAACCAATGCATGAGAGCAGGAGCATAAAAATGGTATACCATCATCTGGTTCAGCATATGCATTGCCAATATACAGGCAAGAATAGATAATATGCATGGCAACAATCAGGTATTTGCAAATTCGAGATGGACACTGGCCTTTGGAGATGGGGTACTTGACAGGTTTACCTACACCAGGAATGGCTGTCACAGGACATGCACATTTATGTGCTGCTAGGCACATAGATCTGTTGCATTATATATATTTTGCAGCCATAGGCCCCAAGGTGAACTCCATGAAGCTTTGTTTCATCTGTTTCCACTAGTGTGACTCTTGATCTAATGCTTCTTGTTAGGAGTGTAACTAAATAAATGCATGAACATCAGACCAGCTGAGAATGAAGGAGACTTGCAGGGAGTGTACAACATTCGCCTTTCCATGCAATGTGCGCACCTTATGGTTTTAGAAGGTGAGGTGGCTTGCCTAATGATGCTACCGTCCAATGTGAGTTTGTGAGGTGGGGATGAGGAACACGGCAGAGCTGGAGGCTGATACATTGACAAGAGGAGGCAAACCCTGCCTAACATGCCCACTGGGTGACATCTTCATCTGCAGATCCATTAGCAACACAAGTGCTTCTCTGTACAGATCTCAAATGGATGAAGAGAGTGTTTATGAAGTGCAGCAAATAGGCGGCACGCAGAAATTATGCATGGTTGCTGCACAAAGCTATTCACACACACCCCTCCAACCTCAGGGGGTTCTGCACACAAACTGCCTGCCCCACACTCACCTCTGCATACACACACACACACACACTCTACTGCATCAGGGGCTCTACACATACACTGCCTGCCTCAGCCCCCAACCTTCACACACCTCCCTCTCAAACAGGAGTGTCTCAGGTAGCATGCTTACTGCCTTCCCCTCACTCTATCCTCCACACATACACCTTCAGCACATGAGGAAGGATGGTCTCAGCACAAAATCCATGCTCCACACTCCATCCTTAACAAACAGGTAGGCACACATGCACACAAACACACTGTCAGACACCTCCAGCATCTAGAGCTGGGTGGTTTAGGCACACACCCTACCATATCCCACACTCTGCCATCCACAAACACACAGCGACCTCCAGCTCTTGCATCAGGAGAGTTTCTGCACATACACCGCTACCCCCAGACTCCACCCTCAAAACACACACATCTAGCTTCTGAAGCAGGAAAGTTTCTGCCAACATTACCTGCTTCTACCCTCCACCTTCACACACACACACATGTGTATGCATGCACGCACGCAAACACACACAAACACACATACACGCTGCATGCACACATGAACACACATTGCCACCTCCTGTAGCAGAAGGGTCTCCAGATACATTGCCTGTATAAACACTCCACCCACATTCACCACACACACAAACACACACACACACACCCAAACACACACACACACACACACAAACACACGCACACACACCTCCGGCCCCCACATTCCACATTCCACACACTGATCTTCAACTTTTGCAGTGGGGGAAAAACTGCCACACAGTATAGAAGGAGAGGACTCTCCATACATACATACACAGATACATGTAAACATCTATATCTATCTACAAATATACACACGCTTTAGCCTTCTGTGGGAGTTCTTTCCATACACACTGCAAACTCTTGCAGCAAGGGGCGTGCTCTCCAAACACACATCCATGTGATAGGGCTCAAGAGTAGGTACAGCAGGGGAACTCTGTTCTCATTACACATTTGCCCTGTCAAATCCTGCAGTAGGATGTCCTCTGTGGTGTACAGGATATGTGGCACTTGCCTTAAGTTCATTGCTCATTACTTATCCGTATTTGGGATTGACATTGGTCGACCTTGTGGGAAAGAGCTGAAGTGAGAGAAGCTTGCGCTGTTGATGTGCATGCTGTACCTGCTATGTGTGTGCATGTGAAGATGAAGCATCGCTGTAACCTATGTTTTACCTCATCTATATGTATGGGATAACCTTCCACTGTTGCTGCCAACATGTGTATTGCACCTGTCATTTGTGTTGGGTAAGCTATCACTGTTTCTGCTGTACCTGTGTTGTCTGACAGCAAGGCTTGGTAAATCAGTTTCTCCATAAAAGAAAAGCCATCACGATTGTCATTGCCAATGCTTGTTTAAGATATTCCCGCATTAAAAACGTGAGCACAGAGAACAACCTATTGCTGTGGTGACCTTGAATCGTTAAACTGAAATGCCACTGTGTATTACTTTCATACATTAACAGATAATATGCATGCTGGGTATTGTAATTGAACTCGATGAAAAGTGATCTGGCTCCTTTCTACAGGCTTGTGCTACTTCCTCTTCCTTGACACATACAAAGGTGTACTGTCTGCCCGAACTCCTAAAACACGAATATGACACCTGCAAGAACCACAGCCGGAGGCATTCTGAAGACTGCACTAAGAGAGAAGAGTAATTGAACGCGACCCAGATTGGGGCAGATTTACGTTTCCTGGCGCATCCCTGCAAATCAGTAGGGATGCGCCAGGAAAGATGCGTGACGCAAGTTTACCCTTGCGCCACCACAGATGCGCCGCATTTACAATGCGGCGCATCATGGCGCAAAGATAAACAGATGCGTGTCGCATCTGCCGGCGTAAGGTTGGCGCAGTGCTGGAGTTGTGTCGCGGGCGCGACGCAACTCCAGCACTGTTCCAACCTGGCCTATCCTCAACATGGTGCGTCACGCCTTACGCCTGCTTCAAGCAGGTGCAAGGTTTTGACGCAGGAGGGTCGGAAAAGTGACTGAGTGAAATCTTGCAGATTTCACTCAGGCACTTTTCCGAGGCTTTCCTGCACCGGAACGCCCACCCTACGCCGGAACGCCCACATGAAACCTGACGCAGGTTTCATGTGGCGCAGGGCTTTACAACGTGACGCATCTCCCTAGATGCGTCACGTTGTAAATCCCCCGCAGCATGGCGCTAGCTTTACGCCGCCGCTGCGTCATAGAAGTGACGCAACGGCGGCACAAAAGTGGCGCACGGGGCTTGTAAATCTGCCCCTAAGTGTTTACTATGCATGATTAATTGGTATACAAGAGCAAATATGGGGGCAGATTTACAAGGCCCTTGCGCCACTTTTGCGTCATTTTTAACATGGGAAAAGTGACGCAAAAGTGGCGCAAGGGGCTTGTAAATCTGCCCCATGATTGGCAGGGCCGCTGTACTTGTTGACATCAAAAGACACTCAAAGCTGGTGAGACATGGGGGCTGCAGTTGTATCACGTTGAGAAGTGGGCTTGTCACAATGAAAATCTGACTGGCTAATCTTAAAAGTAACTACATCTGAGGACATTGAGATAGCTGAGCAAAGCCCACACTGATATTTCACCTTCGAGAAAATAGGAATATTTAAAGCAAAGTTTATGTCTGCATTTTTTTTATGCTGTGCAAGTACAACCATCTCTCAAATGAGGAAAGAAATTGGCACAGATCAAAATTCCAGAGTGGACATTATAAGACAGGCTGCAGAGCGTTGCTTATAGATATGCACACAGAATGTGTTTCTGGTCCAACTCTATTGCTCTGTCACCTCGCGCTATTGTAAGTGTGGTGCACATTCCTGCCTCCTTTGGAGATCTTTCATTGGAATGCACGATGGACTATTTGACATTTCAAAAGTACAACCAGGCATGAATCACACAGTTAATTCTTTATGTCGTACATGCAGAGTACATATAAAGTAATCTGTTTTTTACTGCATCAGGCTTTTTTGGTCATTGTCATAGCTCGTGTGTGAGCCTGACTTTAAGATGTACACCCTATGGTTTACCCTTTCGGAATCGACACTAATTGACCCCAAGATGTCAAGTCTTGAGAGATCAATAACAAAAGCTTTCATGTGGTGAAACTTCAGGGGTGGCCATTTTAGTGTTAGTCCATCGTGACCGATCACCTCCTGTTCCCTCATTGTCCAGATGGCTCCTTACCACTGTCGCTGGGGAGGTGCTCATATGGAGAGCATACCAAGCCACTCCTTTCTACTGCCTAGAGAATACTCACACAGTGTGCACGCTCACCTGATCCTATCCACTGCAAATGAACAGCATCCAGCAGGTTGCCTTGCCAAATGGGTACATGGAAATCTTGATCTCCTATAACACTTTTATTTAATAATTGAGGATACACAACTTCTTTTCTAGGAAAACTTTCAAGTACCGCTTACTTTGGTTCACATGGGGAGCCTCAGCTGGAGGTTCTCGTTGGCAGGGGCCACGAGGAGTCCGTTTCCGGTACAAGAAGCAGGTCGTCACTGAAGCTTCGACGCGGGCAGCTGCTGTTTGGTGCAAAGAGCAGGATGTCGCTGGAGCATCGCGCTGGTGGGACATGTAGCGGTCATTGCTGATGTGGATGATTGTAGCCGAAGCGAAGAGCAGGCCTTTGCTGGGACTTTGTGATTCGTGTTGCACATGTCTGTCACTATTTATGTCACAATTTTTTGAATTGTCTAAAAACGTTTTCTCAATGTTTGTTGTTATGAATTGGATTGTATAGCAGCCATATGATCTTCCCTCTTACATTAGGGATACTAAAGACATCTTGATAAAGTTTAATGATTTTAAATGGTCTGATGATCTCTCGTTCGTCACTTTTGACGTAGAGAGTTTGTACACTTGTATACACAAAGAGCATGGCATACGAGCGGTTCGATCTTTTTTGGACAGGGAATGTGCGGAGCACTATGATTTTAATGAGATGTTACTAGAAATGATCGATCTAATTCTAAGTAACAATTTTTTTTTACATGAAACTGCCTGGTTACATCAGATACTGGGGACCGCCATGGGTTCGAAATTTGCTCCCTCTTACGCCTGCCTCTTTATGGGGTGGTTTGAGAGGGAGTATGCCTGGCACAGACGTGCCTCCGCCTGGACCGAATATATCGTGTTCTGGGGGAGGTACATCGATGACATCATTGTTCTGTGGTCAGGGACCGCCGACTAACTACATCAATATCATACTTACCTTAACAGTAACATCTTCAATGTCAAACTTACCATGACACATGACAGAGAAAAAATTAATTTCTTGGACATACATTTTTATGTCAAGGAGAATACTGTACAAAGTACTCTCTATCGGAAGGAGACTGCGTGTAATGCAGTTCTACATGCTGGTAGCGCCCATTCTCGCTCTGTTATCAATAATATTCCATATGGTGAGATGGTCAGGCTGAGAAGGAACTGCAGTGAGGAAGATACATACCAAAGGAACATTTCGGAATCCAAGAAAAGATTCCTCAAAAGAGGATACAATAGAGAGGTAGTTGATAAAGCAATTGTAAGAGCTCAACAACTTAGAAGGGAGGATACACTTTGTAACAAACCGCGGGAGACTAACACGACACATGATAACAGGGCTGTCAGTCTAGTAACTGAATATAATCTAAACAGTAGCAAAGTATATAACATCTTAAGGAAAAATTGGAGTATCATCAGAAACATTCCGGGCCTCAGTGATTATATAACTGATAAACCTTCTATTACTTATCGTAGAGGTAGGTCTCTACGCAATGCTCTGTGTCCTAGTTATGTGACCAACAATCGCGAAACCTGGTTAGCACCTAAACCATTGGGCTTCTACACATGCGGTTTTTGTAATGTTTGTTCCTTTGGGAGAAATAAAACTACAGACTTCATCTACAATACTGCCACTAAACATAAGATTACACATTTTATTAATTGCAAAACCACACATGTAATATATGTTCTGGGTTGCAATTGTAATATCATATATGTGGGAAGCACGGTACGTCCACTCAAAGTTAGAATTCAGGAACATAGAAGGGCTATACTTAATAAGGATAGTCGATACCCTGTGAGTGAACATTACGCAAACGTGCATCCTTTAGACAGCTCCTTTTGGTTTCACGGAATTGACCATGTACCATTGGGAAATAGGGGTGGAAACCGGGAGCTGTTGGTCAGACGTAAGGAAGCCAAATGGATTTGTCGTTTGAATGCTACGCAAATGGGTCATAATACGGATAGGGAGTTGCATTATTTTCTTGGTTAACCAAGTTTGGTCCTTTTGGGGGTGTATACCCCTATTCTGGTAGAGATAACATTAATCCCATTGACATCAAGCAAATTATGACTACGTGTATTGACCTATGTAGATATCTCCTTCATTATGTTGTCAATATCATCGGCAATGTAATGCCTTAGCCCATTGCAATATTAGAATGTCTTTCCTCCGACTTATGATAAAGATAGTTCTCCCTTTAGGATAAATACCTCCACCTTGGTAACTACAATATTCATTTTATCAATTTTAAGTTATGCATGGTTGTATGTGTTTACCTATATGGGTGTTTTCGCCCATGGTGATAACAGTATTACTGGTAAAGTAGTGTCATAGTCTCTTGCAGTATTGGAATGTTTCCCCTCTGATTTATTTATGTTTTGTTCTTTCTATTTAACCTACTTCTAGGCCTTTGGCCAATAATCTATATCCTATGTTCGGTTTGTCATTTCTATCTACCTCGATTATTTCTGAATTGTAGGATATATCTATTAAGCAGTGAGGGGCCCTATGAGGTTATAGGTGCCATGCCTTAAGATTCCCTATTAAATTGCTTTGTACCATTTTCATTTATTCACAGTGCCTGGTATTCCATCGCATAGGCCAATATGGGTTTTTTAACCTCATTATTGATAGTAATTCAGTACGATTCTTTCTCTGTACTATGAATTTAAGGTAATTCAATCGGGCCTTTAACACATTATAAGATGGCCGCCACGTGATGATCGAACTTTTGGTTGGATTCTGTTGGTGACAGTTCCGTTTTGTATGTTTGAAACATACTATAAGATGGCCGCCATTCTATTACTTTTGTAGTTGTATTACATTAGTGCTAGTGCCGTTCTGCATGCCAATCACATAGGCCGATTAGTGTATTTTAGCCTCACTATTGGTAGTAAATTAGTACGAATTTTTCTTTTTTCGGTACTATAAATTTTGGGTTATTTAATCGGACTTTTAATATATGATAAGGTGGCCGCTATGTGACGATCGAATTTCTGGTTGGATTCTGTTGGTGACAGTTCCGTTTTGTATGCTCGAAACACACTACAAGATGGCCGCTATTCTATGACTGTCTATTAGTTGTTTTGCATTGGTGCTAGTGCCGTTTTTTATGACGTCATTACGTTCAATCACGGCCGTGCAGGTCAGGGCTTTTTAGCCCGGTGGTGTGAGCATTTCTGCTTACTTCCCGCTAGTTATCACGCTGTGCGGTCGCCATACACGGAGTAAGTAGGTAAGGCGCTGGCGCTAGATAATGCGCGTTGCTCTATTTGGTTTGCGTTATTGTGGGACTTAGATGTCTACAGGCATTGGGTCCCTTATGCACTTTGCTCCTTTTAATAAATCTTTCTGGCGGTTAGATATATTTGATATACCGGCTGGATTGGGTTCTACATAGAATCCTCTTACTGCAAATGCCCTATTCTCCACTTGATACCGCACATTGATAGACTTATATCCTACTAATATCGTCATTTGTAAAACACGGTTATACTTATGTCAATTTTTATGTGGCATACATACCAATTCGCTGCATGTTTGCACGTGGTATTGTTATCATGTTTAAGTCAGTTGCTTTATTGTAGGCACTGCCAGTCATGTTATCTTTGAACCCAAGTATGCTGGTTGTTGGACCACGGCTCTATTAGAATGGATTATTGTTGGTGTTACACCATTAATTTATATTTATATGTGCTACTTTTGAATGTTTAGTTATATATACTTCTTTGGAGCTTGGTATAGCTGCAATATAGCATTATACATGATATTAAGGCTTTAAACATGAGCTGGTCAATATGGGACGCATTCCAATCTTGCGACATTTCTTCTTTTCTTCAATTTAGACCTTGTTACTTTTGTCTAAAACGACTGTGGCCCATTTGATATTGATGTGGACATGGGATTGATTTCCTTTTATACTACCAGATGACTTTCCTGACTTTTTGGGTGAGATTTATTTTGGATATTTTGTGACAAATAGATGTTCACTTTTTTAAAGTGCTCTGTACTATTATACTCACCCTTTCTCTGTTTTTATACTGTTTAATTGGATCAGGAAATAGTTTATTCCTTTTCTGAATTACGGTTTTGTCATAATCATTTAAAAAAACCTCAGATACACTGACTACTTTCTATGGTACGATATATAATGTTTGCTCTATTTGTTTTGGCAATTGGGCCAAACATTTACCTATTCATTAAATTAATTATATTCTTGGTTGATACTTATTATGAATATTGTTCCTGTCCAATTCTCTGATTTTTTTTTGAGCGAACCATCATTTAAGATTGGTATGCACTAAACTTTTTTAAATAATTTTGTTGTGCTAATACTACTATGGCAATTCGTTCTTTTTCTTTATTACCATCCAGATTGAAATATCGTCTATCTCGACTTTATCAACGATTCCTAATCGTGCGTTTTAACACCCACATGATTGTAAAGGGGTGTCTCATTCAACCTTGATTTAGGTGAATTTTAATTTTAATTATTTTCGTACACAATTTTAACTTAGGTCTATATCGGTTTCTGCGTTCCTCTCTTCCCCCCCTTCTTTTTCTTTTTTTTTCTTTTCTTTCTTTTGTATCTCTTCTGTTAACCTTTCTCTCTTCTCTTTCTTTCTCCTCCCTTTTTTCGTTTTTTTCTTTTTTCTTTTTTCTTTCTCTCTTGTTTTCTTTTTCTTTTCCTTTTCAATACTATAACTATAACTAAAACTTTTTTTCTCGGTGTGGTATTAATTTGCTCTACTCAATTTTCCTTTTAGCGTATCGTCTCTCACCTGTTAATATTCTTTTAGTGGATAATAATGTATGTTCTTAACGTTTGTATTTGTATTATGTTCATTGGTGTCTTACTGTATGATTTGATTCTTTATTTAATATAATTCTTGTCAGAGTTCTTTTAACATCTTTGGGTCATTTTGGATTTGAATTTGGTTATTGAAGTTACTCTTCTGCTTTTAATTGTCTTTTCTTTTTCATTTCTGTTTAAATATGTTATTTTTATTGTCTCATGTGTAGTTTATATTCATATTTGTTGTATATTTTATATATGTATATTTCTGTTTGTTATGTTATGTTTGTTACAGCCCTGAGGAAGTTCCCCTGGCACAAGGGAACGAAACACATTGGCTGTGTGCCTATTTTACAGTTAAAGTATTATCAATAAAGAGAGAAATTTTGGCACTACACATGGTTTTGAAGTGATTGCAATCAGAGTGCGCCTTCCTTTGCTATGAACTTTATCACAATAAGTTCACATAATATATGTATGTTGGTATAAGTATATTGTGTGGTGTATCTTTGATTCATTTTGTTTGATGAAATTGAATACAAATTACTATGGTCACAAATCAATTGTGAAACCCAACAGAACCAATTGTAGCACGCATCTACTAAACCCAGGTTCTGAGGGACACAGGGTTGCCCCATTACATGTAATGTGTAAGATCACAAGTCAGCCATTCAAGAGGATGATAAAGAAACTATGCTCCAGAGACGAACAAATACAAGATGGACAAGGAAATCCACTGAATAAGAAACAAGCAGATGGCAGTGACAATAACGCCAATCCATACTATGCAATAGGCAGGCTTTAAGCCACTGTTAATTCTAGGTATGCCCACATTAGGGCTTTGCTCTTTTGCAAAGAGAGATCTTGCCCTGTCTGGTAGACTCGACCTAAAAACTGAATATATTTGCATGGAAATTTCAGTAAGGGAGAAACGTGGGGTATAGAAGGTTTATGTACTCACACGCAGCACAACTGACATGAGACAGACTGGGAAATCAATCATAGGTAATGGACAAATTCCATGTATACAGGAAATAGACAGGTCACACTAATATAGGGTGACCAGATTCCCAAAAGAAAAACCCGGGACAGGTCATAAACATAGAAGTAGGACTACAGTTTACACTGGTGGCTGGCTGGATGTTTGGAGGCAGTGACCTTTGACTCCAGTGAGCAGGGTTATGCTGGCGGTTTGGACACGCTGTTGCCCCCATGGCTGGCTTAATGACATTATTGCTGCGTTGAAGAAAGAGAAAATGTCTCTCTTTAAAGTATTTCCCTTCTCACAACAACCTCATTTGGAGTGACGTCACGCTGTAATATTTCGAGAAGTGAGCATGCGCACATCTTTTTAACACCACTGCGTTCGCAGTCACTACTCAAAAACCAGGACATTTCTGTGCTCATCCCAGCCACTATTAAAACAAGCATTGGCATAGCCAATAGGTCTCGCCTTTGGGACCTTATAAGTGTTTAGCCATGCAACAGTTGATGTTGTTGCACCAAGGATATTGTGCTGCATAACTAAATACTTATATGGTCCCAAAGGCGAGACCTATTGGCTATGCCAATGCTTGTTGCTTTTACGGTTGTTGTGCATACCGAATAAAGCTCTTTTGAATTGAATTGAATACCCACAAGCATGCATTTGGCTGTATTCTACTTTTGCAGGCAGGCCTACCCACAAATGAGCCTATTATCGTTAGCCATACATAGTTTTACATTCACTTATTATTTAGACAATGACAGACGTTGGCAAAGATGCTTTCCAATCACAGGCAGTCTCCATGCATCTCAAGGCGAAGCAGGAAACTCCTTCGATGCGAATAAAACCGGTAAACACACGTGGTAGGGACTTTCCAATGAGTCAACAGTCAGGGGCGGGCTCTGAGAAAGTGAAAACGAAAGTATTCATCCAGCAGTACAGTATCTTCCGGTGCAATGAGAAGTTTTATTCTTCCTCAAATTGTATAACTGCTGCTTGAAATGATCCGTTTACGGCGTTGCCTGCTTTTGCTCACAGTAAGTATTCACGTTTAAACTTTGTATTTTACAAACGTACAAACGTTAGTCCTAGCAGCTCAGTCAAACTAAGTGGACGTTGTAAATGCACCCCAATGGCGTGTTTAAAGAATTCAAGGATGCCATTGCAAGACAGACTTCCCCCATCTCCCTCCCAGTCCCCCAGGGATATCAATGAATAAATATGAAGCAGACTTTCAAGGGTGCGAGTGTGGTTTGTATTGTTTTACTAAGCCTAAATTTGGTGTTCGCTATCCGAAAACACGTTTTCAAAAACAGGAAAACCGTGGTGGCTTGTCAGGCAGGCATCCGGGCTCTTATAAATGAAGTTCTCCCACAATTGATACCGAGAGACCGTATAACATCTTTAATGAAGGAAAGAAAACACAGAAAGTATCCAATGTCCCGGGATAGTCAAACCCGGATCTAAAAGAGGAACGCAGAACTCGGTGACTCTTTGACATTGTGGCTATGCTCACTTACTTGGTTGCGGTCTAGTTATATTTTCCTTTTTGTAGAAGAGTTTCTAATCGCACCCCGTAACAATCAGTGTTTTTAAATCCTGTATTTACACTTCGAATGTATAAAAAGTATACATTTCAGTAGAAGCCAGTTACTGTTTTCTGATAAACGTATAATCAGGGCACAAGTCCTAAACAAGCGCTGAAATACAAGCGCGGCCCCGCGGCCGCGAAAGTGAAACAGTACTCGTGCATGCAGTGGGGGGAGTGCGGCCAAAAGCACACACAGCGTTTCCCTTGAGGGAACGAGCATGGGGCACCATCTGTTTGCAAGTTAATTACAAACAGATGTCGCCAAAGCTCGCTCCCGCAAGGGAATCGCCAAACGTGCACACGTTGCCATTGAAAGCAATGCAATGCGTGCACGTTTTTGGCCTAAAAAGAGAATCGATTTCAAGAGGTCTCCTCCTAAGCAGCGCATGCACGCTGCATAGGCGAGACCTAAAAACGGGACATTTATTCAGTTTGGAGGAAAGTGTCGGGACACTTCTCGAAAAACCGGGACCGTCCGGGGAAAACTGGGACGTCTGGTCACCCTACACTAATAGGATATCTCTGTAAGTTTGCGATCTGACAGCTCAGTAACTGCCTCAACTTAATGGTAAACAATACACAGTATAATATATACATTGTACATTTGGATTAATTCCCATTTATGTCCACCAAGGAGTGCTAACTGAAAATGGAAGCTCAGAAGCAATACCCTTCATACTGACTTCTAAAGTGACACCACCAACCAGAAATCTGGTCACCTGGAGAGCACCATGCCATGAGCTTGAGGCATACATCATATATAATTGTGTTCCAAACTTCAGTGTGATGATGCCCAAACAGTCATTGGAACTGAAGGCCCCCTGCAGCTCTCTGCAGGAGGCCATATGGTTGCATCTGGAAGGAGCCCACAGGTAGCAGGAAAACAAAAGACGAGTGTTAGAAATTTCCCGCTTGGCCATCTCACATTATCCAACTAGTGCAAGCTATAAAAAACACACTGCTCCCGGGTCAATGTCAGTAAATCATACGAAGGACTGCCAGGCTAATCCTAAACGCGCCAACTGATTGGAGAACATAATCACCACAAACAGGGCATATCTAGACAGTACCATAAATAGAGGGCATTGTTTTCTGGAGCTCTGAGTATTTTTTTGTATTGCCCTTTTGGCAATGTTGGCATTTTTGTTGTGTTATTTGTTTGAATGAATGAACGTCACTATTTAAGCACAACACCGACCTCACTGAGGCATCCCTCACATAGGCACTCTGACTTGCCTTTTAATACCATTTTTTATTTACCACACCTCTCTGTTGTGTTTTTGTTGCATTGTAAACTAAACACAAGTGGGGTGTTTGTTTCTGTATAGTGGGGCGGTAAACCTCCTTTTGTCACAATTTGTGAATTTCCTCTTTTGTGTGCTATGCAAATGCATGTGAATCAAATGTTTGCATGTTTTTGTTTGATTTTACATTTGCCCTCTACCAATTTTTGCCTTCAGAAGTGGGTAAGACATTATGTCAGCATTTGCTTGGCTTTGTTTCCTATTCTGTTTGATAGTTACTTTTTAATTCGTTTCTTCTTTATAATTATGAAATATCCTGTTTGCCACAACACTACGATTATGCAAATGTTTGGCTTTAAGTTCCGTATGGCAATTTGGATGGTTTGTATTCTTTTGAGTATGCCTTTGTTCGATTTGGGTCACTTGCTCTGGGTTGAGGAAGAAGGTTGTTAAAGTCTGGAATCATTTAAATTTCAGCCATCTCTCTCCATGTGTCTCAAGGTTTCAAATCTCAGTCACATGCTTGTTTAACAGGGTCTTTTATCAATGGTTTCCTCAACACTTGTTAATTGAATTGAGTCTCACAGATGGGTTAAGAGAATTCTCTCAATTAGGGTTCTATCACCCTTGGCATCTAATGCAGAAAGCTCTGGAAGACATGGTTGTTTGCTTCTATTTAATCTGGCCAGGTTCTCAGTGACTAGTAGCTCATTTAGCGCCGAGATGCCTTTTTTTTGTATTTGAGCGTTCTATAAGCATACATAGCATTAACATTATTGCCATGTGTTTCTGTCTTCTTTGTTGTTGCATTTTGGGAGCTGGCATCTGCGTGTCTCTGCGACCTCCTCTTATGCATATATAGAATGTCAATTGTAATCCTGACTTCTATAGTGATTGAAGAAAGTGTTTCATGGTGTGTAGAGTAACACACCTAAGACGTGGATCCATGATGCTGACCCAAAAAATTCTAGGCCCAGGTCCATTAAAGCTGTGTGAGCAATACAGAAGTCCTACAGTTCAACAGATTGACAAACGGGAAGTCAATGCAAACCAACTAGAACTGGAGAAATGTGCTGCCAACAGTCAGTATTTGGTTGTACTAGGTGCGAACAAGTTTTGCAGTTTCTAAAACTGAGCCACTTTTTCTTGGAGAAACCAAAAGTAAAATGGATGGCAGAAATCCTCCCTGGCTGAGATGATAGTCAATGATACAAGGCTACAGTGAGTAAAAATATGTTACACAAACCGGAGGACACAAAAATGGAAGTGCCAAGACACAGATACAGCACATATGTGGGCTTCTAGGACCAGGTTCTCACTAACTGATACATCATTTGTATCACTTGTAAGGGTGTTGGAAGAATATCCATTTTTTGGCCAAAATTCTAGCAGCCACTGGAATTACTCTTTCCCCCAAAGCCAAGAATCTCTCTCTTGCCAGGACAGCCGGCTGCATTCAGGTGAACATGTTCAGCAGGCAGGTCCTTGGGGATGAGTTTGAAACATTATTTTTTTAAGAGTCTTTGGGAGTGTCATTAATGTATATGTGAGTCAATGCCTTGATCAGTTTAACTAGGGCATTTACATAGACATATAGAACAAGACTAATTGGAACCCCTGAAAAAACCAGAGGTGGATCATTGCTATGTGATATGGGACTCTGCCCTTCCTTTTTTTGTGCTTCTTTTTTAAGATATATGCTGTGATTACACAGTGATTATTTTAAAAAAATACTTGAAAACAGGTACCTTCGCTTTGAGCGAAGGTCAGGTAGGGTGAATAATTAGCAGTCTGGGGTGCTTCCTACTGGATGCGCCACTATGCCAACAAGATTTTACGGGCTGACGATGTCACTACACTCAAAGCCCTAGACTGCCATCCTGAAGCACCACCCCTTTGTTGATAGGTTGTAGACTCATGATTAAATTCAGTTTTATTCCTTGGCAAGAAATGATGGACGGAATGCTGAATGAATCAAACATTCTCCCCTAGCCTTGTGACTGAAGCAATAGTGTGATTTGACAGACTAAAACACAGTGTCAAAGAAGCATGTCAGACCTTTCTTGAGACAATGTTTTACAAAGTTGAAATATTGTTAAGCTAATGAATAACTGCCTTGATGAAATAAAGTTACCATAGTGCCATTATAGCATGTACATTACCGACGAAATAGGTGTACTGTCCATGAATGACATGAGCACAAACAGTAAACAGGCATTGGTCTTTTATTAAATCGATTCCCTCTTCTTACTACATGGTGTTTTGTGGGTCACTGCTGTGTCTATTTGGATTGACATAAACATGGTATAGTCTGACCATATCTCCCTTTCAGTCAGTGAATTGGATTTACAACAGCCACCTAGATGACATGGCCACTGCAAGAATGTGGTAAGCCAGCTCATTAGGCCAATGTACTCTCATCACTGGGTCACGTGGCTGGATCCTGGCAGGGCTAACTCGACCTTTGAATGTCCTGAGGCTGATAAAATTGATTCTTTTAATTTGTGTAACAGTAACGAATTCTTGCAGTACTTAGATATATCAGCTTTATAGTGTAAGGAAATGGTATTATATTATGTTTCACCACTGTTGTTTTATGGTTCGCACGGGGCTTAGAAACCGTGCACGTGCAAAGTGCATCTTTGGTGACCCTGGTAGATTGCAGTCTTCAAAATCTAAGTAATGTGAATTTGGGTGCTGGCATCAACATTTACCAAACCTACATCTCAAAGGCAGGTGCTGTCTGTTGAAAATACCTTTGTTTATTTTATCTTGCAATAAGCCTTTTACTGATCATTTGCCTTTCTGTTTAAGAATACTTTATTAAAGCGAATCAAAACGACAATACAAAAGATGAAAACCATTATAAATAATCCAATCATTATTGATACATAATAAAAGGTAACAAATAATATAGCTAAGTTAGAACTGTGAACCTCAGTGCTTGAACTGAAAGTTATAAACTGCATAAAAAACCAAAAGCACTTTAACATTTTTCTTGAAAATATAAAGGAAAGAAAAGACCAGAAGAAGAAAGAGAGAGAAAAAGAAAGAAGAGAGAGGAGAACAGAGAAAGGAGAAAGAATACTAAAAGAAGTACTAGAGCAAGCAATTAATTGAATTGTAAAAATCACTGAAACAGCCAAATAATCATATATAATCATCACAGTGGCTCTAAATTAGTAGCATTAGGGGAAGCATAAGCAGCTTGCCTGCATAGAAAGGATGTAAGTGGCAACCACAATAAAACAATAAACTATAAAACAATAAACTAGATCTCCTATTCATAACAGAGACCTGGGGTGATCCTTCCTCCGGACCGGACTTTGCAACAGCTACCCCTGAGGATTTCTGCGTCAGGAGATTAGATAGAAACAACAAAAAAGGCGGTGGATTAGCACTAATTCATCTAAACAATTACACAGTTAGAACAGAAACAATTCCGACAAAAAATTGTGAAGCCTTTTCCTTTACCATCTCACTCACTAATTCCTATACATTTAAAGGTATCCTGCTACATCGCCCACCTGGATCGCGAGCAGAATTCCTTTCATCATTAGGCCTCCTAGCCGAACCATCAGCAGGAGAAACCAATTATACCATCTTAGGCGACTTCAACTTCCATCTTGAGGCCAATAATGATGATGACACCTCAGCCTTACTATCAGAATTCGACTCAATAGGACTCTCACAATTAGTTACCACCCCCACTCATTTGGCTGGACACACACTCGACGGACTATTCACTAATAATAAACACATCTCTTTAACACACGTTCTCCCTTTATCCTGGACCGACCATTCTGCGGCCTTTTTTAATATTAACATCGAACGCAGCATCCACAACAACATCAGTACCTCCCACCCCACGCAGTTCAAAGCTTGGGGTAGCATCTCCCCTGAAGACCTAAAACTGCACCTGCTGTCCACCCATCAAAACCTACCGGAAAACTTAGAACAGGCAGCCTTGCACTACACACAATGGCTCCACTCCGCCATTAACACTCTGGTACCGCTAAAAAACGCCTCTAAAAACAGAAAGACCCCTTCCGCTCCCTGGTTCTCGGAAGCACTAAGGCTAGAAAAACAGAAATGCAGAAACTCTGAACGTCATTGGCACCGAAATTATGACAGTACTATGAAAACACGGTATAATGAAGCTTTGTCCAAATATAAACATCTTCTAATCGCAGAAAAAAGTTAATATTACCTAAATCAAATTGAAACAGCGCAAGACTCTGTGAAACAGCTATTCAAGGTAGTCACTAAGCTCTCAGGACCAGACACTAGCTCTCCTATACCCCCCCACACAACATTTCTGTGACTCTCTCGCTACGTTCTTTCAAGAAAAAGTCACCGACATCTATTCTAACTTCTCAACCCTCTCCTCGACAAATATCCAAAGCATCACCATCAATGAAGACTCACACCCCACTGACATCTCACCATCACACATCTCTAATCATGCCTCGTTTTTAGAATTCAATCAGGTCACAACAGAACACATCACTGACCTCATATCCGCCACTAAATCTGGTTCCCCCAATGACCCATGCCCCCCCACCATAATAAAATGTATACCGGAGATCATAGGTCCCAAACTAGCCAACATCTGCAATTTAATGTTCACAACAGGAATATACCCTTCCATCTGGAAAGAAACCATTATCAAACCTCTACTCAAAAAACTTAATCTTAACCCTACTGAGACTAAGAATTATAGACCTATTGCAGGCCTCCCCCTCCCTGCAAAAATCATCGAAAAAGTGATGAATACCCAGCTAGCCAGCTATATTGAAAATAACAACCTCTTAGATGACACCCAATATGGCTTCAGGAAGAGCCACGGCACTGAAACTGCCCTTATCAAAACATCCAACGAAATCAGGATGATTCTTGATAAGGGAGGTGCAGCGGTCCTGGTGCTGCTGGATCTCTCGGCGGCATTTGACACGGTCGACCACTCCACCTTACTCGACCGTGTCACAGCCATAGGTATTAAAGACAATGCAAAGGCCCTTCTGACATCCTTCCTGTCCAACCGAACACAACGTGTAAGGTTCGGCAATTTTAACTCTCCTTCCTTCTCACTGCCATGCGGGGTCCCTCAGGGATCCTCGCTAAGCCCGACCCTGTTTAATATATATGTGTCGGACCTGGCTAGAATCATCAAATCCCACAACCTGCGTCTGACGTCCTACGCCGACGACACTCAGATAGTGTTGGAGATCCATAATAATGGCAAGTCAGTCTCGGATAACTTCAAAGAAGGAATGTGTGCCATCAGTACTTGGATGGCACACAATTGCTTAAAGCGGAACTCCGAAAAAACGGAGGTGATGATCTTCGGAAAGCTCTCCCCCAGCTGGGCCCCTTCCTGGTGGCCTGCAGAGTTGGGCCCACCTCCACCTCCTGTCTCTAAGGTTACAAATCTGGGAGTCATGTTTGATGACAAACTTTCTTTCAAACATCATGCCAACTCGGTCGTCTCATCATCCTTTTTTACCATCAGGATGATAAAGAAACTTCTGCCCTACCTTCCTCTTAATGCAGGCAAGACTCTCATTAGTACACTTGTCATGTCTAAGATAGACTATTGTAATGGCTTACTAGTTAATGCCCAGGAAGGTGTCCTACACAAATTGCAGATGGTGCAAAACGCAGCAGCAAGAATTCTCACAGGCACCCCTAAGTTCAAACCTATCTCCAAGGAGCTCCGACAGTTACACTGGTTGCCCATCAAATGTAGAACAAAGTTCAAGGCCCTCTGCATTGCCTACAAGGCTATCCACAATACAGGACCTAAATTTCTCAAACAAAGTCTATGCCCCTATAGACCTACAAGATCCTTACGATCTTCAACAGCTTATCTGCTGACTGTACCCAGAACCAAAAAGACCACCTGGGGTGACAGAAGATTCACTGTCGCCACCGCCAAACTCTGGAACACACTCCCTCTACATCTCAAAACCATACCTACATTGCTATCCTTCCGTAAACAATTAAAAACCTGGTTATTCAATCAATAAATCTCCTCCCCTTCTCCCTCTCAACTCAGCTGTCCTCAGCGCCGAGACACCTAAGGGTATTTGCACGCTCAATAAATTGCCTAAATTAAAAATAAAATAAACCACAGCAAATTCTTTTTTAATCATTAAAGGTAGAGAAGTAACACTTGCTCGATCAAGTCTGTGATGATGGCATAGCAGCTTCCACCAGCCAATAAAAGTAATTCTGGTAGTGTCTTTCCAATTTAATGTAATTATTTGTAATGCATTTGCAATTATCAAATCAATTAGCTTCCCAGCCATACGTTGAGATTGCCATAATGGAGAGGAACCACCTATAAAACAGATGTAACACATTGAAAGGTATATTCATAGACAGAATTTTGCTCACCTTGCCCAAAATGAATAACCAAAATGTTTTAACCAAGGGACAATTAAAAAACATATGTAAAAGGTTGCTCCTATTGCAAGTACAAGACTAACAATTGGCGTCACTGGAAAGCTTGAAATCATGTAGATCCACAGGAGTCATGTACAATCTGCTAGAGCAATAAATAATGTTTGAGTTGTGCTAGCAGAATGGAAAGTAGTGTGTATCTTGGCCCAAACGGATCTGCAGGTTTAAAAAGAAAATTCTTGGTGAAGATCAGCTTCTCATTGGAGTTCTATGCTAGATTTTGCTCTAGAAAGAGAAGGAACTCTCAGACGTTTATATATGCTGAATGCTCTCATTTGTGATGAAAAGTCCGATGTAAAAGTGGAAGGATGTGTATGGGCTTCAATAGTTGCTGATTGAGAGAGAAGTTGAAGGATAGGAATTTTAAGGTATTCATAGTGTGTAGCATAATAATAAGAAATTCCATATTGTTGCTGCATTTCATGGAAATCTAAGAGAGTTCCATTAGATAGTATATGACCTATGGTTGTAATTCCTTTGTGTAGCCATTCTTTCCATGAAAGAACTCTATTAATTAGCTTAACATATTTGGTATACCAAATAGGAGTTTGTACGATAATGTCTAAATGAGAATTAGAATGAGAAATGAAAGGTTCAGCAATAGATATAGAATGAGTGAGTATGGGTGAGAAGTAGGCCTTTGGGGGTTGAGAAATATAAACTGCTTCCCTGAATGAAAAGGGTGTAAACTGAGCCTGCTCCAATTGACCCCAGACAGTGGATAAATCAAGAGGCGTGGCAGAAAGTGAGTTCCAAATGTGCTTAAATGTGAAAGCAGTATGGTTTAACCTGAGAGTAGGAAAATGAACACTTCCATTTTCCTTAGATTGCTGCAATCTTGCAAATGAAATTTGTGGCTTATGCATATTCCATAGAAATCTAATCAATGAGCGAGTAGTAGTTTTAAAGACAAGAGGAAGTGTAATCGGGAGCATAGATAAATAAAAATCAATTATTGGCAACATCATCATTTTAATAGTGGGCAATCTGCCCCACCAAGACAAATATAAAGGGGACCAGCCTTCAGTCAACTTTGACATTTTTTAAATGATTTCATTAAGATTGATTTTAATGGTTTCTTTAATGGTATTAGAATATAAAATACCCAGACATTTAATGTACTTAGAATTCCACGTAAAACCAGTATCTTTGAACATTTTGGGAAGGCAATATTTATTGAGGGGCAAAAACTCAGATTTTTCTATGTTGAGTTTATATATGGAAACCACTGAGTATTCACTTAATAAAGAAAAAAACTCAGTTAGAGTGGTATTAGGATTAGATACATATAACAAAATATCGTTGGCGAAATCAGTACATTTTATATCCATATGCTTAATTTAGAAACCAGAGAAATTTGAGGATCTACAAGATTTTTCTAACAAGCGTTCTAAGGATAAAATAAATAAAAAAGGGGATAATGGGCAACCCTGTCTAGTCCCTCTATGAAGAGAAAAATAACGGGACTGATTGCCATTGACCAAAATGGAAGTAGAAGGCTCAGAATATAACAAACAAATATATTGGAGCATACGGGGACTGAAACCATGCCATTTTAATGCACCAAACATAAAATCCCAATTCACCCGATCAAATGCTTTTTCGGCATCTAGAGTTATGGCTGCTAAAGGGGAATGCAACCTGGAAGCCACATGAATGATATTAAAGAAGGTGCTGGAGCTATCTGAAATATAACGTCATTTCACAAACCCAGACTGATATAAATCCACTAACTCAGGAATAACATGATTAATACGTAAAGGTAATATTTTAGATAAAATCTTACAATGGGTGTTAATGAGTGAGATAGGTCTATAATTCCTGCATTGAGATAAGTCCTTAACCTTCTTTGGAAGCAAACAAAGCATTGCCTGAGAACATAAGCCTTGTGTCTGCCCTTCAGTTAAAAAATGAGTGATAAGAAGTAGTAGCTTTGGAAGTAAAAGATGCTTAAAATGAAAATAAACTGAACAGTAAAGCCATCAGGCCCTGGAGCTTTATCCTTTGGAAGATGATTAATGGATGTTAATATTTCTTGATCGGAGGGAGGACAAATCCACTTTAGGATCTGGTAGTTTCGGAATTGATTGGTAAAAAGCATCCAATTGCTCCGTGCTAGGAGAAGACTTTGGGGTATATAATTGGTTATAATATTCTGCAAACCATTCTAATAACTTAGAATGACTAACTTGTCTGACCCCAAATTTGTCTGTTATGGCTACTATCTTAGATTTTTACTTCTTTATTTTAAGATAATTGGCCAAGGATTTCCCTGCTTTGTTGCGACCGCCAAACATTTTAGCATTAAATTTAAGTATGCTACCACAAGCATTGTCCCAGTATTGTTTATTATATTGCATTTTAGCTTTTATAATTTTAGACAGGGTATCTAATTGATTAGAAGAAAAGTATTCATGTTCTAAAGATTTAATTTGTTTTAAAAGTTGCTCAGAATTTTTAATTGCCATTTTTTTCTTTTTTGCGACAAAATCTATTATAAAGCCCCTGGCAGTGGCTTTAAAGGCAGCCCATATGAAATTCATCTTTGTTTCAGAGGAGAGATTAATGGTAAAAAGTTCGAGGAAAAAGTTTGTAAATTGTTTCGTGAATTGTTCACTATGCAAAAGGGCATTATTACATCTCCACCTATGAGAATGGGGTGAGGGGGTAGGAGTATCCAAATCTACTATGACATGGACGTGATCATAAATAAGTGTAGAACCTATCGCAACATATGTCATAAATTGAAGGACATTCTGAGTAAAAATATATATAATCTATTCTAGAATGCGAATTGTGGACAGGGGAGAAAAATGTAAATTCTAACACATCAGGATGAGAGGTTCTACAAGTATCAACTAACCTTCTAGAGGAGATGGCATTCTGAAAAGTTTTATGCATTTTATTGGGAATAAACCTTGTCTGAGAACGACGATCGAGAAAAGGACGCATTAATTGGTTGCAATCGCCTCCCACTATAAGATTTTATGAGGAGCATGAGGATAAAAGAGTAGCAAAATGATTCAAAAATAACAAGTCTACTACATTTGGGCCATAGACATTACGTAGAGAAAATTGACTATCATTAATCTTTTTTTTATTTTTTATTTATTGCATTTTGGTTAACATAACACAAAAACAATACTCTCACAGTCCAGTCATGAACACCGTGCGAGGCACATTGACACATTGACACAGTTACATAGTACACTGGGAAATCAAAAACAGGTCCATATACATTAGTTATGCCGGAGCACTTCCAGTTGACATACTATTTTGTACAATATTAGAAAGGCACTGATTCAACCCATATCACACAATCAATTATACCCGTATGTCTCTCCCAATACCTGGATGTCTGCCTCAGCACCACTCACTACCTAAGGCTCCCATGTCTCCTTGCCAATCAAATATTGCTGGAACAGGCTCCAAAACCTTTTGGGTCAGTTCTGAGGGGGTAATAATTCGCTGTATACCTCTGTCTGAGTGTTACAATACATCATATCTTTTGTCCAATACTCTATTCTTGGAGGAGGGCCTCTAGCCCACCGCATGGCTACCCGCCTTTTAGCTATCAACAGACCAATCGCCACCAGTTGCCGTAGACTTTTAACAATACTTTTATCGTACCCCAACAGTGCTAGGAACGGGTCTGGGTCCAATGGTAGACCAGTTATGTCATGAAGGGTCCAGAATACTTTATTCCAAAACTCAAAGATTTTGGGGCAGAACAAGGCGACGTGCAGAAACCCGGCCTCCGGCTCTTCACAGCGAGAACAGGATGAAGAGTCTCTTATGCCATATCGATATAATCTGTCTGGTGTATATTACACCCTATTCAGATATTCAAAGTGGATGAGGCGGTGCCTGCCATTCAATGATATCTGCCTAGTCATTCTACAGCAATAGCGCCACCCGTCATCATCTATTGTGCGGCCCAGATTTTTTTGCCAGTCCAGCTGCGCCTTCAATGACGATGAATGTCTGTGATCTTGTATGAGACTGTAGATGCTAGAGACCAGTTTGGAAGGGGAAGGGGATCGAATACTGTGAGAAAGCGCTAAAATCTCTGCCGGTTCTTGAAGATCGTCACCCAATCAATCAATCAATCAATCACAGAATTTGTAGAGCGCACTACTTACCCGCGAGGGTCTCAAGGCGCTGGGGAGAGGGAAGGGGGGGGATGCTGCTACTGGTCGAACAGCCAGGTCTTGAGTAGCCTCCTGAAGGTCAGCAGGTCTTGGGTCTGTCGTAGGCTTAGTGAAAGGGTGTTCCAGGTCTTGGCGGCGAGGTGTGAGAAGGATCTGCCGCCGGTGGTTGTTCTTCGAATGCGAGGGACGGTGGCGAGGGAGAGGTCGGCGGAGCGGAGCTGGCGGTTGGGGACGTAGAAGAAGAGTCGTCTGTTGAGGTAGGCTGGGCCAGTTTTGTGGAGTGCCTTGTGTGCGTGGATGAGGAGTTTGAAGGTGATCCTCCTGTCGACGGGGAGCCAGTGCAGGTTCCTCAAGTGGGGGGTGATGTGGCTGTGGCGTGGTACGTCGAGGATCAGTCGTGCGGAGGCGTTTTGTATGCGTTGCAGTCGCTTGATGAGCTTGGCCGGGGCTCCCGCATAGAGGGCGTTCCCATAGTCCAGTCTGCTACTGACGAGGGCCTGGGTGACTGTTCTTCTTGTGTCTGTCGGGATCCACCTGTAGATCTTGCGAAGCATGCGGAGGGTGTTGAAGCAGGAGGAGGAGACTGCGTTGACTTGCTTGGCCATGGAGAGCGTTGAGTCGAGGATGACTCCCAGGTTGCGTGCGTGGTCGGTGGGTGCCGGGGCTGCTCCCAGCGTCGTTGGCCACCAGGAGTCGTCCCAGGCTGAGGGGTTGGAGCCGAGGATGAGGACCTCCGTTTTGTCCGTGTTCAGCTTTAGTCGGCTGATCTTCATCCAATCGGCGACGGCCTTCATTCCTTCGTGGAGATTGGCTTTGGCGGCGAGGGGGTCCTTGGTGAGGGAGAGGATCAGTTGAGTGTCGTCGGCGTAGGAGATAATGTTGAGGTCGTGTTGTCTGGCGATGCGTGCGAGCGGGGCCATGTAGATGTTGAACAGTGTTGGGCTGAGGAACGATCCCTGGGGTACGCCGCAGATGATCTCGGAGGCTTCGGATCGGAAAGGTGGGAGGCAGTCTCTCTGGGTTCTGCCGTCGAGGAAGGAGGTGGTCCATTCCAGGGCCTGGTCTCGGATCCCTGCGTCGTGGAGGCGTGCGCGTAGAGTGCGGTGGCAGACAGTGTCGAAGGCGGCAGAGAGGTCCAGCAGGATGAGGGCTGCGGTCTCACCATTGTCCAGCAGGATCCTGATGTCGTCGGTGGCGGCGATGAGGGCAGTCTCAGTGCTGTGGTTGCTGCGGAACCCCGATTGGGATGGGTCCAGGATGCTGTTTTCTCCGAGGTATCGGGTTAGCTGTTTGTTGACGATCTTCTCGATGACCTTGGCTGGGAACGGAAGCAGAGAGATGGGCCGGAAGTTCTTGAGGTCTCTCGGGTCCGCCTTGGGTTTTTTGAGTAGGGCGTTGATCTCTGCGTGTTTCCAGCTCTCTGGGAAGGTCGCGGTCTCGAAGGAGAGATTGATGACGTTGCACAGGTGGGGTGCGATGGAGCTGCTGGCTTTGTTGAAGATGTGGTGCGGGAAAGGGTCTGACGGGGAGCCGGAGTGTATTGTGCTCATGGTCTTGATGGTGTCCTCGATGTTCACGCTGGTCCAGGCTGGCAGGGGGTCGTGGTCGATGGTGTGTGGCGGGTCTGGTGCATCGATCTTAGTTGGGGCTGTCAGGGTGTTGAAGCTGTCGTGGATGTCGGCGATCTTGCGGTGAAAGAAGGTGGCGAGGGAATCGCACAGGGGTTGCGACGGCGGGATGTCGTTGGTGTTGGAGCTGGGATTGGAGAGTTCCTTCACGATGTTGAAAAGCTCCTTGCTGTTGTGTGCGTTGTTGTCGAGGCGGTCTTTGAAGGAGATTCTCTTGGCGGACCTGATGAGGTGGTGGTGGTTACGGATGGCGTCTTTGTGGGCAGTGTGGCTGTCCGGTGTCTTATCACTGTGCCATTTCTTCTCTAGTTTCCGGCAGGTACGCTTGGAAGCTAGGAGTTCCGAGGTGAACCAGCTGGCTCTTTTGGTGGTGTCGCTGTAGGTGAGCTTTTTCAGCGGGGCGAGGGTGTTGGCACAGTCGTCCATCCATTGTCTGAGGTTGCAGGCAGCGTCGTCGGTGTTGGATGGGTCGGAGGGAGGGCTGAGAGCGAGGTTGCCCGGAGTTGGTGTTCGGTGACTTTGCTCCAGCAGCGGCGTGGGATCTGTTGGGTGCGGTGGTGTGTGGTGGGTTTCTGGAAGGTGAAATGGATGCAGCGGTGGTCGGTCCAGAGGAGTTCCGTGGTGTGGCTGAAGGAGACGTGGGAGCTTGAGGAGAAGATGGGGTCAAGCGTGTGGCCGGCGGAGTGGGTCGGTGTTGTGACGAGCTGGCTCAGGCCGAGGTTGGCGAGGCTGTCGATCAGGGTGGTGGAGTTGCTGTCGTTGTTGTTCTTCAGGTGAAAGTTCAGGTCTCCGAGGAGGATGTAGTCGGTAGAGGTCAGGGCGTGCGTGCTGATGAAGTCGGCGATGGAGTCGCTGAACTGGGGTCGGGGCCCAGGGGGTCTGTAGACAAGGGTGCCTCTAAGGGTGGTGTTGGGGTCCGTGTGGATCTGGAAGTGCATGTGTTCGGCGGTGCTGAGAGTGTCGTCGGTGCTGGTCAAGACCCTGATGGTGTTCTTGTGGACGATGGCGATTCCTCCTCCTACTGCGGTGACGCGGTCTCTGCGGGTGATCTTATAGCCGTCTGGGATGGCTATGGCGATGTCGGGGGCGGAGGAGTCGTTCATCCAGGTCTCTGTCAGGAAGGCGACGTCTGGTGATGATGTGTCGAGCAGGTCCCAGAGCTCGACGGTGTGTTTGCGTGCGGAGCGGGTGTTCAGTAGGATGCACCGGAGGTGGTTGAGGTCCTTCTTGGCGGGTGCCTCGGTGTTTCTGAGGCTGGTGTAGCTGCAGTTCCGGCAGGTGAAGGGACCATGGGTGCGTTTCGGGGCGGCCTTGAAGCAGTTGTGCGTCCGTCCGGGGTTGAGAGCGTGGAGTGTGGTGGCATCGTATCGGCGTCGGTCCTCGAGGCTGGAGCGGGGGGCGCGCGGTCCAGGGGTTCTGGCGCTGGGCGCGGTCCAGTCGCGGACGGGCGCAGACGGGCTTGCCTTAGGCGCGCCTTCGGCGCGCCAGCGGCGCGGCCGCGCAGCGGCCGCCATATATGGGGAGGTGGGAGGGAGGAGCAGCTGGGAGGCAGGGGCAGCGAATGGGCAGTCAGGGGGGCGGGGACGCAGCGGCGGGAATGGAGAGAGGCAGCGAGGGGCACAGAAGGCAAAAAGGAGCGAGAAAACACAAGAAATACGGGCACAGTACAAATGGGGCAGCGGGGGCACAGAAGGCAAAAAGGAGCGAGAAAACACAAGAAATACGGGCACAGTACAAATGGGGCAGTGGGGGCACAGAAGGCAAAAAGGACCGGGAAAACACAAGAAATACGGGCACAGTACAAATGGGGCAGCGGGGGCACAGAAGGCAAAAAGGAGCGAGAAAACACAAGAAATACGGGCACAGTACAAATGGGGCAGCGGGGGCACAGAAGGCAAAAAGGACCGGGAAAACACAAGAAATACGGGCACAGTACAAATGGGGCAGCGGGGGCACAGAAGGCAAAAAGGAGCGAGAAAACACAAGAAATACGGGCACAGTACAAATGGGGCAGCGGGGGCACAGAAGGCAAAAAGGAGCGAGAAAACACAAGAAATACGGGCACAGTACAAATGGGGCAGCGGGGGCACAGAAGGCAAAAAGGACCGGGAAAACACAAGAAATACGGGCACAGTACAAATGGGGCAGCGGGGGCACAGAAGGCAAAAAGGAGCGAGAAAACACAAGAAATACGGGCACAGTACAAATGGGGCAGCGGGGGCACAGAAGGCAAAAAGGACCGGGAAAACACAAGAAATACGGGCACAGTACAAATGGGGCAGCGGGGGCACAGAAGGCAAAAAGGACCGGGAAAACACAAGAAATGCGGGCACCGAGGCCACAAGCGGAGGGGCGAGCTTACCAGCAGCAGCGGGCAGACAGCACAGGCGGAGCTGTGTGGTGGGGGAGCGACCTACCTGGCAAGGTCAAGGGTCGCTCTCCTCACCGCGCAGCGGCTGCCATATATGGGGAGGTGGGAGGGAGGAGCAGCTGGGAGGCAGGGGCAGCGAATGGGCAGTCAGGGGGAGCGGGGCCGCAGGGGACGCAGCGGCGGGAATGGAGAGAGGCAGCGAGGGGCACAGAAGGCAAAAAGGAGCGAGAAAACACAAGAAATACGGGCACAGTACAAATGGGGCAGCGGGGGCACAGAAGGCAAAAAGGAGCGAGAAAACACAAGAAATACGGGCACAGTACAAATGGGGCAGCGGGGGCACAGAAGGCAAAAAGGACCGGGAAAACACAAGAAATACGGGCACAGTACAAATGGGGCAGCGGGGGCACAGAAGGCAAAAAGGAGCGAGAAAACACAAGAAATACGGGCACAGTACAAATGGGGCAGCGGGGGCACAGAAGGCAAAAAGGACCGGCAAAAACACAAGAAATACGGGCACAGTACAAATGGGGCAGCGGGGGCACAGAAGGCAAAAAGGAGCGAGAAAACACAAGAAATACGGGCACAGTACAAATGGGGCAGCGGGGGCACAAAAGGCAAAAAGGAGCGAGAAAACACAAGAAATACGGGCACAGTACAAATGGGGCAGCGGGGGCACAGAAGGCAAAAAGGACCGGGAAAACACAAGAAATACGGGCACAGTACAAATGGGGCAGCGGGGCCATAGAAGGCAAAAAGGAGCGAGAAAACACAAGAAATACGGGCACAGTACAAATGGGGCAGCGGGGGCACAGAAGGCAAAAAGGAGCGAGAAAACACAAGAAATACGGGCACAGTACAAATGGGGCAGCGGGGGCACAGAAGGCAAAAAGGAGCGAGAAAACACAAGAAATACGGGCACAGTACAAATGGGGCAGCGGGGGCACAGAAGGCAAAAAGGAGCGAGAAAACACAAGAAATACGGGCACAGTACAAATGGGGCAGCGGGGGCACAGAAGGCAAAAGGACCGGGAAAACACAAGAAATACGGGCACAGTACAAATGGGGCAGCGGGGGCACAGAAGGCAAAAAGGACCGGGAAAACACAAGAAATACGGGCACCGAGGCCACAAGCGGAGGGGCGAGCTTACCAGCAGCAGCGGGCGGACAGCACAGGCGGAGCTGTGTGGTGGGGGAGCGACCTACCTGGCAAGGTCAAGGGTCGCTCTCCTCCGCGCGCAGCGGCCGCCATATATGGGGAGGTGGGAGGGAGGAGCAGCTGGGAGGCAGGGGCAGCGAATGGGCAGTCAGGGGGCGGGGACGCAGGGACGCAGCGGCGGGAATGGAGAGAGGCAGCGAGGGGCACAGAAGGCAAAAAGGAGCGAGGTCTAGTAAAGTGTGTCTCACTCTTTAATACTGGTAATGGTCTAATGTCGAGTATGTATGCTCCTCCGCTTGAATATCCCCCCAACTGCGTAACACCCCATCCTTGAACAAGTCCCCAGCCGACGTAAGGCCTATCTTCTTTAAGGCTGAAAAAACTTCCCTTGCTCTACCTGACGGTAACCAGGTGCACCATTCCAACGGGGTCAATGGCGAGTAGAGTAGGGCGCACATTTGCCTATCTAGCAAATTCCGCCAGGCATGAACAGTAGCATTGAGGGGGTCCAAAGTGCTGTGTTTTCTAAGCGGAACATTAAATAATACCTGCCGCTACTTTCTCTATATAAGTGTGGAATAGACTTTGAGCCATGTATCAATGCATTGGCGTGTGTGCATTGAGGTGTCCTGTAGTACAAATCTAGATCCAGGGCATTGAGACCCCCATGGCATATGGCAACGTGAGAGTCTCCTACTTAACCCTGGGTTGTTTCCCAGCCCAAGCTAACTTAATTAATAATGACCTCAAGGTGTCAAACATATGCGTCGGGAGAAGCATGGGTATATTTTGGAACAAAAAGAGGAACCTTGGAAGGACTATCATTTTCATTAATGAAATTCTGCCCATCAATGAAAGAGGGAACTTAACCCACCTAGCTATGTCATCCTCCAGTCTACTTAAAGCTTTACCATAATTATCCGTCAATACAATAGTAGGGTCCAGATGTACCTGAATTCCTAAATATCGGACCGACTCCGTGGTCCACTGTAGAGGGAATGCCATAGTCACCGGACCAGTAACCGGCATTAGTGGAAATATTAAGGATTTGGTCCAGTTGATCTTTTTTTTTAAGTTTAGGTTTATTCATCAAGAATGAAACAAGGTACAAGAAATATAGCAAGAAGCATAAAATACATGACATTAAGATAATAATTTTCCAAGAAATCATTCTATGAAAAAGTGGGGAAGGAGAAAGGAAAAAGAGGAGGAGAAGAAACAAGAAAAGAAGGGGAGCAAGGGGAGGGGGAAACATATACTGTTATAGTCTTAATACGATTATAATCATAAAAAAGAGAAATAACACATGAACTAGATTTCTATATACATAAATGGCAATTTAAGAGATACAATCAACAAGTTATATATGTAAAAACATCAAAGGGAATATTGATGAAAACTTGTTTAAAACAGATTAAAAACAACAAGTATATCAAGGAGGTTTCCGAACTTCATCAGAAGTTTTAACTGATGGGTCAGTATGAGAAGCGATACGAGTTAAGTACGTGGAAATAGGGATCCACAAAAGGTCTCTTTTAATGGACAGAGAAGTAGGGGTACAGTAGTTAGTATCAAGTCTGTGATGAAAACAAACGGCATTCCACCAGGCTCTAAAGGTGACTTTGTCGGCCTGTTTCCAATTGGAAGTTATAAGGTGAAGAGCTATTGCCAATAACAAATCTACTAGTTTAAAATTAGATGGAGATTGGGGCCAGGAAGGTGATAGGGAGCCTAGAAAAACGTTAGAGGGGGAGAAGGGAATTTTTATTTGAAAAATTCTGTTAATTTGAGACCACACTAATTGCCAAAAGCGGTACACCGAGGGACAATCAAAAAGCATGTGTTTTAAATCAGCATTTATGCAGGGGCAAGACCAACAAGTAGAGGTAGAGTCTGTAGAAAAGGAGGCTAGTTTTATGGGAGTAAATAAGAGGCGCTGATAAACAAAATAGAGGGTTTGAGAAGTGTTAGCTGCTCTGGAAGTTTTGTGAATTTTGAGCCACAACTTATCCCAAAAGGGGTTGTCCAGCATTCTATAAGATCCTTTTCCCAAGCCAATTCAGCCTTTGTTTTGCTCCTATCAGACGTAAGGGATAAGCATTTATATAGAGATGAAGCTGAGGAAGAGATAGATAGTAAGGGAAATATTTTGGAACATTTGGGGGAAGGAGAAGGCGTTGATGGTAGAGATCGAAGGTATTGAGAAAGAGAAGTGTATAAAAGGTTATATTGAGTTTTACAAGAAGATGGTAAGGAAAATTGTGCTTGAAGATCTGAAAAGGATAAAGGGATATTATTGAGTAATAATTGTGAAATCCAGAGTAGTCCCTTAGCTCTCCAGGATCTCCAGTAAATGGAACGATTTTTAATTCGTAATAATTTATTATGCCAAATGGGTTGTTTATCTAGCGAAGAATACGAAGGGTAAAAGGAGGGTATTAGTGGAGCAAGAATTTTACGAGCATGTGAGATGGTTGGAGTTCTAAGACCAGAAACATTGTTGGTAAAAGCAAGAGATTCTTTAAACTTGAACGGTGTTATAAAGTAATTTTCTATGGTCAACCAGATGGGAGGATACGGGTTCTGATCGAGAGAAAGCCAACGGGAGGATTGTTTTAAAGAAAATGCATAATGATATTTTTTAAAATCAGGAAATTTAAGACCACCAGAAGTTTTGTCTGCTTTCAAGGTAGACAGAGCTATTCGGGGAGATTTGTTTTTCCAAAGGAATTTTGTTAAAAGAGAATCAATGTTTTTAAAGTAAAATCCAGGAATATGTACAGGAATCATGGAAATAATATATAGAATTAAAGGAGAGAGCATCATCTTAATGGAGTCCAGTCGTCCCCACCAAGAGAGAAAAAGAGGGTGCCAGCGATCAATAGATTCAGACAAAGTTTTAGTTATGTGGGCAAAATTTAGTTTTAGTGTTTCCGGAATGTTCGTAGAGAACCATAGGCCCAGATATTTTATCTTGGAAGTTTGCCAGGAAAACCGGTAGAAATGAAATCTTGTTTAAGACAAAGCACATTGAGGGGAAGAACTTCACATTTGTCTGAGTTGAGACGATAACCGGATAACTGAGAGAACATATCAACTTGTTTTATAAAAGAGGGGATAGACGTAGAAGGATTAGAGCAGTATAAGAGTATATCATCTGCATAGACAGACATTTTAATTTGAGAGGTGTCAAGTTGAAAACCGGTGATCTGATCGTCCTGTCTAATTCTAGTTAAAAAGGGTTCTAGTGCTATTATAAATAAAAGAGGAGAAAGGGGACATCCTTGACGTACTCCTCTAAAAAGAGAAAAATAATCTGAAATTCCTCGATTAACAAAAATAGAAGCTTTAGGACCCGAGTACAATAATGAAATAAAGGATATTAGTTTAGGAGGAAATCCTATCCATCTTAGTGCGCGAAACATAAAATCCCATCCAATTCTATCAAATGCTTTCTCTGCGTCTAACGCTATAGCTGCAATTGGGTACTGAAGAGAGGAAGCCTTACTAAGGATATTAAAAAGACTCTGGAATTATCAGCAGATAAACGACCTTTTACAAAACCCGATTGTTCGGGGCCAATAAGAATAGGTAAAATGGGATCAATACGAAGAGCAAGAATTTTTGCAAAAATCTTATAATCAAGATTGACTAAGGAGATCGGACGATAATTTTTGCAAAGAGAGGGGTCTTTGTTATCTTTGGGTATTAAACAAATCATGGCTTCTTGAAATGTTCCAGAAGATGCACCAATTGTGATAAAAGAATTAAAAAGTAATAGAAGACGGGGAAGAAGTAGATTAGCAAAATGCGCATAAAATTCAATAGTGAATCCATCTGGGCCCGGAGCCTTTCCCTTTTAGGACTGAAACTACATGCGTAATTTCAGAAAGAGTAATATCCGTTTCCAAGGATGTAAAGTCAATACCGTGAGAAGGAGGAGGGTCAATAGATTGAAAATAAGTCGAAAGATTAGTTGAGGATACTTGTTGTTCGGGAGTGTATAATGTTTTATAAAAGGAAACAAATTCATTTAAAATGTCATTATCTTTAAATAAGGAAATACCAGCGTTATTTCGTATAGACTCTATTTTAGTCCGATCACGTCTTATTTTCAAATAATTAGCTAATAATTTTCCCATCTTATTTTGACCTCCATAATAACGAGCACTGCTCTTTAAAAGATATGAAGAAGCAGCTTCAGTGGTTGACTTATTAAACTTAAATTTTGCGGTGATAAGATTTTTTAATGAAGATTCAGAGTTTGAGTGATAGTAAGTATACTCAAGACGTTTAATTTCAGCAAGCATTTGGGAGTTTTTAGTTTCAAAAATTTCTTCTTCTGAGAGACAAACTTGATAATAAAGCCTCTAGTCGCAGCTTTAAAGGAGTCCCAGATCATAACGGGAGAAGTATTCGGAGTAGAGTTTAAGGAAAAGAATTCAGAAGCAAAAGAGGTGAACTGGCTTGTAAAATTAGGATCGGATAGTAAAGTATTATTGAAACGCCATCTGCGTGCATGAGGAGTAAAAGGTAACAAATCAAAATCAACAGAAACTGGAGCGTGGTCAGATATTAAAATGGATCCAATTTCGGAATGAGAAACTAGTTGAGATAGGGATTTACTAAAGAAAAGATAATCTATTCGGGATTGTGAGTGATGTGAAGGGGAATAAAAACTATATTCTCGAGTATCAGGATTACAGAGTCTCCAGATGTCTACAAGGGATTTGCTTCTTATGGTGGAAGTAAATTGGGAATGCATCTTAGTGTTAGAGAATCTGACAGAAGAGTGTCTATCTAATATAGGGTCAAAAACCTGATTGCAATCGCCACCAAAAATAATATATTCATTGTCAAATAAGAGGAGTTTCTCAGAAACATGAGTCCAAAAACATTGTCAACAGTAACTGGTGCGTAAATGTTAAAAAGGACTAAAGGAATTTGATTTAAGAGAAGTTTAACTATTATCCAACGACCTTCCGAATCACATTCTTGATGGGTGACTGATATATGGTATTTTTTATGACACAGGATAGAGACTCCATTTTTCTTACCAAGAGCTTGGGAAGAAAAACATTACCCACCCAACATCGTTTCAATTTCAACGCTTCAACATCAGATAAATGCGTCTCTTGAATTAGTGCTATGTCAGCATTTAACTTAGCTAAATGGGTTAATACCCGTTGTCTTTTTATAGGGTTATTTATTCCCTTAACGTTCCACGTAACAACTCTAAATGTAACCAATCAATTTAACTTGAACATTTATCATGCAAACAACAAGAAAACTAGAGTCCTTATTGAGTAAAGGATAAAAAATAGAACGAAAATGCAACCAATTCAATTTAACTTGTACAGTTATTATGCAAGCAATAAGAAAACTAAGCTCATTAATGAAAGAATGATAGAAAATAGAACGACAAAGGATGAAATAGAAAATCCAGACCAGATAAAGAAAAGAAGGAGAAATGAGAGAGCTAACTCCAGATGAAAAAAGGAAAAAGGAAAAAGGAAGAAAGAGATGGAAAGAAAAGAAAAAAGAGGAGGAAAAGAAAAAAGGACAGGGAAGAAAAGGACACGAAACAGGGATATACAACAAGTCAGACGACAATTGAAGATGTATATAAATGTCAAAAAGACATACCACAAAAAAACAATGAGAATGGGGAAGGAGGAACCACATAGGGGGAGCAGCACACCGGACGGAGGACTCCAAGAGGGCGCAGCACAGGGGAACAAGCCTCCAGGCGAAAATGAAGAGGTCATAAAAGAAGGGATCACAGAACCGCATCTGATAAAAAGAAAAGGAAAACATTAGGAGGGTGTCTCAAAAAAAAACGTAACAAAACATAGCAGGAAGGAAGATAATACAAACAACAGCAAACATTGCTGGGACAGACAAACCAGTTATAACAATTATAACAGTCATAACAATCATAACAATTATAACAATCATAACAATTATAATCGGGGAGCGTCCATGGAGTCATCTCTGCAAGTGTTCAGGAATTGTTGAAGCAGCACAGGATCTTCATAATTTGTCGTTTTATTGTTGTAAGTCACTTTGAAGAGACAAGGGTGGAACAATCCATAACGTGCATTCAAGTTACGTAGAGCAGGTCTCATGTCTAAAAACTGTTTCCGGCGGTCTGCAGTAGCTTTAGCGTAGTCTTGAGCAACAAAGATATTGGAACCGTTCCAAGTAAGTCTCCCCTTCTGTTTGGCAGCTTGGACAACTTTAATTAGGTCTGTGTATTCCAGAAAATACAAGATGACACCTCTAGGTTTCGTTGAAGAGGAGGAAAAGTTGGATGAGCGAGAAACGTGACCTAAGCGATGAGCTCGTTGAATGTTCAATGGAGGGGAGCTTGGAAGATCAAGAAGAGTTGGCAGGAAGGATTGAAAAAGGATATAGGATTTGGACCTTCAAGTCCTTCTGCAAGACCATAAATTCTTAGGTTATTGCGTCTATTGCGGTTCTCCAAATTTTCAACCTGCTGTTTAAGATATTGTATTTCTCTGTGCATACCTGGGACCTGGTCCGAGACCACCTGCATTGAAGTCATTTTTCTCTCAAGGTCCGCAACTTGTTGCTCGGTATGAGACCAGTTGTCTTCAAGGCTCTGAAGGCGAGCATTTGTTTCGGCCATATATGGTTTAAGCGAGCGTATTTCTTCAAGTAAAAGCTCCATGGAAATGGAAGAGGAAGAGTTGGTGGGAGAAGGAGGGTTTGTCTTCACTCGTTTTCCTGATGTAGAGGGTATTTTAGAATTAAGTTTGGAGCTTGGGCGGGAACCATTAAGAGCAGGGCCTTTCATTCCGGCAGAGTCCTTAGGTATTTCATCCATATCTTCTTGTAACACACTAAATGGATTAGTATCCTCTAATGATGTGCATTTAGTGTCAATTTGTTGTGTATTACTACGATTAGAACGAGCCATTGTCGCAGAAAAGAAAAATTGGGTCAAGAAAATCGCTAGCAGGTGGGCTCAAGGCTCAAATAATGGCGTCGAGAGAGTATTAGATAAAGCTGAGATGAAGTGAGAAGTCAGCCAGTACGCATCCAAGATAAGTTATTCTCCATATATAGTATCAGTGGCAAAGAAAAACCAGAAATACCCACTGGCTAAACCTCCCTAAGCAGATTCAGGAACCTAAGATGGCGCCCAGACATACACTGCTCATTTCTGAGGAGACATGAGGATTCAACCCCGGAATGTCACGTATACCCCCAACTGTCCCAAAAAACGGTGAAAAACTGCCATATATAGCGCAGTTAGCAATGTAGACACACCTCAGAGCGAAACATCCGTAATAATGATCTGCGCACGGGGAGCGGCAAATCCATAAAATGGCGGCCGCGACTCAGCGCCGAGCCGCGGTTAATTGCCGGGGACGAGAAAACATTCTGCCCGCTCACCCCGTGCTTCCGCAACCATCCTGGTGTAAGTAGGAGAGGTTCCGCTGCATAACGATGCTTCTCCGGGAACCCCACATCCACGTTGAGAGCCCGGAGGAGTCCCGTCGCACTACGCTCTTCCGGAGCTCCCCAGAGCGGCGGCCATTCCCTCCGGCTCCTAAGCCACGCCCCCCTGGTCCAGTTGATCTTAAGGCCAGATAGCTGTCCAAAGCAGACCACCTCCTCTAGAACAGGGGTAAGGTGTCTCTCAGGATCCTGAATATACAATAGCATGTCATCAGCATAAGCCGATGCTATCAATTGATAGCCTGGGAATCGCACTCCCCTATGCCCATGGTACTCCCTCAAGGCACATAAAAGGGGCTCTGCTATCAAGGGGTACAGCAGAGGAGACAAAGGGCAGCCTTGACGGGTGCCACGAGAAATGGAAATTGTCGACATAACTAAATTCTCTGATCTAATTCTAGCTACCGTATCCTTATATAGCACCTGCACTAATTGGATAAAAATCTCTCCTACTCCTATGCGTCGCAGTACTGCCTCCATAAATGACCCTTCTACCGAATCAAACGCTTTCTCAGCGTCTAAAAAAACAGCAGCAGATTTGATTTCTGGGATTATAGTTTGAATTGCACAGAAGACAGTTCTGAGGTTGTACGTAAGATTGCGGCCGGGTATGAAACCTGCCTGTTCCGCACCAACCACTAACGGGACCAATGGTGCTAATCGGTTGGCAAGAATCTTAGCAAATATTTTTGTATCAACATTCAAAAGGGACAGCGGCCAGTAGGAAGAGCACTCATTTAAGTTTCCCCGGCTTCAGGAGAGCAACTATCATGGCCTCCTGCATCGATGGAGGCATTATTTTATTTACCGCCATCTCCTCAAATAACGTAACTAAGTGAGGAATATATTGATAGGCTTTGTAGAAAGCAACCGTTAAACCATCCACGCCAGGTGCAGACTCCGCCCTCTTTGCTTTTAATGCAACACAGATTTCTCTAGGGTCGAATGGGGCCATGAGGTGTTCCCTATGCGAATCAGTTAGCCAAGTCATCTGAACATGAGCAAGGTACTCCTCCATAGCTGTGTCGTTTTGTATTATCCGAGATCTATATAGATAAGCATAATACTCAGCAAATCTACCAGCAATCCCAGCCACGTCGTGCACCAGATTGCCATCCCTGTCTTTAATTTCTATGACTGTACTAGCCTCCCGTTTTGTGCGTTGTAAGCGAGCGAGCACGGCGCCCGGGCGTTCACCCTCTCCATATGTGCGCGTAGTAGCGTATTTACCCAAATGTTTGACCTCGCTGTCTGCTGCGTCATGGTATTCTTCCAGAGTTTGCTTAATGTCCTCTAGCCATTTAGTATCTCCCGAACTAAGGTGAGCCTGTTTCAACCTTGCTATTTCGTTTTCTAACCTAGAAAGCCTGTCCCGAATGGAGCGAAGAACCCCTGCATGCTTCGAAATGACCACCCCCCGAATATACATTTTAAACGCCTCCCAAACTATTGAGAACGAGAAGACTGATAAGTACCTACACCAAGCCTATCATACCCCACTCAAACTATACAAATATGGATTACGTGACAATGCGCACTGCAAAAGATGTGGGCTCGATCAGGCTGACTTTGGACACTTAGCATGGCATTGTGGTAAGATTAGACAATATTGGGAACAAGTGATATGTCTATTGGAAGAAATCGTGCTATGTAAACTAAATTGCACACCGCAATTATGTCTATTAGGCCATCAAATACCTCTGAAGTCTGTTAACAAAAAATTAGCGGCAATAATGCTACTACTGGCAAAGCGAAGAGTGGCAATGCATTGGGACAGTAAACAAACACCTACTGTAAAACACTGGATTACGGACGCTGCCTACTGCAGAGATAACTTTCTGTTATATACTGAGGAATTACCTACAGCTGCCAAACCATCTAACTTCTGGGAGCCTCTCACTGCCTATTTACGAGAACACCCTGATGTGTTTGAGGTGAACCCTTAGTGTATACAACTGAAATGTCATTGTTAGATAGATATGCTGTACAGATGGTCTGCTAGCTAAATTAGACATTATGTAGAACGTCAACAGTTATTGTAATTTGCCTGCCATGTGTATTACCGATGTTATTAATCTAATGTATCAATTAAGAAAATCTCAATAAAAAAATAAAAAAAGAGAATGAGAAGACTGACCCTATGTTGTTTGCATAGACCTGTTCAATGGCAATGGCCACCTCTGCCCGAAACACTGGGTCTAGGAGCAAGTTAGGGGGAAACCGCCATGTAAAAGGGGTGACGCGACAAGGATCTAATCTTAATTCTAAAACGACCAGGGAATGGTCAGAGTACGTCCGTGGGAGGGGCTCACAAGCTGTAACCTGGTTAAGGAGAACTCTGGATATCAGCCAGTAGTCGATCCTGGTATATGTATCATGTGGGGCGGAATACGGTGTAAAACCCTGGGTGGTAGCAGCACGCTGTCGCCATACGTCCAGCAATCCAAACTGGTCCATTATGTCTGTGATAGCCCGTGCTGCCGCAGCTGGGTGCCTGGGCAAACCTTTAGATCGGTCACACGCTGGATCTAGTATGCAATTAAAGTCCCCACACCAGATTCATGGGAGATCAATAACCTTATGTAAATGAGATGCCAGTTTATAGAAAAACAGTGGATCGTCATGGTAGGGACCATAAATGTTCACTAAACACGCATTAAACCCTTATTTATAACATTTAGTGACTGTAAACCTTCCGTTTGGTCAATCTCCATCTACCGTAATTTAATGCCGGATTTAGGATTGACCCAAGTCAGGACACCTCTAGCATGGGAGGTAAAACCCGCAAAACGACATTGCCCCTGTAGATATCTTGGAGTTAACATGGAATTGCCAGTGGCCAAGTGGGTTTCCTGTATCATAGCTCCATCAATCTAATGTCTTTTCAAGTATGCCACCACTTTGCGTAGTTTTCTATGATCGTTCAGGCCTCAAACATTCCACGTCAACAATCTAAATTTGCCAATCATTTTTGGCGCAGCTCCGGCAATAATCCTACTATTTGCACATGACACTTTTCCTGTGTAAATCACGTACTCCCAGTGTGAGCTTTAGAACCGGTACTGTGCAACATACAATAATAACAGTCCCCTCAATCGACCCCCCCTCCCATGCTATGCCCACCCTAACTAAGCATAGACGACCATGAACCCACCCCCTGCTCGCATACCAAACACACCTAAGGGCAACACAAACAACAAGCATCAAAAGACGGTGAGAGTAACACGTGGGGGCAGATGTTGCCGGCATATCGCCTTCCACAATACCAACAAAGCCCATTTCTTAACACATTAAGAGTGCTTCCTTTCTCAGATAAACTTGCTGTTCTTTACACAGCTACCACATACTGAATCTACCCCCCTCCACACAGACCCCGAGCGTATAGTATGTAACACTGATACTGTCCATAATGGGGAGGGTGAGGATATGACCATCTTAATTCGTACCCCAATTATCTACACATGACTAAAAATTGTTTGTCTGAAGCATCGGGGGAACCACATCAAGAAGCCGTCAATACAACCCATCTCAGCAGTCTAGCTAATAGTAGGAAAGAAACATAATAAAGCCAAGCAACATTTTTCAGTATTTCACAATCCTCCGATACCATAGTGTAGATCGATTAAACAAATCCATCTTACATATACTCTGCAGATGAAACCTTAAGGCTGATGTGGGGCTATTTCTTGAGTGACCCCGAAAACATAAAAAGAGCCATCGTTCACAGTTCCTCCGATTCAGCGGCAACGCCGGGCTGTGTAAGAGGGGACATCCGGGAGCCACCCAGACCCCCATCGCTGACTCTTTTTTTCAAGAATTGCAGGGCTATCTTAGGATCAGCAAAAATATGGGCCTTTCCGTCGGTGGGTATCTTAAGTTTAGCAGGATACATCATGTTGTACTCTAGCTTAAGGTCCCGAAGCTTACGTTTCACCGGAAGGAATTGCCGTCTAGCTTCCTGCACCTGCTGTGTGAAATCATGATAGAGAGAAATGTCCATACTCTCATAACGAAGGGATTGCAGTTCTCTGTCCCTCCGGAGGGCGGCGTCTCTATCCTTGTAGTTTGGCACCCTCGCGATGATGGGCTGCGGGGGGCGCCCGGCACCGGTCTGGAGGCCAAGGAGCAATGTGCCCTCTCCACAATGAAAATATTAGAGAACGCATCCCTACTCAGCAAAGTCACCAGCAATTGTTTGACATAGAGTTCCATATTTGGTATATTTGTGGACTCTGCAATACCTACTATTCGGATGTTGCTTCTTCTTGAGAGCGCTTCTAAGTCTTCCACCTTAGACTGTACATAGTGAAGAATTTTGTCCATTTTCCTGATCGAGTGCGTGTTAGTGCTGAGCGCATCCTCCCTATCCGAAACCCTTTTTTTGACTGTGTCCAAGCGCTCCGTATGTTTGTACAGTCGGGGGGCGTGGCTTGGCGCGCGGCAAGATGGCCGCACAGTAGTGTAGCTCTGCCGGCCGCCTTAATAATCCTTTCACTATCCTGCTCCTAATGTGCCAACCGACGGTGTTATTTGGGCGGAGGAGTAAGCTGATGTCCGGAGCTGCTGAGCGGTGAGATCGGCGACGGTGAAATCGGCCGCGGGCCTATAAAACGTTCACCGGATACTTCGCTCGAGGCCAAGATGGTGGCTGAGCAGCCGCCGACGGACTCTATAGTTCAGTGCTAGACCCCTGAGGCGAGATCTGCCGAGATATACTGGGCCGAGCTGCAGACTGAGGAATACGCCGCTGATACGGTGAGCTGCGCTTTGCCCTCCCCGGCGGGATAGCCTGTGACACACCGCGAGCGCCAGAGGCTCCAGGGACACGCGCTCGCTGCAGCCGGAGAGCGCACTGGGAGGACTGAGTACGCGAGCGGCAGGCTCCGGACTGTAAAGTGGGCCCGTATGCGGATTCGCCCACCGATCCCTGGGCCAACGATATCCTGTGCCTGGACGGCGGGCGGACACTTGACAGGGCTGGGTCCTGCGCGGTGCAGGGTCTGGGATTGCAGCCGTTGTGGTGGGGGCTGCTGCGGACTACGGAGATGCAGCGGATTGCGCCCGTGCTCTGAGCGGCCCTGTCGTTCCTGCTGATGCGCCTCTATTCCCACAGGCACACGTACTGGAGATGGTGTCTAGATTGCATTTGGCTTGAGTCTTATTACAGCAAGGGGCACTAACTGTGGGTATTTCTTGGAGCTGAACTGACTCTAGTGCCAATCAAGTATGCGGCGTATGCCATACCGCTACAATATACAGTTCCTTGGGAGTGTGATGCCGAGCGGGCTGCGCCTGGGCCTCCCTCCCGTCTCCATGGTCTGGTGTGACGCATTGTAGGTGGCGGGTGTGCTTAGGGGATTGCCAGATTGTGTTAACTGTTGTCGTGTGAGGGCCATAGAGGACGACGACGCAAACCCATTCATTCTTGGTCTAAAAGAGGGGTGATCTCACTATCAGACGCCAGACGCGGACCCCTAGCACTGTTCCTTGACGGTGCTGCCATAGAGACACTATACATATAAATCAGCGATATCCTGTGACCTGCTGTGCGGGTCGGAAACATCACGGACCACCGCAACTGACATGGCATATCTGTGAGCCCTGCACTATTGGTCATCACGCGGCAGAACGCTGCTCGGCGTTGGAGCTATCTGGTCCTGCACCAGACTTGTGGCATAGTGTCTTTCTCTCTCCGCAATCATGGGCAAACCAGAGAAGAATCAGCCGAGACTCACTTTTGAATTGCGCAAGGGAGGTAAATCTTCGCAGACTGCGGCCTCGGACTCGGAACTGGACTCTGTCGCTCAGGCCCCTACCGCCCTAGAGAAAACCCTGTCTGCAATCCAGGCCAGTCTGCAGTCTATTGACGGCAAAATCGAAGCTCTCAACGGCCGTATGGATCACATCTCGGCAAAACTGGATAAACAGGCAGTGAGGATTGGGGAGGCTGAGCAACGTATATCAGATAATGAAGATGACTTGCAACAAGTTGCCGCCAAGACCACAGACATTACGAAGCTACTGGCAGTAATACAGGCTAAAAATGAGGATATCGAAGCGCGCTCTCGGCGCAATAAAGTGCGCATTTTAGGCCTGCCAGAATCCACGAACGTCAGACGTTTGGAGGACTACATCGAGACCATGATCCGGGATATCTGTGGGGCCGAACACCTCTCCAACATGTTCGCCATTGAGCGTGCCCATAGGTCGCTGGCAGTGCGTCCACCGCCTGGTGCTCCCCCCAGGCCCGTCATCACGCTGCTGCTAAATTTCCGAGACCGGGATACAATATTGCGGGTTACACGTCAGAAGGGCACTATACACTACCAGGGCAACGTTCTGTCATTCTTTCCAGATTTCACAGCCACAGTTCAGGCTGCACAGAAAGAGTTCCAAGGGGTCAAAAAACTCCTAGCGAAAGAGCAAATTCCATACGCCATGCTGTACCCCGCCCGCCTCTGTGTAGGCGCAGATGGCAACGCAAAGATCTTCACAAATCCGAAGTTAGCCATGGATCACGCCAAATCACTGCGACGCAAACAACAATCTCCAACCGTTACCTCAGATGTGGATGACTGATCGCCGGACCCACTCTGGGTACCTCTGGACTTTGTTGTAGACAGTAGTACATCACTGGTAAATGATAATGCTGTATGTTATTGCAGTGGTTGATAAAACGGCTGGGTCCACCCGCGGCCCCTGTATGTCCAAACGGCGCATCTTATATGCGTGCCCTGTTATTCCCATATGGATGTGCACTGTATATCCGCCTATTCACTGGGTCCCAATGCTAACACACAGGAAATAACTCTTCATTTCACAGGTATGGACAGGTCTGGTGACTCCGTTTTGATGCAGAGTCTGCCCCCTTTCTATTACTGTAGATATTTTGCATGTTCTTGTTTTTAGACCGCTTGACATGTTTCTCCAGTTAGTCCTGTATAGATGGCCTGTAACTAGGAGCAATGCAATTCACATGGCGGCCCCCTCCCGCCTGCACCTGGGAGTGGTCTGTGCCGCTACGTCCCCCGATGGGTATACCCCTCATTAAGTTCTATGATATGTTTTCGTTTTTGGTGCTGTTTATGGTAGTGGGATGTGTCTTTAGCAGATTGGGGTTGCTGAAGTGGGAGTGGGAGGGGGAGGGGAAGGGTTTATTGTTTTATATAGATGTAAGTACTGTGATCGGAGTATTAACCACAGACAGAGTCCTCATTACTGTTCGTAATAGACATCAATTGTCGCACACGTGGTATGTATTGAGAATCCCTGAGACCGGCAATGGGTGAGGAGTACAAGTGCCTAACGTGGAATATCAGTGGTCTCAACACCCCCAAGAAAGTTCGACAAGTGCTGACATATCTAGACAGACATGCTGTCCAAATAGCTTTGCTGTAAGAATCACACTTAAGTAAACATACAGAAGCCAAAATAGCACACAAGTGGGCGGGGTTTCGCTTAGCGTCTTCATACTCAACTTATGCAAGAGGAGTGCTCATTTTAATCAAGAGGGGTGTACCGTTCTTGCCTATACACACTCACACTGATTCAGAGGGCCGCTGGGCCATGGTACAGGGCAAATTGGGTATGACAATTCTGACGATTATTAACATATATGGCCCTGTGTTGGACGACCCAAAGCCCTTTATACAAATGCTCTCTGTTTTGCGATCATGGCCTGAGACGGCCATTCTCTGGGGAGGCGACTTCAACACGCACCTTAATCCACAAGTCGACAAATCCAACCCCTCAGGCGCACGCACGATCAAAGTGGCCCAATGTATTCGTGACGCCATGGCAGAAATGGGTTTGGTGGATGTCTGGCGCCTACGCAATGCGGATGTTCAGGAGGGCACGCATGTCACCCCTGCATACAATAGTTGGTCCCGCTTGGATTACTGGCTGTTAAATGAAGAAGCTAATGGCTGGGTCACACACATACAAAACCTACCACGCACTCTTTCGGATCACAACCCCGTTTGTTTGAATATGCAGATCCCTACAAACCCACACCGCCCCTTTACTTGGCGTTTTCGAGCTGAGGCTCTACTCGACCCTATACACAATGATACCATTAGAACAGCCATCACTCAATATTTCATAGAAAATACGGGCTCGGTGGAGAGTCAGGCTACACTTTGGGAGGCATTTAAAGTGACAATAAGGGGGGTATGTATCAGCACCACATCGGGGATTCTAAAAGATATTAGAGGACAGCTCTCTAGGACTGAGAAAGCTCTGGGTGAGCTGGAGAGGCAGTATATGACTAAACCATCTGCAGAATTGCTGGCTCACACACACGAACTCCTGGCGGAATATAATAAGATGGCCGAATCAGAAGCACGATATATAGCGCGTCGCCATGTGGCCCGTGCGTATGGTGAGAGTGGCCGACCTAGTAGGAATCTAGCTTCTAAGTTACAATTCAGAGCAGATCATCATCAGACTGTCAAGATAGTTGACAATCACGGAAGAGAGCACTATTCTCCTCAAGCAATAGTAGATCAATTTAGAGATTATTATGGGGCAATGTACACTACAAGAGGCGGGATGGATGCTGCGGCGCTGGATGAATATTTGGCGGACGTTGCCTGTGCGTGGCTATCTGATGCCCACCGAGAATATCTGACTCAGCCCATAGATGAAACCGATATTAGAGAAGCTATTCTCTCTCTTCCTAACAATAAGGCCCCAGGGCCGGATGGCCTAACAGCAGAATTCTATAAAACCTATGTAGACCTCCTCGTCCACCATTTGCTGGAAATGTACGCTGAGGCTCATGAGTCTGGTATCCTGCCCCCCTCTTTAAGAAAAGCCTTAATCATCACCCTTCTCAAAAAAGACAAATCACCCACGCTCTGTGAGTCATATCGTCCCTTATCATTGATTTATCTAAATGCCAAAATACTGGCAAGGATCCTGGCCACAAAAATTCAACCTCTGATGCCCCTTCTTGTGCTCCCTGATCAGTCTGGTTTTGTGCCGGAGCGCTCTACCTCCCATAATTTACGAACCATATTTGCCATGTTTCACATTCTCAACCCCGACCTACCAGCAGCCGCCGTCATGCTTGATGCGGCTAAAGCGTTTGACTCCATTGAGTGGAGTTATATGCATCGCATACTACAAAGATTGGGGTTCCCATATATCCTGGCAAGATGGATTCAGATCTTGTACACAGGCACGTCAGCTAGAGTGCGCGTGGCTGGACTCACCTCGGAACCTTTCACCATTGAGCGTGGCACCAGACAGGGATGTCCCCTATCTCCCCTCTTATTCGCCCTTGTGCTAGAACCACTCGCATGCAAAATCCGCCAATGTCACAGGGAATCTGCTCTAAACTTCAATCACAGACCTGTCGGCATCTCAATGTATGCGGACGATATGGTCCTTTTCATTCGAGATCCTCAGCACTATCTATCCCCAGTCCTCCGTGAATACATTAGATTTGGCCTATTTTCTGGACTCACAATTAATTGGGAGAAATCGGTTATCATCCCACTGACGACAGCCACGTCGCAGCCTCAATTGGAATACCCCTTGTTGTGGACGACAGACCCGGTTAAATATCTCGGTATCTGGGTACACTGTGACCCCGACATTGTGCTTAGAGAGAACTATGGCCGGGCCTGCAGCAATCTAGTGCAAAAGGTAGATAAGTGGCTGCACCTTCCGCTCTCTTTGGCAGACCGCATTGCTGTAATCAAAATGTTCATTCTTCCCCATTTTTTATATCTTTTTTGTAACATCCCGATTAAACTTACTAAACAATTCTTTGCGACAATAAAGACACAACTTCTGAGATTGGTGTGGGGAGATAGACAGCCCAGAATTAGCTGGCAAACATTAACGCTCTCTTATGATAAAGGAGGATTTGCCGCGCCAGACTTCTATGTGTACTACCTCTGCGCGCAGGCCCAATATGCTTATTATTCGTTCAGGACACACGACTTTATACCACACGTCGCAGTGGAGGAGGGTGATGCACATCCTATACCACTAGCGAGTGTGACAACACATACTCACAGACACACACCAAACAGAGAAATAAACACAATAGACGTTACTGTCGCAGCGTGGCAGGCGAGTGGCAAACGCGCACACAAACTCCCCTTGTATGCACCCGCCCTGCCCTTGGCCTTTCATGCGGCCCTATCCGTTACCCAGGAAATAGGACCCATGAAATCTCTGAAAGAAGCTGGCATTACTCATATGCGCAATCTCTATCCGGAGGGTAGTTACGTCACAGGGAGTGATCTCGACTACATACAATACCCCACCTTACTCTTTCAATATTCCTGCTACCGCCTGATACGCGCACTCAAGGACCACTATCCCGACTTCCCTGCTGAGCCTGCTACGCTTAACTCACTACAACTTTTACTAGTGGCGCCAACCAGAAAAAAACTGATTACTAAATTATATAGAGCGGTGCAAGAGGAAACAGGACGAGGGCCGGACAAAAGCCTAGGGCGTTGGAATGATATATTAGACCCCCAGATTAGTCAGAAAGAATGGGAGCAAATATGTATGATAACGGGCCGCCTTACGCCCAACGGCAACTTGCAAATTATTCATTTTAAGTTTCTCCATCAAATATATCACACCCCGGTCAAACTGTACAAAATGGGCCTCAGGGAGACTGATCAATGTAAACGATGCGGACAAACTAAAGCTGACTTTCTGCATCTGGCCTGGCAATGCAGACCGGTGACGAAATACTGGGAAGAGGTGGTAGAATGCATTAACACTATGTCAGGCATGGTAATACAATGCACACCTCTGGAGTGCTTGCTTTTCTATGTCCCTCTGCTGAAGGGTACCTTGGGCGGGTTGTGAGAGTTGCACTTTTGCTCGCCAAACGGCGAATCATGTTCACCTGGGAAAGTACACTGGCCCCGCAGCTTACAGGATGGATTAAAGACCTGGTGTATTGTCGCGAAAACTTAGAATTATATGCTGAAGAACTGCCTATAACATCCAGGCCTAAGGATATTTGGGAACCGCTAAGGCACTATCTTTCACTTCAAACCCAAAATGATAACGTGTGACTTGATTGGTTATCTGTATTAATGTATTCTCATATTCTCTGGCAGTGTATATTGTATCACTATAGGGGGACCTATCTACTGCATGTTCTGTAAATGCTGATCACAGAAGTTATGCTCAGTTTCATATATTTATTGTTGCTATGGTTTATACTGCCTTGCATGGCAGCATTGTTTGTACTATGACAAGAAAATTAATAAAAACAGATTTAAAAAAAATGTTTGTACAGTCGTTCGGACATTCTGTTCATCCGAAATGTAAGGGCATCAATTTTCCCATCAATTTTAGTGAGACTGTGTTGCATTTGAGACAGGATTTGTTTCAAGTCTGAATCTGTGGAAGTGTCCCCCATCTCTGTTCCCGATTCTGAGACGTTTTTATCCTCCTCCAATTGTCTGGTGGTCCTGCGCTGCTCAAAGGGGAGCTTGGACTGAGACTTGTCAGTTTTCCCCATTGTAATGATAATCCAAGGGCTCTGCTCCCACTAGCTCTATCAGGCATGCCTGGCGGGGGGGAGCCCCACGTGGGCAAGTAGTTGTTCTTGCCAGCCCCTGCGTGCCCCCCAATCTGCCACGACTTCTTACTGCCGCCACCCGACACCTATCGGATGATCCGCATGATGCACACCAGGCCGCACCATGCAGGATATAGACTGGCTGTCCAGTACCTCCGGTATCAACTGCCACTAAGTGCCTTTAAGCAGACCACCTCCAAAAAGTAAATTCAGTGTAGTAAGGCCCAACACCACTAAAGTAACCTGTCCCACGCAGCCAGTCTGGTGTAAGTAATCCAAATCGGATAATGTATCAGTCCCGGGGCCAGGGCAACATGGTGGGGGCACCACAGGACATCTCCAAACAATCTTGCACCATGCCCCCTTGCACCCAAATCTCGATCTGCACCCCGAGGAAGGTCACCATGGGCCCCACAATCCAAATAGACCTCTCGCCACACTTCTACTACAGGACACCCCTCTGCTTCAAGGACTCACCGTGAAGCATACAGATCTGCTCACTGCTCCTCGTAGCGCGAATGGTAGCATGCTGCAGGGCTCTCTCCTCAAATGCGAACCGGGGGAATGCAGAGGGCTCCTCTCAAAGGGCACAAAACCAGCCAGGCCGCACGGCGGCCCAGGAGGCCTCACTTCAATCCACCGGCCGGGCCTCTTGTAACGTCCCTCCGGGCGGGGGACCCCCAAGGCTCTCAGTCGCCGCTGCACAGATGGCTCCCTCACCGCAGTTTCCCACCTCAGGAGTCTGACACGTGTGTAGTCCTCTCGGATCACCAGCCAGCTTCTCCTGCAGCACCAGGGTGTCCCCCGAGTCGACCGGGGATATCTCAGTAGGCTCTTTTCAGTCGCCTACGCAGGTTAGCCCAAGCACTCCCTGCCCCAATCGCAGAGCGGCTGGGGGCTGTTGGACTGATCCTCGGCCTCACCGCTGCGAACCTCTGTATCAAGGAGCGCGCATCATGGGCACGCCCAGGCATAGGCAGCAACCCGGCTCGCCAGCAGTTCACTCGCCGCTCGCTTCCAATTCACCGTTTCAGCTCTAGTCTCAGGCAACAGGCACTGCCCACGGCACCTACACACCTCGCCGGGTGGAGGGAGGCCGGATTAAGTCGCTAGGGAAGCAGGATCGTGGAGGAGCAATTACTGGGCTCGTGGAGCTAAACTAGATTGTGGCCATCTTTGGGCCAGGCAAGCGCCGCCCCCGACTATCATTAATCTTTATATTCAGAAAAAGCCATCTTCCAACATCATCTTTGACTTCACTCTATAAATTAATGCATAAAGATTTATGGAGCAGTATTATGAAACCGTTTGTTATTTACAGCAGGGGAACAAAAAACACTCCCAACCCATTGTCTACGTAGGGAAGCTATATCCTGTTCTTTAAGATGTGTTTCTTGTAAAAATTAAATTTTACAATTTAATTTTGATAAGTGAGAGAGCACCCTTTGTTTCTTTACTGGATTGAGAAGGCCCTTAATATTCCAAGACATTACATGTAAACTACTCATTAATAGAATATATAAAAATCATCAAACCACATGCATTAGTAAACCTATAAAATAAACAATTCTTAATATCCAACTTTCTCACGACTACAGCATACACTGCATCAAATCTGTGATTATATTTTCTGCTGTTCCACTATCTAAGCAAAGGTGTCTTGACCAGTAGAAGTGATGGAGATCAACCGGTTGCTTGAGGATGAAATGGTTGATTATCGATTGTAAAGCATTTCTGTAACTATATAACAATGTACTGCAATAAAAGTAGAAATTTATGGAGACAAAACTGCACATAACTACATGAGGAAAAAGAAGCTGTACACACCAATAAAGAAAATGATTTGAAGAAAAGAATAAGACTGAGAATGAAGAAAGAGGGAAAAAAAAGGGGAGTAAAAGAGCTCCCCAATTGTAAATGAAGAGAAAGGATGACGAAAAGCCACAAGACAGTAGTCATAAGAGAAAGAACAAAAAGTGATAATAATGGTGAAAGGGAGGAACAAGGAAGTCAGAGATCACTCTGAGTAAGAACCAGCGAGGAAATAGGAATAAGAAAAAAACGTACAATGGAGGAACATTAAATATGAAAAGAGAGCGAACAGAAAAATTAATGCAACCAATATGACAAGATACAATAAAAAAAGAAGAAAAGGGAACTTACCAAATGTACATGGAACTGTACAGATGGACTTGACATGAACACTTGAACAACATGACACTAGATGACAAAATGTCCTGGTCCATTAGATAAAGGAAGACGATGGACCTGTAGAGAAGAAGAAAACGTCAAAGTATACAAAAACCATTTTAAGATTTACTGAGTTCCATATCCTCTCCTTTATGAAGGAATATGAATTCCTTTAGCCCTGCCAGATCTTCAAAAGTTTTAAAGTAACAAGGATGAATAAGACCATAATGGGCGTTCGTAGATCTAAGTGTTGGCCTGCGATCCAAGAATTCCTTCCGACGAATCGCTGTAGCCCTGGAGACATCCTGACTGAGGAAAATCTTCTGGCAAGACCAAATTATTTGCTTTCATTGTTTAGCTGCTATGAGAACCATCATGAGATCAGAGTACTGAAGAAAAAATGCAATAATCCCTCTGGGTCTGTTGAAATTCGAGGATTGTAAAGGGCCAATCCGGTGTGCCCTCTGGATATTAAGAAATATGAAGTTTCAAAAAGGCAATCATAACAGGCCCTTCAGAACCTTCCAGTATGCCATAAATAGGTAAATTATTGCGTCTATTGCGATTTTCGAAATCTTCAGTTAACGTTTTCAATTGAGTTACCTCTTTAGTAAGAAAATCGACTTTAGCAACCACATCTTGCGCATTACTAACTTGCTGTTCGACCTCCATGAGTCATGACTCAAGGTGAGACCATTTCTCCCCAATTCTCTGCAGTGCCGCACTAGTATCAACCATAAAGGGTCTCATATTTCTAAGTTTATCCATAATATCATCTAATGTCAGAGGCAATGGAGATTTATTTGGAGAGGATCTGTCTTTTTTAACTCTTTTATTTGCATTGCCACATGAATATTTGTGATCATTAGCATTAGGGATAGTATAAGCCTGAGATTTGGACACAAGCGCTGGTTCCATCTGAACAAATGATAGAAATGTAATGGCATGTTGAAATTGCTTCTGAGAGCAAGAGTATCAAAAGCTATTAATAGCTGAAGCTCACAGCAAAAATATGAAGGCCCGTAAGGTTGAAACATAAAACTGCATAAAAAATCATCAGAAAGTACTGAGAGTATCTACTGTTCCATAAAACAGACAGTCAAATGATGGCAGATGTGAATAGAAAACAATTTCCTAGAAACAGAAACACAAAGCATGATTAAACTCTAAGCATCACTGAAAAAAACAGAAATTGCACTGTGTTAGAGTTTAAAAAACATTATAGAGAAAACTTTCCATTGTAGAAATATGGCCCAACACATTTGGCCCCATAGAGGGGAAGTGATATGAATGCGTGCTCACCTCTGACAAAAATCGGGCTGAGAGTACTCAAAATGGCGGCCGTAATAGACTAGACAGCAGGAGCGGCAACAGTGAAACTCCCAGAACCATTTCAAGGTCTATAAACTCATCCCACCGCTCCCGGGAGCTTCCGACGCCTTCTGGCTTGTCAAGAAGAGGCATAGCTGTGGAAATGCGTTCCTTCAGGCAGAAGATTCCTCTGCCCCTCCGGAGGAACCCTATCGAGCCGCCATCTTGTCTCAACGCTGCCGCCCCTGATCATTTGCTTTTATCCTGTAATTCTGCAACATAACAAACCATATGCTTGCTTATGCACTGTGCGCTGTATTCTAAACCACAAAACACTTACTATACAGATGTACTCCAGTGCCTAGGAGTGCAGTTGGTGGCATGTGGTGCTTTACAATGATCATCCATTGAACTGAAACAAGAGCTTCCTACAACCTGTTTTGTTAATAACCAGAGAGCCCGTTATGACGTGTTCCTGTTTTTTCGGAACTATCTAAGGGGTGGGGAGGAGGGTGAGAATGAGTGAGTGAATGGCAACTGAAATGCAGCGGTCATGTGATCTTAAAAGGCAATGAAGACCATGGAGGGGATTGCTGATGTACTGTGCGCTATGTTCTAAACCACTAAATGCTTACTATACAGATGCAATCCAGCACCTAGGAGTGCAGTTGGTGGCATGTGGCGCTTTATAATGATCATCCAGTGAATTGAAACAAGCCCTTCTCGCAGCTTGTTTTATTAGTAACAAGCGAGTCCATTATGATGTGTTCCTGTTTTTTTTAACTATCTCAGGGGTGGGAAGGAGGGTGAGAATGAGTGAGTGAAGGTCAGCTGAAACAAAGCGGTTACGTGACCTTGCAAGGCAATGGAGACCATTGAAGGGTTTGCTGACTCTCTCGCTCTCTCCCCACAAATGCTCTCCTGGTAATTGAAAAACATGCTGTGGCTTGAAAAACAAGATAAGAAGATGATGTACAGGTCTGTTCCCTTATAGTTGGAGAAGCACAGGGCAAGCAGCCCTGGGGCGCGGGAGGAGGGTGATTGAGGGACGGATAAGAACAAATACGGCGTGGGGAGAGCAATTTCAGGACGTTTGGAGAAGCACAGGGCAAGCAGACATGGGACTGTGGGATGGAGAAAGCAACAAGGGGAGGAGGGTGATTGGGGGATGGGACAAGAAATGAGATAAGAACATGATTTACAGACCTGCTTACAGAAACAGTACATCACTCCCAGTGAGGGAAAACACAAACGCTCCTGAGGTGGGCTCTTAAACAAAGAAAAAAAGATATTCCTAAAATGGTCATTAAATGGGAGGAGTGGATGTATAGTAGCAATTGGTCCCTGCTCTCGGGGAGGGTTAAATACAGAAAGAGAAATGGCCTATGCATGCCATGGACAAATGGGGAGAAAGATTAGGAGAACGACGATGGAGTCGGCAAATGGGAAGACTATGGGCAGGCTGAAGACAACAAAGTATATACAACATGTCTCTTTCTAGACAGCACATGCTTTGTCTAGAGACGAGACATAAAAAGGCCCAGAATAATGGGGGAAGCAGTGATAAAAACAATTCCCCAGGCTACTGTTGACAGGATGGTAGCACTTGCAGGGTTCACAAAATTGCCTCCTCTAGTTCTTGAAAACAGTCTTCCAAAACTAAAGACCTGAATGAAATGTACTTAGAGACCAAACTAGAGAGTCTTTAGAAGGCTTAAAAGCCTGTGAGATGCATGCTGCAGGAAATCCTCTCTAGGTAAAGAAATATAGAGTGAAACCTGAAATTCGGAAAGAACAATGGTATACGAGTGATACCAAGGCACAGGGGAATCGCTCTGGTTTGTTCAGGAGTAAAAGTAGCTTATCTAAGAGTAAGCAAAAGCCTACCTACCAAACTGTGACACATCAGGCACAACTTTAGGTAAGTGTCAAAAGAGGGCTGACTTTTGCAACTCAGGCAGTTAGTTCGGATCACTTTGTTACAATCTGCCTCGTCTTTTGCCTTCAATAGCAACTAAGTAATTCACAAAGGTTCTTAGTCATTCCTACCCTTTAATTCTGAATTAGGTTGCCCTACTTTTTGTAGAGAAAGAGCAGGTACCGTCACATTTTACATTTTAGGGTATTTGAGTTTTTACATGTTAGAAAATAATGCCTAACTTAAACGTATTTCAATTAGCATGACTGTGCTGCAGTGAGCTTGTATAGACAGCTATTCACATTTGCAGAATAATAGTGCACATTTATTTTATGGGAGTGAGCCTTTCTCTCTCTCTCTCTCTCTCTCTCTCTCTCTCTCTCTCTCTCTCTCTCTCTCTCTCTCTCTCTCTCTCTCTCTCTCTCTCTCTCTCTCTCTCTCTCTCTCTCTCTCTCTCTCTCTCTCTCTCTCTCTCTCTCTCTCTCTCTCTCTCTCTCTCTCTCTCTCTCTCTCTCTCTCTCTCTCTCTCTCTGTTGTTTTTCCACTTCAGGAAAATCATCTAAAATGTCAACTGTGGTGCCTTTACGGGCATAAATTGAGTGTTTTCTCGAGGAAGCAATTTCCAAGACTGCCTGAGTATGTCATTCATTAGTTGAAGAAACCATTGTTACATTACATGCCAATTTGTTATCTTAATTAGTTATGCATAACCTAACTAATGGAATTCATTACAGAGTAGGTGTCTGTTGGACTTGGCCCTCTCTGAAATGCCATTTCCAAACTTTTTGCCGTCCCCTCTTCTGTTTCCTGTACCTGTTTTTTAAAAATTATTTTAGGACTCTGCACACTTTACCACTACTAACCTGTGCTAAAGTGCTTGTGCTCTCTCCTTTATACTTGGTGAAATTGGCTTACACCGAATTGGCACATTTAATTTACTTTAAAGTCCCTAGTAAAGTGGTACTACATATTGCAAGGGCCTGTAAATTAAATGTTACTAGGGGGCCTGTAGCACTCACTGTCCCACCCACTTAAGTAGCCTTTGAAACATGTCTCAGTTCTGCGGCAGCCGGAATGCACTGTTTTAAACTGGCATTTAACCTGGCAAAGTAAACCTTTTGTCAGGCTTGAACCTTCCTTTTTAATTCATATGTCACCCCTAGGGTAGGCCTACACAGCCCAGAGGGTAGGGTGTAATGTATTCCAAAAGGTGGACATATACTTTTAAGTTTTACATGTCCTGTAGTGAAAAACCTCTAAATTCGTATTTCACTACTGCAAGGCCTACCTCTCTCATACGATAACATTGCGGTACTTTATTATATTTAATATGTGATAACTTCAATTGGGAGCAGGTGAGAATGTTGAGTTTGGTATCTAAAAACTTGCGAATTAGAACCCTCTTCGATGGTAAAGTCAGAGTTTAAATCTCAAATATGAAAATGTCACTTTTGGACAGTTGGGATTTACTTGTCCAAAACATTTGGTGCCTTGCGGCCTGTGTTCTGGGTTACACGACTAGGTGTAGCTGGCAGTTGGTCTTTGTGTATTGTTCCCAGATAGTGAGACAAAGGTAAAGCTGGGTGTGATTAGTAAAGATGGGTGTGATTCCCATAAGGTGGATGGTCAGAGGGTGCCAGCCTTACTCTTTGCGGATGACACCCTGCTACTTTTGAAATCTTCCCAGGGGCTCCACCAGCTGTTAAACAACTTCAACACATTTTGCATTGAGAGGAGTTTGGAATTGAACTCAAAACTGAAATTTATGGTATTCAGCTCGAAAGGGCAAAAGAGCTATAAGAGAAATATAAGAGGAATATGCCAGTGGGCAGTAATTCAATTGACCAGGTGCCCTACTTTGATTACGTTGGTGTGAGGCTAACCCCAAATCTAAACTGGACCAACCAACTTCAGAAATCACATAAATTATTATCACAGCACACAGCTAGTATAGCAAATATCAATAGACCAACAGTTTGTAGGAGTGTTGCCCCAGCCCTGGAGATTTATAACTTAAAGGCTCTAGGTGCGGCTTTATCTGATTCCAAAATGTGGGTATTTGCGAACACTAAAATCTTAACAGCAGCAGAAAATAAGTCTATTATATCTCTTCTGGGACTTCCAGCGAATACACCGATGACTCCAATATGCTTGGATCTGTCACAACGACGTATTTTCTAGAAAGTTGAGTGTAGACTCCTGAACTATTGGCAACAAAAAACTAAAAATAAGCAGTGTAGGCTCTCCAGCATCACACTAGTGTGTCTTTCTATATTTATCTGTAAACACTTTTTTGCTCAACTTTTAATGACCCCACTGCTTAGGAATCAGTTCAGTTCAGTCATATCAAGACGTTCAAAAAACAACTGAAAAAGGAGCGCAAATAATCACAATTAGTATGACTCAATTAGATCAATTAAGATTCAAAGTGTTCAAATCTGTCATCCCAAAAAGTTGCATATAACATCAATTCAATCAAATTCAATCCATCAGGAGTCGTATATTTGATGTTCAGATCCAATTTTATTAATTCCTTTACATAAAAGTTAATCAGCCCATTGGAAATGCATCAGTGTTGGGATATCCATGTGTTAAGTATCTCACTGAAGTGCAAATTTTCTACCAAATCCAGAGTGGCTGTTTTCCTGCATTTGATACTGAGTTACTAATGAGGATGATTCCATTGGGGGTACTATACCACCTGAAATTAAGACTATTCGCACTACAGCGAGATACTTAATACATGGATATACCAACCCTAATTAATTCTGGACGAACCGCGTTGGCTGGGCTGATTATCTTTTGGGTAAAGGAATTAATGAAATTGAATCTAAACACCAAATATATGACTCCTGGTGGATTTAATTAGATGGAATTGATGTTATATGCCACTTTTTTGGATGACAGAACTGCACACTTTGAACTTTCATTGCTCAAATTGAGTCACACTAATTGTGATTATTTACTCTCCTTTTTCAGTTGTTGTGTAAATGTCCTGATCTATTGGTATCGATTGTGGACTACAGTAGGTTTAAGCCCATATTGGGTGGGCTTAAAAGATCTTATGTCTGTCATAATTGATGAGATTAGAACACAAGAGGATTGGCTCCGGAATTGTGAGACCTAATTGTTTGAAATTGTATTACTCCTCTAGCGAATGATGCACTATTACACCCCGTATTGATGATGTATATGGAAATGTATCGAGCAACTGGTTAATAAAAATAATTTTTTTTTTAAAAAAGATTTTATGTCTGCTGCACTTGTCCATAAAATCCTGTGGTTGAATTCTGTTACATTGCTATTGGGAAAGTTGGGTATGGAGAAGTTCTTGGCTTCTTCTGAAGATATGTCCTTAATCTCCAAATTGGGGCTAAAAGAAACATAGTGGGAATACATAACCTTACAAACAATAACAGTTTGTAGAGATTCCTTGACATCAGAATTTTTGGATGTAAAACCGTTGCCATGGTATCAGTCTACAATAGATTAAATCACTCCCCCTTTGCCACGCAAACTGTTTATACTGTTTAGGTATAGGACTCTCCAGGCAAAACAATTCTGTAGTAACTGGTTGAGAGCTGTACCGGGGTGGTGATTTTTGCACTGCTTGTGCAGAAACCTCAGAATCAATAATCCATATCCTATTTTTTTGCTCAGCCTACTGGTGTCAACAAAGTTGGTAGCCCCTCTACGTAGGAAGCTGGGCATTGGTCGGTACAAGAAGGCCTTTAGAATCCTCAACACAGACACAAGTAGAATGGAGGTTTACTCTATTGCCAGATTCTTTATGTCAGCTTTGATCTGGTGCTGTAAGACATCCAAGCTAGTAAATAGCTGGTGTAATCTGGTATTGCATGAAGGAGGTGTGTGATCGGACATCTCACACTCTTTTATGCTCCTGGAAATAGCAAAACCTCTGCTGGATCTTTTCTCTTTTTTTTCATTAAGGTTGCACTGTGTATGTATATTTGTTGTTATAAAAAAGTCTCCTGTTGATCCTAGCAGATTTTTCTCTTTATGGTTAAATTTGCTTCCCTCTATGACTCTCCATAGTGTATGGTACACATTGACCTCGCTGTGAATATCGACATCTGGGATCCTAAGTGGGACATATGTCATAGCACTTTATTGCTCTTTGTATATTTATCTTCCATGATAATGAATTTCTCATGCACTTGCACTTTTATGGTTTTAAGTAGAACCCACCCTCTTTGAAGTTGCACTTATAAACTATGATATTATATTTTTAATATGTATATCATAATTTAATTAAAACAATCCTGTAGGGGAAGATTAGTAGTGTTTTCTGATTCATCAATAACTATTTAGCTTAGCAATTGATTAGCGATTAGATTGCATAAACTATTGGACTTCAGAATTGTTTAATCTTGGAGCCCCTTTCCAAGCAACTTTACTGATGTATTATTCGAGTGCAATATGTGGAAAACTATGTATTACTGGCCTTTTGATCCTTGGTTTTAATAATTTCTATAATATTGTGATGATTTTATATTTTGTCTGTACTTTTATGATTCTGGAGAACAAAATAAAGTTATTACGATGATGATGACGATGATGATGAGACATAGGGGGAATAGGTGTTGGCAGATGGGCCAGCTCTGACTTGTTGGGGGGGCTGAGCTGCCACCTACCAAACTTGCACATCACAAAGCCTCTGCCTCAGCACACTCACAAAGGTTTCACACTAGTCTTTTGTGCCCCCAGACAAGCTGTGGCCAGGGCAGGGAGGCGGGAAATTCCAAGCCCGTCTGGGGGTGGAAACCTCTAGAAACTTCTCCTATTTCAAAGAAGGCACGAGGTATAAAAATAGGACCCTCAGACCCACCCTTCAGTTTACTTTCTGGACCTGTGGAAGGAATCTTAGAGAACTGCTTGCTGCTGTGGCCTGCTGTGTACTTCAGGAGAGTGTGTTGCTGCACCTGGAAGGACTGCTTTTGAGCTTGGAGCCTGCCATGAACCCTCAGAGGCCTGCTCTGCTGCTTGAGCCCTGTTCCATTTCTTAAACCCAGGACTACCAGAGTGACTCCAAGGGCTAGCTGGCTGGCCTCCTTAGCTGTGCCTCAGGGACAGAAAAGACTTCAAACATCTTGAACCCACACCTGGACAGACTGGATGAGTCCTAACCCTCCAAGTGGTGCCCCTCCAGTTCTGGACCCTTGGTGGTGGTGTTAAAGGTGCCCAGAAAGCCAAAATCCAACACATGGGACTTAGACATTTTTTGGCTAAAAACTGCTCTGAGACCCGAGATTAGACCAGTACCAACCTACTTGTCGATCTGCCCAAGGTGCACAGCCGGTCGGCCTAACTACGCAGCAGCTCCTGATACTTTCTTCTCTGCAGCAGCAAATCCTGTTCAGTAGTCCTTCGCCAAAGGGGTATCTGGCCTCTTGGAACTCTCGTCAGCTGCAGCCTCCAGCTTCGTCCCGCTGGAGATTTTCAACTTCCAAAAAAGAGATAGTACATCCGAACGTCACTGCAACTTCATCCAGCGGCTCCACAATGACGATGCCTCCTCCTCAGACACCGCCTGCAGCCTTGCCCCGCTGACTTCTAGGTGACTTTTTTTTCAAATTTCTTCTAAGGCAGATGGTAAGCACCAACTGGGCCAAATCCACTTTTTGTATCCCACACACGCTCCACCATGGTAGGCCATATTATTTTACTTTGACCCGGTCATGCACAACAAGATGTCTGTGGCTGGTGTTTAAACATTTTTTCAATTTAACTTTAAAAATTCATAACTCTGGTCATACTGATTGGATGTTTGTCATTTTGGTGTCAAATATATATATTTTTTTAATTTACTTTATTTTGCTAAATTGGTGTGGGATTTTTCTTGTGTTGTGTTTTCACTTTATTGCTGTTTGAGCGCTGCATAAATACTTTACACATTGTCTCTAAGTTAAGCCAGTCTGCTTTTGTGCTAAGCTACAAGAGGGTTAAGCACAGGTTAATATAGGGTTTACTTGTGTTTCACCCTGACAAGAATTGTGATTACTGCTTTAGTAGGGTTTCAACCCCCTCATCCAGTAACCCACAGTGTCTCCATATATATCCTGTTTACCAGAATATTGATTGGTCTATATATTTGCACTATTGCAAGTCCAATCCTGTAATATGGTACCTTGAAATGCATTTGGTTTCTCTACTCTAAAATATTATACAAGCTTTATTATTTTGGAGATGACCAAGAATCGTTTTGCTTTTCTAATGGAGCAGACTCTATGTTAGTCCCTCCTATTGAGTTAAATTATGTATGCCCTTTTAATGTGCCACTCTGTCTGTTTGATTTGGATATTCTTTAGATTTCTAACTGAGCAGACACAAAGTCAGTCTGTTTACTGATTTGTATCTAATTGTTTTGTTTATTTCTTTGAAAGAAGACTCTATGTCAGTCTGTTTACTGATTTGTCCTTAGTCTTTCCTGGAGTTTTCATCAGAGACAGACTTTATGATAGTCTTCTTGCAGAATTATGCTTTGATCATTTTGTTTATTCAAATTACTTTTTGCTTTCTGTAATGATCATATTTGTGAATAAACCCATAAGGTTTTAACATGGAATCATGTCTCGCTCAGGATTGCTTATTAGCCTTGGACTAAGTCTTATGAAGGCTCACTAAGTTTTACAAAGACTCAGGCAGTCCTGCTGTTGTGCATCTATACTCTAATTAGTTATTTAGAGCATTGACAGTAGCACAATACATTCTTTTCACTAAAATGCAAATAGTTTCACATTCTTCCTTGGCCGTCCAAGTATATTAAGGTACAAATGAGCATACGCAGAATCTTGCAAATGTTAAATAAAACCACTGTGTATGACTCAAGTATGGACACAAAAACCGGCATGTGTATCCCCAATGAAACACATTCACTAGGATGATGCCACAAGAATGTGGTAAGTGCTTTGTAAAATCCTAAAAATCTTCGATTAAACAGCAATGTAGGCAGAACATTGTTAACCACACCAGAAAAAAGTACACAACAAATGTGACATGCATGTATGTGTGTCAACAAAATATTTCTTTCTGACACACACCCAAATAAGTATCAGGCAGCAGCAACACTTCTAGAGCTTTGCTGATTAGGTAAGTGACACACTAAGATTCATATACAAATGTTTACAATATTGCGTTTTGATGACATCCTATTTACATATTTCTCTCTCTCTCTCTCTCTCTCTCTCTCTCTCTCTATATATATATATATATATATGTATATATATATATATATATATATACATATATTACACAGTGAGAGATAGTGACCCTGTAGTTATGATGAAGTCAGAGTTACCATTGAAAAGGCATTTTTTGTTTTCTTAATAACTTTAGTGCCATTTGACAAATCTGCACAAAATTTTATCAATGAAAATTTCAACTGATTTGGGCTCAGCATAGCAAGTTTCATCTAGTACCATTAACTTGAAAAGGTAAAATTAGGGGGAAGGAAGGGGGTGACATTTCCCATTTTAACTCAACTAGCAGTCTGTGCTCTCCCATACAGAAAAAGAGTGGAACACAATTAAACCAAACAGTCCATGAAAGTATTTTTATTTCTCAAGGAATTGCTTTTTCTTGGTTTGGTGTAAATCTGTTCAGTAGCTTTTAAGAAATTAGCATTTGAAAAACAACTTTTGTGATGGGTATGAAAGGGTTAAAATATTAGAAATAATTCAAAAATATAAAAATTCTAGGGACTGAGGGAGCCTTTTCTCTCCATCATCCATTTTTGTCCGATTCGCTGACCTAAAGCTCTCTGATTGGCTAACTGCAACTTGGAGAAAAATGTTGCAGCGGCCATTACTGATCTCAGGGATTTGGACCCTGCACCCTGAAAAAGAAATATGAAGGAGCCATAAAGGGCATATTCCCTGTCTCTCTACATCAGGTGGTGGGGGCCTAAAATGACCCCGTGTTAAAAAATTTGATAAAATATAATTTTCAAGGTAGGTTATGCAGACCCCGGAACTGGGTTTGTGACCTGCAGGGAGCCCCTGAGGTCCATCAACCCTGGTCAAAGGTCTGTGTACCTGAGGCAAGGGGTCTTGGACCCTTCTTTGACCACCAGCTGAATAGGCAAACTCAGAACTGGGTCTGCAATACCTTGTGGGAGTTCAGACAAGGGTCCACAAGTCTGCAAGAGTTTGTGGACCCCTGAAAATTATTTTTAAAAAGGTACGGCCCTGTGAAAGGGTTGGCCTCCCATTGTGGGTCAGGACCATAAGAAATTTACTTTAAAAAATACAGTTAAAGTACAGTTATGATTGCAAATTAAAACTAAAAAAACCACTGAAATTCCGAAGTTATGGCTATACAAAACATAACTTGTAGACCAGAATTACTGCCTATGACCGAAGAACATTTTTATTAATATTGAAAAACACAATGTAATTAAATTACAATACATACTTACAGCCATAAAATAAAACTTAGTTCATGGTCATTTCTTTCATAGTCCTAACGGTAATATAACATCATTATAACATCCTTCTGACCACACACCCTACACAGTGTGCCATGCTATCTATGTAGGCCAGCGCTTCAGCGCCCCACATAAGTGTAGTAAACACTATAAATGCTGCAATACAACCTTATCTGTAACATAATTTCTAACATTTGTAATTGCAACTGTTAGATCCAGGGTGAGGTCTCTGTAGTTGTTATGGCCTCTATCAGCCCGGGACAGTCATCAGGAGTTGGATCCAAACTCTAACATCTGTAATAAGTTACTCTTTTCATTGTTTCGAGAAGGATAGAAGGGAAATAAAAGTAAAAAATCAGTTACACTTTTCGTGAACATTGCAAGTACTGGCCAAATAACCAAACATAGCTTGTATTTGTGCCATCTGGCTGCAACCGGTATAGAGCGAGTAAGACACAAGTGCTGGTGTCACTTGTTAACTGGGACACTGGTGTTTTGTGGATTTACATCATTTTCCACATACTTTTCATAATCTACAGATTTCACAAAAATTATTCAAAGCTCAAACGGACAAAAATATTACTGACATAATGTGCTGCATAATTTGCATTCATGTTGCATAATTTATAAGTGTTTCAGCATATTTTAGCCAATTTTGCTACATAGTTTGATTCTCCATACTGCATAAATCTAGTAGCCCTGACAATGGTAAAGCTGTGGAGCATGTTTGAGGTCTTGCATTATGAAGATGAATCTTTCCCAGTGAAATAGATTGTTTATACCACTAGCTTTGGAATAAAAGTATCTATCTATCTATCTATCTATCTATCTATCTATCTATCTATCTATCTGAGCCCGCAAAGTGTACAGGTACTGCCTCACTGAAACTGTCACAGTGAATCAATACTCAACTTAATTCCAGAACACAAAGGTAGAGCCAACAGCACTAGGACATATATAATAAGCAACATGTTAGACATCTAGGCACTTTATAATTGAAAACATACCTGTCAATAAAGTACATTAAAAGTGTGAATTTGGAAAAAATATACAGAAACTTTAAGACACTGTTAATGTGAATAGGCTAATGAAAGCAATACGTCATCATCAGTGATGTTTAGTACCTACTCCTATGAGTTTTATATTGTTCTTGTTGGATCAGACTTCAACCCTTCAGTTTATGATTGTGAGTTCTGTTTTGCACCATTTACTGCATGCTTTATAGCCTTGCTTAGTGTTTTTTTGATGAAAAGGAAAACTATGTCAAGTGCCTTGGTTATGTTGTGATGGCAATGTTCTTGAGTGAAATCCATTCTGCAGTACCCATTGGCACTGCCTAAATTGTGGTACAGTTCTACAAATTCTACCCCTAGCTTTTCCTTCATACCTTTAATGTAACTCATGCTTTTTAATCTCTACCTCATCTGTACCATAGTAGCTGTACCCCTTCCCATGTCATAATACCTGTGTTGTTTTATGAGAAAGATGATTTACTCATTTTGGAAATTCACCAAAATTGAGTTTCACCAGCTTGAGGTTGTCAGGCTGGGGTTGTCCATTTTGTTGCTTTCCAAAATAGGTGGAGCCTTTGGTTACACCTGATTAAAATGTGTGCACTCCCTCAGATTTAATCTGATAATGACGTATCATATTCTTGTTATGTTGTTTAAGAACACATGAATTTGACTCCACAAGCAAACTAGAAACCCCCGCCCAAGAAATTTACAAACAGCTGACCCAAATGTGTTAGGGCACTTTACAAAGAGAGGCCACACAAAGCTAACAGTATTATGAAAGAATTCCAAAGCTGTATCGCACTACTAAAGAATGATTTAGATATAGTTTGTTCTCTCCAGGGGTGTATCCAGGCGCCTGCAGCCTCTGTGGTGCATCCCGGCCACTAACCCTTTAGGGGACCTCGTTTCAGCCCAAAGCCAATGATTATCTGTGAGATATGGTAGACTCAAAGGCCCTTCATAACATTCTGCATGGGGACCCTGCTCAAGTAGAAATGAATTAGGGCTGTGCAGGAGATGTTGCCTAGCACAGAGTTTCAGCTTTTCTGCCACATAGCTGTGGGTGGCTGGGTGCAAGGCTTTGTGAGTGATACAAGTTAACCTGAACTGAGTTCTTACTTCAATGGGAAGCTACTGGAGCAATAAAAGCACAGGAGTTATGTAACTTCTGGCATCCAGAGACAAATCCGGCTGCTGCATTTAGCTGCTCTGAAGTATACAAAAAAGTGGTGGATGGAATGCTTGAATTCATATCAGCCACTGGTAATTGCTCAAGGTCGCATCCTAGTCCATTGTTATTTTGCACACAATGCCACCTCATTTTAGACTCAACCACACTCAAATCAGTTTTGACCCTGCTCCAATGGGAATAGTGCGGCCTGAACTGCCAGCCCAGGTCCTCGCCAAACCGGAACACAGGCAAGCTTGGACCGACTTTGCCCTAGTTAGGGTTCATCAGTCAAGTATAGCTTGGTTCCAATGACAGTGTGCACCCGACCCACTTTTGGCCATACACATCCCTCTTAGGGTGACATATTAAAGTATACAAAAATGGATGGATAGAACACTTGAATTAATCTCAGCCACTGATAATTACTTGGGCAGCATCCCAGTCCATCGTTATTTTGCACACCATGCCAACTCATTTTGGAACTTAATTTCTCTAAAACCAACTGAACAGATTTACACCAAGTCACAAAAAAGCACGCTTTCTGGGCCAAGATCTAGCTTTCTGTCAAACTTGGTATAATTCCGTTCAGCGGTTTTTGTGTTTTGGGACCCCCTGCCCCCTCTTTCTCAGCCCCCGATTGAAAGATCACTCCAAAAAATCTCCAGGAAGTAGCTGAGGTGGATGAGACTTTTTTTTGCAACGTTTTGTGGAGATTTGTCAAACGGTGCTAGAGTTATAAGTAAACCAAAAAATCTATTTCCTATGACATCTTAATCCTAACTATAACGACAGAGTGGTCATTGAAAGGTGTGAAGGAGCAAAGAGGCATTTTAAATACCAGACCATTGCTGATTCTTTCAGAATGGTTCGACATAATGCTAACATACACCAGAGAACAACTTGCATTCAAAACAGACTCCAGGCTCAGCATTATTTACAAAAGAAGTGCACGCACATTCTCCAAAACAAATAGTTAATTTAAATTTGCAAATTTGGGACTGGAACATAGCCCTGCCAATGGGGTGGTAAAAGTAGAAACATTAAACCGCAGTGTTGTCTCAGTGGTCCCTCGCTGCTGGTTGATGCAAATGCCTGAGGTAATAACATTGTTCCCACTGACATAAATAATCTGTTAGTGCTCCCTGTGTCAGAAGCCGAGTAAACAGTCTGATTGGGTTGTCAATAAAGAAAATATATTTGACTTCTGCAACATACCAAATGAGAAATGCAGGAAGAAAAACGGCATAGCCCATTTGAGTGATGTTGTCTGACTCTGAGCTTCTCTACATTTATAAATATTTTGGTAAATAACCTGTGGATTTCCAATGCTGAACAACGGAGGGATCAAAGATTCTTTCACCTTTGGATATCTCATTCACTTTAAAAGTTAATCCCGCTTTGCTTGAAAAGCTTGGAAATGTTTAAAACGTGGAACTGACTAGATTGGTTTGATAGGCTCACACAAGTGACGCAATGGCCCAAAATTAATTGAGTTAGGAGATCATGTTTGATGAGCACAACATAACAATTGGTAGGAGAATCGTTTCCTCCAGCAGCGGAATCATCTTGGTATGTTATTTTATGATATGTGAAATGTTTTTCATTGAGCGTTCATTGACTTTCAAAGGATTCTCAACACACACGTCATTCACATGTCCTGGTAGGATTATCAACACATACATGTCATTCACGTGTCCTGGTACATTTTTCGTAATTTTTTTTGGGTGCAAGTCAAAATAAATATTGAATGTCAGGGAACCGAATTTATGAGTTAAATCAAAAAGTTAGATTTTAGCAAATCGATTGTAACACTGGATGCATAATCATTTGGACTTTGCATTTGGGTTGGATTCACTCCTGCTTGAAGACCTAGCTACCTTGAGCTCACAGAATATAGGTATATATGGGGACGTTTGGCATACATCCACAAATGAGAGCGAAGGCCATTTCTACGTCAGTGCATGTTGACAACGTATTCTACACTGCAAGTATCATAATATAGTTGTTTTTTTATTGTATTGTAGTTCGAATTTAAATTTTTATTTGTATTGTAATTTTCTGAAGAACAATTTTATGCAACCAATGAATCAAAGTTGAAAATAAAAGGGATATGTATAGCAAACAATTCAGTACTCACATGACCTGAGCTAGTGTTTGACATTTCAAGAAGCACAAAAACATTACTAAAGGGCATTCCGGAAAATGTGGTCTATCATCAGTTTCTTTACAATATGCTTTCTTCTTAAACTTTTATGTTTTAACTTTTTAACTGGCACATATTGTCCAGCCTGGTATATTTTGTAACTTTTAATTCTTTTACCTATAGCTGCATTGACAGAATGGGGCTCATTCATTTTTGAAGATTTCAAACTTTTGCACTTTCACAACCACTTCAAGCTTAACACATCTCACATTCAGTTAAGTGTTGTTAATCTTCTGTACCATGTAGATCGCTGTGAGAATATCTCTATTTTTGCGTGATCCCTCCCATTTTTTCCGGACTAGTATGGGTGGCTTTTGAACTCTGCATATGGTGATACTGCTGTCCAGTCCCTTGTATATGTGCTCTCACTCTCAAAACATGGTAAAAGTTTATAACTCTTAATTTGCATATCTAATATTCCAGTAAAGCCATGGTATATGGTGCAGGAAAATACAGCATTGTCAGGAAAAGTTAAATTTCACCTGTGACTGCATCACCTATTGTGCCATCTACTAGGCTGATAAGGAAAAATAAGGCTTCAGGCCTGCGCGTGTAGCCTGACTACTGCAGTCTTTAAACCTGCAGGCAAATCTATCAAAATAACCCTTTTCGAAGGAAGGAGTCCAATTTTTAAGTATTAAATGTCACCACTATGTAGGGCCTGGAGTTCACACAGTATGGCTCCTAATATTTAAAAGTGGTAATTTAAGAATTGCATGTTGGCATGTTCCTACAGTAATTCACACCCAAAAGCTATTTTCATTGTACAGGGTTGTAACCCTCCCATGATAAAAACTAAAACTCAGAATAAAATACGATTTCTGCTAACTCTGGTTCAGGACAAGCTAAAGAAATAATTCAACTTCTATTTTCAATATTTATTAAAAATTCATTTCACTGATGAAATTTTATTTTTTATAAATATTTAGCAAAAGTAACTCTTGAAAATTTTAAGTTTGCCTGAACCTCCAGTAGGCTAATTAGCATAAGCCTGCCAGCAACTGGCCGCAGTCAGTGCTTCCCATTAATGAGGAGTGCAAACATCTCTCAGCGAAGAAACAATGACTTAGGCCTTTTGGCAGGAAGACCTGAGTGTGAGGTATGTGACTCCTTTCAGCTCAGGAAGGGCAGCTGGGCAGGGTCGGGAAAATTAACATGAAAGGGACCAGCATGAGGCCTGCCAATTCATAGTAAAGTGTAAAGGGAGGCCTGGGGAAGGGAAGCCTTTGTTTCTTTGGCCAGCTGGAGCTAGCTTGGCACCAACCCAGTGGGAGTGAGAACTGGCCCAAGTACCAATTTGATGTGGTTCAAGAGGAGGGGACTGATCGTTTACCTAGAATCATCCCTGGCTGGGACACCAGCCACCTAGAACTGCTGAAGGGTCCTACCATGTTGGGTGGCTAGTGAATCCTACAAAAGCAGCACCTCACCCTAACTCACCAGAATACATCTGGGCCTGTGGAAAAACAGAAGAGAAGTAGATCTGGTGCCTGTGACTTGCATGGAGACCTTAAAGGCTGGACCTGCTCCCACTTTACCCAGGACTGATCAGTGGGCTCCAAAGTTCAGTTGGCTGCAAGTTACTGCAAGGGCGCACTGTTCTTGTTTGCGCCCCATGCACCTCTAATTATGTGCACCTGGCTCAAACAGGGACAGTGCACCCTATTATTGATAATGTGCTGTCCCCAGAGCAGCCACAAACTATATCTGCCAGCAGAACGCACATTATTGAAAGATGGACTAGCTAATTGAAGCATCCAGTCCACCTTCCACAGTGCAGGCACCTCCCTGCCTACACTTTTAAGTAAGCCGAGACAGAGATCCCCTGCAGGTAGGTGTAGTGAGTGACTTCCAGAAGGGCACACTCTCAGAGGGTATCCAGGCTGTGTGCCACCTTGTTGTGGCACACAGTAAGTTCACCTCCTGACAACCTTTTTACCTCTTCGTCCACATCCACAATATGGGGCAGGCGCAGAGACAAACTGTTTCCCTCAGTTACATGGGGCCATGAGGGAATGTCCCTTTTGGATAGTGCTGGCATTGTATGCTCGCAGTGGAGCAAAAAGCGAGCTCACATGGCTGTTGCACCAAATTGCACTTTACATAATATGACCCCAGTTGATCATTAGCAACTGGACGTGGACTGGAGTCTGCTGGTGCCTTTGCTGGAGTGAGTCCTAGCCTCTAGGTGCTGTCCATGAGATCCCGGGTGCCTTAGAAGAGACCAAGAGGAACTGCTCCAGAAAGTCTTAAAAGGTTTTGGACTTTCAAGAACTCTGGAGCTTCAGTGGGATCTTGTGGAAAAGATGTCCATTAATGCCAATGTTAAACATGTTTCGTAGCACCCCTAATGTGGCAAATGAAGGAATAAAGGAATTTAGTTGACCTACCCCTTCCAAGGAGATTAGGAGCTCGCAAAAGATTTTTAAGATCATAGGCCAGAAGAGCTAACCTTTTTTTGCAGTTGTAGACACTCTGAATGGGAGTTTGCGACCACAAACAAACAATATTTTCAATATTTTCTGTATCAATCCCATTGTGGAGTCTGCAAAGATTCACCAACTCCTAAAAAGGGATTGTGATTCGGTAACGATTCGGTATTTGGAAGGGGCATGTTTTTGTCATCTCTTCCAATTGCCAAATATGTTTGTATGTAATATTGGTTTGTGGCAGTCGCAACCCATTGAAAAGTTACCAACCACAAAGTTGGGGTGGTAATGCATTCATAAAATGAAAGGGGATTACTAACAATCGTTTTCCATTTATGAATTTTGAAAAAAAGTTTCTGCGGAAGTGGGAAAGAGTCCATGGAACCATTACCTACTTTTAACAAAAAGAAAACTTTTGTTTTAAAGCCACTGAGTTTCCTTTAAGTAAATCAGGCTTCTTTAAAAAAAAGTTTCTTTATTTAATTGCAGTCACAGATGTGATGGTCTGCTAAACCTTACACCTCACTACCAGTTTGACTCTATCCAATCGGAGTTAGTCATAATTTGCAACCTACCTAATGAATATTAATAATGTAAGTGGGATTGTGACCCACTCTGATTTGGAATTATACAAACCAATTTATTTATACATAGGTCGATTTGCAAAATTCAATACTGGTCACCACAACTACGGTAAGTTTTATTTTTATATAGTCTTCATTGATTTTCACAAAAACAAATAAAGCAGTAGAAATCCACCACAGATGTGCAGTCTCCCAATAATGGAAGGAATGTCTACAATTAACAAAAGCAATAAGGAACATTCCCCAACCCCTTACCCTGCCTCCCACTTCACTCTCAATCATTATTTCTGAAATTACAGACATTTCCCGGTGTCTTGACTTGTCCATGGAACATCAGGCCTAAGCTTCGTATCCACAACCCAGGGAGCACCCCATCCCTGAGACCCCATGGAGCCCCTAGGCTGTCGCAGGTCCCCTTCCCTACCAACTGGGTCAGACCCTAACTCCCTCAGTCTGTGAGTCCGGGATACCACATATCAGCGTGCAATAAGGCTATCACTGCATACTCTCATCCAACAAAGTGTCCAGTTCCCTATCAGTCTCTTGTGCATTCCGCAGATCTGCCAACATTGCCGCCCATGCGGCCAAATCATTCTCCACTTTTTCATCTCTCCTGATATGTTTGAGGCGTACTTTCTCTGCTACAGCCCACTCTGACACATCCCTACGCCAGTCTGCATACGAGGGGCAGCATCCAACCCCGCGATGCGGCGTTTAGCCAGTAGGAGATCTAATAAAAGGATTTTCCTAATTCGTTTTTTCCCTCTGGGAACGGCACCAGGCCCAGCAGCACCACCTGTAGGGTAGGCTGCAAATTCCACCCGTTGCCACCTTAAGGCTGACCACCATCACTGTCCAATACGGTATTATAACCGGACAGTCCCATACCAAATGAAGAAAGTCCTCTGCAGGGTATCCACACCTAATGCACCTATCTGATCTGTGTTCATAAATGTAGTGCAGTATTTTTGATGAAAGGTAAGTTTGATGGATAAAATTGTATTGGATTAACTTAAACCTGGCATTCAAGCTAACCTATTGTACCCCTACGGGAATTTTTTCTATTGCGTTAGGGGTTCCCCCACAACTCTCCTCCACTTTACAGAGGCCTTTGGTATCAGCGTAGGAATATCCACATGAAGTGCTTGGTACATATGGTGAATCAACTTACGTCCACCTGCAAGGGATAGAAGTGACATCAATGCATGTGAGAGCTCCGGTTCATCTGGAAAACAAGGCCATATTTCTCCGGCTGTTGCGGACAGATTCATATACTGTAAGTATTGCCCCTTGTCTAAGGCGAAGGAGTTAAAGGCATCCTCTCGGGTTATAAAGTAGCCCACTAGGTATAGATCCCCAAGCACATCACAGCTGCCCTCCCTCCATTTTTGTAACAACATCACCTCTGCAATCTGTCCAAATGGTTTTAGGTCTCATATCGGCATGTCTCAGGCATATGGTGCACATCGTAATACCCTCTTGACCATAATTTCCAAACTTCAACACACCTGCCCTACTATGTACTGTGTACCTGATGCCACCCGCCTCCACCCCATAAGCAGAGTGGGTAGGGTCTTGTTCCCCTGGGAACACCGCAGCAACTGCTTCTCCCAATTATCGCTGGGGTCCAGCCAATCTATGGCCTTTGGCAGATGTGCCGCCATATAGTAAAGTTCCATATGGGGAATCTCAGTATCTCCCCTTTCCCAAATTTGTCTGAGCATAGGTAAACTAACTCTTTACCGCTTGTTAGACCATAGAAGATCCAGGAGCAGATGGTCCAATTCCAGGAAATAGTGCCAAGGGATGTCATAGAGCATGTTTTGTAATACATACAGGCAATGAGGGAGCACTACCATTTTTACAATTGCTGCACTGCCCATAAGGGACAAAGGAAGAAACTTTCAAAACTGAATCGATGCCCAGAGCCCCCCAGCACCTGTGCACAATTAAGATCTAGGAACATGCGTTCTGAGTGGGCTAATCGGATTCCGAGATACCGGACCCCCTCTGTCACCCATGGGATGCCCACCAGAGGATGGGCCTGGAGTGTCATCCCCATCGCTCGCCCCAAAGGGAAAAGCTGGGATTGTGCAGTAATAATTTTCAGCCCGAAGTGTCTCCAAACCAGTTCAGGATATGTAGTAATATAGGGACTATGTATGCTGGGGTCCGGAGATATGCCAGGACATTGTCCGCGTATAGGGACATTACATTGGTGACCCTCCCACCCTAATGCCCCATGTGTTCAGTGCTGTTTGCATCTGCTCCACCAAGGGCTCCATAGCCAAGGCAAACAGGAGTGGTGACAGAGAGCAACCCTGACACATACCCCTAGACAATGAGAATTTACCAGAAACCTGTCTGCCTGTACGTACCCTAGCTCCTGGGTCCGTGTATAACATCTTGTCCCAGGCAATATAACAGGGACCCATGCCCACTTTCCTCAAAACGTCCCAGTTATATTCCCAGTTTACAGATTCAAAAGCCTGCTCAATGTCCAAAAGAGCAAGGGCCCAGTCTTCAATACCCTGTTGTGTAGCGTGATATACATGTGGCAAACGACGAAGATTATACATGGTGCTCCTCCGTTGAATAAAGCCACGCTGATCGGAATGTATCAGTGCAGGCAGATATGACAGCAAAGGAGACTCCAGTCTGCTGCTGAGTATCTTTACATCCACATTCAGAAGTGAAATCGGTCTATAAGAGGAGACATACAACGGATTTTTGGGAGCAGAATTACCAGAGCCTCATTATTGGAGTCAGGTAGAAAGCTGCGCTGAAGGTCTTCCTGGTATACCTCCAACAATTTCTCCACTACTTGGGCCCGTATGTTTGGTAGAATTCACCAGGGAGACCATCACTGTCTGTTTTATTTTTTGCGGTTTTCAAATTTTTCATAGCAGTCAAAACCTCTTCTAGAGGGATCACTGACATAATATCGACGACCAAAATATAGTCTGGACAGAATATCGTCGCCAAAATATCGATGGACAAAATATCGTCTCCCTATCTACAAACAGGTAAGTACAAAAATATCGAAGACAAAATATCGTTGTTTTAAATATAGTTTGTAAAAAATATCGAATTTTTTAAATATGTTAAAAGTAATATTGACTTAATTAAATAATCAATATAATTAATTAAAACATACTTAAAATTAATTTAAAAATGATAAAATTAATATAAAATATATATATAATCTGTTATTTTTTTTTTACATCAATGTTGGATAGCGGGAGGGTAAAATTTACTATTCCCACTTCAGCGAGTGGAACAGTAGGGAAAGCGTTGGATAGCGGGAGGGTAAAATATACTATTCCCACTCCAGCGAGTGGAACAGTAGGGAAAGCGTTGGATAGCGGGAGGGTAAAATGTACTATTCCCACTCCAGCGAGTGGAACAGTAGGGAAAGCGTTGGATAGCGGGAGAGTAAAATTTACTATTCCCACTCCAGCGAGTGGAACAGTAGGGAAAGCGTTGGATAGCGGGAGGGTAAAATTTACTATTCCCACTCCAGCGACTGGAACAGTAGGGAAAGCGTTGGATAGCGGGAGGGTAAAATTTACTATTCCCACTCCAGAGAGTGGAACAGTAAGGAAAGCGTTGGATAGCGGATAGGAATAATTTAATATTCCCACTCCAGCAATTTAATCAACATTAATTAACAATTAATTCATTTTTGTAAATTAATTTTACCTCCCACCATTTTCCCCTGTAAACGTCACCTCCAAATTACTAAATTATTAATTATTTAACATAATTAATTAACAATTAATTAATTAACTAATAGCAATTAACAATCAAATTAATAATTATCAAATCTAAGGGGCACATTACGATACCCGGCGTAAATAATTCCGCCAGGCATGGAAGCGGCAAAAATCCGCCCGCACACACCGCCTGAACACCGACCACGCCATTACGATTACACAAACCGAATACCGCCATCGGCGGAAAAAGCACACAAAATACCGCCCGCCAACGTCCGAGTCGGAGACAAACCGCCCGCCACGGACGGAAACACGCACGACAACACAAAACCGCCCGCCCTCACGGCCGACACACCGCACGTGAAATTACGATCGCACCGACATGAGCGCGGAAAAACCACAAATATACCGCCCGCCAGCGCAAACAACGCCGATGAGAATCGACACGGCAGAAGCCATGGCGCCCACGTACCTGCACAGAAACCATCCGCACACAAAACCAATAGCACACAACATGGCCAACAAGTCCACACAGCAAGGCACGCACAAATACACAAGCACAGTACATATCCCGAAAACACCCCCCGGACAAACAAAAAATACAAAGGCCAGAACCCCAGACACAACACACCTGAAAACAACAGACCATGAGGACACACCCACATAGGTGAGTACAAAAGCAGCACTCCCACAGACCACAACCCCTTGCTACATTGCAAACCAGAGAGGAGAGGAGAGGACACAGTGACACAGCAAGGACAGCAGCACACCACAGAAACGCACACATCACAACCACCACCACCACCAAACACCACCACCACCACCACCACCACCACCACCAAACACCGGCACCACAAACCCCCTGCACATTACACAACACACACCGCACCAGCACCACAAACACCATGGCACCACAAAGGATGCCCAAGTTCACGCCCATGGAGCTGACGGTCATGGTCGACGAGATCATCAAGGTGTACCCACAAATCTATGGGAACATGGTCCAGCACACACCACTAGCCACCAGAAACAGAATGTGGAACCGGATCGTAGACCAGGTCAATGCAGTCGGGACCCTGCCCAGGAACAGAGTCGAGATTAACAAACGTTGGAATGACGTCAAGAGCCTGGTCAAGAAGAAGGAGGGCAAAAACAGAGAGCTGGCTGCCGTCACTGGCGGAGGGAATCCCGCGCTCTTTAAGACCTTCAAAGCGTGGGAGGAGAAGGTGCGAGTCGTAATCCATCGGGAGATCCTCGCCGGATTAGCAGGGGGAGTGGAGGCTGGTAAGTACAAACTAATGTATACCAGCACACCGCTATGTACTCACATGCACTACCACCATGCCACAGCTCCCAGGGACAAACACCCCCATGTCCAGCACACAATGCACAACACATCACACACACATGCAACAGACACCACCACACACAGCCCAAACCGAACAACTGCAAGATGCGTGGGGACATGTGTACACTAAGCCAGCCACGTAACCACCAACAGGTCCCCAAATATGCCAGAAGCGCCACAACGAGCACCCACCACACCCATGTGTCCGCCACAGCTGCACCAACCGACAAGTAACAGGTAAGTGGCAGGAACACAAAGTGCAGTGGGTGGGACGGTGGACAGCCCAAGTACAACACACACCAGGCCCCAGTCCCACAGCACAGCAAGGAGGAGCATCCCCCACACCCCACACCCACGTGTCAGCCACCGCAGTGCACAACGACAGCCGAAAGGCAGACATCACGGTCCACAGCAATCGGTGTCAGTGGGTATCCAGCCACCCCCACGACCCACAACACCCTCCCACCCCCACAGACCTGCAACATGGAGCACCCCCCGCTTAGAGCCATGTGGCATCCAGTACAGTGCACGCACGAACAACTTGCAGGTGGGAAACTGGACAGGGCCGGATTACTGGAGGCATGAGGACCGTAACACGACCAACACATGGGACATGTCACGTAGCAGACGAACACGCAGCACCGCCCACCGTCACGAACAAGTGAACAATGTGCACACGGACATGAACAACAGACTCACACCCCACATGACCCATCACAGACATAGCAACACCCAAGGAGCCACGTCTGCATGCACAAGCCACACTGAATATAGTACCACACGGCAGCCACTGTGCAACTCATCACACACAACCGAAACACCATTGAAGTCCTGTCCATGTAGCCCCAACTGCCTGTCAACCACACACCCCACAACTACGCCTATGTAAGACAAACAACACTAGACGCAACAGAGCGGAACAACATAAATGCACACGAACACCACTGAACCCATCAAACACACAGACACACCATGCACAAACAACATACCATCCATCCCATCCGTCAGCCCCAGTCTCATGAAAGGCATGTCATCCGCACAGCTGCCACACATACAGCAGTCACGCTAAGATACATGCCCATTACCAACCATGTGCCAGAAGTCAATGAAGTGCACGACACACTGTGAGCAACAACACACAACATGGGCCACACCCCCCGAGCACTGCAGTGATGCACATGGCACAGGGCAGCACGCACACCAAGGAGATGGGACAACTGCAATACGTTGGCTGGCACACAACCATCACTCACTCATAACGATGCGTCCAATGCCATGTCCAGTAATCACAACAGACAGCAAATATGCAGGCCATGTCAAGCATGCACACACCTCAAACCATGCACTGTCATGCTGCCACAACACATGTCACGTTCGGCACCCATGGCTCACAGCATGTACCCCAAAAGCATATTCCCTCCCAAATGCGAATCCGGGGCATGGCCCCCATGTTGCCATATGCGTTCCTAAGCGTTCCATTTGAACCCCAAAAGCATATTCCCTCCCAAATGCGAATCTGGGGCATGGCCCCCATGTTGCCATATGCGTTCCTAAGCGTTCCATTTGAACCCCAAAAGCAAAGTACAAACCAGACCCAGGATGGGCCAGGAGCCCGCATACACCAGAGTCACAATAAGTAGGGGCACAGCAACACACCCATCGGCATGGCCAATCCGTCCCATGCCACATGTGCACAGCACACATTCCCATTGCCAAGCACACACAACTACAGATGCTACAGCCACACACACGCCTCCGGGAAACCCATGTACGAGATTGCACGAACTGTCAATGTCAGACGACAAATACATACTTCGCCAGGTGCAACACAATAACTAATCTCATTCTCTCCACAGGTGACGAACTGCTGGATGCTGGGGATGGAGCCAGCAGCCAGCACAGCCAGCCTACAAGCCCCCAACGAGGACACACGGATCTGGAGGATCTGTCCTCCTCTTCGGACACGGACAACCAAGCAGGCCCATCTGGTGTGGCAGGGCCCAGCCGCTCCCCAGGACCCCTCCTACCCACCAACCCATCATCCAGGGCTGCTGAACATTCACAGCCCCCTGCTGCCACTGTCGTTGCGGCCACACCCACGGTCATTGTGGCCACTACCACTGCCGCAACCGCCACCATCGCCGCACCGACCACCACCGCCGCCACCACCGCCACGTCTCCGCTGGCACCAGCCCCAGCGCAGGTGGTGGCCCGGACGACTGGATCCACCCTGGGAGCCACAGCGAGGACCGTGGTGAGCAATGTGGCTAGTGGGCAGGCCGGTGGCAGCAGGACTGGTAGGAGGAGCAGGGTCAGGGAAACGCCAGCCTCCCCTGGGAGCCATGCCCTGCCTCACATGGCCAGAGTCCTTGGGGCCTATGAAGAGGCCCAAGGACAATGGGTCCGGTCTGCCTCAGACACGCGTGAGGTGCTGGGGGTGTTGAGGTCCATGGACGCCCGTATGGGCCAAATCGTGGACCTCATGGGACAGCTGGTGGTGGCGGTGAGGTCACAGCCAGGGACAGCAGCTCCCCCTCCGCCACCACCTGCCGGGGCGCAGGGTGGAGCAGCAGTGTCCAGTTCCCCTGCGTCCACAGCCAGTGATCACACCTCAACCACCAGCATGTCGCAAGCAGGCACCCCCCTCGCAAACGTGGAAGGGGCCGTCCGAAGAGGAAACAGATCTCCCGGGAGGACTTCGCACGCTCCAGTCGCAAGTGAGGCAGCCAGCCAGCCTTCCGCCAGCCTTCCTTGACCAGCCACTGCATTGACTTGGACTACGATCCCACTCCACACAGCCATCTGGATGGCATGTGTGTGTTGGACTATGGACATAGAACCAGTGGGTACACCCTGATCATCACGCAGCCATGACCGACAGCTCATTGTCACTGCACGCACCACTTTTGTCATCATCTTACACACAATCACATGTCACAGTTTGTAATAAATGCACCTTTTTCACTAACTGCTGTTTGTGCCCTGTGTCTTATTTGTACGGAATACAACGGCCACCTTGGGCGGAAAGGCACCTGATGCGTGGCATGGCATTTGAATCCGGAGGGCCTGTAGGGAGCTAGGGGTGGGAGACAGAACAGGAGCACATTCAATGAGTGTGTCACACACCCATCACACAGTACATGTCAACAACTACAAGCAATGTACACACATCGCACAGAGCTATAGGGCACAATGCCACAGCCACCAACAGTGGCATACTACCCTGGCCATGGAGCGTTGACACACAGCACGCAGTGAACAAACGGCCACCCTGACACAGCACACACACACCTGCACAGATACAGCCACATCAGCCGTCGTACATGGACACTCACCGTCAAGTGAAGTAGCGGGCGATGAGCTGCTGCCGCACATTACCAGCTTCCTCCTCTCCGCTGTCCTCCTCACTCGAGCTGTCCTGGTCTGCGGGCTGGGGCCATGGTTGGTCTCCGTCATCCACGATGAGGGGGATCTGCTTCCCGAATGGCCAAATTGTGCAGCATGCAGCACGCCACCACTATCCGGCACACCTTCTGTGGGGAGTACGCCAGCGCACCCCCGGTGCGGTCCAGGCACCTGAACCTGGACTTGAGGAGGCCAAAGGTACGCTCGACCACACGTCTGGTCCTCCCATGTGCCTCATTGTAGCGATCGTCTGCTGGGGTGCGAGGATTCCTCAATGGACTGAGCAGCCATGCCCCATTCGGATACGCAGAGTCACCTGGGTGTGAGGGACACAGAGAACCGTTGCTAATCCAACTGGACAGGGGACAGCATCGCACAGCCAGCACGCTACACCACTCCACATACTCACCGACAATACAGGCACGATCCTGTTGCATATTGGACATCAGTCGTGGCAAGATGCTGTTGCGCATTATGTGTGCGTCATGGGCCGAGCCTGGGAACTTTGCACACACGTGGGTGATCACCATGTCCGCAAGGCACACCACTTGCACATTCAGGGAGTGCGTGTGCTTCCTGTTGTGGTACAGGTGCTCAGTGGCCTGTGGTGGAACAAGGCCGACATGTGTGCAGTCAATGGCTCCAACGACATGTGGGATTCTGCCAAGGGCATAGAATGCACCCTTCACTGCCGCCAATTCACGAGCCCTGGGGAAGCGGATGTACCTGTTCCGGTACAGCATCATGGCTGCCAGTACATCCCTCAGACCCTTGCTGAACATGGGCTGGGACATCCCTCCTCCACTGCCCACTGTGTGCTGGAATGACCCAGTGGCGAAGAAATGCATGGCGGCCATCACCTTAGCCGTGGGGGTGACAGCAGTCGGATACACCCTGCGGGGACGGAGATGGGGTTCTAACATGGCACACAGTCGATGCAGGGTTGGCCTGTCCAGCCGAAACTTCCTAATGACCTCCGTATCCTCCATGTCTGCCAGCAATTGGTATGGGCGGTCAATGTTCGGTCTCCGCCTAGGGACAATGGCAGAGGACACATGTCAAAGCAACACGACACATAGCAATTTCGCATACACATCACTGACATGACTGAGCAAGCACATGAGCCACAGCCCAGCTGTCAAGCTGGGACGGCACGGCCACAATACACTTACACAGGTCTCCCACCAATGGCAATGGCTAGTGATACAAACCACTGCCATGTGCATGCACATGGGGATCTAGGCCCCAATGACTTGCGGGGCGTGCTGATGGGGACTGACTGCATATCCGTCAAGCGGCAACGCCACGGCAACATGAATGTCTGCTGAGCATGGAACTGCTTCCGCGGCTGGATGAGTATGGCACACGATGACGACGATGTGGGCACAGGCTGAGCGGCCAAAACAAGTGGGACCTGTGGCACGAGGGGATATGAGACAGTAGTAGGTGTCAGCACTGCACCCTATGTACAGCACTGTACGGATCACACCTCCCGAAACATTGACAGGTGTCCACATTGACAGCCCCATGCCAAGACGGCTGTGTGCTTGCAGTCACACGTCACAGGTGAGAGGTTACATTGCACGTGCCAGGTGGCAGACGTACACAGTGGGAGCTGGCATGTGTGTGCATGTGTCTCCTGTTCAGGATCCACCACATGGGCGCTGACTCTATACTGACCATTGGACACAGCATGTTCCGTGGAAGGCTTGTGTGTGTGGGATGGTGGCACTGGATGTGCCTCCGTTGGGTGGGGGGCCATGCACAGGGCGGGTACGTCGATGATTGCGCATTGTTGGTCACGGTGGGTGCACCAACTAAGATGTGTTGCCCTGTGTTCAATTCCTATGTCCGCATGATGATGGACTGTAGATGTGGGCAGACTACACATTGGTCGATGTGCTGTCTATATGCATGTGCCTTCACACCAGGCACAGCTGCCCCTGCACATGTGACCCCTGCTGGACTCGCTGCTGGGTCTGTGGAGCTGATGCACCTTCTGCGCGTGGGGCGGACAGCTCTCCTCACTTCCCTCATTGGGCATGTCATGACTTTGCCGCAGGTGACATGGATCATGGAGGGCCCACATGTACGCGTGGGTAGGCTACACATGATTGTACACTGGTCGCCACCCCCAGTCAGTGTTTTGAATGGGAAGGTTGTCGTGCTGGTGGTATGTTCGATGTGGCGGATGGGCGGGCCTAGGTGCGGGCTTACATTCCGGACATGGGGGGTAGTTGGATTGGCGACTAGTTGCAGTACACACGGGACACGTCTCTTCCTTTCCACATCTGGGTCATCCCTTGTACTAACTGACAGTGATACAGTCATCTTCGCCCCAGCCCTCATGTCCTCCCCTCGCTCCCCCAATATGCATGCTCACCTGCGAGGCTAGCGCTTGCACAGGCAGCCCCAAGCTCGCACCAGAGAGGGCAAGGAGTGTATGTGTGGGTCCAGTTGCACGAGTGGGCTGTCTCAGGGTATGATGTGTCGCGGGACGCCGTCCACCTGCGTGGTGCCCCAAATGGAGACCCGGCCTGCATGGACTATGCATCACAGTCTTCGCCTTCCGGATCCGCCACCTGCGACACCCAGTGGCTGTGGCTGCCCTTGCGGCCAGGCCGCGTCCGTCTGTGGCTGATGGCCCACACATTCACTCTTTGGCCTCTCTGGGGAGGGCTCGGGGGTGGTGGCGCACGCGCTTGCACTTAGTCGCAATGGCATGTGGCGTGGTTGGTATGATGGGCAATGGATGGGATGGTGCGAGCCACCTCCTGTGACGTCAGTGCTGCTCGTGCTATGGTGCGTCCCCCTACACTTCCATCTGACTTGTGCCATGCTAGACGTTGAGGTTCTATTGCCTGCGTGATATGACCAGGAGGAGCGCGAGGAGACCTCTCACACACCATGCTCCACTGCCATCCCGTGCCCTGTATCGCCTGTGCGGATTGACTATGTTGGGGTTACACCTGGTCGACTGGGGCTGTGTGTGCCTTGTCAGGGGCATGGCGGGCGCACAACAGGATCCAGCTTGTCCACAGAGGGTGGGCTGAGGTGCGCCTGGTACCGCTTTGTACGTGTGCCCGGCTGCTATGCACACACGTGTTCACTCCCCCCGACAGGTGTCCTCTCACAATGCCCAGGGAAGCGGTGGTGTACTGTTCATGACCCCTCCCAACACGGCGTGCTCCAACTTGGCATGTGCGCATCTACCCGTCGCACCCACCCACCTGAGCACTGCGTCCATACGACTTCACACGACACATGTGTGTCTTCCACAGTAGTGCTACTCATTTGCGTTGACATCCAATACCAGTGGACTACATGGTCATGTCACGACTGCCGTGTACTTCACATACTCTCATCCTCTCTCATTCGTACTTGTGAAATGAGTCAGCGGAGACAGTTTTGGTTTCAAACATTATATTGAGTCTTCTGTCCTCTGTGATGCAGTATAGTGGACACTACTGGCAGCGGAATACATGTTGAGGATATACTGAGCATGATTGCAAATGGGATAGGGAGTGGGGTTACATGTGATTGGCTGTTGCATGTGGGATGTGGGCTTCAGAGTGACATCTGCTTGGCCAAGGCTGTGCTAATGTACATTTACGTATAGCTGCGGAGCTGCGGACTTTGACACAGACGGTATACATGTAGCCTACCAGACCGCTTGGCATCATGGGCACAGTCCATCTCAGTTCCATGTGACAGGTTTGCTGCGGTTGTTCCTCATGCACGCGTGCATGTGAGATGACATCAGGGCATGTGCTTGCGTGCATGCAGCGGCGTGCCACTTGTTGTTGCACTGTGGTGGTTACTGGACATGTCACAGTCACTGGGGTCGTGTTGTTGTATGCACTTGTCGTCCATGCAAAGGTCCTGGTATGGGATTCCCGGGGCGGGGGTGGGAGGGGTGCAGCACCCACAGACTCCAGGCGACCTATTCATGTCCACTGAGCGGTGTGTGTGTCCATGTGCGCTGGATCCATGTCGTGTCCTGGTTGTTCGTGCAGTTCCGTCCATGTGGGTGCGATACACAGAGCCCATGCCACTGCCTCCCACGATGCATGCGGTGTTCCTGGATGTGATGGGGAACAGTGTGCATGTCCCGGTCATATCCGATGTCATGGCGATGTCGTTGATGGTGTGGTTACAGTTGCCGGTCGTTTGGTATGGCTGTTGTGGTGGTGACTGGCCAGTCCGTGCGGAAGCTAAGCATGGGTGCGGGGTTGGACATCATAGGTCACTCGGGGAACCTGCGTTGTGGTCCGACATATTTACAGGTTGTCAGGTATGCGATGCCATCCAGCAGGGCTTCCATGTCATTGGTGGTGTACATGTTTGCCAGCCAATGAAGCGGATGGTGGCTGTCAAGGTGTTGTTCGTAGGTTGTCCCTTGGAGGACCATGATGGGGCATGCTGGGTGACATTCGATGTAGCTGTTATCGATGATCCGTCGTGTGGAGGCACAGTGGTCCCATTTCAGTGCGGGTGCGATGTTGGCCACATACGCCATGCCCCCATAGGCAGAGCAGGCCCTGTCGTGTGCGTCCAGAGGGAGGAGTAGTGGTAGCAGGTCCGCCTTCAGACATGCCGGGTTGGAGAGGCATATCTCGACGGGATGCTGGTAGGGACACCTCCGACAGTAGAAGACGGGCATGACGCAGCTGAACAATGTGATGCGGTAAGTCAGTCGGTAACTTACGTTCAGCAGGGACAGGAGATCGCATCCCAATGTATGGCACAGGTTGGTTTTGTACAGCTTGAGCTGTTCGGCGTAGTTGGGTAGGTGTGTTGCGGTTGCCATTTCGCAGCGGTTCGTTGAGGTGGCGTGCTCCGGCTGTGTGTGCAGTCTGCAATGTGCACGCTCCGGGGTTGCTGTGAGCTCTGTGTAGTCGTAGGGAGACAGGACTTGTGTTCTGTTGGCTTGTTTGGAGGACACGGGCCCTCTTCCCACATGCTTCTCAGACAGTTCAAGGTCAGTGCTGTGTGACTCCTTCCAATTAACTTGCATGTGGCCGACATGGGGGAGTGTTTTCTTCTTTCTTCCCCGTCCGTTGTGTGCTTCTGTGATATGCGCTATCTGCCGTGTGGTCGGTCTCCTCGGCATGCCTGTGTTGGTCTATTCTTGGACAATGGCTGTATTCACCGGCTTCTGTCGTAGGGCTGTGGTTTCGGAGTTGGAATGGAAGGTCATTCAGTGCTGTCTGCTCTCCCTTGTGTGGGCGGCAGGCTGCCTTTCCGCTCTGCGTTGGGCCTTGTGTGTGGATGTTATTCTTGGGCCACCTGTTGTCGGTCCCCGGGCTCTTTGGTGTTCCGTTTTATATGTCTTGTTCATATGTGCAGGGTGGTATGGGTGTTTCTGTGTGGTACTGGCGTTCCTCTTCCCGAAGGGGCCCTGCTTCTCCTAGTTGGTGTTGCCGCCGCTGTGTGCTACGCCATGTTTGTTACACTGGGGTGTGTCCTGCTGTTGCGTGTCTTCACTGACATGTGTGCGTCGGTTGTGTGGCGTTGGGTGTTGTCCGTGAATTGGGCGTTGGGGACATGTCTGTGGCCGGCCTGTCACGTGTCATGTGCGTTCGGGGTGGGGCTGATGTGTGTGCTGCTTGGTTGTGTCCCTGTGTCTGTGTGCGACGCATGCATGGCGCTGCGGTTGGCCTCTGCGTTGTGCGCATGTGTGGCGGCGTCATCGGCGCTTTGGGGCCGTGACGGGGTGGTTGGTTCCTAGTCCCAGGTGGTGTGTACACATGTGTTCTGCGATGTTACGATTTGGCCTGTGTGTCATATGTGGATGCGATGGTGGATGTGTTGTGTACACGCGCTGGTGGGGGGTTGTCCGCTTTTTCCGCCCTTGCACTGTGTGCGCTGTTTGCGTGCACTTGTTGTGTGTGTGCCTACCTGCGTCTCCGCGGTACGTTGCGTCCTTGGTGGTGCATCAGCAGGAGCATGGGGACGGCCTGCAGTGCTGGATTCATGCTCGGGGAGCCGCTTTTCGTTGTCCGTGCTCGGCGTCCGTGTTACCGCTTCGGTTTGTCGTACAGTATCTCTTGGCCGTGGGAGCCGTTTGTTTGCGGCATTGTAATTTATGCGCCGGGCGGGACGTGTTTCGTCGGACGGTGTGTGTCAGTTGGGCTGCGCCGCTACGTGTACGGGCGCACTTTGATGGCGGACGGTGTTGCTGGCTTGCCGGCGGTGTTTGGCCTGCTTTTCGCATCGTAATTGGGCGGGCGTGTGGACTGCTGCGTGCCGGCGGTAACTGGTGCTTTTTGCATCCGCCAGCACGGCGGTTGTGCTTCCGCCCGCCATCGTAATGGGCCCCTAAATTAATTAACACAATTAACATTATAAAATAACTTTTAATAAATATTATTTTTAAATTATTATAAAATTTCCTTAAAATTAAATTACTTCCCACCCTACTCCCTCATCAACCCTCAACCCGCTCCTAAAAAACGTACACAATTAACATATTAACAAAATAATTTCTAATAATTAATATCTTTTTAATTACTAATTAATTCATTTTTTTAAACATAATTAACATAATTACCAATTAATTATTTATTGTTATTAGTCAAATTATAATTAATTAATAATAAATTAATTAACGTAATTAACAATATAAATTATTAAATATTAAATTATTAATTAATAAAATATTTAATTAATTAATTTAAATTAAATTACTTCCCACCCTATTCCCCTATAAACCCACAACACGCTACAGATTTAAATTACACAAAAATTAATTAACATATAATTAATTAATTTTAATTAATTTATAAAAATATATATTATAATTAAATTACTTCCCACCCTATTCCCCTATAAACCCACAACCCGCTACGGAAGTAATATACGCAAAAATTATTTTACATAAATTTCGTAACTTTAAAAAAAAATTAAACATACATTACAAAAATATTATACATTTTTAACTCATATACTAACATACAAAACACTTACAAAAAATTCGATATTATTAAAAATTCGATATTTTTTAATGCCTATATTATGTACTTCTATATTTTGGCAATCGATATTACTTACCTGCATTTCGATATTATTAACCACTATATTATGTCCATTCGATATTATGTCCATTCTATATTTTGTATTCGATATTCTGTCCATTCTATATTTTTTTTCGATATTATGTCTATTTACCCTTCTAGAGTAATAGGCTTCTCCTGCTCCTCCCTCCCTTCCACCGACAAGCGTGTCAAGTCCACCTCAGCTAAAAAGCTGAAGTCTCAGCCATGCGTATCCTCCCCGCCATCCATATATTCTGCACCGAGGTGGGCCCAAAAAGCTTCAGTAATGGCAGCTTGGGAATAGACCAAAGAGCCCTCCCGATTCCGCAGTTGCATTACTGGATCTCGACCCTCCTGTTATTTTAGTAACCGGGCCAACATCTTTCATGTTTTATCCCCGTCAGCATGCAACCTCTGGTGATAGGCTGTGTGTGGGTGTTTCACCAGCCTGCATCAATCATCTAATAGCTCCTTACTTGCTTGCCCCCAGCCCACGAGACTCGACAGCTGGGTTGGTAGCTGTTATTCAAGCATGCTTAAGTGACCTTCCCGACGACTCAAGTCATGCTCCAATTGTTTCTTAATGCCATGTGTCATTTTGAGGCAAACGCCCCTAACGAACACTTTCATAGCTTCCCAATCTAGGACTCTATGCCCACACTCCCCCTGTTTTCCATAAAATAATGTGATAATTCCTTTCCCACGATTGTGGCGAAGGGGAGGATCAGTCAGGGCCTCCGCCCTAAGCGCCAGAGCGGGATTGCAGGCCGGTAATATCCCCTACACAAGCCTAAAAGAACCAGATAATCGTCCGATAGATTGCGGGCCAAATAGGATATGTCATATACATCCGGCGTCAGAGTGGGTGTTAACAAACATTAGTCCAGCCTACTATATGTTCCAGTCACAGGTGTGTAACAGGAGTATAGTCTGGTGGCGGGGTGTCTGTCCCTCCAAACATCGGTGAGGTTCAAACCCTGCATCATATCAAAGAACACCTGTGTAATGTTAGGCTTTGTGTGTGCCCTAGGCGGAGCCCTGTCTAGTGACCCATCCAAAACACAATTGCCATAAAAATGTCTGTGGCTAAGTAGGGTGCAGCCGTCACCATAACTTCCCGGTAATAAGTACCACTATCAACATTAGGGGCGTATACCTTTATCAAGCTCAGCTCCCGCCCATCCAACGTGCCATGCAGGATTAGATAGCAGCCGTCTGGAACTAACACATGGGCCTTTTGACAAAAGGAAGCCCCTAGTGCCACCCAGATTAATGCCCCTCAGGTGTAACCAGAGTATGAGGCGGCATAAATTTGACCCCTCCATCTCCTTCGGAGACTAGAGATACAGTCACCCCACGCATGTGCTCCCTATAAATACGCAATGGACACTCGATAACGTTTTATGTAAGCATACACTCAACGGCGCTTCTCCAGGCAGCCCAAACCTCTCACAATCTACATCATAATCTGAAACCCACCAGCCATCATTTCTAGTCAAGCTAAGTGAAGCCTCCCCAACTCCCACCAAGGCCGACCATGCTTTTCTAGTGTACCAAGCTTCCATAATAAAGAATACCGGACATATACCGAAAGAGAGCGGCAATTAGAACCCTAAACTCTAAAACTTCTCAGAACAAAATTGTCCCCCAACTTCCACCACCCCTTGGGCAGTAGCACGAACTCACAAACCACGTCTCCCTACCTTAACAGTCGGCCCCAGGTATTTAAAACACAGTCATGTACAAGTCTTTCACAACCCATATAATAGCATCAACTATAAATTGAGGGAGCATGCTTACACAGCTACTGTCCACTAGGATAAATAGCTAGTACATCGCACCCTCCCCCGAATCAATGGGAATCACAGCTTCTGCAAAACAATCTAGGGAACCGGAGGGCACACCGCTCCCCCCTCACTCCACAAGTCTTGCAGTTCCAACTGCACCATGCTTACAAAGTCACAGTTATTCATCAGGAGGGCCCCAAGTAGTACTGTCACTTCCTGTGCTTGGATCACTTCTACAATGTTGGAAACTCTCTCTCTCTCTCTCTCTCTCGAGTTCCGCAGCTTCCCCTATGCCGCAAGGGTGCCATCCGAACAGACCACAATTCAGTCAGCGGCGACAGAGAGGCCACGCTTTTTTCTCCGCTATGACCATGGAGGTGGTTTGACTGGTGATCTTCGTGTCGCTGTGTCCTCGCCATCTTGTTGCAACCCCGACCCCCAGGATGAGTGTCCAACCATTCATGCCTCCCCGGGCTTAAAGAAGAAGAAGGTTTTCCTGTCGCTCACCACCCTCGGTTTTGCAGGAAAGATCAAACTACAATGCAGGTTAAGAGTTCTCAGGTGCTTCTTCACCTCCAGAAAAGATTTCCTCTGCTCCTGGACCTTTTGAGTAGTCGGGGAATATTGAGATCGGGTAACCTTCAAATTCAGGGGGCCATGAACCCGGACATGTTGCAAGTAGGCGTCTCGATCCCTAAAATTGAAGAGGCGTGCAGTGATAGCTCTGGCGGCGTGCCTGTCTGGGGCAGGGGTACCAGTGCCCAGAGTGATCACTCAATTGTGAAAAATGTAGAAAGCCACCGGGGGAGGAGAGCACCAGTGATCCATTCCTCCAGAAAGAGCTATGCTGATTGCCCCTCCGCTCTCTCAGGAAACCCCCCAAAGCAGAGGTTATTTCGTTGAGATCATCCTTCAGTGTCCTCGAAGCGTTCCCTTAGGCGCAAAGCAAGCTGCTCCAGGGAGGAAACCATTTTCTTCAGTCCCTTCACATCTGCCTGCAGGGCCTCTGCATTGTCTTCTGTAATAGCAACACGGCCTGCTGCTTTTCTAAGGTCCAAGCAGAAAAGGTTTACATCCAGGGCCACAGGGTCAATCTTATTAGCTAACTCTGTACGGGATCCATCAATAGCTGCCATCACATCTAACAACATTGGTGCCGCACCAGGCGCGTCCTCGACAGATAAAGCAGAGCCGCGGGGTGGATCAGCGGTAGATGGATCTCCCGGCTGCACAGCCTGTGCGTAATTGAGGATCTTATTGGACTGGCCAGGGCGGGACGCTTTATCCTTCACCATGGTGCAAAAAAGATCAGCTCATGGGGGCTCCCCCTACGCCACTCTAAGGTTGGTTTCTCAGCACCAAACTGCAGTCCCGGGACACCAGGTCTGTGTTTCACTCCACTAGTCACAACACACCAGGAGCCATCCACCACCTCCTTTCAGTCGCCTCCGGTAACAACCTCGTATGATAACCAATGGGGATTCCCAGCCCTACCTTTGTTTGGCCTCCTTGCAATTCGCCAGTCCAGTCAGGCAGTTATAGGATCAGTTCCAGAGCACACCACGCAACCATCCATGTCACCACAACTCCAGTGCAACCAGTGAGAAACAGCAGACACTCCATGAATTTACAATAAGCCACAAGGGCCAGAAGCAGGAAGTCGATCCAGCAATCTCCCAGATTTATGCTGCTGTCTGGGGGTCACAGTATTGGACCCTGCACTGTGTGGCTAGCATAGGCAGGCCTTGTTCTTCAGATCATGGGTGCACCTTCTCCCCTCAGCATGCGGCTCCTCACATCACCAGCCAAAGTCTGGGGCCGGTCCCTACATGCCGTCCAGCTCTGGCTGTCCAGCTCCCTCAACAGCCAGTTTACAGGTGCCGTCCAGCACTCACCAGACCCATAGTCACTGCTACCACTCCCCTTGCAGTCACCGCTAATACAGGCGGGCCACCGTCAACACATGCGGGCCAGGTCAGGAACCACAAGCGTGGCGCATTCTTTCTTCGCAGGACTACCTAACGACCACACACGAGTTACAGGCCCGGGCCCGTCTCTCTCCAGGACCCAGACCTCCACCTCTTTGTCAACGGTGGCGGCCCACAATCACTAGAGCCCCCACAGGGGGCACCGTACAGCCCGGAAGACTGCCCGTCCCCTCCAGGTCCGGACCAAGCTGGCTCATTGCTCTTAGCTGCAGGAGTCTCCCACTGCACCACAGAGCGTCTCGGGAACAAGCAAATGACTGCGATGTCTCCCCCAGGACCAAGCAGCAGTTATGGGGCCAAGACAGGCATAGATGCAGGCTGGAAATTTAGGATATTGAAACGGGGCTGTCAGGAGCACACAGATGTGTGACTAATCGACCGTCTGGGTTGGCCCCGCCCCCCTACCCCAAAACTACAGTAAGTTGTGAGTAGTTTTTACAACAGTATGAAGAGACATCTGGCCCATGGAGTGGATCCACAAATAACATATAGATTTGAGTCATTATTTAAACCTGCCTCTGGCCCAAAAATTCAAATTTCAGTTAATTTGTTATTATTATTGTTGTTGTTATTATTAATTTGCAGAGCACAAGATTAGCACTTTAGGTATCCTGGCGCTAATGGATAAACTGCTAAAATCAAATGGAAAAAAAACCTTTTACTGAGTAAATAGCCATGTTTTTAAATGTTTACAGAGCTCAAGGTGATTGTGGTCACTCTAATCTAAAGGAGAAGCAAGTTCCAATGCTTTGAACAAATACACTTGTAATATTAAATAGACCAAGCTGTGGTATTCTGTGCTCAGACCAATCCCTGCCTGAATGGCTACAAATCAACAGTCACCTTTTTATGTGTACTCTGAGATGTTCACTCTGGTGCAGGCTGTGGATGGAATGTTGTGATCCACATAAAATTGTTCATTTTGAGTTCAAGTCTGGCTACGGGTCAAAAGCAGGAAATGTGCTTACTGCCAAGTGCCATAAAACTCTTTTCATCACTGCACAATAACATTGGAAGTGTTCCATTGTCAGGAGCTTAAAACAACAGCATGCCACTGTCTTTCTAATGTGCCCAGCTGAATTCCGCACATAGTCCAGACCAATTTAATGCCAGGGAAAACATGGTCTTCTCTGTTATGCATTTATACAGTTTTCAGAGGTTTCACCCTCAAGGGAAGACATTTCTAATCCCTCATTTGCATTGCTTGACTTTGCTGTCACTGCCAGATTTTCAACAATTTTCTGTGAGCCTTACGTCGTTATTTTGATGCAGACCTGACGCAAAATCCTTTGTGGTATTTACAAAGGAATGCAAATCAGAGTTTCTATTGGTTTATTTTTTTTAAAAAGGTAGTGCAATATGCTGCCTTGCATTACATTGCATCAGGGAGAATTCCATGGGTGGTCCATGGGTGTTCCTGTTCATCCACCCATGGATTTAAGAGCAAACCCATATCTACAAAGACTTGTAGACCTGCATTTGCACCAAAATGGTGCGTCTGCTTGAGGCTGGCATAACAAGGAGAAATATCTTCTTGCAGCTCACATTCAAAAAGGAAATACCCTCAAAGGATAGTTTTTGTGATGGAAGGTACCTCTTCCTGCACAAAAACTGTCCTAACCTTATTGCAGACTGTTTTGGAGCTAGGCAGCCACAAGTGCACCAGTGCATAGAGAGAGCAGAAATGCACCATTTCTTTGAAGATATGCCATAGTTCTGCTCTCTCACACTCATGCAACACAGCTTAGCAACGTCATGTGCTGCATTGTGTGAACTCTTTGATATTATATCCCTGAGTTTCAAAACTCTCATTTTGATGCCACACAAGCAGAGTTTTCTGTGTTCCAGTGGTGTCTCTCCAATTTGTCATCATATATATTTTCACACACAAAAGCTCCACACACAGAAGTTGCGATAACATATCATGTCATATTTGTGACTCACAGCCATTTTGTACATGCACCACAACATAATATTGGCAGGTGTTAACCCATTTAATCACCAAGGTTAACACCTTGAGATAGCTCACTTTTGGTCAGCCGCAAATGTGCATATTTCATGATAGCTTGGGTCTGAGCAATGGAGTTTTGTCAGTAAACTAAATACAATGTGCAGGCTTTGCAGCAGAAATTAAACCATGAATATGCATGAAGTTACTAGCGCTTAAAAATCCAGGGTCTCATTTATGAAAAACAGTTGCATCACTGCGACAAAACAGCGATGCAACAGTTTTCACTGCGCCCTCCTTGCGACACGATGGGTGCGCCGCATTTAATGTACGGCGCTCCATGTCACAAGGAATGACAGATACGTCAGGAATCCTGACGTATCTGCTGGCGCAAAAGTCACACATTGCTGAAGTTGTATCGCAAGCATGACGCAATTCCAGCTTTGCATGAGGCAGGCCTATACACATAGCACTGCGTCACCCTTATGCCTGCTATGAGGCAGGCATAAGATTTTGACGCAGTGGCGTCCTAGAAGTGGCACAGTAAAATCTGATAGATTTCACTGCGCCACTCATACAAGGCTTTGTTGCGTAGAAACGCCCACCGTGCATACATTATACCTTACCAGTTATAATGTGGCGCAGGGCTTTACAAGGTGACGCATCTGCCTAGATGCATCACTTTGTAAATATGGTGCAACGTGGCTCATTGTTTATGCCACCACTGCGTCACGAAAAGTGTCGCAAAGGCGGCGGAAAACTGTTGCAAACCCTTCATAAATAAGGCCCCCAGCTCTTATGCAGAAAGACTTAGGGGTCGATTCCGATCTCGGTCGGTAGGGCTCCGAATCGGATTCGGCTTTACCGGATCCGAGTCGGAGGCTTTGTTTCCGACCGATTCGTACAGTCGTCCGAGCGAGCAAGTATGATGCGAGTGAACGCGAAATCGCCGACCGACTCGTTTCCGTGTCTGACCCGCTCCGTCCGTCTCGTTCGCACTCGATTCGTGGCGCGCAATGGAGACGTTTTACGACCGAGCCAGTACGATGAACGCGTCGGACAGCCGGATCGAGTCGGAGCGTCCGGCTCGAAAAGCTCCCGGAGCCGGACTTGGGGTCCGTGCCGGACCCCCTGCACCCGTAGCCGTACGAGTCGAGCACAGGGGGACCCAAGGGTCCCCCTATACATGCGTGTACGGTGCGGATGGCACCAACGCGTACCCACTACAGGGGGCCCCTTGTGCGCAACGTACCCATTGAGTCACTGGGAGCCCATGTACGCGTCGTACGACTGGCTCCCATTGACTTCAATGGGAGTCCGACCGAATCAAGTCCGGCAGCATGCGGCCGCATCGTACTCGCTCGGTCGGACTGCAGGAGTCCGGCTCGGTCGGAAATCTCTCTGGATCCGGCTCGGTTGGAGAGTTTTCCGACCCAGAACGGAATCGGCCCCCTACTATCATCATTTCAGAGGGTGTCTTTTAAAGCTGTAGTCAGAGGGAAAGAGATGGGTCAGACCCTAAATATTGGACTTTGCTGAGGATAAACTATTGGAATTGTTCATACCAGAGTCCTTCATTATACCTACCTGACTTTGCAGTTGTTTGTTGTAAGAAATTGGAGCATTAGCTGAAGGCGTGACAATCCACTTCAAATAATGATCACAGTCCTTGTTGGAGTGAATGACAAAAGTCACTAAATTAATCTGTGCTTAACCCTCTGGTAGTTTAGCCCAAAGCATTCAGGCTTAAATTAGAGGCCATGGGTAAAGTATTTATGCAGTACTTCACCAGTAATAAAGTGAAAACACAACACAAGAAAAATCCCAAACAAATTTAGAAAAATTAGTACATTTTAATAAACATAATGGCACCAAGACGACAAAAATCCAATATGTAGAACTACAGATATGAATTTTAAAACTCTGAATTAAAAATATCCCCAAAAAAGCACAAAGCACCAACCATGGTTATCTGGTTGCACTAGGAAAAGTCAAAAGTTAAGGCCAACCGGTATGAAGCGCGGATCGGATACAGGGACCAGGTTCATCCCAGTGAAACCTTTAGACTTAGAAACTTTCATGGAGAAAAACTGGTCATCAACGAGTCATCAGAGGTGCAAGCTGAATCCGAAGCAAGACTCAATGATGGTGGGTTGCGTAAGCGTGGGGCCCTGGTGTAGTTGTCGATGGAGGTGGGAAAGCTCCACTCGGACAAAGTCTGAAGTCCGTACCCAGGAAGACCTCAATATCGATTGGCTTCGGGTCCATGTCAGTCTTGGTGAAGCTTTCTACGTCTGGACTTAGAAACGTTTCTGAAGTCAGATTTCCTTTGGTGGGGCAAACTAGCAAGCTCAGGCCAACCAGAGATTTAACGTAGATGGTTGCGGCTTCGAAGGTGATTTCTGTCTCTGTCAGTTCTCCAGGCAGAAAGTTGCCAAAATATTTTATGCCCCACTTCTTGCAGTTTAGGGGTCAGGAGGAGTACACTCTAACACCATCCAAGGGTCCAGGACATGGAGGCAGCATTTGGTGGGTTAGGATTCACTCCAGCAAAGTCTCAAAGCAGGGTCCAGGTCAGGTCTAGTTGATACTAGTCAGCTGGGCAGTTGCTAGGAGGGAGGCCTCTGGAAGCTTGTTGTTTCTCTGTAGCTCAAAGAGTAGGACAGCCCATTGACGCTTGGAGTCACTTCTGGGGTCCTGGGTGCCAGGCAAGCAAGTCCAGCCTTCCTTCAAGTTCTTCAGACAGCAGGGCAGTCCTTCTTCTGATTCTTTACAGGTCCAGGAGTATTCTGAGGAGAAGTCTGTGGTGTCCACTTTTATACCCACTATTAGCCTCTGGGTGGAGGGCAAGCCTTTGTCAACCTGTAAACAAGTTGTGGTTAGTTCCTCTGCCCCCACTGGGTTTGGGGCCAGCCTGACTAGAGAGACAATGGGGCCTAGGGGTAAGCTTCTTCTGCCAGTTTTAAGGTAGTCAAGGTACTTTACCATTATGTAAGATTTGAAATTACTATTAAAATGAGTCCTTGAACCATTCTAGCTACTGCCAAAGTGTATGTAGCACTTCTTAAAGGTAATACTGTAAACCTGTGTTAACCTCTGGAAGAGCCAGCACTGTCACAATCAAAAACAACTTTGTGGGGTTTTCACTGCCAGGACACATAAAGCATAACTTATACTTGTCCTACTTTTCAAATACCATGCAACCTGTCCTCTGGGCATTTAGGGCCTTCCTTAGGTGTGACTTATGAGTATAAAAAAGGAAGGTTGAAAGGTAGCTTCAAAATGGTCAAAATGTCAGTTTTAAAGCTGCACACCCAGGCTGCAATGGCATGTTTTACAGTGCTTCTTTAGCGGGTGGCACAAGGAGTGCTGCAGCCCACTAGTAGCATTTAAATTACAGGCCCTGGGCACATGTAGTACCATATACCAGGGATTTTTAAGTAAATTAAATGTGGCAATTAGGTATATGCCAGTTTAACCTTGTTCAAAAGAGAGAGCACAAGCACTTTACCACTGGCAGGGAAGGGTAAAGTGTGCAGAGTTTTATGGCCAACAAAATGGCTTCAGCGAAAAAAGACAAAAATCTGGGGGAAAACCACTTCAAATATGGTAATTTCCAACACTTATAAATAAATCGCTGTCTCTCAAAGCCTTGTTCATAAAATATGATCCTGGTTCAAATCATGTGCAGTATGTTATTGCACAAAATCAATACTGATATAGGTTAATATTTTACCCAGACACAAAGGGGTTCCCCCTCCAAATTGCAAAAGGGATGAGTCTATGGTTTGTGACTGGAATTAGTCACAAGCCATCAATCAGTTACTAACACCCCTGCCACGCCCAAGATCAAGTGGTAACTGGTTCGCAAAGGGGAATTTACCACGTCGGACAGCCTCCCCTCTGAGAATCATGTGGGCAGACTCAGGAGAAGTGGGCAAAGCCAATAGGACCGCTGCCTGACTCGCCTGATTTTTTTACCAAGTGGGAAGCATTTGTTTTTAAACATAAAATAGCACCTGTGCATTTCAATGGCCTCCGGCTGCATTGAAATACAATGTTTCCTTTTGGAAAAGCAAACGCGGGGATAGATGTCTGTGATGTCTTGCAGACCTCCTTCCCTGCATTTGTAACCAATCACGGGGAGTTTCAAATGACACCTGAAATTTCGTAGGCAAGTCGTTTAGTGACCCCCTGTATATGTTCAATGCAACCTATTAGTATATAGGTCGCATCATACATTGCATTCGCAAAGCAGTCTGTGTGCAAATACACACCCCTGGGCCTTTCCGGAGCAGCGCCAAACACCTGTTTTAATCACCCGAATAGGCTGAACGTATTGAACCTGATATTTCTCTGAGCTCGTGCTTAATTTACACACAACAGAGCTCAGAAACAGAAAGAGACAAACCTTACTCACTGTTTCCGTGCTTTATGTTTGACTATAAAGCACTGACTCAGAGGAACATCTGGTTATATGAATTGACTTTAGCAGGCAGGCACATAAAACATCCCACCATGAGCCCAGTACACAATATCAGAAGGTATTATGAACACAGACGATTGAAATGTATCTGACTTCCTTCCTCCGATATGAAGTGTTGTTAATGTATGCCAGATGTGGGTCTGTTACACAGGCAAATAAAGTAAAAATGCAATAAAGATATTTAAAAAAATCAGAAGTGTAGAACTTCGGAACCTCAGTCCTTGACTCCCCCACGATCAAAAAAACATCTTTTGTTAAATGTACTCTTTGTTCTTCAGAAACATCGATCATTGGAATTCTTTATTGTATTGCTGTGCTACATAAATAAATGAATATTCGTGAGACACTGCATTGATTTGCTGGATCACCTTATCGGCTGCAGCCCCAGCATCACAATCACAATATGTTAGCCATAGATCTTTGAGCTGATTCCGTGTTCCACAGTCCTATTCATTGTTAATAGGGTGTACTATGCAATAAACCCTCAGCTATAATTAAACAATTTACGTAATAAAAGACTGCAATTGTCAACTCTGACTTCAAAAGATCAGCCAATACCATGCTTTTAAAAAGCCCAAAATTAAAAGTAAACTGCTCTCGGGCAGAGTAAAGCAATGCAGCGATTTGCGCTGTGTTGAGTAATTCCAGATTTTTGAAGCCACTCGGAGCCAAGCAAAGTGGCTCTGCATGGCTTCAAAAATCTGCCTTAAGATTTGCGTCGCTCTTGCACCATGTTGCATGGAGCAACAGTGACGTAAACGGCCTCATAAATAGGCCCCTTATTGTCATCTCTGTTTTCAAGTTTGCGAAGTTTAACAGTTCATGATTCTGAGTATGCAATCCTACATTATCCGATGAAATATTAAAATATACTGTAAACATCATGCCATTGTTTGCCCTTTTATCCTGTTCATTCATAAAAGTGGTGGTATTTTTAGACATTAGCAAGTCATAAGAGGATCGCAAAGCCATGAAGGTATGTATGTAGATGACATAGGTCAGCAGCTCATGCTTTCATACAAATGTCATTGTGTAATACACAGGTAAGAAATTTGAGCTTCAATGGTGTAGGCCCAGCCTCGAATCATTTACAGGTTCATACAGTATGTTTGCTTTGGATGAAAAAAGCATTTGTCATTTAACGTGCTATGAAAGGGAGAGATATTATATATGGAATACAAGGGAGAATCTGAGTAACACGACCCATTTTCCACCACTCTTTCAAGTTCATAAATCTATATCCATCCATTGCTTTAAAATAAAATAAAACAAAAAAATAACAATTTGAGTTAACTTCTGCATATGTAATGAGTATCAGCAAGATTGGGTTTGATCTATATAGAATTTTTATATATATATATATATATATATATATATATATATATATATGTATATATATATACATATATATATATATTGCACCGAAGATTCCCCACAATCGCGCTTCAGCGGGGAAAGACGAGCCACTCCAATTTGCTCAAGTAAGTCAAGTTTATTCGAGGATGGCAACAAAAAGACGCGTTTCGACCTCTCTCGGGGTCTTGGTCACATGACCTATTCTTGAAACCAGGAAGTAATAAAGGTTTTCAGAGTCTACACGTCACAGCGTGCACAATAAGCAGTGAGAAAAGACTGTGTTGTTTGGCAATTCATGCCTGTCAAAAGTAATTACTTAACAAAAAATAATAATTACTTAACACAAAATGATACAATTCATTCATTGTATTACATTAAAATATACATTAAAATAAAATTACGTGATTAGGATAAAGTTACTTTAGAGTTGATACAGTGTAAGTAAATGTGTTGTATTGCCAAGATTCAGTAAATGCTTATAGTGTGGTGAAATGGCGATATTTATAATGTTGAGACTATAGTAGTGGTGTAGGTTACCTTTACCTTGTTCTGTGTTTGTTGCAGAGTGTGTTGTTGCGACTGCGACTAGTGAGGGTCCAGTACCCATAGTCGAGGTTTGGACGTTGGTCTATACATTATGCCATGTGTTTTCGAGGGGGTCGTGTAGTGTTCTGGCTATGTGCAGGGATTACGGTGGGAGCTGGAGTTGGGAAGTTAGGTGAGGAAATAATTATGATTATACGAATCTGGGTTTAGTACCCATAATCCATGAACTGCAGCAAGGAAGTGTGAGTGGTACAATCATAGAGCTTGCATTGGATTGCATTGCTTGTGCCCTTATCGATATCCGTGGCTATTCTTCACTCCAGTTGTGTCCCTGGTAATCTGTGAAGCTGCATAGAAACACAAGGGCAAACGAGACATTAATATTCAAGTAAAATCAGCGACTAATAGTACACAGTCAGTCACAGTGTGCAAGGTAAGGTTATAGGTAAAGTCGTCATTTTTCTGCCTATGGTATCTCTTCTACTGTGATGCATTCAGCTTATGATGTTCGATTATTGAAATCAATCTATCGAATACACAGCACACTGTATCAACTTTTGAATTGGTGAGGAAAGGGTTGAATTTCAAAATATAAATCACACAGTCTAAAACAATTGGGAAGGAGTTACTTAAAAATACAGTATATCTATAACGGTTCCTGAATTCATGTTCTGCCGGGCCCGACTAAAAATCGGAAAATATGTGTTCATAGATGTGAGTGCATCTCCTCATCATTGTTCATCCCTACTGGGAATATACTGCCTGCTTGTAGGATAAAGCGTGATTCTTATCTTCGTAGAGACTGTACTCGATTTTCACCCCTTGGGTGTTTGGGTACAGTGTCAAGAGCAAAGAATTTCCCCAGTGTCCAATCGCTGCTATGGACATCCCGGAAGTGCCTGGCTGTACTGTAGCTGAGATCCTGATTAGTTATTGCTCTCCAGTGCTCAAGGATGCGTTTCTTAACGGGAAAAGTGCTAGATCCCACATACCGTTTATGGCATGGACAAGTAATCACGTACACTACACAGTCAGTATTACAGTTGATGTTTCTTGGGATCTTCCATATTTTACCTGTTTTTTTTAATCTCACTTCCTTGATGTCATCACTATGGCTGCAAGCTTTGCATTTTCTGCATCTAAAAAATCCCTTGCTCTTGTCTAGCCAATTAGTTATACGTGGTTTCAGATGGCTATTAACTAAGAGATCTTTGATGGATATATTGTTTCTATAGGACAATGATGGTGTGGTGCCTATCTTCGATTTGAGAAGTGTATCCTGTGTAAGGATATCCCATCATCTTCTCAAGATCTGTGTCAGATTTGCAGCCTGTGTATTAAAGGTAGTGGTGAATCTTATTGGTGCGGTTCTGGGATCGTTCTCTATTTTCTGACTCTTAGTTTGGTACAGAGCATCAGTTCTCTCCACATTATCAGCTTTAGTTACCCCTTTGCTTAACATTTTGGTTGAATACCCTCTTTCCTTGAATCTTTTTATCATGTCTGTTTTAGTTTTTGTGTAGGATTCCTCAGAGCTGCAGTTGCGTTTCGCTCTGAGTAATTCTCCATTTGGAATACTCCACCTGAAGTTAGGCGGGTGGCAACTTGCAGCATGGAGTATGGAATTACCAGCTGTCTTTTTTCTATGGAGATCAGTTGTGAGATTCCCTCCCTCTACTGTCAACTTCAAATCTAGGAAGCCGATGGTGTGTTGACTGTGTTGCATAGTGAAATTCAAATTCATACTGTTGTTGTTTAATTGAATCAGAAAACTCATGAGATTACATTCGTCTCCCTCCCACACAAAGAAAATGTCATCTATGTAACAAAGCCAGATATTCACATTTTTCGTCCAGAAATCCATTTCATCACTCCAGAGTACCTGCTTCTCCCACCAGCCCACCGTCAGGTTGGCATAGCTGGGGGCGAAGCAGGTACCCATGGAAGTTCCCTGTGTCTGTTTGAACCACTTTCCGTTGAACATAAATACATTTTCCGTGAGGCAGAACTCAATCATCTGTAGAATCATACGTGTATGGCCCAATAGGTGTATGCTTCTAGTTTTGAGAAAATCTTGACAAGCTCTGAGGCCATCTACATGGCGGATACTGGTGTACAATCTCTCTACGTCGAGACATACCATCCAGTGTTTGTCTCCCCAGTGTAAGTTTTGGATCTTTTGTAGGACGTCCTTGGTATCCCTCACGTAAGAGTTAAGGTCTTTAACATATGGGAAGAGAAAATGGTCTACATAAATCGATGTGTTTTCCAACAAACTGTTCTTAGAGGACACAATCGGACGCCCTGGGGGATTGATGCTGTTTTTGTGGACCTTCGGTAGGAGGTAGAAGGTCGGGGTGGTGGGTGTGTCATTTTGTAAGAACTGTTTCTCATCCCAACTGATGAGTTGTTCATCCGCTCACCCTTTCAATAAGTTGGAATACCTCTCTTGTAGTTTAGTAAGGTATGATTTATCTACCTTTTCATAGCACGTTACATTACTCAGCTGTCTATTGGCTATATATGCCGCGGTCCATGCAGGTAACAGCGGTGGGGCAGTGGGGCCGGGTAAAGGGGCATTTCGAGGGATGATGCAGAGGGGAAATAAATAAATAATTAATTTTCCCTCTGCATCCTCCCTTGAAATCCCCCCTTAACCGGCCCCACCGCCCCACCTTTATTACCTGCACGGACCGCAGCTGATATATATATATATATATATATATATATATCACTGAAAAAACCATAGGTTTCAGGCACGTTATAGTTAGAAATTAGCATTTCAAAAACCTTAGAAATTCACTGAAAAAACCATAGGTTTTAGGGAAAGTTATAGTTAGTTGGACATTGCACTCGTACAAAACCCGTGAAATTCCCCTGTTATAGTTAGTTCAGCTAACTATAACTCGCGCTCCGCAATGCACTGCTGATGACGTCACATATTACATCACTCTTGACATGGTCAGTGACATCACTGATGACATCACTGATGACATCTCAAATGACATCACTGATGACATCATCCACGTGATAATCTGATGCACCTCCTCACACCCTAATATAACCTTTGATACACCCACTCTAAATTACAGACTGCCATTCGCAAAACCATAGACACTCCAACACCAATAACTACATACCCACTCACTGATTCTTAGGTCTACACACACATCCACTCACTCACCCGTACAGTCACTCATACTTACGGTCACTCAGTACAGGACTATCATATGCACTCATACACCTACATAGACACTCACACACCGCCACTCATCCATAGAGGTACTCACACACCTAGTCAGTCATGCAAATAATTAATCACACTGCCATTTACTCACCTATACAGTTATACACACACCAGCTCACTTACTCATACAAATACTAGCACATTCTTACGCTCTTATACAATCACTGATACAAGTACACACTCATCCATACAGCCACTCTCACAATCACACACTCTCACTTATAGCCATTTATATACTCCAACACACATATATACTGCCTTTCACATATGTAGTTACTCACACATGTACCACTGAGATATACATTCACTCACTAACACACCCATACACACACTCACCCACCCATACAGTCCATCACAGATGCACTCTTGAAACCATGCACCCAGTGAATCACCCACTCACTCATCTATGCACAGAGTCACACACACCCCACCCACACAAACACTCAGGCACCCATACAGATACTCAGACAACCAATCAATAACTTATATAGACACTCATGTAGCTATTCACAAACCCATGCAGCCACTTACACAGCAACAGACAGACGGATACAGACATTCACCCAGTTTAGTCACTAACCCATGCATTCAGTAAGATACGTTTAATCACTCACTTATAGAGTTAGTCACGCACCTACTAAATCATCCATTCAGACACTTATACACACACTCATTCTTCAATACGCCTTTCCCTATATATATTAAACATATTTAAACTTTACAGAAACACACAGTCACTGGATGATGTCATCAGTGATGTCATCAGTGATGTCACTGACCATGTCATGAGTGATGTAATATGTGACGTCATCAGCAGTGCATTGCGGGGCGCGAGTTATAGTTAGCTGAACTAACTATAACGGGGAATTTCACGGGTTTTGTACGAGTGCAATGTCCAACTAACTATAACTTTCCCTAAAACCTATGGTTTTTTCAGTGAATTTCAAAGGTTTTTTAAATGCTAATTTCTAACTATAACGTGCCTGAAACCTATGGTTTTTTCAGTGAATTTCAAAGGTTTTTTAAATGCTAGTTTCTAACTATCCCTACAGAGGTAGGACATGTGAAGAAAGAAGAAAAAACGCACAGAAAGAAGCAAAAGAAATGCAGAAAGAAGCAACAGAAGTCCACAAAGACGAAGAAAAGTGCAGGAAGAAGCAAAAGATGTGCAAAAAAAACCAACAGAGGAGCAGAAAGAGGCCTTGTTGCAAAATCATCCTGTGCCCACAACTTTTTCAGACGGGTACTGGTGGTAACTGACTCTGACTAACCAGAGACAGTGCTATGCTAAAAGACACTTAGAATACAGTGAAAACACCTACATACACTAGGGAACACTATGCGTTGGGGTACCCCTGTGATTAGCATGACCTCCTCTGTAAGTCCCTAGTACATAATAGGGCAGGGGGATTAAAACTACCTCTTAAAACGCGCTACGGGGCGCGTTTGCACAGTGGTGAAGGGAGGGGGGCCTGAGGTGACACGTGTGCAAACGCGCCCCCCGTGGCACGTTTTAAGTTGCAGGATTAAGTCCCCTTGAATCCTGAGGGTCCCTGGGGCCCAACTAGCCCACCAGGTACCTACAGTTAGGACCACAGAGCTGAGTTGCAGAGAGGCATTCCGAGGCCACGCACCTTTTTCACCTCTCTGCAACGCAACTCTGTTGTGCTTACTGAAGGTACCTGGTGGGCTAGTTGGCCCCCAGGGTCCCTCAGGAATCAAGGGAATTAATTCCCCAACTTAAAACGCACCACAGGGCGTGTTTGCGCACATGTCACCTGAGGCCCCGCCCCCTCCCTTCACCACTGTGCAAACGAGCCCTGTGGCGCGTTTTAAGTTGGTGGATTAGGTCACCTTGAATCCTGAGGGTCCCTGGGGCCCAACTAGCCCACCAGGTACTTCCAGTAAGCACCACAGGCCTGTGTTGCAGAGAGGTGGTCCAAGGCCACGCCCCTTTTTACACCTCTCTGCAACGCAGCTCTGGGGCGCTTACTGGAGGTACCTGGTGGGCTAGTTGGACCCCAGGGACCCTCTGGATTCAAGGGGACTTAATCCCCCAACTTAAAACACGCCACAGAGCATGTTTGCACACATGTCACCTCAGGCCCCACCCCCTCCCTTCACCACTGTGCAAACGCACCCCGTGGCGCGTTTTAAGTTGGGGGATTAACTCCCCTTGAATCCTGAGGGACCCTGGGGTGCAACTAGCCCACCAGCTACCTCCATTAAGCGCCACAGAGCTGCGTTGCAGAGAGGTGTAAAAAGGGGCGTGGCCTCAGAACACCTCTCTGCAACGCAGCCCCCTGGTGCATACTGGAGGTTCCTGGTGGGCTAGTTGGCCCCCAGGGACCCCCAGTATTCAAGGGGAATTCGTTCCCCATCTGCAAACGCGCCAGGGGGCGCATTTGCAGAGTGCTGCAAGGAGGGGGCGTGGCCTCCGGCGCGATGCCGGTCTTTTATTTATTTTTTGTTTTAAGAAGGGGGGCTGTGTGGCCCCCCTTCTTTTTCTAATTTATTGGCCCTGGGGACCCCATCCCCCAGGGCCTGCCCTCTTTTTTTAAATAAAATTTGGAAGGGGGCCGCGTGGCCCCCCTCCCGAGGCCTTAATCGGCCCCGGGGACCCCATCCCCCGGGGCATGGCCTTTATTTTTTTAAAAATTGTTTTGGAGGGGGGCTGTGTTGCCCCCCTCCTCAGGCCACTTATGGCCCCGGGGACCCCATCCCCCGGGGCCGGCCTTTGTTTTTTTCTTTTCTAAATTATGGGGAAGGGGGCCGCGTGGCGCCCCTCCCGGGCCACTTGTTAGCCCCGGGGACCCCAACCCCCGGGGCTGGCCCTCTCCGTTGGGGACCGTGGGGGGGTCCCCAATCCCCCCACGGTCCCGCCGGCTCCCCGCGTCCCTCGGGAGACGGCATTGCTTTTCCACATGGGGAGCTGCTAAGATGCTGCTCCCCGTGTGGAAAAGCAATTTGCTTGAATTTTGGAAGAGAGAGCAGGTTTCCTGCTCTCTCTTCCAAAATTCAAAGCAAGTTTACTATGACAGGACGGAAGCCGCGAGGCTCCCGCCCTGTCATAGCAAACAGCAGTGTCCCGGGGTGAGCACCCGGGACACTGCAGGAGCCGGCCTTGGGGGGTGGTGGTCCCCAGGGCCATCACAGGCTCCAGGAGGGGGGCCGCGCGGCCACCCTCCCAACAATTGCACAGCCCCGGGGACCCCCACTTTAAAATTCTTAGTGCCCCGGGGAGGTGGCGGTCCCCAGGGCATGTGTGGGGGGCTTGAGCCCCCCCACACAGGTCATTTAATTTTTTTTTAAAAAAAGCCCCAGGGGGTGGCGGTCCCCGGGGCTGCGGGAGGGCCGAGTGCCCTCCCGCACCATTTTAAAATCCTTAGAGGCCCCCCTCTAAACAAATATTTTATGAACCCCCGCATGCCCCCGGGACTTGGCCCACCCAGGGGCCAAATATCAACGAAGCGCGGGAGTCCGCGCTTCGTTTTTTTTTTCACGGCGGGATCCGCGCATCCTAAGCGCATCCCGCCGATTTTAAAAAAAAATATGCTTTTTTGGGCCCTGGGGGTCCTTGTGGGACCCCCTGAGCAGGCCTAGGGGGTCAGAGTGTTTCTACCCTGCCTTTTTGCATTTTTCACGATTGTTTTTCTGATTTCTTGTGCCTCGGTTCTACCGAGGAACAAGATGGCTGCCAACACTTCCTGGTTTGGAGTGTTGACAGCCAATTAGCATACAGCTCGTGATCGGGAGGGTGCGCGGACCCTCCGCGGCCATAGATATATATGTGTTTTTACTTTTGATTTTCTCAGCAACTACTGAACAGATTTACACCATTTAACAAAAAGGGTTCTTTCTGAACCAAGAACTACCTCTTTGCCAAATTTGGTGTAATTCCGTTCAGCAGTTCGAGCTGTAGCCTTGCATTGCATCAGTTTCCTATGCATCATCCTTGCATCAGTTTCCTATGGGAAATTGATTTTTTGACTCTTATTTTTTGAATTTCTCCACAACTACTGAACGGATTTACACCATTTAAAAAAAAGGTCGCTTTCTGAACCAAGCGCTACCTTTTTGCCAAATTTGGTGTAATTCCGTTCAGCAGTTCGGGCTGTAGCCGTGTCTAAAATTTCCTATGGGAATTAACATGGAGAAAACACGTTTTGGGACCCCCCTTTTTTCTCAGCCCCCGCTTGCCGAATCACCCCGAAACTTTCAGGATACGAGCAGACCGGAGCGCCCCACGAGTTTTGAAAATTTTGCGAAGATTCGTCAACCGGCGCCAAAGTTATTGGAAATAGAATGTTGTGAATTTCCTATGGAAAATAGGTCCTAACTATAACTATCTACTGGCGACCGCCAGTAGATAATATATATATATATATATATATATATATATATATATATATATATATATATATATATAACAATAGATAAATATGAGAATGAAGTAACCATAATGATTGAAAGATTTACTCATCGAGGATGCCCACTCAATGTATTGAAGGAAGCTAAGGAGAGGGTTGGTAAAAAAACAAGAGAACAATTACTGTACCAGCAAAACACAGAAACGACCAGGAGAGATGGTAAGATAAAAAGGCTCTCCTTAGAATTTGATCCAGCTTGGTCTAGCATTAAGAAAATCTTACAAAAAAAGTTGCCACATACTTGAAAGGGATGAACAACTCAAGGGAGTCCTCGGTACAGGTCCCCAGATAACATCGAAAAGATCTAGATCATTGGGGGACATCCTCACATGAAGTTTTTAAAAAACTGTAAAAGAAAGGGATTGGCTATAAAACAAAATGAATGGCTTTATTAAATGCAATTCCTGTAAGGCTTGCCAATATGGATTAAACCACAAAGCATATCAGACATAAGAGGGCCGCATTGTTTTGATTCAGGACCGAATAACATGACACAGATTATGTGGTATATGTATTAAAATGTGACTGCAACAAACTATACATTGGCAGCACTATTAACAGATTGATGGTAAGGAAACTGCCAGATATGCAACTCATTAAGAATGGGGATAGGAGTTACTCCATTGCCTGTCATTTTGAAAAACACCATGATTGATCATTGGCAGGCTTCAGATTTTATGGAATAATGCACGTAAAGATGAATGCACGAGGAGGTGATAGTGAAAAGGAATTGAGAAGAGAGGAGTACAAGATAATTGTAACATTGGGCATGGAAACCCTTTGGGGCCACAACACTGATGCGAAATTGCATGTGCATTTATAATCATGCACTGACTTGTTGTATGTGAACCCATGAATCCTCCTCTCCTCGATGCAGTAGCCTCCGATCAATTCATTACCAGCAATGATCACAGTGAGTCACCACATTTTTGATCATGCGGGATGGTCTCTTTATCCTCATGAATCTAGGGAATATGATGTATCCTCGGTTGATGTTGAGAATATTTGCTTATTTATGTATACTTGATGTACAGCCACAATTGGTTTACTGTAAGTGTTGGCATGTAGCACTTTATATGTGATGACATTGGAATACAATTATCCCCCTATGAAATGTCCTCGTTTGCTCCAAGATGAGATATTCTGCGTGCAAAGGGCAATATGGATACCCTAAAATGTGGTTATGTGACATAAAGAGGCACTGTCCTACTCGTATTTATACTAAGCCAGTGGTCAGGGGTCCACACATATGTCCAATTGATCAAGGACGTCCATTATTTACATTTGCATTGAGCACATGTCACTTCATTATATAATAGAATTGATCATGGACCCCTCCCCTCATACATTTTGGACGTTGACACTATTGCCCTAGACATCTGGACATGGAGTTAATTGCATTGAGCACGTCACTTTATTATATATTAGTATTGAGTAACAGTCCCCTTAGTAGGATTCATTTTACATACTTGTACAATTGCACCAATAATTGATTTTATCTTAAACAGCTTCAGATTTATAACACCTTAGATGGAAAACTGATGAAATTCAATGTGTGATCAGACCTAGTTGCGATTTTAGTTGAAAGATGATGAATGTGGTATTATATGGATCTTCTGTTCAAGCACGTTGGGTTTTATTTGGGGATGTGAACAATTAACAGATACAAAATGGATGGTATTTTTCTCTAAGCACTTTTGCACCTTATGGAACTCGAATTTAATATATTTTATGAATTGAAACTAATATTGTTGATATTTGTGGGTGCTATTATACCATGAGAAGATGTCTTAGTATAACAGAATGAAAGGTATCTGCCATATCAACTTACCAAAACGTGAAAAACTGCAACATCTGGTGGAGGGAACAAGATAATGTACGTGTATCGTCTTGACACATATGCTGTAGATAAGGTTTAGGCATGTGTATGTAATATATGTGAAAGGGGATGTGAAATATGTACAAAGAAAGGGCACAGGTCACTTTACATAGGAATATGAATATTCATAACATTATGCATTGGCGTATACCGATGAAAATGTTGTGCCACATTATATATGTCTTACAAGCAAGAGACAATATTTGTGGTATGCACCACATATGCAGAAGATAAGGTTTGGACATGTGCAATATATGTGAAAGGGAATGTGCAATATGTACAAAGAAAGAGCACAGGTCACTTTACATTGGAATATGAATATTCATAACATTATGCATGGGGGTATATCAATCAAAATGTATTGCCACAATATGTATGATGTCTTTACAAGTGAGAGACTATTTAGGATATGTTGACTACAGTTTGTGAAGAAAAGTATCTAAAGGCTTCTCTCAGAGTTCTACGAGAGCAATAGATCATTAGAAAGCACACAGTGCACATTTTGCCTTGTTTGGTGTCAATGAGAAATATAAACACAATGCATATTAATAAAAGAGCAGCCATGTTATTTCAAGATGGAGTCGAGCCCCAGGTGAGACCTAGATTAGCATAGGTCAGAAAAACACAGTTCTGTATCTCCTAACATTTTTATTTCCCTTGAAAATGTGTCATATAAATAAACACTTATGATTTTAATCAGAAAATAACTCCCCAGGGTGTGAACAAGGAATGGGAACTGAGAAAAAGAGACAAAACGGACGAGGAAATCTTTTTTATTTTTTCATACCCCAGTGGCAAGATATATCTCCTTTGCTAAATACACTCAACAAGTATTTGAATTGCAGAGAACGAGAAATTGAGCTGTTGGTTGTCTTTGAGAATTTAAATAAAGGTAAAAAAGTTCAAGACTCTCCAGTTTCTTGATTTTAGAACCTATTTCATGTAATCAGTATCATCCGTGATGCAGGTTTCAAATTTCTCAGGTCTGTGCTTAATGTGGCAGTTAACAGTGACATGAAACACCTTAACCCCCCTAGAGTAGATAGTTTCCAGTCACTTTTATCGTTACATCTTCGTCTCTCTGAAGTGACACTTAGCATATTTTACGTTTATTGAATCACCAAACCTTTGGTAATCTTCCAGTAGACATCTCTCTCTCAAGGGTATAAAAACACCCTCCTTCTACGATCCATTATAAACATGTTTTGAAGGAACCTTGATTACCATAGGTCTATCAAAGCTTCTATAGTTAATGTAAAACAAACAGCGAGGGAATAGTCTTCTAAATTAATCTTCAATAAAAGTGGGAATGAATTTAAGGAAGAAGATAATTTAGCAGGGACAAATGAAAGCTGAATTGTACTAACTAAAGTGAGGCAAAGTCCAGATTAATTCATTATATTTCATGGAGGAAAGGTGGAATACAAAACTAGGTTTTACTTTCCAGTGGAGGCCCTGGAATAGCACATTTTACCACTGAGCCAGACTTTCTGCTGTTATCTACTCATATATAGGTTGTTGCTTGGCATTCTCATTCATCTGATAATACCGTTTAGCATGTAAATGCAAACCAAAACTTTTCTACTATTAATTCCAGTAGGGAGATATTTTTGTAAACTGTATTTAGGAGAAAATATTTTGGTTAGACAATATTTTGGTTACGATATTCCGGTACCATACCATCCTATCCCTGGTATTCATTGGTTATATTTGGTCTATGTCTTCAAGGAACATGCAGAAAAATCAAGTTAATCCTAATGATGTGTCATGTCTTATTAAAAGCATACCAACTTCATAATAACATTCTCTCATACTGAATGTGCAGTGTGTGTACCAAAACACTCGTAAAAATGTTAGGAGAAAATCCTCTTCTTCGGGAAGAAGAACCCACCAATAACATTTGATATACCATACTAGTGTTTATATGGTAAAATTTCCTTCACAAATTGCAATTTTTTCTCTTCCCACCAAACTCTCAATCAATCCACAAGTCCAGGTCTTTGTCAAATAATGTGTGTCCCATATACAGTGATCTTTGCCTATAGTAGAGTAAGCCGCTGGTTGAGTAAATGGAAGGCGCTCAACTACACTGCTTTTGAGGGTTTTTGTGGATTGTATCTTAACACACTACAGGATCAAGTAAACAAACATTACTTTGAGGATCCTGGGAACTAGACTTTGCTGCAGATTGCTGGGCTATACTGCACATGGCGGTCCTCTGCTTTTCTCATATCTCTCCTCTTGTTTATTGCAATCACTTCCACTCAGTTCCTAATTTGGAAGATCCTCTGTGGATCACTGTCAGTCATATGTTCATTGATTAAACAAGTGATGCGCTCTAGAAAGATGGCATTGTTCCCAGTCCTAGGGAGCAAAATCATGGGCCCCCACTGTAGAAAGTGCCCTGAAACTTCACTGAAGCTGTCCATCTCATAGAAACAAAAAGGTGTTACCTGGAGCGGGGGCTCCATCTGTAGTGTGCACCCCGATTACGTTAAGACAGTACTGCTCCTATGCATCTGTCTGAACAATAAACTCCTTGGAGAAATCAGGGGCCTTGAGCACAGGAGCTGTGCACATGGCTTGCTTCAGGGAGTCAAATGCAGTTTGGCATGCTGCTGTCCATATCACATTTCTGAGCTGCTTCTTGGAAGTCAGCTCAGTCAAGGGGGCAACAATGGAGCCATATCCATTGACAAACCTTCTATAGTACCCAGTGAGGCCCAAGAATGCTCTGACCTGAGTCTGGGTTTTGGGGGACAGCCAGGCCATGATGGTTTTTATCTTGCCCTGAAGGGGTTGCACCTTCCCCCTGCCCACCAGGTGTCCCAAGTACACCACAGACACCTGCCGTATCTGGCACTTACTTGCCTTGATAGTCAGGCCTGCCTGTTGCAGAACCTGACCATTATAACATAATGGGATAACCCAAGAAAATGTCCACTGGACCTGGGTAATTATTGGTATAGAGAACAGATGGTCCTGGACTGATTAGATATATAGATGACTTATATACTATTCACGATTCGAAAAACACATTGAAAATGCAATCGATTAGCATGATGGCATATTTGAGGGACACTATACAGACTATCAAACTGGTGGACAGTCGCCCTTTTAATCCTAATGATTCCATTCTAGTCACCATGGACATAACATCCTTATACACTAATATCCCTCAGAAAGCAGCACTTGACGTCATCAGGATAGTACTTGAGGGCCGTCCTAGACCATTCCAGGTACCCACAGACTTTATAGTGAATCTTTTAGAGATCGCAATGACAAGGAATTTTTTCTTTTTTCAAGGCGACTTTTATATCCAGACAAAAGGCGTGGCAATGGGGGCTAGTTTTGTGCCAGACCTGGCCATAATCTTCATGGATAATTATGAACACACATATGTCCTCAATGACCTCAATCCCTACAGAGGCTGCATTGAGCCATGGAGTCGTTACATAGACGATGTCATGGTGATATGGCATGGCAATGAACACCAGTTGTCTGAGTTCCACACCTGGCTTAATGAACGCTCACATGACATCCAGTTTTCACTCGACTTTAGTAACAAAGTCATTAACTTCCTTGACATTTCAATCAGAGAGGAGGAGGGGAAACTACATACCACACTATTTAGGAAAAGCAGTGAAAGGAACACCCTCCTGCGATACTCAAGCCATCACCCTCGTAACCTCAGGGACAACTTACCTTTTGGTCAGTTCCTGAGGTTGCGGAGGAATTGCACCAGGAAGAAAGATTTATTTGAGGAATCAGCAGACCTCATGATACGTCTCATGGAGAGGGGATACCCCAGGAGCCTCCTCAAAAAGGCACGGGTTTTGCCATAGGGAGTTTTTACTTGAACCCAACACCAAAAACTCCACACAGGAACACTTGGTATGTGCAACTACGTTTTGTACTAGAAGTAACGAGGTGAAGAAGATTGTGAATCGCCATTGGCATCTAGTGGCCGATGAGATAGGTATCATGGAACCCCCCTTGCATGCTTTCAAGAAAGGTAGGAATGTAAGGGATTATGTGGTCAAATCCCTTCTGCCTGCCAAACCCCGAGACACTCAACAGACACTATGGAACATCCCTCCGGTCAAAGGACATTTAAAATGCGGCCAATGCAAGGCGTGCCCCTTGACCAAGGAAACTAAACAGTGTACTTCCAACAACTATACACATATTCTACAGGAACACACCAACTGCAACTCCATGGGTGTCATTTATGCTATAGTCTGCCCATACGACTTTATGTACATCGGCCAGACTATACAAAAAGTAAAAGCCCGTATTCTGCAGCACTGTAGCAGAATACGCTGCAATGTACAGGGAGCACCCCTTGTTGAACATTTCAATACATTCAAACACCCAGCTGAAAGTTTGAGGTGGTGGGTGATTGAAAAGGTATGGATTAACCCAAGGGGTGGAAATTTCGCCAGCATTTTGAGTATCCGTGAGTGCAAATGGATAAATATCTTTGACACTGTAGCCAAGGGTCTGAATGAATACGAGGAAATTGCAAAACAGATTGCAACATTAAACAATGGCTAGGCACTATACCCTGGAACCCTCATCCATGTACATATACACATAATCTGTTACACATCACTACTCGTGATGAGGTAACCTTCGTATAAGAAAGATAATCTACGCTGGATAGCGAATGTAGCATGTATTTCTCAGTATGTACATTTTTTAATCATTAATTCACTGCGTGCCACGCCTGTCACCACCTTGTACTCTCTCTCTTGTATATACTTACACTAAAGTCTTATATTGCACAGCGCTATATTTGTCATATTATTGTGTTTTATTAATGTTATAATGTATGAAGCTGCACGTGACTATGGTTGCGAATAACCATTGAACTTTCACCATTTGTAAATATACACACATACATTCATCACCAATGTATTGTGTTCTAATCATGTATATAATGTATGAAACTGCGCGTCACTATTGGTGCGCACAATCATTGAACTTCAACATCCCTCTTTTATATGCACACACAGGTTCTATGCACAATGCGCCACGTTTTCAGTATATTCAAGTATACAATGTATGAATATGACCGCATTTGTTTTTAGTATTATCTTGAAAGTGTCTTATATTGGTGTAATGTCTTTTGAGTTGTCATGTCATTCTGTCTTCGTTCAACTGTGGCATTGCTGACTTTCATGGACTAACTGCCATACATGCACCAAATCATATGCTTTCCACTAGTCCACCGGATTGAGTCTTTTCTCTATTACCGGTTAGCTGTCACACGTATGCCAATTACAGCGCGACATACGGGAACTTGCACGCGCCTCCCGACGTTCGTAATGCCTCATATTAGCCGCAGAGCTGCATTCAGGCTGTCTTGCATAATGGAGCAAGTCACGGACGGCACGGGCTGCGATTAAAACTCGAAGGTAATTTTAACCACTGGTGGGCTTTTTGCTCAGGCTTGGCAGAACTCTTATTAATCTAGAGTCTCCTTATTGTAGTTACTCCAGAATCGTTTTGGGCGATTCATTCACCCAAGGAAGGATCTTTACACTGATATTGACAGCGCCTTTGATCCACCAGCACGTGCGATACCGCAACTACAGTGCGGGTAAGTCGCAGTTTTATTCTGTTGACTTCAGCGGAGTTATCTCACTCTAGGGACCACAGATTTATGTTGTGCACCTCTCCTTACAGACCACCCACCACTTGGGGGCAGTGACCAGATTTTTTACACCTCACCGGCACATAGGTCAGTACTTGGAGTCTATCTCTGTTTCACGCAAGACTCATGAAGTAATGAGGCACCCATCTGATTGTATGGTTATTATTTTTAGGTTGTATCCCCCTCCCCTGTCCTGAGGAAGACCCGTAAGCTGAGGCCATAAATGACCCTCTATGCGCCTGGGTCGAAACGTCAACAATATCTCCCCCAGTGGGCTTGCACCCGGTACCACCCCTACCCTGCCCGACCCACAGATGATGATTCTCTGTGCATCTTGATATGAACATTTGTAAATAACTACAGAATTAACTAGGGGCAGGCCCAGACGAGAAACTGGTTCCATTTGTAAACCACATCCAGGTTTTCATTATTGTGCATTGAAGAAAATTGATTCTACCTTGGATGTTTTTAGGATCTTTTCTTTTCCTTGATCTATTTTCACACATGAGCACCAACTCTCCACCTTTTCCCCCCTTCTTCTCTTTGGAGCAACCACTCCATTTCTGCAACCTGAACAGTAGCGGCTCCTGGAGGGAGTGCTGCCGGGCGGTGACGCAGGGCGGGGGGAGGGGCAGGCTGGGGGGTAGTAAACTCCGGAATACGGCCAAACAGAGGTAAGTAAACAAATAAATAAATAAAACGAATTTTGTTGCGCGCGCTGCATCGCCAAATGTGATGCAGCGCGCGCAACGAAATTCGTTTTATTTATTTATTTGTTTACTTACCTCTGTTCGGCCGTGTTCCGGAGTTTACTACCCCCCACCCTGCCCCTCCCCCGCCCTGCGTCACCGCCCGGCAGCACTCCCTCCAGGAGCCGCTACTGAACCTGAACTTACTGATTTGTTTATGTCATGAATATTTGAATATATAGGAATAAATACAGTTGATATCCTATTGGGTGTCCTTGCGGTTGGTTTTTTGAATAATGTTCTTATACATCAATTACGTTTTTTGTATAAACCGTATATACATTTATGTTCACATGCTAATCGATTGCATTTTCAATGTGTTTTTCGAATCGTGAATAGTATATAAGTCATCTATATATCTAATCAGTCCAGGACCATCTGTTCTCTATACTGTTGCAGAACCTGAAGCACTTCCTGGAGGTGAAAAAGGTGGTCCTTCCAGCTGCTACTGAAGACAGCTATGCCATCCAGATGAGCAGCAGAGAAGGCCTCCATACAAACAAGGGCCACGTTCTTAAGCCTCTAGAAGGTGGCAGGGGCATTCTTTCACCCAAAGGGCATCATCCTAAAATGGTAGAGGCCCTCTGGAGTCGAGAAGGCTGACCTCTCCTTTGCTCCCTCTGTTAGAGCGGTCTGCCAGTAAAGTGATGTAAGTTCAAAGGTACTGAGATACTGGGCAGCCATTAACCAATCTATCAGCTTATCAGCCCGGGGGATGGGGGTGAGCATCAGACTCCGTCACAGAATGCAGCCCTCTGTCATCCACACAGAACCTCAGTTCAGGAGTGGTGCCCAGTGGGGCGGCTTTTGGTACCAGAACCACAGGACATGACAGGGGCTACTGGAGGGTTCTATCACCCCCAACACCAGCATTTGTAACACTTAAGCCTTAATGCTGGACCTCACCTTTTCTGACAACCTGTAAGATTTATTCTTGACAGGGAGGTTGTCCCCTGTGTCCACATCATGGATACACAGGTGGTTAGTCCCAGGAATAATGGAGAACAAAGAAGAGTATTGCCCCAACAATTGGTGGCAGTCTCTCTGTTGTTCAGGAGTTAGAGAGGGGGAAAAGATTACTCCTTCTACAGACCCATCCTTCTCCTTTGAGTCCAAGAGGTCAGGAAGAGGTTCACTCTCCTCTTCCTCTTTTCCCTCAGTCACCAACAGCATGGTGAGCTCAGATCTCTCAAAGTAGGGTTTGAAACTATTTACATGCAGCACCCTGTGGGATTGCCTGGGAGTCATGAGGTCCACCAGGTATGTGACCTTACCCTTTATTTCAGTCACATCATTTGGCCCATTACAGATGTATGTGAGGGCCCTACCATCTACCGGCTCCATCGCCCACACTTTCTGACCAGGTTGAAATTCCACAGTGGTAGAATTATTGCCATACCACTCCTTCATGACTTCCTGGTTGGCTTCAAAGTTACTGGAAGCTTGCTTCCATAACTTAGCCATCTGGCTTCTGAAGGCCAGCATGTACCTCACTACATCCTGGGGTACCTTCCTGGGAGCTTGCTCCCACCCTTCGTTCACCAGACTCAGAGGTCCTCTAAAGGGGGCTCCCATACAACAGTTCAAAGGGGCTGAAACCCACTCCCCTCTGTGGCACCTCTCTTTCAGCAAACAACAGGTTTGGGAAGAGGATATCCCACTTTTTCCTCAAGGCCTCAGGCAAACCCCTGATTAGGACTTTTAGGGTCTTGTTGAACCTCTCAACAAGCACATTGGTTTGTGGATGGTAAGCAGTGGAGAAACCTTTAATTTACCACACACTCCTTCCAAATTGACTGCATAGAAGTGGACATGAAGTTTGTGCCCCTATCAGACACAACTTCCTTGGGGAAACCCACTCAGGTAAAGATCTCCATCAGGGCCTTTGCCACTGCGGGTGTAGTAACAGTCCTCAGAGGGATTGCCTCTGGGTACCTAGTGGCATGATCCACCAGAACCAGGATAAACGTGTTGCCTGATGGAATCTGGGGTTCCATAAGCCCAACAATGTCGACGTCCACATCCACCCTCTCAAAGGGGGTGCTAATGACAGGCAAGGGATGAAGGAGGGCTTTAAGCCTCTACCCTGTCATCCCGCTACAGTATGCATCTAAGGTATTCTTGATCCTAGGCCAATAGAAGTGGGGCACAAGCCTTGAAAAGGTCTTGTCTTGGCGTAGGTATCCTGCCAGGGGAATTTCGTGAGCCAGCTCCAGTAGGAAGGCCCTGTAGCATTGGGGGACCACCAGTGCCCTTGATGTCCCATGCCCAGGAGCCGTAGATTCACTGTACAGGAGGTTGTCCTCCCAGTAAATGTGGTGACTACCAGAGGCATCACCAGTTGCTTGGGCTTCAGCCTATTGCCTAATGCCCACAAGGGTTTGGCACTTCCTTTGTGCCCTACAGAACCTGGTGGGTCCTCCTTTCACATCGCAAACACAAGGAGATGATGGACGGAGTGCTGAAATATGTCAGACACTCAACCCCAGTCACAGATCTGGGTTGAATCCATCATCAGTCTTTAGCTCACTTCGCCACCCCAGTACAGACCCAGCCATATGCAAATCAGTCTTGACCCTGTTCCTCATGGGAACAGTCCAGCTCGAACTGCTAAGCCAGGTCTTCCCTGGACTGTAAACAAGCACCCTGGGACCAGGTTCGGGGTAACACCCCTCATCAGCATGGCTAGCTTGAATCCAGTGGCAAAGTGAGCAAGGGACCGACGTCTGGGCATACCCAGCCAACTTAGGGCGAACAAAGCAAACACAAGGAGATGTTGGACGGACCGATGAAACTTTTCAGACACTCACCCCCCAGTCACAGATCTGGGTTGAATTCATCATAGTTCTGTAGCTCACTTCGTCAAATCTGTTGAAACCCAGCCATATAAAAATCAGTCTTGACCCTGTTCCTCATGGGAACAGTCCAGCCTGAACTGCTAAGCCAGGTCTTCCCTGGACCGGAAACAAGCATCCTGTGACCAGTTTCGGGGTAACACTCCTCATCAGCCAGACTAGCTTGAATCCAGTGGCAAAGTGAGCAAGGGACCCACATCTGGGCATACCCTGCCATCTTAAGACAAACAAAGCAAACACAAGGGGATGATGGATGGAGCACTGAAACATTTCAGACACTCACCCCCATTCACAGATCTGGGGTGAATCCATCATCATTCTCTAGCTCACTTCACCACCCCAGTGCAGACCCAGCCATATGCAAATCAGTCTTGACTCTGTTCCTCATGGGAACAGTCAAGCCCGAACTGCCAAGCCAGGTCTTCTCTGGACCGGAAACAGGCATCCTGGGACCAGTTTCCGGGTAACACCCCATATCAGCCTGTCTAGCTTGAATCCAGTGGCAAAGTGAGCAAGGGACCAATGTCTGGGCATATCCTGCCAACTTAGGGCGAACAAAGCAAACACAAGGAGATGATGGACGGAGCGCTGAAACTTTTCAGACACTCACCCCCAGTCACAGATCTGGGTTGAATCCATTATCGTTCTTTTGCTTATTTCGCCACCCCAGTTCAGATCCAGCCATATGCAAATCAGTCTTATCCCAAACTGCCAAGCCAGGTCTTCCCTGGACCGGAAACAAGCATCCTGGGACTGGTTTCATGGTAACACCCCTCAACAGCCAAGCTAGCTGCTCACTTTGCCTCAGGTGGCCTTGTGTGGCTTGCTAAATCAAACTTAGGAGTTGCGTCGCACTTGCATCCTGTTGCGTGGCTCTTTCATAACTATGTCCCCTAATGTTCTCAGGAAGATCTGTTTTGACATTAATGTTGCAATGTTTCACCGGTATTACATTAAATGTTATGAGTTAATGGTATTTTTAAGTGTTTTCTGTTGTACTACTTCATGCAATACTATTTGGTATTATCTTTTCTGAAAATAGTCCAGTGTCTGTTGCACCTGTCGCATACTGTATACGCTCAAATAAACATACTTAAATTATTGCCATATCTGACTTCTCATTTTTCCAGAGTGCTAAATTATAAAGTAAACAGACATCACAAGCATCAATCTGCAACCTGGACAGACAGTCACAAAGACGGATACCCCGTTAAAGTGAACTTGCCATGCTCAAGTACCCCTAAGAAATGTTGTCACCAAAATATAATGCTTGCCTAAAGGCTAAATTCCCATCCCATAGGGCACTACATTGATGAGCATCTTAGAATGGAGTTTCCCATTCTTTGTTATAAATGAGGCATTCCAAATCCTTCAAAGATGACTTAGAATTTTTAAACGTGTTTTATTACATAGCATTCTTTACAGTTCCAAGATGGCCAATGCACATTCAATGCATTGGCCATTTTGGAACAGTAAAGCATGCTAAAGTATTTAAAAACCATTCAAAGATGGCCCCCCATGCATGTGCATCAGTTATTTTGGAAATGTTACACTCCCAAACATAGCGTTTACCAGTGATCCTTCTGGATTTCTGGAGCAAATTATTCTATTAACAACGTGTTTCCATTTTTGTGGGTTTGACTTTAAGTTAATTTTAAACAAAGGCCTCTATCATTACCTGGCTGGTAAAATAGGGTGGTATTACCAGGCTTGGTCTTTCTAATTGCAGTTAGTATCACCAATTCAGTTACGGTCCGTCACCAATTTTGGATCTAGAATAAGAAATAACTTGGAGGGAACCCGGAATTTCAAGAGCCTTTACCACATGCAATGGCTTGATTGAAGCTCTTTTCACCTCATTTTACACCTGCTGGTGAGCAAAAACGCATTTGACTTCACCAGGTGCAATTCTAGGGAACTGCGCAGGGTAATTACTCCAGAAACAAGATTCAGAATTATCAATCCATACAAATCAGAATGGGGTCCAAAAAGTTTTTCTTCCTTTAAAATAATCCTGGATTCATTTTAAATTTAGTGGTAGAGATTAAAAATAATGGATAGGGTGCACCAAACTACTTTGTACTGGTCACAGTATGTGTACAATGCTCCTGAAATTACACTCAGTTGTTTTTTATGTTGTGTAATAAATCACAAAGCATTAGGGGTGGCGATCAAAAAACATGCCTGTGCGTCGTGGGGCTATTCTCGCCATTGAGAATAGAAAGTTTCACTAATCACAATATGTCAAAAAACAGTAGAATATTGCAAAAACATTTAAAGTTTGAAGTAATGCCAGGAAAACAGTGGATTCACTTCCATAAAATACCTTCACTAATTTCATGATGGTGGTTATAATTCCAAAGCTGTAGCCTAACCTCATACAACACTGTCAACCATGCCATCCTATTGACAGGTCTGTTCTGAAGCAATTGCTAATACACGTTTTGACCAGCCAAAGGTTTGCTGCCTTATTCTCTGCATAATCTTAGGTTTTGATACCCTTCTTCAAACCAAAAACATATGCCATTGCCTCTGAGATGCCATAAAATTATGCTCTTACACACTTTTTACATGTATCATTACCATTTGCTAATCACAAACACTAAAATCTAGTCTCTATTAATTTATTTAATAATTATGATAACTCACTGCGGGCGAAGGGAAGACAGCAGCCCTGATTATGCTGGACCTAAGTGTGGCCTTCGACACTGTGTCTCCTAGTCTACTGCTTGAACAACTCTGGAAGCTTTGCGTGGGGGGTGCACTCTTGGTTGGATTATGGGCTGTCACCAGGATCACACCTTCCAGGTCTATCAGCAGTCTTACACCTCAGAGATCTTTCCCCTGTGGCAAGGGGTGCCTTAGGGTTTGGCTCTGAGTCTGACCCTGTTCAATGTATATATGAGCTCCATGGCGGAGGTAATAGAGTGTCACGGCGTAAAGGTAGTCTCATATGCTGTTGACACTCAGATGATCATTACCTTGGCACAGGAAGGTGGTGAAGCTGCTTCTAATTTCAAAGCATGTCTGGGCGACCTGGCAAAATGGATAAATTCCAGTTGCCTCAGGCTTAATGCAGGTAAGACTGAAGTCCTAGAGGTAGGCAAGCAACCATCTATATGGACCACTACATGGTGGCCATCCAAACTAGGCCCGGTACCTTTTCCCAAATCTAAGATAAAAAAACCTCAGGATCTGGTTTGATTCCTTGTTGACCTTAGAGCATCAGATCTCCACTCCTGCTGGAACTTGCCCTGGAATCCTGAAGATGCTGCATAAAATTTTAGAGCTTCTGCCAGTTTCGGCAAGGAAAATGGCCATCCAGGCGCTTGTTGTGACACATTTGGATTATTGCAATGTACTCTATCTTGGTGTCTCCAAGGCCAGGATAAGAATGCTGCAAAGGGTTTAGAACACCGCAGCGAGGATGCTTCCGAATATACCGAGACGCTCCTCTATGGGTGCTGCTCTTGCTAAACTTCACTGGCTCTCAATTCAGGACACAGTAGCTTTTAAGGCTTTATGTTTCTGCCACAGAATCTTAAATTGGAAGGACCCTAGCTATCTTTTCCCTAAGATTAAACCTTACCATCCTAGCCAATGCCTTAGATCCCCAGGGACTGCTATGCTAGTGATACCTAGTTGGCCTGGGTGGTAGCTCCTTCTGCTTCTTGGCTGCCAAGATGTGGAACCTCCTCCCCGTGGACCTTAGAATGCAACCCTCCGAAGTTCTGTTTTGCAAAAAAGTTAAAGACCTGGTTCTTCAGGCAACCCATGGTAAACTAGTTGCTTTGGCTGGCTCCCATGATGCTTTAATGAGAATCCTAGCACGGGGACACTCCGAAGGAGAAGCCAGGCGCTTTACAAGCTTGTAACATAACATAACTTACATTTAAAGTGTTAAACTAAGTCTTGTTTCAGAATCATTGTGCACAGATTTCATTAATGATTTGCCAAGGTTATTGTTGAATGAGGAAAAGAGAATCCTTCAAATTGATTTGACAAAAGTTGAACAGTGGTGGAACATTTGTGATCTGGAAGCCTATTAGAATGTCAGTGGCGTAACGCAAAATGATCAGGGCCCCCCTGCAGGAATGCCCTGATTCTCCCACATTGCAGACATTCATAGGCCTTGGCCTGAATTGGGCACCCCACCTGAAGGGTTGGGGGGTCCACTGAAGGCTGCCCCCCAACCCTCTGTGCTGCAGGGACTGCAAATGCCTGCATAACGCCCCTGGAGAATATCCAACACAATTTCGAGGAGTCTAAAATTGTGGGGTTCTCTTTAATTTATGCCTACCCATTGATCCACAGGTTACAGCAGTAGCTGCGAAGAAATTCTTTCATTTGATATCACCCATACTAATGTGCCTGTTACTTATTTTCCATCATAGGATTGAGGCAAGAATGCCTCTGGTATTTCCACACTTGGATTACTCTTAACAGTATACCTACAGTGTAGCACCTACAGTGATGAGATTTAGGATGCTCACATAGGAGTAACCCTGTAGTAAGGGTGAGGCTAGTGCACCTGACACTGTTGTCCATGTCAAGTGTCGTTCAGTTTGAGTAGAATGTAAATTTGACATTTACATTGTTTAGTAATTGGGAGTTTCATTTCTTCAGGATATTTTCATTGCTGTGTTTTTTGTCAGACAGTACTTTGTGTGTTATTGTGAAGAATGATCCAGTGCTCAGCACAGGTAAATACTCCTGTGATGTAAATATTTCAATGTTGGAGCTGGTGCTGAGGTGAAGAGAATGTAAGTCAGTCACACTGAGGCCGGGAGAGAAGGAGAAGACTATTAAAAAGAAAAGGGTTGAGGACAGGAGACATATTTATGCATTATTTATTTATTTATGCTACCTTAGGAGGCTTTTGCACAAGTAGCCACTAGGTAACTCATAATTTATATAGCTGGAGCCTTTTTGAATCATGACTTGAGAGAGGTGCCAGGTTCCTGAAGAACACAAATGGTGTCTCTTTGGACCATGCTTCCGTTCTTAGTCTCAGCGCTGCTGGTAAGTGGATACTGAAGTAAACAGTACTCAGGTGAACTGCCAGCAGTGGGCTGGGCCTGGAGTTCTTTATCAAGGTGTCTTTTTCTGTCCATTGTCCATTTAAAATGTTGGATTTGACAAGCCAATGTGCTGTTTAGGGATAGCACCAGAGTTTCTGCAGATGTGGTAGATAGAAGGGTAATTCAGACCAATGTGGCTTCCACTCATCCCTCCAGATTAGCACAATACATTGCACCGGCTTCCCTGTGGAACATTCTGTAAGCCTAGCAGTGTTCTCTAAGCCTACATTGGAGCCATCGCACCAGCTGGGCGGGTGCCATCTTCTTTTGAACATGCTTGACATTTCTGTTTGTTTTACACAAACAAACTCCCAAAGTTGGCTTATGTAACAATCAAAGTCAGTGATGTGGAAGAAGTTTTCTCTCTCTGTCTCTTATTGGTCACAGACAGGTAAATCAAGTGATGGTCATCCTGCCCTAAATAGGGTGGCTCGACCACTGTCATGACCGACAGCTCTGTGACAGATGGGTTATCAGGTCAGAGTTTTCCACTGATGCTGCCAGCTGAAATTCCACCGGTGGAAAAACTGCGTTTTCTCACCAGTAAATGAACTGTGTGGGGCATATTTACAAGCCCTTAACGCCACTGGAGCGTTACTTTTTCTGACGCTCCGGTGACGTTGCGCCATTCCCCTTATTTACAAGGTGGCGCTAAACCACTTAATGTGGCCTAACGCCATCTGGTAAATATGCCCCTTTCCGCCAGTCTGCTGTGGCACAGGGGCGGGCAATGGGTGTTGCCGTGGGCATTCCACTGTAACACCCATTGCTTTTTGACGCTGAACCAGATTTACAAGGCTGGGGCAGCGCCACAATGTAAAGCCATGTAATACCTGGTCTTAGAATGGCGATACAAGGAGAAATTATTTGTTTCTCCTCCTTTTGTGCTTTTTCTATGGGTACTGCATTCTACAACACACATAGAAAGAGCAAACCGCCATTATTGATTGTTTATGTGCAAGAAGGTGCCCTTCCTGCACATAAACAATTGACGCAGGCACAGGCACCCTTGCAAAATGGTGTATGGGTGCCTGCGCTGGGGCTAGGCAGCTAATTTAGCGCCAGCGCTAGGGGAAACGTAGGAGTGTGCTGTATTTTTGTAAATATGGCACATCCTTGCGTTTTGAAAATGTTGGAGCGCGGCATTGCCAAATTTGGCATAACATAGCACTCCGGCATTTTCTTGTAACTATCCCTCTGTGTTTGGTTGGGCACAAGCCCTGCCAATGTAGCGCTGGGCTTTGTTTCTCCACACTGTTCATGAGCCGCTTTGTGCTTTAAAGTTTTAGCTGTTGTCCCAATTTAAGATGATGCACCCAAGGGTGCTTAGATCTTGTTGGGTGTTTTTGTGACAGTCTCACCTTCTGATGTGTCCCAGCCTATGCATTTTGTGATGTAAGTTCTTTGCTAAGTATCTTAGAATATAAATTCCGAAGAAATTCCCTTTTCGGGACTGTACATAATTAGCCTTTGTGTTTTCTTTTGAAGATAAATCTGTAATAATAGGGAATTTGTTTTTTTTAATTGACACTCTATATTTAATCATAGAGTTATACGCGTTTGTTGGGTACTTTCAACATTTGTCATTATCTGTGGCATGTTCTTATGCTCTTTTCTTTTTCACACAGTGGTGCCGGATGATTTTATAGTTCTCTGACCTCTGCTGACGATTTTACTAGTTTTCTCTTTGTTTTCCTCCAGTTGCAAGTTTGAAAGGAGAATTTTCTATATGAAAGAGAACATAAGTTGATTTTAAAATTAGCTATTTTAAAAATAAATTTTGAATTAACAATGTATTCATTTAATATTTGTTTGTGATATTGTTTCCTTATTTTAAAACCCTTTTATCCGTTCTAAATGTAGATGGCACTAATGACGTCAACAGGCGTGCTATAACAGCTGCTGGGTCTGCTCAGTGGCATGTTCTCCTTAAGACTGAGCTACGTTTATACTGACATTGTTTTACATTGATTACAGTAGCTTGTATCTGTTTTGTATTGAAAAGTACAGTCATTCATACTTTTGAGAGAGGATTCATTTTTTGAGCGTCCTTTTTTTTTTTTAGTAAAAATGCACTTACATCATGAAGTGATAATAGTATTTATTTTGACTTCTGTGTCACAACATTTTATTGCATTGCATTTACTAAACTTTTTTACATATATAAAAAATATCAGATACGATTATGTACTTGGTCATTTGCAATTTAAAAATGGCTATTAGACGTTAATGTTTTCTGGGGAAAATATGTATTTGTTTGAATGTACTGGTGAAATACATTAAAAATGGAAAAAAAATTATTTTGATTGATGAGGAAGTGCAGTAGATGCAGCAGTACAATGATGTAGTTGTACTTGAGGTAGTAATCTACAACCAAAGACGGAATGGCATAATATAACTAAGCAAGATTCAGTAGCTCTGCATCTTTTAATTGCAGTAGGTGCAAGCGCCGCCTGTTAGGCATGGTGATACAACAGAAGTGGAAATGGCACTATCCCTGTTGGTGGCAGAGATCTGTTCCTCCATTTAACCTTGGACACACATCAGTTACTGACATCTCCTTAGTTTCTCAACAGATTCATATCATCCATTGACAACATGAATGCTGATACCACTGAAGGACCCATAGCACAGCAGGAGAAATGCTATTCTGCAGTACGGCAGTTCTTGGCTAACTTTATTTGATATTGCGCTTCATGTGGAAATGTGAGGGTAAAGAAATTGAAGTAACAGCAGGTTTTGGAGCCTTGCTGTCTGTGGTGCAGCGGCAACAAATGTTGGACAGAATGATGGATGAATCAAAAATTCACCTCCAGTAAAGAGATCTGGGTTAAACCCATTGTTCATTTGCTCACTTCACCACCCCAGTTTGGACCCAATCATATGCAAATCAGTCTTGACCCAGCTCCTCATGGGAACAGTCCAGCCCGAACTGCCAACCCAGGTCCTCACTGAGCCAGAACACAGGCAACACAGTACCAGTTTCACCCTTGTTATGGGCTCATCTGCCCGGGTACAGCTTGGATCCAGTGATACTGCTGTCTGTGGTGGCAACGCAATGGCACAATATATAGATCTGCAATATTCTTCTTTATTACAGCTATACACACGGGGCACATTTACTAACTTTTCACGCAACACAGCGACCAAAGTTATTGCGCTGCGGTGCATGAAAGAGAGAGCAGAACAGCATCATCTCTATTAAGATATGGCGCTACTTTCCTCCCTCCTTGTGCTGGTACACTTTGGGTTGCTATAGGCCAACGCGCATACCCTTGCACCCTTGTGCAAACGTGTGTGCATTCTGTCAAGATTAGGTTTTGTACTGGAAGCGGACCCTTCAAGTACAAAAACTATGCTTTAATACTTTTATCACATTGCAAGTGTGCTATACAGTGCAGCACACATGCAAAGTTGTAAAAATGTGGAGAGTTTTAAAACTTGCTTCACAATTATGCCTGCCTTGAGGAAACAGGTTTTTGGTGCAAATCCCGATCTATGTTAATAGATATGGATTTGCATCAAAACCCATGGAGAATTGCATGGGAATGCCATGTACAACCCATGGAACGTCCCTTTGGTGAAAAGCAGAGCAAAGTAGCGCGTAGTGCTTCTTCGTGTCACTTTGGCCAACTTTACATTACAAATCCTTTTTTGTGTTGGAAAGTAAATTCCACAACACTTTGCAACGGTTTGCCCAAACATGATCCAAAATGTTTGTAAATCTGGGCCACAGTGCCTAAGTTTATCCAAGGATGATCACAAGTTGTGCTTCCCTTGTCCTTTACAATTCCATGTGCCATCTTTCTTACTTTGAGCCCTGAGTTTGGATCCCCTCTGTGATCTAGCCCATGGGAGAACACAACAGTCTGCCGGGTGTTCCAGACAGAGGTTTATGGAATGCCCAATGTAAATTCGGTGTAAATATCACTACGTTTGCTGTGGTATTTGTGGTGTAACTCGGGGTCATTTATTTCAGCTTTGCCGCCATATTTTAAATGAAAGTACAATCAATTCAGTGCTAGCCGAGACCGGCAACAAGGACGCCCACCAGTGCCAACTGGATTTAAAGCTGTTAATGCATACCCAAAGGTGAGGAGGGTCATCTCAAATAACTCACTATATTTACCTGATTAACTATATTCAATCTCAGTTGAGATGAGTGAATGTTCCACCACAATATTGAAGTTTTATTACACCATTGGAATTTTGAGCGCTCCATTGAAGACAGTGGAGTGCTCCGAGCTTCTAATGGCCGGTAGGAGCCCGGAGCATCAACATTCCAATGTTTAACAAAGGCCTCACGGAGCCCGAGGGGATTTTAACCCCCTCGGGCTTGTGAGGCCTTTGTTTTGCAAATTAGAACATTCTGCCCTCTAGGGGCGGAATGTTCTAATAAACTTAGAGCCCTCCATAATGGACTCTACCAGCCATTAAAGGCCCGCTCCCTTGTTAAAGGCCCGAGCTGAACTGGAGCGGGCCTTTAATGGCCAGTAGAGCCCACTACGTTGGGCTCTAAGGTTATAATATCAACCTGCACTATATCTTCTGCACAATATCGACTACCAAGATATAATTAAGGTAAGTAAATATGGAGTGAAAAATAGCAAATGTATACTTCACTATATATGCTTATTTTGACTAGATATTGGTAATTGATATTGTGGAGTCAATATATGTTCAGGCCGATATTATTGTCCTCAATATTGTGACATACAACAAATAAGTGCGAAATTATGTTTCATTGTTGAATGTTTTTTTCGTTGTGCGTCCAGTGCTTAACCATCATTTTGTCTAAACCAGAATGCGTGCATTTTTATTTAAAATGTAAGTAAACGTAAATGTCCGAAAGAAGAAAGTGGCCAGTGTTCAGCCCAGCTTAGAGTGCAGCGGGCTGGTAGCTCCATTGGTATTCATCCTGAAGTACCACTGTCTTAATTTATGATGCATCATCACTGCTGGGCTCCCTGTGGGATTCTGTGCATCCAGAAAAGATACATTCATTGCCTCCTAAAAGCTCATTATGAATAAAAATGAGGGATCTCATTGTTGTGCAATGGTCAGTGGGACGACCCGGACTTTTTATTGATATTCTAAGCAGATATCGTGTTTCCTTAAGATAACAGAAACACACAGAAGGGAGCTCTGTTTCTCTCTATGGACTTCCCATTGTAAGGTGAGAGATGTCTCTTTCAAGCTGTGAATAATATACATCTTTCAAAAAAATGTGTTATGTATGTGCTCGAGTAATGTTCTTGATCGCACCAAGAGCAAGACAAGAAAGTTCAGAAAACTGAGAAACAAAATTGTTAATCCGTTCATGGGCATGTTTATAGACTCAGCGAAATGATATTTGTTGGTCAATACCTTTGTGTTGCTGACATCATCACAGCTGTGTACAGTTTATGAATGGCTTTAAAATTTCACATCTTAAAATGATATCTTTATTTGGATTTATTTTACTTTATTTCGAGAACTTACATGTTGCAAGGGATCACCTTAATCTTAAAGCACATTTTATGTTTCGCTTATGACTTGAGCCAAAACGAGACTGCTTAATAAAGGTAACAGGCAAGTTTCTGCGTTTTTTGTGTGGGTGTTTTACAAAGTGCCAAATGAAGTATAGAGAACCAAGGTTGTCAGAGTCTAGTGTTGGATCATACACCATGGTACAATCAAGGAAAAGGCTTTCTTAACGAGTTTAGTTAATTGTTGTAGCATGTAGGCAATAGAAGCATTAACAATTGTCATACCAGACTCACGATTGACATACAGACATACATGTCCCCTGTCCTTATCCACATCGTGTCCCTGCTCCACATTTTTGACTGAGATCAAGAAACTTTAGAAAACAGCAATAGCATATTCCCACAGTCTGGTGGACTCGGCCAACCTCACCAATCAATAGAAAGAGCCCTGAGGGTGTACACTTTGAGGCTGGTTTGCCAATCAAAATGATTGCTTTGTGGGTAATGGTTACTGGTATGTGCTTGCTACAGGTCTGTTGTGGTCCCTGTTCCTGTGATTGGTTCTTCTTGGTGGAGGAAGCTGTTTTCTGGGAGAGAAGCGTATTGGTTACCCACGATGATGTCATGAGTGGGCATACCTGGAAAGCTGCTGTCCTGAAGCAGCAACACATTCATGCGGCTCACAATGTGAGAGAGACTGCAATTGTTTTGGAGTCTCACTCCACAGTAAATTGGTGTGGATGTAGGTAACTGCTGACAGGAGATGGAGGTGACCTAGAACCAGATATTGCTGCATTTCCTATTTGCCGCTGGCAGACCCACTTTTGCCAGCAAAGGAGAAAAACACCGTGGCTCATCAAGATCTTGGAATGAAACAAAATTAGTTAGAAATTGCTGCAGGTGGGCAGGGTGGTGTTGTGATGAAGCAAGATCTCTGTGCAGAAGGTCTGGCTAAGGAAGACATTGGCATGGTAACATTTTAAACAAGAGGCATGTTAGACTTGGCATCTTTTGGCGTGTTTCCCCTGACTTTTTGCTTTCTAACCTCCCGTTTTTGACTCTGTTTTTGCTGGTGTAATGATTCTGCGCACTTTCCTCACTGCTGTCCAGTGGGAAAGTGCAAGTGCTCCTGTATAAAATGTGAATAGTTTGGTATTTCCATGATTGGCCTATTTGATCTATGTGTCAGTCCCTAGTAAAGTGCACTACGAGTGCCAGGGCCTGTAGATCAAATGCTGTTGGTGGGCTGCAGCACTGGATTGTGCCACCCACGCAAACAGCCCGTAAAGTGTAACTCTGGCCTGCCATTGCAGAGCCTGTGCGCAGCCTGGGGCTGCCATGTCGACTTGGCAAGTGCACACACTTGCAAGTCCCTAAACCTTCCCTTTTCTACATGTTAGTCACCCCTAAGGTAGGCCCAAGGTACCCCTGTGGGCAGGGTGCATTGTATGTGAAAGGTAGGACATGCCCTGGTGTGTGTGGCATGTCCTGATAGTGAATTACAGCCTACTTCGTTTTTCACTATGGCAAGGCTACCTGTTCCCCATAGGCCAGAATGGGCAGTTTTGATTATTACATCCTATGATCCTAACTGACCCAGGGAACATGGTAGAAATTCGAGTTTAGTATGCCTGAACTCAGAATGATAAAATGCATCTTTTAGTGAAGCTGGTTTTAACATTCTGTGTTTGAAAATACCACTTTTAGAAAGTAGGTATTTTCTTGTCTAACCATCCAAGCCTGCCTCTGCTAGGTTGTGTATTCCTTGTCTGGAGTGTGAGTGACAGGGGCTGGGGGGATTCCAGGAGACAGGGTGAGTCAGCACAGGGCTGAATAGCAAGATCTACATGTAGATGGGTGGGAGGAGTTGCACCTGGGACCTGAATAGGGCTGTGCCTTCCCTCCACAATGCTGGCTCCACCTCCTGTGGTGTGTCTGATGTCCCTAGCCTACACTGCAAAAGGAAAGAAGGAGACTTGTCAACAAAGTGCTCCAGGACTGACCAGAACTGGTTTGGACTAGGCAAAGGCCTCTCTGCCTTCAGAGAACAAAGAGAAATTGAGGATAAAAAGGGGGACCCAAACTCCAGACTTTTAGATCTCGCTGGAACCAAGGAACCTACCAAGATGAAGAGCTGGAAGAGCTGCCAGGAGGAGTACTGCCCCTTTGCTGTGTTGTTGCTTTGTTGGGTTGGCCTGCAGCTGCTGCTTCTGCCTTGGGCAGTGAAAGGACTGGACTGAACTTTCTCTACTTGTGCTGAGTATCTCCAAGGGCCTGAACCAAGCTGGCCTCTTGTTAAGAAGTCTCAGGGACTGCAAAGACTTCACCAACCTCTGGGTACCACTCCTGGAACTGCTGTTTCAGTTGCCACAGAGAAGAGGGAACCGCGACCAACTCTGTCAACCGACTCCGTCGCTGGCCTTGTGTCCCGAAGGCACCGCAAGCCGCACCGACTCGCCCTGCACCGTAAGCCTTGGTCTCACCGACTCCGTCACCCGAGCCGCTGCCTGCACCGCATCGAGAGACACCGCGACCTGCATCGCCTCGCTTCACCTCGCTGGCCTGGGCTCACCGACACGGTCGCTGCCGGCTCGACACCCGTGACCGACTCGTCACGCACAGCTGTCCGGCTCGGCCAGCGCCAATTTCCGCCAACTGGCTCTGTCGCTCGCATCGCAACTTGCCAGCACCGCATCGAGCACCGACTCGCCCTGCACCGCAAGCCTTGGTCTCACCGACGCCGTCTGCACGATCGTCACCGAGCCGCTGCTTGCACCGCATTGAGGGACACCGCACCTTGCACCGCTTCCACCTTGCACCGTGACCGCGACGAATGCCACAACCGGCTCTGTCACCCGCACCGCAACCTGCCAGCACCGCATCGGGCACCGACTCGCCCTGCACCGCCAGCCTTGGTCTCACCGACGCCGTCTGCACGATCGTCACCGAGCCGCTGCTCGCACCGCATCGAGGGACACCGCACCTTGCACCGCTTCCATTTTGCATTGCGACCACGACGGATGCCAAGACCGACTCGCACGCCTGTGTGAGCCACACTAAGAAAGGTACTGTGAACGAATCTGTCCCGCTGTTGCTGGCCCATACCGACGCGGTCAGCGGGAACTGCGAGACTCTGTTGTTTTCAGCATCGCGGTAGGCTCAGACCGAGCTACCGACTCGTACGAACTGTGTTTTTCAACGTATTTTGCAACTTAAAGACATTTTGAGAAGTAACTATTTTTGAAGTACTGTATAGTGGATTTTTATCGTATTTGGTCTTGTTTTAAGTATATAAAAATATTGGATATTTTTCTAAACTGGTGTGGTGTCCGTTTGTAGTGCTTACATTGTATTACTGTTGGTTTTGTGCAAATGCTTTATACACTGCCTCTAGAATAAGCCTGACTGCTCGTGCCAAGCTACCAAGGGTATGAGCAGGGGTTATTTTAGGAGTGTAACTCCCTTATCCTGTCTAGGAAGAAGGGTCCCTACTTGGACAAAGGTGCAAGCCCTTGCCAACTAGAGACCCCCATTTCTAACATTGGTTGTCAGCGGTGAGGATAGGACTTGTGTTTGCACTTGACTTACAGTGACTGGTGTGCACTACTACCATATCGCAGACCATTACGTACCACATACAGGTTCTTTTTCTTTTTGGCCTATTTTTGATCTTGCCAGTTTAAACTTGCTACTTCAACATACCTGAATCTATAGTATCATCAATTCATCAGTAGAAATTGCCTTTGAGGAGTATCGATTGGAAGCCTACAATGTCAAGGAGTTAAAATCGATTTGCAAGAACCTAAAAGTCCAGGTCAGAGGCCTCACCAGGAAGGATGAGCTACAAAAGGCGCTGAGGGCCTGGGTAGCAGCCAGAGGTGCCAGTGGGCAATCTGGTGATCTCACTGGAGAGGTGGAGGAGCTTGTTCCTAGGGTGGATGTGCTTTTGGGAGGGGGGGAGCCCTCCAGGCCAGGCAGCAGTAGCTTGTCCCCAGAGGAGCTGGAGGACAGGCGGGAAGTAAGGAGGTTTGAATTGAAGAAACTCAGAATAGAAAGTGAGAGGGAAGAAAAAAGAATAGCCATGGAGGAAAGGAAGATGATACTAGATCATGAGAGAATGATTAAGGAGCTGGAGCTAAAAAGTAGAACCGGCTCAGATGGTGGCAGCAATTCTTCAGCACACACAGACAGGATTGTACACATCCCCAAGAATGTAGGTAAAGAGTACAAAAAGGGTGATGACATACAAAGGTGGTTTCAAGGGTACGAGTCGTCTATTCATATGAATGGGGTCCCTGAAAGGAACTGGGGGCAGGGTTGTGGCCTCTCTTTCCAGAAGAAGCTAGGGATACCCTGATAGCTTTGGGTAAGGGGCAGGACCTCACCTATGCTGACATAAAAGACGCTCTCCTCATTAGGTATGGGCTCACTCCTGAGAAGTACAGGGATCAGTTCAGGTCCAGTAAAAAGTCTGAGGCCAACACTTGGTTGGAATGTGTAGATATGTTCTGTAGGTCGCTGGATGGTTGGGTGAAGGGCAGTAATGTAACAGATTTTCAGGGGCTCTACAATTTGATGGCATGGGAGCACTTGTCTAGTCTATGTTTTGCAGATCTGCGCCAGCACCTTGTTGATAGTAAGCTAACTGACCCCAGGAAGCTTGCTATGGAGGCGGACCGCTGGGTGAGTACCAGGGTCCACAAGAAAGCGTTTGGGGGAGACTCAGCCAAAGGTGGGCAGGGTCCCCAGCAGAAAAGTGGGGGGGACAAGGGTAAAGCACAGGAGTTCTCTAAAGGGCCCCAAACTAGTACCCAGGGTAAAGGTTCCCATCCCCCAGGTGATAAGAAGAAAGGGGTCTCTACAGGGATGCCTGTTGAGACCGGCCCGCAAGTGTTATGCATGTGACCAGGTGGGTCACTTTAAGGGGGACCCCAAGTGCCCAAAGGGGACACAGCCACCCACCGGTGGACAGTCCAAAGTGTTGGCTAGTGTAGCGCTTGGGGAGGAGGGGTACCCACAGGAGGGTGGGGACCCCGCAGAAATGACCCTTGTCTCACTAGGGGACAGTGAGATGGTCCCAGGAAACCAGGTGCCCCCTAACACAAAGAAATATAGCACCTAGGTGACCATCAATGGGAACAGGGTAGAGGCTCTCAGAGATACTGGAGCCAGTGTGACCTCAGTCCGGTGTCACCTGGTCTCTGAGAAGCAGGTAGTCCCAGGGGCATTCCACCAAGTAGTTGCTGTAGACAACTCTGAGCGCCAGTGTATGGTGGCGCAGGTTCCCTTTGAATGGGGGGGTCTCAGGTCCCTTGAGGGTGGTTGTGAGCCCTACCATGTCTGTAGATTGTCTGCTAGGTAACGACCTGGAGCAGTCCTTATGGAAGGATGTTGAGCTCAGGTCTCACTTGGAGATGCTTGGGTTGCCAGAGTGGGCATGCGTGTCTACTCGGTCAATGGCAGCCAGAAAGGGTGATCAAGAGGACTTGGAGCCTGGAACAATGGCCCAAGTCCCTGCCAAGAGGAAGGGCAGGGGCGCGGGAAACCGGCCCCCGAAGTTCCCACGGACCGGGAGGAGGCAGACCTCGAGGGGACGCCCGGTGCCTACAGGGGAGCAGGTAGCCGAACTGGGAGACATCTCTGAGCTGACCCATTGGCAGCAAGAAGGGGGTCCCACCAGGGAGGAGTTCTGCAGGGAGCAGAACGAGTGCCCTATTCTGGAGGGTCTGCGGCGGCAGGCTGCAGACCAGGCAGCTGGTAATCAGTCCGGGTCACATCTGATCTACTGGGAGAATGGTCTCCTATACAGTGAGCCTAAGGTTGCTGAGCCTGGGTCAGCCCGTGTGCTGGTGGTACCAGCGCTTCAGGACCTTCCTACTGGGTCTGGCTTATGACGTGCCTTTGGCAGGACATTTGGGGCAGGACAAGACCTTTGACAGGCTTGTCATCCACTTCTTTTGGCCCCAAATGCGAAGGCAGTCAGATGCACACTGTAGGTCTTGCCAAACTTGCCAGGCAAGTGGTAAGAGTGGGAGGAAGGTCAAAGCTCCTCTCCAACCTTTTCCTGTTGTTGGAACACCCTTTAAAAGGGTATGGATGGATATTGTGGGGCCACTGGATCCCAAGACAGCCATGGGCAACAGGTACATCCTGGTCTTGGTGGACCATGCCACCCGGTACCCGGAGGCAATCCCTCTCAGGACAACGACGGCGCCAGTGGTGGGCCGGGCGTTAATGGGGATCTTTTCCCATGTGGGCTTCCCCAGAGAGGTGGTTTCTGACAGAAGGACCAATTTCATATCCAAGTATATGACATCCCTGTGGAAGGAGTGTGGTGTAACCTACAAGTTCACCACGCCTTACCACCCACAAGGAAACGGTCTGGTGGAGAGATTCAACCAGACCTTGAAAGGCATGATCAAGGGTCTAACAGAACCCATGAGGCGTAAGTGGGACGTCCTCTTGCCATGCCTACTCTTTGCATACAGGGAGGTGCCTCAGAAGTCTCTTGGGTACAGCCCCTTTGAGCTCCCGTATGGCCACCCTGTCAGAGGACCTCTGAGTTTGGTAAAGGAAGGCTGGGAGGCAGCTCCCAGGAAAACTCCCCAGGATGTGTTTAGTTACATGCTGGCCTTTAGAAACCAAACTGCCCGCTTCAGGAAACTCGCTCAGGCGAACCTAGAAGCAAGCCAGGAAGAAATGAAGAGGTGGTATGACCAGAATGCCACTCTGGTCGAATTTCAACCTGGGCAAAAAGTGTGGGTCATGGCCCCAGTGGAACCTTGTGCCTTGCAGGACAAGTGGACTGGGCCATATGAGGTGGTGGAGCGCAAAAGTGACGTCACCTACCTGGTGAATTTGCAGGCTCCAAGGAACTCTTTGAGGGTCCTTCACGTGAACCGCCTCAAGCCCCACTTCGAGAGGTCCGAAGTGAGTATGCTCTTGGCGATAGATGATGGGGTGGAAGAGGAGAGTGAGCCTCTCCCTGACCTCCTGTCTACCAAGGAGCATGATGGGTCAGTGGAGTGTGTGATCCTCTCCCCTACACTGACTCAGGAGCAGCAGGGGGACTGTCACCAGTTGTTGGGACAGTTCGCCCCACTGTTCTCTTTGACCCCCGGTGTTACTCACTAGTGTACCCATGACGTGGACACTGGTGACAGCCCTCCTGTGAAGCACAAGATTTACAGGTTTACTGACCGGGTCAGGGCCAGCATCAAGGAGGAGGTCTCTAAGATGTTGGCGTTAGGGGTGATTGATCCCTCCAACAGTCCTTGGGCCAGCCCAGTGGTCTTGGTCCCAAAGGCTGCTGCACCCGGTGCCACTCCAGAACTCCGGTTTTGTGTGGACTACCGTGGGCTCAATGCCGTCACCAGGACTGACGCGCACCCCATCCCCAGAGCTGATGAGCTCATTGATCGGTTGGGAGCTGCCCGGTTCCTCAGCACGTTTGATTTAACATCTGGGTACTGGCAGATTGCCTTAACCGATGGGGCCAAGGAGAGGTCAGCATTCTCAACCCCAGAAGGTCATTACCAATTTCGGGTGATGCCCTTTGGGTTGAAGAATGCCCCTGCCACCTTTCAGAGGTTGGTCAATCAGGTGTTGGCTGGACTGGAGGATTTCAGTGCCGCCTACCTGGATGACATTGCTGTGTTCAGTTCCAGCTGGGACGAACATTTACAGCACCTTGAGAAAGTGTTGAGGGCTCTGCAAGGTGCAGGCCTCACGATCAAGGCCAGTAAGTGCCAGATCGGGCAGGGTTCGGTGGTGTACTTGGGACACCAGGTAGGAAGCGGCCAGGTGGCGCCCCTACAACCCAAGATTGACACCATTCTGGCTTGGAACCCCCCAAGACCCAGACAGAGGTGAGGGCCTTTTTAGGACTCACCGGCTACTATAGGAGATTTGTTAAGGGCTATGGCACCATTGTCGCCCCCTTAACAGAGCTGACTTCAAGAAGCAGCCCAGGAAGGTGATCTGGACTGAGTCTTGCCAGAAAGCTTTGATGCCCTGAAGGCAGCCATGTGCACGGCGCCCGTGCTCAAGGCACCTGACTTCTCCAAGGAATTCGTCGTGCAGACTGACGTTTCAGAGCATGGTGTGGGAGCGGTGCTCTCACAACTGAACGAAGAGGGCATGGATCAGCCTGTAGTCTTCCTTAGCAGGAGACTACTTCCCAGGGAACAGAGGTGGAGTGCCATAGAAAGGGAAGCTTTTGCTGTGGTCTGGGCACTGAAGAAGCTGAGACCATACCAGTTTGGGACTCACTTCCGGGTTCAGACAGATCACAGGCCCCTCAGATGATTGATGCAAATGAGGGGTGAGAATCCAAAACTGCTGAGGTGGTCCATCTCCCTACAGGGAATGGACTTTACGGTGGAACACCGCCCTGGTACAGAACACGCCAACGCAGATGATCTGTCCAGGTTCTTCCGCCTTAGTGAAGAGAACTCCAATGGGGTTGGATAGTTCTCCCTACTTTCAGCTGGAGGGGACATGTGTTAGACTTGGCATCTTTTGGCGTGTTTCCCCTGACTTTTTGCTTTCCAACCTCCCGTTTGTGACTCTGTTTTTGCTGGTGTAATGATTCTGCGCACTTTCCTCACTGCTGTCCAGTGGGAAAGTGCAAGTGCTCCTGTATAAAATGTGTATGGTTTGGTATTTCCATGATTGGCCTATTTGATCTATGTGTCAGTCCCTAGTAAAGTGCACTACGAGTGCCAGGGCCTGTAGATCAAATGCTGTTGGTGGGCTGCAGCACTGGTTTGTGCCACCCACGCAAACAGCCCGTAAAGTGTAACTCTGGCCTGCCATTGCAAAGCCTGTGCGCAGCCTGGGGCTGCCATGTTGACTTGGCAAGTGCACACACTTGCAAGTCCCTAAACCTTCCCTTTTCTACATGTTAGTCACCCCTGAGGTAGGCCCAAGGTACCCCTGTGGGCAGGGTGCATTGTATGTGAAAGGTAGGACATGCCCTGGTGTGTGTGGCATGTCCTGATAGTGAATTACAGCCTACTTCGTTTTTCACTATGGCAAGGCTACCTGTTCCCCATAGGCCAGAATGGGCAGTTTTGATTATTACATCCTATGATCCTAACTGACCCAGGGAACATGGTAGAAATTCGAGTTTAGTATGCCTGAACTCAGAATGATAAAATGCATCTTTTAGTGAAGTTGGTTTTAACATTCTGTGTTTGAAAATACCACTTTTAGAAAGTAGGTATTTTCTTGTCTAACCATCCAAGCCTGCCTCTGCTAGGTTGTGTATTCCTTGTCTGGAGTGTGAGTGACAGGGGCTGGGGGGATTCCAGGAGACAGGGTGAGTCAGCACAGGGCTGAATAGCAAGATCTACATGTAGATGGTTGGGAGGAGTTGCACCTGGGACCTGAATAGGGCTGTGCCTTCCCTCCACAATGCTGGCTCCACCTCCTGTGGTGTGTCTGATGTCCCTGGCCTACACTGCAAAAGGAAAGAAGGAGACTTGTCAACAAAGTGCTCCAAGACTGACCAGAACTGGTTTGGACTAGGCAAAGGCCTCTCTGCCTTCAGAGAACAAAGAGAAATTGAGGATAAAAAGGGGGACCCAAACCCCAGAATTTTAGATCTCGCTGGAACCAAGGAACCTACCAAGACTTAGAGCTGGAAGAGCTGCCAGGAGGAGTACTGCCCCTTTGCTGTGTTGTTGCTTTGTTGGGTTGGCCTGCAGCTGCTGCTTCTGCCTTGGGCAGTGAAAGGACTGGACTGAATTTTCTCTACTTGTGCTGAGTATCTCCAAGGGCCTGAACCGAGCTGGTCTCCTGTTAAGAAGTCTCAGGGACTGCAAAGACTTCACCAACCTCTGGGTACCGCTCCTGGAACTGCTGTTTCAGTTGCCACAGAGAAGAGGGAACCATGACCGACTCTGTCAACCGACTCCGTCACTGGTCTTGTGTCCCGAAGGCACCGCAAGCTGCACCGACACGCCCTGCACCGTAAGCTTTGGTATCACCGACTCCGTCACCGAACCGCTGCCTGCACCGCATCGAGAGACACCGCGACCTGCATCGCCTCGCTTCACCTCGCTGGCCTGGGCTCACTGACACGGTCGCTGCTGGCTCGACACCCGTGAGCGACTTGTCACGCACAGCTGTCCGGCTCGGCCAGCGCCAATTCCCGCCAACCGGCTCTGTCGCTCGCATCGCAACTTGCCAGCACCGCATCGAGCACCGACTCGCCCTGCACCGCAAGCCTTGGTCTCACCGACGCCGTCTGCATGATCGTCACCGAGCCGCTGCTCGCACCGCATCGAGGGACACCGCACCTTGCACCGCTTCCACCTTGCAACGTGACCGCGATAAACGCCACAACCGGCTCTGTCACCCGCACCGCAACCTGCCAGCACTGCATCGGGCACCGACTCGCCCTGCACCGCCAGCCTTGGTCTCACCGACGCCGTCTGCACGATCGTCACCGAGCCGCTGCTCGCACCGTATCGAGGGACACCGCACCTTGCACCGCTTCCATTTTGCATTGCGACCACGACGGATGCCAAGACCGACTCGCACGCCTGTGTGAGCCACACTAAGAAAGGTACTGTGAACGAACCTGTCCCGCTGTTGCTGGCCCGTACCGACGCGGTCAGCGGGAACTGCGAGACTCTGTTGTTTTCAGCATCGCGGTAGGCTCGGACTGAGCTACCGACTCGTACGAACTGTGTTTTTCAACGTATTTTGCAACTTAAAGACATTTTGAGAAGTAACTATTTTTGAAGTACTGTATAGTGGATTTTTATCGTATTTGGCCTTGTTTTAAGTATATAAAAATTTTGGATATTTTTCTAAACTGGTGTGGTGTCCGTTTGTAGTGCTTACATTGTATTACTGTTGGTTTTGTGCAAATGCTTTACACACTGCCTCTAGAATAAGCCTGACTGCTCGTGCCAAGCTACCAAGGGGGTGAGCAGGGGTTATTTTAGGAGTGTAACTCCCTTATCCTGACTAGGAAGAAGGGTCCCTACTTGGATAAAGGTGCAAGCCCTTGCCAACTAAAGACCCCCATTTCTAACAAGGCACAAAAGGATGGCGGATGCTAATAGACTCATTGCCCTCAGTGGCAGTCAATCACTACTATATAGTTGCCCGCTCACTCTTTAAAGGCCAATCCCCACAATTCAGACCCATAATTGTGCAAGTGGACAATTAAAAACTGCTACTGTCCACAGATGTAGAAAGTAATGCCTAATTACCTTTCTGTATGGAATTATGAGATGCTCGCATCCAATCCAAATGTGCAGTTATGTATTTTGATGTGGTCCCATAAGTTAAGTTTCCTATTGCTAGAGTATTCTTTCGGTCCAAGGGAAGCAGATGAACTAAGTCACGCTTACTTTTCCTTTGAATGTATGTGTGTATGTATGTATGTATGTATGTATGTATGTATTTATGTATGCAGCATTTCTGTAGCACAAGCCTAGCCAAAAGGCAGCGGACTGCTGTACATGATCAAAGGCAAGCCTAAAATCAACAAGTTGTAGGAGAGGTTGTTAGTGGTGGACTATTATGGCATTGTGATGTATTGTTCTTTAAAGAGGTGTGTATGCTCATTCACGAACTGGAGAAGAGTTGGGGTGGTCCTGATGGATACAGGGATGTTTTCCCAGATCATGGGTGCATAGATGGAAAAGGCCTGCTGCATTGTTTTTTCTATTTTTACACTTTGCCTGTAGTTTGATGGTGTCCTGCTGCTGGTGTGCCAAGATCACCAAACAAGAAGATCAAGATGAGTGGGGGTTCTGATTGTTCTGGTCATGATGGGGTTGTATATGATGCAGCTGGTTTTGAAGATGGTGCAAGCCTGCAGGGGAGTCAATGGAGATCCATCAGGATGGAGGTATTCAGTGAAAGTTGAGGTTTGAAGCTGTCAAAGTTCATGTCATTGAGCCAGTTTGTACTATTTCTTGTTTGTTGATCTTGGCAAATAACTGGAATTCTGTCTGGCTTGGGTTGAGCTTCGGGTAGGTGCTGGATCATCTAGAGCTAGATGATGTACAGGCAATTTTTAAGGCATTGGATTTCGGAAGCAGAGAGGACTTTCAAGTAAAGTTATGCATCACTGGCATATTGCTGAATCTTGATGCTGTTATCTACGAGTGGAGCGCCAAGCTGCTCCATGTAGAGGCTGAAGCTGACATGTGAAAGTATGTAACGTGGGCAACTCCGCTGGCGATATGATCTTTTGGGACCCGGAGGCACCCATGTGCACAAACGGGTCTCTGTTGAAAAGGTAGGAGAAGTGAAGGACATTGCTGATTAATCCCATTTGAGATTCAAGGGTACATATGAGGGTAGGAATGGCAACTGTGTAGAAGGCAACTGAGAGGTCCGTAAATGCAAGGAGGTGTGAGTCCTCTTCATCTATGGTCTCCCTCCTGGACATTGTCTATGATGCGTAAGGTAGAGATCTCTGTGCTGCAGCGTGATCTGAAGCCAGTGGTAGTTGTACAGGAGATGGTTAACATGTGATCTTGAAGTTGAACCTAGACTGCTTTTCCAATGATATTGCTGATGGTTGGCGGGTGAATGATGGGCTGGTAGTTGTCAAGGTTATCAGGGTCTAATACAGGTTTCTTTAGGAATGGAAGGATCAGGCCTCTCTTGAAAGAATCTGGGAAGATGACTTACTTAAGTGAGGGTGATATTGACAATGGTGAGTTGGAGTGAGAGAGCATCCCCAGAGTGAGCTTTGATTAAGGATGAGGGTAAGACATCATCTTTATAAGAAATGGCTTTGAGGGAGTTTATTAAGTTCGAAAGATCTACAAGAGATAGGGCTTTGAAGGATAACCACTGCAGGATTCTATGGGAAAGGAGAGGCATACGAGATGAGGTAGGCTTGGCGTTGCTGATGTGCTGTTAGATCTTCTCTATTTTTTCACTGAAGAATAGGTTGATGGTATTGCACTTTCTGTGGAATGAGGATTAGGTAGGTCCAACAGGGTGTTGATTCGGTGCTTGATTGGCTTGAGAGCATTCTGCTTCTGTTGATGACTTCACTGATGGTGATGGCATAGCACTTTTTTTTGCCTGATGTGATGAGCTGTCTGTGTTGCGCAGAAGAACGTCTTTTTTTTGTTTTTTTGTTTTATATATCGCAAACTCGACCCAAAGTTATCAGGTATCAGAGCGCTTTACATGAGCACCAGTTCCTCAGCTTTCGAGGTTGACCGCTCTAGCCGTAAGGCTACATCCTCTCCCCTATCAGTATCATAAGATCATCGGGAGTCCTATTATTGTTCCATTTTCTTTCCTGTCTGCAGATAGATTGTTTATTGTTTTCAAGCACCAGGGTGCTGAAGGCTTTGGCATGCATTTGTGGGTTTTAATTGATGCATGGATGTTTACTTGGTTTTCCAAAAAAGTGTTGACACTGTTTAGAAGGTTGCTGGCATTAGACATGGAGTTGATAGGGTAAGAGATATGTTCAAGGATTAGGTTATGTTGAAGAACTCTCGGAAGGTTCTCAAGGTTGGTTTTTCTCTATTGGATTGACCTTGGTTTGTTGGTACATTGCTGAGCAGGGAGATTAGGATGGCAAAGTGGTCAGTGCAGTCGAGGTGTAAAGGTGATTTGCATTGGATTGTTGGTGGTGTTGAAAAGACAAGGTAAAGAATGTCCCCTGTGAAGTGTGTCGACTGTGTGACAAGCTTGTGAGCTGCTGTACCATGTTGAGTGTGTCGATGAGGTTGAGGAGGAAATATCTTGTATTTCTTGAGCATTTGTTGTCTAGGAGGTTGAAGTGACCCAAGAAGGTGGTGTGCACTGGGCTCGCTCTAAGGAGGTGCGATCGGTGCCACCTCACCAGGCGCTGACTTCAGGGGGCACTGTGTTGTCAAATATATTGTGGATTTAATAGCACACACTGCAGCGTTCCTTGCCTCCAGTAGTTTTCAAGCAACAATAAAAATGTCAAGACAACAATGTTGATTTATGGACCAGCTAGAGTGAGATCTAGTTTTGTCTAGTGGAAGTTTTGACTCATCATAAAGTAGCACAGAGGGTTAAGATGCCTGCTGCAAAGCAGGTGTACCATGTCAATCACAGAAGTGCGTATATTCTAAATAGTTCAGTGGTTTACTACTTTTGTAGGAAAGATCATTTTCTAACTTGCAATTTATAAATTAAATGCTAATATAGAACAGTGAGCTATTAACTGTCATCAAAGAGCTGCATGGAAACAGCAAAGTACAGGTTAGAGAGTTATGATTTCTTCCCCAGTCTTTCATTATCCTAATGTTGCAAAAAGGGTTCATTTGGGTAGAAATCAATTCTTATTAGTAAAAACAACTTCCAACCATGGTGATACGTTTTCAATTCTGAGTTTGTGCTTCTCCAGATCAAGCACTCGTAAAGTATACTGCCTACCAGTATGAATGACTTGTGACTCCTATACCTTGTAGTTCTCTTTCTGATGTAACATTTCCTATACACTGATTTACACTTGTGTGATTGTCTCTGTGCAACTTGTGTGTGATGTAAAGTGCTCTGACACCCTATACTGGTATGAGTAGCGCTATAAATCAAAAGAAAAGCATGTAAGAGAGAGTTGTTATGGAGATGTGAGGGTCACTGTTAAAGGGTGGTATTGAGGGAATTCTTGGAGGAGGCCATTGGGGGGTGCCAACAAACGTAGTCGCACTGGACGCCACTTGCGCTAAAGCCGGATCTGGGTGTGCAGGACCAGGAAAAGTTATGGATAACAGCAAGGTCCCCTTCCTTCTTCTGTGCCTTGTCCACACAATGAATACTGTAGCCTGGGGAAAGAAGGAATGTAGGATGTGCGAGCATGTGGGATTGTTCTGCTCCTTTTTCTCCGAGACTGTCTTCAAATATCAAGAATGGAAATGCAGTTTCAATCTGACACCCAGCCTTCTGGGCTGCCTCAGACTTGTACAGACAGGATGAACAAAAGCAAGTGATACTGAATCAACTTTTCACAAGTTCAGAAGCTGCTTTTTTGAACATTTGACAATTTTTCAAATCATAGAACTGGTAAAAATTTAATATAATTCTTACTTTGAATTCTTCTCCAGGACAATGCATTTCATCACAGCCTGCACTATTAGCTGCCATGACAGAAGAGTGCCAATGGTGAGCATCTTGGAGGGCACAAGCAGGACCCGAATATCACACATACACAGATACACACACACACACTCTCTCTTTACCTCTTTCTCTCTTTTGCTTTCTCTCTCTTTTGCTTTCCCTTTCTCCCTTTCTTTCTCTTTCTCTCTCTTTCTGTCTCGCTCACTCTCTTTCTGTCTCTCTTTCTCTTTCTCATTCTCCCTCTGTCTCTTTCTCTCTGTCTCTTTTTTTCTCTCTGTTTCGCTCTCTGTTTCTCTCTCTTTCTTTCTCTCTTTCTTCCTATCATCATCATCAATTACTTTATTTCGACAGCAAGTCATAAAAGTTTACTTACAATATGTCAATAATATTGGAATGATACAATAAAGTGTGAGTCTTAATCAGAAGCCTAGTAGAGTCGTGGAAATGTACAACAATAATATTATGAATTCTGCCATTTCTAAATTCTCTCTTGGCAATCATGTAATCCGTAAAGTTTATACATCAGCCAAATAAAAACCAATGAAATGGATGACAACAATATTAGGTTGGTAGCCTTAGATATAATGACTGTCGTGCAATAAAATTATTTACAATTAAGTATAATCAGTAGTTGTTCTCATTAGCTTCTTCTTTCTAATACCATCCAGTAATTTACATTATAAAAACAGAAATAATAAATGCAATATGAAAATGATAAAACCATGGTGAAATGCATCAATGTTTAAAATTCAACTAATGCAATAAAACCATGATAAAAACATCATAATACAGAGGATGCAGAATACATCTTGTACAACCACAATGTCGCCTTCTTTAAATGTTTGGAAAACTAAAACCTGAGAAATTTGGTTGATACTTCACTTAATGTTCGCCCTCTGAGCCCTGCCTCTAATACCCCACATTTGGCCCAAGAATTTTGCCACTGCACAAGCAAACAGTGGCCTGGCATCGGATTTCAAGATCCTCAGTGTGATTCTATAATTGTCAGTTCCCAATAGCTTGCAGATTGGAATAAGCCAATTTTTCTTCAGCAACACTTATAATGGGCAGGCAAACATTACATGGGCTAGGGTCTCTTGATGATTTTTACAGCTAGGACAGCTAAGACTAACCTCGTTCCTACAATTCCATTTGCGAGTAAAATCATTCAGGGGCAGAGTACCAAACCTGAACTGGATATCCAATTTTCTATCCCTGGGGTGTTCTATAAAATCAAGGTAGCCTTCCAGGGAACGATCTGGTTTATGAGCCATGAAATTTAGAGAGAGCTTCCCCCAAGCCCTGTTGCTCATTTCCTCCTGGATTACCCACCCCAGTAGGCATTCTTCACATCGCATTTCCGGGGAAGCAAGGTGGAATCATTGGTCTCCCATGTGTCACCCATCCCAATAGCTGTCAGCAAGTTCTTAACACCTCTCAGCCAACTAATTTTATTGGCTGTATCCCTTTGTTTCACATCTTCCAAAGCACGTGCATATTGCAATAGTTCAGGGGTCGTCTTAACCCTCAGCCAAAACAGCAAAGGGCGCAATCTTACTTTGGAGACAAGGGAATGTCTACCCATGTCTAGCTTGAGCGGAAGAAGGGGAGTACTCTGGGGTAGCATCCCTAGGCTTCTTAAGAATTTAAAATCTAGGCTACTGAACTTCTCTACATGTCCCAAACCTCATGACTTGGCACCATACATCACAGAACTCATCACTTTGGCATTGTATGCCTGCAAGGCTGGCCCAATCGGTTTGGTAAAAGATAATCGGTGTTCTTTCCCTAAAACCCCAGACAACTGTTTGTGCTTCAGGACCATCTTATTAATATGGGGTTTCCATGACAAATTATCTGCTAGCTTTAGGCCTAGATAGTAAAAAGCACTGGCCCTTTCAAGCTGTATGCCTCCGAGCCTGGGGCTGCCCCGATAGGATTTGTGAGGGTTCAGGGCCATAAATTTGGCTTTGGTTGTATTGATTATTAAACCTTTGGTGTCGCAAAATTCTTGAAACTGGTTTAATAACCGTTGTACCCCCTCCAGGTGTTTTAGATACCAGCAGAGTATCATCAGCGAAAAGGAGAGTAACTACTTGTACCCCCCCACCCCCAGCATAGGAGCATCTGTTGGTTTTACGCTGAGAATTTTGTACCACATTATTAATAAATAATGAAAAAAGCATTGGAACCAGGACACAACCTTGGCGGACACCCTTATTAACAGAGATTGGATCAGTAAGCTGGCCTAGCGAGCCCCAGCTGACCCTGGCAGAGTTTTCTTTATGCAAACGAATAAGAAAAACTACAATTTCCCCTGGCAGGCCTAGAACTCTAAGAGTTTGCCACAAATTCTGCCTGGGAACAAGATCGAATGCCGTCTTGAGGTCTATGAAAGCGACATACAAGCTACCTTTCCCAATTAACACTATTTTCCAGCAGAGGAGAAGAAAGCGGAACACTCGATCTACGGTCCCTGTTTTCTTTCTAAAACTTGCTTGGTATGGGGACAAGATTTTATTATTATTGGCCCATTCCTGAATTTTGTTCAAGAGCACCCTACTAAAAACCTTCTGTACTGCGTAAATAAGGCTGATTGGCCTATAGTTACAGGGAGAGGACTTGTCGCCTTTTTTGAATACTGGCACCACTTCTGCTCCTCTCAAGGAATCTGGGATAGGGGCACCTTCGACTATAGCATTAACCCCTTCGATGCTCATGACGGAATGGTTCCGTCATGAGCATCGGTGCCCCTGTGCTCATGACGGAACCATTCCGTCATGAGGCCAGGGGCACGAAATCCCTCTGCTGCAGACAGCAGAGGGATTTCCTTTTCTCCCCCACAGCCTCGGGAGTTGGGGAAGAGCTTCCCCGGCTCCCGAGCCCCCCCCCTCCCTTTCAGTGAAATGAAGATCAGCGCGCACGTCGCGCTGACTTCATTTCACTGAAAACGAAACTAAAATGAGCCTTTAGGCTCATTTCAGTTTCACTTTCTACGTGCTCAGGGGGCTATCTCAGCCCCCTGAGCACGTAGAAAGACGGAGAGGTATCATTGGAAAGGGGAGAATCTCCCTTTCCAATGGTACCCTCCCAGTGGATCCCTGCTTGGGGATCGCCCCAGGAGGGCGATCCCCAAGCAGGGATCCACCCACTAAGGCACCAGGGAGGGGGAGCGGCCCCTTGGGCAAGGGCTTTGCTCCCCCCAAAAAATTGCCAATATTCAGTCTTTCTGCCCCCCCTGGGGGGCAGATGGGAGCAGTAGCCCCCAATCTGCTCCCCCGGGGGGGCAGAAAGCCCACTAGACACCAGGGATTTTTATTTGGTGCATTTTTTTTAGGGTGGGGGCTGCCCGAAACGGGCACGCCAATGCCCCCACCCCCCAGCCACCATTACAGCCTTTCTGCCCCCCCTGGGAGGCAGATGGGGGCAGTAGCCCCCAATCTGCCCCCCCGGGGGGGCAGAAAGCCAACTAAATGCCAGGGATTTTTTTGTGTGCAATTTGTTTTAGGGTGGGGGCTGCCCAAAGTGGGCACGCCAATGCCCCCACCCCACCCGCCACCATTACAGCCTTTCTGCCCCCCCTGGGGGGCAGGTGGGGGCAGTAGCCCCCAATCTGCCCCCCCGGGGGCAGAAAGCCCACTAAACACCAGGGATTTTTTTGGAAGCATTTTTTTTTAGGGTGGAGGCTGCCCAAAACGGGCACGCCAATGCCCCCACCCCACATCACCATTACAGTCTTTCTGCCCCACCCTGGGGGGCAGATGGGGGCTGTAGCCCCCAATCTGCCCCCCGGTGGGGCAGAAAGCCCACTAAACGCCAGGGATTTTTTTTTGTGCAATTTGTTTTAGGGTGGGGGCTGCCCAAAATGGGCACGCCAATGCCCACATGCCCTTGGCACCATAACAGTCTTTCTGCCCCCCCGGGGCAGCAGAAAGCCCACTTGACACCAGGGATTTTTTTTTGCGCATTTGTTTTTAGGGTGGGGGCTGCCCGAAGTGGGCACGCCAATGCCCACATCCCCGCCACCATTACAGCCTTTCTGCTCCCCCTGGTCTCCCGATAAAAATGGTACCTCACACGCGTGGATGGGGCAAGTACCCGCGGCAGGCAAGGGCCCAAAACCTAGTGAGGCGACATCAAAATTACCTATCACAAACCAACCTGGTTTCAAGGGGGGTCCCATGAGTTTTTGGCCCCGGGTTCGGCAGCCAGCTAGGGAAACCTACCAAACCCACACATTTCTGAAAACTAGACACCCGGGGGATTTCAGGGAGGTATGGCTTGCGTGGATCCTCCAACGTTTTCTTAACCAGAATCCCCCAGAAACCTGAAATTTTGCTGAACAAATCACTTTTTTCACACATTTTTGTGTGGGAAAGTTGTGGCATCACCGGGCTGAAACAAATTTCCTACCACCCAGTGTTCCCCCAGGTCTCCCGATAAAAACGGTGCATCACTCGGGTGGGAGGCCCAAGTACCCGCGACGGGCAAGGGCCCAAAACGTATTGAGGCGACATCAAAATTGCCTATCAGAAGACGACCTGGTTTTGCAAGGGGGGTCCCATGACTTTTTGGTCCGGGGCTCGGCGGCCACCTAGGAAACCTACCAAACCCACACATTTCTGAAAACTAGACACCCGGGGGATTCCAGGGAGGTATGGCTTGCGTGGATCCACCAACGTTTTCTTACCCAGAATCCCCCAGAAACCTGAAATTTTAAAGAAAAAAATCACTTTTTTCACACATTTTTGTGTGGGAAAGTTGTGGCATCACCGGGCTGACACAAATTTCCTACCACCCAGCGTTCCCCCAGGTCTCCCGATAAAAACGGTGCATCACTCGGGTGGGAGGCCCAAGTACGCGCGACAGGCAAGGGCCCAAAACGTATTGAGGTGACATCAAAATTGCCTATCACAAAACGACCTGGTTTTGCAAGGGGGGGTCCCATGACTTTTTGGCCCGGGGCTCGGCGGCCACCTAGGGAAACCTACCAAACCCACACATTTCTGAAAGCTAGACACCCGGGGGATTCCAGGGAGGTATGGCTTGCGTGGATGCCCCAACGTTTTCTTACCCAGAATCCCCTGCAAACCTGAAATTTTGCTGAAAAAATCACTTTTTTCACACATTTTTGTGTGGGAAAGTTGTGGCATCACTGGGCAGACACAAATTTCCTACCACCCAGCGTTCCCCCAGGTCTCCTGATACAAATGGTGCCTCACTCGGGTGGGAGGCCCAAGTACCCGCAACAGGCATGGGCCCAAAACGTATTGAGGCAACATTGAAATTGCCTATCACAAAATGTGTCTACTTTTCAGAAATGTGTGGGTTTGGTAGGTTTCCCTAGGTGCCGGCAGAGCTAGGGTTCAAAAACTACAGCTAAGCACTTTCCTGTCGCGGGCACTAGGCCTACCCACACAAGTGAGGTGCCATTTTTCTCAGAAGACTTTGGGGAACGCGGGGTGGGTGGAATTTTGTGGATCCATGCAGATTCCAGAACTTTCCACCACAGAAAAGCGAGGAAAATGTGTTTTTTTTTACACTTTTTTAGATTTGCAAGGGATTCTGGGTATCAGAACCTGGTGAGAGCCAGTCAAGTCACCCCATCCTGGATTCCCCTGGGTGTCTAGTTTTCAAAAATGTATAGGTTTGCTAGGTTTCCCTAGGTGCCGGCAGAGCTAGGGTTCAAAAACTACAGCTAAGCACTTTGCAAAAAAAGGGTAATTTTCCACTGTGAAAATGTGGTGTGTCCACGTTGTGTTTTGCGCTGTTTCCTGTCGCGGGCACTAGGCCTACCCACACAAGTGAGGTACCATTTTTCTCGGAAGACTTTGGGGAATGCAGGGTGGGTGGAATTTTGTGGATCCACGCAGATTCCAGAACTTTCCACCACAGAAAAGTGAGGAAAATGTGTTTTTTTTGACAATTGTTTAGGTTTGCAAGGGATTCTGGGTAACAGAACCTGGTGAGAGCCAGTCAAGTCACCCCATCCTGGATTCCCCTGGGTGTCTAGATTTAAAAAAAGTATAGGTTTGCTAGGTTTCTCTAGGTGCCGGCAGAGCTACGGTTCAAAAACTACAGCTAAGCACTTTTCAAAAAAAGGGTCATTTTTCACTGTGAAAATGTGGTGTGTCCACGTTGTGTTTTGCGCTGTTTCCTGTCGCGGGCACTAGTCCTACCCACACAAGTGAGGTACCATTTTTCTCGGAAGACTTTGGGGAATGCGGGGTGGGTGGAATTTTGTGGATCCACGCAGATTCCAGAACTTTCCACCACAGAAAAGTGAGGAAAATGTGTATTTTTTGACAATTGTTTAGGTTTGCAAGGGATTCTGGGTAACAGAACCTAGTGAGAGCCAGTCAAGTCACCCCATCCTGGATTCCCCTGGGTGTCTAGATTTCATAAATGTATAGGTTTGCTAGGTTTCCCTAGGTGCTGGCAGAGCTAGGGTTCAAAAACTACAGCTAGGCACTGTGCAAAAAAAGGGTCATTTTTCACTGTGAAAATGTGGTGTGTCCACATTGCGTTTTTCGCTGTTTCCTGTTGCGGGCACTAGGCCTACCCACACAAGTGAGGGACCATTTTTCTCGGAAGACTTTGGGGAACGCGGGGTGGGTGGAAGTTTGTGGATCGACGCAGAATCCAGAACTTTTCACCACAGAAAAGTGAGGAAAATGTGGTTTTTTTGACAATTTTTTAGGTTTGCAAGGGATTCTGGGTAACAGAACCTGGTGAGAGCCAGTCAAGTCACCCCATCCTGTATTCCCCTGGGTGTCTAGTTTTCAAAAATGTATAAGTTTACTAGGTTTCCCTAGGTGCCGGCAGAGCTAGGGTTAAAAAACTACAGCTAGGCACTTTGCAAAAAAGGGGTAATTTTTCACTGTGAAAATGTGGTGTGTCCACGTTGCGTTTTGGGCCGTTTCCTGTCACGGGTACTAGGCCTACCCATACAAGTGAGGTACCATTTTTCACGAAAGACTTTGGGGAACGCGGGGTGGGTGGAATTTTGTGGATCCATGCAGATTCCAGAACTTTCCACCACAGAAAAGTGAGGAAAATTTGTTTTTTTTAACAATATTTTAGGTTTGCAAGGGATTCTGGGTAACAGAACCAGGTGAGAGCCAGTCAAGTCACCCCATCCTGGATTCCCCTGGGTGTCTAGTTTTCAAAAATGTATAGGTTTGCTAGGTTTCCCTAGGTGCCGGCAGAGCTAGGGTTCAAAAACTACAGCTAGGCACTTTGCAAAAAAAGGGTCATTTTTCACTGTGAAAATGTGGTGTGTCCACGTTGCGTTTTGGGCCGTTTCCTGTCGCAGGCACTAGGCCTACCCACACAAGTGAGGTACCATTTTTATCGGGAGACTTAGGGTAACACAAAATTGTAGAGCAACTGTTATTATCTATTGACTTTTGATGCATTTCTGCCTTCCAAATGAAAGACAATGTGTAAAAAAGAAGTCATTTTGAAAAATGTCCTATAATTCTCATGCTAGTATGGGTACTCCCAATTTCGGAAATGTGCAAATATCTACTATTTCTAAACTCTATATTTTGTTCCCATTTCAGAAATACATAGGTGTCTTTCATACCGATTTTTCCATGTATAAATTTTCCCAGAATAATTGCTATATACCCGGTACATAATAAAAAACCATTGCAAGACGCTGCTCAGTTATTGGCTCTGGGTTCGTTGGGTTCTTGGTGAACCTACAAGTCCTATATATCGCCACAACCAGAAAGGTCCAGCGGATGTAACGGTATATTGCTTTCAAATAGCTGTCATAATTAGAAGAAGTTACAGGTGAAAACGTTGACACAAATGGCTGATTTTTTCAACTAATTTTCAATTTCTCCTATATTTAACTGTTTGTTTCTATAAAGAAAACTTGAAGGATCTACACAAATGACCCCTTGCTGAATTCAGAATTTTGTCTACTTTTCAGAAATGTATGGCTTTCCAGGATCCATTATTGCTTTCATACCCATTTCTACCATTAACTGGAAGGAGGTTGAAAGCACAAAAAATAGCAAAAATAGACTATGTCCCAGAAAAATGCCAAAACTGTGTAAACAATTTTGGTTTTCTGACAAAAGTCTGGTTGTCCCTGAAAGCTGGGAAGATGGTGATTTCAGCACCACAACCCCTTTTTTGATGCCATTTGCAGGGAAAAAAGCAGACGCTTTCATCTGTAGCCCTTTTTTCGCATTTGTCCCCAAAAAACCAAAATTTAGCTGTATTTTGGCTAATTTCTGGGTCCCCTCCAGGGGAATCCACAAACCCTGGGTACCTTTAGAATCCCCATGATGTTGGAAAAAAAGGACGCAAATTTGGCGTGGATACGTTATGTGGTCAAAAAGTTACAGGGGCCTAAGCGCGAACTACCCCAAATAGCCAATAAAAGGCTTAGCACAGGAGGGGAAAAGGCCTAGCAGCGAAGGGGTTAAATAGTACTTACATATATTGCGTCCAACCAGGAATATACCAAAGTAAAAGGTCACCTGGTATCCCATCAGGACCCAGTACTGTGGATAGAACAATAGTGCTGATTGCGGTCAAGATATCTTTCATAGTAAAAAGAACCCTGTTAGTTTGAAGGAACCTTCTGGGTTGCACAATCAGTGATTTGGGTGCTTCACGGTCGGTATACAAGTTAGAAAAATGGGTGTACTAAGCGGAGGAGGGAATATGATTTTCTGGTTCCGCGTGGCCTATTTCGTCGCCCCGCGCCATAAGTGACCAGAATGTTTTACTGTCTCTGGCTTGGCATGCATCCTAAAGGGACTGCCATCTAGCTTCATAACAATACCTCTTAGCTTTCCACACTTATAACTTGTAGGCCTTCCTGGCGTTTCTTGTCCCCTCTAGGTCTCTAGCTTTGACTGCTTATATTAATAACAATCTGGAATGTTTGCAAGCCTTATTATACCATGTCTGTGTCCTGTTCTTAATCAACCTCAAAAACTTGGTGTGCTTTGCAACTGTGAGGTGATGGCCCAATTGATTGAAGAAGCGGCAGTGGATACTTGTTGCTTCCAGCTTCCCTTCCTCTGTTGCCTTCAATGCTGCAACCTCAGTGTGAAGGTCACCAGATCACCTTGTATGCTCTTTAATTTGTCCTGGTCAGTGGCTAGCTTGTGCCATTTAAGACGGCGCCTAGGACAAACGTCTTTGGTTATCAGCCCCTGGGTCTTTGACAGAACTGTTGAGGTACCCCACAGTGATAGCATTGTTAGGCAAAGAGGGTTGTGGTCGCTATCTATTGTTTCACCAACCACCATATCTTTTACCATGTGCCATAGCCTCAAGTCCAGCAAGATATAATCAATACGACTTTGGCCTCCCAATCTATTAAAGGTGATTGCCCCAGACGTGTCTGATTTGGTCCTACCATTAGCTGCCCTAAGACCAAACTCCAGAGTCATAGCTTTGACTTGAGGCACCATTTGAGTCCATCTTTTTAACCGGTTTCAGGTCCGGGGGGGACCAACCACTTCTCTTCTTCTAATGCTTCTAACATCTCGTCTCCATCTAGCTGTACGAAGGTTATGTTAAAATCCCCTGCTATTATTAGGGAGGGAGAAGGATTTCTCTTACTCAGAAGCTCCTCCAATGTTGTGATGGTCGCTGAGGGTCTACGCTCTCTGGCACCTCTCGCGTAAACATTGTAGATGTCAATGATATTAGCCATATGTCCCTTAAGGCGAATTCCCATAATGTCTAGGTTATTCATGGGTAGTTCTTCCTATCTCTCTTTCTCTCTCTTTTTCTTTCTCTTTCTCTCTCTCTATTTCTATTTCTCTCTCTCTCGTTCTGTTTCTATTTCTCTTCATCTTCCTTTCTCTCTTTCTCTTTCTCTCATTTTCTCTCTCTCTCACCCTCTTTCTCTCTCTTTCTCTTTTTCATTCTCTCTCTTTCTTTCTGTTTTCTCTGTCTTTCTCTTTCTTTCTCTTTTCCTCTCTCTCTTTTTCTGCCTCTCTTGCTCTCTTTCCTTTTGTCTTTCTCTGTCTCTTCCTCTTTCTGTCTTTCTTTCTTTTCCTTTTTATTTCTCTCTCGCTCGCCCTCTCTTTCTCTCTTTTTCTCTCTCTCTTTCGCTTTCTCTCTCTCTCTCTTTTTCTCTGTCTTCTCTTTCTCATTCTCTCTCTGTCTCTCTTTTTCTCTGTTTTTCTTTCCCTCTTTTCATCCATAGTACTGTTGAAATTGGAACTGGTCTGGGGGAATTTCTAGATTAGGAACATGCATCTTCATGTAAACTAAAAAGCGCAAGGGTTTAAGAGAGATGGGTAATTCATGTCTGACAGATTCATTCTGTCAGGGATGCAACCTGGCAAGCATTTTATCTCTCATCCTTGCATGTGCAGTGTGCCAGTAAAGCTATGGATTGAACTATGAACTGACAAAGGCTCACCTAACTGGTGATCATTGTTAGACCTGGCACCCTTAGCTTGGTTCCCCTGACTTTTTGCCCTCTGACCTCCTGTTTTGCTGATATCATTTTTGCTGACTTTAGGATTCTGGGCATTTTACCAATACTGACTAGTACCAAACTGCCAGTGCTCATTCCCTAAAACATGGTAACATTGGGCGTATCCACAATTGGCATATTTAATTTACTTATTAGTCCCTAGTAAAGTGCCCTGCATGTGCCCAGGGCCTATAAATTAAATGCTACTAGTAAGCCTGCAGCACTGATTGTACCTCCCATTTTAGTAGCCCTTTAAATATGTCTCAGGCCTGCAATTGCTGAGCCTGTGTGTGCAGTTTTAAACTGCCATGTCGACTTGGCAAGTTAACCCTCTTGCCAGGCCCAAACCTTCCTTTTTAATATATATGTCACCCCTAAGGTAGGCCCTGGACAGCCCGAGTTTTCCATGTCCAGGTAGTGAAAATCTCTTAAATTAGTTTTTCACTACTGCAAGGCCTATCTCTCCTATAGGTTACCATTGGGATTAACTTATTATATTTCATAAGTGTGACTGCCAATTGGGAAAAGATAGATATTTTGAGGTTGGTGTTTCTGGACTCTCAATGTAAAATCACAATTTATGGTGTTGCCAAATTTTAAATTGTAAGTCTTCAAATGCTACTTTTAGAAAGTTGGCATTTTCTTACTTTAACCACTCTGTGCCTTCCATCTATCTCTGAATACAAGTCTGGGGTCTCTGACAGCTGGGCTCTGTGCATTCCCTCTAGACAGCCACACACAAAGGGAGCTTATGTGTGCCTGATGGGCCATTCACATCCTGATGGGCCATTAACATCCTGATGGGCCATCAACATCCTGATGCCCATCCTGGGCAGGATGGGATGGAGGAGCTGACGCTGACACCTGAATGGGCTGTGCCTGTCCCCACACAAAGAGCTGCATACCCCCCTCTAGTGATTCTGGATTCAGGGCTGGAAGGGCAAGGACTTTGTACACTTCAAAGGTCTCTCTTTGAAGTCTCTCCCACTTCAAAGGCACAACAGGGTATAAGTACTGGACTTTCAACACCACCAATTCAGTACACTTCTGCACCTTAGGACATTCTGCCAGTAAGAAGAACTGCTACGATGTTGAAGGGACTTTTATTCTGATGGACTCTGCTGGACTCCTGCTCTGCTGTGCCTGCCCTGCTGTCTACTGCCCTTCTTGCCTGGCAGTGAGAAGTACTGGACCTGCATCTCTACATTCTCAAGAACTTAAATGACTCCAAGGGCTCGCTGGCTTGCCTCCTATTTTGAGGACTCGGGGATATCCAAGACTTCCATCAACTTTTCTGCAACTTTGGACTCTGCTTACTGTAAGTTTACTCTGCTAAGTAGTGCCAATCCAGTCCTGGGCCCTTGGATGTGGGTTTTCTGAAGTCTGGCAGCAAAATCCACACATTGCCATTGTTGCACCGGTTGGAACAGACACATCTCACCTCAACGCCGACTTATCGCAACTGCCGCCAAAGATGAGGACATTGTCTCGCTGGCTGAGTGGCTCAACAATAACGCATCGCCTTCATCAAGAGGGCTCCAATGATGATGCATGTCCAGTTGCACGAATCGGAACCAATGCATCGCCTGCATCCGAAGGATCAACACTGATGCATCGCCTCCTCTGCTCCTCGCATCGGGTCTTCGACGTTGACGCAGTTCCTCCATCCAAAGTGCTTTTGCAGTGAGACAAGGTTGGTCCCTGAATCCGACCCGTGCTCCATCGCGGTCGGCCTGAACTTTCAGGTCATTTGACCCAGTCAAGTGCGACCAGATAGCCCTGCTTGGTGCTTCATGATTCAAAGCACTATATTGCAAGATATTCTTTAAAAATTCATTACTCCAGTTCTAATTATTGGATTTTTGCCTTTTTGGTCTTGTTTTGTTCACTAAATTAAGCTCTATTTTGCTAATCTAGTCTGGATTATTTTTGTGTGGTGTTTTCACAGTTTTACTATTTTAAGTGTTGCACAAATACTCTACACATTGCCTCCTAAGTAAGGCCTGCTCTGTGCGAAGCTAACAGAGGGTGAGCACAGGTTAATTTATGGTGTGGGACTGACTTACCCTGACTAGGATTGTGGTCCCTACTTGGACAGGGCACGTACCTCTGCCAACTAGAGACCCAATTTCTAACAATCGTCTATCATTGGGAGCTTTTAGGAGCATGAGAGGGGGATGGGGTATGAATCCCTACTCAAAATGTTGGCCTCGTTCTACTTTTCAGTAGGTGATGAAATCTGGGCCTTTAAAATCCTGTAGTTTATGCACAGATTGACAATCTTGATTGCTCTTCCACTTTTTCATCCAGTTCCTTTTGTGCTCATTTGACAGCATCTTTGTCTTGCATATCATGTCATATGGTTTACTGGACCTTTCCTTGTTTATCCCCTTTTTTGTGTGCATGCACTCAGCACCCTGCTACAGCTCTGGCTATGTTGGTAACTATGTAACTGCCTATATGTTTTAGTCCCTGCAGTCCCCTAATTGGTAATGCTGAAGATTCTCTATACTATTCCCCCTCACTCTACCTGTCCTTCTCCAAGACTCACAAAACTTTACAGAGTGGTTGGCCCAACTGCTATAGTCAGCCCAGGGTCTGAACTAAAAGCATAATTTCATACACATCCTCCTCCATCATAATGATAGGCAGTGCACCTCAAGACAAGATAAGAACACCCCTGTCTCTGGCCACCGACACATGGTGCCCATAAGAGACTACAGTAATGTGCAATCTAGTAGCTGCATACAGGTAACCTGCCTGTGGCAGTTTTAAACTGAAAATTTGACCTGGCAAAATACCCCTTTTGACAGACTTCAAACTTCCTTTTATATGTTACCCCTCTATAGGCCTTCTTGTCCATAAATTCACAATGCATATATTCAAAAGTAGGGAATGTGAAAATTAATGCTGAACATATCCTCACAGTAAAATATCCTCCGAAACAATTTTCACTGTATCATAGGGAATCCTTGAGCTGCATTGTTACATTTATTAAATGCTAAATTCGGATTGGTAGCAGCTAGAAAAAATCTTCCACTCTTAAATTGTAACTTAAAGTCATCCTTAATGGTGAGGTTGGATATTAAATTACTATTTCAGAAAACCCTAGAGGTTCTGGGAGTTTCAAGCTGCCAGGCTGGTTATGACTCTCCCACTGAGAAATGCACAATGGAGCCATACAGTCCACAATGGGATTTTGGTGTGGACAGAATGGGCCACTCTGAAAGGATGGCTGGGGAGGAGTTGAGCCCTGACCTGATAACACTTCAAAGGGTATTTTCCCATTACTCACAAAGAGCCCTAACACCAGTCTTTTGTGTCACTAGTCCAGGTGAAGCCAAACTATGGAAATGGGGAAGGTGAGACAAAAGGGAAAACCCGCACCTACAAACTCGACTGGGCATAAAAGAGGCACCTTAGAACATGAAGGAGAGCAAACTCTGGACCTGGACTGAAGCAGCACAACACCATGGACACCTGGAAGGACAAGCCCTCTGATGTCCTAAGGACTTTGCAGCTGACCCTTGGACTAGTGGGTCTGTTCAAAGGCCAGTGCTACTGCCCCCCTTATACTTTCTAACAACCAGTTGGGGGAAGACTGGACTCTACTGCCCCCTCCCCAGATGACGTGCAAGATGACTAGGAGGCCATTGGGTCTGTGGAGGGCACATTGGAGGAGAAGGATGGTGGAGGGAGACAGTAAAACCAGCTCCACGCAGAGTGTATTCCTTTAAAGACCCGCTGAAAATACTCCAGGTGGCTACAGCCCTGCACCATGAGAAAAATGAGCCCATTATGTATGAAATGACCCAACGGGGCTTGAGATATTTATCTTAAAAGGATTGGACCATTGACCGCTTCAGGGAAACAGGGCTTGTGCGTTCTGCCACAATTTCCAAACATGCACCTGAGATGGGCTACAGCCTGGGGGTCGGCACAAGAGTTATATCATGAATTTCCTCAGGAAATGGGCATGCGTGGGGCTCCCTCCCCAGAATGTCTCCCGGTCCCGGGACCCAATCTTTCAGGCAAGCATCAACTTAAAGAGAGCCCGGGACCTCATCCTTGTGCCCCGAAGGCAAACACCTGGTCCTGGGACCCCATCCCCAAGACCCAGAGAAAAAGAGGCTGCTCCCCACCGTGGGAGTGAAGGGAAGTGGCCCCGGGTGGCAGAGGTAACACAGAAGATGTTGGCGCCTCCCGTGCAGCATGGAGCTATGTGCTGGGAGCCGGCCGGGGTCATGGGGTCCTTGAGACTCCCCCTGCAGCCCCACCATAAAAAACCTGCCTTAGGGGTGTCCTATGTGGGACTGAGCATCCCCTTTAAAAAAAGAAAATGAAGACTCTCCTGAACAGCGGGAGAACTGCTACTAAAATATTCACTGCACCACTGAGGGAGCGCCCCATAATGGCTTGCGGGCCTGATTTGAATGTTTTTTCTTTGCTTGTGGTGACCCTAGGATGGCAGGGGCACCGCCTAAAGCATTCCCAAGGCTGAAGCTTGTGTTCTTCAGCCTTGGAGTTCAGTGATCTCCAGTGGTTGGTTCTGTGGTTATACTTTATGCGGCCTAAAGGCTTATAACGAAGACTCAGACCCATTTTGTGTTCATTTGATATGTTTTATTGACAATATATTATTGGCTGTGATTTTAGATCAACATTTCAATGTTTTATTGACAATAATGACTGCCTTTAAACATTAATATTGATTCCAGTGATAGAATGTTGATTTTTAAATGTGGTTATGGGCCTTTTATGGTTGTGACCACTTGGCAAAGCTAATAGACTTGCCTTATATATTGATGTGGTGATCTTTGACAAAACCAATAGGTTTGCCTTATATTACTGCTGTGATAACTCCAAGACAAAGCCAATAGGCCTGCTTCTTTTAAAGTGATACCCCTATATAGTGTGATGTTATATCTGGTACAAGTGGGGTATACTGTGATTTTAGGGTGTCATGACACATTACGGGTCAAATGTGATTTCAGAATGTCACAAAAGATACTTCTAGTATTTAGTAGTATGTGTGTAATAAATGTACTTTACCTTTTTCAAACAAAAAGCACTGACTAGATAACCGTATATTGAGTGTTATTATTGTGTACCAGTGAATGGTAATTACTAGGCCACATCAAATCCCTTGAGTAGGCCTTGGCTGCTCTAATTCACTACCCTGAGAGAGTCAAGTCCTATAATGGGATGCTTAGTTCCCATTAAGGGGGAATTACGGACCTATTACTTGCACAGGTTTCACATCCTGCACAACTAATAACCAAATTTCCTGCAGTCCGAGTCCTAAAATGGCTGCCGCCACATCTTTGTTGATGTGGTGGCAGCCAAGCAGACGTTATCTCAAGATCTGTCGGATCCTTTGTGGTGTGAAATATCTATACATTCTGAGACTTAATTTCTCAAAAACTACCAAACAGATTTATACCAAGTCAGAAAAAGCATGATTTTCTGGAGCAAGATCTAGCTTTCTGTTAAATTTAGTGTAATTCCAATCAGCAGTTTTAACGGTATCATTGATCAATATTGCTATGGGAAAATAAATGTGGAAAACGTGTTTTGGGAACCCCCCTCTTTCTTGGCCCAGCTTGAAGAATCACCCCAAAACTTTCCAGGCACGAGCTGAGGTGGACGAGACTTTTTTTGCAAGTTTATTGAATATCCATTAAACTGCGCCAAACTTTTATTTATTTTTTATTGAGATTTTCAGTGAGCATGAACATTGTACAATAGTATCCTCAAAGTACGTGTACAGTCAAACAAACAGTGCAACAACCGTGGCAAACGGCATGTACAGCATATAAAAGTCTTGTGTTTAGATCGGCAATATACAGTAGGTTCTCATGCTTGCTATTATATACATAATAAGGTTAACATACAGGGTTGTCAGGGGGCTCATCTGCTGATATGTCCCGCAGGTACTGCAATAGGGGCTCCCATATATCAGTGGGCCGAGAAGTGGAGAGGAGTTCCTCCGCGTAGAGGATTAATCTGTCGCGGCAACTGGCTAAGTCTTGGAGCCATTGTGCCATTGTGCAGTCGTTGGTACCATCGTACTCTCCCAAGTTATTGCCACTCGCCTTTTGGCCATCAGCAAAGCCACCTTCATCAGCTTGCCTATCGCCCCCTTCACTGACGGTGTCAAACCCAGCAAACAAGCCTGTGGGGAGCATTGCAATTCCAGACCAACCATTTTGGACAGTATTCGGATCACCCCCACCCAATATTGCGCCACCTGGGGACACTCCCATGACAAGTGCCAAAAGTCAGCCTCTGTTGCACCACATCTCTTACAACGATCATCGTCATGAAGCCCTTATTTAAATAACCTAGTGGGAGTATAGTACACTTGATGCAGGTACTTGAAGTGTATTATTCGGAGGTTACTATTCGATGTTAGTGCACCTGTGAGTTGACAACAGTATGCCCAGTCTGGTAGTGTCAAGGGTGGGTCTAGTCGAGCATTCCATGCCTCTAAGCTACGGTTATGTGGTTGCTGTCCTCTCCTCCCTAGCAGTGCGATATAGCTTAGTAAGGAGATTGCGTCTCATTGGGCTAGTGAGCAGGGTATGGAGAGTTTGCAGTGTGAGAGGCTTCGCAGGGAAGGTATGATAGTGTGTTTGGAGCGCCTTCCTCAACCGGTGAAAAAGGAACGTGAAAAGTGGTGTTTTATTTTGTATGTAGGTGAGATCGTCATTTGATAGAAAAACGCCCCCCGGAAATAGGTCTTGCATTTTAACGATTCCCACCTGTTGAAAAGTGCGCATGGCTCCCATCTCATGCGTCACCGACAAGTTAGAATGGAACGCAATAGGTAGAAGAGGGGAATACAATGGCAATTTACCTGACATATGGCCCAGTGTCTGCCAGGCTTTGATAGTAGCGTCAATTGTGTTAATCTCCGTACGAGGGGTCTGCCTCTTGACATGCGTCAATATGGACACTAGCGGGATGGGGTGAGCGTCCCCGTCCTCTATTGCTACATGCAGAATGAATTCATGGGCACCAACCCAGTAATGAGCATATTGTGCGTGCGCACATAAGTAATACAAATATAAGTTGGGTACATTAAAACCCCCATGTTTATAGTCCAGGATAAGTGTGTTCCAAGAGACCCTGGCCTGCTTACCCCCCCCAGATGAGTCTAAGGAGCAGAGTGCGCACAGTGGTAAAAAAGTGCTGAGTGAGGGGGATTGGTATATTATTAAAAAGGTACAAAAATTGTGGCAGCACTACCATCTTGATTAATGCAATGCGGTCCGCCAGAGATAGCGGAAGTCTCACCCAGGTGTCCACCTGTCTCTCCAGCTTGGCGCACGCTGGACCGTAGTTGTCACGTATCACTGTGTCAGGGTTTCTGTGCACCCACATCCCCAGGTATTTCACGGGGTCTAGAGACCATTCAAGTGGGTATTCCAAGTCGTGAGGCGTAGTGCACTCCGTGAGTGGTACTATGACTGACTTGGGCCAATTGATCTGCAGGCCGGAGAACAATCCGGAGTGGTGCCATAAAAGTACGGGGTTCACGCAGAAAGAGCAGCATGTCGTCCGCATATAAGGAGATGCTGACTGGGCGATGGGCAAAACGGAGTGCAGCAGCCCGATGTCGCTGCCGGACGATGCAGGCCAGGGGTTCAAGTGTCAGCGCAAATAGGAGAGGCGAAAGAGGGCAGCCCTGGCACGTTCCCCTGGTGATGCGAATGGGATCTGACGTGCTACCCTCCACCCGGACGTGTGCCGTGGGATTGGTATAAAGCAGTGTTATCCAATTTGTAAACATAGGCTGAAAGCCCATCCGACGGAGAATATAGAACAAGTAGCTCCACTCAATGGAGTCAAATGCTTTGGTAGCATCTAACATAACAGCCGCTGCCTGTAGCCCAGGGTCTAATATGTGAAAAGTAGCGAAGAGAGCCCGCAAATTGTGAGAGGTAGAGCGAGTGGGAATGAAACCAGATTGGTCCGGGAGGACCATGCCTTGCATGAACGGTTGGAGTCTGGTGGCCAAGATTTTGGCCAATATCTTGGCGTCGGTATTTATAAGGGAGAGCGGCCGGTAGGAGTCGCAACTGTGTGGTGGTTTGTCCTTCTTGAGCAAAGTAATTATCAGGGCCTCCCGGAGTGTGGGTGGCAGCACGCCGGAGTCATAGGCCTCAGCGTACATTTCTAGTATGTGGGGTGTGAGTTCCTCTGCGTATTCCTTGCAGAATTCGCCGGGGAAGCTGTCCGGGCCCGGATCCTTATTATTCGGGAGGGATTTATTGGCAGCATGCACTTCCTCCTATGTAACAGACTGACTGAGAAACTCCCTTTGCCCATCGGATAACCAGGCAATGGCAATGTCAGATAAATACGCATCCATATCATCTATGTTAGCCGCCCCTTGTGTGGTGTATAAGGATTCATAGGTAAGTCTGAACTGTTCCAGAATTTCTGGGGTAGTGTAGTGGTCGTGACCCTGGTCATCAGTGATCTTGGAAATAACGTGCTGGGTCGAGCGGTCCCTGATTCTGCTAGCTAGGTGGCGTCCCGGCCGACCACCCTCCCCAAACGCACGGGCAATGTGACGTCGTGAAATATATTTGACCTCCCTGTCGGCTAACTCAGTGTACTCTAGTGTGACCTCCCTGATCGATGCTAAGGTCTGAGCACGAGGCGATGCCGCATATTCCCGCTCCAGATCCCGCAGCGTACTTTCAAGTTTACTGAGCTGTCCCCGCAGGTCCTTCAAGATGCCGGCGGATGTGCTCATACATGTGCCCCGGATAGTGGCCTTGAAGGCCTCCCAGAGAGTCAGCGCATCGAACACAGAGCCCTTATTATCTATGAAGTATTGCGTAATGGCATCACGAATGGTGGTGACATAGAGAGGGTCAAGGAGAGCCTCTGTGCCGAGGCGCCATGTGAATGCGCGGCGTGCAGTGCAAGGGAGGTGTAATGTCAGGAGAACAGGGTTGTGATCGGAAAGTGTGCGAGGCAACATAGCTGTGTGAGATACCCAACCTCCCGCCGCTTCGCTCAGGAGCCAGTAGTCCAGTCGAGACCAACTGATATGCGCTGTGGAAATATGTGTGCCCTCGCGCGCTTCCATATTCCGCTGTCGCCAGATATCTATGAGACCTAACTCCAACATTCCTTCATTTATAACCTGGGCCGTTCTCGGTGATTGGCCACCCCTACCACTCGCCTTGTCACAGGTGGGATCTAGATGTGTGTTAAAATCACCTCCCCACAATATAACAGCTTCAGGCCAGGATCGCAACACGGAGACTATGCATCCAAAAAAGTCCGGATCATCTATATTTGGGCCATATGTGTTGACTATGGTGATTGAATTACCCGCCAATTTCCCGTGTACTATTGCATATCTCCCGGCATCGTCAATACAGGTTTGGAGCATAACGAATGACAGGTGCTTTCTAACTAATGTGAGAACACCTCGTGAATAGGAGGAATAGGAGGGCGCTAAGCAGGAGCCGGCCCACTGTGACCCGGCCTTGTGATCTGAGTGGGGTGTGAGATGAGTCTCCTGAAGTAGGGCGACTGCAACGTTGTGTCTGTTAAGGAACGCAAATACCTGACGGATTTTCTTTGGGTTATTCAGCCCCCTTACGTTCCATGTGAGGCAGTTAATTACCGTATCAGCAGGATGTGGTGTGAAGACATAGCATAACATGAGCAAGACAATGCAAGGCTGTAAGAATGTACATTTGCAGTTAACTCAATATTGACAGCAACAATAGCCACAAAACCAAACCCTCCAATCCCCCCCTCCCCCCCTACACCCCCCACCCACTTCAGCAACCCCAACATGCCAAAGCCATCCCGAACCTCCCAATATAACCCTCGAAAAAAGGTCCAAGGGAGAAAACAATAGCGGGGAACACCCATAGGGGGGCGCAGAAGCACAATACCCCTCCCGGTGTAGTGAGAGGTGGCCGAGCTGTAGCAATAGAACTACCTGGCTAGTAGCACATAATAAGACATTAGTGAGAAACAGCGACCCCATGCCATAACATTCAATGCCGCAGCAGTCCAAGTGCCATCTGCGGTACAGGACAATGACTCATAAGTTTCATAAGAGACAACGTCTAATCGAGCCGTAGCTGAAAAAAATAAAGGCACACTCGAACAGGATAAAAGTACATGTGTGAGGGAAGAACCAGCCGGCAACTCACGTATCACGTCAATGTCCTCACTCATCAGTCACTTCACCAAGGGAGCCAGTTGTACCCCCGCTGTCGCTGTGGGGGAGCGGCTGCGTCGTGTTAACGACTTCGCAAAGTCCATGGCAGCTTTAGGAGTGGTGCAGATCCTGGATTTTCCACCATCATCAATGCGCAGTCGCGCAGGGTAAAGCATGGCATAAGAGATCTTTGCGGACAGAAGGAGTTTTTTAACAGGCAAGTATTCTCTTCGAGCCTCCTGCACCGCCGCTGTGAAATCAGGATAAAACGCAAGAGCGTTGCCCTCATGGGTGATGCTGCCCCTTTCACGGGCCAGACGAAGGATAGTGTCACAGTCCCGGTAATTTAGTAGACGGGCGATGATAGGGCGCGGCGGCGCGCCAGGAGGAGGGCGAGTGGTAAGACATCTATGAGCCCGCTCAACTATTAGCACCTGCGAAAACTGTTCAGCTCCAAATATTTCCCTGAGTAGGTTCTCCATATATGTCTCAAGGCGGCCTGTATTAGTGGATTCCGGCAGTCCGGTAAGGCGCACATTATTGCGCCTTGATCTGGCATCCAAATCTTCGTTGCGTGCCTGTATGACGGCCAGCACCTTCTCCATGGACGTCGTCTTCGCGGTTACCTGCAGTAGGCCGTCCTCTGCGTCGGAGATCCGGGTTTCCGCCTCCCCTAGTCGAAGTGCGTGCTTGTCCAGCTTCTGTGACATGTGATCCATACGGAGATTGAAGGTGTCAATATTTCCGTCTATGGACTGCAGACTGGACTGGACAGCAAGGAGAGTTTTGTCTATGTTAGACAAGTGGTCACCAGGAGCGTCCAGTTCTGAGTCGGAGGCAGCCTGTTGAGAGGACTTGGCGGCCCTACGGGGCTCAAAGTTCAGGCGCGGCTGATTGCGCTCAGATTTCCCCATGCTGGCGCACCCAGGACGGGAAGCAGGCGGGCGCAGTGGGCGCGGCGGCCCTCAACCTCTATGGCCCGGCGGATAACAGGGCAGCAACAGAGAGGGTGTCCGTGACAAATGTGGGGTGGCCCACTGCAACAGTACTGAGCACTGAACGAAGGGCACCACACGCTCCACCAGCAGCAACGCGGCACTCACAACAGCCGCAGTCCACCACCAGAGGCCATCTATAGGTAGGGGCAAATCGAATCACAGCGTCTGAGGCCTGTAGTGTTCCAGGCCCGTCAGCACTGGGGCAAAGATCAGATCCGACGCTGGTCTCTGAAAGCAATTACCGCTGCGCTGTGGTCCGTAGGCAGTGCAACATACAAGCGCTCATCAGGGGCCGCCGGTCATTAAATTTGCAAATAGGCGACGTGGGGATCAGGCTCCGTCTGCCAGTCAGGTCCGTGCCCAGGAATTCGCCACACGGCGCCGTCGGATGACAGGGCAGATGGGGAGCACTAGGCGTGTAGCAGAGTCTGTCCAGCACCGCAGCAATCAAAGTGGAGCGCACAAGTACAGGCCGCAGGTGCACATGAGGCCAAATCCTCGAATCTCACCGCAGCCAGGCCACCAGCAAGAGGTCCGCAGCTGCCCACTGGCGAGGACGCAGATGGTGGGTGAGCGTGGGGGCCGCAGTAGTCGCGAAGAGAAGAATGGCCGGTAGGGGGGAAAGGCAGGCACCACAAAGCGCGCCCAGTACACCGGCCCGCAGTCGGTAGTGCCCCGCGATCGCGCTGGCACAAATCAGCCGTCAGGCCCCAATCCGCAGTCGGGGGTTGTCACCGGCTCAGCCCATAACCGGAGCTCCCCGCGGGGCCGGGCACGGACCGGCACAGGTCCGGCAGCCTAGGCAACCGATACCAGCACCTGCCCCCACCAGCACCACAAGTGCAGCCCACCGGTACCGGTCAAGCCACGGTGATCCCACCCCCGCGGCGGCAGGCCTTAGTGGAATTCTCACAGCACTCACCACAGGACCACCGCCCAGGCCGGCGCTAGTCTGCCATTTTGCTGCCGCAGGCCCCGAAGTTTGTCCGTCTCTCCCGCAGCATACACATCGCCTATGAGGCGATTCAACACGGCAAAATCTGGCCCCCAGGGTCTGCTTCTCGGCCACAGCAGTTGAAGGGTCGATAGCTCCAGATAGCCAGGATTTTGTTCGGATTTGTGTCTCGGCCGGCAGAGCTGCTATAGGGAGCGGCCATATTGCTTTGCGCCCTCTAGTGCCCCCCAAACTGCGCCAAACTTATAAGCAAACCTAAAAAATGTTTCTCCTATGGAAACATGGTCGTAACTATAACTACCCAGTGGTGACTGTCACTGGGTAAAATCAGTCTATCTCTCTATCTATCTATCTATCTATCTATCTATCTATCTATCTATCTATCTATCTATCTGTCTGTCTGTCTGTCTGTCTGTCTGTCTGTCTGTCTATCTATCTATCTATCTATCTGGTCACTAAAAAAAACAAAGGTTAAGGTTGAAGTGAGGTCACAGGTACAAAAATTTTCACTTACATTTAAAAAAAAACACTGAAATTGACCTGTTTCACAGTACCACTACTCCCAGTGGAGTACTGTGATACTACCTGGGGACTGCACTGGGTCCCACAGGAGCATCATGGGACCTGCGGCACAATTACTTTTTGCCCCAGAGGGGGGCCCTTTAGAAGCCCCCCCTCACACAAGTACCACAGGGTCAGGCTACACCTACCCTTTCCCCTTACAAATTATGTTTTTTAAAACAAATAACTTGAGGACTCTTCCACCACAAGATCAGGAAGATCTACTACAGTTTCAACACCTTAGACCCGGCTGCCACGCCAGCCACCATCACACACAACCAAGCCGCCCCTCAACAGACCATGCACTGCTGGTCACCGCTCACTACAGAGAACACACTCAAGACCATGAAGAGCATCCACTCAGGAGCCCCGACAGGCCCATGCCTGCACCACATCTTCCACAGAGCAGTCGCCGCCATCACCCCCCAGCTCCGCTGCACCATCAACTGCTCCATCGAAACCACCACCTTCCTCGATGACTAGAAGCATGCCAAGATCAACCCCCTGCTGAAGAAGCCATCATCAGACCCGACAAACCTCAAGAACTTCAGATCGATCTCCCTCCACCCCTTCTCAGCCAAGGTCATGGAGGAGGCCATCAACGCCCAGCTGTCTGAGTTCATTGCAGCGAACCACGTCCTGGACACCTCCCAATCTGGCTTCCGAAGCAACCACAGCACAGAGACTGCACTCCTCGCCGCCACAGATGACATCCGCTCCCTCCTCAACCGGGGCGAAACTGCAAAATCCTACTTGACCTCTCGGCTGCCTTTGACATTAATCACCAGACTCAACGACGCTGGCATCCGAAACAAGGCCCTGGACTGGATGCACTCCTTCCTCACTGGCTGGACCCAGCGAGTCAGACTACCACCGTTCCTCTCAGAACCCACGGAGATCAGCTGTGGAGTCCCCCAGGGTTCCTCTCTGAGCCCCACCCTCTTCAACGTCTACCTGGCCCCCTCGCAGCCATCGTCATAGGCCATGGACTCAACATCGTCTCCTACGCCGACGACACCCAGCTGAGCCTCTCCTTCACTAACAAACCCTCAACCACCAGAACCAACTTCTGCAGTGGAATGGAGGCCGTTGCTACATGGATGAAAGACAGCTGCCTCACGCTCAACTCAGACAAGACAGAAGTCCTCATCCTGGGGCCCTCTCTGTCAGCCTAGGACAACTCCTGGGCCCACCCCTTCAGCCTGGGGTGACTCCTGGTGGCCAGCCACTCTGGATGCTCCACCCACCCCGACGGACCACGCATGCAACCTTGGCATTATACTGAACCCTTTGCTCACAATGAACCACCAAATCAGTGCAGTCTCCTCAGCCCGCTTCCACACACTTCGCCTGCTCCGAAAGACTTTCAGATGAATCCCCACAGAATCCAGAAGAACCGTCAACCATGCACTTATCACCAGCAGACTCGACTAAGGCAACGCACTCTAAGCCAGCATCACCCAGAAACAGATCAAGAAACTACAGAACATCTAAAACGCCGCCGCCAGCCTGGTCCTTGACATTCCCCGCCGCAGCCACATCACGCAACACCTCTGACAACTCCACTGGCTCCCAGTCAACAACAGAGTCACCTTCAAGCTCCTCACTCACGCCTACAAAGCCCTACACGACGAAGGACCAGCATAGCTGAACCACCGCCTCACATTCCACATACCCATCAGACAACTCCGATCCTCCCAACTCGCCCTCGCCTCCGTACCCAGGATCCACAAGACCAGAACCGGAGGAAAATCGTTCTCCTACCTCACCACCAAGACCTGGAACACCCTGCCCTTGCAACTCAGGCAATCAGCGTCACTGACCCAATTCAGGAAGGACCTCAAGACCTGGCTCTTCGAGTGATCCTCCACCAAGTCCGCCCAGCAATCCCCTCCCCCAGTACCTTGAGACCCTCACGGGTGAGTAGCCGCACTATACAAGCCCCCGATTGATTGATTGATTGATTGAGGACTGAGTCACGGAGTCCTGTAATGGGGACTACAAAATTTTTCTTATGTTGCTGCCATGCAATCAGATCGCTTAGTTCCACGGCACCAGTATCAGTCCCACTGGACCAAAAAGTGAAAAAAAGCCCTCTCAGCCAGTAAGATCATTCTATTTTTTGAATTTATGGTGCCTTGGGTGTCCCTCAGGACTGCTGCGGAACCAACCGTCCATATATATCTTTTTTTTAACCCCTACATGACCACTTCAAGCACAACCCTTAAAACTTTCTAAAAATCTGAAATCTGTACCTTTGCGAGGTAGTAAAAATGTGAGTACAGATATCTACTTTTTTTGTGATTTGGGCTCATGCACGAGTTAATATGAATTAGACCAAAATAGGAATTTGAGTAGAGCAATAAGTTGCATGACTTCAGAGTGACATGAGATTTGTAGTGGAATTCCAACAGGGTTTTTACTTTGTTCATTGTTTTCAAATGATTTCCTATTTGAGATTACATTTATTATATCAAATAGTTATGAATGTAACTTCTTCCCTGCCACAAGGCAAAATCTTTATAGAGGGGAAACTGTTTACCCACGAAATATGTTGGACTACCTAGCCATGTGTTTCACTACCAAAGCCACATTTCCTCTACAGACTATGAAAAGCACTAAAACAATGATGAATTATCAACAGATATTATCAGCTCATAGCATAATCTATAGGAAAAGATGTTACTATTCTAGAGAAAAAAGGAAAACTCCTGAACTTCATCAATTATGGTGCACAATACAAATTATAACTCATGTCTCTGCCCTGCATGTTCATCACTCTACACATGACATACTGATTCATGTCATCAAGGCCATCACATATGACATCTCATATGAGATAATTGATGACATCTCTGATGGGATCACATATGACATCACCAATGACATCAATAATTACATCACTGTTGTTGACAATTAAGATATCCCAAAATCACCCCATGATAATAGGAGAAAATTCATATGTCAACCTATTTTTTAAGGCACAGATTTAGAGTTATTATCCTCTCACATTATCAGTACTACCATGTGTGGAAATCATGTTGCTGGCATGCAAATATGGCATGCAAATAATATAGTCCACATTGATGTTGAATGTAGCTTAGACTTTGCACCATACCCACCCTTCCAACTGCATGAGTAGATTATAAAATACCCTTTGAGAATATTTTGCACTGTTTCAATCACTGAACACTAAAGTAGGCGTACTCTTAGGCTACACCTGGTACTCAGTCTTTTTATGCTGCCTTATAGTCTTACAAGATGTAGACCTTACTAGCTCCTAACTGATGCCACTTGGTATGTGTTTTTTGTGAAAATTCATGCTCGGTTTATTACTACTTTGAAAGGCTGCCCCTCGATTAACAAGAGGAAAAGGCAAGACAGATTTTTCTGACCATGGCATGTCCACTACCCATTGCTCCTTTATAAATGAATAAAATACTTGAACTCTGCCTCGCAAGGTACAAAATATGTATGAATTTCAAACACATAGTAATCATTTTGACCATCTCTCCAAATTTTGTGCAGATTTATTCTTCTCAAAACAAAAGTTAATTTCCAAGACTCTGGGATTTACCCTCGCTCCCACTGTGCAACAACAATGGTTATAATGTCTCCCCATTTCCTCCAGAAAATTTACAGCTCTCCAAATTTGAGAGTTTTGTGGAACCTTAAATTCAAGATTGAATTAAAAATTAATACAAGCGCTTCACCCTGACAAATACACATACCAGCAGGCCCTACAGGAACTTTTGTTATGTAATAATGCTATAAGCCGACCATGGCTTACCCATATTGGAAACGGTTGATGACATTAGGACTACATTTTTTTTTTGTCTGACCCTCCAAGTATATGTAAAATCAAAGAGAAATGTTGAGAATATGCGAAGTTTGAGGAATTTAGACCTGTATCTGACAGGCACTTGGGGCCTCCCTCTATACATGTAAAACTGCTCTAAGGCTGAGGAAGATATTGATAGGATGGTTGATGTATGAGTGGAGCTTCCTTTGAAATTTAGATTGTAAATTGTGCCTTTGCAAACTTTTACCTAGAAATTGTCTGCAGAAAATGTAGCACATGCCCACACAACTGTGCTGAAGATGTAACATATTTTCTAATTATATGTCCTTTGTACAAAATCCCTAGTGCATTGTGGAGTAGCCCCTTGTTAGGTCTGGCATTTGAGACAGCTTTATCTGCCTTGACAGACTATTATTTTCCCAAAAGATCCTACATAACATACATACATAGAGGAGGTTTTGGTCAGCAGCCTTCATTCAATGGTCTGTTAAATTGTCATTCACGTTTTGCTTTCAACCACCACACCATACAGCATGAGGTAAGGGGCAGCCCACTTTACCCATTGGCTCCCTGCACTTTGATTGACTGCATAAAGCCTGTGCACATTGTACACATCCATTTAAAGTGGTTCCTTTCTCCTCATTGACACATTTAGATATAAGGGTGTTTTATTAATTTGTTATTTTTCATTTTTAATGCCAACATTTTGCTGCCTGCACTTCAACTGCAGAGTTAGATGGTAATTTATTTTCTGCCTCCTTTTTAAAGTTGCTGTTATAATTTGGTTTAGTATCATTGTCACATTGTAGCTGCCTGTAATTAAAGTGCTTGGTTAGGTGGTGATTTCTTCTAGTCGCTTTAACAAATCATAATGAAAAAATGAATGGTGCAACTGAAAGACTTGTTATTCGCAAAATTATCACAAGCAAAGTGGCAACATCAGTGATTTTTTTTATTTTTAAATATTTACTGCAAGCATTCCTCTCATTTTGTCGCATAGACTTGCAATAGAAAATTAAGAAATCCAACCATTGCACATGCTTGTGAAAGACCAGACCTATTTGCTTTGCCAATGCTTGTTTTTTTGGATCTTGGTATTCTCATATCTAGAGGAGCACTCTTCGTGTGCCAATGATAAAAGACGCTTTTGCACCCCAAGGTTTATTAGCGAGGCCTAGAAGATAACAAAAATGCCATTTTTATAGTACCCATGTAATGAGTTGATGGTGAGAGTAACTGTATTGGGTACAACATGAATCTTGGTAATTGCAATCGTGCAAATGCACAATCAGTTTGATATTCCCTCGATATGTAGGAAAAAGCAAGATTACTACTAACAGCTTTGTATCATTAGAAACTGACTTTCTGGTATGTTATGTAACTATACACAGTCCTTTTTGTTTTAATCAAAGATGTCTCCTATTAGTGTTAATCTATAACGAATGACAATTTTTCGCAAAGATGTGCTTGGCAGTGCTGTAGGGAGTACATGTGCCAGATTTACGAGTTATTTCTCATTGCAAAAAATGTTAACACGTTTTTGCTTCAACAGATGACAGAACTAAATCACTGAAGCCATGGCTTCTAACACCTATCTTGTACCCAAGGACAGCAGCTGTCGACGAATAAAATTCAGCATATCTTTGCAGAAGCCACTGTAATGAAAAGGACGCATGGACTCCTCTAAAACAGATTTGTATGCTTGCAAATGGCTCGAGGAGACCAAAACGTGCTTACGTCATCAATCCATTGTGTTACATGCTTCTCACTATAATCAGGGCCACTGGATTTATGTGCTTGTGCGGCTGTGGCGATTTTCGCATAATTATATATTTGCCGCATTTGACCATAATCCATCATCTGCCCCATAATCTGCAGATTTTAACAAAAAAAAATTGTTTTGAGCTCAAACAGTTCAAATGTTACTAAAAATGCAACGCCACGTGTTACTGTGCAGTGGAAGGCCTTTGCAAACCTGGACTGATCACTTTTCCGTTGCTCTATTGCAATATTTGGATGTTGAACTGGTACTAATGAGGTGTCACCAATGCCTACAGAGTGTTTCTAAGTTTACAAATGATGAAATAATGAAGTAATACTGTTACAAAACATGCCGCATTAGGCCGCATAATTTGCCTTTTCTTGCCGCATAATTTACTCAATCCTGCCACATAAATTGGCCCTCTCCTGCCGCATAATTCCAGTGTCCCTGACTATAATAATGAAAAGAGGCATCCACGTGGTTTTTTTCTCGATGAGTATCCAGCACTGAGGTTGCTGATAGCTTCAGTAAAGAAGACACTTCAGAGTTACTCACCTTCCAACATGTTATACTAACGTTTGCTCATGATTAGTGCATATATTCATCTCTAATCTGAGACAGCACATAGTCGCACAGCGTCAAATCAATTCAACTAGTTCTCTATTTTAGGAAAATCTTAAATAACAAAAAAGCCTCCTGCCTCGTCATTTGTTTTCTAGGTACTCAAAATGTTTCCTCGCTAATGTACTTAATGAGCTTCCATTCCTTTATGCTTACTTATACACATCCCATGTGTTGAATATGCAACGTTAAAATACACTGCAAAGATCAAGGAGTAAAGAGGACAGAACGTACTGCCTTCAACATTTGTTTAGTAAACAAAAATTGTGCTTGCTTTAGCATCAGGCACATCAACCGGGGACATCACTAGCAGCAGAAAGCCAACTTTCCTTGGAATTAAAGGGAACGAATTTGTACTTTGCCCCTATGTTTTTTTTAATCTGTTTAAAGAAAGCTTTGGCTGTTTCACATGGTTATTGGGAGCCATATAGCAAAGGGGCAAATGTTCACCCCCTCAGGCAAGGGCAGTGCTCAATTTGAGCCGGTAGTTCTAGTGGGGTCCGCCGGTACTCATTTTTGGGGCACTTACACTTATTTTTCCTCCTCAGATTTTGACCTCAAGCAAGAGAGGGAAAAGCACACAAACGGACATAAATGGAGAAAGCTGGGACCGACAAGAGTTAGGTAAAGGGCAACAATGTCTGGTAGTGGATTAATGAGGCCTGAGGCAAATTCAGCACTATGAGGCCCTGTATCGGTGCGCCGATTTTTAATAGCCGGAATAGAGTTTTGGGCCCGGGCACTCATTCTTTTACAAATTAAGCGCTGTAATATTTTAGGGAAATATTAGCAAGACCCCGTTCCTTTGCTACAGGTTGAGTCTGTTATTTGTGTAAACTTACGAGAATTACGATTTTAATACTTAAACAGGGCCTAGGCAAGAGCAGGCTACCCCCTTGGCACATCAAGCAGTACTGATACATTGGGTTTTTATGTTTCAGAATGATTGAATCTGTACCGTCTTGATTGAATGTTTATTGAACATGAGTTATGTCTCAATATTTCCTGCAGTTGTGTATTGTTGTCTGTATGACTGATGCTCTCTGTGAGTGCTGTTGTGCCGAAAAAAGTGTTGAGCTGCCGTGATGTCATGATTAGAATGTGTGGTGGAGGCTGCAGTGACAGTAATGAGAGTCCAAAAGCCCGCGTTTGTCACAAGCAGCCACGATAGCTGGCTGTACAGTTAGCCCTAGGGCTAGATATGAGGTTTCCAAAAACCTACCATGTGCTTTCAATGAGCCAACCTCCAGTGGCTTAACCCAAAATGATGTCCCCCCCCCCCCCCCCCCGCGGAATGTGATGGAGGGCCCTGTGTCTCCCTTATCTCACAGATATTCACTGACCTGCGGCAGAATTGGGCCCCCTTGAAGGGTTTGCCGCCGCCACATGCGCTGCAGGGGCCTACGTTAAGCCCCTGCCAACCTCCTTTTCCACAACAGGAGAGCTGTTAATCAGAGGACTACAGCAGACCTGACAATTCACATGGTGCCACCGTGTGTCACACGATTTTGGCTCCCTTCACACGGTCACACGGTGAGGAGCCGAAATCACACAGTGGCAGGGACAACAAGCTGAAAACCTCTGTAAACAGTGGATTTTCCCTTGCTCATTTTCGGAGGCTTTAAGTAGCAGATGTTCATTAAAGGTATGAAAACACCCCAGGACATCGATAACAGCCTTGATAATCCTTTTTTTGGGGGGATCGGGTTGTGGGGCATGGTGAGGGGCGAGTACCTCTTAGTTAGCTTCTGGCACCAGGCCCCGCCCCCTCAAACGCCTCGGGCCGATGAGGGTCCGCCCTCATCACGCACTAAAAATATTTTGTATGTTGGCAGGTATGCGACAGTGAGATAAATAGAATTTCCAGTGTTCTGTCAGGATTATACAAATTAGGCAGCAATGAGGTAATTAATTAAGTATGAAAGTATATCAGGTGTGATGTGCAGAATGAATGTATAAGAAACAAGAGTAGGGATACTGAAGGAGACAAGTACAAGCCCAGTTAGCCATAGAGTCCCTGTACCAGTAGGATAAGAAATACAATAATGTGGTCACAATAACGGGTACGTAGGGAGACGCCCACAAGCTCCGTGCAAGATGGCCACCGGACCTTGAAGCTCCCGGCCGTCTCCGGCATACGCATAAGATCCCATTGCACAATGCCTTTTAATCTTTAATCTGGGGGCAGAAATTCACATTGGAAGATCGGCACCTTCCTTGGAACTGACTGGAGTGCTTCTTTTTGCTGAGCAGGCATGTTTTCTTGGATATATGTTAGTGCCATTATCTGCAACTTCTCCCACCCGCCGTCTGAGCATGCAAGAATGAATAAATACACAAGACAACTTTGTAGTGGGAAAATATTGCTGCAGGTTTATTCCATACAGGAGTATGCAATATGTGGGTTATCTTACGGGCGATCCAAGGGCGGGCAGCTGTGCCAACCTATGCTGCCCCCGCCCGCCTGGTGAGCCAGCACTGTGGGACACCCCGTCAGTGCTACCTTTGATGATCCTCTTCCGGATCACGTGACACATTGGTCTGTTCTACTCACGCCCTTTTCAGGGCGGAGCGTAGCAGGGCAAACCCCCGGTTGGTCAGGCCCCCAACCGCCCGAAGGACTAACGGGGCGCCGTTGCAGTTTTCCAGGAACCTGCCCTGAGGCTCCTGGTCTTTGGCTCTGGCACCCCTACTGTGCCACGCAGAGGTACCCTTACTGTACCGGTCTTCCGCAGAGGTACCCTTACTGTACCAGTCTGCTTCCAGATCGCCCTGTAACTCCGCCTGCAACACAAAAGGAAAACATTAAAACATTCAGAGTACCCTGTCCACCAGCCAGGACGCCGGGTAAGAGGTGGGGTGGGAGACGGCGTGGCTGGCGAACAGAGACCGCCAGGAGGGGCAGGGGAGGCATATATGCCCTCCCCCCCTGTCGCACCGGAAGGACGTCACAGAGGCGACCTAGCTAGAGGGCTCCACAGAACCCCTCCAAAGACTAGAGCGGGTGGGCGGTGCCAAAATGGCACTAAAGGGCCGCCCTGCTGAGGTGGCCCCCTGCGGGGGCCGCGGACAGCTGCATAGTGCCATTATCGGCAACTTCTCCCACCCCCCATCTGAGCATGCAAGAATGAATAAATACACAAGACAACTTTGTAGTGGGAAAATATTGCTGCAGGTTTATTCCATACAGGAGTATGCAATATGTGGGTTATATTACGGGCGATCCAAGGGCGGGCAGCTGTGCCAACCTATGCTGCCCCCGCCCGCCTGGTGAGCCAGCACTGTGGGACACCCCGTCAGTGCTACCTTTGATGATCCTCTTCCGGATCACGTGACACGTTGGTCTGTTCTACTCACGCCCTTTTCATGGCGGAGCGTAGCAGGGCAAACCCCCGGTTGGTCAGGCCCCCAACCGCCCGAAGGACTAACGGGGCGCCGTCGCGGTTTTCCAGGAACCTGCCCTGAGGCTCCTGGTCTTTGGCTCTGGCACCCCTACTGTTCCGCGCAGAGGTACCCTTAATGTACCGGTCTGCCGCAGAGGTACCCTTACTGTACCAGTCTGCTTCCAGATCACCCTGTAACTCCGCCACAGCTCTGGAGGCGGCTCCCGTCGCCGCGAGAGCCCCCCACCAAAACAGCTCATTTCCGACCTGCAACCTGCTTTCTAGGGCCTCGTGCATGTCCAGTGGAAAGTATCCATGCCCACCTGTGGCAATTGCACCCAAGTTTGTCAACCTAACCTAGGCGTACGCCTGGATGGCCATGGTGACAATGGACCCCATCTTTAGCAAAGTAGCCTTAACATTAGCCTGGAACAGCTCGTCTCTGCTCTGCGAACTTACGCCATGAACTGTTCACTCTTACAGGGATGTTCAACGGCCTCCTCTGACTTAGCTCTGTGCCACCTCTGCGGGGGATCAACTCGGACCACCAGAGTTACATTGACCCATGTAGTTGCTGCTCTCACCAAAACAGCTCATTTCTCACCAAAACAGCTCATTTCCAGGCCTCCTACAAATCTAAGGGAAGAGATCCCTCCCTACTGGTGATAGATGAACCCCATCTATATCACAATAGCCCTTGAAGTTAGCCTGGATCAGCTAGTATCTGATGAAACCAGAGGCCCTTCTGGCCTGTGAACCTGTGCCAAGAACTAATCCCCCTCCTGCGGGAAAGTTCCACTGCCTCACATGACCCAGCCCTGTGCCCACTCTGGGCGGGCCGAATTCAGACACCATGGCTCACATTGCCCCATCTATTTGCTGTACTCACCTAGCTGCCGTCCTTCTAGCACCGTGTGTGCCTGAACACCTGTGTCCCCATCTATGGGACGGCAGCCCACTGGTTAGGTAACCGCTCCCAACCCCGCCTGCCTACTTTGGCTATTCGGGTGAGGAGAATTGTGCTTAACGTTTGCACTGTCCCTCTGCTTTCTAAATCATGACGCATGGGCATGGTCATAACTGGAAGTATGTGCCAATGATCGAGGGTGCCCTCCTGCCCATGCCATGCATCCCTTATTCCTTATGGGAATTTCGCCTGCTCAGTTCCCTCTGTGGTGAAACCCCCTAGGCATAACAGCTTAGTTAACATGTCTGCATTAATACAGTGCGCACTGTCTGCAATATGGTGCCTGACGTTACCCTTGGGGCTAATGTAGGCTCCCACCTCCTGCAACCTTTAGTTTCAATCCTCCCGTATTTAAAGTGCTATAACACCAATTCCACAAATTTGTGGGACAGCGTCACCCTTGCTAGATGACCGCTTCCACAACCAGCCTATCTGCTGGGGCTGTCAGGGCGGAGAATATTGTGCTAACTGAAGCAACCCAAAACCTGCCCATAGAGCAAGGTGCCCCTACTCTGGTGCAGTTGCCCAGGTATTTGCACTGGACCCTTTGGCTTCCTTAACTAAAGCTCGATCCCGTGACCCTTGGAGCTCAATCCAGCTATGGACCTCGTTTAATTGGTTATCCCTGAAATGATTGCTCTCCACAACTTCAAGTCCGCATTCAGCTTACTTTCCAGGCACCTTAAAATGCAGGGTTGGGCATACCAACCCCACATGACCAGGGGGTCATGTGTGTATCACCCATGATAATGTTAGAATCTAAGGTTCCCAGGTTCAAGGATTGCCGCAGCCCCCTTTTGAGGGTCTGCTGAGACCACACTGCCTCACAGCACGTTACCCCGCTACCTCATGTAGCTCCATTAATGCCCTGTTGTGTCCCTGAAAAGACACCTGACAGGATGAACTGTCTGGTGAACCCGGAATAAGTGATAATAGGCAAGAGTGCCCTCATGTACTTGCCATGAATCCCTCCTGTCTTACAGAATTACACCTGTTCAGCTCCTGCTGAGGGGACTTCCCTTTGCTTAACTGCTAACCCCGTGTGCAGACGCGACATTAAATGGGTAACATCCCGGTTTGTGCCCACCTTAATGTGCTATGCTGGGAGCAACTAGGCACATACCTTGTTTCCCCAATTGTTGGGACAGCAGCACCCTATGTTGGCTTCCAGCGTCCCCAACCCGCCTGGCTGGTCCCGCTCTCCAGGCGGGGCATTAGAGCTTAACGGAGCAACATGGAGCCCACCCTTGGTTCTAGGATGCACTTACTGCGCCCAGTTGACCAGTTTGCACCAACCTTCTTGATTGCTAAACCCTAGTGAACCTCCTAATGGTGTCACCTCTGGTTTGAAAGGGTAATGTATTGTGCCCACTATTAGCACCACCGCACCCATTCGTGGAGTGACAACTGACAGTCCACCCTGCAGCTGACCCTGTTGCTTAATATGGCCCATTAATGCCCTTGCCTGTCCTTCATCGACCCTGGCGGCATAATGCCCAGCAGCTTGGTGAAGGGGGGTTTTTGGTCCCAGCGTACGACCCAGCTCATAATAGTTTGCACAGTCCCAGTTAGCCTAGGTGAATGGTCCCTCTGAGCTCTGTGTGGGGCCTATTTCACACTTAAACAAATGCCTATTCTCCTGAATTTAGAGTGATGCAAGGTTGGACTGGCGGCTACCATTCTCACTCACGCCTGCATATACTAGGCTCAGAACACGGAACACTTGCTCTATAATCCCTTGGATTCCAGCCTGGCATTCCTATGTCCAGCTACGCCAATCGATAATGGCTCTACTTGATCATACTGACCGAAGACACATCAACCCTGCGGAAACCAGGTGGGGATGCTAACCTGCCCCCAAACTCTGCGGAAACCGCAGCAAGTGCAAGCTTGCGGCAAACATGACGAGCTGCCCACCAACAAACCATCCATAGCACCCGGGGGGCATGCCGCCAATCCTTGGCTTGTACACTGACGAGCTTAAGGTTAATAATGGTATCGAAGGACCCATCTCTGAGCGCATGCTTGCAACACTATCCACTGCCTCACCCTAGTCACTAAAACCACTGCCGGTAGCATGCAAAGCTAAGCCCATCCATAAATCACCTGCCAATGCGAGCGGACCACGCATTCGCCTTTCCCCAAGCCATCGGAGCTGTCGATGGTATGCACCTTTCCTCCCTTATCACAAATAAGAGGACCTCAAAATAAATGACCTTGTACACCACCTGTTCCTGTGTGTAATTTAATAAACAATGTTGTTCATTTATAATAGGAACCCAGGTCACCCAAAGAGTGCACCTAACCACTGATTTACCTCTTGCTCCCCCCTTGGTATTATTGTCAGGGAGGAGGAAAGAATAATGTTTGTGAATTAACCAAATGCCTTGGTGCGTGAACGTCCGCTGGTCGTACTTGTCAATGCAGCGGTTATTTAAATTGATAATACTGTGCATATGAATAACTATGAACAGGCAGCTGAGAATTTCACACGTTAGTAAATGTGAAACATTTTGGATTTGTCCATCGAATTGAGCCAGTCCTCACCAAAGGTGGAGTCATGCCCTCCCAAACTTCTGCTAGTGTACCAGGGAGCAGACAAGACAGTGGGGACAGGAGGGGAACAATGTGTATCAATACCTGCCCTTTCTGGGGATGCCAAATGTTCTTCAATACATTGCGGCCTATATGTGCATTAACTTTAGCTTACTGCTCCAGTCCATTTTGACCCCCAGCTTTGGTAGTAACATGCCCTTAATGGTACGTGACCTTCTACAAGCACTGCGCAGAGTTCCCCATGACCACTGGAGACTCCTCTGGTGACGCATGCCCCCGTTGGGGGTGAAGAGCTCATCCTTTCAAGGAGTCAGACCTCGTTATACAGCGAAAGAGGCACGTGGGGCACTCGAATGAGACAAAATAACTATTCTTTGCAAAAGAGAACCTGTCCGTAACTATAGTCTATCTTGGGACAGAAGAAGAACCATGATATTATCACTGATCAAGTCCGATGTCATATTCGCTACCTCTGGCATATTCTCATAAAATCGCCATATCTGACTGACACCGCACTCTCATCCTATGCTTTGTGTGATCTTGGCCCACTTTAGTGTGAGCAGAGCCCCGCGATGCATACTTGGCTTCATGGTCGATAATGCACAAGTAAACTACCCCCCTCCCATCAAGTTGGGTTGCACAGTACATAGTAAGGGTGCAGTGGGCTAGTTACTCTCCTGGGGCCCCAATGCCACTGCACTTGCGGCGCTAATGAAAGCTTTGTCGTTTTGGCTGTGTCAACTTTGTTGCCTGCCCCCTACAACCCCATGGAGATATTGCTGAACTCTCGCTTACTACACTGCGGAGTGAGCCCACTGTATTCACCAAAGTTCTTCACAATTCCGCTTCTGACTAATTGGGAACACGTTCACCCCATGGTATCTTGGCGCTGCATAACATGTTTATGGTTACTCAACTCCCTGGTACTCGTTTTATCGACCTCAGAAGGATACATGCTGAGTGGACCTACCAGGATCTGAACCTGTGACCGAGACATTGAAACAAGCCACTTTCTGTTCTGCCACTCCCCAGGCCTGTGGAATAGTCTCCCAGGGCCGACATCTGGCACTTGAACCCTTACTTGGACAGGCCCGAGCTAGAAACCCAGATCTAGACAGCCTGCCAACCAGCTGACCACGTCCAATACCAGAGTGTCACACATCCACTCCGTAGCCTGGATATTAAACCAAGCATAGATGTATCAGAAGACCTATCTCTTGGCACCTGTCTACCACAACTTTCGCTGCGTGTCCTAGTCTGTTAAAACCCGGGCACAAGGTAGCCTGCCCAGCTAAGCCCACGAAGAACTCGCAAGACACCCCCAGCAAACGCCTGGCCAAGCAAACACTACCGGCCACCTCACCCCCGTTACTGTACCTCTCGTTGCAGTCGTTGCGTGAACCAAGTCCACAACATGCCAACACAGGTTTGCCCCCAAATGGCAGTACGATTCACGATGGGAAACATGACATGAGAAAGAACACCACGTCCCCGCAACACTTACTTCCAAGTAATGCCCACCGCGATGGAGAGCACAAACCCCTGTTGCCCAAACCCAAGGAATGCAACACAAGGAGGCCCCCAGCGAAATATTTCCTAGTAGAATTGAGAATTACATATTACTTATACAAATGTAACGTGTATGTGAATGCAAAGGTATTGAAACGCTATACATGGGCGCCAGTTACATTACATATTCAGCACAGTCATTGCATCCCTATATTTCGTACAAAAGGAGCACTACCTACAACAAGCCCATATATTGGCTAATCAGTGCTTCTACTTGCATAAGGTGAAATACGCCACAATTATAGCTCAGTTGCATAGCCAACCGAGAGCTAGCTGCCCTCATCCATAGCTGCCCAGGTTTCCGATTGCTATGTGACATTTTCATCATTTCAGTGCAACTGTGAGTGACATTCAAAAGGCTATGAATTACACTTTCTTGCGAGCAAAATCAAACAATGATACGGTGCATATCCAACCTACCCATGCCAGCTACCCCCTGCACCTTTCAGAACAAGGTAGTCGACAGAACACTATGAAGGGGTATTCAGTGATGAAATGTGTTGTGGAGTTCATCAACACTATCGAAAACTTTATTCGAGTATAATGTCAACGGGGCCTCAGACTCACCATCATACATCGCCGACGACCTATGCTGCCACCGGGCTCAAGGCACCCCGCAACACAAAGCAGGGGGACAACAACGTATCCAGCGAGAACAGGAACCGCAAGGGCACCCGCGACATGACCCGACGGCGTGACCAGGAGGGAACAAAGGGGGAGGGGAGCGACGTTTTTTGAGAAGCACGCCCGAGTAAGCGCTCCCTCCCCCATGGCGGCGCAACTTGCCCGAGCCATGCTGGTTGCTTTTGTGGAACATGTGCCTGCGTCTCTGTCCTGCAGCAGCGGGTGACTCCAGCCTCCCACGTGTCCCCGGGCCCTCACCTAGACATTCGCCTGTGTAGTGCCTGGTACATTGAGAGGACTATTCAAGGGCAGCCACTTCACAAAACACACCGGGCGGCATGTCCGGCGCAAACCTGGACCGAAATGGTGGCAAACCTAACTGCGGACGTAGGGTCAACGCCCAAATAATTTACCCACACCACATCCGCGGAAAACGCGCTACAGGACCTCCAACAACAAACCCCACATTCAACCGCTACGCTCAGGGTAAATGCCATCCCAGCTGAACCAATGGCTGCACGCAAAAGCACGGGCATTGCTGCACATCATTTTCATACTCATTGCACAATAAGACTCAGGCCTGAAATGAGCCCATGGGGGCAGCCCACACGGGCACAGGATTCGAGGACAAACTCACTGCACAATAGGCCAAGGCTTGAAGGAGCACGTGGGGACAGCCCACAGCGGTGACGCGACCCACAGGGCAAAGGCAGAAAGCCGGGCAAGAGGAAAACTAGCAGCAAGGGACAGCCCCACCTGGGGTGACACGAACCGGCTGCAAAAGCAGCAGCACTGCAGGAGCCGCACACGAGCAGCAGGAACAGCCAGTTTGGCGACTCGCCCGTCTGCTTTAATCCTATATTTGGTGGGCCGAGCAAAGGTGGTGTAAACAGCCACCAGCGGACATCAGGATGAGTGCTATTAAATCCTGAGAGGGAAAACAAGCAGCGGCCCCACATTGGAATGGTTCCCGTACAAACAACCCACTGGGACTCGAGATGACAGAGCCGAGCGCCACAACGTGCTGCTGCATCGGGTTCCCATCTGAGAAGAAAGTCGGACACGCACAACTTGCTCGCAAATCCCCCCATAACGACGGAAGCCAGCGGAAATGTCCCGGGCCCCCACACGAGGAGGGGCGTCGGTTTTGCAGGAAAATAAACGCAACTCAGGTCAGCATGCATGTTGTGCGCCCTCAGCCAGATCCTCCTAGTCAACTTTGTCAACACAATAAGGCAGGCACTCCTGCCGGAACTTGCCCCACCACGCCCTGAGACACGCTACACAAGCCCCCGAGCTCACCGCGCATTGCAATTATATGGTTTGCGGAGGCGGCCTGGCTGGTGCCATTGGGGGGCGGTGTGTACTCGTGGCACCTATCCCCGCGCCTAGCGCCTGCAACCGGTGCCCACGCACTAGTCTGTTGCCGCCCCAGCGTGCTAATTGCTGAGGCGGGGCACCATGGATCCTGCCGTGACAAGGAGGGCTCACCCGTTCCCGTGGCATCCTCCCCGCGACTCACTAATGGGGTCCAGCGACACCGCACAACCCGGCGGCGGGCCCATAGATCCAGCGACCGAAACAAAAACACCTCCGGCGGCCGCAGCCCATGGCCCGCAACTTCTGCCCCTGCCCAGCTCCACCCGTGCTGCCAAGGCCGCCCCGACATCCCAAAACCCCGTTGGGCCCAGGAACACCCAGGCCACAGGCCCCCATCATGCAGCTTTCTTGCCCCCAAAACTACTCCGCCGCAAAATCCGAAATGCAGACGACTGCTGAACCCGACACGACGGCGTGGCTGGTGCGACAGTGGGTATCGCTCCTGCAGGACAGCCTCGGGGGCCCAGAGGCGGCAGCTCCTGCCAGCATCTAGTGGCTTAAAAACTGCTGCCTGTTGCCCGCAAGGTCCAAGTGCCTCCTCCCCCAAACGTGGGGCCAGACCACAATAACTCTGCACAGATGCCGAGCCAACATTCGCCCCGGACCAACCCTTGTGCCCCCTGACCTCCGCAAAACCGAAACCTGCTCCAAAAACTCCTTCAGCACTGGTCGGCTGGTACAAAATCACACCACAGACCAGTGAGTTGGTAACATTGCAGGGCACCGATACTGGCAAAGGCCGTACTATGCGCTATCCCGTCCAGGGCCGGGCACGAATGCAGTGAGTGCGGGACAGTACGCCCGCTGCCAGGCCCCCGTGCTCCAGCCCATAACAACGCCGTGCACCCGGTCACAGGCACTGAGACCCATACGGGCCCCAGGCGGCCTGAAACCAGCAGTCCAGGGGCCAGTCTGTGACGGGGCGACTCACCTTGCGATCTACCAAACGGTGATCTACCAAACGACGGCGTATCCCGACCAACGACCCTCACGACGGCGTGGCTGGCGAACAGAGACCGCCAGGAGGGGCAGGGGAGGCATATATGCCCTCCCCCCCCTGTCGCATCGGAAGGACGTCACAGACGCGACCTAGCTAGAGGGCTCCACAGAACCCCTCCAAAAACTAGAGCAGGTGGGCAGAGCCAAAATGGCACTAAAGGGCCACCCTGCTGAGGTGGCCCCCTGCGGGGGCCGCGGACAGCCGCATTCTGCCTGTTATGGTGCGCCGCTATTTTGAGGTGCTCTCTAATTCCTCTTAGATTTATCTATGCTGCGTCATGACTGTGGGGGCTGCAATTTTCCTGTTGTGAGTCATTTTGCAGCATGAAGCTGTTCTTTCTGCTTGCCTACATTGCTGATTAAAGGTTCATTATGCATTTTTCAATCTATAGGGGGTGTTTTTCTTACATTAATTCTTTGGCGGAATTCTGATGTCCTTCAGTGCCTCCTTTTGTATTGCTGGAGCAAATTGCCTGACAGCCTCCTCCCTTTCCACGCTGGTGGTTTAGGACTACCATTTTGCTGAGTGGAGGAGCGTTTTTGCTACAATTTAACTGTGCTTTGCCTGAACGGTGTTTTCTGTACACACCTTCCCTGCTATCTGCACTATACTGTGCAAAGGGTGTTTCATTGGTCTCATTTAGAGCCAGTGCCATTACGCTGCCTTACATCCTTCTTATATTAGGAGGTCTTGTTGCTATGTACCCTGCTTTTATGGGTAGATCTCTGAAACAGAGGGATACGTCTCCATGACTTATATCTGCTACTAAACTTAACACTTGTCCGAAATCTTGACAAAAATATTTAGCCCCTAAGTCTCTTGCAGTTAATATGGAGAGCTCTCCCGACCTAGGTTTGGGGTGCTCTTCTTCAGCGTCTGGAGCTTTGCCCAAGAAAAACCCATCTTCAGTGAAAAGACCAAAGAAGGACTCAGATTCCCCATCTAAAACATCCCCTTCTATCACTTTAGATGACGTAATGGAAGAACTAAGAGCTCTGAAACCGTTTGTTGTTGAAACTAATGCCACTCTACTTTGCAATGAGGAGAAATGTACCACACATGACTAGCGTATTACGGATATCGAACAAAGGATTAGCGATGTAGAGGACTTGATTCTAGTAATATCCCAGCTAACAAAGGAAATAGAGTTGCTTAAAAGGTCTAGTGAAGACTTGGAAAATAGAAACAGAAGAAATAATTTAGGGCTCTACGGAATTCCGCAAAATTCAGACGGATCTAACATGATCTCTTTTTTGCAAAAAATCATACCTACCATCGTTCATCTCCCTGACCACCGCCCGCTTAATATTCAAAGAGCCTATCGTCTTGGTCCTAAAATATCTGCAAGCTCTCCTTATCATAGACCTAGGGGCATCATCATTCTTTTTCTGCAGCACGCTGACTTGATGCATATTTTGTCTGCTGCCAAATGAGCAGGTACACTTCAATGGTCGGGTAACAAGGTGTATTTTTTGCAGGATGTTTCTAATGCAACTGCTGCATGAAGAAAATGCTTTTTGGATCTTGGACCCCAACTAAAAGCCATGAACTATAGATACCGAATTGTCCATCCATGATTTTTCAAAATAATTTATAAAATAAAAAGTCGTCTTTACCTGTGAAGACCCAGCTCAACTATAGGGCTTCCTTCGTCAGCATCGTCTTGAAGATATGGAAATTGGTGCTGCTTGATTGTTGATTGTTAAATATGTTCTGTTGGATAAACTTTGCATATTATCTGATGGTTTCTTCCCCTTAGGATCTGTTCTGTCTTGGTATTAGTATTTTACATAACACATATATTTCTCATAGTATTTCAGACCAAGCGTATCATTTGCCGTAAATGTCCTGTTTAGTCTCTTTTCGCTCCTTCCATGTACGTATTGTTTCCGCAGCATGTCATCTACATTAGTCCATTGTAAGTTTGTTGTCATGTTTCTTATCCTCTTGTATTTACCTCTTTTTATATTGTCTGGTACTATTTTGTTTCTACATATCTCTCCATTTCTCTGTCGGGGACCGTTGATTTGTTTGATGGTTTTTGTGTATCTTTTTCATGTGTTCCAGAGCCAGGTCTGCTTCCCATCTTCTTTAGATGCTCGGCAATCTCCTCATCCCTAGGGATGATTATTTGTACAAGTAAGGTGCTTTTTGCAACTCAGGTTTTTACTTCCTGTGTTGCCTTTTTTCTTTTTTTGCCTTACAGGAATATATAATCTCCCATTTGCCTTTTTGCTATTCTTTTTTCTTCTTATTTTTTCTTCTCTCTCTTTCTCTCTATTCTTTGCTGATACTTCTTATCTTAAATATTCTTTTTTCTCTATTTGTTACCAATGTTCTGTTATGAATTCAACTCACATACTGCTTAGAGTTACAACCTGGAATGTTAAAGGCCTGAAAAATCCTATTAAATATCAACAGGTTTTGTCCCACCTATCTGGATTGTGCTGCTAGCTTATGCTGCTTCAAGAAACACACCTTATTGATGCTGACATCACTACACTCAAAAACCAATGAGTGGGTGAACTTTTCCTTTCCTCTTCTCAGTGACATATAAATGGAGGAGCCATTCTATGCCATAAAAGTTTAAATATTTCCTGTATTTCCAAAGAAAGAGACAAGGAAGGTAAATGGATTTTGGTATCACTTATTATTGATAATGTTACCTTTGAGATTCTTAGTGTATATGGCCCTACTAACCCGGATCATATGTTTTGGAAACATATTATGCAATTGGTTACTCAAAATTATTCTGACAACTTCATTTTAGGGGGCGACTGCAATCAAATAACGGACCCTTTTCTGGATCGTCATTCCTAAACAGAAAGTGATGGAGAAGGAATCGCCTACCATTCTTAGCAAAATTAAGAGATTAGAACATAAACATTTGACATCTAAAAAATAAGGCTGATCTTGATGCGCTTGTTGCAGCCAAGATCCAATTTAATAAAACTACAACAGAAAAGGCATGTGGAACTCTTTTAAAAATGAATTCTAAATATTACAGGGAACACACTAAAACTTGAACTTTACTAGCCAACTATGTTAAGAGTAGAAAACAAAAATCCTCTAGTGCCTCTATCACTAATCAGTCAGGAATTAAATTCTTCTGCGACTCCGATATTGCTAGGTGTTTCTTTGATTGCTACAAAACACTTTGTACCCCTGAAGCCACACCATCGGAGGATTCTCTTTCTTCATTCTTTTCTCACTCTTCCATGTGCACACCCTCGCTTGTTGATTTATCCTCACTTGAGGCTCCGCTACGAGAGGATGAGTTGTTTTCTGCTAGAAGGGGGATGGGAGCACACTGCTTTACCTCCCAGCACAGTTCACGCCTTAGCATTAGGGAAAATGCAGTTCACATTAAGTGCTTACTTGAGTTTTTGCTGAAGTGTTTCACCAAAGTTGGTGCAGGTTAGTGCTGTGAATTTCTAGACACATGTATTTCTGGAGATTGCAGTTGTTTTCTGCTGTTAAACGCCTTCCACTTGGTAATTCGCCGGGGCCAGATGGGTTCACGATTACATTTTTCATTCAGTTTTCAGAATTACTTTTCCCCAAATTATTTAAGATACTTACTAATTTCCTCTTCCTAAATAAATCACCGGGGACATTTATGGAAGCTGTAATTTGTCTTATCCACAAAAAAAGATAAAGAGCTTATCGTCCCAAATCACATACTTAATCAATCACTGGCAGCTGTGACCTTGGATGCCGAAAAGGCATTTGATTGCGTCAATTGGAACTTTTTACTGCATGCTCTCCATTGGCACGGGTTTGGCCTTCAATTTTTACGATTAATCTCCTTCTTATATTCGTCCCCATGCCCTTCTGGTTTTATTAATGCGATCCAATCTTCCTATTTTCCCCTTCACAGAGGCACACGGCAGGGTTGTCCTATATCGCCCATGCTTTTTATACTTGCACTTGAACCTTTTCATTAAAAGTTGAGGCACTCTGAGGCTATCTCTGGCTTTCTGCTGAATAAGATTCATGTTAAGTTTATGGCAATATATGGATGATATCCTTCTTTATCTCTCTAAGCCTGAATCTTCGCTCCCTACATTTATTGAAGTCCTTAATGAATATTCGGAGGTCTTGGGCTATGGGCTTAACATTGAAAAATCTGAAGTGATGCCTTTGAACAAGTTCTGTTGGAATGGGTCTCGCCTGGAACCCTGATAAAATCAAGTGGCCAGGTCTAATTTACTGCAAAACCCTTAGAGATACCCTACACTGTGAAATGGAAGTTCTGCTATGAAAACTTTCTAAGTTGATGCAGGGTTGGTCCTCTTTATATCTGTCTTGGTGGGGCCACCTGGATACTATTAAAATTATGCTGCTTCCAATTATTAATTTTGATCTGTTAGTGCTGCCTATCAAAATCCTGGTAAAGTATTTTACAGCTATTTATAGACTTTTATCTAAATTTGTATGGAACAGTAGACCATCTCAAATTTTTCTACATCGCCTCAAATCTTCTAAATCAGTCGGTGGGGTCAACTTTCTGGATTTCTCTTGTTATCATGAAGCTTTCGGCATACAAACAATGTCAAAACTATTTTTGGGTCTTTCTGACCGGCCACTCAAACTATGGTTCCAACTGAAGATAGTCCTCATTTCTTCATTTCCTCATATTCTTATTCCCATGTCACAAAATCCTCAATACTGGATACCTGCAGTTATATCTCATTCTTTTAGTCTCCTTAAGCCTCACTTGGTTGCTCCTCTTACTTTGGCTGACAAAGTTCTTCATAGCCCTATGTGGTATAATAAAAAAATATACTAGTTATGGGTAAACCACTATTTTGGAGGACTTGGTTCAACAAAGGTATATTTACTGTTTCGCAATTGGTTCAATATGATAATATCATTCTGTTTTCAACTCTCTCCTCTTCCTTTAATCTCTCTCTGAAATCTTTCCAGCAATATCAAATCTTACCATCTCTTTTGGCCCCTATATTGCAGTTGCTCCCTTCTCCCTCCGCTCAGGGTTCTTCCCTGCAATTCCCTCACAGTCGCATACTCTCATTTTCCAAGGCCTCGCAAAATATACAGAATATTGTTATCCTTTCTTCAGATAGCCCAAAGTCTGAATTAGAACTTTTATGGGAATCTGATTTACACTCTAGTTGGCCCAACACACTTTGGCAGAAGATATGGGAAAAATTAATTCTGCAGCTCATCCCGCCAATCTTACTCAAACGCTATATTATTTCTATAATAGGTTATATCGTTCACCTGAATTTTTGTTTAAGTGTAAATTGCTTTAAGGTGACGCAGTTGGCAGTGCAATTCCTATTCTGGCACTTACCTTCACCTGTTCTTATTTTGTACTAAATTGTCATAATTTAGGGAGCAGTTATGGACAAGAATAGGACATAGTACTGAAGTTAATTCTCCATTTTCTATTAATGATTTGTTTTTAGATGGCTTAAGTAGTATTTGGCCTCACAATAAATCAATTTGTAAACTTGTTGATCTACTCATTGCCATTGCATTACAGGTGATAACTACTAATTGGAAATCTACAGATAATATAACATTACAAAAGTGGTGGAAATTTAGTTTGTCATAAACACCATTTAGATCGTTATAATTTGCACTCTTCATCTCTCTTAGTTAAATGTGAAGAACTTTGGGATCTTTGATTAGATACTTGTCTATGCATGCTGTACTTCAGTTTAATTGTATACTGTTTATTAGCTGTTAAATTGTTAGTTGTTGATATTTTAATTTTGTGGCTATTATACAATGTGTTTTTACATGATTTTATGATACTATATCTACAATTTCATATCGTATATCCCCTCCTTTTCTCTTCTCTTTTCTTTCCTTCTTGTATCTTTTTCTCTTTTGTTATATTTACCCATCTTCTTTATCATTTCTTATGTTCATCTTTATAGTGTAGTTATTGGTTTTCCTGAAGGTGTTTGAATATTCATTTCTAGTCTTTGAAATTACTTCCAGGTACTTTTTATATATTGGTGTGCCAGAAATATATGTATTTTCTTTTTACTCCCAAAAAACAATTAAACTTAAAAAATAAAAAATAAAAAAACAGGTATGTAACTACCAAAATCTGGTGAGAGAAGCCTAGTTTCTAAAGCAGTAACATGCAGATTCATACTCAAAATGAGTTATATTACTACTCTGAATCAAATGTAAAGTACAAGTGTAACCAAAACTGAGTTTCACATATGCAGAAGGATTTGAGTTACAAAGATAATAATTTGACACAACAGACTCTGTGGGTCTGTAATGTTTCAGATGCCTGGTTAAGTTTCAATAAACAAACAAATGTTCTATACACAGAAACATACCTCGAGCAATGGTTTATTTGCAAGCACTTTGCCCTTATGCTTCGGCATGATATATTTGCAGATTAGTCTGTCAGAAGACACCACAGTAGAGACATGCATCTGATATTAGCGTATCCAAAGTGGAGGCACTATGAGGCTGAAGTACAAAAGGATTTTGCAGTTGGGAAGCCTGCAATTTGCAAAATCAGAGGGGTTGTGACCACAAAATAAATACCTTTATGGAGTGAACAGATCCATTTTTGTGAGTTAGAAAAGAATTTATGACTTGCAAAAGGGATTCCTCAGGTCCTTTAAAAACACAATTAGGAAGGGGTTTACATTGGTGCGACCCCTTGTAATTGCGATTTGAAATACCAAGTCTTACGGATCTGTGAATGTAGTTACCTGCCCACTTGGGAATCATGTTGGGCGGGCTTGTGGGAGGCAGACCCAACTTCTAATGCTCCCCTAATTTGGGAATGTGAACGCCATCCCAATAATCATAGCGAATCATAGAGCATCACCAATGGCAAATTGCTTAATTATTATTCATTAGCCACCTTATTTTTGGACCCTCTCTAAATGAGCATTTTCTGATATGACCTATTGGTACATAGGTTGCATCACAAAACAGCAATGTTAACCCACTATTTGCGACCTGCCTGCACATCTGTTAGGCACTATGGGACCAATTTACGAGAATGTGACGCAGCGCAGCAAGCCACCTTGCTGCGCTGCGTGACAGGGAAAGGGCAGGAATGCTCTGTATTTAAGGTAATACAGCGCATTCCTGCCTTTTCCCCAGCACTAGTGCCCTTTTGTCAGCTTTGCGCCAACGCAGGCACCTTTGCACCATGGTGCAAGGGTGCTTGAGTTGCATGCAGGAATGTTTTTGTGCAGGAAGGAATACCTCCCTGCACAAAAACAATCCTGAGATGCGTATTCCTCTTTCTATGTGTGTGAATGTAGCACACATAGAAAAAAGAAGTAACAAGGAGAAATAATGATATTTCTCCTCACCTGAGATGGTGTATCTTTTTGGAGCATTCCCAGGTCTACCAGTTCAGGTAAATCTGTGAATTAATCAAAAAACATGGGAGTTGCTTTGGAACACCCATGGAACGCCTTCCCAGGGCAGAGTAAGTCAATGCAACGCTTTGTGCTGCGTTGCCTTGCTCCAGATTTATGGAGCCATTCAGGGCCATGCAAAGTGACTGTGCGTGGCTTCATAAATCACATGTAAGGTTTGCGTCGCTGGTGCAAGAGCGACTCAAACCAGCTCATAAATAGGCCCCTATGTTTGAGAAGATTTAAAGACATTAGCTTATCATCCTGGTAGCAAAATTCAACTTTAAGTCCCATCTCCTGTTGTTCCATTAAAAGTCCAATACATAAATAATTGTGCAAATAAAACTTTACTGTCACTACACTTACACTGGTGTGGTCCGTGCAGGTAAGCCCAGTAGGGTGGTGGGGTGGGGGTGGGGGTGGTGGAAGGCGACATACGACGGGTTAGTAAACATGAAATAAATAAATACATAAAACCACTTACCTTACGCTCACCGCATCGCCGAGTCTGCAATGCGGCGAGTGCTAGGTATGTGCTATTATTTATTTTATGCTTACTAACCCAGCGTATGTCGCCTTCCACCCCTCCACCCCCTCCCCACCGCGCTTACCTGCACGGACCACGTGCACTTACAACTTTAATAGCTGTCCATGAAATATGTCAAGGGGCAGGAGCTCCGACCCTGGGAATCAGTGTCAGGTGATATGTACCCTCTCGACTTCTTTGCTCCTCTGTTAAGATCCTTGCGGTGATTCCTTGTTTAGAGCAGCTCGTTTTTGAGGGAGCTCCATTCCTGTGCTTGCAGCGAAATATTGGGAATAACTATCTGTAACCTCTGTTGCTGTTCTCAGCTCATTTCACCCCCACCCCTTCTATTTAAACTTTCCTTGCTCCAAATTAATTTTATGCAAAGTTTTTTTGTGCAAACCATGCAATTCTTGAAAGTGCAGGGTTCGCCTGATGTGACAACTGAGCTGAACTGAATTTGCCTTTCAGAAATGCTTTACAATGCCTAGAAGCCCCAAAGTCCTGAAGCATTCAAGCTTTGCCATGACAAGATGATCTCTGTAATGGGCAGGTGTTAAAAGAGTAGAAGGAGGGCTCCAAGAATATTTATGAGGTGGCGTAAAGAAGGCCGGAGGTGCTAAAGTAAAAAAACTCCAGGCCACCACCAAATGCTCCAAATCCACATGTAATGAAGTATTAAGGATCACCTTCTCCCTCAGTGAAGAGCAGCACACAAAGTAATCATAAAAAACCATACAGCATATGACACCAAATGGATTTTATCACTTCTATTTTTATATCTGGAAATCTTTTACTTAACCGTTTTTTTATTCTGCCAAGATCAATTTTTCCCCGTGGGTGTTTACTACTTGTATGTAATTGTTTGTCTTGAATTCAATTATTTATTTATATGTTTGTATATTTTAGGGTTTTTATTATTAACCGAATGAAGACTGACTAACTGACACTAAATGCATATTTTGCTTATTTATTTTGCCCAACTACTAATTTATTCGCAATATTTTAACAAATACCCTGTTTAGGGGGATGTGCACCCCATACTTTTGAGTCTATACAGGCTGATATGGTGTTAAGGTACAAACCTCTCACCTTGCATATTTTGAACTGGTTGTGCTGTTTATTCTGGGAAAAGAAGAAATTGGAAATGTTGTTGTTGAGGCTTCTTGGATAAGGTGACCATTAACTACCATCTGACAGCTAACCCCTGACATTTCCCTGCAAAAATTGTCCTTTCTATCAGTAGATTTCATAGATGTGTCAATGAGTGGCTCAACAGATGCAATAGACATACCAGCAAACGTACTGGTATTTATCAGATTGCCGAGACTAGGACCCAGATTGAATACACGTTTGCATGGTCGCTCATACAACGCATGGTGGTGCATTGTAGGGCAAATGACAGGACCATTCAATTTTCACCCCCAAAAAATTGTGCCCCAAAATTTTACTTGAGCACTGAGTCAAAATACCTTCGTGTGGTGGGGCACCCCACCTGTAATGTATAAAAAAGGGGCATAATGGGTGGTGGTTGGGAGTGCAAACACCACTAGGTTGCAATGCCAGGTGAAAAAGTGTGACCTGTCTTTGTGAGAAATCCTAATACCAAACAAAAGCATGAGCAACTTAGGGTCAAGCGGAATATTGAGTGATATTCCCATGAGTAGGAAGTGTAATTGCAGGAAAATTGTATGTGTCTTCAGCGTTGGTGGTTGTCCTAACTTTAACTCTTACACTGGAGGGTTTATCTCAAGTAAAAATGTCCCACGAGGCACAACTGGGTTTCCAGTGTGCCGTAGCACAACATTTGGGGCAGACGTATGAAACACTGCTCGCAAAGTACTGATCACAATTTGCGACCAGTATTTTTCTGAACAGAGCGGTATGTTGTAAACCTATCTATGTAATAAAAGGTCATTTCACAAAATACCGATTTCTAATGGGTTGTAAATCAACCTACCTCATGAATGTTAATGAGGTAGTTTGCAATTTGTGATTCATTAGGAATCACAGTCATCACAGGGATGGTGGCCTGTCGAGGTCAGCACACCACCACGTCTGTGATTGCTTTTAAATAAATATGTATATACATATTTTTCAATGCAACCTGTTTTACTTGAAGGAAAACAGCATGTGTTTAAAAAAATAAAATGAAAAGTTAAAGTAACATTTTTTAAGAGTAGACAGTGGTCCCTGGGAATGGTATGTATTAATGTTTTGCATCCGAAATCCAGTCGCAAAACAAAAATGTACTGGTAACCCTTTCCTGAGTGTGAATGGGATACCACTACATTTTTGCAGTCGGTAAAATGTTAATATTAATGATTCGGTATTTGGAAGGGATGCCCTAAACATGCCCTTCCCAAATACTGAATCAGTATTGGGTTGCAAACCCAAACTGCGATTCAGTAAAGTTTTATTGAATCGCAATTTGTGGTTTGTACATAGTAAAAGGCATTTTTGCAATCGCAAACAGCCCTATTGAGCAAATCAGGACGTTTGCGACCACAAAAAGCCTTCGTGTATCTAGCCATTGGTGTCGGGCTAACCCAGCAGTTTTGTGCGAGTGCCACCAAGGACATCATTGCCACACAACATTTTCTAGCTTTCTTGTAGGGGAAGGTTTGTCCGGAGTAATTCACACCTACTCACCGAGAAATCCATGTAAATCTGGTCTTGGGTATTTAAATGCACCCTTGTTGTCTAAGTGAAAAAGAGTTACTGTTCTGATCTACTTCTTCTTCACATTACATTTACTGATGTTTTCAACGTGCTCAAAAAGCTGAATGCTTTGGCAGTATGCCAAACCCCTATTGATGTTAATGGCTTGCAGTAGATGTCAATAGCGCTGTCAGCAGAGTAGCACCAAGGCCCATGGATTTGATTGACACATTGCACACCCAATTATGTCCACTTTCACTCTTTGTTTGCAGTTGGGGCCCATACCTCTCTTGCTGCACCACCAGGCGCGGTCGGTGGTAGGAGTGCCGGTCGGGCGGTGACGTGGGGCGGGGGAGGGGCAGGGTGGGGGGTAGTAAACTATGGATTAAGGCCTAATACAGGTAAGTAGACATTTAAATAAATAAGACGAATTTCGTTGCGCGCACTGCATCGCATTTGGCGATGCAGCGCTCACAACGAAATTCGTTTTCTTTATTTAAATGTCTACTTACCTGTATTAGGCCTTAATCCGTAGTTTACTACCCCCCACCCTGCCCCTCCCCCGCCCCACGTCACCGCCCGACCGGCACTCCTACCACCGACCGCGCCTGTGCACCACTAGTGTTTACATATGCTTCTTTGCTGGCAATGGGTGGATGCGGTTATCCAAGAAGGATGCTGCTATCCATGGTAGATGTGGTTATTACAAGATAATAGGCAGTGTTGTCAGTTTGAATTCCTAAGTCACCTTTCTCCATTGGTTTCAACTTCTGGAACAGTGGCTGCTGATGCAGCGCGTACAATGAAAACTATTCTCCTCCCAGGTTACTTATAGGTCATCCAGGGATAAACTATATTTCTCATATCCTCATGACGATGGGGCCCATAAACATCGCCTAACACACACACACACCTGGATTTCCTTTTACACCTGTATGAAATTCTGTACTCCTAGGAGAAGCATGAGAACTAAATGGAGAACACCATTTTGTGTACCGCTGGAAGAGCAAGGATATCTATTTACCTTAATTTGTCACTTTCTTTTAGTTATTTCTTAAGATATTCCTGCTCATTGTTTTGTCGATGAATCATTCATTTAAGAAATTAGTTCATAGTGATTAAGACCAGCTGAATCACAATCAACCAATTACTCATGTCACAATCATTTAGGAAAATAACCACTGAGTCATTTTGGGTTTAAAGAATCTTAAATTTTATATAATTTTAAAAGCATGGAAAGAATTTAATACTTTATTCAATTATTCATTTTTAAATTCACAATTTTATTAAGCATAACCAATTTATTGTAGAAAAGGAAATTTTGTCATGAAGCCAAAAACCCTAGTTACCTGCCTAGCTTCCTAATTTAGCCTAATGATTTCTAACCTAACTTTGGGATTAGAAATAGCCTGATTCTCATACTCAACTGTAAAGTTAAGACAGCAACAGCAACTTCAGCTCGTCAGCATCAGCTACCTGCAACCCGTCTCCTCTACTGCAACCACGACTCTCGAACTGCCTGGAACTCTGACTGGAACTCTCAGGAACTGCCCCCTCCCACTAAGAGTAGGCCCTCTTATACCCTAATTCTAACTTTGCTAACTAACTGTTGCAACATTAATATCACGCTTTTCTTTCATTGGTCCATGCATGTCAGCTTATTCATTCTTTAATCAAGTTTTCTTGGATTCAAAGGTCCTTGGATCATTTCCTTTCCCATACGCTTAAACATTTCCATCCGATTCGATCAGTCCATTTGTATCTTCTTTTGACACATTCAAGAACTCCGCAGTCATTGTCCTTTCTCTTGGGCTCCTTTCCCACGGACTCTCTCCTGATCATCACGGCACACTATCAGTTCAATTAGGTCACACCAGCCTTGACCATTTCTTGCATCCTAGCCTCTCAGAGACATCACGAGGTTCCAGATTTCTTCAATCTCATCCCGTACCATGTGTCCCCTTGCGCCTGCGCACATCTTCCCACTGGCGGCCATTTTATCTCGCCACTCGGTTCTACTTTAGAAGCACTAATTTGAGGCAAATAAAACATAATTAAAATAGAGAAAAATATCCCTTTCGTTTCCCTCCCGTCTACGTACCCCAATTAGTTGTTACCTAGCAAAAGCGACATTTAAGCTGCTCCTTACTTACCATCACTATTGTTTTTGCAACGACACATTTTATTTCTATGAAGCACAAACATGCATTTATTTTATTTAGTACGCTTTTTATTCTTACGTTATGATTAGACACACGGACATTCATTAATAGATTATTTAGCACATACATTGGCATATTACCATTCCCACATATACAATGTTGATTAATACATTTAAACGAACATTTTTAATTAATTAATTATATAATTTGTTAGGGGTTAAATTTTTTTATTTTCCCTGCTCCATCAACTCCCCCTTTGGTGATTTTTAAATCACCACATAAAACCCAAGTCATACTTCTTTTCAGGCAGCATGTCTTTCATCCTTTACTTTCTGTTATTCATATCTCTGTCTCTTCTTCATCTTGCCTTTTAGTCTCTTTATACATGCTTTCTTTCATTTTCTCCAACTCAATTTCACCCATTTCTCTCTCTCTTTCTCTCATTATTCTGTTATTTCTTCTTATCTTATTCTGTCTTACTTTTCTCTTTATACATGTTATTACTATTTTCAATGTCATGGCTAACAATATCACTATAGTTGCTACTATTATAACTTTCCCTATTACTAGTTTACTCATCCTAGTTAACCAATTTGCTACTGAGGAAAACCCTCTACCAAGTTTTCCCAAAACACTTTCAACCTCCAGTGGAACTAATTCTTTGTGCAGACTTGTAATATTTGTAATATACTTCTGTATATTTTCACTGTTATCCGGAATGTAAGTACAACAATGTTGGACTTTCAACATTCCACAGACTCCACCCTCTTTTGCCAAAAGAATATCAAGGGCAAGCCGATTTTGCATCACCATAGCTCTCATGGCAACCATTTCGGTATTTACCATTAAGAACCCTCCCGCAGTATCTGTAGACAAACGATCTACTACTGTGGATAACTTCCGAATTTTAAATGCATTCAAAGATATTCCCACTGCTGGTATTAATGCTCCAAAAATATCACCTACAATTTCTGAAAAACTTTCCCTTTTTCTACGTGTAAATCTATTAATCATCTTGTATGTTCCCTTTTCTTCTCTGTCCATGTGAAAATTTTTGGGAAAGACCAGGCCTACATAGCAAGTTCCATACCAATGGTCCGGTAACCTGTAATAAGCTCTATTCCCACAAATATAATAGATACCTGGAAATATTGGGTCCTTTCCACCTTTGAATCCCCAACCTCCCAGAATTTGATAATTGTCATGGCAGATACTGGAACCTACAAAGTAATTGTCATAGACTGTCTTATTTCTCTTAATGCACAACTTTCCTGTTTGTGGCCAATCTAAAGTCATTGCTGCATTTATCCTTTTCCCTTCATGATTTCCTTCCTCAAACGTCCATAAACGTTTTCCTTCCTCCTTTATTGCTTCTTTTTGAAATTTCATTCTTCTTTCTTCAACCATATCTAAAAATACTTTTTCTTCTTTCTTTAACTCACAGGTAAGGTTGTTACTAACTATTTCTTCTAACGTTAATTTTCTATGTTCTAAAAAGAATTCTCCTAAAACTTTTGCTGGTTTTACTTTGTTAAGTTCTGGTACTACTGGAATGTTTGCAAATATCTTATCTATATCAGTATAATAAGATTCTAATCTACCTGTTTTATAAAATAAACTTGCTATTACACTACATGTTATTCCATAAGTCAAAGGTAAGTGATGATAAGTCACACCTTCCGATACTGATGCAGGCAACTGCATACAAACATAACAATCTCTTACTTCCATTGTTTTTACGTACTCATACAACAACTTTGTAAAAACATTCTTTGAGAAATCTGTTACTGACCTATCCTTATGCAACTCTGCACTACTTCTTAAAACAACTTGTTCTTTAATATTAGTTTCTTTTTCTTGTTTAGTATCATTCTTTGCTTCTATCACAGCTACACTAATAGGAATTGTGATTGCTAAAACTATCCATATGGTCATTAATAACCCTGTACAAAAGCAGCACATTTTGCACCATCTCTTTATAAATTCACATTTATCTCTTCTATCCATATTATTTTCCATTTTTCTTTTTCTATTTGTTAAGTTTCAGAAAATTGTGTCACTACACCTCAAGATGACTTAGACGCCACTCTGCTTTCAAAAAGTCTTTGCTTGGTACTTTCTTTAATTCTCTCCAGAATTCTTTCGTTGTCACATCCGGTGATTTGTCACGTCCAGTAAATTGTCACGTCCGGCAGAAGCACTATAAGTCTTCACTTCAGTTTCGTTGCATCTCACCTTTTCCCATCCGACTTCTCAGTCTCTGGTTTCCGTGAGTGTTATCTTCTTCTTCTTTGTAATCAGTTAATGCAATATACAGCCACTCAGGTGACTTAAATTTTGAATTCACTTTCTTTGTCCTTTTGGACTTTTGTAATCTTTTTCCACTGGGTTTTTCTTGTCCCTTTTGACTTGTCACCTCATTTACTTGTTCAGCATCTTCATCTTCTGCTCTTATTATTCTATATCTCAATTTTCTTACATAGCTGTTGGGCCAATTATCTCCTTTTCTTGGCCTTTTGGCTTCACCTTCTCTTTCTTCTCTTTCTGATTTCCAATTTCTTTTTCTTGATTCAGTCTTTGCTTTTTCCTCTCCTCCACTTTCTTCTGTTTCTGTTTCAACTGTCTCACTATTGTCTCTTATTTTGAAACTTATAATCTCGTCATCTCCTACTGGTGGATCTGTCTTCTCCTTTTTGTTTTCCCTTATCACTGTCCCTCCTCGGGGTTCTTCCGATTTGGTGTTTTCCTCCTTATCTGTTTCTGAATTTCCCTGTTCTCCTGTTTCTCTATCTATCCCTATTGCTCCTCGGGGTTCTTCTCGATTTTCTAACTTTTTGTGTACTTCTTTCCCTACTTCATCTATTAATATTGTTTCTGAAGGATTTCCACCATAACTTGTACTTGGTTGTTCATCTAACTCAATTTCTTGCTCAGTTTCTTCTCTAATTGGTTTATAACCCCAAGTTCTCTTTCGGAATTCTTCCCAATTTGCAGCTGAATCATCAGATCCTGAAGTTGTGTCAGATATTTCCAGATGTCGACTTACAGGTCGATCTTCAAGTTCTGGAACTTCTGAATTTCTTTCTTCTTCTTCTTCTTGTTCCTCTTCTTCTATAGAGGTGTTTTCCGTTGGGGTCTCCAGATGTCGACTTTCAGGTCGATCTTCAAGTTCTGGCACCCTTTCTTTTATCTTGGTTGTTCCAGCCGTTAAACTTTTATCCCACACTTCCAGACGCCGACTCACATGTCGATCTGTAGGTTCTGGAATTCTGATTGTGTGGCTGGCATGAACCCAGTTCTTCACTCCTGCACACTTGACAGCAGTCGTTGTTACTAGGATTACCTGTCTTGGCTCATCCCAACGCGGAACTAGACAGTTTCTTCTCCTGTGGACTTTAATACGGACCCAGTCTCCTGGATTCAAGTCGTGGGCTGGTTTTCTTTCAAGAGTGGTCGCATCCGGTCCAACCTGATGAAACACAGAACGCACCACATCAGCCAGTCCTTTGCAATAATCCAGTATTAGATCATCAGTTATTGTTAATAACTTGTTGACTGGTACGTGGGCTTGTCTCATTGCTCGTCCCATGATCATTTCATGAGGACTGAGTCCCGTTTTCTTTTCAGGGATGCTTCTGATGGTCATCAGAACAAGAGGCAGTGCATCTGGCCATTTGAGTCCTGTAGCTTGACACATTTTCCCCAATCTGTTTTTAATTGTTCCATTTATCTGCTCTACTACCCCAGAAGCCTCTGGTCTGTAAGCACAATGTAATTTTTGTTTAATACTCAGTGCTTCACAAATCAATTGGATCAACTCATTTTGAAAATGTGTTCCTCTATCTGTCTCAACTGTGACTGGAAAACCATACCTCGGAATGAACTCTCGTAGCATAAGTTTTGCCACTGTTGTTCCATCATTCCTTCTTGTGGGGTATGCCTCCACCCAACGAGAGAACAAACAGACGACCACCAGAACATATCTTAATCTGTTACTAGGGGGCATCTCAATGAAATCCATCTGTATCCTTGTGAATAGACCTCCTTCTCGTCCTATTGTTCCTAGACTCACTACGGTTTTCCTTCCTGGGTTAAACTGTTGACAAATAAGACATCTTTGACAAAGACTTTCAGCAATGGCTCTGAATTTTGGGTTATACCAGGTCTGTCTAAAAAGTCTGATCATTGCATCTCTCCCAATATGAGCTTGTCCATGGTACATCCGTGCCATGTCTGCAATCATGCTATCAGGCATAACTGGTCTTTCATCTCTGTATACCCACACTCCATTATCTTCCTGTCTTCTACATCCTGCTTTAATCCAGTAATCCTTTTCCTCATCTCTTGCTGTTTCTTGTAACTGCCTTACTTCATCCCATGTTTCGACTGCATTAGTGAAAAGCAAAGGACAAGAGACATGCTCCCTTTCTCTATTTTTGTTCAGGGACGCCATGTTTTCCGCACAATATCTAGCGATCTCATCAGCATAATTATTGCCGACCGCTATGTAGTCTTCGTTTTTCTTATGCGCCTTGCACTTCACTACAGCTATTTGTTTAGGCAGCTGTATCGCCTCAAGCAGTTTTTTAACATAATCTCCATTTCTGATAGGTGTTCCTGCAGATGTCAAAAATCCTCTTTGTGACCAAATCTGGCCAAAATCATGTACGATGCCGAAACCATATTGGCTATCGGTCACAATCGTGATTCGTACATTTTTCCCCAATTTACATGCTTGAATCAAAGCAATTAGTTCCGCAACTTGGGCTGACCTAACTCCTTTCAGACAAGACGCTTCCATCACAGTTGCCACTGTGCATACTGCATAAGCTGCGCTTAACACTCCTTCCTTTGTGCGTAAACATGAACCATCTACAAACATGACATAATCGGATTCCTTTAACGGTTCATCTTTTATGTCAGCTCTTGGTTTTGTGCAATATTCCAGCACATTCAGACAATCATGATCTACTTCATCTTGTTCAATTATACTCTCTTCATCTGGCAATGATGTCGAAGGATTTACATTTATGCATCTATCTATGGTCACATTTTCTGCACTCAAGATGACTTTTTCGTACTTAGTCAGCCGACTATGTGTCATGTACTGTGTTTTTGTTCTTGTCAAAAGAATTTCTACTGAATGGGGAACATATACTCTCAGTGGATACCCCATCACTATACCTTCACTTTGTTCCAGACTTACACAAGTAGCAGCAACTGCTTTCAAACATCCAGGCAATGCTTTTGCTATAGGATCTAAAACAGCTGAAAAGTAAGCTATAGGCCTCTTCATGGTGCCGTGTTTTTGTACCAGTACTGAAAATGCACATCCATCTCTTTCACTGCAGTATAACTCAAAATCCTTCTCATAATCAGGCATGCCTAATGCAGGGGCCTCACACAGTTTCTTTTTCAATTCTTTGAAAGATTTCATTTCTTCTTTGTTTAACTCAAAAGGGTCTTTTACATCTTTCTTTGTCAGTTTTTGTAATGGTTTTGCAATCAAAGAAAATCCACTTATCCATTGTCGACAATATCCAACCATTCCCAAAAACATTCTTACCTCTCTTTGAGTCATTGGTGCTCTCATTCCTTGAATCATTCTTACTCTTTCTGTCGCTATTTTCCGCACTCCTTTCTCAATTTTATGCCCTAAATACTGGACTTCTTTCTGACAAAACTGTAATTTTGAAGGGGACACCTTATGTCCTCTTTTCTCCAAATGGTTCAGTAAAGCAATTGTGTCACTTACACATGCCTCTTTGGTTTTCGATGCTACCAATAGGTCATCGATATACTGCACCATCACTGATTTTTCTGGCATTTTTAAATCTTCCAGAGATCTCTTTAGAATCTGATTAAAAATTGAGGGGCTTTCTGTATACCCCTGTGGAATTCGGCACCATGCCAAAATACGCTCTCCGAAACGGAATGCAAATAATGGCTGGCTATCTGGATGCAAAGGAATAGAGAAAAATGCATGACATAAATCTATCACAGTGTACCACTCAGCTTCATGCGGAATTTGATATAGAATCACTGCAGGGTTTGGCACTATTGGACAGCATGGTACAACTATTTTGTTGATCTTTCTCAAATCCTGTACTATTCTGTATGTTCCATTTGGCTTTTTCAGTCCCATAATAGGTGAATTACATGGACTGCTCATGATTTCTTTCAGAATTCCCTGTTCAATCATCTTATTTATCACAGGAGTTATTCCTTCAATTATTTCTGGAGTTAATTTGTACTGTGGCGTGTTTGGATAACTTATCCCTTCTTTCACTGTCACTTTTACGGGATCAACTTCTCTCATTAATCCAATGTCCTCTCCTGTAAAATCCCACACACTTTCTTTTACTGCACCTTTTAGTTCTTCTGGAAGTTTTTCTGCATCAAATGCAGGAAATAAACCATTCGTTTCAGGTTCTTGATTCATCAAAGTTACTTTATACAAAACATCTTCATCCGAAGTCTGAAAACCTAATCCTTCTGGTGTACAATAAATCGTGCAATTCATTTTACACAAAAGGTCACGACCTAGAAGATTTACAGGACTACAATCGCACACTACAAATTTATGCATTTTTCTAAAAGAACCAATTTTTACTTCTACCAATTCAGTAAGTGGGGTTTTAATCTGCTGATTGGCTACTCCTACCACTTGGATGCATTCACCTGAGAGAGGAAGGTTCGGAATTTCCACTGACCTAACAGTAGAACGGGTAGCTCCAGTATCGACAAGGAATGTTACGTTTGCTCCATTCACTTCTCCATCCACAAAGGGACCAGACTGATCTACCTCTAGAGTTGCGCCAAGCACGCACTCTTTCCCCTCTCTTGCGCACCGTCAGAAACTTTCATCCGGGTCATCCTCACTCTGATGCAACCAATACTGGGAAATGTTAGCTGCTCTCGGCAACTGTGTTACCTGCTCTCCTCCGTAGAATCCTGTTTCTGTACAGTATCTTTGCTGGTTAACAGTGTTGGGAAGTGGTGGTTGTGGCACCTGACTTTGTTGAACAACTACCTCATTCTGCACCTGTGGAGTTAATGATTGATGTTCCGGATTAGGTTTAGGTGGGAACTTACACTCATTTCTCCAATGCCCTAATTTTCCGCAATTATGACATGGCCATTTCTTCTTTGCCTCTTCTAGACTCACTTGTCCTTTTCCTTTACCTATATTTGGTCGCATCTTATTCTGTCCTGATTCGTTTCCATTATTATTATCCAATTGGGCTTCTTGTTTTTCTGCCACTTTCACTTGTGCCCACATTGCTTTTTCTTTCAACTTACGCTGTTTACTCTCTATTTCATCACTACAATACTTAGCATACCTCAGCACCTCATCTACACTTGCATTCTGCCAGTTTATCATATGTTGCTTAATCATATCGCTTATTTCTTGTTTCAAGCCAAATACAAATCGGTATACAAAATGACTCATATCCTTCTCACTTAATTCCTCATAACCACTATACTGTTTGAAAACCAACAACAATCGCTCATAATATGCATGTACACTCTCCTTATTTTCCTGTGTAGTTCTATCAATCTTAACCCAATCTGTCTCTTTTGGAGGAATCTTATTTTTCAAAAAGGTAATCACCTTGTCGTATTTCTTCATCACATCTGGTCCTGGAGCTCCTGTCTTAGGATCTCTTGGATATTCTGTAGTTGGCCAGTCAACTGTAATCTTACATTCTGACCACAGATCCGTTGGTACCACTATGTCAAACAATCCATCCAAATCTATCCACAACACTTTCGAGACCTTTACAAACCTTTCTACCTGTCGGTACCACTCAACTGGCTTTTCTCTTAACTTTGGAAAGTCATTTGTAAATGACAGGATGTCCTGCCTAGTCCAGGGAACATGCACATAACTACCACCTGGAGTTTCTCTCATAGGGTACTCTTTAACAACATGTTCCTTTTCTGTTATCATAAAAGCCAATGAACCTTTGTCTACGCTTTTCTCATTCTTCTTTGTCCATCTAACCTTCCATCTGTCTACATCACCCCATTTTCTCAACAAAACAATCAACTCTTTTATCTGTGTCAACCTTCCTGCTGTATTCAAATTTTCAATATCTTTTTCACAAAAATCTACTCTGTATGGTTTCTGCAACGTTTTTACTTTTGCAAAATCTATTCCAATCTCACCGGCCACTTCTTCTAGTTTGTCATGTAAATTCTTTGCCCTCCATGTTATACTTTTGCACAGAAACATTATTTCATCATCCTGATAATTCTTTATCTTTTCTGTACCAATCGTTCCTAGAATTAATTCTTCCATGTCAATTTTCAATCTGATCACATCTAATGGTTTTTCTTCTGTTTCTTTTATTTTAAAAGCTTTTATCCACTCATTTAACTCATCAGGAGTCGGACCTATAGGAGTACTATTTATTTCTGTCCAATTTCCACTCTTTTCAGGTGTCACTGTTGCAGATTCAGTTACCATAGGCATTTTCCTACCGCTACACTCATTCACTGTCAAATTTTCAGGTGGACTTGGTCTGTAAGCACTAGTCAAATTGCTCGTACCTGGACTTGTTTCCATTCTTTCCTTTTCTCTTTGGAATTGCGAACTCAAGGGAATCACCAAAGATCGTTCATCAATTTTCTGATTCTCGAAAACTGGTATTACTGGACCTATTGTTACAGGTACGGTAACTGCTTCCATATTCTTGGTTAATTCTCTAATTTTCTCAGTTAATTCTTTTGTTGTCCTTGCCAATTCTCTTGCACTATCATTTTCTATTCCCTCATTTTGGGAAGTTCTTATTTGTTCTTGTGACCTATTTATTTCTTGTCTTTTTTCTGGACTTTTATTTTGCATAGTTTCTATTGGTGGCGCATTTGGTGTCACCACTGTAGAATTCTGCTGATACGGAGGTGGATTTTTATTTAATATATCTTCCAGCAACTCGTCATCCGTTTCGCTCTCATGCATATACTTTTCTCTCTCTAAATGTTTCTTTTTCTCAGTCCGTTTTTTCTTAGTCCCTTCCTCAACTGTAAAAGCTGGAAACAAACCTCCTGTCATGTTAGCACATCTCCATCGTTTTATTCTGTCCTCATGATTCATTCCCCACAATCTTCCGGGCACGAACTCATAACCTTTCATACCTCTGAATCTTTCTTTCTCGTACATCTCATCTTCCCATTCTGTTAAAGCCTCAAACTGTGTCGGTCTAGGTCTAGGTTCCAATTTAAGCATCTTTTCTTTTAAATTCCGTAAAATCGCTACATTAAAAGAACCATTTTCAGGAAAAGCCAATGCTCCATCATTCTTTGTATATTTTACCCAATTGTCCAACCATATGCACGTATGATACCCATATTTCAGCATCATATGTGAAGCTGCTGATTTCGGCGGAGGAATTACTTGTCCCTCTCTAGTCACAACCTTTTTGTCTTTCTTAAAGAAATTCTTTAATTTCGTTGTCCATGACGTTCTCTCCCTTTCATACTCGTAATACGGCATGTTTTCTATTTGTTTTCTCTTTACTCTAACGCTGTTTCTGTGTACGGAACTTCGTCCAATTACAGCGCGACTCACACTAACGTACCAATCAGAACAATTTATACCGTCCGCGAACCAACCAATCCTAGCGCGGCACTTTTTCTACGTCACTCCTGCTCTGTATTCACGTGACTAGTGCACTAACCAATCCTAGCGCGGCACTTTTCCACGTCACTTCTACTCTTTACCCCTCCTTTACAAAATTTATCGGCAATTTTTCTTTTTACTGTTTTCTTCGTTAGTTACAACAAATAAACAATTCCATAGTCTGATTCGCTAAACAAAGTGACAGCCTTGTCCTTTTACACAAGAATCCTGTTTTTCCAGTAGGCAGCGCTTACCTCTACCCTACCACAGAATTATTTACTTTCGCCGATAAAGTAGCACTTCCCTCTACCTTACCCTTCTTTCAAACAAACAATTTACTCGTTTCTCTGGGGATAAGACACATGTGGAGACTAGGCTCCTGAGAATTAAGGCCAAAGTTTCACAAGTAAACGTGATTTGCTATCTCAGTTACACACCTTTCATACAGAAAATCCCTAACATAACACAACCTGTGTTATTACCAAAATGAATTCAGACCATGTACCAAATTCCATGTGACTTCTCTTGCCACACGTGTTCCACTTCCTACATCCCAGAAGCGTGAAAACTTACATATAACATAACGTGACTCAACATATAGTGTTAGTCATCAAAAATAATCAATAATCAATAAACAATAATCACTAAACTAATCTATAGAAAACCATAACTCTGCTACCAAGAAATCTGATGCAGCGCGTACAATGAAAACTATTCTCCTCCCAGGTTACTTATAGGTCATCCAGGGATAAACTATATTTCTCATATCCTCATGACGATGGGGCCCATAAACATCGCCTAACACACACACACACCTGGATTTCCTTTTACACCTGTATGAAATTCTGTACTCCTAGGAGAAGCATGAGAACTAAATGGAGAACACCATTTTGTGTACCGCTGGAAGAGCAAGGATATCTATTTACCTTAATTTGTCACTTTCTTTTAGTTATTTCTTAAGATATTCCTGCTCATTGTTTTGTCGATGAATCATTCATTTAAGAAATTAGTTCATAGTGATTAAGACCAGCTGAATCACAATCAACCAATTACTCATGTCACAATCATTTAGGAAAATAACCACTGAGTCATTTTGGGTTTAAAGAATCTTACATTTTATATAATTTTAAAAGCATGGAAAGAATTTAATACTTTATTCAATTATTCATTTTTAAATTCACAATTTTATTAAGCATAACCAATTTATTGTAGAAAAGGAAATTTTGTCATGAAGCCAAAAACCCTAGTTACCTGCCTAGCTTCCTAATTTAGCCTAATGATTTCTAACCTAACTTTGGGATTAGAAATAGCCTGATTCTCATACTCAACTGTAAAGTTAAGACAGCAACAGCAACTTCAGCTCGTCAGCATCAGCTACCTGCAACCCGTCTCCTCTACTGCAACCACGACTCTCGAACTGCCTGGAACTCTGACTGGAACTCTCAGGAACTGCCCCCTCCCACTAAGAGTAGGCCCTCTTATACCCTAATTCTAACTTTGCTAACTAACTGTTGCAACATTAATATCACGCTTTTCTTTCATTGGTCCATGCATGTCAGCTTATTCATTCTTTAATCAAGTTTTCTTGGATTCAAAGGTCCTTGGATCATTTCCTTTCCCATACGCTTAAACATTTCCATCCGATTCGATCAGTCCATTTGTATCTTCTTTTGACACATTCAAGAACTCCGCAGTCATTGTCCTTTCTCTTGGGCTCCTTTCCCACGGACTCTCTCCTGATCATCACGGCACACTATCAGTTCAATTAGGTCACACCAGCCTTGACCATTTCTTGCATCCTAGCCTCTCAGAGACATCACGAGGTTCCAGATTTCTTCAATCTCATCCCGTACCATGTGTCCCCTTGCGCCTGCGCACATCTTCCCACTGGCGGCCATTTTATCTCGCCACTCGGTTCTACTTTAGAAGCACTAATTTGAGGCAAATAAAACATAATTAAAATAGAGAAAAATATCCCTTTCGTTTCCCTCCCGTCTACGTACCCCAATTAGTTGTTACCTAGCAAAAAGCGACATTTAAGCTGCTCCTTACTTACCATCACTATTGTTTTTGCAACGACACATTTTATTTCTATGAAGCACAAACATGCATTTATTTTATTTAGTACGCTTTTTATTCTTACGTTATGATTAGACACACGGACATTCATTAATAGATTATTTAGCACATACATTGGCATATTACCATTCCCACATATACAATGTTGATTAATACATTTAAACGAACATTTTTAATTAATTAATTATATAATTTGTTAGGGGTTAAATTTTTTTATTTTCCCTGCTCCATCACTGCAAGATAGGAAAATTTAGGGTAATTCAAAATATATATGCACATTCCAAAGAGCTCCAGTTGGACTTTGAGTTACTCGTTATTAGGCCTTTTCACAGGAGAAAAACTACTTTTGATTAAATTAACCACTAATAAAAAAAAATTCTAGGAGATTTTTCTAGGATATTGATGGATTCATGAAATTACCCTTTGCTTGTTTTCAAGATCGAAACTATTTTTGGAATGCCTTTTGCCACTTTTAAAGGGCTATGTTGCAAGCACTACTTTGAGGAGATGTCAAATAAGACTTCATAAAAACTGATATAAAAATTGCGAGTTGAAAGGATTATTTGGAGAGTCATAAAACGCTGAAGGTCATCTGGCACTGCACTTTTTTTTGCAAACGCAAGACTTTGAGACATTTTTCGGACAGCCTGGTTAACCTTGAAAAGGTTTGCATCTGAAATGTTTTGCTAATGGATCCAACTTCACTGACGAATAGTGTACCATTTTCTCATGAGCTGCAGGAAAAGTTCTCATTGGCTTCCATCAATGTCAGACATCTAGAAGGGGCTCTTTAAAGTGTTCAGTTCAAGACAGAATCTGAGCTCAATGCCCAGTCGAGCAAGTAAAATCCGCGATTTTTGTGTGTTGCTTAGAGCACGTCTTGTGTACGTGTGTCATTTTTCTGTGTTGCGATGTTGATGTATTATGTTGCTGTGATATCAGATACTTTGTATTGAATTATATTTTCCGATGTTGTGTTTGTTGTTATGTTGTTATATTATATTGTTGATGAGTTGAGGTGTTTTTATTGTACTGTTGTGTTTGGTGTGTTGTGCTGTTGTTTTGTACTGTTGTGTTGGCTTGCTGATTTGTTGAGTTGTGTCGAGGTTTTGTGGTATCGTTGAAACCATGTAGCTCTGTTGCTGTGTTGTTTTGTGTCTTCATGATGTACACATGCTTTGGTGGGTTTTGGTGAATCCATGTTATTATATTGTACTATTGTTTTACTGTTGTGTTACTGTGGTGGTGTTATTGTAACATGTTTTTTTTGCAGTTTTTATGTAGCGCAAACTCGCGCTTTACATGAGCACCAGTTACATTACACAAGGACACATTCATTTTTTGGTGGGTACAGGGAGATTAAGTGATTTGCCCAGAATCACAGGATGTTGTTGAGCCCACTCCAAGACTCGAACCTAGTTCCCCAGCTCCAAAGTTGCGAGCTCTGACCGTTAGGCCACACCCTCTCCCAAATGTGGCTTGTGCTGTGTTGCTTTTGCATTATAAGCCCCTCATTATAAGTTTGTTTTGCATAAGGTGGGGTAAATACCATAACCCTAAGGTGAGGTATCTACCAAGTCTGGTAAATACCGCCTATTCAGAATTTTCAATGAGAAATTAGACATTAAATGCGGAATCTGTTTTAAACACTAAAATCTGCATGGTTCAGCTATTTTCCAGGCCTTTTCCCCCCAATAAATGTTGGCAAGTTCTTATCAGAATTTATCAGAGGAAAAAGGCAGCACCATCCTATGCCAATATCTTTATGAATTATTTCGAAGAGGACAACATTTTATCAAAGGACATCTGGAAAACACACACAAAATTGTTTGTAAGATTTATCGACGATATTTTCATACTATGGACCGGATCACAGACCATACTCCAAAAAGCTTTGACAGATATTAACCAAATAGATGAAAGAATTCAATTCACCTTTGATATTCAGCCAGAACAAATCACATTTCTGGACGTCTTAATTAAGAAGACTCCGAATGGTTTAGAAACAGACATTTTCAGAAAAAAGACAGACAGAAATAACACCCTACATTACAGCAGTTTTCATCAACAACCACTCAAACAACATTTACCATATTCACAATTACTCCGTGTCAAAAGAATTGTTTCCAACCCCACAAGATTCATTGACCAAAACGAAGAAATGCTACTTCGATTTGCACAACGAGGATATCCAAATAGTGGTTTAGACCAAGCCAAACTTCGTAGTCAAGACAAAACACGAGAAGATCTAATGATGACTACACCTAAACAGACTCAAAATCGAATGATGGTAGTCACAAAATTTTTAACCTTGAGTCAAGCTTACAAAAAATTGTCAAGAGACACTGGACTATCTTAAAGATGGAACCAGACTTCAAAAATTTATTTGCCCAAGATCCAATCTTTGCTTACAAAAGAGGCAAAAACTTGGGAGAAATTTTAAAGACTAAAGGTGAAAACACTCAAACATCCACAGCTAAAGGCACACAACCGTGCCACAACTGCAACAATTGTCACAACATCATCCCGGGAACTACGATAACACATCCCAGAAAGGGTACTAACATTAAGCTGAAAGTAACGGCTACCTGCGATTCCATGAATCTAATTTACCTTTTGAAATGCCCATGCGGCAAAGTTTATGTCGGGAAGACTGAAAGAAAAATTAAAACGAGGATAAATGAACATAAAAGCAACATCCGAACAAAAAACATGAAATCTGTAGTCGCTTGCCATTTCATAGAACATAAACATAACATCAGCCAATTAAAATTCTTGGTCTTAGAAACCATCACCAAAATAGAGGGGAAAGACAACAGTAACTTTTTGTTACAAAGAGAAAACTTCTGGATCAGACACCTTGAAGCCCTCAAACCTCATGGGATGAATGAGAGAATGGAATTTCAATGTTACCTTTAACCAGCATGCCTGTTGGCCTACATTGATGAAAGCATCGTGCATTATTTTCACTGTTATTTTCATTTAACATTTTACACCATATAACAAATATTTCTTAACCCTCATTTAATTTTCATCACACGCAGTATGACTTATTCCACTGCTCTTCATCTTTTTCACTTTTACCCCTTTGTTACTCTTTCGGCATCAGTTTTTGCTGTCAGATTAACACCACCGTTGACTAGACTTGCATCCTTTGTGTTTATGTCAAGTACTGTGAATTGGTTTTCTAACTGCTTTAATATGGCCGCCACTATCCTGATCAAACAAAGGTCCAGTCCTACAACACTGTTCACCACGACACCACCAGAGGTTATAGTTCAACCTCAATCATAACCGTGGTTGACTTCACTCTAACTCGATCACACGAAGCACTCGTTGTCGTGGCACTGAGAGACACTGCATGACATTTTAAAGTAAGTACCGAACCACGCGTGATCACCTTTGTTCTAAGCGTCGTCTTTCAGCCACCGAGCACACCACCAAACGTTCTCTTAATACACTGGATGAACACCGCTACAAATTAGATAAGTTCCGGCATCGTTTTTATACCGGCACCTCATAGTTTCACTTTTATCGTTATGCTCCCAGACCTAAACGCTGTGGTCATTTAAACCTTTGAATCTTGAGTTCCGGCATCGGCACTATTATTGCCACATCTCCACTGTTAATCAAGGAAATTACTGACAACTCCCATAATGAGAGTTTCGTTTCCTTTTAACTGTCCTCACTTTTTCAAACATCGGCATGCATTACCACGTCACACACGCGGTAATTGAAAGCTCTCTTCCACAATGTTTCTATTTAAGTCACACTTCGTTTATTCCTATCACCGCATGAAATCACTTCACGTTTATTTTACCCCCCTTTTCTTTCTAAATGTTCGTTCACAATTATGCCATCACTCTCATCATATTTGAATGGGACTATTGAGACGCGTTTTTTTGACCTAAATAATTGTTCACGTAATGTCAATTTTGCACAGCATTATACATTGAATTATGGTCACAGGATGGTTTCCTCATTATATTTTTATATCCTATTATAGAGTTATCCCTGATGAAGGGCACAATGCCCGAAATGCATTGGATTGATTTTTGGAATGCATACTGATCCTGTGCAATACACCGAACAGTGCACATCATTTGATTTGTAACAAATATGGATTGAATCTAAGTCCATACAATACAACTATTGAAAAAATCTGGTGACTACTTGTTTTCACTACGGAATAGAACCAACACACCCAAGCAAGGGTATTTGATTGTGCCTAGGGGGATTCACCCAATTTTCTTGGGTTGGACTATTATCCATAATTATCACACAACTCATAATGTCGACCACAGTGCAAGCACGTATTTGCACAGGGATCGGATTTTAGCCCTTATCTCGTAATGAGGCCTAAGAATAGCCCATCTGCTTAAACATACACAAACACTCTTGCCTCATACATGCTCAATCAAACCCACTTTTCGTGATAAGGTTGTAAAAGGTGTTTAAACCAAATGCTGCCTGCACCACTTACCACAAGAGCATGTATTAACACTGGCCGAAAATGTTTTGTGATCAGACCCATTGTGTAAGTTGTCTAGAATACTTTATTGGTCACAGCCAGGCAGTATTTTAAGATAACCTGTTGGGTTAAAGCACTTGTTGCAGATCTATGCATATCTATCACATGTCAAGATACAATACCGATAAGAGATCTTACGGCGTTAATGGACTTACCACAGAGGTCTATAATGGGATCTGCTGGCCAAAGGTCGGACAAGCCACAAATTTGCCTGCACCCTATGAAGTGTAAAATAGATGCACCATACTGTCAATTCACAAATTAGCCAAATAGTAATCCAATAAATGCTTGCATTTTATGATGACAAGCAAAAGAAAGGTGAAAAATATGTATTTGATAATACTATTTTAAAGAACGAGGGGCAGCAAGATATTTTGCTCCCTTGTTTAATATAAGATGCTCACTCACTTCATACAAGGATCTGTGCAACAAATGCATCAACCCAATATATAATCATTCTAGGATACAGAACTGTGTCCAAGAGGATGCACACAGTGTTCTACAGCACAAACATAAACTTTAAAAAACTTTATGATCACCTATGAGATTCCATTGACTTTATGCCTCCTCCAAGCAAGGCTCCAAGCGATGAAAGAAATGACAGGTTACCCATCCATTTCCCCCAGGATGTCCTGGAGCAGGGCTCAGCGCATAGGGAGAGGGGGAACAACATCCAGTCCCTGTCTTCAATAGACAAGATCTCAGCAAATTAATGTGTGCCAGTGGAGCTTCAGCTTTTTCAGCACTGTCACTAAGCATTGAAGTCCCTGAGGTCACATCGAGCTCACTGTCACTACAAACTGAAATCCTTCAGTTTAAGTGGAGCAATTGTGGAGTAGGCAGAACACGGGCAACTCTATGCTGCCACAGCTGTCACAGGAAGGCTACAAGTGACTCACATGTTTCTTTTGTGCAGCAATCAGAAAAATATGTGGTATTCTGATGACCACACATCTTTATAATTTATGCTCATTACTAGAATGGAGCTGCCAGACCCTTTTTGGGAGGACACAAGGCAGGTAGGAGCTTCTAGGCCACCACTGTTGAAATGGTTGAGGACATTTGCCACTGGTGTCTTAGGTCTTTCTTACTATGGCTCTGCTAACTGCAACAATTGTGCCCCTTCCACACTTGATTAGGAGGGTTGCTGACTGATGCAGCTGTTTTTTTTTACTCTGCGCACTGACGATCTGATCTCTAAAACTTAGAAAAATTGGCCACACTCCTGATTGGCATATTTAGCTTAACTATAAGCCCCTGGTATATGGTGAGCCTAGAGCCTGTAAGATACATGTCACTACTGGACTGCAGCACATATTGTGCCACCACTAAAATGACAATGAAAAACATGTCTCCAGGGCTGCGACTACAGCCTGGGTAGATAGTTTTGAAACTGCCAATTCGACATGGCAAAATAAAAAAAATGCCAGTGCTAAACCTTTCTTTTTAATACTTGTCAGTCACCCCTAAGGTAGGCCCTAAATGCCCACAGGGCAGGATGCATGTATTTAAAAAGAAGGGCATGAGCACTTGTGTTTTACATTTCCTGGAAGTGAAAAGTCTCCAAAGTTGTTTTTTACTGTGGTGGAGCTGGTTCTTCCATAGAAAAGCACCAGGTTACTTTATAACACCTTATAATGCATAACTTCAGTTTGGGAATAGTGCGCTAGGTGTGGCGTCCATCCTCCCCCTCCCTCTTTCTCTCTCTCTACCCCCCTCGCCCTCTTCCTTGTCTTCGCTGCTCCTGCTGTCCTCTGAAAAGTACACAAACAAGCAGCCGCCCTGGCTAATATCAGTCTTAAATCACATAGTAAATATGGGTTAGTTGAGATCACACTGTTTGAATTGTTGTGGTTATAGTGAATCGTTGGATGTGGAAAAACAGCGGTAAAACAGAGTGAAAAGTCAGTAGGTTTTTATTTTCATTTTGTGGTTTAAAAAGTGGTCAAGATACGTAGACGTGTACAAAAGATTAGTTATGGTTTTCTTTATTCTACTGACACCAACATCCAGAGTGGCCTGGTTCCCCACCAAGCGTCAAATGAGTAAATGTCACTGTACTGTTTTTTGTATAATAAAGCTGCCAGATTGTATTTTGTATAACCTGTGAAACACCAATAAAGGCGATTTAAAAAAACAAAAAACTTCAGTTTGGGAACAGCTAGGGAATTGATTCAAGGACTCATTTTAATAGCAACTTTAAATCCAATTAAATGGTCAAGTTGGATTTTTATTGCTATTTTGAAAATGGCACTTTTAGAATGTTGCTATTTTCCTGTCTGGGATAAATGTATCTGTCAGTGTTCAGTGTCACCTTAGGTATAGAGTGGATGGGGCCACCTCTGGGAACTTTCATCCTATTGGTTAGGTAGTGGGAGTTTCCCCCACCAACAGGCTGGCACTGGGCTTTAATATGGCACACCCAATGCACTCTTCAGAACACCTATGGACCTGGTGAAGACAGAAGAAGGACTGCACTTGCTGTTGTGATCTGTGAGGATACCCCCAAGGGCTGGACCATCGCCCATTTGGACTGAGAAGTGGACTCCAAGGGTCAGTTGGCTGACTTCTTGTTAAGCTATAGGGACACAGAAGCTGCAGGAAGTCCACTTTCTTGAAGAACCCAGCTGACCACTTCCAACAGGACCTGCTCTGTACCCTGCTGCTGGGTTCTACTGGAATGAGTCCTTACCTTACGTGTTGTCCCTAAGTTCCTTGGGCACTTAAAAAAGTATCAGTTGTACTCCTGTTGTCTACCCCCTCAAAGCTGAGTCTCAGAAACTTTTTCAAGAATTTTTGCCTGGTGAACACAGAAAACCGGCACCAACCTACAATGCCGATCTGCTGAGGGTTCAGCTCTGGAGTTTGCGATAGCTCCTTCTATGTTCCAATATAGATGTCGGAATCTGTCGATGCAGAGGCCGCTTTGACTCCCTCCCACAGCTTCCTCAATGTCGCCGTCGGCAAGAACTCGATTGATGCCGAAGACCTCCAGATCGCGCAACCCCAAACTTTTCCAACTTTCTTCAACGACCGTATCAGGACCTTATCCTCTGGCAACCCATTTCCACTGAGCCCTCCATTGGAGCAGGATCAAGACTGATTTGCATATAGCTGGGTCCAAACTGAGGAGGCATGGTGTGCAAAATAATGTTGGACTGGGATGCGGTCTGAGTATTTTCCAGTGACTGAGATTAATTCAAGCATTCCGTCCATCACTTTTTGTATACTTTAGCATGTCGGCCCAAGTTGGATGGGTATGCCCAGACGAGGTCCCGTGCAAAATGCATCACTGGATCCAATCTGTACCCGGCTGATGAGCACATACCAGGGTGAAACTGATATTGGTTTGCTTGTGTTCCGGCTCAGTGAGGACCTGGGTTGGCAGTTCGGGCTGGACTGTTCCCATTAGAGCACGGTCAGGACTGATATGCAGATAGCTGCGTCCAAACTGAGGTGGCAGGGTGTGCAAAATAATGATGGACTGGGATGCGGCCTGAGTAATTTCCAGTGGCTGAGAATAATTCAAGCATTCCTTCCATAACTTTTTGTATACCTTACTTACTTGGATTGGGACCAGATATAGATATGCTGTTTAGACTCAAATCATCTTTAATGCTAAAGTTGCAATTTAAGTCACAATTCTGAAAATGCCACTTTTAGGAAGTTAGCATTTTCTTCTCCTAACCACTTGTGTCCTCTGTCAGTGTCTTAGGTCCCATGACTGTAAATGGCTCTGCTGTTGGTGTTTGTGTATTCCTCCAAGACATTGGCACAAAGGGTATAGGTGTGGCCAGGATATCTGAGGGAGGAGCTGTACCCAGCCTCATTTACACTTCAAAGGGCTTGCCTCCAGCACACACAAAGGACCCTAACACCAGCCTATTATCACGCCAGGCTGTTTGGAATCCTAACAGTGGAAGGGAAGAACTTCCAGAACCAGTTGTGGGGGTAGGACAGTGTCCTCTCACACACAAAGATTGGCACCAGGTATAAATATTGGATCTCCAGAGACATTCATCAGAACACTCCCAGAGCTGTGGACATTACAGAAGAAGGACTACCCTGCTGTCAGAGGACTGTCCTGCTGCTGAAGATTGCCTTGCTGTCTGAGAAGGTAGGCTGTACTTGCTTGCCTTCATCCCAGGCTATCCTGTGTGACTCAAAAGGCCAGCTGGCTTTGGTTTGACCTACAATGACATAACAAGCTCCAGGGACCTCCCTGCAACTGCCCAGCTGACCTGCTGCAACTGGACCTGCCTGAACCTGCAGCTGGACCTGCCTGAATCCTACTGGCCGCTGCTTGAGTGAGTTTCTGATCCCCAAAAGGTGCCCCCTACCTCCAGGACTTGGTCGGCATCAGTCTGATCTCCTCCCTTGAAGAAAAGGTGAAATTCTGACGTTTTAGCACTTCTCAACTGCAAATGGGCCCGTTCATGCCGAGACTCTGCCGCCCATAACAACTGCTAAAGTGAAGCTCCGGTGAAGACCTGCTCTTCACGCTACAGCAAGCACCAGCAACGGCCAGCGATGCGAGATCTGCACTTTGCGCTATTTACGTATTTGAGGGACAACAGTGCCACACTTAAGACCCACTCTAGAGCTACCCAGTGGACTCCTACAAATCTCCATGAGATGACGCCAACCTGGGGTTTAGAATTGTGGTTGTTGCTTGAAGATGGTCTTCCCCCTCCTCCATTAAAAACTCAATGTCTTACAACTGACCATCTTTCAATTGCTTATTACTGGATTCTGGGTGTTAAACTGGTGGTGCTAATAATGGGAAATCTTTCTCCAGATAGTGATCTCATGTATAAAAATGACCCCCCCTCAACCAATAACTCGATTTCTTACATTGCTGCCATAGTGTCCTGTGAATAACCCAGGACATGCACAGTAGTCCCCTCTCTGCAAGGCATGTTTCACACTCCCTGCCAGGTCACAGAACAGGTTATGGACCTTGCCATTATCATGGACAGGAATAGACCACAATGCACAAACTAGACAAGGTTGCTGATAGAGTAAAAAAAAAAAAACAGGATGCCTGTTTCACATGCATGTGGGTTAGTCCGGGTAGGTGTACATGTCCATATACCATGCAGGGATCTAAAATCGACAGCACAGATTTTCACTTATGTGATGCATTAGTACCTCATCATAGATAATATTGTGGCCCATAACCACCAGCCCAAATGGGGTTACTGTGTTACAAAATGTGTAAAATGTATAATAACCTTAAAATCAAGTTAGATCCCCCTCCCCCAGTGATAGCATTACGGCTGCATGATGCTTCATCAAAGGCAGTTTCCCTGCCCGCATTTTTTGGCAACAATAACTTGGGTAGCCCTGGCTGGGGTGGAACTACATCCTCCAACTTTCCCTGTGTTCCGGAGGGGCTGGACTGTTATCAATGTGCTTATAAGCAGCGGTGGCTTACCGCAGTGCAGGACACATGCGGGATGTGCCCGTGCGAAGACCGGGCCCGTCTTCACATGTCATCGCCCAGAAGAGGTTGGGCTGGGCACCTACCTTGGCTATTGGATCAGACGGTGCTGGTTAGTCTTATTGGCAGGTTGTGCCATTGGGTGACCTGGCATACTGATTTTACCATTTTTGAGTATAATGACAATTTATTCATGAGGAGGGTTGGGTGGATTGGTCCCTCAGTCAAACATGTAGGAGGGGATTGTGTTGTCATAAACTGCAAATATCCAGGTATGGCCCAGCGTCTAATTGAATCTGGCACCAGCATTAATAAGCTGGGAGCTGTCATCAACATTGTTCCTCCAGGCTTTTTCTGCAAACCTGTTCTGTCTAGGCAGATGTATGGCTGTGGAATTTCCTCAGCTCGGATTGATTTGCCTGAGGATCTTTCTGTCTGCACTATAACTAGATACCTTCATCCGTCTGGTTTGGACAGCAGTGATTGACGGTCATGCTCCCTGGAAGTTGGCAGGGCACTGGCCATGGAAGGGGCTGCTAAAGCAGGCTCCAATTTTATTCTTTCGCTACACCCCGTAGTTGCAGGTCCCATGCTCTACAGTTCCTTTCTGGATTTGCTAACTTTGATCAGGCTACAACTTTTTCAAGGAAAGGTCGCTCATCTGTGAGGGGCTTGCAATTTGAATTAAAACTATTTTGCTGTGTGCAACCAAAGTTATCAATCTGGGTTATCCTGCTGTTTTGTGTGTTACTCTCCAGTTCCCCTCTGGTGTTTCTTATTGTATATATAATGTTTACTGTAGGATTGGGGGTAGTAGAGCTGAATTATCTATTATTGATATGGTCAATGCTCATTTGATGACTCTCCTGGCTGGTTACTTTAAAATTGTGGCTGGTGATTGTAACTTTGAGCCGCTTAGTATTGACTCTGATATAATGATTGGGTAAGAGGATGAAGCATGGTTAGTTCCTGCGCTCTCTCTCCCACCCACTAAGAAATGGATAACTGCTACCCTACAGCTGAATGCCTTCACCCTGAACAATAACCTTCATACGTGCAATGGGAGAGCGATGTCAGATCAAGAGGGGAGGCACACTTTTAATCGCCAGGACAGGAAAAGCCTTATAGATTATATTTTGTTGGGCATTAGACTATGGCCTATAATGATTGATATGCATGAGATCCCCTGACATGACAGTTACCATAAAGCCTTGGACCTCACACTGAGATTGTTGGGTTCCACTTTTTCAAGTTCCCTTACAGAACCCTTTGACAGAAGGCTCACCCCTACCAGCAATTGCCACAGGCTAAAGTGGAGCTTTGTGGTTGATTCCTCAGCAGTTTTGAAGCAGGGTTATGAGGTTGATGCCTCTGGCATGGAGACTGTGCAGGCTGTGGGAATGAACCTGTTGCAACCTGATTCCCTGGCAAGAATTAATGACATCCACAACACCATGTTCTCCTCCCTTAGGAACCTGTTCCTGGTTGAGTCTAGGTCTCCTCCCAAGAGTGTTAAAGTGGCGTCTTGGTACTCCAAATCATGTAGAACCGCAAGGCATGCCCTAAGTAATGCCATTAAAGACGGGAACAGGAAGTTAATTCATGGAGCCAGGTCATTCTACAAAGCCTCTATACTAAGGGCCCGATTACTATGTCGGGCGGAAAGCCATTCAACAGCTAGTTGAAGCTTTCTGCCCGACATCAATGGTTTCCCTCCGAACGCCATATTACAATGACAGCAATCAGAGGGAAACCCACGGGGGGATTCAGTTGCACTTTCGACGGGCTCAAGGAGCACATCAGAGCATCGGAATGGCTCATAATCCCATAGTGACGGCTGAGCCAGCCTTGGCTCCGCCTTTGGGATTATGATGTCACTTTCCCACAGCCTTTCCATGTCGGCCTTTCTGACATAGAAAGGCTGTCGGAAAGTGACTTTAGGGGCCCCTAGCATGGTCCCCTTCCCCCCTGTCCCTCCAATATGAAGCCTGCGGGGCACCAGTGGTGCCCCCTAAACATCCCTGCACCATGTGGGTGGCACCGCATGGTGGCTGCCACACATTGCAGGGATGTTTACAGACATCCATTTTTCAATGGCAGCTTGTGCTGAGGGCCTTTTCTGCCTACAGCACAAGCTACCATTGAAAAATGGTTTTTTCCTATTCTGCGGTCGGAACTACCGACCTATGTTGGGGCGGTTCCAGTCCGCAGTGGTGTCGGTCAGACGCAAGTCCGACCGACATCGCAATGAGCTCCTTAGTGACAAAATAGACTGTTATTGTGCTAAATGGGAGGCCATGCTATCAGCTGGCAAAGGGAAAGGCCATTGCTCCTTTTGGCGCATTCTTGCAAAAAGGGGATCGGAGGCTAACTTACCAATCAGTAGCAAAATCTCTGCAGCTGCTTGGGTCGGTCACTTTTCTAAGCTGTGCTCATATCATGCGAGCGTGGACCCCTCTGAGTTTGAGATAGTTGGGACACCCTTAACTAGAGGGTATAGCTGTATGGCTGATGCCTCTCCATTTGATGTGGGTGCGGATTACTCTGAGTGTGAGCTACTTGGGAGACCGGTAGCTAGAGGGGGTAGCATTATAGATGGTATCTCTCCAGGAGATTCCATTCTCTGGGGGGATGCTCTTGATGTGAGGCCTATTTCAATTAGTGAAATTAATAAAGCAATTGATTGGATCACCCCCAATAAGCAAGCTCCTGGTCAAGATAAAATCCCCGGGGACCTCTTCAAGGCTGGCAAGGATATCTGGTGCCAATATTTTGCTCTGTATTTTAATGCCTTAATGGGTGGCTCGCCTATCCATCCTTCATGGGCTGGCGCAGAGATAATCCCATTTTTTAAAAAGGGCTTAAGGTCTCTCCCTTCCAACTAAAGGCCCATTCGTCTGATTGAAAGCTCCCAGAAACTTTTTATTCGGATTGTGTTGGATAGATTGCATGATTGGATGGAAGATGTGGGCCTGTTGACTCCATTACAAGCCAGCTTCAGGGACAGTATTAGCACCATCAACCTGATGTTTAACCTTCAACTAATTCACTGGAAATATGTCACTCTGGGGAGAGGCCGTCTATATGCAGTTTTCATTGACCTTCAGTCCGCTTTTGACCTCGCATCCAGAGAGTCTTTGTGGTAGGTCATGAAGAAACTTGATGTACAAAAATATCTTGTTGATGTTATTATCAGGCTCCACTCTAATAATTTTACCCAGGTCAGATGTAGTCCTCAGGGCAAATGGGGCATCCCCCATTCCTGTCACTGGGGTGTGAGGCAAGGGTGTCTGCTAGCCCCAACCCTTTTCCTTTTATATATTAATGATTTAGTACTCCAGCTTGGGTTGTGTGATAATGATGCCCCAAGTCTTGCCAACGGGAGGGTCCCGGCTCTCCTGTTTGCATGACACTCTTTGGATCTCAAAATCTCCAATGGGGATCCAAAAGCTTGTGAATCAATTTGGAACCGTCTGCAAAAAGAGAGGTCTGGAGATTAATCTTACTCAAACCAAAAGCATGGTTTTTAATCCCTGTCCGTTGGCTCGCTCCCACCCGATTTTAAAAAGGTGTCTTCCTGGAGAGAGTTCACATATTTGATTATTTAGGGGTTATGCTCACAGAGCAGTTTGACTGGTCTCCCCACATCCAGAAGTGCAGACTTAAATTGGAGCAATATACAGGCGGTATTGTGAGGTCATACAGAGGTTCTACAGCTTTTCAAATTTATAATCTTCAAGCCCTTGGGGCCACTTTATATGTTGGGGAAACTCTGGGGCCATGAGAACGTAAGTAGTCTGGAGATAGCTGAAAACTGCTTCTTGCATCTCCTCATTAACCTCCCTATCAGCACTCTGCTTATTGCCCTACGGTTAGATTTGGGCCTCAGATCTCTCATCTAAAAAGTTGGCCTTATACCAATATTGTATTGGCTTAGGATCTGGGTGACCAAAGGACTTTTGCCATAGCAGCAGGGAATGGAGGACGCTCTGAATTTACCAGGGCCTCCTAGAATCCCATGGTTTAGGTTTGTAAAAGGACGATTGATGGAGATGTGGGAATCTTTGGTCTACATCAGAGGTTGCTTGTGGGATTTCGAAATCAACACTCAAGGGCATCCATCGGCAATTTATAGATGGTATGATTTCTGGGAATGGAAGGGTGGGTTCCCTTACTGCTGCTTTTCTGGAATTTAAAGATGAATATAGCATGGAAGGTTATGTGCATGAGATCGAATCCCCCTCTTGCCAAAGCATTGTATATGAAATTCCGGATTGGGACCCTGCCACTTTGTTCAGTTACGGCAAAGTAGCAGCGTGCATTTGATGAGTCAGATATGTATTGTTCCTTCTGCCCCGGGTGTTAGAGTCCATTGAGTGTGTTGTAATTTTTTGCCAGAATTATCATAGGCACAGAAGGAAGTGGATCTTACCGCTATGCCGCAACCTGCGGTTTAGGAATTGTAGATCGGCAATCAGGATCCTGAGAAGTGACATTAGCCAACCTATTGTATTTGCCATCTCCCGTTTCTTGCTGAACATGTGGAGGCTCAGGCAAAAAAGGTTAGCCCCCTGAAAGGTGTTGCTTTATGACAGCTTCTGTTACTAGAATTGTGAGCTAGATGTGATGGGGGTTGTAAATATTGCAAAGGGGTCTCACTGTTCTTTTTTATTTAGGCATATGACTGGACTGTGTCCACTCTATTGTCATCAAATTAATTTGATGTAAATCTTATTTATTTTATCGTTTGTTTTTAACCATTTTTATTGAATTTTTTTATTTCCTTTTGGCGGTTGTTCCAAATAAAGATTTATGATTGATTGTTACCACCAGAGTCAGTAGGTAGAGCACAGGCCAGTTTTCCAAATTAAATTATACATTTTTAAGACATCGGGGACCTCATGTACTAAAAGTGAATTTGGTCAAAGTTGCTGCAATTTGCATACTGACGTTTATTGAATGCATTTGTATTTTGGGATCTGACCTATGTATCAATAGGTCGGTTCACCAAATATGGAATTGTATTATAATCGAAAATATTAATGAAGAACGTTGCAAATAGGAAGGGGTGCTGAATGGGTTAACACATTCTTTGATGAAATATTAGTACATATCATAAGAAATGGTTATTTGGAAGGACCCTTCCAAATACCGATTTGCAGTAGTTTCCTAAATCCATTTAACGATTCAGAAAACCTTTTCCAAATCATTAAGTGGACTTTATACATTTCAAAAAGGGTTTTAGAATTCACAAACCCTCTGATTTACCGAATCAAAGGGTTTGTGAACGCTAACATCTTTAGTACATGAGGCCCTAAATGTGGATCTGCTCATCCTATGGTTTCATTTTGAACCCCCTTCTAGTAAACGAGAGATCCAAAGCAAAATTCAAAAACCTAATTCCCCCCCACACATTTTGGTGTGGGATGCAGAAACATTTCCAACAGTTCTGCTTGGTTGCAATCAAACACATCTATCTTGGGCTTCTTGCTGGTGTAAAAAATCCAACAGATACCTGAAAATGCATCTGTCGCGCTTTTTTTCAGAAGCGTTTATAGTGAATCTCAAGATTCAGATATATTGCCAGTACAATAGGGACATGCGTTCAGGTACTGTGAGATTTAGACTACCGTCCTCAAGTGCCACAATGAGAAAATCCGTTCCCTAGGCAGGTATATATGTCATTGTGATGATGTACTCACAACCACCTTTTTTCGCAAAAAAGATGGTCGAAATAATAACTTATTCATCAAGAGTTTTTGGCAAGTCATCATTTACTAAGCACTATACCTGCGGCAGTCAGTACCATTTCCTGGCCAGATAATAGAATGATTGCATGCTTTGTATGTGCATTCTGAGTATAGTCATCGTGAGGCAAGTGTTATAATGGGGGTTACTACACCAAGCAGTTTTAGGCCTACATTCAGACCACTGCAGTGAGTGTTTTTCAGTATGCAGAACACCACGACCATAAGTAGCAAGGTGGCTTCTTCTGCAACCACATCACTGAGAATGTATACAATGCAGCAGAGTAACCGAAAATAACATATCTAAGAATTAAAGTAGGTAGTCATGAACTTTTTTTCTATCCAATTTTTATCTATTATGTTTTAAAATGTTTTAAAGTTTAAAAAAAATAGTGTCTTGTAAACGACATCTATATCCCATTCCATTGGTGCAAGGGTTTACCTCAATGGTTTGCCTGCTAATCGTAAAAGTGACAATTTGTAACCCAAGTCTTTAAAAAAAAACTTCTTTACCCACAATGCACACTCATTAAAAATCTAATTTAACTCTGGGCATGCAGAAACGTATTACATTATTTTTAATCTAGTATTTATTGGTAAAATGCTTGCAAGAAACAGTGCATCTGAGGCAACATTTCTGGATAACTTAGGATTAGATGGTGGGAATTGTGGGTTCTATGTCTTAACACTATACAGACCATGTACTTTGCATTGTTTAGATGTACTGATACATCCCTCTGATGCTTGTCGGGTGGCTGTTTTGGTCAGAGAAGAGGCTTTTCTGGATTGAATTTGTTTCTGTTTAAATGATAAAATTAAGCTTGGGTGAAATTTTTATTATGCGTGTAATCTTGTTTCATCTTTATGCCATATCACATAAATGAGATTTTGTTTGCGTGATTAACATATTGCCTTAGCAATGCTGTACCACTTTCCTGAACACAAGTGGTGGTTTCACACAGAGTAGTCTGTCGTCAGGCACTGATTATTGAGCAAAATTAATTTTGAGTTGATTTTGTACCTGAGAGCAGAGTTTGGCCAACTTATTTAGAGCAAAATAGTTTTTTATTTTACTGGCAAAGTGACATAGAGTTTAAGGCTACTGTACAAACAAAATCAACTTCCTCTTTCTGTTCTCAGACTCTTCCTGTTCTTTGTTGACTCCTCGGTCATTGTGGATTGGGATGCTGTACAGAAAGCATCACTCTCCTTAGTTTGCTATCTCTACTACATCACCCACTTTTTGCTTTTTTGCATTTGTTTGGGAAAAATCAAGTAAGTTTAGATCAGTTCTTTGAAAATATTTCTTTTTGATGGGCTGATGTATGCTACATGGGGGCATGGTGGAGGGTAGACACCACCATGTTTCCTTTGTTTGGTTTTATGTTTTCTTGTTCCTAGACTATGGCAAACAGGGCAAGGTGATGTGAGGAGTAAGGGACAATGAGTTTATGGGCAATGGGCTATTTCGGGTGGTTGAGGCCAGGAGATATATTTTCTTCTTTTCCTTGCTTTTCAACCAGATTTGAAATTGTAAAGTGGTGTTTTACTGTTAGGGGCCTGATTTACACTTTGGAGTATGGGTATCCGCCAGGTTGATGGCAGTTCATCCACCATATTTAGACTTTGGTGGGCCTAAGGTCCATCAACTGTCAGAATAGAGTTGTCTTCATCATCCAAACAAAATTACTCAGTTGACGGTTACCACTCTGTCGACGTTGGTCAAGCGGATATCCGTTTGTTATATTTAGAGTTGTGTGCCTTCACAGTGAGACTAACAGACCAGCATGACGAAGTATGCAAAGGTCAGACAAGGGCTCATTTGGTGTATATGTCCGTCAAATGACAGATGTTTCCATCTAAAGTGCGGAAGAGAACATCTGTTCACACACACAGCTGCATTTCACCAACTTAACTAAATTACCTGCTCCTAACAATATAAAAGCCAAGTGCCACCCATATTAGCCTTTCCTCTCTTTACACTCACACCAGGAGGAGCAGCAGCAACAATATTCCTGAACCTATTTTTTCCTTGTCTTACTATATTTTCTTTTCCTTTAGTAAAATGACAGGGAGAAGAGCTTCTAGAATTGCAGAAAATGAAGTAACAGTTATGGTGGACAAAATAGTGCTGGTTGAGCCACAACTGTTAGCAGCCCTAGTCCAGACAACAACCATGAGTCAGAGAGAGCAAATGTGGGCTAGAATACTACCACCAAGAGGCAAAAAAGTTATTTTTTTTACTATGAGTGACAAACAAAAGATTAGATCCATATATTTCACATTTTCCAAGTGATTTATGGGCTGTTGTCAGGTGCGAGACTTTCTAATAATGTTGGCTCAACATACTTCTTTAATCCAACATAATCGGTTTTTCATGTGTTGAATATAACTTAGATTTTTGTTCATGTATGCTTTTATATAATACATATAATTTTACAAATAATATGGCTGAGTATGTGTTCTTCACTGATTCACAGTTAAGAGATGACATTAAAATCTTCTGTGTAATCCTGCATGTTACATTTTGAGCACACACTCTTTGTTGTGCACACAATATAGATTAGTATATAAAAAACATCAAATGGTTTTTAGATATGATTTTACTTATAATAGTGAGTACATATGTGTCCTTTCTGGGAAGTTAATCAATATCCTTCATTAAACATCCAAACTCAACAAGGGAGATAATTAATCAGAAACAAATGTACAATAAATTCACAGTATATATTCCATACTTTGTAAAATAGGCATCATTACATTAAAAAAAATAAAAATAAAAATAATGTGATGTTTGTAAGCTATATCATCCTATTATGCAGATAATAGTTATGATTAAATATGTGTACAATGGTTCCTTTTACCACTATAATTTCAACAATTAGAGCCTTCACAACTACCTTCAGTGTGCCCACAAAAACGTACATTTAAGAATATAAACAACTACACAAATGCGATGCAGTGCGCGCAACGAAATTCGTTTTATTTATTTAAATGTTTACTTACCTGTATTCGGCCGTAATCCGTGGTTTACTACCCCCCCACCCTGCCCCTCCCCCGCCCCACGTCACCGCCCGGCCGGCACTCCTACCACGGACCGCTACTGGGTGTATACAGTGGGAACTTTAATAAGTTATAAAAAAGTTAAGATTATTCTTATTTAGTTTTTAATTGTTAATTAATTATTTATTTGATTGTTAAATATGGAAATAGTTTAATACTGATTTATTTAAGTTATATATTAGTAACCGGTTGCTAGGTTTGTAGGGAATCAGGGTGGGGAGTTGAATTACATTTAAACTAAATTAATTGTATTTTAATGTAATGTTTTTTATATATTAATATTATGTAATTATAAATTATGCATATTATGTTAGTATGTTTAATGTATTAATTACTGTGTAATTGTTATAATGTTTATTTATTTAATATATATTTTAGTTTTTATGTTTATTAAACATTTTGTTTAATACTGTGTGTTTTAATGTATGTTTTGAAGAAAAAATCAATATCATATTTTGTATATTGATTGATATTTATCTAAATTAAAAATTGGTAATTAATTATGTATATTTTTATAGTTATTTTTTCATTAATTTATTAATGGTGTTTGTGAGCTTTTGTCTATGAGATGATATTTTTTATTTAAATGTATTTTTATGTATTAATTGAAATTAAAAAAATAAGTAATGATTTCATAATTGTGTTTTTTTGTAGTTAGTGAAGTTTATATTAGGTATGTGTAATTTTATTTGTTCTTTCATTTTTAACTTATATGTTATTTTTATTTTTTTAATGGATATATATTTTTGTTTCTGTACTCTGTATTTTAATAATGTTTTGCTTTACGTATTCAAAGGTTTTTAGTAAATTAATAGAATGTGTATTCATGTATGTAATCCTTTATAGGTCAAACAGATATCCGCTGTTGCTTAGACAGGAGTGGGAACAGTGAATCTATTCCCTCCGAAGTCAAACCGTTCCCTACTGTTCTTTAGATTGGCATGGGACTAGTAAATCTAAGGGCCTGATTACAAGTTTGGTGGTCCCACAGCAGACGGTGCAACGCTCCGTCCGCTGTAGGACCGCAAAACCTGTGGTGAGACCGCATGCCAGATCTCTCTGCGGTCTGAGAGCCGCAGTCTGTCAGGCTTATTAAAGAGCCTAGCAGGAAGAACGGTGCTCTCAGAGCGCCGACTGCACCTTCCTGCACTGTGTGGCATACATGCCACACCGTGCAGGAAGTTGGGGTTCAAATCCAGGGGGGCACTTCATGTGGGGCGCTCCGGTCAGCTCCTGTCTTGAAAGTTTCGGGGTGATTCGTCAAGCGGGGGACGAGAAAAAAGGGGGGTCCCAAAACGCGTTTTCCCCATGTTATTTTCCATAGGAAATTTTAGACAAAGCTACAGCCCGAACTGCTGAACGGAATTACACCAAATTTGGCAAAAGGGTAGGTCTTGGTTCAGAAAGATCCCTTTTTGTTAAATGGTGTAAATCCGTTCAGTAGTTGCTGAGAAATTAGAAAAAGAAAACGTTTCCATATCTGGGGCAGCGGTGGGTTCGCGAATCCTCCCGAGCATGAGCTTCACTGTGATTGTCTGCCAACACTCCAAACCAGGAAGTGTTGGCAGCCATCTTGTGACTCGGTAACCGAGTCACAAGAAAAGAGTTGAAAAAAGGTTGAAAAAGAAGAAAAGGGGGCAGGGTAGAAACACCCTGACCCCCTAGGCTTATTCCTGAGGCCGAAATCAGCCTCAGGAGGGGGGGTCGCACGCCCCTCTTCCCGTTTTTTTTTTAAAAACCTAAAATGTCTCAGGCCCTGGGGGATGCGGTCCCCAGGGCCCACAAAATATTAAGAGAAGGGGGGCCTCACAGCCCCCTTCTAACAAAATAAAAGCCAGCATCTCGCCGGAGGCCCCACCCCCTCCCTGCACCACTCTGCAAACACGCCTCCTGGCGCGTCTAAGTTGGGGGATTAAGTCCCCGTAAATCCTGAGGGTCCCTAGGGGCCAACTAGCCCACCAGTTACCTCCAGGAAGCCCCACACAGTGGGATTGCTGAGAGGTGGTCCGAGGTCTTGCCCCTTTTTACACCACTCTGCAAACGCACCTCTTGGCACATTGCTGGTGGGACGAAGAGGTCCTCTTGTGTCTTGAGGACCTCAGGACTAAAGTGGACTTCATCCCCCGAGCAGCAGCGCGCCAGGATGCATGTTTGCAGAGTGGTGTAAAAAGGGGATGTGGCCTCAGACCACTCTCAGCAATCCAGCTGTGTGGGGCTTACTAGAGATACCAGGAGGGCTAGTTGGCCCCCAGGGACCCTCAGGAGGCAAGGGGACTTCATCCCCCAACCAAGTGCATGCCAGGAGGAGGCATGTTTGCAGAGTGGTGGAGAAAGGGGGCGTGGCCTGTGTCCACCTGTCAGCAATCCCACTATCTGGTGCATACTGGAGGTATCAGGTAGGCTAGTTGGCCCCTAAGGACCCCCAGCAGCGAAGGGGGCTTTAATCCCCATCCAAGAGCACGCCAGGGAGCGCGTTTCCACAGTGGTGGGGAAAGGGGGCGTGGCCTGCTATGAGAACTTAGCAATCCTGCTGGAAGTAATAGGAAGGGTAGTTGGCCCCCAAGGTTGTCCTTGGAGGCCAACTATCCCTCCAGTTACCTCCAGTAAGTCCCACACAGTGGGACTGCTAAGAGGTCTTCGGAGGCCACGTTCACTTTTGTCCGCCACTCTGCAAATGTTCCTCCTGGCACAGTACTGGTTGGGGGATGAAGTCCACTTTACTCCTGAGGGACTTTGGGGGCCAAGTAGCCCTCCTGGTACCTCCTGTAAGTCTTACGTAGCGGAATTCCTGAGTGCTGGTCGGAGGCCCAGGCCCCTTTCTGCACCACTCTGCAAACGCGACTACTACGTTATAGTTAGAAATTAGCATTTAAAAAACCATAGAAATTCACTGAAAAAACCATAGGTTTCAGGAATGTTATAGTTAGAAATTAGCATTTAAAAAACCTTAGAAATTCACTGAAAAAACCATAGGTTTCAGGGACGTTATAGTTAGAAATTAACATTTAAAAAACCTTAGAAATTCACTGATAAAACCATAAGTTTCAGGGACGTTATAGTAAGAAATTAGCATTTAAAAAACCTTAGAAATTCATTTAAAAAACCACAGGTTTCAGGGACGTTATAGTTAGTTGGACATTTCACTCATACAAAACCAGAGAAATTCGGCCGTTATAGTAACTATAACTCGCGCCCCCACAATGCACTGCTGATGATGTCACATATTACATCACTCATGACATGGTCAGTGACATCACTGATGACATTACTGATGACATCTCAAATGAAATGTCCAACTAACTATAACGTCCCTGAAACCTGTGGTTTTTAAAATGAATTTCTAAGGTTTTTTAAATGCTAATTTGTAACTATAATGTCCCTGAAACCTATGTTTTTTTCAGTGAATATATATATATATATTACCGAGCAGCATCAATATTACCGAGTTTGTTTCCTCGGTATCTGCGGACCCCTCCTTCCATCTTGGGCCAAGTGGCAGGAAGCAGTTTTTCGGTGAACCGGAAAGGATTGTGTATCCCTGCAAGGATCAGCCGCAGTAGCCCCCGGACAGTGGAAGACAGTCCCCTACCAGAGAGGTCAACGACGAAGCCCGTGTCGAAGGACCCGAGTGACGCCAGGTATCCCGTAAAGGTAGGGACTCACTGAGAGTCTGGTGAAGGAGTGTGCGATAATTGAACAGCGGCATTCATCCGGCTGTTTACTTTGAATTGAACTATTGCCCATAACAACGCGCCATGTCCGCTGATGCGCTGCGGAGTCGAGAAGCGGCAGCAAGCGAAATGTTCGATGACTTGCCAAGTCAGGCATCAACTAGTGTACAAACCAACGCTACACAACCAGGAAATCCCAATGCAAGGGATCTTTTTAAAAAATTGGAAAAATTAATGAAAGCTGAACAATCTAAATGGTGGGAACACAAGTCCCTATCATGGTATTTGGAGGTTGGGAGAATCCCTAGGGGGCTCCGTAATATGCTGGCGCCCAGCTACGAAAACCTTGACCCCAATATGCTTGCCGAATGGGCTGACTGCAGCCTTGAATCTTCACGCAAACTGGTCACTATACTCGTAAAATATGCAGAAAGTGACAGGGCTGCGCTACAAATTAAAATCAATGAGTTAAATGTGGAAATTGGCAAACTAGAAGTCACCGGCGCAATTACCAAATATCGTGAGGAAATGTTGTTACGGCTTCAAAGGGAGGAGGAGGTGATCAAGAAACGCAAGGCGTTCAAGTTCCAACGGGACAAGCTGGACTATCAAAACAGCCAAGTTTTCACGTTCTCTAAAAGATTCGACTCTGTAAAAGCCTCACATGTGCAGTTCAGTGACATTTTAGCCAAACATGTGCTACATTGGTACAGATACATCGACGATCTGTTTTTAATCTGGAGGGGCACGGCTGAGCAGGCACTCCACTTTATTGAACAGATCAATGTCAATAGTCTCAATCTGCAATTCACAGCACATATGAGCAAGGATCAAGTATACTTCCTGGATGTTGAGGTGTTTGTATCGGATGGCAAACTAGACACTAGATTGCATAGAAAACCCACCACAGGCAATGCAGTACTCCACACGACCAGTCACCATCCAGAACACCTGATTCGCAGCATTCCCTTTGGGGAAATGCTGCGAGTCAGGAGAATCTGCAGTTTAGAGGATGACTGTGTAAGGGCACAAAAAGAAAGTAGGGATAGATTCCTAGCTAGGGGATACTCTACCATCACAATAGACAATGCTATCAAGAAGACTCGCTTGACCTCTAGAGCAGATACATTGGACAATAAAGTTATGTCTTTTAACACCAGTTCAGATTGATCAACCTACGAGACTGATACTAACTTACAATCGACAGCACCACTCTTTACGTAGGATATTTAACAAGAATTGGGTACTGGTACGTAACGATCCAGTAGTTGGTGATCTTATGTCTAGAACCCCTAATATAACCTTCAGAAAAGCACGGTCTATGTGCGACACTTTGGTCAAGAGCAGTCCAGAATTAACCATGTCTAAAACCTGGCTGAATTCCAGAAAGGGATTTGATAGGTGCAGCTCGTGCAAGGCTTGCAAATATGGCACCAGCAAAACAACATACAAAACCCCTTTTAATAAGGACCCAGTGCCCATCATCAAGATGCTCACGTGCAAAACTGAGTTTGCAGTTTATGTGCTGGAGGGTTCGTGTGGCCTGCAGTATGTAGGGAGTACTAAACTGCAGGTCCACAAGAGGATACTCCAGCACATACGTGCAATTACTAACAGTGACGCATCTTACCCGGTAGCCAGACATTTTAAAGATTCTCACTGTAATAGTCTGGATCATCTCCGTTACTTTGTGGTGGACACCATTCCACCACTCAGAAGGGGTGGCAACCGGGAAGCACTCCTCCGCAAACTGGAAACCAGGTACATTCTGGAGCTAAATACCAAGACGCCACAGGGCCTTAATTCTAGTGAAGACTTTTAGACCTGCCTGTAACTTTTCCAATTTGACATGCACAATGGTTGTAAATTATTGGCTCTTCTGCTGCAATTCTCTTTTTTAGCCTGTTTTTTAGCACTTGCACTTTTAGAAACCAAAACTGGTTCATTAAGGTGACACTACTTTTAGGCACTTGCACTTTAGTATTTTAGCATAGTGGTAGGTTCCATGGCCCACTTGGGCTGTATTTCTCTGCACTAGCACTTTCATAGTAAAAGCAATGGATTAACCAACAATATGCGGTATGCACCAGGTTGTATTTTGCAACACTGGGTGCTGTGACAGTTTAATATGGGATAAACAATTATATGCATTTGCTTATGAATTTCCCCTTTGTATTATTGCTGTCTCATACTGCTAAACATTTGCAATATATTTGTTTAATAGAGATTTTCACAATGAAAGTTTTTATTCAATATTTCAATTGCACTGTTTTACCTTTTATATGTATTTTTTAAATATTTATGAATCAATGAATATTTAATAAGGTATTGCTTTTACTAAAATACTGTCAGTTACTATGTCTATTCAAATAGTTGCTGGTGTTGTGACAGAGCCTATACTGACTCCTCTATGTCTATGATTTTAGTTTGTTGGTTGTCACGTGATATTGTACTAGCACTTTAAATGTTGAGGCACTCCGCATGCGTGTTATGTGAACAAGGCCTTCTGAAGGCCGAAACGCGTCATGGCGGTGGTGCAGGGTATTCATTAAAGACCATGCACTGATATCTGGGTCAGCATTCGTCTTTTTCTGAAAACCGGAGTGTGTTTGGCGAAGTACGCAGCATATATATATATATATATATGAATCCAATTTCGCCTCAGCAATAAAGATCGCACACGCTCAGGATTCAGGTTTAATGGCGGTTTATTTAGCGCAAGGAGAGTTCTGCCATGCCCAACGTGTTTCGGTCCTGCTACTCGGACCTTGATCACGGGATGATGTTGCAATTGTTTAGGGCATCATTTATTTCCATAACAAACAATTACTTCCTGTCATTTTTTGCAATGCATTGTGGTTGATGTAGTGTTTTGTGATAATTAAACTGCTTAGTGTTTTAATTTAAAAAATATGTGCAGTTAGGTGCCCTTAGTGATGTGATTTAAAACATTTTATGAGAGGCAAATATAAATCTTATTCAGTCAGAATTTATATTCAAATTCATTAAGTCCTTTCAATACTCTCTGGTGAGGTTGTTTTTTTGATGTTGTTTCCTTTGGATGTTTATTAGAAATTCCACTGGTGGATAATGTCTCTAAGAGGAGAATGTCACATCTTTATTTGATTGACTTTTTCATTTCCTTCACTTTTTACTTTTTATTCGTTTCTTCCTTTTTCTTCTAATCTTTGTAGATTATTTGTTTTTTGAGTTTTTGATGATTCCCTAGTCCAACTGTTTTTCTTTTTATGCTCTTCTTTGTTTTATGGTTACTTCTGTTAGCTCTCCAGTGAGCAATTTTTCGCTTTATTTGTTTTTTGGTGTATTTTTTGTATGTGTACCGGTACATTTCATTAGGTTTCTGAAATTGTTCATAGATGTACATAAAGCTCTTCATCTTGGTTGAGTCCTCTCAGATTAAGTGTCCTAAATGTCACTATGTGTTTTGATTCTTTTTGTCGTAAAAGCTTCTCACGATTTCCACCCCTTTCTGATTGTGGTATTTGTTCTATAGCACAGAATCTTAGGTCTTCCCATTTGCTATTATGGGCCTTTTCCATATGTTTGACTATTGCATTTGATTGATCGTTGTTCATTGTCGCTCAAATGTGTTCCAAGATTCTTTTCTTAACTTCACAAGTCGTGCTGCCGATGTATTTTAGCTTGCAGGGACATTCCACAATGTAGATAACAAATTTACTTCTGCATGTAATATGTTGTTTGATCTTCCACTTCATTCCCTTCTTGATGTCAATTTTTTTTTTCTGTGTTGCAATTTTGCATGCTTTGCATTGCTTGCAAGGCCAGAAACCTTCCATTTTCATCCATGCGGATGGTTGTGACTCCTTAAAGTGGCTGTGTGTTATTTTGTCTCCTATGTTTGTAGCTCTTCTATATGTGATATTGGGGTGGTCACCTACTATTTCAGATAATACAGGGTCCAATTGCAAAATTCCCCAGTTTTTTTTTATTGTTTTCGTAAGATTGTTTGCTTCAGCGCTATATTATGTTATTAGTCTTATTTTCTGGGGAGTTTTTAGTTCACTTATTTTTTATTTCTTTGAGCCCCTTAAAATTTCCGTGCGTATTTGTGTCTTTACTCTCTGCAGTCTTTTCTCAATCACTTTTTTGGGGTATTTTCTCTTTTGAAATCGCAATTGTGCTTCTTCACTGTGTTTGATGAATTCAGTGTCCGAGGAGCAATTTCTTCTTAGTCTTAAAAACTCCCCATACGGGATGCTCCATTTTAAAGATTCTTTGTGGAAGCTTTCACCATGAAGAATTGCATTGGTTGCCGTTTTCTTTCAGTGTAGGGTTGTGTGTAGCAGATTGTTTTCTACATATATGCCAGTATCCAAGAATGCCACTTTCTTGGGGTTGATCTCGTAGGTGAATTTCAACTTTGCATCAATATTATTCAGTTTTTCAAAGTATGTTGCAAACTCTGCTTCCGTGCCATCCCATATGATTAGGAGATCATCTATAAAACGGAGCCATAATATCGTTTTCTCCATGAAGTGATCATTTTCAGGTGCCCATGCTATTTTTTGTCCGAACCATCCCATTACTAAGTTGGCATAATTAGGGGAGAAAGAAAAACCTATTGCACAGCCTTTGATTTGTTTGAAGATTTGTTTATTGAACAAAAATGTTTTACTATGCAAGCAGAGTGAAATCATTTCGATTAAAATGTCATTGTGTTGTTGGTATTGGATGTTCCTCTTTCCTAGAAAGTGTTTGCACGCTTGTATTCCTATTGGGTGTTCGATGTTGGTATATAATGAAATCACGTCCATAGTGACAAGTTTGAAATTTGGTTGCCATGATATTCCTTCTAGTTTTTTTAGAAGATCAGTGGTGTCTCGTAAATATGAGCTTAGATCTTTCACCAGGGGGCAAGAAAATGGTCAACATAATTGGAGACCGGTTCTAACAGTGAGCCATTTGCTGAAACTATTGGCCTTCCTGGGGGATTTACTTTGCTCTTATGAATTTTTGGTAAAAAGTAAATTGTGGCTAACGTCGGATAGTTTGTAGTCAGGTACTTTTGCTCATCTTCATCTATGAGATCTCTTTCTAACCAACTTTTCAGGAGATCCTTTTGGAACTGAGTCGGATTCACCAGCCAGTTTCAACTCCGACCGCCATCATTGTAATACGGCGGTCGAAGTTGAGACCTACGATGTCGGTCGGCAAGACGCCGACCAGCGGTCGGAAGCTTTCCAACCGACATTGTAATTAGGCCCAGAGGGTTTTGATTGACTCAGGGAGCTTTTTTCCTCTTGGGCCAATTTACTCGCACATGAGTCAGTCTCCCATAGGAGCAAGCGCTCTGATTGGTTACCAGCAACATGAGAAACATGTTGCTGGCAGCCATTATAGGACTCTGAGACTTACTTCACTGTCCTGAAGTAAAAATAATAATACCATAGGGGGCAGGGTATTCCCCTAGCCCCCTCTGGGGGAAACCCAGAAGGACCCCCCCCCCCGGGGCCACATGGTAATTTTTGCCACAATCCTGCGGAAGTCCTGTGGGATAGCGCAAAAAAATATTAAGGGGAGGTTGGCGTGTTGGTCCCTCCTCCCCGAGCCGTTATAGGCCCCGGGAAGCCCACCCTCCTGAGGCCCATTCCTTTAATTAAATGGAGGGGGGCCACCCAGCCCTCCTACTGAACCATTGAAGGCCTCAGGGACCCCATTCCCCAAGGGCATCCTTGGGGGCCAATTACCCCTCTTATTACCTCCAGTAAGTCCCACACAGCAGGATTGCTGAGACCTGGTAGGAGGCCATGCCCCCTTTTTCCACTACTCTGCAAACGCGGCTTCTGGCGCACTACTAGAGGCACGTTTGCAGAGTGCTGGAGAAAGGAGGTGTGGTCTCCGGCCACCTCTCAGCAATCCTACTGTGTGGGGCTAAGTGGAGGTAACTTCCTTGCTGTGCTCTATGGATACACTGTAAAATATCATATGTGGTGTTAGAAAGACTAATCCAAAATAATAATAATTTTTAAAAATATATATATATTTAAAAAATTGTAATATATATATACAACACACACACACGTACAATATCATGATTTACACAATTAAAATATACATCTGTCATTAATTGAAACCAAAATATTTCTTTTGTTTTGATACAACAAAAATCCAAACTGTAATGTAGATAGTTATACTAAAAACATTAAGGAGGCTGAAATTGGCTTGTCCATCAATCTCTGAAATGCAGCACACAAACTATTATTATTGCTCTGTGTAGCATTATAGTGTTTCCATTATTAACCAGCTTAATAGCTGATGGATCCTTGCGTCAACCTTGTAATAGTTGCCTGTCATTTTGTCAGGCATCACAAAATCAGCCCATGTCAGAAAAAGTCTATAACCTGATGAATGATGTGTCCATCATTGACGATGTATTATTAACATACGGATATCATTGTGTTACAGTCCACCACAAATTAGTGATTGGTGCATGTATACCTGTAGGTTGATGTAAATTTCCATCTCATTGGAGCACATGCATCCTTGCAGCCGATTTTCCACTTGCCTCCTAATCTCCAACTAACCAACACCTCCTTAGCCGTTACTGCTCTTTGGAAACTGCCAGAGCACACCATGGCAGAGTCTGCTGGTGACAGAGCACCCATCATCACAGAAGAAGAGCTGGAAATTCTTGCTGAGAGGGCCTTGACCAACTACAGTCAGTTGTGCGGTCCAGTAGATAGTCAGTCAGTCAGTAAATCTTTATCCGATCTATTTTAAAGACAGATCATAAAAGCACAGTTTCATTAAATGAGCCATAAAGGCAATGTTATAAAACCATATAAAAACATTTAAAATCTTGATGGGCTTTAGGACAATTTCATCAAATAAGCCATAATCAATAAAGTAATATTATAAAACCATATAAAAACATTTGAGATCTTAGAGGGCTTTAGGTGGCTCTTGACCCAGGGTCACTTAATATGCATACATTATAGTCATGATTGCAACGGTTTAACACAGCAAACCCCGCCCCTTCCTCTTTCTCAAACAAGCCCACAGAAAAGTTGCTACAGAGAAGCAAACAAAGGGGTCAGAGAGGGCCTTTAGGAAATACAATGCCACCCTACATTAAATGAAAATATAGCGCCTTAAAATTGGGAGAATGAAAGCTTTTCTTTCAGTATGATAGAGCTTGTAGAATAATACTAAATGTAAATTCGACTGAGGCGAGTGGTTGTCGCACGGGCATGGGGACAGATCTGAGTGTTTGAATTTCCTCTCTGGCAACCCTAGCATCAGTAGAATAAGGTTCAGACGGAAACGCAATACAATAAATCTATGCTGTGCAATGGTAATACGGGAGAGATATGAGAATCCTTCCCCTAGTCTTGTCGGAATGAGATCGTATGCACGGGACGCTTTTTGTCACTGATTCTTTTCCCTCTGGGCAAAGTTAGCCCTCTGCAAATATAACTCAGTTATTTTCTGTTTAGAGACCCTCCTACAAGAGTCAGGATTCCTAAATAGATCTCCCTGCCCAATTGCAGTCAATTCTGCCTCTACGTATCTGAGCCAACCAATCCTATTATAGTGATCCAGCTTCAGACAGTCGCCAATTATGCGTTGTGTTAGAATGACAGTGGTCCTACGCCAAATCGAAAGCCGTAATAAGATTGGAACCAATCTGTTGGAATCTAGCAAGTAAGGTAGCCCTATTTCGAAGTGTGAGATGTAGTTGGAGAATGAATGTGGTAACGATACCTGGTTTTTGAAGAAACTGTCTTCCATTCTCTGGAGTTGGTCCATGTGTGCCATCCCCCAGACTCCCGCCCCGTAGGTTATCACAGCCTTTGTTTTTGCACGATAGATATTTTTAATCATGTCCAGGTGGCTGGCTCCTAAGTTTCCTAGCAAAGCCCTTAATAGCTTGGAGACTCCTTTCCATGCCTAGGGCTCTTGCCACCACCAAATTTGTCCAAGAGTGGTTTTTGTCGAATAGGACTCCCAAGTATGAAAAGGAGTCTACCACTTCGATTTTCTTTGAGGCCAGGTGGAAATAAGGGGGTTTCGCTCCTCTGCCAGCTCCCGCTATGATGATGAAAGATTTTGATTCATTTACTCTAAGGTCTAATGAGGACATAAATGAGGCATACGATGTTATAAGGCTTTGTAGGGCTACCCCTGTCCTAGCAATTAGGACTGCATCGTCAGCATATGCCAGTATTGGAAGGGGGATGTTATCAAATGTGGACACGCCCAGAATTGAGCCAGCCAGGGCCGCCTCCACCGCGTTTGTGTAGATGGAAAAAAGGAAGGGGGCGAGGGCGCATCCCTACCTGACTCCTTTCTCGATCTTAAATGAACGTGTACATTCCCCATTTATGCCATACCGAACACAGGTGATGGCATTGGTGTATAGCTGACGAATGAAGTGAATTATCAGGGGGTCAATCCCCATCCCCTCCATCATGGGCCACAACTTCTGATGGGATACACAATCGAAGGCCGCTGACAGGTCCATGAAGGCCATATAGATCTTCTCGCCTTTTACTTTAGCGTATTTGTCTATCCAAAATGAGAGATTAAGGCATTGATCCACTGTCCCCTTCTCCCTCTGGAAACCATATTGCACCTGCATCAGGATGTTGTGTTCTTGGGCCCATTCTTCCAATCTAGCTAGTAAAAGCCGGCTCTGAGCTTGGCAGTGGTGTCCAGAAGGGAGATGGGGCTGTAGTTCATCGGACTGCCCCTATCTCCTTTCTTGTAAATTGGGACTATTACACTCTGATTCCAGGATGGTGGAGGACCCTATGCTGCTATGCTATTAAGGACATTTGTTAATAGGGGAACCCACATATCGTAGTTATCCTGGAAGAGGTCAATCGGCACCCCATCGGGGCCAGGGCCTTCCCTGGGGCGCAAGCCTCCAGCCCTCTTCTGACTTCGCATAATGAAAATGCCATACTACCTTGGAGTGAGGGACTAGCTCGGGAGATGGGGACGCAGAGGAGATATTGGATCCAAAGATACTTTCGAAGTGTCCCACCCATGCGTCCTCATCTACGTGTGTATCCAGGGATGGATCCTTGTAGTCTTTAAAGTAAGGGGCATTTATAACTTTCCAGAACTCCCTGCTATTGCCTGAGCTAGCAGCTTGTTCAAGGTCGTCCCAGGCCTGCTCCCTGATGTCCTTCTCTCTTCTTCTTCTAGCATGCTTGTAGTCGCTGCATAGTGATCTTATCAATGCTGGGTCTCTAGGGTGGGATTCTAAGCATTGATAAGAGCTCTTCTAGCTATAGAACATGGGGAATCAAACCATTGACTAATTGATGTGCCATTTGCCGGCTTAGGGCGAGTAAGTGCCACTTTTAATTTCGTTAGAAGGGCTCTAAACTGGGTGACTAATAGTGAAGAGGAAGACCCCTCGGCCAGGCAATGTAAGATGTCATCCCTTACTTGTGCTATTATTTCAGGAGCCAGATTCAGCTTCTCAACCTGTGCCCACTTTAATTGATAACCATTTTTCCTAGTTAGCGATATATTATCTATTGCCTGTTGATGTTTTTTTACCTTGTACGGAATACTTAGCTGGATAAGTAGAATAGCGTGATCGCTATGACATGTGAATAGGTTATCTATGTGGCCCACTTTTCCACTTATTGTGGAGGAAACTAGGATGAAATCAATCGTAGACTCATAGTTGACCCGCCTGAATGTTTTCCCTATCTGGCCTGCTTTTATGCCATTAGTTATTCCCAAATTTCTCGTGTGTAAGAGTCTATTAAGGCTGTCACTATATTCATTATGTGAGAAATGGGGAAGGGGGTTGCCCTGAGAGTCATCCAGGCCGCACACCATAGCCTCATTGTACTTGCAAAGGTGAGTGTTAAAATCCCCCACCAAGATAATATTATGTGGGCCCTTTTTTGTGAGTGAATTAAATTTCCCTAGCTCACTATTTAGTTCTTCTGCCACTGACTTCATGTTTCTCCCAAATGTATTATTATAATAATGAATTAAAATCCAGGCTCCTTCATTTCTGTGCTCAAGTTGGAGAAACTGGAAATGTTTATTTGGAGAGCCAACCTGCCTTACATGTAGGGGTATGGTATTGGAGGTTAGAGTTATTAGTCCCCCCTTCGCTCTGCCTGACGCTGAGGGCAGTGCAGCTGTGTGGAAAGTGTGGAACCCTGGGAAGAAAACTGGCTCCTTGGCCCTTGTTTCCTGGAAGCAAATAATCTCCAGCGATAGCCAAAGAGTGTGCCATTGATCGTTGCCTATCTTGGAAGAAATTCCTGCCACATTCCAGGATGCTAGGCTAATCTTATTTTTGTCAGCTATGCTCCGGGGTAAGGGAATCATATGGGTCTTCTGCATTCCAGGCACTGGGCTGACTGATATGGCTGCTCTCCCGACAGGTGAAAGAATAGGTGGTGGTAGTCAGTTGCAGGATTCCAGATCTGAGAGGGCGACAAATCTGTTGTGCTGCCTTAGCCCCAGAGTAATGCTGGGGCCCTCCACATGTCTCAAAATTGGTTGGCCTGACCTTGTCCTGCCCCTCTGTCTAATACCTGCCATTGCGCCCTGTTTGTAGAAGTGCTTCAGTGATAATGGAATAATCTGAGTACTCCTAAGAGAAGTTCTATGGAGATTACTTAGGAGAAAGTGACCCACATATGCATTATTAAAATGTAGCACCACACAGTCTCCAGCAATAGATTTAGTTGAGCTACCCAACCAACCCACTCTCCTAGCCATGATAATTTTATTAGCCAGCTGATGGCTCCTCATTTCTAACCCTGGGCGTAGTTCGCGTAGTAGCGCTACGCGTAGCTACGCGAAGTGCACTTCGCACTACGCGAACTACGCGTTGCACTACGCGAACTGCGTAGTGCGGTAGGAAATGCTGTTCGCAATGATTGCACAGTGCCGGATGCTTGTCCGCACTGTGCAATCATTGCAAACGGCATCTTGCACAGTGCAAGCGGTCGTTTTCTGCCGCTCGAGTAGATTTGTACTCGAGCGGTAGTTTTCTCAACGCGGACTGGTAGTTTCTCATCGCGAGCGGTCGCGAGCATACGCGACCACTCGCAATGAGAAACCTGACCTCCCCGCGTTGAGAATCTCGCCAGGAGGTTTATTTTCCACGCTCGCGATCAGCAACTTGATGTTGCTGATCGCGAACGAGGAAAAAGTCTCGCTGGGATGTCATTTTGCTTGCTCGCGGTCGCCAACTTGATGTTGAGGACCGCGAGCAAGCAAAAAATGCCCGCTACGCTACGCGTTTTTGCACTGTGCTACGTGCAATTCGCGTAGCGCGTAGTTGCGCAAACTACGCAAACTACGCGAGCGTAGTGTAGTTCTCCGCCCAGGCCTACTCATTTCCGAGTCCTTAAGATGGATGTGAAAGCCAATGCCAGCATTTGTCCATTAACTGCGACGAAGATTCAAACTGCTTGTCCCGGAAAGGAGGAACATTAGCCAGGACCAGTAATAAAGGGGAGGCTGCCGGTGGAAGGTGGAGGACTTGTTGCGAGTGGTTGTCTGCGGCCGCCATGAGGGTATCTTGTGTTGCTGTTTTTCGAAAGACCGCTCTTATTTCCTCCAGCGCTGATGGTGCCTGGTGTACTATGTCCCTTACGCCCATAGATTGAGGAATTGGAGCCTCCAGCTGCGTGTTGGAGTGGCCGGTAGTTATAGGGAACGGCCCACAGGCCCGAGTGGCAGAGCTAGATGAAGTGCCCAGAGTCGATGGGGCAGGCATATCCCAATCATCACGGGCATGATCTAGAATTTTCTCTGCGGATAAATGTGCAGGGTCAACGCCCGGGGCCTCCGTCGGGCATGGGACAGGTGCATTCTGTATCTCTAGACCGGCTAATCGCTGTTCAATCTGTGTTAGGTTAGATAGAATAGGATCCAGTAGGGTGGACATCCTTTTGCTTACTTCTGCCCATAGTACATCATCAAAGACTATATGTGGGGGTGAAATATTTGCAATTGGTGGCATTCCTAGTGTTGATGGACTCGCTGTGGCCGCCTTGGAATGAACACCCTTGGGTTTGGGAACGCGAGTGGGTTTGGTTAGCTTGGGCTTTGAGACCCCGCCAGCCCTGCGTCGCTTTGCTGGGGGGTCATTTGTAGGGTCATTTGCTGAGTCAGTGTGGGATGAAGGCTCGGGCCCCTCCTAGTTGTGGCAGTTGGGGCTGTAATAGCTGGCGAGGATTCCCGTTGACCAGGTGGGAGGTCGCCAGATATTATCAATTGTGGTGACTGAGTGTGTGAAGCATCCTCAGGGGCACTCCCTGTGGGCAACCCCAAGGGGAAAAGAAGGGGTTCCATGGATAAGCGCCTCTCAGTTATTTCAATTTCATTAATGAGGACGCTCGCTGCTCTAGACAAGAACGCATCAAGCGTTGCTACAGCCCCTCCGCCCGCTCTCTCCGTAGGACCTTTACACTTCACCACATTGAGAGGCGAAAAAACAAAACTAGTAACAATACCTTAAGTCAGACGCAGGACGTTAGAGGGGGGGCCCAGCCCAGCCTCCTCCGGGCTCCGATGGGCGTGGACGGGGCCGCCCTTGGTCCGGGCTTCACCCGGACGCGTCCCCGCGCGCATACTGTGCCGTGGGCTGGCGTCAGGTTTTTATATGCGTTCGCACGCAGTGCAGGTCAGGAAATGCAGCTCCAGTGCGTGTTTGTGCCCAGGGTCCGGAATCCAAGAGCAGGAAAGTGGCTACGAAGGGCCGCGGGCCGGCGTCAGGTTTTTATGCACGTTCGCTCGCAGTGCAGGTCGGGAAATGCAGCTCCAGTGCGTGTTTGTGCCCACGGTCTGGAATCCAAGAGCAGGAAAGCGGCTACGAAGGGCCGCAGGCCGGCGTCAGGTTTTTATGCCTGTTCATGCACAATGCAGGTCGGAAAATGCAGCTCCAGTGCGTGTTTGTGCCCGGGTACCGGAATCCAAGAGCAGGAAAGCGGCTACAAAGGGCCAAGGGCCGTGGGCCGGTGTCAGGTTTTTATGCACGTTCGCGCTCAGTGCAGATCGGGAAATGCAGCTCCAGTGTGTGTTTGTGCCCAGGGTCCGGAATCCAAGAGCAGGAAAAGAGCTACGAAGGGCTGCGGGCCGGCGTCAGGTTTTTATGCGCGTTCGCGCGCAATGCAGGTCAGGAAATGCAGCTCCAGTGCTTGTTTGTGCCCAGGGTCCGGAATCCAAGAGCAGGAAAGGGGCTTCCAGTAGATAGTCAGTTAAGGTGTGATTTAAAAATTAACTACCAGTTAACTTAGCCTTAACATTAATTTAATGTGTAATAGTGTTCTTTTCAAACTTTTGATAAGACTAGTCATCTTGAAAGTGTTAAAAATAAGGTTAAAACACTACCTTTCACACGTCAATCTATTCAGTGCCTTTTGGCCTAAATATCGAGTTGTAATTATACAATGGCATTTCTATGTAAATCCTTTTTCAAAAATATCCATGTAATAATGCTTTCAAAATATGTTATATAGCTAAACAATTTTTTATTCATTTTAAATCAACATATCTGAATAATTTACTTTGAGGTGTTCTCCAATTTTAGACTCTAAGGGCCTGATTACCAGGGCCTGACAGGCCGTCTGTGGCGGTCCCTCCGACATCCAACTGCCGGGTCAGTTGCCAGTGGTCAGAGCGATGTCATCGGAGGGACCGACTGCCGCCTTCAACAAGATCAAGGATCCCATTGGAGCGTCGGTCAGAGGCCTAATCCCTCCAATGGAGTCTGTGCCTGTGGAGGCGCCTCCATAGGGATTAGGATGACCCTTTCCATCAGCCTTTCCTACTCGGTCTTTCCGACATGGAAAGGGTGTCAGAAAGGAACTTTGGGGGCCCCTAACAGGGCCCCAGTCCCCCCGAGGCCTCCGCTGTGTGGCCTGGGGGGCATATGTGGTGCCCCCCAAACATCTATGCATCTATACCCTTTCCCATTGCAGTTTGTGCTGCAGCCCTTTTCCGGGCAGCAGCACAAGCTGCAATGGTAAAGGCTATGTTTCCGACCATCTTGCTGGCAGTCACATCATAAAACTACTTGTCGGGTGGTTCCACTCCCAAAACGATGTCAGTCAGACGCTCTTCCGACCTGCACTGTAATAAGGCCCTATATGTTATAGTCATTGTTGACTTTTGCATATATAACAATTAGTGAATGATTTGATTGTGAATTTTATTTACAATACTAACAATAAAACGATAATGAATTTTTATCCAAATATTGTAAAAATGAACCAAGCCTTTTTGCATGATTATTTTTTACTAAATTTTAATGTTAATGGGGGCGATTCACAACGGTAATCTGAGACAAAAGTCTAACTTTACGACTTTTGGTATTCACAGAGATCATTTACGAGTCGGGCCGGAATCTCCGCACCCAGGCCGTACTCTCCACACTCGGGTTATACTCTCCCGCTCGGGCCGTGCTCTCCGGCTCAAGCTGTACTCTCCGGCTCGGGCCGGATGAAATGTAATCAGTGGGCCAGAATGCAGTTTTTTTCAAAAGGGAACATTTGGAACGTGTGATAAATGGTAGAAGAGGTCAGGAAAATCAGTTTGGGCAGGGAAAAGGGTGTGGCCAGACACTACATTATATCCCAGAAAACTTTGCTCCTGTGCATCATGGTACAGTTTGGGCTCCCTTCAGTGTTGACTGCAGTGTTAACACTACAGTCAGCACTAAGGGCGCTCCCCTTAGTGTTGACTGTAGTGTTGACACTACATTCAACACTGAGGGGAACGCAAATTGTGCACAGCGTGTACCATGATGCAAAGGAGCAAACTTTTCTGGGATATAATGTAGTGTCTGACCACACCCTTTTCCCTGCTCAAACTGATTTTCCTGACCTCCTCTACCATTTATCACACATTCCTAATGTTCCCTTTTGAAAAATTTGCTTTCTGGCCCATTAATTACATTTTTCATCTGGCCCGAGCCGGAGAGTATGGTCCAAGCCGGAGAGTACGGTCCGGGTGTGGAGAGTACAGCCCGGGTGCGGGTATTCCGGCCCGACTGCGGATGTAAAGATACGACTCGTAAATGATCTCTGTGAATACCAAAAGTCGTAAAGTTAGACTTTTGTCTCACATTACCTTTCTGAATCGGCCCCAAGATTATTTGGCACTTTTGAGCATATGATATTGCACTTTATTTTATAGAAATTACTACCAATTCTTATCAATCCAAACATACGTCAGGGGGGTTCCAGTGCTGCAGCATACACTGCTGAAAGAGGAGGGAGGTCCTTCGGTGGTGGACTTGCATCTAACAACTTGGAAGGTACTCCCATGAAAAGAAACATGTGCAGCGCTACCTGACCTCCATGAGGTTGCATGTTCTGGTGGTGGCCTTTCCCGAACTGGAAAAAGACCTGAAGGCAGTAGAGCAGCAACAAGGGTGTAAGTTGAATGTTTAAGTTTAAAGATTTTCATCTTGAGTTTATACTTAGAAATCTATTCTTACTAGTTTAAAAATGAATTTGCATATTATTTTTTTAAATCTACAAACATATTTGATTATACCGTCATTAAAAGTTGTGATATCATCACTTGATTATTTTTTAAATCATTACATTTTTTGTATTAAAGAAATAAATTATGATGTAAATATTCAAAAATATTTTGAACCAAAAAATCGGATAGTTTCAATTGTAACTTACATTGATTTTCAATTTAGGCACAATATAAAGAAAAAATACAACTATCATGAAATTTAACTGATTAAATTAATATTTTTATCTTAGCTACTGTGTGGTAAGTACATGTAACATCACACAACCTACAAATATTATTTGTACCAATATAAATATGTGATTTTTTAACATTACGCATTTCAATCCTAAATGTTGTTTTGTATAAATCACACACTATGCATAATTTTTATTTTAACAAAATTATAACAAATATATACACATATGTAATCGCAAATTATAGTATTCAGGAGACATCCAAATGTTATACATTTTTATCAAACTACAAACTTTTGGTGTGGTGAATAATTTTTCCTACACAATTTTGTTATTTGATATACACATTGGTACTTTTGGAGAAGTAATAATGTTGAGCAAATATGTATACTATATGAAGTAACATCTAAATTTCTATTTATAAAAAAACATACATTTCCTGTCGAAAACATTCATACAAAACAAATTTAAGCTTTGCATTAATGTTAATTAATGTGGATGTTCTCCTGCTTTCAGACATCTTTAGATTGTTTTATAGTCATGAGTCTCATTAGGTTATACATTCTTTGTATGTAAATATTGTGAGGTTTCGCTACCAAAAACGGGACTCAGTACATATATTGTTCCTTAATATGCGTTTATTGAGAAGTTTTAACAACTCCTTTTAGCGTTCTTTTCCTTCTTGTCTCCTTTTTTTTTCCACAGGGCCTTCTGGGTAGTCCCTTTGAGACGTCTTCCTGGCCACCGCCATCCCTCGGACAAAAGAAAGGCTCAGGTAAGTGTTTTATATCGGTGAGTAATTTCTTTTCTTTAATTTAGGGAGGGAGTTGCAAAAAAAAGAAAGTCATCACACCCGGTTTCACCCGTGCCAAAGCGTGAAGTGAAAGCAAAAAAAAACAACAAGAAAAGGAACTGAACTGTGGAACGATACTTTTGTCTATAGTTCTCCCTTGCTACTACTGTTCTTTTACACTCCTCCCTCTCCACCCTTCCCCAGTTATCTATCTTCTTTCCCTTTAAAGTAACCCCATATGCGCTCACGCACCCGGAAGAGGACGTCACTAAGGGGCCGTGGCAGGGTGTCGCTCGTATATTCTCTAGTTTCGAGCCTCCGGTTTCTTTGGGTCTCTCGACTGCGGCCTGAATAACTATACTTTCACTGCCTCAGTGGCTTTGGTCTCCTGGCTCCGTTGGGGTTCCGGTTTCTGTAGTAGTCTCCTCTTTCAGTTCCCGGTTTTTCCAGCGATCTCCCATCCATGCTGCCTCTTCCTCTGATGCTTTTCCTCTTTCCAACTGGGCGCCTGGCGTACGTAGGCGGTCCGTAAATACTGGTTGACCCCTGACGTCAGCAGCCCCAGGTCCTTGGAGATTCAGTGTAAAGGGACCGTCCCTGAACGATTCTTCCTCAGTCTCCAGCTGCTGTATGTCACGCCGCGCAATGGATAGGGGCTGTGAATAAAGAAGGGGAAATATACATGAGGGGAACAGATTTTCTCTCTCATTGTCTTCTGTTCTCTCGATCGGGTCAGGTACTTCCTGACACACCCCTCCCCCAGTCTTTTCCCGATCGGGGAAATGAGGGAGACGTGAAAGGAAGTCTGCTATTTTGTTCTCAGAGCCTTTATGGTGTTCAACCTCAAAAGTATAAGGGTGTAAGGACAAAAACCAACGCAACACACGGGGGTTATTGCTTTTATTGCGGCTCATCCACAATAGGGGTGCGTGATCTGTATAGAGGGTAAATGGGGATTCCTCCAGATAATATTGCAACTTGTCTATAGCCCATTTAATGGCAAAACATTCCTTTTCAACCACGGAATACTTTTTCTCCCTAGGGAACAATTTACGGCTGATAAAGAGCACAGGAAGCTCTACTCCATCTTTTGTTCGTTGGGAGAGAACGGCTCCCAGGCCTGCTTCAGAAGCATCCGTTTGCAGAATGAATGGTTCCTTGAAGTTAGGCGAAATGAGTACAGGACTGGTGGTTAAGGCTTGTTTGAGATCGTGAAATGCCTTCTTGGCATTTTATGAGGCATTTAGTAGGGCTTTGCTTTCTACCTCTTTCTTTAATTAATCAGTTCATGGAGCTGCAATCTCAGAATGGTTAGGTATAAATCGGCGCTAGTAACCCAATAAACCTAAGAAGGACCTAACACCCTTCTTGGTAGTGGGGAAGGGGGTGTCTAGGATTGCTTTGACCTTCTCCTGTTGGGGTGCAATGACTCTATCCCCCAGAAGATAACCCAGATATCTGACTTTATTAAATCCCACCTTGGACTTCTTAGCATTGACATGGAGTCCTGCAGTTTTGAGGGCTTGAAATACTTCTCTGCAATGGACTAGGTGTTGTTCCCCGCTAGGACTAAAGATTATGATATCATCTATATAGGCTGATGAATAGGCTTGGTGTTGATAGAGTACCTCATTCATGAGCCTCTGGAAAGTTGCTGGGGCTCCATGTAATCCAAAAGGTAATACTGTAAATTCGTATAGACCAGTAGGGGTGCTAAAGGCGGTTTTCTCCTTGTCTTCTCATCTAAGAGAGACCTCCAATAGCCCTTTGTAAGGTCGAGCGTAGATATGGATTGGGTCTCCCCTAATTTCTCAATTAATTCATCGACTCTGGGCAGCGGGAGTCGAATTTGGAAATAGCATTGGCTGCTCTGAAGTCTATACAAAAACGGATCGACCCATCCGGTTTTGGTACTATCACAATAGGGGAGGACCAGTTGCTGTGAGATGGTTTTATGACCCCCAACTGCAACATATTATCTATCTCTGCTGCTACTGCATCTCATCTGGCTGCTGGGATTATATAAGGGCGCTGTTTTATTACTTTCCCTGGGGGAGTAACAATAGCATGCTCAACCAGAGATGTCCTACCAGGGAGGTCGGAGAAAATAGAAGAAAAGGCGCTCAGGAGTTCCTGAAGAGACGCTTTTTGATCTTGTGTTAAAGTCTCATTTATATTCAATTGGTTTACTGAGGAAAGCGGGGGTGGTGATTCTGGAAGAGTTAAGTGGGTGGTCTTGGGGAGGGGCCCCAACCATTTTTTTAGAAGGTTTATGTGTGGTATATCTGGGTCTTTTTTGTGAAATTTGTAACCGATAGGTGGTAAGACCTATCTTTTCCATGATTTCATAGGGACCCTTCCATTCTGCTTGTTTGTGGGGTATGGAGGATGGTAGGAAAACCAGTGCCCAGTCATGAACATTTAATTGACGCCACTTTTTTCCTTTATCGTAATACGTTTGTTGTTTTCTTTGGACTTTTTCTAAATTAGACTGGGCAAAATCTCGTAACTTCTGAATACGTGTTCTTAGCCCCTGTGTATATTCTAAAAGGCTCTGGGTGTCTTCTTGTTTTTCTTGTTCCCATGCTTCCTTTGTCATTTCTAATAAAGTTCGGGGTTGCCTTCCATAAATGAGTTCGAAGGGACCACAACCCAGACTGAACTTGACTCCTGATGACAAAGAGAGCAAGGGGTAGTAACAAGTCCCATTCCCTCCCTTCTGTTGTTAACATTTTTTTAGGGTAAGTTTAAGGGTGGCGTTATACCTCTCACATAAGCCAACCGTCTGAGGATGGTATGCAGAAGTCCTTATTTTTGTGATATTCAAGGTATACACACTTGTTTCATAAGGCGAGAAAGAAAGGGGGTTCCCTGGTCTGTCAGAATTTCCCTGGGAAAACCCACTCTAGAGAACAACTCTAGTAATTTCTCACTGATGTTCCTGATATTAGGTGTTCTTAAAGGGAATTCTTCTGGGTATCTGGTTGCATAGTCAACTATGACTAATATGTATAAGAATCCCTTTTTTGACTTAGGAAGGAGACCCACTAAATTCATACTTATTCTTTCAAAGGGTTTGCCAATAATTGGTAGAGGCTGCAGTGGAATGGAAGGGGGTTTATAGGGATTATTTTTCTGGCTTATCTCACATTCACTACAATACGAATTTATATTGGCAAATATTCTGGGCCAATAAAAATACCTTAATACATTTTGGGTTGTCTTTAAGGTACCACTATGGCCTGCCAAAAGGTGCGAATGAGCAAAAAATAAAATCTGTTCCTGAAATTTTTGGGGAACCACCAGCTGTGGACGATCGTTTTGTTTCCCTACCCGATACAGCAGTTCGTCCTTGACCGGGAAGTGGGGATAGGTGAGCGGAGATGAGGGATTCTTTGCTTGTTGCCAGGCATTCTGAATGGTGGGATCCTGAGTTTGAGCCTAACTAAACGACCTATCGGAAAGCCACTGCGCCTGAATAAGCAGGATTGAGGTCGGAGAGGGAGTATCATTTAGTGTCTTCCTGAGAAGGATGAGAAACTCAAGGTTGTCCGTGCCCAGAATAAGTTGCTCTGGAAGGTTATCCAGTATCCCCACTTTGGCCCGTAAAGAAATTCCATTAGTTAGAGTAATGGGGACCACGGCTATGGGGTATACCTTTACATTCCCATGGACACAACGTATAGGAATTTGTTCTTCTGAACGGATTTGGGACTTCTCCACTAGCGTACCCTGTACAACAGATTGCCTACACCCTGAGTCTAATAAGGCCATAACTTTTTTCCATTAAGTACAAGACTTACATAGAAGCAGGAACCTAATTCTTCTGTGTACAGGATGGTTCTAGGGACGCAGCTAACACCCATTTGTTCCTTGGTGGATTTCTTTTGAGGACAAAATCTAGCTCTATGACCCCACTCTCCACACTCATAACATTGGGGTCCTTTAAATGGGTTACCATCGACTTTAGGGATTCGGTCCTTTACTGGTTCCTGAGGAGATTTGGTGCTTCTCCTTTTGTTCCTCATACGTCCTGTGATGGTTCGTGAGGATTTGTCAGGTCCATATACAAGAGTTTTGGGTTGGGCTCGAGCAAAAGAGGTTGCTGTCTCCACAGCTTGCTCTATTGAGAGGTGAGTTTGCTGCCTAAGCCATCGTTGGGTAGGTAGTGGAAGGGCCTCTAGGAACTGCTCCAAGTAAATGAGAGCCATTATTTCCTCCTTGCTGTTTGTCTGGGGTGTTAGCCATTTATCTGCAGCCGCTTTCAACTTAAAGAATAATGTCTTAGGGGTGTCTCCAGGGTTGCCACGCTCCTTCCTGAACCTCACCCAATAGGCTTCTGGGTCCATACCCAGATGATCCAATATGACCTCTTTTATTTCTTTATAGGAGGAATTTCCCGTAGGATTAGCCACCTGATATACTGTCTGTGCTTCCCCGGTTAGTAAGGGGGCTAAAAAAAACAGCTATTTTGCCTCTGGCCAACAACAAGCTCGTGCAGCCCTTTCAAAATTTGTAAGAAAAGCATCTGGATCTTCTCCGGGCTGGTATTTTTGCAGGGATATGTTGGGGCAACCTACATGTGTTCCCTGACGACTCTGTTGACTTGTGGTTAATTGGGCTTGGTCTTCAGCAACCCTTTGAATACATTCCACCTGCTGCGTCAGAGTGGCTTTAAACATTTCTCTGTCAGCTTGGCCGGAAGTCATTTGCCTCTCTATAGCCCATTATAGTTGCAAGGGTATTCTTTTGACTTATACTGGGTGCTCCCTTGTGTCTGGACAAAGCTAAACCTCTCTGAAGAGCTGTAATGACAGCGAAACAAATGTCAGGGTTGCTTTTATTCATTTCAGGTTGGCTTGGATGGTATGTTGTGCCTGGAGTGGTAAATGGCTTTTGTCATTTAACAGCTCGGCATGGATAGCACTGTGCTATTCCTATGCTTAAAGACTTTGCTGTAGAAATGGCAAAAGAATTTGTCCCTTTCTATCTCGGCGTGGATAGCACTGTGCTAATCCTATGCTTAAAAACTGTGATAGAAAAGCAGACATTTGAGGTGAGCAAATCTAGAGTGTCGCTGGTGTTGAGAGTGCTCTATACAGAAGCTGCCTTCCACCTAAACTTGGGAACTACCCAGAGTTCTCTTCTTTTTGCATAATTTATGCGTCACTCTATGCCTGCAATGGTATTATTTTGACACATATATATATATATATATATATATATATATATATATATATATATATATATATATATAATATATATATAATTCACTGAAAAAACCATAGGTTTCAGGGACGTTATAGTTAGTTGGACATTTCACTCGTACAAAACCATAGAAATTCCCCGTTATAGTTAGTTCAGCTAACTATAACTCGCGCGCTCCATAATGCACTGCTGATGACGTCACATATTACATCACTCATGACATGGTCAGTGACATCACTCATGACATCACTGATGACATCTCAAATGATATCACTGATGACATCATCCTTGTGATAGAGTGGCAGACCTCCTCTCACCCTAATATAACCTTTGATACACACACTCAAAAATACAAACTAACATTTTCAAAACAATGGACATACCAATACCAGTTACAACACACCTATTTAGTAATTCCAAGATCTACACACACATCCACTCATTCACCAACAGTCCCTATACAGTCACTCATACATGTACTCACTCATCATATGTACTCATACACCTATACATCCTGTTACACACCGCCACTCATCCATAGAGTTACTCACACACATAGTCACACATGCAAACAAAGTATCAAACATCCATTTACTTGCATATACAGTTATACACACACTACCACACTTACTTCTACAGAAACTTACACATACTTACTCTCGTAAACAATCACTTATAGAAACACCTACTTATTTGTACAGGAACTCTTCCAATCTCTCACTCTCACATATACTCACTTATATACACCAATACTCACATATACTAGTTTAAAACATATGTAGTTACTCATAAAGACACTATTGAGACAGTCATTCACTCACTAACACACCCATACACATACTCATCCACCTATAAAGTCCTGCACACATGCTGTCTTCAACACATACAAACAGTGAGTCACTCATTCATGCATCTATGTACTAAGTAATACCCCCACCGAACCATACAGACACTCAGACACTCATACTGATACTCAAAAAAACAACTAATAACCCATATAGACACTCATGTAGCTACTCACCAACCCATGCAGCCACTTATACACAAAGTGAGAGACTGATACAGATATTTTCATATTTAAACATTACTCACTAACCCACGTATTCACTAAGATACACTTAGTCAGTTATACAATCAATTTTACAAAACAAAATCATCCATTTAGACACTTATATACCCATTTATTCTTCCATCGACCTTGAGATATACATATATAAAACATATTTAATTTTCAGAAAAACACACATTCACTGGATGATGTCATCAGTGATGTCATTAGTGATGTCATTTGAGATGTCATCAGTGATGTCATGAGTGATGTCACTGACCATGTCATGAGTGATGTAATATGTGACGTCATCAGCAGTGCATTGCGGGCGCGCGAGTTATAGTTAGCTGAACTAACTATAACGGGGAATTTCTATGGTTTTGTACGAGTGAAATGTCCAACTAACTATAACGCCCCTGAAACCTATGGTTTTTTCAGTGAATTTCGAAGGTTTTTAAATGCTAATTTCTAACTATAACGTGCCTGAAACCTATGGTTTTTTCTGTGAATTTCTAAGGTTTTTTAAATGCTAATTTCTAACTATAACGTGCCTGAAACCTATGGTTTTTTCTGTGTATATATATATATTTATTATACTATGTATACATGTGAAAATGTCTCGGTCCCCTGTTTGCCTCGGTGGCACGGAAAAAATGTGTGGAACTGACATCAGCACGCCGACGAGGTTCTCTTATGGCTCAGATGACGTCATACGGTGTCGCGAGCGGAGCCGTGCTATTATGACGTCCTCGTTGACGTGGGAGAGCTAGGATAGAATTTCCGTGGAATGCTGGTGCAGGGGATATTCACCTAAGTGTTCAGGCTAGTCCTTTGGGAGCAACTGTTTATGTTGCCACTCCAGAAACCGAAACCAGTGATCCGAGGGCAGAGGCCCTGCAGATGGCACATGAGGTGGGGTGCCCAGTCATGTGCACCGGCGGGGCAGCGAAGTGACAAGCACCACAACCCACAAAAAAGGTAACGAGGGCACTGAATAACACAGGATCTTCTCTTTGTATCTGGCAGGAACAACGAAGTTAAAATGCCCTAGTACCAAAATGTAGAATTAGTGCTACAACGGTCTTCAAGAGGACCTGTGATGCCGCTTCTGCCTCCCGTACCCTGGAGGTGGCACATGGGTCACGCGGTACGGTCATACTGCGGTGGGACGCACACTCGTTGACCTCTCATGGCACTGCTCCACACTTCAGGGAGGACGCTTTCCATTAGCTATGTTTTCTGATGACATGTCGCGCCGGCCCCGTCCAACAACAGAACTCCTTTAGATCCAAACAGACTCTTCCACTCTCTCACCGGAAGTGAAACCAGGCCACGCGGACACTTTCACAATACAACAGCCGGAAATGTACTTTTCGGTAAAAAAACACATTCCTTCCTCCTAATTAATCAAATAAACGTCTCACTGAAGAACAGGGGCCAGCTTCGATCGGTAAACAGCCGTTACAATGACTTTTTACTTTGCGATACCATTACAACGCATGCATTACCACGCATGCGTTGTACATCACGAAGTCATTACTACGCATTTTTTTAGAACGCATGGTAATTTACCACGCATGCCTTTACAACGAATTTTGTTGTAAAGGTATGTATGGTAAATGACCATGTGTTCTAAAAAACATGTAGACGATCCATGTCGTTGTAAGGAAACAGAGGCTGTTCCATTTCCTCACAACGACGTGCACCGCCCCTCAGAGACGAGGTGAAGCAGGAACCACGAGGAGAGAGGAACCACGAGGAGTGAGAGGTAAGGGGGATTGGGCATGGGGTGGGGGTTTCTTTTCTAGGGTTTAGGGTAGTGCAGTGGTGTTTGGGTGGTGTAGGGGGTCGTGCTGGGGTAGTGTTTTAGGGTTTAGGGTAGTGCAGTGGTGTTTGGGTAGTGTAGGGGGTCGTGCTGGGGTAGTGTTTTAGGGTTTAGGGTAGTGCAGTAGTGTAGGGTGTCGTGCTGGGGGTAGTGTTTTAGGCTTTAGGGTAGTGCAGTGGTGTATGGGTAGTGTAGGGGTCATGCTGGGTTAGTGTTTTAGGGTTTAGGGTAGTGCAGTGGTGTTTGAGTAGTGTAGGGGGTAATGCTGGTGGTAGTGTTTTAGGGTTTAGGGTAGTGCAGTGGTGTTTGTGTAGTGTAGGGGGTCATGCTGGGGGTAGTGTTTTATGGTTTAGGGTAGTGCAGTGGTGTTTGGGTAGTGTAGGGGTCGTTCTGGGGGTAGATTTAGGGTTTAGGGTAGTGCAGTGGTGTTTGGGTAGTGTAGGGAGTCGTGCTGGGGGTCGTGTTTTAGGGTTTAGGGTAGTGCAGTGGTGTTTGTGTAGTATAGGGGGTTGTGCTGGGGGTAGTGTTTTAGGGTTTATGTTAGTGTAGTGGTGTTTGGGTAGTGTAGGGGTAGTGCTGGGGTAGTGTTTTAGGGTTTAGGGTAGTGCAGTGGTGTTTGTGTAGTGTAGGGGGTAGTGCTGGGGGTAGTGTTTTAAGGTTTAGGGTAGTGCAGTGGTGTTTGGGTAGTGTAGGGGTTCATGCTGGGGGTAGTGTTTTTGGGTTTAGGGTATGGCAGTGGTGTTTGGGTAGTGTAGGGGGTCGTGCTGGGGGTCGATTTAGGGTTTAGGGTAGTGCAGTGGTGTTTGTGTTGTGAGGGGGTCGTGCTGGGGGTAGTGTTTTAGGGTTTAGAGTAATGCAGTGGTGTTTGTATAGTGTAGGGGGTTTAGGGTAGTCCAGTGGTGTTTGTGTAGTGTAGGGGGTCATGCTGGGGGTTGTGTTTTATGGTTTAGGGTAGGGCAGTGGTGTTTGTGTAGTGTAGGGGGTAGTGTTTTAGGGTTTAGGGTAGTGCAGTGGTGTTTGTGTAGTGTAGGGGGTCATGCTGTGGGTAGTGTTTTAGGGTTTAGGGTAGTGCAGTTGTGTTTGTGTAGTGTACGGGGTCGTGTTTTAGGGTATAGGGTAGTGCAGTGGTGTTTGGGTAGTGTAGGGGGTCATGCTGGGGTTAGTGTTTTAGGGTTTAGGGTAGTGCAGTGGTGTTTGGGTAGTGTAGGGTGTCGTGCTGGGGGTAGTGTTTTAGGGTTTAGGGTAGTGCAGTGGTGTTTGTGTAGTGTGGGAGATCATGCTGGGGGTAGATTTAGGGTTTAGTGTAGTGCAGTGGTGTTTAGGTAGTGTAGGGAGTCATGCTGGGGGTAGTGTTTTAGGGTTTAGGGTAATCCAGTGGTGTTTGTGTAGTGTAGGGAGTCGTGCTGGGGGTAGTGTTTTAGGGTTTAGGGTAGTGCAGTGGTGTTTGGGTAGTGTAGGGGGTCGTGCTGGGGAAGTGTTTTAGGGTTTAGGGTAGTGCAGTGGTGTTTGTGTAGGGGGTCATGCTGGGGGTAGTGTTTTAGGGTTTAGGGTAGTGCAATGGTGTTTGTGTAGTGTAGGGGGTAGTGTTTTAGGGTTTAGGGTAGTGCAGTGGTGTTTGTGTACTGTAGGGGGTCATGCTGGGTTGTAGTGTTTTAGGGTTTAGGGTAGTGCAGTGGTATTTGTGTAGTGTAGGGGGTAGATTTAGGGTTTAGGGTAGTGCAGTGGTGTTTGGGTAGTGTAGGGGGTCATGCTGGGGGTATTGTTTTTGAGTTTAGGGTAGTGCAGTTGTGTTTGGGTAGTGAAGGGGGTCGTGCTGGGGTAGTGTTTTAGGGTTTAGGGTAGTGCAGTGGTGTTTGGGTAGTGTAGGGGTCAACCAACATGAATTTGTCCTTGTGTGATGTAACCAATGCTCATGTAAAGCACTCCAATACCTGACCAGTCTGCACTATATAAAACTGCAAAAAAATAAAAAATAAAAAGTGTTTTGCACACTTCTGTCATTGGGCTATACGTGGGCTACCTCTGGGTGATATTTGTGCTACATTTGGGCTCTTTTTTCTCTGGTGGCCATCTTGGGAGACTTATTTGTTATGAAGTTTCCTAATTTCCTCATTTACTACAGTCTCCTCAGTAGGAAATGCTTTCAGTTTTTACTTTGATTCCATCAAGAAGGCATTCAGATGTGTCACACATTTGCCATAAATTCAGAATGTTAGCACTCTAGTTGTTCATTAGATCACTGTAGTAAAGCTACTGCTCACCAAGGAGTTAACTGGAAGTCTACTGCTGGTATTGAAAGTGATTGTTTCAGTCTGCATGTCAGAATTTTCTAATGAAATAGAAGAGGATTTGAGATCTCACTTAAAACATGCCCTAAATTTTCTTTTTGCAGCACTAACCATAATTTCTATGGCAAAATGAACCCCCTCATTTTGTTCCTTTTTAAATTAAATGTTTTAAGTGTTACCAGTTTATTCCAATCAAGATGGCTTCAGGTGTGCCATACTTTTGTCATAAGTAAGGCTGTTAGCACTCTAGTTGTTCTTTAGAACACTCTGGGAAGCTGCAGTAGAACACAAAGGCATCAACTGACAGGCTGCTCCTGTTGAAATATAACAGGAAGATATTTGAGCTCTCACTTAAAACATGTCCTAATTTTTCTTTCTACATCACTAACCATAATTTCTATGGCAAAATGAACCCCCTCATTTTGTTCCTTTTTAAATGAAATGTTTTAAGTGTTACCAGTTTATTCCAATCAACATGGCTTCAGGTGTGCCATACTTTTGTCATAAGTAAGGCTGTTAGCACTCTAGTTGTTCTTTAGAACACTCTGGGAAGCTGCAGTAGAACACAAAGGCATCAACTGACAGGCTGCTCCTTTTGAAATATAACAGGAAGATATTTGAGATCACACTTGAAACATGTCCTAATTTTTCTTTCTACAGCACTAACCATAATTTCTATGACAAAATGAACCCCATCATTTTGTTCCTTTTTAAATTAAATGTTTTAAGTGTTACCAGTTTATTCCAATCAAGATGGCTTCAGGTGTGCCATACTTTTGTCATAAGTAAGGCTGTTAGCACTCTAGTTGTTCTTTAGAACACTCTGGGAAGCTGCAGTAGAACACAAAGGAATCAACTGACAGTCTCTGCCCTTGTTGGATGTACATGTTTTACTGAGAATGTCAGACTTCATTCTCACATGACTGAGAAAGATAATGTGAATTTACAGAAAATATGCTCTCATTTTAGCTTCTGGAGCACCTTCCAAAACTGTATGGGACAAGCATGTGAAAATAGTTTTCTCTCAAACATGATTCATGATATCCCAGCAGAAGGTTTTTCACAGGGTAAAATCACCTTAGAACACACCACAATTCCTGAAATTAGTATGGTACCATCAACAAATGAATTCTAATGTAACTAAAGTCTGTTATCACCCTTTATAGTTCTCCTTTTGGTAACCCTCAAAATCTTCGATTCACTACAATGCATTTCAATGGGGTACTATCATTTATATTGGTCCCAAGATGGCTGCCAGCAATTCCAGGATGAAGTGCTGACAGCCAATCAGATCTCACGATGACATGTGTGGTTAGGCTCCGCCCAGATATATGTGTTTTTACTTTTGATTTTCTCAGCATCTACTGAACGGATTTACACCATTTAACAAAAAGGGTTCTTTCTGAACCAAGAACTACCTCTTTGCCAAATTTGGTGTAATTCCGTTCAGCAGTTCGGGCTGTAGCCTTGCATAAAGTTTCCTATGGGAAATTGATTTTTTGACTCTTATTTTTTTAATTTCTCCGCAACTACTGAACGGATTTACACCATTTAACAAAAAGGGTTCTTTTTGAACCAAGAACTACCTCTTTGCCAAATTTTGTGTAATTCCGTAATTCTGCAGTTCGGGCTGTAGCCGTGGCTAAAGTTTCCTATGGGAAAATGAATGGGGAAAACACGTTTTGGGACCCCCCTTTTTTCTCGGCCCCCGCTTGACGAATCACCCCGAAACTTTCAGGGTAGGAGCGGACCGGAGCGGGCCATAAAGTTTGAAAATTTCACGAAGATTCCTCAACCGACGCAAGAGTTATTTCAAATAGAATGTTGCGGATTTCCTATGGAATATAGGTCCTAACTATAACTATCTACTGGCGACCGCCAGTAGATAATACACATATACACATATATATATAATCTGTATATATAATTTTTTTAACATATCCAAATTTATAAAAAAAAGAACTGCTGAAATAATATGATTTTGATTATATAATTAAAAAAAATTGTTTCTTAGGTTTTGTAATGTGTGAATATCTTTTAGAAACATATTTCTACATCAAAAAAGTAACATTAATACTGATATGTGCCAGAAATTACACATTGAGCATAACCTTAAGTAAAATTTAACTTTATATTTATTAGGGATGGCAGCATCGTAAAATGATAAAGTTAATCAAATTGCACCATTTCCTTTATTTATCCTTATTTTGTAATTAGTTTAGGTGACTGATAAAATAAAAGCAAACATTTATATTCTACTTCAGATTTTGCTTGAGGAATTACTACATCACAAAAGTGATGGATACACTGTCCACATTACTCTAAATCCATTATATTGTTTGGCACAGAATATCCATTATATTTGTGACAAAGTAATGCTCAGCTAAAATATTCTGCAGTGCCAGATATCACATCCTTTAATTTAGATGCGATGATCTGTAATGTATCATATTAATTTCAATACAAATAATACAGGGTTCATTCTGTATTTATACGTATGGTATATTCAGGGGCCGATTACGATGTTGGGCGGAAAGCCTCCTCCCGACAGTCGGAATCTCCTCGACTGTGTCAGAACCCTTCCGACCGACTACGATGTTCGCGGTCGGAAGGGAAACCACGCGGTCATTCCGAATCAGTTCCGACTGGCTCTTGGACAATCCATGTTGGTCGGAACCACATCGTACACCTCTATGGATAGTGTTTCTGACCTCGCAAGTATGATGTCGATTTCCAACAGCCTTTTCGAGTCGGCCTGTCCGACACGAAAAGGCTGTCAGAAAGTTACTTTGAGGGTGCCTGGCAGGGCCCTCTTCATCCTGAGGCCTCCGGTTGGAGGCCGAGGGGGTACCTAAGGGACCCCCCCTGTAAAACCCTGCACTGTGTGGCAGGCACCGTGGTGTGCTCGCGATAGGGGGCAGGGTTTTAAACACACACCCCATTTCCCCATAGGAGCCTGTGTTGTCGGGCGGAACACAGGCTCCTATTGGAAACAATGGGAATCCGACCGAACAGTGTTCGGTCGCATCATAATCGGGCGAGCGAAATCACCGATTCTGAGTCGGGTCGGGCAGAAAGTTTTCGCCCGACATCGTAATCAGCCCCTTAATGTAGAATTCTACCAAAAAATGACATCAAACGTCTTTTCAGTGTGGCAACGTTATATGTTCCAAGATGGCATAATAATCAAACAACAAAAAGTAGATTCCATTGCAACACAATTTATAATCGAAAAGTATGTACCTTTGTGTGAAGGTATGTGTTCTGAAATTCTAAAACTGCATTTTTTATGTAAAGCAATTAATACATTTATGCTTTTGGGGGTTATGTTGTAATCAGTGATGTAACCTTTTTTCCATTTCAGGATAAATCACCAAGTGAAAAATGCATGATTTTAAAAAAAATGCAATACAAAGTTTTGGAATTATTACTTTAAGATTATAATGCATTTGTATGATGATTTTGGGATTAAAATTATGAAAACTTGTAGTAATACATTTTAAAAATTCTACCATTGATATACATATATGTGCATTTTCAGCAACTTCTGGAGCAAGCAAAGGAGATGGTGTATGTGCATCTGGGGATGAGCAAGGCGAGTCGCTAGGATTTCCAGTGAGCTGTCACCAATACTGGATGTCCCAGAGGTACAGAGTATGAAGGGGCTTGCAAAGAGGCTAGCACAACATCAGATTAGGAGGCCCCCAACACAGACCAGCCCCTCGTGGTGGCAGACCAACCCACTCAGGATGTTATATCAGTTCCTGTGTCTGTCACTACCAGTATTTCCATCTCCACCCACAGTACTATGTCCCCAGTAATACGCATCAAGTAATACAAGAAGTTGCGTGGGACTCATTTAAATCAAGATACCTCCTACAAGAATTAGATAATTCTGTAATTCAATTAATTAAATTTGATGTTTAACTTAATTACCAACAGTGTTGAGCATGAACTGTTGGAAGAACAATCATAATGGCTCTTAAGAATATAAATTGAATAAATTGAGTGCTGGATGGGGAAGTTTCTGTCATACATGTATTATATGCATACATATATAGAAAGGTGTGACAACATGAATCAATAGTGTAGACAACGCAGTGTTCATAAAGTGGCTTAACAGACAACAATCATTATACAAAAACACTGTAATCCCAATGGTTGTGTATACGTTCCAGTTTGCAAAGGTCAAGGGAGGCTTAATAAGTTTGGCCACTCCTGTTGTTCAATTCCATTTATCAACCAATTGGGAGTATTGTCGATGTTTCAACCCCAACAAAACTTAGAGAGTTTTCCTCAGAACGTTGCCTTCAGACTACCACGCCTAAGGTGGCCTTGATGATTTCAACACTTCAAGTAAAAAGTTCCACATCAGCATGTGACAGATGCCATGTCTGCTCCACCACACACAAGGAATTACCGGATGCGGCTCAATCAAGAATAGCTGCTCCCACGCTGGCGTTGAAAAGTCGCCTTGTTACAGGAATTACAAACCGGGAGATCTCAGAGCTCCTCACCTACATGATCCGCGAGCATCTGCCATGGCCACAGACCATAGATGAGCTGGGGTCTCCAGTATGGTCTTAGAAGAGGCACTTGTGGTTTTAAAAAGCTTCTCTGTTGGGCAGGACTTCATCGCTAATTACAATCCAGGGTGTTGGACAACAACGTGCTCAAGTAATCAGCACCTGGATGACATTCACTCTGCAATGTCTGGCTTACAGAGAGATTTATATCTCCCAAGAGCCTCTTCTGACATTGGTGCTTCTCCCACACCTCTACCTATTTCTCTTTCTACCTGTCTTTCCTCACTTGCACCCTTTCCAACTCCATCCCCTATTGAAACACTGACCCTGTTCAAAATCCCCCCATTCTCACCCTCACATGACAAAACTAATACTACACACAAACAATACCACACTTTCCACACCTAAAATAAAAAAACACTTGCATGCACATGAACAAACACATTCACAATCAACAGATTTTCAGGCATCCACCTAAAGAGATAAACAAACATTATTCCTAAATAGACCCATGTACTTGAAACTTCTCACTCCCCTAATTCCTCCCCTGCTCCTACCTCTTGTGGTAACTCCAAACCCTCGCATGTCCCTTAATCTGCCTGCACCAATAAACACTCCCTTGATCCCACCACTTTTCATACCCCAAACACTCCCCTGAAGCAAAATCTATCCATACCCTTAAACCCTTAAACCCTCCTGTGCTCTGTCCTCCTCCCATACCCCCAAAAGCTCCCAAATTTCTAATCTATCCGTACCCCAAGACTCCTCCCCGAATCCTACCTCCTCCAGTACACCTAAACTCACACAGAAGAAGACATCCAAACATACACCCAAGGAAACATACATCCACAAATATATCCAAAACAACATATCCATGGGGGCGTGGCCTAGCAAGCCATGATGGCAGACGTGTGCTAGGCGAGCTCCGTCCAGCGTCGACTAATATCCTCAAATTATCCTGCTTCTCCGGTCTGCATCTCTGCTCAGACCGTGTCCCGGGTGTGGCGCGAGCGGGAGCTGTATTATAACTCCCGTTTTAGACCGGGATCGCTCGCTTGAGTGGCGAGACGGCGGCGTCTTGGCCTGTGGACAGCGGTGCCTCATAGTCTGGTGCGGCGGCCGGAGGGACGGATCGGGCCGTGCCTGAGGTCCCCAGCGGGAGGCGGAGCCGACGACGAGGAGCCTGCGGGATACCCTTGTGGTGAGGGGATCTCAGAGCGGAGGGGGCCTCCAAGTTTGCACATTTACCTTCTGCAACCGGACGCCTCCTTCCCCCCACTCTCCCTGTGAGGTGAGATTTGACTGTCAGCGGCCATATAGGGCTGCTGGTGGAGCCGTGCGGCCGTGCTGAAGGGCCAGTGGGCGCTGCTTGGATCCCGGGCCGGGGCGGTGATTGCGGCCTTCTTTGAGCTCCGGCACCCAGTGGGAGACCCTCCGCATACCATCCCCCCCCACCGTGCAGTGTCCTTGCATCGGCGGTCTATTGGGCCGCGCAAGCTAATTAAGGGGCTATTGGTGGTGGACCTGGGCCGGAGCGCTGCTTGTGTCCTGTGCAGATCTCCGGCACCCGGCGAGGGGGCCTTCTGCTCCCCCTCTTCCCTGTGGTGTGACATACTCGCATCGGTGGCCTATCGGGCCGCGCGAGTCCAGCGCGGAGCTACTAGCTGTGAACCTGGGCTGCTGCGGTAACATTGGGGCGCTGAGTGCGGGCCCCGAGGGGGCGGGGCAGAGCCTGTGGGCCCCCCCCAGATCATCGGTTGACGGCGGCAGCAAGAGCGGCGCCCAGGGCTGCGAGGCAGTCCAGGGGGTCGGCGGGGTGGGCCCCAGCGGGATGAAATACCGCCCCAGCGGCGTGCACTACCGGCGATTGCTGCTTCGGCTGTATTGGACTCCCTGGCCCCTTCCCCTCCTCATTGCTGATGGTCCTGTGATCGGCGTTCAGGTCGGGCCGCTTGGGCCGCGACTTCATATTCCTGCCGCCTCCATCCGGCTCAAGTAATCCTTTGACTCCAGCTTTGAGGTGGGTCGCTGGCATAGGGGTGCGTGCCTACTCCCTCCCCCCTTTCCTGCAGTGGGGGGCCCGCTTTTTCCTGGCGGATCTGTACAGTGCGCTGGTGTGAGGATATCCAGAGTGCCGGGGGGCTCGACGACCGCCATGACGAGAGATAAAGCAGGAGGGGGCTCAGCCAAACAGAGTACACTTGACAAATTTACAGGCCCTGGGGCCTCTGCAGCGGTGCCAGGGGGGCTCATGGAGACATGCCGGACAACGCCACCCTCATGGCTGCCATTACGCAATCTAGAGATGCCCTGGACGCTAAAATTGGAGCGGTCGGCTCCGACGTCATGCTGCTGCGGCAAGACCTGCGCAACGCAGTGGCGCGTATCACAGAGGCTGAGACGAGAATCTCTGGGGTAGAGGACGTGGTCGTCACCCTACAGAAGCGAGTGGCCTCACTGGAGACTACCCAACGTGGACTGGCGTCACGAGTGGAGGATGCCGAGGGAAGGGCCCGGCGCAATAATCTTCGCTTTGTTGGTTTCCCGGAGGGGTGTGAGGGGGGAGACATGGAGCGGTTCCTTACCCAGTGGCTGGAGAGCTGGCTCCCCCCGGAATCATTGTCCCGATGTTTCGTGGTGGAATGCGCCCATAGGGCCCTGATGCAGAAGCCTCCGCCTGGGGCCCGCCGGAGGCCTGTCATTGCAAAACTGCTGAATTATCATGATCAGGATGTTATTCTGAAATAGGCTAGGGCCAAGGAACCATTGCTATTCGATAATGCCCGCATCCTGATATTTCCCGTCTATACAAAACTGGTCCAGCAACGGAGTCAGTCCTTCATGGCGGCCAAAGCTCGTCTCCGGGATCTCAAGCTTCCCTATGCTTTGTTGTATCCGGCCAGGCTGCTGGTGGTATTCCAGTCCCGCACCCACTTCTTTGACTCGCCGGAGGAGGTCTTCCAGTGGACGGATGAGACGGTGTGGCTTCGTCCTCACACGCCGCCCCGGAGGGAGTCGGACTCTTCGTCCAGCGAGGCGGCTCGGAAGCAGCCCAAGTTGAAGCTCAAAGGGAATAGACGCTCCAGGTCCAGACGTCGATCTCAGTCGTGTGGTGCTTCTTCCCGGGCTGGGTCGGCCTCTCTGCAGCACACCTCGGCGGCCTAACAGATGGAGGTGGCCGTAGTCCCATGGGTCTTTGACATCTTCGCCTTGACCGGAGAAGCACAGATGAGGGCCGGTATCTCTTTTGGACCTTATTTGACAGGGAGAGTGCCAGCTGACAATGGGCTGTAAGTTGGGGATCCATTGGCGGGTGTGGGGTGGGACCTCCTGTTGGGGTCTGCTGGCCACACCCGCCGCGACAGGTACTTCACTGTTCTTGAGGTATAGGGTGGGGGGGGATTGTTGGGTTGTTATGGTTTTTGTCCTCTGATCGCACTGTCCTACACTAGTTTAGAGCCACCTTGCACATACCATACACTTTTTCAGGCATCAATGATTTGCATCAGGGCCTCACATGGCAGCTCCGGCAGGTAGCCAACGGGATCCCTCCTGGACCCTTCGGATAATCAGCTGGAACGTCAGGGGGGCGCTGGACAAAATCAAACGTGGAGCTATACTCAAGCAGGCAAAAAGGGCCCACGCCGACATTCTCATGCTACAAGAAACGCACCTCATGGGGACTAAGGCACTATGCTTTCAACGCTTTGGCTACACCCAGGTATTCCATTTGGGGTTTGTAAGGGGGTCTCGGGGGGTTGCGATCTTGATTCATCGCCGGGTTCCCTACACACATGTCAAGACATGGGGAGATGCTCAGGGCAGATATCTGTTCCTTCAGGGTACTGTGGGCGACGAAACTATGGTACTGGGGTGTGTTTATGCCCCCCACCACTCTCCTGGGGTATGGTAGAGAGACTTATGACCCTGTGGGCAGATATACCAGATAGCCTGTCCGTAGTGGGGGGAGGATTGGAATGACGTGATGGATCTGGCCAGGGACCGCTGGAGGCCCGGGGAATCTACAGATGTCCGACAACCTACCAAACTGCACTCTCTGGTGATGGGGCTTGATTGGGTGGAACCTTGGCGCCGACTGCACGGGACAGCGCAGGGATACACGTATCTCTCGGCGGTTCATGATTCTTATTCCCGCCTTGACTATTTATTTGTCCCCGGGTGGCTGCCGGCAGGGTGGTAGAGGCGGATATCCTTCCATGGGGTCTATCGGACCACTCGCCGGTGGCCCTCACCTTGCAGGTGGGTTGGGCATGACAGCCTTTTCGGTGGCGCCTTTCGGCCTGAACCTACAGAAAGATGACTATAGGGAGCATATGGAGGGTGCTCTTGATCAATATCTGACACTTAACATAGGTTTGGTGGATGGGGCTGAACCTCTATGGGAAGCAATGAAGCCCACAGTACGTGGTGTGGACATTTCCTTCTGTGTGGCAGCCCGCAGAGCGCGCAGGGAGTCCCTTGTACAAGCTGAGGCTAAGATTATTGATCTGGAGAACCGCAGTAGGGATGGCGGGGACAAGCAGGTCCATCGACAATTGCTGCTGGCACAACAGGGCTATGCAGATCTCCTGCTGGATGAGGCCCACCAGGCTTGGTTAGCGACCCATAGCAGGATCTACCAGTGGGGAGATAAATCCAGTAAGTTGCTCCACAGACTGTGTCAGGGGTCACTGTACCACCAGGCCCTCCCTGGTATCATAGGCCCAGATGGGCTGTCCTTTACGGATTCCTCTACAATCGCGGAAAGTTTTGTTACGTATTATGCAGAGTTATATGCCCCCAGAGAGTGTTTGCATGCAGATGTGATAGGCTGCTTCTTGGATGACCTCCCGCCTAAGGCTTTATCCGATGAGGCGAGTGCAGAGCTGGATCTTCCACTCACAGAGGAAGAATTGGGTGCCGCTTTAGGGGACATGCATACGGGAAAGGCCCCAGGGCCGAATGGCTTTCCATGTGAATTTTTTAAACAATATTTTTTGCAGCTAGGGCCCCACTACCATAGGGTGGTGGAGGAGGCCAGGGAGCGGGGCTGTTTGCCTCGAGACTGGAAACACGCGGAAGTGGTGGTGTTCCACAAGCCTGGTAGACCTCCCGATCAGCACGCGTCGTATTGTCCTATCTCTCTCCTGAACGTGGAGGCAAAGATTCTGGCTAAGGCTTTGGCCAACCGCCTTCGCTCTCATATCACTTCCCTAGTCCATCCCGACCAGGCTGGGTTTATGCCCCAGCGGGCGACTCGTCACAATATTCGTCGAGCACATGTTGCTCTTGCGACCGTTCAGGGGGTGGGAGAACGAGCAGCGTTGCTACTGGCAGATATGGATAGGGCATTTGACTCCCTTAGTTGGGTATATCTATTCGCGCTCCTACGTAGACTGAATATTGGACCTCGCTTCCTGTCCTATCTGACATTGCTCTATACCGACCTCACTGCATCAGTGCATGTAGCAGGCTCTATCTCCTCCACGTTTTCCATTGGACAAGGCACCAGGCAGGGTTGCCCATTGTCTCCATACCTGTTCGCGTTAGCTATGGAACCCTTAGCCGCCTGGGTGCGGTTCGACGCTCAAGTGACGGGCTTTGAAAGGTCACATGGACTGTCGGATCGTATTGCTCTGTAAGCGACGATGTGCTATTCTTCCTCACCAATTTAGACAAGACGGGCCGAGGCTGCTGCGCATCATGCAGATTTTCGGGGAGACCTCTGGTTTATACATGAACCCTCGAAAGTCCACTCTCTGGGTTCTCGGGGATGTGGCGGGTCTCGGCTCCTGGGCATCCTCCGTGCAGGTAGTTTCTGGGGGGATGAAATATTTGGGAGTGTTTTTATCGGACTCTCCTACCACATCTTGGGATAGAAATCTGGCTCCAGTATGGGACCGTGTGCGGGAGGATCTTAAGACTTGGTCCCATATGCCTTTGTCTATATATGGCAGGTCGGCCATCTTTAAGATGGTCTCGCTCCCCCGCTTACTATATCATCTGCAAAATCACCCTTATCCGATCCCTACCAGATGGTTTCGACAGGTCAACGCGGCCCTGGGACAGTTTCTGTGGGCTGGTGGAGTGGCGAGAGTTGCCCTACGGACTTATTTTCAATCTACATACTGTGGGGGGCTGGCGACCTCTGATATCTTATCGTACTACATGGCCTCACACCTGCTAGTCCTAAATGAATGGTGGTATGGGGATAGGGCCGACCCTGCGTATGCTGTCGAACGGAGGTGCATGGGGGATCTCTCTTTACACACTATACTATACTCTGCACCACTGCATAACTCTCTGCCGTCTGTCACGAAGGTAGTACTCCAAATATGGCGGCAGGCTCTACGGTGGATGGGCTGGTGGAATAGGTTGACGCGGGAGACTCCCCTCTGGCACAATGGGCGACTGCCGCAATTGGCTACTTTACCTGGGTTTCGTGGCTGGGACAGTATTGGTATCTCTACTCTGGGTGACGTAATGCGGGGGCCGGTCCTTAAGTCCTTTCAAGATCTACAGAAGGATTTCCATATGCCAAAAACCCAATTCTACAGATATCTTCAGTTCAGGCACGCTATTTCCCCTAGTTTGGAGGGTTTAGAGTCATTAGGCGAGTTTAGCCCGATTGAGGCGAAGGTGTTCATGGGAGATCTCCAAGACCACAAGATCTCAAAAATTTACCAATCCCTGGTTACTCATAGCTCCCCCACGATGCAGAACCTCAGAGAGGCCTGGGAGGGTGACGTGGGCCCACTGGAGGGGGAGGACTGGACGGAGGCCCTGGCCTCCCCACGGGGGGCTGCCATAGCCATAAGGCTATGCCTTATCCAGTTCAAGTACCTTCATCGGGTATACTTCACCAGGGTTAGGTTGTGGAGGGCAGGTCTGGTGGCTTCCCCTGTGTGTCTCAGATGTGAGCGGGAGGAGGGTACTCTGCTGCATACAGTCTGGCACTGCTCTGCATTGGCCCGTTTTTGGAGGGGAGTTATGGCCTGCCTCTCTGAAGTGTTGGGTTGGGACCTTCCCTGCTCGCCGAAGCTGGTACTCCTACATGTTATGGATGGGGTTGGGGGCAACATATACAAACGTCATCTTATACTGCTGGGATTCACTCTGGCTAAAAGAGATATTGCCAGGACTTGGAAGGCACCGGTGGCGCCCTCAGTGTCCGCATGGAAGAACGGTCTGGACTTCTGCATGGGCTTGGAGATTCCCATCTTCACGGAAAGAGGGTGCCCGCTTAAACATTTTAAAATCTAGAAGCGATGGGCGGACTACCGAGGCTTGGAGTTGGAGCCCGTTTCGTTGGCGGGGCCCCTCGACCCGGCTTAACTTTCTATTTTGTTGCTACAGGACATAGTCTCTTGTGCGATGACAGACCATGTTTTCCGCAGACGATGCCTTTGCTTTTAATGTGTGGCTCTGGAGTGGACGTTAGTGCGATGGGGGGGGTGGGTTTGTGGGGTTATGGTTACTTTGTTGGTTTTTCATTTGTATTGCTCTCCATTTTTCCTTGCTATGTTCATATAAACAGTCAAAGTCAGGATGATATACGTTTCGTATGCAGAAGTTTCTGGGGTACAGAGCTCTGCCCTATATGTGCTATTTGACAAATAAAATCTGTTTTCAAAAAAAAAAAACAGCATATCCATAGAAATCCTCAAAAATCACAAAACTGACATAAAGTCCTAGGGCCAGACTCTATCTTGAGCAGACCAATACTCCATGTTCTCTATTTTGCCTAATCATCGACATGTTTGCCTTTGATGCATGTCATTTGTCCTTATCTTTCCAAGAACCTGTTAAAGTGTCAACTTATTCAGACAATGACATCATAAGACACCTTATGGGACGTCAGTTAGGGACAAGTTCCTTGTTATTTCTATTTCAAGGTCAGATAATAATAACAACATAAACAATGTAGTCTGAATTGACATGTTTTTACCTTATTTGTTTATAAGAATGCATCTAAAACTAGCATATTGATGCACACAGGTTAATGGCAGGCATTCCTAGGGTTATGTGAGAAATTCCCATATCAAATAGGCCAGAGTATACAATGCCTGTCAAGTGATCATTTGGCAGGAGAGGTCCTTCGCCCCAGATTATTGTGCAAGACACTACCAGTACTGCTGTAGCATCTTGTTCTTTGCTGAAAGTTGATACCAAGCCAAGTCTGGGAGGAGAGGAACTGATGCATCTTTTCCTTTTGAAGGAATTCTCTCTCCCGGCTATTGATGACAACAGCCTCTTGCTGTAAACAGATGTGCAGTGTGTTGATTCTTCCGAAGAAACTCTAGATGCAAGTTGCAGTACTCCATACTCTCACAATTTAGCGCATAGAAGACGGTTTCAGGGTATGAGGTTGGTAGATGACATTTTCACTATGGTAGAAAGGTTCTTATTGTTTTCGTAGTTTGCAACATGCATTAGTGCTGTTTTAATAATATTATGTGAGGTTAATTTACATGTGCTAGGCAACAGGATGAGTCTGTTGAAATAAACATTTTAAGCATAAAGTGCCTTTTCTTAGTGCAGTATTTGTGTGTGATATTGTAAAGAATTGGGCTTTGGAATTGTGTCCCTGAATCCCTGATTAGGGACTGTTAGTCACCCCGCAGGCACGGACACCACATCAGCTATGTATTGAGTGGGGTTGTGTGGTACTACAACACCCTGTTTTTTCACATTCAATCGCTGGTGCATTGAACTAAATTCACTTGTGACACCCGGGGTTGTAAATACAAAACAGACAAATACACCTGCAGACACACAATTGCACATCCTCCAAAACAACCAAACAACCTATCTCACATACATCCAGAGATACAGCCAAAATAGCACACCCACACAGTTCCACCCATATAAGCAAAAAAACATGAACAAACAACCACACATATGCCACCAAGACTCACATTCACCACCACAAGCTGAAAAAACACAGACCTCCCTGCTGACTAAATCATGCCTTTTCTAGCAGCAGCATTACTCAATGCTGCCTCAAAATTCCAGCGGCCCTGATTATGATGCAATGTGTACCATTCTTTGCATTTCTGACTTAGGTTTCTCTGACTTACAAAGCAGAAGTTAAAAGTATTCTAGATAATTACAAGATACAGATTTTGAATATGGAACAGCTACTATTGATACTGTTAAATTGCCTTTTGTTGGGTAGTGGCTGTAAAGACGTGTAAATAATTATTTTTGACATGTCCTAAATTGACTTAACATCCACCCTGCATTATCTGGTGAAGGCCTGCAGACATTAGATTACAATAGACTTTAAAATGGTTATTTCATTAAAAAAATATACATTATTAACATGTTGTATTTCTCTTTTGACTATGCAGTCCTGAAGCTAAACACAGGCTAGGCCAAAAGTCATGTTGACACAGTCATTATACATAATAGCACTAAAGGTGCAGCAATCCTCTTGTGTCATTGACCCTACAGCACCTGGCTGTACGTTTTGTAAAAAGGCACTAAGGAATTACAATTAAACACAACTTAAGAAATTAAAATATTAATATTAATGGAGTTTCAAAACAAATATAATTTGAGCAATGGTCATTTATAAATGGTTTCCAGGATAATCCTTCACACAGTTTTACAGACAACAAAAAAACATTAATTATGAACACATAAAACCAACATACTGTTTTACTTTCCTAGCTTTTAAATCAATAACTTAATAATTAGGTTATATTATCATTTTGAAAGTTGTTACAGGTATTTTATTTATAAGCAAGGATTGTAATCATCAACTATAGTCAAATAGCCAGTTGTGATGTTACATAATTTATAACATTTTAGGATACAATTCAAACACTAGGATTAATTTATTGAAACCAAAAAATCATTTTTAAAGTATTAAATATTTAGTACAAACAAAAATCAGTCCTTAAATAAATATAATACAGGTTTACGATAACTCTTTTGTACACTATGCCTGCTGAATAGCACCATGTACATCAGTATAACTTATAATAATATAGATCTTATTTAAATTGTATTTTAATAAAGTATTACAGTATTTTTATACAAAACAAAATATATACGTTTTGCTGCCTCTGCTAGAAAAAGATATGTTTCTGAGTCATAAGCAACTCAAAATTCGTAATAAGCCTTCAATTTCATTGAGCCATGTTAATATCGAAAAATATAAAATGCCTGTTTGTTTAAAAACATCTTATTGGAGGAAAACACCGTGGCAGATAACCTAAAGATAGAAATTAATTATATTGGTCACACAAGAGGACTTGAAAATGTTGAATAACAACATTAAGGTTTCTGAACTTCATCCTGGGATAGTTTATTAAATTTGTAAAAATATTCACTTTAATAAGAAACGTGATTTGTATGTTTATTGGCACTCTGTGAAACAAGAAAAATGGATATTGTAACCCAAGGAAAGAATGTAGACATTTAAAAAATATAATGCATGAGTAAAGACAGTTGGTGTTTTGAGTCAATTATCTCAACACAAGGCACATTTTTCTGGAAAGTTACTAAAACACGGTCATATAAAAATTAAAAATAACTGATGCATGTGAGGAGAATGAAGTAGAACTGGTGGCTCTGTTGTCCATTCAAAATAGTATAGTATAAGAATTATTATAATAAATTTAAAAAAAATATTGTGTGCCCAAATAAAACTATAGAAACATCAAGAGCGATTGCAGTGGCCAACTGACGAGTCGTAACTGGTCCTGCACTGTACTATCCTGTTGGGGTATGTTACAGTGAGTCGTGACCCTTTAGTGTTATAAATAAGGTCACTGGAGCCTTTTGGGTTTGAGTCTTAACAATTATAAATGCATTATAAAAAATGACACCTAGAAAAATGTTGACTTTGCAGAGCTCCGGAGGCCTGTCTCTAACCTAGGGGCCGATTACGATGTCGGGCGGAAACTTTCGGCACGACTCCTTGTCGGATTCGGTTCTGACAGACTCGCGATTGGCGGTTCCGCATGAGCGATTATGATGCTTCCGAGCACCGTTCGGAAGGACTCCCATTGACTTCTATAGGAACCTGTGTTCCGACCGACAACACAGGCTCCTATGGGGAAAATGAGTGCCTGCGGAAAACCTTGCACCCTGTCGCGGGCACCTCATGGTGCATGCTACACAGTGCATGGTTTTACAGGGGGGGTCCCTTGGGTATCCCCACGGCCCCCAACCGGAGGCCTCAGGATGAAGGGGGGCCTGCCAGGGGCCCCCAAAGTCACTTTCCGATAGCCTTTTCGTGTTGGACAGACTGACTCGGAAAGGATGTCAGAATTCGACATTGTAATCAGTCTGTCGGAAACGCTGACTGTAGGGCTGTACGAATCAGCTCCGACCGACTCGGATTCTCCAAGTGCCGGTCGGGACCGATTCGGAATGACGGAACAGTTTCCCTTCCACCCGCAAGCATCGTGATCGGTTGCTCGGAAATGTTTCCGACCGAGTAGGGCAGATGGGTTCCGACACGGACTAGGGGAATCCAACTGTCGGTCGGAGGCTTTCCGCACGACATCGTAATTGGCCCCCTAGTTTTGCTATCCATCCTGCACTTTATTGCAGTCAGCTTAATGTAGGCCCAAGTCCCGGCTCACCCAGAGGATGTGATTAGTTTATTAAGAAAAAAGGTGTACATTAGTTTTAAATAAAAATAGACATCTGTAACACATTATTATTACAAAGTACACATTTATGTCTAAAATATAAATTTGATTTCAGTATTAAAATATAAACAGGGTGATATTGAAAAACACATTTCAATTTAGATCCATTTTACTTATTTTAATAAAATTTAAATAAAAACATGAACACTTACCTACGATTTTCTCGTGGATTGACTTTCTCCTCCTCGAGCGTTGCCAAGTACTGGCCAAGGCCTTGCAGCAACAGCAACATGTTTGCAGACTCATAGGCCAAGTATAAGCCTATTTATATTTCGTTTCTCAATGGATAGATGGGTGTGTGAATGAATGAAAGGATGGATGAATGGAATGGAAGGGAGGATGTGTAGATGGAAGGTGAAAGGATGGATGGATAAATGAAAGGAATGATACTATAGTTATAGGGTGGATTGGTTAGCAGATGAATGAATGAAAAGATAGATGAAGACTGTTCGACACATTAGTGGATGGTTGAAAGGATGGATGGATAGAATTGTGTAATGATAGATGAATGAAATGGTAAAAAGATGTATGAGTGGATAAAAATTTAAAGGGTGGTCGGATAGATGGAAGAATGGCCCCTCGGCTGGGGGGGTTTCGACAGACGACAACGGGGGTAAATTAATTATTTATTTAATTTTCCCTCGTGGTCGTCTGTTGAATTCCCCCCCCACGCCCCACCACTCTTACCTGCACGGGCTGCGGCTGAAGGATGGTAGGGTGAAGGGAATGCCTCTAAGGTGAGTAGGGCTCGCTTAATGGCATTAGAAGTATGAATCAAAGTAGGGGGGGTACTCATTTTCTGTTTACTCCCTTTATTACATATATAAACTTACAGATTTTTGTTAATCCCATGAAAAAGTACATATTTGCAGGTTTAATGCTGGAAGCTGACCAGTGGCGGCTCCTCGAGGGAGTGCTGCGGGGCGGTGGGGCGGGGGAGGGGCAGGGTGGGGGGGTAGTAAACTCCGGAATACGGCCCAACGGAGTTGAGTAAATAAATGAATAAATAAAACGAATTACATTGCGCGCTGCATCGCCGATTTGGCGTTGCAGCGCGCGCAATGAAATTCGTTTTATTTATTTATTTATTTACTCAACTCCGTTGGGCCGTATTCCGGAGTTTACTACCCCCCACCCTGCCCCGCCCCAGCGCCCCGCCTCACCGCCCCGCAGTACTCCCTCGAGGAGCCGCCACTGAAGCTGACACATGTGCCTATTTATGATGCACACTTTAGGACCTGTGTACCAACATCAAACCAAACCATTTTTCAATTGCACACTCTGTGATTCGCAAAATCACAGTATTTGCCACCACGATACAGCTGGGTTGCTTCCCCTTTAGGAGTCCAAGGGACCACTCCCTCTTCCACCCGATGTGTTCCCAAATTAGATTTTTATTTTTTAAAGTAGCACCAGTTCCTTTAATGATCAGGAGCTGATTAAAAACGAATCCTGTTTGTCAATGCAGTGGTGCTCTGCTGTTGTGTGCAGGCCACCATCTTTGTTTTGCAGCGATCTGCCAATTAATATTTTAGTAGGCATGTCTTCGTTGCCGTAAAATGTTGGTTCGCAATTTTTTATTACATCAGGCCCTGAATTCCGTGAAATGGGTCTATGTTGGGAGGAAATCTGTGCAGCAGACGTTCCTGACTTTATTTTTTTTTCTTTATTTACTGTTTATGTAAGGCTGGCGTAATAGATGGTTTATATTGCTATGGTCTATCGGATTGGGTTTGTACCTTAACGCTAAACTCTAATTTCGTCAGTTAGCTTTAAATGTACATCATTAGAGATTAAAAAAGTCTTCCCTTGGCTAATAGACTGTTTTTATAGCTCGTAATCATCTTAAAACCTGTCGCATGTCTTAAAAATATGTCTTTTTGCATTATCAAAAAGAAGGACTTAAAATGCCGTTCATGGAAAAATACTCCAAATCTATTTTATAAAGATCTCTGGGTTTACAGTCATTTTACAATTTGGCACATTCATCAGACGAGAACGGAACCGAAACTGGCTGCCTTGCCAAGCGTTACTCAATAGTTCCTTTTAACACTAACTCATGTAAGTCTTGGCACCTGCACATTGGGACTTTAATAAGAGAAGAGTAAATCAAATATTGTTAATGGATCTTCAAATTAAATTTTAGTTCTGCGGTGCATTTTGTTAACACTTAATTGATTTCTTGATTAATGTACACGCAGGAAGAGCATGTGATAAACAACATGCTTTGTCTGTTAATTTATTTTTGTGAAATTGGTCGAGGTGATGAACATCTCGAAAACTATAAAATATGGCATTGTTTTTCATTTTCAGCTGTGAAGGTGAAACAACAAAGTTCCATGCCAGCAGATAAAGCAGAGTTATTGAGAAATCAGAAGTCCAACCGAGAATAAAAAGGAAGGGCCATATTCACAAAGGCAATCTGAGACAAAAGTCTAACTTTGCGACTTTTGGTATTCATAGAGGTCATTTACGAGTCATATTTTTAAGTCCGCAGTCAGGCCGGGATCTCGGGCTTTGGCTGTACTCTCCGCAACCGGGCCATACACTCCAGCTGGAGCCGTACTCTCCTGCTCGGGCCGTACTTTCCATGGTGCGCATGGTGCGCAAATTATGGACTGCATGTACTATTATGCAAAGGAGCAAACTTTTCTCAGATATGATCTAGTGTCCGGCCACATCCTTTTCCCTGCCCAAACTGACTTTCATGACCTCCTCTACCATTTATCATATGTTCCTAATGTTCCTTTTTGTAAAAATTGCAGTCAGACCCATTGATTACACTTCATCCGGCCCGAGCCAGAGAGTACACCCTGAGCCAGAGAGTACGGCCCGAGTGCGGAGAGTATGGCCCGAGCCGGAGATTCCGGCCCGACTGCGGACTTAAAGATACGACTTGTAAAGACCTCTGTGAATATCAAAAGTCTTAAAGTTAGACTTTTTTCTCAGATTGGCTTTGTGAATCGGGCCTGAAAAGTTTACCAAAGAGGGTTACATTAGCAGATGAACTGATTTGAAAGTGATGTAACATGTGATGTGATTGGCCCTACCAAGAAGTGAAAAAACAGAAGTGGATGTGTAATACTATAAGATTAGAACCAATAAACAGTAGTCCTCGCCGATAGGTAAGTCATGGCTCAATGAGTAAGGAAACAGGTTGCCAAAAGCCATGCAAATTGAGGACTTGGACAAAAGTAGAAAATTGGAGGCTTTCTCTACTCCTCACTTATATTATCAAAGCTAAGCCCCCGACTCAGCATCACGTATGTGTAGTGACATCTTACAGCAATGACTGATACACTTATCACATACCAACACGTTACCGACACAAACACGGCAACGAGGCTGACAAATGCACTGAGCACATTGTGCAGATGACAGCACAACCTCATGGAATATTCTGTGCTTAAATGTACCACTGGTGATCATTCATGCCTGACACCTGTTCCTTGAGCTTTTACTGACGTGTTGATTTTATACGGGACATCAATATTGGCAGCCATAAGTATATCGCTGGGGACTCAGGAGTCAGAATTTTGCAGGGGTCTTGGGTGCCCAGAGCAGTGGATGTGAGATGGCTGTCAAAAGGTACCAGTTCCTTCTGCCTTGAAGTGCTCCTAAACCAGCCCATTGTTATAAACTTCACAAGCGCTAAAAAGTGTGAAGCTCACAAAATGGGCTCCAATGCCCGTTTGAAGAATGCAAAGCTATCACTTGCGATCTGATGTTGAATGAAGGTGAAGAATCATCCATGTCTGTGAACTCCTTGGCAAAGGAGCTTAATCAAGCAGATGATCCAGGTGGTTGCTCCCTTTAAATGTTAACATTGCCTACCCACTATCATTCTTCATGGGCATCTGGTGTATAGACTAGTATGTGAGTGGAATGGCATTCGCAGACATGATATGTGCCTCTACTTTGGATGCAATGTCAATGGGGACTGTGCCTGTTACTAAAGATAGGCTAGTGCTCACAACTACTGTGGAGTTGATGTAGTTTCAGTTGAAGCTATTGTCACAACCATCATGGGTGTGATACAGATGGCCATAGCAGGTTCATGGACGTAATTGTACAAGTCAGCATGGTCACATCTCAGGAGATCCTTACTGCAGCAGCATCACCTGCCGGTGAAATGGCGCTGATGGATGGAAAGACATGGCAGAGGTGGTTGGGGGCTAAGGAAGCGTTTGTGGATACTAGTGTTGTGGCAGCTGTATGTGGACCAGTGTAGATGGTAGCAATGGTTGGTGCTGTGTGCAGCTCAAATAATGCATTAATAGGACCCTTGCTTCTTCTAGTGTGTGCAGCTTTGGATCGTGCAGGGGTAGGCCCCTTGCTGCTTGTGGTGGGTGCAGTTTTGGGTGGTGTGGTGGTGGGACTCTTGCTACTTGCAGCTGGTATAGCTTTGGGTGCTGCAGATGGGCTTTGTCTGCTAGTCAGGTAGGATGGAATGTCACCTTCAGAATCCTCATGATGTGTATCACCTTCAAAGAAAGATGTCAGTCCAACATCTATGAAGTCTGAGGTGCACTGTCATGAAACACATCAATAAGATGCACATATCAATTTTGTCTGTACATTTGCAGGCATGGCAGAATAGATGATTTGTGTGTTTTTTTCTTTTTTACAAAAAACAAAAATATAAATGTCTTATTCTCATGCCTGAAAATGTTTCATAGAGCCCATTCTACATCATGTGAATGGCAGATTACCATTTTGTTTCAAGCTGCAATAATCCATACAGTAGTGCACATGTACTATTTACCCGTGTTCAAAATGCAGAGCTGTCATTGACGTGGGATGATAGTGAAAAGTCTATGCTGGCATGTCACATTTATGCACATTTCTACATACTAAAGCCCTCTTAAATGTCTTGTGTAGCCTTTGGTAACATTCTTTTGTCTTACATAATGTGAAATTATTTATCATATATCTTTCAATATTAGCAGATAGTACACTGATGCTATATATTACACATCCGAAATATACATTCAGCTTGATCTCACTTATTAAATCCCTTACACTCACATTCTTTCACAAGGATTGAGAGAAGCAGCCCTCCTTGTACATACTAAATTTCGGATATAAGTGCAGGCTTTTGGGTGCCTTCAAACTCTAGCCTTGCAGCAGTGCCCTCAGTCCGGATGGTTCAAGAGTACTGACTCCGTATTTAAAAGGTAGGGCACGTGTTTTTAAGTTTTGCATATCCTGGTGATGAAAAACTCCTAAATTCATTTTTCACTACTGCAAGGCCAATCTCTCCCACTGGATAACATTAGGTTACCTTATTACATTTAATAAGTGCTAACATTTGATCGGGAACAGAAATGAATATCAAGTTTGGACTCAAATGAATTGTAATTTAAAATCCTCTTCAATGGTAAAGTTGGATTTTAAGTACAATTCTGAAAATGGCACTTTTAGAACGTTGCCATTTTCATGTCCTAACCATTCGGTGACTGCAGCCTGTGTCCTGGGTCACATGACTGTGAATTCTTTGGCAGTTGGCCGTTGTGTATTCCTCCCAGACATCGAGACAAAGGGTAACTAGGTGTTGGCAGGATGCTCCATCCTGCATGGATGCATGGGGTGGAGCTATTCTCCGCTCCACTTACATTTCAGAGGACTTATTCAGCACACGCACAAAGGGACTTGACACCAGTCTTTTGTCACCCTAACCTACCTGGAGCCTTGACAGGGGAAGGGTAGAACTCTCCAGACTAAGATGTGGGATAGCCAGGATGTCACCCACACTTCAAAGGCTGGCACCAGGTATAAATACTGGGCCTCCTGAACCACCTCTTTAGTACACTCCTTCACCTATGGACTACAGAAGAAGGACTACCTTGTTTCCCGGAGGACTGCCTTGCTGTTTGGGGCCTGCCTTGTTCTCTAGAGGACTGCCCTGCTGATTTCAGAGGACTGCCCTGATGCTTAAGGACTGCCTTGTTCACCAGAGGACTGCCCTGCTGTGTGAGGCCTGTCCTGCTCTTTGTGAAGGAAGACTGGACCCACTCTCTTCACCCCAGGCTACCGTAAGGGACTGCAAGGGTGTGTTGGCTGCCTCCTGTTCTGAGCAACAGGGACACAACAAGCTCCAGAGGCCTCCTTGCAACAGCCCAACTAACCTGCTGCAACTGGAGCTGTCTGGACCTGCAACTGAACCTGCCTAAGCCCTGCTGGCATCTGCTAGGGTGAGTCCCTGATCCCCAAGAGGTGCCTCCCCAGGTCCTGGGTCCTTGGCTGGCATTAGAGTGCACTTCTCTGTGGAGAAAGGGGAAATCTTGAAGTTTTGGTCTCTTTGCAACAGTGAACGGGCTTGTTTGCGCCAAGACAACTGCTAACGGAAAGCTCTGATGAACCCGCCTCTACGCGCTACAGTGACTACCAGTGACAACCAGCAACTCAAGATCGGCACTTCGCGATACAGCAATGACAGCCTGCTGTAACCCCCAATGAAAAGCTCCAGCAATGACCGTCCACGATGCCCGACCGGATCATTGTGCTGCAGAGACGACCATCCCCAACAGCAGGTCTGCTCTTCGCACTACAGCGACGACCATCAGTGATGATCTCCCGGCTCCTCGTTGCCTCCTCCACCGCAAACTGGGCTCTTCATGCCAAACTTTGAGAAGGTAGCTTTTCAGCTGGACTTACTTGCTCCCTGTATCTGGCCTATGCACCATCGCGGTCGGCCTGAACTTGAGACTTTACCAAGTCTTGCACGACCAGATCACTAAGTAGCATTTTGCATTTTAGGCGCTATATTTACCAAAAACTTTGAAATTGCATATCTCTGGTTCTACTGATTGGATTTTTGTTGTCTGGTCATATTTTGATTATTAATATTAACTCTTTTTTAAAATTGGTGTAGGACTTTTTGTGTGGTGTTTTCACTTTATTACTGTTTGTGTTTTGCATAAATACTTAAAACTGCACCTTGAAGTTAAGCCTGATTGCTTTTGTGCCAAGCTACCAGAGGGTTAAGCACAGGTTAATTTAGTGACTTTTGTGGTTCACCTTTGACAAGGATTGTGATGTTTGCTTGAGAAGGGTTTCCACCCCCTCAACCAATAACCCAATTTCTTACAGTGACCTTATTGCATGTTCAGGGTTGCTGGGCTTTTAAAGCTCAAAGTCAGTTTGAGAACTGCCTCTAACTCTCCAGAATTAACAAAATTGGGATTTCTGGGTCTAATGTCTGTGTGCTATACATCGAAGAGGTTAAATATAATGTATCAATCTTTACCATACCCATCAAATACTGCACCTGCACATTTTTTTTGATAATCATCATTACCCAAAATTAACGGCACCAAATTTTGGATTCTGTAGGGCATGATATAAATTCAGAATCAGGCGTCTTTCATTCCACGGATTGGTTACTTGTTGGGTGTGGTCAATTTTGCATATATACTGCAAACCATGTTATCAGGCCATAACCATAATACACTCTTATATGTTTCCATTGTTCCTACCCAGCCCTGCCCTATTGCAGTCTGTATATAAACAATGCAGCAGAATATTTGAGACTCAAATCTAATCTGCCACAAACTAAGGATCCGTACAAATTCACAGCTCTCACTTAAGAAAGACAGCTTGATCCAAGTGATTAGCCTGCCTTAGTACTGAACACTTAGGGCCTTATTTAGAGTTTGGTGGACAGGGTAGCCCGTCACCAGGGTGGTGGAGCACCCTGTTCACCAAACTCATGCTTCCCCCCTAAAGTTACCAGATTTCACTTGAGAACGCCATCAGAACCTCTGTTGCACTGATGGTGGGTACCATTAACTGACAGCCTGGCGGGCATTGGTCAATGGAAGTGAGACAGTCCACCCTGTAGAGGATGGAAGTTTTGTTGTCATTTTTTCCTGTTTGAGATCACCATTGAAAGCCTGGTAGGCACGATTAAGAAATCGGATAAATGACCCTTACATGTTGGGAAAAGCACTCCCATAATGAAAGGTGTATTTATTTTTGCTTTTTCCCCCAAAAAATAAATAATAGGCCCCTAATTTGTAAAAAATACTGGTGATTAAGTTGTCTACACCAGCACATGTGAAAACCCATCCACTCTTCCAAATGCCATTGCTCAATCAAGTCACAAACCCAGGTGGTATGGATGGCTCAAGTGCTTAATTTGAGCAAAAGGTTGTAGGCGGGTCCCATTGGCATTCATGTTTGCTGACCAGCACTTATTTTTCCACATAAGACTTTGACCCAGAGCAAGACAAAAAGAGAAAGCAGGGAACAAAAAGAACCCGAAATACTAACATAAAGGGGCAACAAGTGTATAGTGATGGATGAAAGGGACATGAGGTGGAATCACAACTAAGGGGCCGATTACGATGTCATGCGGAAACTTTCCGCCCGACACGTTTCGGATTCGGAACCGACCAACTCGCAGTCAGCAGTTCCGCCGGCCCGATTACAATGCGATCGAACACTGTTTGGTCGGATTCCCATTGTTTCCTACTTGAGCTTGTGGTCCGCCCAACAACACAGGTTCCTATGGGAAAATGGGGTGTGTGTGTAAAACCCTGCACCCTGTTGCAGACACCCCATTGTGCCAGCCACACAGTGCAGAGTTTCATTGGGGGGGTCCCTTAGATACCCTCTTGGCCCCCAAACGGAGGCCTCAGGATGAAGGGGGGCATGCTAGGGGCCCCCAAAGTCACTTTCCGACAGCCTTTTCGTGTTGGCCAGGCCGACTCGGAAAGGCTGTTGGAAATTGGCATCGTAATCGCACGGTCAGAAACGATGTCCATAGAGGTGTACGATGCGGTTCCAACCAACACAAATTCTCCGAGAGCCAGTCAGAACCGATTCAGAATGACTGCGTGGTGCGGTTTACCTTCCGACTGTAAACATCATAATCGGTCGGGCAGATTATAAACTGACCGAGTCGGTCGGCAGGGTTCCGACACAGTCAAGGAGAATCAGACTGTCGGGAGGAGGCTTTCCGCCCGACATCATAATCGGACCCTAAGCATCCTTGGTATTTGGAAATTCCAATATTGGGCATAGGCGTCTAAAACATCTTTGGGCACCGGAACTTATTATTTTACAAATTAAGCCCTAGATGGCTCAATAGTACTAGGCATCAAGGGAACCTTAAACAGCGAGGATAAATACACAATTTACCGATCCAGGATGAAAGTTGATGTTTAAGACGTGGAAAATGCTGCAATTGCAGTTTACATGAATCCATAAACCACAGCAGTAACCTGGTCTCAAGTCTTCATACCTCACTCTTGGAAGTGCTATATCATTGAGATCTTAGTAACCTTGACCCCTGAACACTCATGAGGTTATGTTTTTACTTAATACATAAATAAACAGTCTAATAAAACGGGTGGGCACAGATTCTGAAAATTGAAAATGTATTGCTTAAAGGGTAACATTAAGAACTCAGGGATGTGGAGGGTAAACTAGAGAAAATGAAACACACAAATATGAGCAGAAAGGAAAGATAACGAATCAAAAAAAGGTTCTCAAATATTAAACAATTTGAAGATGCACTTCTCAGTCTGCCCTCAATTCAACAACCGCTGGGACCTGCTGTTCTGTTGCCGCAAACGGGGTGAAGGAGAGGACTCCCAAGCCCAGAATCCCCAGCCCCGCCGTCACTCACCGCCACGCCCAGAGGTGCATAAATCATCTGTGCGGCTCCGCGGCACGAGAAGCCTGGGACCTGCTGTTTTGTTGCCACAAAGGGGGTGAAGGGAGAGGACTCCCAAGCCCAGAATCACCAGCCCCGCCGTCACTCACCACTGCGCCCGGAGGCGCATAAATCATCTGTGCAGCTCCCGCAGGAAGCTCGGGACCTGCTGTTCTGTTGCCGCAAAAGGGGTGAAGGGAGAGGACTCCCAAGCCCGGAATCCCAAGGCCCTGCCGTCGCTCACCGCCGTGCCCGGAGGCGCATAAATCATCTGTGCAGTTCCCGCGGCATGGGACGCGTGCGGGCCGCAGGTGGGCAAAGCCCCGGCCAAGGGCAGGCCTGTCTGCGCCCGTCAGCACCAAGAAGAGGCAGGGCTGGGCCCCCCCTCTAATATTCCACACACAAGGTACTGACTGTTTTCTGGTGCTCCTTTTCCGCGCATCCACAGATTTCATAGTTTTCTGGAGGAGGGCCTATTGGCCAGCAGAGGGGTCCTGGACTGTGACTATTATGCTTGGCATACATTGACTTTCTGTTCCCCCCAGGACCTTGTGTGTATAACAGTTTGTGTAGCCCTTTTTACTGTTGATTATTGCTTGTGTAAGTTAAGGATTAATTAGTTTCCTGTAAGTCGGCCTGCATAGGCTGCTATTGCTCTAAGTGCCATGGGAAAAAGAAAGGCAAGAGAGGGTATAAGCAAACTGGGGAAAACGAAAAAGGCAAAAAGGAATGCGGGGAAGAAAGCCGGGGACGATTGTGTAATAGATCGTATTCAATCAATCACAGAATTTGTAGAGCGCACTACTTACCCGCGAGGGTCTCAAGGCGCTGGGGAGAAAAAAAGGGGGGGGTGCTGCTACTGGTCGAACAGCCAGGTCTTGAGTAGCCTCCTGAAGGTCAGCAGGTCTTGGGTCTGTCGTAGGCTTAGTGGAAGGGTGTTCCAGGTCTTGGCGGCGAGGTGTGAGGAGGATCTGCCTCTGGTGGTTGTTCTTCGAATGCGAGGGACGGTGGCGAGGGAGAGGTCGGCGGAGCGGAGCTGGCGGTTGGGGACGTAGAAGAAGAGTCGTCTGTTGAGGTAGGCTGGGCCAGTCTTGTGGAGTGCCTTGTGTGCGTGGATGAGGAGTTTGAAGGAGATTCTCCTGTCGACGGGGAGCCAGTGCAGGTTCCTCAGGTGGGGGGTGATGTGGCTGTGGCGTGGTACGTCGAGGATCAGGCGTGCGGAGGCATTTTGTATGCGTTGCAGTCGCTTGATGAGCTTGGCCGGGGCTCCCGCGTAGAGGGCGTTCCCATAGTCGAGTCTGCTACTGACGAGGTCCTGGGTGACTGTTCTTCTTGTATCTGTCGGGATCCACCTGTAGATCTTGCGAAGCATGCGGAGGGTGTTGAAGCAGGAGGAGGAGACTGCGTTGACTTGCTTGGCCATGGAGAGCGTTGAGTCGAGGATGACTCCCAGGTTGCGTGCGTGGTCGGTGGGTGTCGGGGCTGCTCCCAGCATCGTTGGCCACCAGGAGTCGTCGCAGGCTGAGGGGTTGGAGCCGAGGATGAGGACCTCTGTCTTGTCCGTGTTCAGCTTTAGTCGGCTGATCTTCATCCAATCGGCGACGGCCTTCATTCCTTCATGGAGATTGGATTTGGCAGCGAGGGGGTCCTTAGTGAGGGAGAGGATCAGTTGAGTGTCGTCGGCGTAGGAGATAATGTTGAGGTCGTGCTGTCTGGCGATGCGTGCGAGCGGGGCCATGTAGATGTTGAACAGTGTTGGGCTGAGGGAAGATCCCTGGGGTACGCCGCAGATGATCTCGGAGGCTTTGGATCGGAAAGGTGGGAGGCGGACTCTCTGGGTTCTGCCGTCGAGGAAGGAGGTGGTCCATTCCAGGGCCTTGTATTGACGATCTCTTGGGAGAATGTGAACAGTTGCTCATTCCCGCTCCTATTGTGTCCTCTGTAACAGAACCTATGAGGGAAATTCCCACATCGGTGGGAACAGACCGGTGCCATCCTCGAATTCCAACAATGTTCATGAAAGTTAAAAATTGCTCTGAGAGCGCGCAAGTGAACATGGCCGAATGTAGGCATCCTGATCTAGGCCCTATTTCGCTGCCAAATATACCATCTGATGACGTTGAATTCCCCTGTAAAAATCAGTTCTTACCCCTACTCGAAATAACCAATAGTGTAACACCGTTGAACCTTAATACTGACTGTTCGCTTAGTAACTCTATACCTGCTCATACTTCTCCCACCACAAGTTTAATACCTGCTTCCATGCCCCTTGCTGCTCCTGTCATTGCTCCTGTTATTCACTATGTTCCACTGATAAAGGAACTTAAGGCTAAGGTAGGAGAGCTAAAAGCTATTATCAGTCAGTTGTTAACAACAGTAAAGGAACTTCAGTCATCTCAATATGCTCAGTTAGGGGTCCCTCTTGTGCAGGCTAATGGGCACATTCCATTACTACCACCTTCACTCCCACTACCTAGCAGACCAGCGACTAACAACTGACAACCCATTCTTAATACTGGGGTTTCTGGTCGTGAATTATGTGAAAGCAGTCCCAGTAATCTGAGAATTACTAGGTGCTTGCCCAGACCCAGCTCTGTTTACCAGAACAGGAACGGGCAATAAGCCTACTCTTCACGCGATAGCGGGCCAACGAGATCTGTCTGGGTTGTGGAGAGGTGGAATAATAGGCCTAGCTCAATCCATAACAATAGGAACGCCCTGCATTTATGAGATTTTGCCGCAAGTAGAATTTACATGGTTAATATCCCGAAATTTCAACCCTCTGGTGGGAAGTACGAGTCAGATGACTCTCTTATCAACAAGGTAACGCACTGGATTAGGCACGTCAGAGGGTGTCGCTCAGTGATCCGAGACAATATTCTTGGTGCACGGAGATGTCCCGCAGGAAGTCCATCCTATGATGCTATTGAATTAACCCTGAGGGGTAGGGAGATTGGAGAGAACCTGGTTGCATTAGACGCTTAAAGATGCCCGCCAAAAAATTCAAATATACAGTTTAAGTATGGAAGCCAAGGGTGTGATTATGTTACTGGGCCCCTATGGGGTAGTAGACAGACATCTTGTTTGAAGGATGTGGATTGACATGAGGAATGTACTAGAATTGATTTATCAAAGCACTGTGTGACTTTAGAGGCAGGAACAGAGTGGCCCGGGTCTAGGATGGGGTCTATGTGTACCCTGCCAGCATATAACACAATAACAGACAAAACTATTGTGCCTGGACCTGGTAGTAGTGAAAGGATTCTAAGCTATGGTACTGAGAGCAAGGTTGCTGCTACTTCTCCGTCGGTGGAGAATATCAGCATTCTGATACTGATAGTGTACACATGCGTCCCGGGGGCTCACATTCTGTCGCCAACTATGGTTTACATAGTACTACTTCTAACTATGTTCCCCTAACTGATCCTGAACATATGGTTCATAGTAATTCTAAGGAGGAGGATCCTACTGTAAATTCCGGCTTGTCAGTTATTTTGTGGAACATCGCTGGGATCAATTCGAAACTTTGCGATCAGGGTGGCTCACATTGATAAATGGCAATGACATCTGTATTTTCCAGGAGACCTGGGCTACTGAGAGGGTTCTTTTTTGTGGTTTCACCACATATAGCACTGAGGCGTTAGCCCCAAGAAATATGGGGAGGGCAAGTGATGGCCTGGTAATTTTTGTAAAAAACTCAATTGCCAGCACCCATAAATGCATAGAAATCAATTCACCAGACCTAATGGGGATCCAGGATACTTTTCCGTCTGGGCTAGTACTAACTATTTTTAACGCCTATATAAGTTCTGTCCCATCAGGTAATGACTCACTTACACCACATTTGCTAGACGAGCTGATAGGGAACTACCAACCACAGACCAAGATATTGGTAGCTGGGGATTTAACACCACGTTTGAACCCTCAATGATACTTGAAACACTAACTGAGAATGAGGATGTATTGTGGGGAATCCCTAGCTTAGTGACCAAAATGGGTGGATCACGTAATACTAGGGTAGCTCTCCAGCTCATCTCGCTAGTAGGAGGGAGGGGTTTAAGGGCATGTAATGGTTAGACTCGCTCAGACCTAGAAAAGCAGAGTACCTTTAAAAGAGGTTGCAGTTCAAGTGTGATTGACTACATCCTAGTGGATCTTAGATTGTGGTCTTTGGTGTGTGATATGATGATTAAAACCAGGACTGATAGTGACCACAATCCCCTCTTTCTCTCCCTGGATGGTACACCTCTTTCTAGGGGCCGGTCTGGTAACAGTACAATACAGCAAAAACTTCTCATTTCTAATAACTCTAGAAGTGTTCTGTGGCCGAAAATCGAGAATGACAGCAGATGCCAGGCAAAAATATACGACCTGTTTGTGCGACATCTTTCTAGTCTTGATGCAGCCACAATTCTGCCAGACCGAGTACTAACTGCTCATGTAGGGTTTTTTAATGAGTTAAAAGGAATGTTTTTAACTAAAGCTACTGGAAAGAAAGTAAGAGTGGGGAAGAATAATGTGTGGTATAACTGTGACTGTAAGCAGACAAAACTGAACTTAGAAATAGCAATTCACGGGGGGGGACAAATAGCTATTGCCGAATCACGTAACAAGTATAAAATAGCTTTGGGAAAAGCCAAACCTGATTGGGCTGACAAGAACTGGAAGGACCTGCTGAAAGCTGCTAGGTGTAAAGATAATCGAACATTCTGGCACATTATATCACATGGGAGCTCAGAAGGGGTAACAACACCGGACTACTTTATTCAACCTGAGATGTGGGTTGATCATTTTTCCTTATTATATGAAAAAAGCGAGTTAATCGCTTGCTCGGATGATAGTGAAAACTTACCCGATTGTACACCCAATGTAATAAGGTAGCGAGGGACCTCTCTTTAGCCTGGATGATACTCTCAGAGCAATAGAAAAGATAAAACCAGCAAAAGCCCCAGGGCCCGATAGGATACCGGGCGACTTGTATAAGTCTGAACCACTTGTCTGGGCCCCTATTTAAACCTTGTGTCCAATGCAGTTGCTAACGGGGGTAAAATACCTGAGACCTGGAGAGGGGCGGAAATAATAACCATATACCACAAGCATTGGCATAGCCAATAGGTCTCGCCTTTGGGACCTTATAAGTGTTTAGCCATGCAACAGTTGTTGTTATTGCACCAAGGATAGCTAAATACTTAGAAGGTCCCAAAAGCGAGACCTATTGGCTATGCCAATGCTTGTTTTATTTGCTTTTGTCGAGGAAAGAGATCTCCTCACCCCCTAAATCCATTCGCTACATTGCATGCCTTTCCTTATCCCCTTGTAAAAACAGGCGCAGCTGGCATTACTGAAATGAATATATATTTCATCTGCTACAAGCCTTCGGATTACAAGCATTTGTTGGCTAAGAAGCCCAAAGGAATGTTTTATAAATGAGGAGTGTGTGTTTCTCTAAAGTACAAACTTCACAAAGCTTGGGGCGGGTGTCATTGAGAATCTGAGTGCATTAGCGTCCAAAAGCTGCTTCCCAGTTGCTATCCCTGGCCCCTACTCTCCCGCTTGCTGGTAGGAGTATCGCGCCTCTGCTCCAGGATGATGAAGCCTGCTTCGCTGAGATGGCTCGGGACAGAGGCCGCTTTCACTGCCGCCTGTGGCTCTGTCACTTCAGTCAGATCAGAGCGGCGCTGGGGTTGCACACTGAGGAGAGACTGCGCGAGCTCCCGCGAGAACTGGCTGCCTCGCGAGAACTCAACGGTCGTTTCCTAATTCAGGTTCAGCAACAGAAGAGTGCGAAGCGTCCCAGGTACCACTGGAAAGAGGCGAGGTGAGATACCGACCCAACTGAAGATGGCTGCTAACACGCTAAAAGCAAATCCTGACAGGAATAATAATTAAAATATCACCCTCCACATGAAAGTCCCGAAGCAATTGACAACGAGTGGTGCGCGCGCAGTTAGAATGCGGCGGCCGCGAAAGTGAAAGCAACTAGAACAAAGCTTTGAAGAGAGGAGCGGGGGCGAGCGAGCGCGGCAGCGTGCAGAGCTGACCACACGCTCGTGCATCGTGCCTGAAACGTGCGCGTAACCGCACAGAAAAGCCCATTGTGCACGAGCGTGTGGTCAGCTTTGAAAACCCCACTACATAAAGTTTTCGCCAGAAGCAGCGCTTGCGCGCTACTCTAGGCTCGACCTAAAAAGGGTGATGCTTGTGCTCCATCGAATTATTGGCCAATTAGCCTGTTAGACAACATGCAAAAAATCTTTGCCAGGCAGGTCCTGGATAAATTATGAAAGTGGATGAATGAGAACGAGATTTTGTTGCCCTATCAAGCAGGTTTCCGCTCTAAATCTAGTACTTGTGACCATGTGTTTAGGCTCACCCTTCTGATTTGGAAATATGTGCAACTTAAGAGGCAAAAATTGTATGTGGCTTTTGTTGACCTTCATGCCGCCTTTGACTTGGTACCTCGGGAAATGCTTTGGTTGGTTTTAAAAGAGTTGGGAGTCCCGGACCAATTGGTAAACTTGTTGGAAAGGCTGCACGAGTCCAACTACGCACAGGTTCGTTGGGGGAGAGCTGGAGAATTAACTGACAAAATCCCTATTAGGCGGGGAGTACGACAGGGTTGCGCCCTTGCGCCTACACTGTTTTCCCTTTATGTGAACGGAGTGGTCAGCGAACTGCAGGATTGTGCAAACGACTCTCCATTGCTGGATGGTGGGAAAGTACCGATTCTGCTGTTCGCTGACGACGCGTTGCTTCTATCCAGGTCCTCAATGGGACTCCAGAGGCTAATTAATAAATTTATGGGTTTCTGCGACACCAGGGGATTGGAATTGAACACCGAAAAAACAAAATATATGGTCTTTGGTAAGACTAAGGGGAAGTGCAGGTCAGTAAAGATAATGGGGAAACCACTAGAGAGGGTGTCCAAATTCGATTATCTGGGTATAAGACTAACAGAAACAACGAGTTGGGAGCCCCAAATAGATAAAAGCCAACTAACCTTATACTACAAGTCTCAATCCATATTACATTTTCATAAGCAGTCCTGGTCCAAGTCAATCACTCCTGCCCTAGAGATCTATAGAATGAAAGCGCAAAATGCGTCACTTTATGGTGCTGAGCTCTGGGGGCATGGGGACTTACACAAGCTAGCAGTGAGTGAGAATACATTTTCTAGGGCCTTGATCCCAGTTCCAAATAGTACCCCGCTGACTCCTCTATTTTTTGATCTAGGGTTGAGGAGAATTGCTGATGTGGCAGTAATTAAGCCACTCACTGGTTACGTATATGGTACACCCCAGAGATAACCCAATATTGTGGATCCTTGAAAGAAGTTCTGAACCTAAGTGGTGCTAAACGGATTCCCTGGTTTAGACATGTAAAATCATGGTGCACATTGTTGGGGTTGTCTCATTTGTGGGAACGCCCAGAATCCATCAGCAAGAATGATATTCCAACATTGAAAGCTAAATACTGGGCATACGTAGAAAACCAGTATGCAACCAATAGATCAGTGGGGCGCCTGACCTCTGAGTTCATGGAAATCAAGCCCCATACAAAATGTGAGCCTTTTTATGATCAGATCTCACCACCTATGGCGAAAAATCTTTATGTGAGATTTAGGTTTGGCTGCTTACCTCTAAGGTCATTTACTGTCTGGGGGTTCAATTCTGCAGTAACTGTATGCCCAGCCTGGGGTGATGTACAGGAGACAGTGGAACATATCCTTTTCTTTTGCACTGAGTATTATTCTTATAGCAGGAAATGGATTTGTCTGATGTGTTGCAGGCTGGGTATTAGGCAATTTAGGGTGGCTCTGAGTATATTAAAAACTGATACTACACCCTTCATTGTATTTTCTGTGAGTCGATTTTTGCTGAGCTTCTGGTTTAAGCGTCTGAAGTTCTTGTCCCAGGTTGTACGTGAGGTTCCTGAACAAATTGAGTTGGAAGCGCAGCCGTAGCCAGAGTGACTCTTATTTTTTGGAACTTAACTTACGTATACTGTTTTATGAAACACACAGCACTTTACGGTTTTTAGCTAGTATGCACGATGATATAGTGTTCATTACTTTTACTTGGCACTATCTAAAACTTTGATGCTGCAATACTGTTCTGTTTTGCACTGTTTTCTGAAGGACTCAGTAGTACCCCTTATGGCAGATATCTATGCTACGTGCTGATTTAAAAATGTGTATTACTGTTAGCAATATGAATTGATGTACTCGCACCACGAAGGATTATTAAGAGATAGAAGAGAGTTGTCATGCGTCTATCTGTCGAAAAGAGTGTAGTGCTCTTGCCAAATGAATTAATTCTTCCCATTGTATACATAGATGCTGTTTTAATGTGATTTGCAAGAGTTTTTTAAATGTTTTAAATGTTTAATGTATTTATTATAATGCACTTTAATGGTCGTTGACCGAATAAAGCAAATATAAATAATAACCCCTTAATGTCAAAATGTTGCAGCTATGCAACAGAAAGTCCTCAAAACAAGCACTCTAAATAGCATATCACGTCAGAAAATGTCTAACTTGCAGCGCTGGCGGCTTAAAAAGTAATCAAAACTGTGTCGCAGAAGTGTTCTTTCCCCACCGCAGAAAAAGTCTCACTGAAGTTACACCGAATCCCATAAATGAAAAACAATATTGTAAGTTGGACACTATTTTTCCATTTTTAAACTATTTCTGTTGATGTGCCCACAATAAAGCAATAGAAAAGAAGCCCATTCTTTTCTGGACACTAAAAGACATCTATGAAAAAATTGCATATAAAATGACACAACAACAGTTCAAGCCTGGTCCCCTCCAGAGGGAACACAAGCAACCCTAGACCGGTTTTGGCCTACTTATGCTTCATCAGTGAGGTGTAGCTTGAGTCCTGTGTTACAGTGAGCAAGGGACCCACATCTAGGCATACCTGTCACACTTGACTCATCCACTGCAACAAACACAAAGTGATGGAAAGGTATCATCCTCTTCCCATTAGGACAGAATAATATTGAAGATAGTTACATAGACACTACAGACGGACAGTAACACAATCTCTCCCTCAGAATAGCTTAAGCATGAAGATTTCTGAGTGGCCCTATCACAGCAAAATAGAAGACAACGAGAGGAAGAAAAAAGAAAATAAGAGAAAAACGAAGCACATCAGAGGAATTGAAGAAGTGGCAGGATGCCGCAAAACAAGTGTTTTCCAAGCTGCACCATGACCAGGACTTTTGGATGTGATGCATCGTCGATTTATATGAACTTGTAGCAAATCACAAATGCCAAAGACATTGTCAAATGAGTTAGTCCTGTACAAGGAAATTCTTAACACCTGGAGCAATGTAGTAACTTTTAAACAAATTGGGATGTTTTTACTTGGAATTATTGTAAATAGAAGATAATACAAAGCTTTTTTGCAAAATAGTTTCTGATTATTGATTTTGCTTTTTCTAGTTCTATTTTGAATTTCATGGTTCTTTGATGTAAAATGTTCTCTTTTTGAAACTGATAACTTTTTAAATATGTAAGCCAGAAGGGATACTGGCTATAAAGGGTTTTGAGCTGAGTTCGGGTCTAAGTGTGCTGGTCCAAACCTAAACTGTTGTTGACAATTACAAAGTGGTGGGAGTATTGTTTGAAATAATGTCAGCCATTGGCAACAGCTAGTGCTCCGCTCAAGTGCATTGTTTTTTTTACCAACTATGCCACTCTACATAGAGACCAGCCATATGCAAATCAGTCATGGTCCTGCTCCAAGAACATTCCTGCCCAAACTGCCCGACCCCCTCAAGATGTGAATACAAGCAACCCTAGTCCTACTGTGGGCAGAGAAGAAAAAGTGAAAAATTCACTTAGTGTCTCTCTTTGGTCCACCTAAGCATGTGTCAAGGATCCTAAATTGGAAAACGCAGTTGTACATAGTAATGACTGTGGACTAAAGACTATTTGAGAAGGAACTTCTGATGAGTGTGCACGCCACTACGTAAGATAGCCTTATTACTTGTTTTGTGTGTATTTGGATTGTGGGCTGTAACCACTACTGCTGCATTTTCCATACTACCTAGAAAAGGAGTCACAATGCGAATAGTGACTACAAGCCCTTTCCAATCTGCAGAATAGAGGTGGATTCTGCACAGTGAGCATTGATTGACAAAGATTTATATAAGTAGGTGAGACTTATTTTTCACTCAATCCTGAATTTCCAGGTAAGGCACACCTTCTCATGAAACAAAAGCTTTGTGAATTAGGCCTTCCTTAGGAAAGTGGTATTGTTTACGTACCACTGACACAATATCGTGGTAAACAATACCGTTGAGAAAAATATTGTGTCCAAAATATCGTGTACCAAAATACTGTGCTCCTACACTTAAAAAAATCTTGGGAAAAAAATGTTGTTGACACTAATATCGTCCAAAGATTAACAAAAATATCGATTTTTTAAAATACATAGAGTTTAAGGGAGTAAATGTTAAATATTTGAATACATACATTTAATATAATGTAAATTTAGTATATTCCACTAATATTTATTACTGCATATAAATATATATTTATATAAACATATATATATATATATATATATATATATATATATATATATATAGGTGTGTGTGTGTGCGTGTTTGCATATATATATATATATATATATATATATGGGTGTGTGTGTGTATATATGGTGTACCATCATTAAAAAATATTTATTTTACAATATATTATTTGCTTTATGTTTTAAATGTATTAACATGAACATATACTTATAATATAATTTATTAAAATATTTATTTCAGATTATATATCTTTTTAATATTTAAAATGTATTATTTTTAATATATATAGATATTTGTATTAATAAAAAGAAATTACTCCTAAAATGTGTAAACTACAGTTTTATTAATTATGTTACTATATATATATATATATATATATATCTCACATAGGATCACCGCTTACAGCAAAGATCATCCAGCACTCCATGAGGTAATAATCACTCGGATTTATTTAAAACGACAACATCTACGCGTTTCGGCGGCTTGGCGCCACCTTGTTCACGATGTAGGCGCACCATTTTTTTCCCATTAAAATAGTCATTGTGTACATTGACATAAGCGAAGGACAAGGATTTTTTCATTTCGTAATCAGGAGATTATTGCACTACCCCAGTGGGCGCCATCTTTGAACATGTTAAAATATATATCGTAAAAGGCAATCTACCTCTTCACAGTTGTACATTTAATTAAGACCAGTTTACAAACAATTCACTATTATATTCTACGGTCTAAAACTGTAACTTTCCGAAAATCACTCTGAATGTTCGTATTTAGCAGTAAAATTAATTACTTGCATTCAACTTCAGAATAACATTCTTTCTTTCTGTTTACAAATGCCAAGTGGCTATTTTCTCTTATTTTCCTTAATGCCAGTATAAAATTATTAATACGGCAGAACTTTTAACATCTCAAAGTGCTAGTGCATAAATTAAACAATTACTTTATAAATAACCAATCATCAAAAAAGTGCTAATGCTCTCATAAATACAGTACTCTCTTGGAAAAAGTGCTAGTGCATAAATATACTAGTTTCAATTTCATTTCAAAGAAAACCAGTATTCTGATCTACAATATTAGATCTTCATAAAGTGCCAGTGCTCCATCGTATATTATTTATATATAAAACCATAATAAATATCATCATATACTTTTACAAAATACACTTTAAAAATATAAAATTATATATTTTGCATAAATATTTTTTCAAATAATTCCTAAAAGAGTTTCTCACTGTATTTCATTAGATATAAAGTATTATATATAAAAATCTATAACAATCTTCTTTATACTTTTCCTTTCGCTTTTAATCTAAAAAATAAAAAATTCAATTAAAGACTCGAAAATAAATGGTACTTAAATGTGCTTGCTCGTTCTCATTTCATTATTATTTGTTCAGTTTCATCATCATCTTACTACAAGCAAGTGTACAGGTCCTCATCTATATTTAACCCATGGGGTTCCTTGCTGTCACACTGCAGTATAAAATACGTTTCTAATCTACGGAGTTCCTTCTCCCTATTTCCCCCTCTCTTCTTTCTGGGTACTTCGGCTATACAACTATACTGTAAGCCTGCGGGATCACTTTGATGATGAGTTTGAAAGTGTCTGGCAATTGGATATGTTTTGTCCTGATTGACAATCGCCCTCCGATGTTGCAATATTCTTTTAAATACAGGTACTGTTGTACTACCTATATAGATCTTTTTGCAGGGACATTGTAACATGTAGACCACAAAGCTTGATCTACAACTTAAAAAGCCTCTAATCACGATGGTTTTATTAAAAGATGTCTTAAAATGCGTGCGATTCAATCCATGATTGCATGCCTTACATTTAAAACACTTCCTAAAACCCATTTTTTTCTGAAGCCAAGAGGGGGCTCCCCCCCTCCTTTGCTCTTGATATTCACTCTTCACAATCCGATCTTTCAATGATTTTGATTTTCTAAAAACCACATTCGGATGTTTACTCACTTTCGGGCCCACTACTGGATCATTTCTCACTAGATACCAATGTTTATTTAAAATGGACCTCACTTCCTTATGTCTCACATTAAAAGTAGTTATAAATAAGTGGTCAGCTGAATGTGGTTGTGAATTTTTTGATTATTCTTTCTCTGTTGCGTTCTAGATGGTTCAAATAATATTTTTTGCCTTTCTAGGTTCTTAGCTTTTAAAGCAGCCCCATGTACAATTTTTGGTGAATAACCTCTCTGTAGGAACCTACTTGTCATTTCCTGCTCCACTCTGTAGTATTCTTCATCACTACTACATGCTCTCCGTGCCCTGTAAAATTCTCCAAAAGGTATGCTTCTTATAAGAGGCGCAGGATGGGCACTTTCTGCATGGAGAATAGTATTGCCAGCAGTTGGCTTCCTAAAGATGGTCGTTTCAAGTTTCCCTCCACTGGTTTTATTCTAATATCTAGAAAATCTATGGAAGTTCTACTCCAATGTCCTACAAATTTTAAATTAAGAATATTAATGTTCAGGTCCCTGATAAACAATTCTATGTCCGTTTCCGTGCCCTGCCACAGCACGAAAACGTCATCCATAAACCTTATCCATAAGAGGTCATGTTCAGACCAATGTTCCAGTTGTGGCCCTCCGAGCACCTGCTCCTCCCACCAGCCCAGATGTAAATTAGCATTACTGGGGGCGAAGCAGGTGCCCATGGCCGTACCCTGTTCTTGCTGGAACAGTTCTTCACCAAATGAAAAGATATTTCTGGTCAGACACCATCGCATCATTTCCAAAACCATTTGATTGTGCTTTAAAAATCTCATGGGTCTACGATTTAAAAAATATTCAGTAGCCTTCAAACCATCAGTATGCCTTATGCTAGTGTACAACGTAGCAACATCAAGGGTTAATAAAACCATAGTATTCTCATTCCAACGTATATCATAACTACATTTAAAAAAATCCATTGAATCCTTAATATATGATGACAATGTTCGTACAATTGGATTTAAAAAATAATCAATGTATTTAGATACGTTTTCAAATAAGCTGCCACATGAAGATATTATTGGTCTCCCAGGTGGAGTAGTGGTGCTCTTATGCACCTTTGGGAGCATGTAGAAGACAGGTAGTACCGGATTGTCTTGTCTTATGAATTTATATTCATCCCAGCTTAGTAATTCCTGGTCTTTCCATGATTCGAGTCTAGTGAAGAATTGTTCTTTCACCACTTCATATTCTTTCCTGTTGATTCTCCGATAACATTCCGTCTCATTTAATTGATTCAGGGCTTCCTTTTAATATAGTTCACGACCCCACAACACAACATTCCCTCCCTTATCCGAGGGTTTTACTAGGACTCCTTCTTCTTTAACAATTTTGTCCACAGTTTTTTGTATTAAAGCTTTTTTAGGGTTAATCTTGTACTTTTGATTTGCTATTTTATGATACAAGCACTTCAAATCTTTTGTTACGTTTTCATTGAAAATATCCAGATTATCCCTTGTTGTCTGTGGTATGAACCTAGAAGGAGGCCGAAATGGGGTGTGATCTTCCCTTTCCAAATTGAATGTTAAAAGGTCCACTGACTCATTACTGGCTGCTAATTCATTTATATTTTCCAATTCATCATTGTTTTCATTGTATAGGGAGATTAGATTTTCTAAGATTGGTGCATCATTTACATTCAATAAATTCAGTTGTACAGGATGGGTTGTCCGTATTTCTGGAGTTGCCGGGCTATGGAGGCTTCTATTGATATGCATTTTGGATAATTTCAATTTTCTCACGAATCGATATAAATCCATTCTGCTCTCGGGGTAATTAAAATTGTTCTCATCACAGTACGAAAGTCCCAACTCAAGTACAGATTTCTCTTCATCTGTTAGCATCATAGTGCTTAGATTCATAATCGTTTGGTTGGTGTTTACTTTTTCGCCTGTTTCTTCGTGTTGGAGCGCATCGATCTTTTTGATTGCCATTCTTGTGCTCCTTCTGTACCCCTCTCCTCCTCTTCTCTGTTTTCTCTTCCTCGGCCCCTTCCTCTCCCGCGACCCCTTGTGGTACGATGATCTGTCTGTTGTTCTAGCTGTAAAAACGGAATTCGTCTGTCACAACTAGTCTCACATCTTTTGCTCCTCTTCCTCTTTGATCATCTTGTTCTTGTTCAGAGCCCGTATCTGAACTCGCTTCACTTTGGGAAATTTCTCTTTGTTGAACTGCACCATTCTGGATCTTTTGTCGTCTCACTGAATCAAATTTTTCGCGAACGTATAAATACGCCCTGACTCATAATCCAGACGGTCGCGTAGGAATTTTGTTGCTTTCTATCTTTTATACGTCTCTCATATTTCTCCAGCCTGATTTTCATATCTTCTCTGAATTTTCCCACTTTAGTTTGATCACCATTTTTTTCCAATATACAGTTTAATTCCTTTATTTTGTTTATGACTTCCTGTCTCTCCTTTTCAGCATATTTCAATAGGATGCGTATCATATTAGTTGAGCTAGTTGCACTGTTTTCTGCCCATTCACATAACATTTCAGACGTTGGATTCTCATAGGTAGGTGTGATCATTATACGCAATCCGCGTGGCACTCTTCCCACCTGTAGGTACTGTCACAATGAAGCTACCTCCCACCATCGAGAGATTTCTCTCTTTTTAAGTTTTTCCAGTTGTTGTAATTGTTTCCCTAGATCATTACTGCTTATTAAATTCGGGGCACTTCTGTCCCTGTTCGCCGGTAAAGCACTTTCCTCAAACAATTTCAGAGCTTCTTGCTCTCGAGCAGCACACTCTTCGTCACTCATATTTTAGACAGATGTTTTTCCCTCCTGCTCTTTCAGCGATATTTATACTCTCAGGTCACGTATCTTGAGATATTACCGCTGCCGAGCCTGACTCCCGTATCTCCCACTCGCTCACCCTTCTTACCGGAGTTCGCCGCGAGTAATCTGCCACAGTTCCGAGATCCTCCGATCACCGGCTGCGGGTTCCTCCTCGTGGTCCACACTCCTACGTATTCCAGGCGGCGTCGATATGGTTCTACGGGGGGCACGCCTGTCTCTTCAGTTTCAAATCCACTTGGCGTTTATACTGGTGTGCTTCCAGAACGTCAGGGGATTTGTCTGATGTGTTGCAGGCTGGGTATTAGGCAATTTAGGGTGGCTCTGAGTATATTAAGAACTGATACTACACCCTTCATTGTATTTTCTGTGAGTCGATTTTTGCTGAGCTTCTGGTTTAAGCATCTGAAGTTCTTGTCCCAGGTTGTACGTGAGGTTCCTGAACAAATTGAGTTGGAAGCGCAGCCGTAGCCAGAGTGACTCTTATTTTTTGGAACTTAACTTGCGTATACTGTTTTATGAAACACACAGCACTTTACGGTTTTTAGCTAGTATGCACGATGATATAGTGTTCATTACTTTTACTTGGCACTATCTAAAACTTTGATGCTGCAATACTGTACTGTTTTGCACTGTTTTCTGAAGGACTCAGTAGTACCCCTTATGGCAGATATCTATGCTACGTGCTGATTTAAAAATTTGTATTACTGTTAGCAATATGAATTGATGTACTCGCACCACGAAGGATTATTAAGAGATAGAAGAGAGTTGTCATGCGTCTATCTGTCGAAAAGAGGGTAGTGCTCTTGCCAAATGAATTAATTCTTCCCATTGTATACATAGATGCTGTTTTAATGTGATTTGCAAGAGTTTTTTAAATGTTTAAAATGTTTAATGTATTTATTATAATGCACTTTAATGGTCGTTGACCGAATAAAGCAAATATAAATAATAACCCCTTAATGTCAAAATGTTGCAGCTATGCAACAGAAAGTCCTCAAAACAAGCACTCTAAATAGCATATCACGTCAGAAAATGTCTAACTTGCAGCGCTGGCGGCTTAAAAAGTAATCAAAACTGTGTCGCAGAAGTGTTCTTTCCCCACCGCAGAAAAAGTCTCACTGAAGTTACACCGAATCCCATAAATGAAAAACAATATTGTAAGTTGGACACTATTTTTCCATTTTTAAACTATTTCTGTTGATGTGCCCACAATAAAGCAATAGAAAAGAAGCCCATTCTTTTCTGGACACTAAAAGACATCTATGAAAAAATTGCATATAAAATGACACAACAACAGTTCAAGCCTGGTCCCCTCCAGAGGGAACACAAGCAACCCTAGACCGGTTTTGGCCTACTTATGCTTCATCAGTGAGGTGTAGCTTGAGTCCTGTGTTACAGTGAGCAAGGGACCCACATCTAGGCATACCTGTCACACTTGACTCATCCACTGCAACAAACACAAAGTGATGGAAAGGTATCATCCTCTTCCCATTAGGACAGAATAATATTGAAGATAGTTACATAGACACTACAGACGGACAGTAACACAATCTCTCCCTCAGAATAGCTTAAGCATGAGGATTTCTGAGTGGCCCTATCACAGCAAAATAGAAGACAACGAGAGGAAGAAAAAAGAAAAAAAGAGAAAAACGAAGCACATCAGAGGAATTGAAGAAGTGGCAGGATGCCGCAAAACAAGTGTTTTCCAAGCTGCACCATGACCAGGACTTTTGGATGTGATGCATCGTCGATTTATATGAACTTGTAGCAAATCACAAATGCCAAAGACATTGTCAAATGAGTTAGTCCTGTACAAGGAAATTCTTAACACCTGGAGCAATGTAGTAACTTTTTAAACAAATTGGGATGTTTTTACTTGGAATTATTGTAAATAGAAGATAATACAAAGCTTTTTTGCAAAATAGTTTCTGATTATTGATTTTGCTTTTTCTAGTTCTATTTTGAATTTCATGGTTCTTTGATGTAAAATGTTCTCTTTTTGAAACTGATAACTTTTTAAATATGTAAGCCAGAAGGGATACTGGCTATAAAGGGTTTTGAGCTGAGTTCGGGTCTAAGTGTGCTGGTCCAAACCTAAACTGTTGTTGACAATTACAAAGTGGTGGGAGTATTTTTTGAAATAATGTCAGCCATTGGCAACAGCTAGGGCTCCGCTCAAGTGCATTGTTTTTTTACCAACTATGCCACTCTACATAGAGACCAGCCATATGCAAATCAGTCATGGTCCTGCTCCAAGAACATTCCTGCCCAAACTGCCCGACCCCCTCAAGATGTGAATACAAGCAACCCTAGTCCTACTGTGGGCAGAGAAGAAAAAGTGAAAAATTCACTTAGTGTCTCTCTTTGGTCCACCTAAGCATGTGTCAAGGATCCTAAATTGGAAAACGCAGTTGTACATAGTAATGACTGTGGACTAAAGACTATTTGAGAAGGAACTTCTGATGAGTGTGCACACCACTACGTAAGATAGCCTTATTACTTGTTTTGTGTGTATTTGGATTGTGGGCTGTAACCACTACTGCTGCATTTTCCATACTACCTAGAAAAGGAGTCACAATGCGAATAGTGACTACAAGCCCTTTCCAATCTGCAGAATAGAGGTGGATTCTGCACAGTGAGCATTGATTGACAAAGATTTATATAAGTAGGTGAGACTTATTTTTCACTCAATCCTGAATTTCCAGGTAAGGCACACCTTCTCATGAAACAAAAGCTTTGTGAATTAGGCCCTCCTTAGGAAAGTGGTATTGTTTACGTACCACTGACACAATATCGTGGTAAACAATACCGTTGAGAAAAATATTGTGTCCAAAATATCGTGTACCAAAATACTGTGCTCCTACACTTAAAAAAAATCTTGGGAAAAAAATGTTGTTGACACTAATATCGTCCAAAGATTAACAAAAATATCGATTTTTTAAAATACATAGAGTTTAAGGAGTAAATGTTAAATATTTGAATACATACATTTAATATAATGTAAATTTAGTATATTCCACTAATATTTATTACTGCATATAAATATATATTTATATAAACATATATATATATATATATATATATATATATATATATATATATATATATATGGGTGTGTGTGTGTGCGTGTTTGCATATATATATATATATATATATATATATATATATATATATATATATATATATATATATATATATATATATATATATATATATAGGGTGTGTGTGTGTATATATGGTGTACCATCATTAAAAAAATATTTATTTTACAATATATTATTTGCTTTATGTTTTAAATGTATTAACATGAACATATACTTATAATATAATTTATTAAAATATTTATTTCAGATTATATATCTTTTTAATATTTAAAATGTATTATTTTTAATATATATAGATATTTGTATTAATAAAAAGAAATTACTCCTAAAATGTGTAAACTACAGTTTTATTAATTATGTTACTATATTATCTACTGGCGGTCGCCAGTAGATAGTTATAGTTACAACCTATTATCCATAGGAAATCCGCGACATTCTATTTGAAATAACTCTCTTGCCGGTTGACGTATCTTCGCGAAATTTTCAAACTTTGTGGCCCGCTCCGGTCCGCTCCTACCCTGAAAGTCTCGGGGGATTCGTCAAGCGGGGCCGAGAAAAAGGGGGTCCCAAAACGCGTTTTCCCCATGCACTTTTCCATAGGAAACTTTAGACACGGCTACAGCCCGAACTGCTGAACGGAATTACACCAAATTTGGCAAAGAGGTAGTTCTTGGTTCAGAAAGAACCCTTTTGTTAAATGGTGTAAATCCGTTCAGTAGTTGCTGAGAAAATGAAAAGTAAAAAGTTAGTGATATCTATGGCCGAGTAGGGTCCGCGTACCCTCAGCGCACCCTGCGCGCACCGTCCCGATCACGAGCTGCATGTTAATTGGCTGTCAGCTGGCTGTCAACATTCCGATTCAGGAAATGTTGGCAGCCATTTTGTCCCTCGGTAGAACCGAGGGACAGAAACAAGTGCGCAAAGCGCACAAAGGGGGCAGGGTAGAAACACCCTGACCCCCTAGGTTTGCTCAGGGGTCCCACAAGGACCCCCTGGGCAAAAAAAAAAAGATTTTTTAAAAATCGGCAGGATGCGCTCAGGGTGCGCGAATCCTGCCGGAAAAATCGAAGCGCGGTCTCCCGCGCTTCGATGTTAATTGGCCCCCGGGTGGCCCAAATCCCGGGGGCATGGTGGGGGATAATTTAATGTGTGGGGGCCTCAAGGGCCCCCAAGCCCCGGGGACCGCCACCCCCGGGGCTTTTTTGAAAAATGGTGCGGGAGTGCTCTGAGCCCTCCCGCAGCCCCGGGGACCACCACCTCCCCGGGGCTTTTTTTTAATTAAAAATAAAACCAGTGTGGGGGCTCCAGCCCCCCACACGCCCCGGGACCGCCACCTCCCGGGGCACTAAACATTTTAATATGGGGGTCCGTTACGGACCCCAGAGCCCCGGGGACCACCACCTCCCCGGGGCTGTGTACTGAATGGGAGGGGGCCGCGCGGCCCCCCTCCTGGAGCCCTTGATGGCCCTGGGGACCACCACCCCCAGGGCCGGCTCCTGCAGTGTCCCGGGGTGCCTACCCCCGGGACACTGTAGTTTGCTATGGCAGGACGGGAGCCTCGCGGCTCCCGTCCTGCCATAGCAAACTGCTTTGGATATTGGAAGAGAGAGCAGGGAAACCTGCTCTCTCTTCCAATATCCAAAGCGATTGCTTTTCCACATGGGGAGCAGCATGTCAGCTGCTCCCCATGTGGAACAGCAATGCCGGCTCCCAAGGGACGTGGGGAGTCGGCGGGACTGTGGGGGATTGGGGACCCCCCACAGTCCCCAACGGAGAGGGCCAGCCCCGGGGGATGGGGTCCCCGGGGCAAGTAGTGGCCCGGGAGTGGGGGCCACGCGGCCCCCTCTCCAAAAAAGAGAAAAAAATGTTTAAAAAAAAATGGAAAGGCTGGCCCCGGGGGATGGGGTCCCCGGGGCCTTAAAATGGCCAGAGGAGGGGGTCACGCTGCCCCCTCAAAATAATAAATATAGAGGCCATGCCCCGGGGGATGGGGTCCCCGGGGCCAATACAGGCCCAGGGAAGGGGGCCACGCAGCCCCTTCCCGTTTTTTTTTTTTGGTAATTTAAAAAGGGGTAAGGCCCTGGGGGATGGGGTCCCCAGGGCCCAAAAAGAGAAAAAGGAAGGGGGCCACACAGCCCCCCTTCAGGGGACAAAAAAAAAAAAAAAAACGATCGGGCTTGCAGGCCCCGCCCCTTCCTTCACCACTCTGCAAACGCGCCCCTGGCGCGTTTGCAGAGGGGAACAAATTCCCCTTGAATACTGGGGGTCCCTGGGGGCCAACTAGCCCACCAGGAACCTCCAGTATGCGCCAGGGGCTGCCTTGCAGAGACGTGTAGAGAGGCCACACCCCTTTTACACCTCTCTGCAACGCAGCTCTGTGGCGCTTTTGGAGGTATATGGTGGGCTAGTTGGACTCCGGGGACCCTCAGGATTCAAGGGGACTTAATCCCCCAACTTAAAACGCACCACGGGCGCGTTTGCACAGTGGTGAAGGGAGGGGGCGGGGCTTCAGGTGACATGTGTGCAAACAGGCCCCGTGGCGCGTTTTAAGATGGGGAATTAAATCCCTTCAATCCTGAGGGTCCCTGGGGCCAACTAGCCCAACAGGTACATCCAGAAAGCGCCACAGAGCTGCGTTGCAGCGAGGTGTAAAAAGGGGTGTGGCCTCTCTACACGTCTCTGCAACGCAGCCCCCTGGCGCATATTGGATGTTCCTGGTGGGCTAGTTGGCCCCTAGGGACCCTCAGGATTTAAGGGGACTTAATCCCCCAACTTAAAACGCGCCACGGGGCGCGTTTGCAAAGATGTCACCTCAGGCCCGCCCCCTCCCTTCACCATTGTGCAAATATTCCTCTAAAATCAGCCGAAATACGAATTCCGATTTACTCACCTGTTATAAGGAGAGACCTCAGTGCTGTATCTTTCAGCCCAGTACTGGTCCTGAAAAGTAATTTTAACCGTACTTACCAGTAACTTGAATTTCCTTCCATAGGCTAACATTGACTGGTTTCAATTGGAAATTCTTCTAAGTGTGGAGTTTTGGAACTTTAAAATATTCCTGTAAAATCAGCCGAAATACGAATTCCGATTTACTCACCTGTTATCAGGAGAGACCTCAGTGCTGCATCTTTCAGCCCAGTACTGATCCTGAAAAGTAAATTTAATCGTACTTACCGGTAACTTGAATTTCCTTCATAGGCTAACATAGACTGGTTTCACTTGGAAATTCTTCTAAGTGTTGATTTTTGAAACATACAAATATTCCTCTAAAATCAGCCGAAATCCGAATTCTGATTTACTCACCTGTTATCAGGAGAGACCTCAGTGCTGCATCTTTCAGCCCAGTACTGATCCTCAAAAGTAATTTTAACCGTACTTACCGGTAACTTGAATTTCCTTCCATAGGATATCATTGCCTGCTTTTTGCTGAAAAAGTTTCTAAGTGTTGATTTTTGGAACTTTAAAATATTCCTCTAAAATCAGCCGAAATCCGAATTCTGATTTACTCACCTGTTATCAGGAGAGACCTCAGTGCTGCATCTTTCAGCCCAGTACTGATCCTCAAAATTAATTTTAACCGTACTTACCGGTAACTTGAATTTCCTTCATAGGCTAACATTGACTGGTTTCACTTGGAAATTCTTCTAAGTGTGGAGTTTTGGAACTTTATAATATTCCTCTAAAATCAACCAAAGTACGAATTCCAATTTACTCACCTGTTATCAGGAGAGAACCCAGTGCTGCATCTTTTAGCCCAGCACTGACCCTGAAAAGTAATTTTAACCGTACTTACCAGTAACTTATATTTTCCTCCACAGGAATCCTTTGTCTGGTTTTCAGCAGAAAAGTTTCAAAGTGTCGATTTTCACAAACTACAAATATTCCTTAAAAATCGCCTGTATGAGTTAAACGCATTCCTTCAACTGTTTACAGGAGATGCACCAGTGCTGGATCCAGGATCCAACACTGAGTAACAAAAAGTAACGATAACAGTTTTTACCTCCTAAGTGAATTTCCTTCCATAGGATAACATTGGTCATTCTATGAGAAAAAGTTTCTAAGTGTCAACTTTTAAAGTACAATAATATTCCTTAAAAATCACGACTGTAACCAAAACGCTTTTACTCAACTGTTTACAGGAGATGTCCCAGGACTGAATCTAGGATCCAGTCCTGTGGTTAGAAAAGTAATCCATAAAGTAACTAATTGCATTTAACTAGAAATTCACATTGAGCTGAATGTTGCATTGTGTTTGAAAATGTGTTGCCCATTGCAACAACTGTAACTACTGTACTTAAAAGTCTATTGCCTATGTGCAAAGTATTTAAACTAAAGTAATTCATTCTGAGAAAGTATTTTTTGTAATGTATAATATAATTACAATGTAATTTAAAAAATAAAATATGTAAAAAAAAATGTTTTCTAAAAAATTTCGAAATCAGTATGAAAAAAATGTATATAACAATTAATACATTTAAAAATTGTCATTTACAAAACCTTTGAAATTCACTGAAAAAACCGTAGGTTTCAGACATGTTATAGTTACAAATTAGCATTTAAAAAACCTTTGAAATTCACTGAAAAAACCGTAGGTTTTAGGGACGTTATAGTTACAAATTAGCATTTAAAAAACCTTTGAAATTCACTGAAAAAACCATAGGTTTTAGGGACAGTTATAGTTAGTTGGACATTGCACTCGTACAAAACCCGTGAAATTCCCCGTTATAGTTAGTTCAGCTAACTATAACTCGCGCCCCGCAATGCACTGCTGATGACGTCACATATTACATCACTCATGACATGGTCAGTGACATTACTGATGACATCACTGATGACATCTCAAATGACATCACTGATGACATCATCCACGTGATAATCTGATGCAGCTCTTCACACCCTAATATAACCTTTGATACACCCAATCTAAATTACAGACTGCCATTCGCAAAACCATAGACACTCCAACACCAATAACTACATACCCACTCACTGATTCTTAGGTCTACACACACACATCCACTCACTCACCCGTACAGTCACTCATACTTATGGTCACTCAATACAGGACTATCATATGCACTCTTACTCCTATATAGACACTCAAACACCGCCACTCATCCATAGAGGTACTCACACACCTAGTCAGTCATGCAAATAATTAAACACACTGCCATTTACTCACCTATACAGTTATACACACACCAGCTCACTTAATCATACAAATACTAGCACATTGTTATGCTCTTATACAATCACTGATACAAGCACACACTCATCCATACAGCCACTATCACAATCACTCACTCTCGCTTATAGCTATTTATATACTCCAACACACATATATACTGCCTTTCACATATGTAGTTACTCACACATGTACCACTGGGACATACATTCACTCACTAACACACTCTTACACACACTTACCCACCCATACAGTCTATCACAGATGCACTCTTGAAACCATCCACCCAGTGAATCACCCACTCACACATCTATGCACAGTCGCACACACCCCATCCACACAAACACTCAGGCACCCATACAGATACTCAGACAACAAATCAATAACTCTTATAGACACTCATGTAGCTATTCACAAACCCATGCAGCCACTTACACAGCAACAGACAGATACAGACATTCACCCAGTTTAGTCACTAACCCATGCATTCAGTAAGATACGTTTAATCACTCACTTATAGAATTAGTCACGCACCTACTAAATCATCCATACAGACACTTATACACCCACTCATTCTTCAATACGCCTTTCCCTATATATATAAAAAATATTTAAACTTTACAGAAACACACAGTCACTGGATGATGTCATCAGTGATGTCATTTGAGATGTCATCAGTGATGTCATCAGTGATGTCACTGACCATGTCATGAGTGATGTAATATGTGACGTCATCAGCAGTGCATTGCGGGGCGCGAGTTATAGTTAGCTGAACTAACTATAACGGGGAATTTCACGGGTTTTGTACGAGTGCAATGTCCAACTAACTATAACTGTCCCTAAAACCTATGGTTTTTTCAGTGAATATATATATATATATATATATTATCTACTGGCGGTCGCCAGTAGATAGTTATAGTTACAACCTATTATCCATAGGAAATCCGCGACATTCTATTTGAAATAACTCTCTTGCCGGTTGACGTATCTTCGTGAAATTTTCAAACTTTGTGGCCCGCTCCGGTCCGCTCCTACCCTGAAAGTCTCGGGGGATTCGTCAAGCGGGGCCGAGAAAAAGGGGTCCCAAAACGCGTTTTCCCCATGCACTTTTCCATAGGAAACTTTAGACACGGCTACAGCCCGAACTGCTGAACGGAATTACACCAAATTTGGCAAAGAGGTAGTTCTTGGTTCAGAAAGAACCCTTTTTGTTAAATGGTGTAAATCCGTTCAGTAGTTGCTGAGAAAATGAAAAGTAAAAAGTTAGTGATATCTATGGCCGAGTAGGGTCCGCGTACCCTCAGCGCACCCTTCGCGCACCGACCCGATCACGAGCTGCATGTTAATTGGCTGTCAGCTGGCTGTCAACATTCCGATTCAGGAAATGTTGGCAGCCATTTTGTCCCTCGGTAGAACCGAGGGACAGAAACAAGTGCGCAAAGCGCACAAAGGGGGCAGGGTAGAAACACCCTGACCCCCTAGGTTTGCTCAGGGGGTCCCACAAGGACCCCCTGGGCAAAAAAACAACATTTTTTTAAAATCGGCAGAATGCGCTCAGGGTGCGCGAATCCTGCCGGAAAAAAAATCGAGCGCGGTCTCCCGCGCTCGATAGTAATGGCCCCGGGTGGCCCAAGTCCCGGGGGCATGGTGGGGGGATAATTTAATGTGTGGGGGCCTCAAAGGGCCCCCAAGCCCCGGGGACCGCCACCCCCAGGGCTTTTTTGAAAAATGGTGCGGGAGGGCTCTGAGCCCTCCCGCAGCCCCGAGGACCACCACCTCCCGGGGCTTTTTTTAAATTAAAAATAAAACCAGTGTGGGGGGCTCCAGCCCCCACACGCCCGGGACCGCCACCTCCCGGGGCACTAAACATTTAATATGGGGGTCCGTTACGGACTCCCAGAGCCCCGGGGACCACCACCTCCCGGGGCTGTGTACTGAATGGGAGGGGGCCGCGCGGCCCCCTCCTGGAGCCCTTGATGGCCCTGGGGACCACCACCCCCAGGGCCGGCTCCTGCAGTGTCCCGGGGTGCCTACCCCGGGACACTGTAGTTTGCTATGGCAGGACGGGAGCCTCGCGGCTCCCGTCCTGCCATAGCAAACTGCTTTGGATATTGGAAGAGAGAGCAGGGAAACCTGCTCTCTCTTCCAATATCCAAAGCGATTGCTTTTCCACATGGGGAGCAGCATGTTAGCTGCTCCCCATGTGTAAAAGCAATGCCGGCTCCCGTAGGACACGGGGAGCCGGCGGGACTGTGGGGGATTGGGGACCCCCCACAGTCCCCAACGGAGAGGCCAGCCCCGGGGATGGGGTCCCCGGGGCAAGTAGTGGCTCGGGAGGGGGCCACGCAGCCCCCTCCCCAAAGGTAAAAAAGTTAAAAAGTGCAAGGCCGGCCCCGGGGATGGGGTCCCCGGGGCCTTAAATGGCCTGAGGAGGGGGCCACGCAGCCCTCCTCCAAATAAAAAAAGAGGCCATGCCCCGGGGGATGGGGTCCCCGGGGCCAATACAGGCCCAGGGAAGGGGGCCACGTGGCCCCCTTCCCGTTTTTTTTTTGGGTAATTTAAAAAGGGGTAAGGCCCTGGGGGATGGGGTCCCCAGGGCCCAAAAGAGAAAAAGGAAGGGGGCCACACAGCCCCCTTCAGGGGACAAAAAAAAAAAAAGATCGGGCCCGCAGGCCCCGCCCCTTCCTTCACCACTCTGCAAACGCGCCCCTGGCGCGTTTGCAGAGGGGGAACAAATTCCCCTTGAATACTGGGGGTCCCTGGGGGCCAACTAGCCCACCAGGAACCTCCAGTATGCGCCAGGGGCTGCCTTGCAGAGACGTGTAGAGAGGCCACACCCCTTTTACACCTCTCTGCAACGCAGCTCTGTGGCGCTTTGGAGGTATATGGTGGGCTAGTTGGACTCCGGGGACCCTCAGGATTCAAGGGGACTTAATCCCCCAACTTAAAATGCGCCACGGGCGCGTTTGCACAGTGGTGAAGGGAGGGGCGGGGCTTCAGGTGACATGTGTGCAAACAGGCCCCGTGGCGCGTTTTAAGATGGGGAATTAAATCCCCTTCAATCCTGAGGGTCCCTGAGGGCCAACTAGCCCAACAGGTACATCCAGAAAGCGCCACAGAGCTGCGTTGCAGAGAGGTGTAAAAGGGTGTGGCCTCTCTACACGTCTCTGCAACGCAGCCCCTGGCGCATATTGGAGGTTCCTGGTGGGCTAGTTGGCCCCTAGGGACCCTCAGGATTCAAGGGGACTTAATCCCCCAACTTAAAACGCGCCACGGGGCGCGTTTGCAAAGATGTCACCTCAGGCCCCGCCCCTCCCTTCACCATTGTGCAAATATTCCTCTAAAATCAGTCGAAATACGAATTCCGATTTACTCACCTGTTATAAGGAGAGACCTCAGTGCTGTATCTTTCAGCCCAGTACTGGTCCTGAAAAGTAATTTTAACCGTACTTACCAGTAACTTGAATTTCCTTCCATAGGCTAACATTGACTGGTTTCAATTGGAAATTCTTCTAAGTGTGGAGTTTTGGAACTTTAAAATATTCCTGTAAAATCAGCCGAAATACGAATTCCGATTTACTCACCTGTTATCAGGAGAGACCTCAGTGCTGCATCTTTCAGCCCAGTACTGATCCTGAAAAGTAATTTTAACCGTACTTACCGGTAACTTGAATTTCCTTCATAGGCTAACATTGACTGGTTTCACTTGGAAATTCTTCTAAGTGTGGAGTTTTGGAACTTTAAAATATTCCTCTAAAATCAGCCGAAATACGAATTCCGATTTACTCACCTGTTATCAGGAGAGACCTCAGTGCTGCATCTTTCAGCCCAGTACTGATCCTGAAAAGTAATTTTAACCGTACTTACCGGTAACTTGAATTTCCTTCATAGGCTAACATTGACTGGTTTCACTTGGAAATTCTTCTAAGTGTTGATTTTTGAAACATACAAATATTCCTCTAAAATCAGCCGAAATACGAATTCTGATTTACTCACCTGTTATAAGGAGAGACCTCAGTGCTGTATCTTTCAGCCCAGTACTGGTCCTGAAAAGTAATTTTAACCGTACTTACCAGTAACTTGAATTTCCTTCCATAGGCTAACATTGACTGGTTTCACTTGGAAATTCTTCTAAGTGTGGAGTTTTGGAACTTTAAAATATTCCTCTAAAATCAGCCGAAATACGAATTCCGATTTACTCACCTGTTATCAGGAGAGACCTCAGTGCTGCATCTTTCAGCCCAGTACTAATCCTGAAAAGTAATTTTAACCGTACTTACCAGTAACTTGAATTTCCTTCCATAGGATATCATTGCCTGCTTTTTGCTGAAAAAGTTTCTAAGTGTTGATTTTTGAAACATACAAATATTCCTCTAAAATCAGCCGAAATCCGAATTCTGATTTACTCACCTGTTATCAGGAGAGAGCTCAGTGCTGCATCTTTCAGCCCAGTACTGGTCCTGAAAAGTAATTTTAACCGTACTTACCAGTAACTTGAATTTCCTTCCATAGGCTAACATTGACTGGTTTCACTTGAAAATTCTTCTAAGTGTGGAGTTTTGGAACTTTAAATTATTCTTCTAAAATCAGCCGAAATACGAATTCCGATTTACTCACCTGTTATCAGGAGAGAACCCAGTGCTGCATATTTTAGCCCAGCACTGACCCTGAAAAGTAATTTTAACCGTACTTACCAGTAACTTATCTTTTCTTCCATAGGAATCCATTGTCTGGTTTTCAGCAGAAAAGTTTCAAAGTGTCGATTTTCACAAACTACAAATATTCCTTAAAAATCGCCTGTATGACTTAAACGCATTTTTTCAACTGTTTACAGGAGATGCACCAGTGCTGGATCCAGGATCCAACACTGAGTAAGAAAAAGTAACGATAACAGTTTTTACCTGCTAAGTGAATTTCCTTCCATAGGATAACATTGGTGATTCTATGAGGAAAAGTTTCTAAGTGTCAACTTTTAAAATACAATAATATTCCTTAAAAATCACGACTGTAACCAAAACGCTTTTACTCAACTGTTTACAGGAGATGTCCCAGGACTGAATCTAGGATCCAGTCCTGTGGTTAGAAAAGTAATCCATAAAGTAACTAATTGCATTTAACTAGAATTTCACATTGAGCTGAATGTTGCATTGTGTTTGAAAATGTGTTGCCCATTGCAACAACTGTAACTACTGTACTTAAAAGTCTATTGCCTATGTGCTAAGTATTTAAACTAAAGTAATTCATTCTGAGAAAGTATTTTTTGTAATGTAATGTATAATGTAATTACAATGTAATTTAAAAAATAAAATATGTAAAAGAAATTGTTGCTAAAAATGTAGTAAATCAGTATGAAAAAATTAATATAAAAATTAATACATTTAAAAAATGTCATTTAAAAAACCTTTGAAATTCACTGAAAAAACCGTAGGTTTCAGGCACGTTATAGTTACAAATTAGCATTTAAAAAACCTTTGAAATTCACTGAAAAAACCATAGGTTTCAGACACGTTATAGTTAGAAATTAGCATTTAAAAAACCTTTGAAATTCACTGAAAAAACCATAGGTTTTAGGGACAGTTATAGTTACAATTTAGCATTTAAAAAACCTTTGAAATTCACTGAAAAAACCATAGGTTTCAGATATGTTATAGTTACAAATTAGCATTTAAAAAACCTTTGAAATTCACTGAAAAAACCATAGGTTTTAGGGACAGTTATAGTTAGTTGGACATTTCACTCGTACAAAACCCGTGAAATTCCCCGTTATAGTTAGTTCAGCTAACTATAACTCGCGCCCGCAATGCACTGCTGATGACGTCACATATTACATCACTCATGACATGGTCAGTGACATCACTGATGACATCACTGATGACATCTCAAATGACATCACTGATGACATCATCCACGTGATAATCTGATGCAGCTCCTCACACCCTAATATAACCTTTGATACACCCAATCTAAATTACAGACTGCCATTCGCAAAACTATAGACACTCCAACACCAATAACTACATACCCACTCACTGATTCTTAGGTCTACACACACACATCCACTCACTCACCCGTACAGTCACTCATACTTATGGTCACTCAGTACAGGACTCTTACTCTTACTCCTATATAGACACTCAAACACCGCCACTCATCCATAGAGGTACTCACACACCTAGTCAGTCATGCAAATAATTAAACACACTGCCATTTACTCACCTATACAGTTATACACACACCAGCTCACTTAATCATACAAATACTAGCACATTGTTACGCTCTTATACAATCACTGATACAAGCACACACTCATCCATACAGCCACTATCACAATCACTCACTCTCGCTTATAGCTATTTATATACTCCAACACACATATATACTGGCTTTCACATATGTAGTTACTCACACATGTACCACTGGGACATACATTCACTCAATAACACACTCTTACACACACTTACCCACCCATACAGTCTATCACAGATGCACTCTTGAAACCATCCACCCAGTGAATCACCCACTCACACATCTATGCACAGAGTCGCACACACCCCACCCACACAAACACTCAGGCACCCATACAGATACTCAGACAACCAATCAATAACTCATATAGACACTCATGTAGCTATTCACAAACCCATGCAGCCACTTACACAGCAACAGACAGACGGATACAGACATTCACCCAGTTTAGTCACTAACCCATGCATTCAGTAAGATACGTTAAATCACTCACTTGTAGAGTCAGTCACGCACCTACTAAATCATCCATACAGACACTTACACACCCTCTCATTCTTCAATACGTCTTTTCCTATATATATTAAAAATATTTAAACTTTACAGAAACACACAGTCACTGGATGATGTCATCAGTGATGTCATTTGAGATGTCATCAGTGATGTCATCAGTGATGTCACTGACCATGTCATGAGTGATGTAATATGTGACGTCATCAGCAGTGCATTGCGGGGGCGCGAGTTATAGTTAGCTGAACTAACTATAACGGGGGAATTTCACGGGTTTTGTACGAGTGAAATGTCCAACTAACTATAACTGTCCCTAAAACCTATGGTTTTTTCAGTGAATATATATATATATATATCTCACATAGGATCACCGCTTACAGCAAAGATCATCCAGCACTCCATGAGGTAATAATCACTCGGATTTATTTAAAACGACAACATCTACGCGTTTCGGCGGCTTGGCGCCACCTTGTTCACGATGTAGGCGCACCATTTTTTTCCCATTAAAATAGTCATTGTGTACATTGACATAAGCGAAGGAGAAAGATTTTTTCATTTCGTAATCAGGAGATTATTGCACTACCCCAGTGGGCGCCATCTTTGAACATGTTAAAATACATATCGTAAAAGGCAATCTACCTCTTCACAGTTGTACATTTAATTAAGACCAGTTTATAAACAATTCACTATTATATTCTACGGTCTAAAACTGTAACTTTCCGAAAATCACTCTGAATGTTCGTATTTAGCAGTAAAATTAATTACTTGCATTCAACTTCAGAATAACATTCTTTCTTTCTGTTTACAAATGCCAAGTGGCTATTTTCTCTTATTTTCCTTAATGCCAGTATAAAATTATTAATACGGCAGAACTTTTAACATCTCAAAGTGCTAGTGCATAAATTAAACAATTACTTTATAAATAACCAATCATCAAAAAAGTGCTAATGCTCTCATAAATACAGTACTCTCTTGGAAAAAGTGCTAGTGCATAAATATACTAGTTTCAATTTCATTTCAAAGAAAACCAGTATTCTGATCTACAATATTAGATCTTCATAAAGTGCCAGTGCTCCATCGTATATTATTTATATCTAAAACCATAATAAATATCATCATATACTTTTACAAAATACACTTTAAAAATATAAAATTATATATTTTGCATAACATATTTTTTCAAATAATTCCTAAAAGAGTTTCTCACTGCATTTCATTAGATATAAAGTATTATATATAAAAATCTATAACAATCTTCTTTATACTTTTCCTTTCGCTTTTAATCTAAAAAATAAAAAATTCAATTAAAGACTCGAAAATAAATGGTACTTAAATGTGCTTGCTCGTTCTCATTTCATTATTATTTGTTCAGTTTCATCATCATCTTACTACAAGCAAGTGTACAGGTCCTCATCTATATTTAACCCATGGGGTTCCTTGCTGTCACACTGCAGTATAAAATACGTTTCTAATCTACGGAGTTCCTTCTCCCTATTTCCCCCTCTCTTCTTTCTGGGTACTTCGGCTATACAACTATACTGTAAGCCTGCGGGATCACTTTGATGATGAGTTTGAAAGTGTCTGGCAATTGGATATGTTTTGTCCTGATTGACAATCGCCCTCCGATGTTGCAATATTCTTTTAAATACAGGTACTGTTGTACTACCTATATAGATCTTTTTGCAGGGACATTGTAACATGTAGACCACAAAGCTTGATCTACAACTTAAAAAGCCTCTAATCACGATGGTTTTATTAAAAGATGTCTTAAAATGCGTGCGATTCAATCCATGATTGCATGCCTTACATTTAAAACACTTCCTAAAACCCATTTTTTGCTGAAGCCAAGAGGGGCTCCCCCTCCCTTGCTCTTGATATTCACTCTTCACAATCCGATCTTTCAATGATTTTGATTTTCTAAAAACCACATTCGGATGTTTACTCACTTTCGGGCCCACTACTGGATCATTTCTCACTAGATACCAATGTTTGTTTAAAATGGACCTCACTTCCTTATGTCTCACATTAAAAGTAGTTATAAATAAGTGGTCAGCTGAATGTGGTTGTGAATTTTTTGATTATTCTTTCTCTGTTGCGTTCTAGATGGTTCAAATAATATTTTTTGCCTTTCTACGTTCTTAGCTTTTAAAGCAGCCCCATGTACAATTTTTGGTGAATAACCTCTCTGTAGGAACCTACTGGTCATTTCCTGCTCCACTCTGTAGTATTCTTCATCACTACTACATGCTCTCCGTGCCCTGTAAAATTATCCAAAAGGTATGCTTCTTATAAGAGGCGCAGGATGGGCACTTTCTGCATGGAGAATAGTATTGCCAGCAGTTGGCTTCCTAAAGATGGTCGTTTCAAGTTTCCCCTCCACTGGTTTTATTCTAATATCTAGAAAATCTATGGAAGTTCTACTCCAATGTCCTACAAATTTTAAATTAAGAATATTAATGTTCAGGTCCCTGATAAACAATTCTATGTCCGTTTCCGTGCCCTGCCACAGCACGAAACGTCATCCATAAACCTTATCCATAAGAGGTCATGTTCAGACCAATGTTCCAGTTGTGGCCCTCCGAGCACCTGCTCCTCCCACCAGCCCAGATGTAAATTAGCATTACTGGGGGCGAAGCAGGTGCCCATGGCCGTACCCTGTTCTTGCTGGAACAGTTCTTCACCAAATGAAAAGATATTTCTGGTCAGACACCATGTCATCATTTCCAAAACCATTTGATTGTGCTTTAAAAATCTCATGGGTCTACGATTTAAAAAATATTCAGTAGCCTTCAAACCATCAGTATGCCTTATACTAGTGTACAACGTAGCAACATCAAGGGTTAATAAAACCATAGTATTCTAATTCCAACGTATATCATAACTACATTTAAAAAAATCCATTGAATCCTTAATATATGATGACAATGTTCGTACAATTGGATTTAAAAAATAATCAATGTATTTAGATACGTTTTCAAATAAGCTGCCACATGAAGATATTATTGGTCTCCCAGGTGGAGTAGTGGTGCTCTTATGCACCTTTGGGAGCATGTAGAAGACAGGTAGTACCGGATTGTCTTGTCTTATAAATTTATATTCATCCCAGCTTAGTAATTCCTGGTCTTTCCATGATTCGAGTCTAGTGAAGAATTGTTCTTTCACCACTTCATATTCTTTCCTGTTGATTCTCCGATAACATTCCGTCTCATTTAATTGATTCAGGGCTTCCTTTTAATATAGTTCACGACCCCACAACACAACATTCCCTCCCTTATCCGAGGGTTTTACTAGGACTCCTTCTTCTTTAACAATTTTGTCCACAGTTTTTTGTATTAAAGCTTTTTAGGGTTAATCTTGTACTTTTGATTTGCTATTTTATGATACAAGCACTTCAAATCTTTTGTTACGTTTTCATTGAAAATATCCAGATTATCCCTTGTTGTCTGTGGTATGAACCTAGAAGGAGGCCGAAATGGGGTGTGATCTTCCCTTTCCAAATTGAATGTTAAAAGGTCCACTGACTCATTACTGGCTGCTAATTCATTTATATTTTCCAATTCATCATTGTTTTCATTGTATAGGGAGATTAGATTTTCTAAGATTGGTGCATCATTTACATTCAATAAATTCAGTTGTACAGGATGGGTTGTCCGTATTTCTGGAGTTGCCGGGCTATGGAGGCTTCTATTGATATGCATTTTGGATAATTTCAATTTTCTCACGAATCGATATAAATCCATTCTGCTCTCGGGGTAATTAAAATTGTTCTCATCACAGTACGAAAGTCCCAACTCAAGTACAGATTTCTCTTCATCTGTTAGCATCATAGTGCTTAGATTCATAATCGTTTGGTTGGTGTTTACTTTTTCGCCTGTTTCTTCGTGTTGGAGCGCATCGATCTTTTTGATTGCCATTCTTGTGCTCCTTCTGTACCCCTCTCCTCCTCTTCTCTGTTTTCTCTTCCTCGGCCCCTTCCTCTCCCGCGACCCCTTGTGGTACGATGATCTGTCTGTTGTTCTAGCTGTAAAAAACGGAATTCGTCTGTCACAACTAGTCTCACATCTTTTGCTCCTCTTCCTCTTTGATCATCTTGTTCTTGTTCAGAGCCCGTATCTGAACTCGCTTCACTTTGGGAAATTTCTCTTTGTTGAACTGCACCATTCTGGATCTTTTGTCGTCTCACTGAATCAAATTTTTTCGCGAACGTATAAATACGCCCTGACTCATAATCCAGACGGTCGCGTAGGAATTTTGTTGCTTTCTATCTTTTATACGTCTCTCATATTTCTCCAGCCTGATTTTCATATCTTCTCTGAATTTTCCCACCTTAGTTTGATCACCATTTTTTTCCAATATACAGTTTAATTCCTTTATTTTGTTTATGACTTCCTGTCTCTCCTTTTCAGCATATTTCAATAGGATGCGTATCATATTAGTTGAGCTAGTTGCACTGTTTTCTGCCCATTCACATAACATTTCAGACGTTGGATTTTCATAGGTAGGTGTGATCATTATACGCAATCCGCGTGGCACTCTTCCCACCTGTAGGTACTGTCGCAATGAAGCTACCTCCCACCATCGAGAGATTTCTCTCTTTTTAAGTTTTTCCAGTTCTTGTAATTGTTTCCCTAGATCATTACTGCTTATTAAAATCGGGGCACTTCTGTCCCTGTTCGCCGGTAAAGCACTTTCCTCAAACAATTTCAGAGCTTCTTGCTCTCGAGCAGCACACTCTTCGTCGCTCATATTTTAGACAGATGTTTTTCCCTCCTGCTCTTTCAGCGATATTTATACTCTCAGGTCACGTATCTTGAGATATTACCGCTGCCGAGCCTGACTCCCGTATCTCCCACTCGCTCACCCTTCTTACCGGAGTTCGCCGCGAGTAATCTGCCACAGTTCCGAGATCCTCCGATCACCGGCTGCGGGTTCCTCCTCGTGGTCCACACTCCTACGTATTCCAGGCGGCGTCGATATGGTTCTACGGGGGGCACGCCTGTCTCTTCAGTTTCAAATCCACTTGGCGTTTATACTGGTGTGCTTCCAGAACGTCAGGGGTGCAGGTTACGAAATGTACGCCACGCTTCCAAATCTCTCACATAGGATCACCGCTTACAGCAAAGATCATCAAGCACTCCATGAGGTAATAATCACTCGGATTTATTTAAAACGACAACATCTACGCGTTTCGGCGGCTTGGCGCCACCTTGTTCACGATGTAGGCGCGCCATTTTTTTCCCATTAAAATAGTCATTGTGTACATTGACATAAGCGAAGGACAAGGATTTTTTCACATATATATATATGTGTGTGTGTGTGACCAAGACCCCGAGAGGTCGAAACACGTTATCTTGTGCCCGAATAAACTGGATTCATTTGCACCCACAACTGGTGTGGCTCGTTCCTTTACCATGATTCCGGTATGAATTTTGTGCTATATATATATAATATATATATATAGATATATATATACATATATATATCACACGCTCACTTTACACCTCCATGGGAAGCACTCTCGGACGGGTGCTAGTATGCGGCCGTGTACTCCGCAATTTATTATCGCTCCTTTTCCTTTATATAAAAAGAAATTCAGCACTCACGGAGGCGTTTTGAAGATATTTATTCTTCCAGCAATAGCAACAAACGCGTTTCGGCGGTCTGCCTTCTTCGGTGTTACTGGCACACCGGAAGCGACTCTATTTTACATCCTGTTCACTTGTGTATCACAATGGAAAAGGGGACTAACGCAATGCGCAAAATCTAGCGCCATATTTTGATGTTATACATACATATAAATTTTAAATTGCGTGCACATAATTTATATACAATAAATATTGAATCACACTATGACGAATTATATTTTCATCAATTAATTGGTTTCGGCTGATGTCAGATAAAACAGTCATATGTTTGGCTATCTTGCCGTGGATCGGCTATGGTCCCCTCTTACTGCGTCACGTAAATGCGACCAAAAGGAGGGAACTATTCATTCCAATACCAGGAACTATAATATGCAAAACATATAGTGTCATAATTACATTGATTTAACTATATACTCAATAAATATTGAACCACTACATGACAAAATGTATCCTATTAATTAAAATACATTAACATGCCTTAATTATCATTCAAGGTTTATAAAATTCATCAGTCATTCAAAACAAATATTAACCAATTAGTGCCTTAGTGTACTATTCTCTTGCCGTGGATCGGCTCAAGTCCCTTATTATTAACCGTTGTTGTTTACACATATCCTGTGACATAGATAATATGTAAGAGACATATTATTATAACTGCAACTAATACCGCTGTGTATCAGCCTAGCGGTTTTTAATTTTACAATCTATGAACCCAAGTGTGACGCCAACTCCTCCCCACTGTTTAATCCTTTTGGGAATTTAGTTCGCAAATCTATAATATAACGTGACTCTAACCTACGTAGTTTCAGGGTTCTATCGCCCCCTCTGATATTATCCGGGACATGATCCAGACCATAGTACTGTACCAGATTTCTATTGCTGGAATGTTTATCGGCAAAGTGTCTTGCTACTGGATATGTTATGTCTTTTTTAGAAATTGCCCGTAAGTGTTCTAATATCCTTATTTTAAGTGGGTGAATGGTACTATCGTAACCCACAAGGACATGTTAGACAGTATACAGAATACGTGGTGTTACATGTCATAAATCTTTTTATGAGTCTGTTTCTATTTATGTCTGGTATGGTATAAGACAGAACCCTTTTGCTATTCGCGCAGGCTTTGCATTTCCCACACGGGTAGAACCCTCGCATTTCTTTCAAGGTACCCTTTTTCTGTATTATCTTGTCAAGATGACTTTGAACTAACATGTCCTTAAGTGATCGGGCCTTTCTAAAAGTGACCATTGGGTAGACTGGGATGTCATTACAGATAATACTATCTGTTTTTAAAATGTGCCAGTTTTTCTTAAGCATCCGTTTAAGATAGTTTGCTTTTGCTGAATATGTAGTGACCATCCTAAACTTACCCTCTTCGTTAGTATTGGGGATATTATTTACTCTTTCCCCCAATAATTGGTCTCTAGAAATCTCTTTTACTCTATTGAATGTCTTTTCCAATAATGTGTTGTCATAACCTCTCAAAGCAAATCTAGCCAGGCACTCTTTAGCTGATGTTACAAAGTCGCATTCTCTGGAGCTGTTTCGTTTTAATCTTAACAGCTCTACATATGGAATACTGTATATCAATTTAGGCGGATGATTGCTTGTCGCAAATCAAGTTGAATTTCCCGCCGTTGTTTTACGATATAAGGCTGTGTTTAGTTTGCCCTCTGATACAAACACCTTCAGGTCCAGGTAGTCCACTGCCACTGGACTAACTGAGCCCGAAAAGTGCAAATTTAATTGATTGGTGTTCAGGATATTAATGTACTCATACGCTGACTCTGATGTGCCTTGCCATATTATAAAGAGATCGTCTATGTAACGATACCACACAATGACTTTGCCCATCAATGATCCACATTCATATGATCTGGACACCTGCTCCTCCCACCAGCCAACGAACAAGTTCGCATAGCTGGGGGCGAAGCAGGTGCCCATCGCAGTCCCTGAGATTTGCTTGAAAAAATTCTCTTCAAAAAGAAAAATGTTATTCGTGAGACAAAATTTCGCAAATTCAATCAACATTTGATTATGCTCTGCAAAATGAAGTTGGCGCTTATTCAGATGGAACTGCAGAGCCTCTAAACCAGCCTCATGATCTATGCATGTATATAGACTAGTAATATCCAATACCATTAATTGGTATGAAGAATCCCAACTTACTTCAGCAATTTTTTCCAAGAAATCTTTTGTGTCCTTTATATACGATTTTAACTGAACTACAAAGGTGGCCAAAAAATAATCAATAAACATTGATAAATGTTCTGTGAGACTGCCCTGGGACGACACAATTGGCCTGCCCGGCGGATGTAAGGAGTCCTTGTGAAGCTTAGGGATATGATAGAATGTTGGGATTACAGGATTCGTATTCCGTAGGAATAGATGTTCTTCAGTTCCCAACATTCGTTTATCGTACCACTTCCTAATTAGAATTTCATAGTTGTGTACGCTCTCTTGGTAAATTTCCCGTGTGGTAGATTCATAATATCTACGATCCAACAGTTGTCGTTGAGCTTCTTTGCAGTACTCAGTTCTAGTTTGAAGAACAATGTTCCCTCCTTTGTCAGAAGGCTTGATTATTATTGCAGTGTCCTGTATTAGACTTTCCAATGCTGATTTTTCTTCCATTGATATGTTATTCTTAATTTGATTCTTGGATTGCTTAGATCTAAACTGCAGTAAGTCATTAACCATAGCCTCAGAGAAGACATCTATAGCGTCAAGTGGCATCTGTGGTATAAATTGTGATTTTGGTTTTAGAGGACTCTCTTCCATTTCTTGCTCTATTCCAACACGTTTTGCTCTATTGGCCATACTGTCACTTTCAGCAAACTGTTCTTCTTGATCACTTTGATCACTTTGCATTTCCCACACGGGTAGAACCCTCGCATTTCTTTAAAAGGTACCCTTTTTCTGTATTATCTTGTCAAGATGACTTTGAACTAACATGTCCTTAAGTGATCGGGCCTTTCTAAAAGTGACCATTGGGTAGACTGGGATGTCATTACAGATAATACTATCTGTTTTTAAAATGTGCCAGTTTTTCTTAAGCATCCGTTTAAGATAGTTTGCTTCTGCTGAATATGTAGTGACCATCCTAAACTTACCCTCTTCGTTAGTATTGGGGATATTATTTACTCTTTCCCCCAATAATTGGTCTCTAGAAATCTCTTTTACTCTATTGAATGTCTTTTCCAATAATGTGTTGTCATAACCTCTCAAAGCAAATCTAGCCAGGCACTCTTTAGCTGATGTTACAAAGTCGCATTCTCTGGAGCTGTTTAGTTTTAATCTTAATCCAACACTCGTTTTTGCAAAGAACCCAAGCTGCTCAGCAATGGTGGGCCGTGGCGGGGTCGCGAGCCCCTACAAATCCACAACAGCGCCATTTTCCAAATTACGTGAAACAACACACCATGGCCCAAACTTCTTTAAGCGTGATTATTTATTATGCAATGCGTTTCGGAGCGTCCGCTACTTGCTCACGAGTAACAGGAATGCACTAACATGGTGCTTTTAATTAATCATGTGACACACCTCCGTGTAGACAATGACAACAGACTTCGCATTATTAAACAAGACAATCTCTTCATTAAATAGTAATGTTTGCTATATGCTCCTGCAATAATACAACAAAGATTTGTTCCGTTTCATACAGTGTTCAGAAGATTGTTTGCAAGTGCGGTGCAAAATGTAAAAGTCAAACAAGGATTCAGTTTACCATCGTACAACCCAGTGGATTTTGATTTCTGTTCTTCACCTCTTGTGAACAGTAAAGCTCATTTTTGAATTTACAACAAAAACTTTATTAAGAGAATGGTGGCGTGCATATTGCAGATGCCGTTTTCATCGCTGCGGTACTGTGCCATCAATTGAGCCTGAATTAAAGCACACTGTTTCCCCTGTGCGTGTACAGCCTGAGATCTTGGGCATAGATTTCACCCTAATGGGTGAACACCCGGAGTACTAATCTAAAGCGATTACATGCAGTACTGCCCCGTGGGCTGGTGTTAACAATGGTGGTTCCTCCTAGCAATAGTTTTACCCCAGTGGGTAAGTGTAATGCACCCCCAATCAAATCAAATGGATATCTTGCCCTAGAAGGCATTGTAATTCTTCAATATTCATTTTGACGAGCCAGAACAAAAATAAGATACAACAAAGCAAAACCTTTTGGTTAACCTCCTCCAAAAAAGTATTCCAATCATTTTTTGACAGATATAATGCTCATTTTGCCTTCCACTTGCATTTTATAACATACCGGAAATCTGTAAAAAATGCAAAAACATAAAGTAAGATGTGACGAATAATACTTAGACATTCTACGTCAAAACAACCTATCTTAAACCAAAACAGTGAGGATTAAAAACAATTGTTAAAAACAAGAGAATTTCACGGCTCAGTAATTCACAAATTACATTAGATTAGCTGAAGACAACAATTATTTATCCCAGGTGCACCGATAAGGCCTCATCGCAGTTGTGCCCCCTGGGGTACATAGTATGGTATTGTATTATCATTCTCGATTCTAGACTTCTTAATTCTTATACTCTGTCTCCCCCTCTTTCTCTTACTGGGATCCTGTCTAGCACACAAAATGATAACAGATTGCTATTTTGGTTATGTTGGGCCTTAAAATGCCTCGCAATGGGGTACTGTTTATCGTTGTGTTTAATTGCCCTCAGATGCTCAAGGATTCGTTTTTTTGCTTTGTGTATAGTACTGCCAATGTAGTACTTATCACATGGGCATCTGAGAGCATACACTACATATTCTGTATTACATGAGACATGTTTAGTTATTTTGAAGGGTTTACACTCTGTAGATAGTTTGACCTCTTTGCAATTAGTTCTATATTTACAGGCTTTACATCTGCCACATGTAAAGAAACCTTGTATTGTACTCTGTTTTGTCTCAGGGGTAGTGAGCGCACAACAGATCATATCTTTGAGAGACTTAGCTTTTCTATGAGTGATTTGAGGATAATCATCTATGTATTTTTCTAGATCTGAGTCCGTCTTCAAGACATTCCAAAATCTCTCTAAGGATTTTCTCGAGGCCTTTGATTGTTTGTTAAAGGTCGTGATAAACCTGATATTAGTCATTATCTCACTCTTATTCTTTTCCTTAGGTATCAATAGATCATTTCTGTCTCGATTCTCAACCTCTGCACATGCATTCTTGATGCATTTCTGCGTGTACCCTCTAGTTTGAAATCGTTCAACCATTCTCGTTTTTTCTTTCTCATATCTCTCCTTAGTGCTACAATTTCGTTTTGCTCTTAGTAGCTCACCCAGAGGAATACTGCTGATCAGATTCTCTGGGTGGCAACTTTGGGCATGGAGTAGGCTGTTACCAGCCGTCTCATTTCTGAAAAGGAAAGGCAAATGTCTAACCGCTTGCCGTCAAAATGTATTCTAAGGTCTAAGAATTCAATACATTCTCTATCCAGTTGTCTGCGAAATTTAAGATTGAGTGTATTGTCATTCAGAACTTTAACAAAATCATTTGCCTCATTAATGCTTCCATCCCAGACACAAAAAATATCATCAATATATCGAGTCCAAACTTTCACATGATCTTTGAACTGGCCCAAGCTGCTGACCACCTGCTCCTCCCACCAGCCGAGGTACAGACCTGCAAAGCTGGGGGCGAAGCAGGTGCCCATCGCAGTTCCTAGTGTCTGCCTATATATCTGACCATCAAACGTGAAAAAGTTCTGTGTTTAACAAATATACATCATATTCGCTAAAATCTCGGTATGGAATAGAAATGATAGTGACCTACTTTTTAAAAAATGTCGGCATGCCTTGATGCGTTATGTTGATCACTATCTCCAACCTTTAGTGCAAAATCTACTGTCATTTGTCAAAGACACAGGTGACTTTCTGCGACTAATTAAAGATGTAGAATGGAGTGAAAATTTGTTGTTAATGTGTTTAGACGTTAATAGTCTTTACACCAGTATTCCACACGAGTTAGGCATCAAGGCATGCTGACATTTTTTAAAAAGTAGGTCACTATCATTTCTATTCCATACCGAGATGTTAGCGGATATGATGTATATTTGTTTAACACAGAACTTTTTCACAATGTCTAATATTTGCTGTGTCCGGATCCTGCCAAGCAGAGGTGTGTCCCTCCCTCGGCTCGACACAGCGCATATTAGACATTGTTGGGGTACAGCAAGGACTATTTCTTGTGCACTAGCTCCTTCCTGGACATGCCATACTTACCTTTGAACAACTTGCCAGAACATTGCAGTGGTAAAATGTCATTGGGACAAACATATATTTTACTGCAATTTTAAGTGGATTATGGTATTTGTAATGTGGCAGTATGCAGACACGTGACTTTATCACAATATAAAAAACCTGAGACTTTGCACATGTGATTTTTTTAACCTTTGAAAAAGGCAAACCGCCGAAACGCGTCAGGGTGAATCACGTTTTGCTGGTGACTGCGCCAATTTATAATAAATGCACTTTAACCGGACCTGGGCTGTGGCACATCGTTTGTTTGGATTTGAATCACGGGAATCTCTGTCTCCCGTAAGCCACAGCCGCCCCGCAGGGTTGGGGGCCCCCGACGACAGTGGTGTTTTCAGAATATATATATATATATATATATATATATATATATATATATATATATATATATATATATATGTATGTATATATATATGTATGGATATATAGATATTTATGATATCAATGTATTGAATGAATGAATTTGGCATTTGTAAAGCACTACTGTTACTCCAGTGGAGCATCCTGGTGCTAGAAGGTATAGGAAAATCAGAAGTTATAGTAGTAGGTGAAAAGAAGTTAAGACTCAGTGTCCGTGAAAATAGACCTCCAGTGGATTCATCGAATTAATGAATGACAAGTGGAGTCAGAAACCATAAAAAGCCATGTCTTCAGCCATTTCCTGAAGAGGGGTTCTGAATCGATGTGTCTCAACTCCATAGGAAGCTGGTTCCAGGCCTTAGACCCTAAAAACACAAAAGATCTGCCTCCTTTAGTCTTGAGCCTGAAAGCCAGAGGTTTAAGAAGATTCGCAGATGAGGATGTCAGGGACTGAGAGTTCGTGTAATGAGTGAATCTGGCAGTGAGATACTTTGGTCCTACTGCTCTGTAGGCTCGATAAGTAAGCAGAATGATTTTAAAGAGGACTCTCTCTTTCGGAGTGACAGCCAATGGAGAGATTTTAGGGCTGCTGAGGCTGATGAACAATGTGGCAGTTTTATCAATAGCCTAGCAGCTGTGTGTTGTTCTACTTGCAGTTTATGAAGAGTTTGTTTAGTGGTCCCTGCATATATACTATTACAGTAATCTAATCTGCTTGTAATCAGTGCTAATGCACTGTTTTTCTTGCTGAAAGAGGAAGGTACTAAAAAAAAAATGTTTGTGATTTTATTACGTTAAAGTATATTCCTGCCACTACTACATCTAGATGGCGAAATGATAGAGAGAGTCAAATTTCACGCCTAGATTTTTTACTACCTCCACAATGGTAGGCGAAGGGGGGGCGGAATTAAGCCACCATATCCTAGGATCAAATGTGTTGTCCTTACCTAAAAGCATAATCGCCATTTTGGCGGTGTTACACTTCAGGTGGTTAGTTTGCATCCATCCGAATGACCTCCGTTAAACATCATTTGAAATTCGTCTCAGAGCCAATAGACATTTTATCGAGGGCAAGGATAAGCTGTGTATCGTCGGCCTATGACGTGGTTTCAATTACAAAAGAAGAGATCAATGAGATTAGGGCGGGTCATATATATTTTGCACAATGCAGGGCTGAGCGATGAGCCCTGTGGGACTCCTGAGTTAAGTGTTTTTTCAGGGATTAGATATTAATCTAATACTACTGTTTGCCTACGGTCAGTAAAGAAAGATTCCAGCCATGCTAGAGCCAGATGTGAGATGCTACACTTTTTAATCTATTGTAGTAATATGTTGTGGGAGATGGTATCAAATGCTGCAGAGAGATCTAATAAGATCAGCACAGCATTCTTCCTAGCATCCAAAGTTAGCTTTAGAGTGACTGCAACCTCAAGCAAGGCTGAATCCGTAGAGTGCTTAGAGTGGAAGCCAGACTGTCCCTGATGCAGGATATTGGCCTCTTCCAAAAATGTCATTTATTGGGAATTTACCAATTTTTGCATAATTTTACCGAGGGAAGTAAGTAGTGAGATGGGTCGTAGGTTGGAAAGATTTGTATTAAAAAAACGAAAAACATTTAATCAATTTACATAATTACTATTCAATAAAAAATAATTGACACTTAATAAATAACTGTTATTCAAATATTAATTAATTAACTTCCCACCCTGTCCCCCTACAAACCTAGCAGCCCGACTGAATATATAAAAAAAAATAACTATTCCATAACTTACATATTTAAAATAAATTAAATATTATTTGGCAATTAATAATTAATAGTTAATTAATTATTACTTGATTAGCTTCCCAACATAGACCCCTACAAACCTGCATCGCACAACTAAAATAAAATAAAATTAAATACGTATTCTAAAATTTACAACTTTAAAATTCAATAAAATAATTATTTTACAAATAATAATGTATAGTTAATTAATTATTATTTGATTAACTTCCCACCCTATACCCCTACAAACCTAGCATCCCACAACTAAAATATGAGTAGAATAAATTAATATCCATATTTTACATAATTAAAAATCAATTAAATAATTAATTAGCAATGAATAATACATTGATAATTAACTATTACTAATTAAAGTCTCACCATATGTGCTTACAAACCTAACAGCCCGCAAATAACATATAATGAAAATAAATCAGTGTTACAGAAATTGCACAATAAATATCAATCATACATTCAAATAGCATTTGTTAAATAATCCTTAATTATTTATTACCTAATTAACTTCCTACCCCATCCCCCTACAAATCCAACAACCCGCTATGACACTATAAATTACCATTGACAATTAATTAAAAAATGTAAATCACTTAAAATTAGAAGCTATATTTTTAAAACAATAAGATTTATATAAACAATAGAAGAGATTGCATTTTTGAGCAAAGTAGTGAAAAAGACACGCAAAAAATGGGATTATCGCAAACGGGCATATCAAAATTTGATTTTCAAGCAGAGAAAAAAGTGGTAACCTGTAATTCAGATAAGGGTGGAAATATAGTGCTGTGGTCCCTTGAAACGGTCATCAGTGAAGCACATAAACAGTTGGATGATGAGCGCTGCTATATGAGAAGCAATAAAGAGAACTTGAACAATGTCAAAAAATTGTATCTTCAGGTGCTCCTGGAATAGAGGATTTCAGGCCTCTTGAATCAAGACTAATACTTATTTCTAAGAAATTACTTTCCTCGTACGCCAGTCATGTATCTTATACCAAAGGTGCATAAAGACCAGAAGCAGCTACCAGGGAGGCCCATCATTGCAGCTAATGACAGTCTGTATGAAAGTACTTCACGGTACATCAATTATTTTTTACAGGCGTATGCACGTAATTTGCCTTTCTTCGTCAAAGACACCGCGATTTCCTACAGAGAATATACACTATCCCCTGGCATCTGGATTACTTACTAATAATGTTGATGGAATCCATGCAGTGGAAAATTTTCTAAAAAGTTGACATATAAGCATACAAGCATACAATTATGTCACTATCAATGGTTAAGTGGTGTCTTGACAGTAACTATTCTTTATTTTTAGTTCAACAGCCAGGTGTTTAAACAGATATATGGTGCGGCGATGGGCACCTTGTTTACCCACAGCTATGCTTGTTTGCATATGGGCTGGTTGGAGGAGCAGGTGCTCGTCATGGTGAATATTGGGATGAGCACAATTTACACTTCACGGCTCACATCAGTTCCACTGAAATTGTGTTCTTGGATGTTCAGGTGTTCGTAAAGAATGACAGGTTGCAAACTAGGCTGTTTAGAAAGAAAACTGCAGGTAACTCTCCCCTCCATGCACAAAGCTTTCACCCTCAGCATTTAAAATCCAGCATCCCCTATGCTGAGAGGCTGCGCCTCAGGAGAAATTGTATTTGTATAGATGATAGTCAAATGGGTAAGCAGGAGATGATGGGCAGATTCTTATAGTCAGGATATTCTAAGGAATTGCTCCTGAAAACTGTAGTGAAAGTTGAACTGAAAAACAGAGAATCACTGATTTTTCCTAATGGGCAAAAGAAAGAGGAAGAACCTGTCATCCAATTGATTACAACATATAGTAAACAACAGAACAAACTCAGAAACATCCTTAGGAAGCAATTGCATTTTGTGAGAGGGGTCCTAATTTTAGGGCCTGCGATCTCCAAATCTCCTTTCATTACTTTTCAGAGAGCATCCTCCATGAGGGGCGCTCTGGTGAAGAATAGTTCCGAATTATCACGACAGAGTAATTGGCTCCAGCAAGCCAGTGGCTTTCATAAACGCCACAAGTGTAAGGCATGTGAGCATGGAGTCAATAGAACTGAATACGAGACATCTTTTGATGACAAACCCACGAAGATGAGAGGTTCATTCAATTGCAGAACTGAATTCGCTATCTATGTATCAACATGCGAATGTGGGCTGCAGTATGCTGGCAGCACGAATCTACAGGTGCACAAGTGGATCCTCCAACATATTAGGGCAGTGAGAAATAATGATCGGTCCTATCCTGTAGCTAGACATATGAATGATTTCCACAAGAATAACATCAGATGCCTAACATATTTTGTTACTGGTGCAGTCAACAGGCACCCTAGGGAAGGCAATTGAGAATGCAAGTTAAGGCAACTTGAAAGTAGATGCATTCTTATGCTGGATAGCAAAGTCCCACATGATCTTAAGTCCAAAAAGGAATTGTATTTTTTTTAATCATATGTAATATGTTGCTCGACTCTCTCCAAGTCTATTATTCATTTTTAGTGCTCCATGTGATTGAGAGTTCACTGTGATTAATTGAGAATGAGAGGTTACCATGTGAGTGATAGTACTTAGGTGATTTGATTTTTTTCATTAGATAAGGATGGGTGACCATAGCAATGTAATTGTTATTGTGATTTTTATCGTGAATATGAGATATGAAGGCTGCCTATTGATAGGCCCACTGGGGCACAATTCTGATGAATTTGATTGTTTCTAGTGAGCACTGCATGCGGACTATACAGTATTCTCAGATATACCTAGAGAATTTTTGACTCATTTAGTCAATGAATGTCGAAGAATGAAATGAATAATTGTTGCTCACTTTGACCATAATTGTGATTTTATATTTGGTTAAGATATGGGCAATTAATCTCACTCACTATCTTTCAACAATGAGTGTTTCAAATGTACTGACAAGCAATTACTGTTGCTCACTGAGAGCTCAACTGTGATTATGTATGTTTGATACAGGCAAACAAGTCTCCAAATTTGCATGAAATTATTTGCCAATAATAGATATAACTATGCCATTAATGTGGCACCCATGATGCAAATAATGAACAATCCTAATTGGTATGCACATATGTAATCTCTCTCATATCAGTGTAACTTATTGTTCTCTTTTATGTTTTCTTTTACATTTTTTCGCAATTGCTTTCAAATGCATAGTAATGCAGGAGAAAGCTCAAACTGCATTTATTCCTGGTATGGGATTGTACATTGCTTCAATTGGTGGAAGAAAGACGATGTATGTTGTCATCACATGGGCACTTTAAATGCTGCAAACAGTATGTGCTGCACGTATGTGAACAAGGTCACTGTGTGACTGAAACACGTTATGGCCAACATCTGCGATTAAACCAAACTTGCAGGAGAGAACTGGTGTCTGCGCCTGATCCTTTTGGATATTTATGAAGTTACGGACGGCGGTGTTGTATAAACAATAGTAAGAGATAAAATTAATATATCAACTAAAAACATTAAAATAATTAAAAAGCGATAATTTTAACCACTATATTAGTGAAAATGATTTTGAAAACATCAATATTATTTACAACGATATTACTAACGCTGAAAAAACTATATTCTTGTCAACGATATTTAAGCACCACAATAGTTGGTGCCACGATAATTAATTTCTGATATTTCTGTCTCCCGATATTTTGAAAAATGATATTTTGTCCAAACACCATGTTTACAGCTCAGGTAAATACTAGTGGCTTCTACTGATCACACACCAGCAGGCTTTCTATACTAGGCTAAACAAAGGTCTGAACATGCCCTTCCACTCTGTGGCCTAGTTAACCCCTTCGCTGCTAGGCCTTTTCCCCTCCTGTGCTAAGCCTTTTTTTGGCTATTTGGGGTAGTGCGCGCTTAGGCCCCTGTAACTTTTTGACCACATAAGGTATCCATGCCAAATTTGCGTCCTTTTTTTCTAACATCATGGGGATTGTAAAGGTACCCAGGGTTTGTGGATTCCCCTGGAGGGGACCAAGAAATTAGTCAAAATACAGCTAAATTTTGGTTTTTTGGGGAAAAATGCGAAAAAGGGCTACAGATGAAAGCGTCTTGATTTTTCCCTGCAAATGACATCAAAAAGGGGTTGCGGTGCTGAAATCACCATCTTCCCAGCTTTCAGGGACAAGCAGACTTTTGTCAGAAAACCAACTTTTTTTACACAGTTTTGGCATTTTTCTGGGACATAGCCTATTTTTGCAATTTCTTGTGCTTTCAACCTCCTTCCAGTTAATGGTAGAAATGGGTATGAAACCAATAATGGATCCTAAAAAGCCATACATTTCTGAAAAGTAGACACAATTCTGAATTCAGCAAGTGGTCATTTGTGTAGATCCTTAAAGTTTTCCTTATAGAAACTAACAGTTAAATAAAGGAAAAATTGAAAATTAGTTGAAAAAAACAGCCATTTGTGTCAACGTTTTCACCTGTAACTTCTTCTAATTATGACAGCTATTTGAAGGCAATATACCGTTATATCCGCTGGACCTTTCTGGTTGTGGGGATATATAGGACTTGTAGGTTCACCAAGAACCCGACGAACCCAGAGCCAATAATTGAGCAGCATCTTGCAATGGTTTTTATTATGTACCGGGTATATAGCAATTATTTTGGGAAAATGTATACATGGAAAAATTGTTATGAAAGACACCTATGTATTTCTGAAATGGGAACAAAATGTAGATTTTAGAAACAGTAGATATTTGCACATTTCCGAAATTGGGAGTACCCATACTAGCATGAGAATTATAGGTCATTTTTCAAAATGACTTATTTTTTACACATTGTCTTTCATTTGGAAGGCAGAAATGCATCGAAAGTCAATAGGTAATAACAGTTGCTCTACAATTCTGTGTTACCCTAAGTCTCCCGATAAAAATGGTACCTCACTTGTGTGGGTAGCCCTTGTGCCCACAACAGGAAATGGCTCAAAATGCAACGTGGACGTACCACATTTTCACAATGAAAAATTACTCTTTTTTGCAAAGTGCCTAGGTGTAGTTTTTGAACCCTAGCTCTGCCGGCACCTAGGGAAACCTAGCAAACCTATACATTTTTGAAAACTAGACACCCAGGGGAATCCAGGATGGGGTGACTTGACTTCCTCCCACCAGGTTCTGTTACCCAGAATCCCTTGCAAACCTAAAAATTGTCAAAAAAACCACATTTTCCCCACATTTCTGTGGTGGAAAGTTTTGGAATCTGCGTGGATCCACAAATTTCCACCCACCCCGCGTTCCCCAAAGTCTTACGAGAAAAATTGTACCTCACTTGTGTGGGTCGGCCTAGTGCCTGCGACAGGAAACGGCGCAAAACGCAACGTGGTCACACCTCAATTTCGCAGTGAAAAATGACCCTTTTTTGGCAAAGTGCCTAGCTGTAGTTTTTGAACCCTAGCTCTGCCGGCACCTAGGGAAACCTAGCAAACCTATACATTTTTGAAAACTAGACACCCAGGGGAATCCAGGATGGGGTGACTTGACTGCCTCCCACCAGGTTCTGTTACCCAGAATCCCTTTGCAAACATACAAAATTGTCAAAAAAAACACATTTTCCCCACATTTCTGTGGTGGAAAGTTCTGGAATCTGCGTGGATCCACAAATTTCCACCCACCCCGCGTTCCCCAAAGTCTTATGAGAAAAATGGTACCTCACTTTTGTGGGTCGGCCTAGTGCCTGCGACAGGAAACTGCGCAAAACGCAACGTGGTCACACCTCAATTTCGCAGTGAAAAATGACCCTTTTTTGGCAAAGTGCCTAGCTGTAGTTTTTGAACCCTAGCTCTGCCGGCACCTAGGGAAACCTAGCAAACCTATACATTTTTGAAAACTAGACACCCAGGGGAATCCAGGGTGGGGTGACTGGACTGCCTCCCACCAGGTTCTGTTACCCAGAATCCCTTGCAAACCTAAAAAATTGTCAAAATAAACACATTTTCCCCACATTTCTGTGGTGGAAAGTTCTGGAATCTGCGTGGATCCACAAATTTCCACCCACCCCGCGTTCCCCAAAGTCTTCTGAGAAAAATGGTACCTCACTTGTGTGGGTCGGCCTAGTGCCCGCGACAGGAAACGGCGCAAAACGCAACGTGGTCACACCTCAATTTTGCAGTGAAAAATGACCCTTTTTTTGCAAAGTGCCTAGCTGTAGTTTTTGACCCTACCTCTGCCGGCACCTAGGGAAACCTAGTAAACCTATACATTTTTGAAAACTAGACACCCAGGGGAATCCAGGATGGGGTGACTTGACTGCCTCCCACCAGGTTCTGTTAGCCAGAATCCCTTGCAAACATAAAAAATTGTCCAAAAAAACACATTTTCCCCACATTTCTGTGGTGGAAAGTTCTGGAATCTGCGTGGATCCACAAATTTCCACCCACCCCACGTTCCCCAAAGTCTTACGAGAAAAATGGTACCTCACTTGTGTGGGTCGGCCTAGTGCCTGCGACAGGAAACGGCGCAAAACACAACGTGGTCACACCTCAATTTTGCAGTGAAAAATGACCCTTTTTTTGCAAAGTGCCTAGCTGTAGGTTTTGAACCCTACCTCTGCCGGCACCTAGGGAAACCTAGCAAACCTATACATTTTTGAAAACTAGACACCAAGGGGAATCCAGGATGGGGTGACTTGACTGCCTCCCACCAGGTTCTGTTACCCAGAATCCCTTGCAAAGATAACAAATTGTCAAAAAAACCACATTTTCCCCACATTTCTGTGGTGGAAAGTTCTGGAATCTGTGTGGATCCACAAATTTCCACCCACCCCGCGTTCCCCAAAGTCTTACGAGAAAAATGGTACCTCACTTGTGTGGGTCGGCCTAGTGCCTGCGACAGGAAACGGCGCAAAACGCAACATGGTCACACCTCAATTTCGCAGTGAAAAATGACCCTTTTTTGGCAAAGTGCCTAGCTGTAGTTTTTGAACCCTAGCTCTGCCGGCACCTAGGGAAACCTAGCAAACCTATACATTTTTGAAAACTAGACACCCAGGGGAATCCAGGATGGGGTGACTGGACTGCCTCCCACCAGGTTCTGTTACCCAGAATCCCTTGCAAACCTAATAAATTGTCAAAAAAAACACATTTTCCCCACATTTCTGTGGTGGAAAGTTCTGGAATCTGCGTGGATTCACAAATTTCCACACACCCCGCGTTCCCCAAAGTGTTACGAGAAAAATGGTACCTCAGTTGTGTGGGTCGGCCTAGTGCCTGCGACAGGAAACGGCGCAAAACGCAACGTGGTCACATCTCAATTTCGCAGTGAAAAATGACCCTTTTTTGGCAAAGTGCCTAGCTGTAGTTTTTGAACCCTAGCTCTGCCGGCACCTAGGGAAACCTAGCAAACCTATACATTTTTGAAAACTAGACACCCAGGGGAATCCAGGATGGGGTGACTTGACTGCCTCCCACCAGGTTCTGTTACCCAGAATCCCTTGCAAACATAACAAATTGTAAAAAAAACCACATTTTCCCCACATTTCTGTGGTGGAAAGTTCTGGAATCTGCGTGGATCCACAAATTTCCACCCACCCCGCGTTCCCCAAAGTCTTACGAGAAAAATTGTACCTCACTTGTGTGGGTCGGCCTAGTGCCTGCGACAGGAAACGGCGCAAAACGCAACGTGGTCACACCTCAATTTCGCAGTGAAAAATGACCCTTTTTGGCAAAGTGCCTAGCTGTAGTTTTTGAACCCTAGCTCTGCCGGCACCTAGGGAAACCTAGCAAACCTATACATTTTTGAAAACTAGACACCCAGGGAATCCAGGATGGGGTGACTTGACTGCCTCCCACCAGGTTCTGTTACCCAGAATCCCTTTGCAAACATAAAAAATTGTCAAAAAAACCACATTTTCCCCACATTTCTGTGGTGGAAAGTTCTGGAATCTGCGTGGATCCACAAATTTCCACCCACCCCGCGTTCCCCAAAGTCTTACGAGAAAAATGGTACCTCACTTGTGTGGGTCGGCCTAGTGCCTGCGACAGGAAACGGCGCAAAACGCAATGTGGTCACACCTCAATTTCGCAGTGAAAAATGACCCTTTTTTGGCAAAGTGCCTAGCTGTAGTTTTTGAACCCTAGCTCTGCCGGCACCTAGGGAAACCTAGCAAACCTATACATTTTTGAAAACTAGACACCCAGGGAATCCAGGATGGGGTGACTTGACTGCCTCCCACCAGGTTCTGTTACCCAGAATCCCTTGCAAACATAAAAAATTGTCAAAAAAACCACATTTTCCCCACATTTCTGTGGTGGAAAGTTCTGGAATCTGCGTGGATCCACAAATTTCCACCCACCCCGCGTTCCCCAAAGTCTTATGAGAAAAATGGTACCTCACTTTTGTGGGTCGGCCTAGTGCCAGCGACAGGAAACTGCGCAAAACGCAACGTGGTCACACCTCAATTTCGCAGTGAAAAATGACCCTTTTTTGGTAAAGTGCCTAGCTGTAGTTTTTGAACCCTAGCTCTGCCGGCACCTAGGAAACCTAGCAAACCTATACATTTTTGAAAACTAGACACCCAGAGGAATCCAGGGTGGGGTGACTGGACTGCCTCCCACCAGGTTCTGTTACCCAGAATCCCTTGCAAACCTAAAAAATTGTCAAAATAAACACATTTTCCCCACATTTCTGTGGTGGAAAGTTCTGGAATCTGCGTGGATCCACAAATTTCCACCCACCCGCGTTCCCCAAAGTCTTCTGAGAAAAATGGTACCTCACTTGTGTGGGTCGGCCTAGTGCCCGCGACAGGAAACGGCGCAAAACGCAACGTGGTCACACCTCAATTTTGCAGTGAAAAATGACCCTTTTTTGCAAAGTGCCTAGCTGTAGTTTTTGACCCTACCTCTGCCGGCACCTAGGGAAACCTAGTAAACCTATACATTTTTGAAAACTAGACACCCAGGGAATCCAGGATGGGGTGACTTGACTGCCTCCCACCAGGTTCTGTTAGCCAGAATCCCTTGCAAACATAAAAAATTGTCAAAAAAACACATTTTCCCCACATTTCTGTGGTGGAAAGTTCTGGAATCTGCGTGGATCCACAAATTTCCACCCACCCCGCGTTCCCCAAAGTCTTACGAGAAAAATGGTACCTCACTTGTGTGGGTCGGCCTAGTGCCTGCGACAGGAAACGGCACAAAACACAACGTGGTCACACCTCAATTTTGCAGTGAAAAATGACCCTTTTTTTGCAAAGTGCCTAGCTGTAGGTTTTGAACCCTACCTCTGCCGGCACCTAGGGAAACCTAGCAAACCTATACATTTTTGAAAACTAGACACCAAGGGGAATCCAGGATGGGGTGACTTGACTGCCTCCCACCAGGTTCTGTTACCCAGAATCCCTTGCAAAGATAACAAATTGTCAAAAAAACCACATTTTCCCCACATTTCTGTGGTGGAAAGTTCTGGAATCTGCGTGGATCCACAAATTTCCACCCACCCCGCGTTCCCCAAAGTCTTCTGAGAAAAATGGTACCTCACTTGTGTGGGTCGGCCTAGTGCCCGCGACAGGAAACGGCGCAAAACGCAACGTGGTCACACCTCAATTTCGCAGTGAAAAATGACCCTTTTTTTGCAAAGTGCCTAGCTGTAGTTTTTGAACCCTACCTCTGCCGGCACCTAGGGAAACCTAGCAAACCTATACATTTTTGAAAACTAGACACCCAGGGGAATCCAGGATGGGGTGACTTGACTGCCTCCCACCAGGTTCTGTTACCCAGAATCCCTTGCAAACATAAAGAATTGTCAAAAAAACCACATTTTCCCCACATTTCTGTGGTGGAAAGTTCTGGAATCTGCGTGGATCCACAAATTTTCACCCACCCCGCGTTCCCCAAAGTCTTATGAGAAAAATGGTACCTCACTTGTGTGGTTCGGCCTAGTGCCTGCGACAGGAAACGGCGCAAAACGCAACGTGGTCACACCTCAATTTCGCAGTGAAAAATGACCCTTTTTTTGCAAAGTGCCTAGCTGTAGTTTTTGAACCCTACCTCTGCCGGCACCTAGGGAAACCTAGCAAACCTATACATTTTTGAAAACTAGACACCCAGGGGAATCCAGGATGGGGTGACTGGACTGCCTCCCACCAGGTTCTGTTACCCAGAATCCCTTGCAAACCTAATAAATTGTCAAAAAAACCACATTTTCCCCACATTTCTGTGGTGGAAAGTTCTGGAATCTGCGTGGATCCACAAATTTCCACCCACCCCGCGTTCCCCAAAGTCTTCTGAGAAAAATGGTACCTCACTTGTGTGGGTCGGCCTAGTGCCCGCGACAGGAAACGGCGCAAAACGCAACGTGGTCACACCTCAATTTCGCAGTGAAAAATGACCCTTTTTTGGCAAAGTGCCTAGCTGTAGTTTGTGAACCCTAGCTCTGCCGGCACCTAGGGAAACCTACCAAACACACACATTTCTGAAAAGTAGACACCCGGGGGCTTCCAGGGAGGTATGGCTTGCGTGGATCTCACAACGTTTCCTTACCCAGAATCCCCTGCAAACCTCAATTTTAGCTGAAAACATCACTTTTTTCACACATTTTTGTGTGGGAAAGTGTGGCATCACTGGCCTCACACAAATTTCCTACCACCCAGCGTTCCCCCAGGTCTCCCGATAAAAATGGTGCCTCACTTGTGTGGGAGGCCCAAGTACCCGCGACAGGCAAGGGCCCACAACGTAGTGAGGCGACCTCAAAATGGCCTTTCACAAAACGACCTGGTTTTGCAAGGGGGTCACCTGGGTTTTGGCCCCGTGCTCGGCGGCCATCTAGGGAAACCTACCAAACCCACACATATCTGAAAAGTAGACACCCGGGGGCTTCCAGGGAGGTATGGCTTGCGTGGATCCCCCAACGTTTCCTTACCCAGAATCCCATGCAAACCTCAATTTTAGCTGAAAAAATCACTTTTTCACACATTTTTGTGTGGGAAAGTGTGGCATCACTGGCCTCACACAAATTTCCTACCACCCAGCGTTCCCCCAGGTCTCCCGATAAAAATGGTGCCTCACTTGTGTGGGAGGCCCAAGTACCCGCGACAGGCAAGGGCCCACAACATAGTGAGGCGACCTCAAAATGGCCTTTCACAAAACGACCTGGTTTTGCAAGGGAGTCACCTGGGTTTTGGCCCCGTGCTCGGTGGCCATCTAGGAAACCTACCAAACCCACACATTTCTGAAAAGTAGACACCCGGGGGCTTCCAGGGAGGTATGGCTTGCGTGGATCCCCCAACGTTTCCTTACCCAGAATCCCCTGCAAACCTCAATTTTAGCTGAAAAAATCACTTTTTTCACACATTTTTGTGTGGGAAAGTGTGGCATCACTGGCCTCACACAAATTTCCTACCACCCAGCGTTCCCCCAGGTCTCCCGATAAAAATGGTGCCTCACTTGTGTGGGAGGCCCAAGTACCCGCGACAGGCAAGGGCCCACAACGTAGTGAGGCGACCTCAAAATGGCCTTTCACAAAACGACCTGGTTTTGCAAGGGGTCACCTGGGTTTTGGCCCCGTGCTCGGCGGCCATCTAGGAAACCTACCAAAACCACACATTTCTGAAAAGTAGACACCCGGGGCTTCCAGGGAGGTATGGCTTGCGTGGATCCCCCAACGTTTCCTTACAGAATCCCCTGCAAACCTCAATTTTAGCTGAAACAATCACTTTTTTCACACATTTTTGTGTGGGAAAGTGTGGCATCACTGGCCTCACACAAATTTCCTACCACCCAGCGTTCCCCCAGGTCTCCCGATAAAAATGGTGCCTCACTTGTGTGGGAGGCCCAAGTACCCGCGACAGGCAAGGGCCCAAAACATTTTTGATAGGCAATGTTGATGTTGCCTCAAAACGTTTTGTGTCCTTGCATGTCGCGGGTACTTGGGCCTCCCACACAAGTGAGGCACCATTTTATCTGGAGACCTGGGGAACATGGGTGGTAGGAATTTGTGTGAGGCCAGTGATGCCACACTTTCCCACACAAAATGTGTGAAAAAAGTGATTTTCAGCTAAAATTGAGGTTTGCAGGGGATTCTGGGTAGGAAACGTTGGGGGATCCACGCAAGCCATGCCTCCCTGAAGCCCCAGTGTCTACTTTTCAGAAATGTGTGGGTTTGGTAGGTTTCCTAGATGGCCGCCGAGCACAGGGCCAAAACCCAGGTGACCCTGCAAAACCAGGTCGTTTGTGAAAGGCCATTTTGAGGTCGCCTCAATACGTTGTGGGCCCTTGCCTGTCGCGGGTACTTAGGCCTCCCACACAAGTGAGGCACCATTTTATCGGGAGACCTGGGGAACTGGGTGGTAGGAAATTTGTGTGAGGCCAGTGATGCCACACTTTCCCACACAAAATGTGTGAAAAAGTGATTTTTCAGCTAAAATTGAGGTTTGCAGGGGATTCTGGGTAAGAAACGTTGGGGGATCCACGCAAGCCATACCTCCCTGGAAGCCCCGGGTGTCTACTTTTCAGAAATGTGTGGGTTTGGTAGGTTTCCTATGTGGCCGCCGAGCCCGGGCCAAAACCCAGGTGACCCCCTTGCAAAACCAGGTCATTTTGAGATAATGTGTTGTTTATTTCTGCAGCGTGAAAATTTTGGCACAATATTGCAAGGAAAATGTGACAGACATTTTGAGGTTTGCAGGACATTGTGGGTACCATAACTTGTTGGGATCCACAAGAGAGATATCACCATGTACTCCCATGGGTGTTTCGTTTACGACAATATCTACAGTTGGTAGGTTATTCTTAGACGGAATGTACACCTTGGCAGACAGACTAAAAAGACAAAGATTACTGCACAGCCATCTATTCCTCAAGCACACACACATACTGGTTGGATTTGGCACGAGGGCAAGTGATGGTTCAGTATATACAATTTTATTAACAAGAGATTTCACAAAAATGAAATGCACTGTCAATAATTGAAAGGACAAAAACGGAACCAGTGACTCGCAGCTCGTGAGCTGTAAAGCCACGTCAAGGCCCCAACCGCTTTACAGGCCATTCACACACCTTTCATACGTGATACACACAAGACCATTCACACCCCCAGGCACGAAACAAACACATTACAACATTCACAAAAAGGGACAAGGTACACCCTGCTTGAGAAAGACAAAAAAAAATATTACTGCACAGCCATCTAATCCTCAAGCACACACACACATACTGGTTGGATTTGGCACGAGGGTGAGTGATGGTTCAGTATATACAATTGTATTAACAAGTGATTTCACAAAAATGAAATGCACTGTTAATAATTGAAAGGACGAGAAACTGAACCATTGACTCACAGCTCGTGAGCTGTAAAGCCACGACAAGGCACCAACCTCTTTACAGGCCATTCATACACCTTTCATACGTGTGACAAATACAAAACCATTCACACCACCAGCCGCGGGCCCATCACATTACAACACTCACACCAGCAGACAGCGCCATTCAAGGGCCCATCACTTTCACACGCCCACATTCCTAACACAGCAACCACACAAGCTGATGGATTGCGTGGAGTGTCGCTCGGCTAGCAGTGTGTGTAGTGACCAGCAGCAAGTCACTACTCACACACTGCCAGCCGAGCGCCAGTCCACGCACACCGCCAGCCAAGCGCCACTCCACGCACACCGCCAGCCAAGCGCCACTCCACGCACACCGCCAGCCAAGCGCCACTCCACGCACACCGCCAGCCTAGCGCCACTCCACGCACACCGCCAGCCTAGCGCCACTCACGCACACCGCCAGCCAAGCGCCACTCCACGCACACCGCCAGCCTAGCGCCACTCCACGCACACCACCAGCCTAGCGCCACTCCACGCACACCGCCAGCCTAGCGCCACTCCACGCACACCGCCAGCCAAGCACCACTCCACGCACACCGCCAGCCAAGAGCCACTCCCCGCACACCGCCAGCCAAGCGCCACTCCACGCACACCGCCAGCCAAGCACCAGCCTACACACACCACCATCACATTTAGGATTTTTTATACAAAAAGAAAACACAAACAAATTGCAAATAGATACAAATCTACTAACACAAAATCAGAAACTAAATACATTGCACTAATGCCAACCTTGAAACAGAACAACAATTCTTAAACATTACAGACCAGGCAGTTCACTTTACCACTCATGGTTGCTCCCAATAATTCTTTTGCTTGTGGTACGCTCTATAACAAGCAGGCACACACAGCCCAGGGTTAGAAGGACACTCAGGGCAGTACATACGAGTCTCCTTCCGCGTACCTCTTCGCCAACAGACTCTACATCTCCTAGTGGGAAAGTCTTTTGAGGGTGTAGGAGGAATGTGATCAGGAAAGTGGCGATCTTTCAATCGAGCCACATCCTCCACCACTCCAACTCTAGGAACACTTGCCTGTTCCACAACAACAAGGCTGCCTATGACAGACTGCTGAAACTGAACAAAAGTCAACTTTGACGCAGGAGAACACTCCTTGAACACAACAAAAGCATTGAAAGTTGCTAAATTGAAGAGATGGATGGCCAACTTCTTATACCAAATGTAAGACTTACGAATAGCAGTGTAAGGTTCCAACCTCTGATCTACTCTATCAACACCACCCATGTGCTTATTGTAGTCTAAAATGCACACAGGTTTGCGCACTTCAGCAATCTGACCCCAAACAGCCACAGGTGAAGTACTCTCATCATGGATGGTAGTCAGCATGTACACATCCCTCCTGTCCACAAATTTCACAGCTAGCAGTTCCTCACTACGCAAGGCACTGCACTGTCCCCTCTGAAGTTTTTGCAAACAAGCTCTTTTGGATAACCTTTACGGTTAGAGCGGATTGTGCCACAAGCAAAAGTGTCCACTTTGAACAATTCCTTAAACAATTGCACAGCAGTGTAGAAGTTATCAAGGTACAAATGGTGGCCTCTGTTAAACAGTCCTCTAGCAAGATCCCACACAATTTTCTCTGAAACTCCAAAAGTGGACGGACAACCAGGGGGTCAATAGTGGAATCCCTACCAGTGTACACACGCAAATTAAAAACATATCCTGTCCTACTCTCAGACAACATATACAGCTTAATTCCATAGCGTGCCCTCTTGCTAGGAATGTACTGCCTAAAACCAAACGGCCCTTGAACAGGACCAAAGACTCATCAATAGATATTTCTTTCCCTGGAGTATAGATCTCTGAAAATCGATCTACAAAGTGATCAAGAACAGGCCGAATCTTAAAAAGACGGTCACATTCAGGGTGATCTCGTGGCAACGCCAAACCATTATCAACAAAATGCAGCATCCGAAGCAAAAGTAAATACCGATCACGAGTCATAACTGCAGGAAATATGGCCGTTGCCATCAAGGGACTGGTAGACCAATATGAACCCATGGACGGCTTCCTTATCAAACCCATCAAAAAAGTCAAACCCAAAAACTTCTTCATCTCTTCCAGATTTGTGGGACTCCACCGGGTAGCTCTAGAATGGGGCCTAAGTCTGGCACTGTTGTCCCTCAAAAACTGTTCAGCATACAAATTAGTCTGCTCAACAATCTCACCCAAAAATACATCATCCATAAACAACTGAAAATACTGTATAGGCAAATAATGTTCACAATCCACTCTACACCCTGCATAACCACTAAAGGCAGGCAACACCGGCTGCACCATGTTTGGATCAACCCAGAGTCCAGCACTTCCAGTAGGAAGCCTAGCAGCCCCAGGCTGCAATCCAGATGCCTCTTGCACCATCGGCACAGTAGTATCCTCCTCTAAATCAGGCACTTCATCTGCACTGAGAGTACCTTCATCATCCGATGATTCCATGTGGAGAAAACTCACTGCCTGAATCTTCCCCTCCCTCCTCTCCCTCAGACGCACTGTCAGTCTCATAATCCTGCTCAGAGGAAGATTCAAGAAGCAAACCAACCACCTGCTGAGCAGTAATTCTACGGCTAGCCATAATGCTTACTAATAAAGGTTACTTGTCAAACAAGTCAACAACAACAAACCCTTTGTAAAAAAGAAATAAACAAAATGTAGCTTTATCACAAAGACCTATATGCTCCAACACTATACCACTCACGTGACAGAAGCAGCTAGACTCACCACCACCTACTCTGCACAGACACAGTAAGGATCAACAATATCCCACTAAAAAGAAGAAGAAAAAAATTACACATAAGACAATGCAAAACATCGCAAAGAATTTCATGCTCTGAACACTAACAAATATGCTGCCATTATGACACCACTTACAAAAAAATTCATTCATGCATGACAATAATACTCATTTAGAGTACACACAACAAAAATATTTTTCTTACCAAATAAATGCAATTACGCAAAACTGCAGAACAACCACTGCCGAAACCGCAAACAGGAATCAAAAGCTTTACACTAGAATAAAAAGGAGAAAAAAACATTACAATCACATATGCAAATAATGCACCAGTCCACACACAATCCACCAGCCAAGCTAAGGGGTAGGTGGGCCAAAGAGTATAAATAAAATATTCACCCCGTAAAGGGGAGCAACCCTTGCCCTTTTGGCCACTCCCCAACACAAAAATTTAAAAAAAACTGGTGTCTAGTGGCTTCTGCCCTCCTTGGGGGCAGATGGGCCTAAAAACATACTGCTATTCTGCCACCCAAGGGGTCACTCTCCACAAATAAATGCCTGGTGGACTAGTGGGAAGATACCTTTATCTTCCGCACACGATCTCTCACTACTCAACTCTACTCTATTCACAACTGGATGTTAGCTCACCAACTCATTCTGAATCCCGCCAAAACTGAATTCCTCCTCCTCTCTACCTCTCTCTCACCTCCTCCTGTTCAATCTTGGATGGATCAGCTGAACCTACTCAACAACAAACCCATCATTGTCGACAGCGCTAAATACCTTGGTGTCATTCTTGACAAAAGACTCAACCTAATCTCCCACATCAACTCTATTGCTAAGAACGCACGTTACCAGTTGCGCCTTCTATGGGGGATCCGTCGGTTCTTCCCGGAGAAAGACTTAAAAACCTTAGTACAATCTCTGGTTCTCTCAAGACTGGATTATTGCAATTCTCTTCTGAAGGGCCTACCCAAATCCCACCTCTCCCCTCTCAAATCCATCCTCCATTCAGCAGCTCGCTTCATTTCAGGGTCTAAACGAAGCGACCACGTCACTCCTATCCTGTCCTCTCTTCGATGGCTTCCGATCGAGGCAAGATCTATTTACAAAACTGCCTGCATCACACACAAAGCCTTACACACGTCCTCCCCTCGTTACCTGGCGAATAAATTGAAATTGTCCGGTGGCTCGCAATGCGGAAAAGCTTCTGCTTGCGCACCCCCCCCCCTCTTCAAAAGGGAAAGATCGATGGCGCAATCCGGTGAGAATCGCTTCCCCCATTGCTCCGTGCCACCTCCTCTATCCGGATCTTCAAAGCTGACCTCAAATCTCTTCTCTTCCAAACACACTATACTTTCACTCTCAGCCCCCTCTAGTTCGCTCTTCATTGTGTTCTGAGTGCCACTTATTGCAGTATACCTCTATATCATGCACATGTGTGTGTGCCCAAAAGCTGTTTCACACACGGGGGGTGGTGTATGCACTGCCAGCAACCTGCCAGGCCAGTGCACAATACTTGCCCGATTCAAGGCCCCAGGGGGAGCAGAGCACCAAAAGCATATGGCTCCCCAAAACAGTATTTAGACAGGAATGCACATAAGAGGCATCGATGCCTCTTTTGTTTCACACGGGGGGGGTGGTGTATGCACTGCCATTCTCCCTATTGTGAAGCGCTCTGACACCTTCGGGTAAAGTCTGCGCTATATAAAAACGCATTACATATTACAATGCCCAAGGGGCCGCTCCCCGAAACAGTATTTATACATTTAAAAAAATAATAATAATTCCCTGGTGTCTAGTGGGCATTCCTGCTGCACGATCGCATGATCGTGCAGCAGGAATGCACAAAAGAGGCATTGAGGGAAAGGAAAGGGTTTTCCTTTCCCTCGATGCCTCTTTTCTTTCAAACCCCCCCTCCCCGAGCCAAAACTGACCTTATTCCCCGACGCGCTGGAAGCAAATGGCTTCCAGCGCGTCGCGAAACAAGGAAACCCCCAATGACGTCAGCGCGCCTCGCGCGCTGGCGTCATTGAAGGGGGCGGGGGAGGCAGGGGAAGCCCTTCCCCTGCCTTCCCGAAAAAACCCAACGATCGGATCCCCAAGGGGGACACGGCGCTTCCCCTGTGGGTGGGTCTTATGACGAGCTGGACTCGTCATGAGCACACGAGCACTGTGTGCCATGACGAGTCCTGCTCGTCATGAGCACCGAAGGGGTTAAAGTAGAAGATAATACCAATTGTAAATATTGATACAGTTCTATTTACATATGATTATATAAACTTTGCATAGGCTGTGTGCTAAGTAAGATGCTTCAGATCCCTTGAGTACATCTATAACAGAACCTGGCAAACAATTTGAAGAGGGAACAGAGGAAATGGTTGTGCACAATAAACTAGGATAAATACAATTTCCTCTCTTGCTGTTTGTGCATCCACCATGTCCTCACATCATTTTCCTCATTTACAATTTCATCTCCATTTTTTATTCATCATTTTTACTTTTACCTTGTAAATTTCACATGCCCCTTTTTTACTAAATGATAGTTAATTCCATTTTTATCTTCTAATTATGCTAAAAGTGGTTGAAGATACAGGTAAAGGGGTGAGGGTAAGCCCTTAAGAGTATCAAGGTTTGGGGGGCTATATGTTACACAGGCGGCCATAGCCCCTGTATAGTTATTGTTGGGTTAAACTTTTCATTGAAAAGGTTTTTTGTGTTGCTAATAACCTTGGCACCATTATACAAATTGACACAATCTTTTCCAATAACAAAAGTTCATCCACTTTGGGTTCTTCATGGCAAGGATCTTGCAGATTTGTCAAAGGAGAGCAGTAAAGGGCTGGAGTCCTAAAAGTGAGATTTCACATTTTAACACTTGTAGGATTCTTTGCTTCTCTATACAGAAAACTTGACACAACAAATAGAACTTTGCTGAGGAAATGCCTTTGTTTGGTTTGATGTAAATCCATACAGCATTTTTCAAGAAATTAACATTCAAAAAGTGTACCAGTCTGGGCATGAAGAGGTTACACTTGAGAGAAATCTGGACCAATAATCAATAAATAGATTGTATGTGGATTTGCGAATCTACGTAGGATTCATAAATGCAATGAAAAAAAAGATATATTATACTACAGAGATTTTTTGCCTGTTGTCCATTGTGGATTTGTGAACTTGGCTGTGGATTCCGGATTCATCCATTGTCTAATTTGCTTTCCATGACCGAAAAATTTATTTTGCTGATACTATTATAAATCAGTACACTGAGCACCATGTTGTGAAAAAAAAAATGAAAAAGGCATAAGGGAGCATGATGAGCCTTTCCTGGTCTTCGGGCCAATATGTGGGAGTCCCAAAGGGACATCTGCCCCAGGCATTAAAATGGAAATTAAAAAAAATAATGTCATGGGATTTGCAATTCCTTTGCTAGATTTGCGAATTCTAGACCCTAACTGGGTCTCATAGATCTCCCAGGGGACTTAGGATTCACAAGTCCAGCAGGGGATTTACGCATCGTGACAAAAAAAATTTAAAAGTATTTGGTGCACTATAGCTGCACTTTGCAAACCCATGATGCACGTGGTCTTCGGCCGTGTGCAGTGAGGGTTAGCTACCAGCAGTGGTTTGAGCACAAGGACTTGTGACTAACTCCCGCTTGTTAGAAACTGGGTTACTAGTTGACAGGGGTGTGAGCCCTGGTCAAGTCACAACAACAAACCTAATCAGGGTTAGGCACAAGCAAACCCCAAATTAACCTGCGCTCAACCCCCTGGTAGCTTGGCCCAGAGCAGTCAGGCTAGACTTACAGGCATTGTGTTACGTATTTGTGCAACACTTCAAATATTAAAACTATGAAAATACCACACAAAAATATCCCACACCAACTTAGAAAAATAGAGCAAAATGTAACAAATAAAACAAGAGCAAAATGACAAAAATCCAGTAAAACTGGAGTTACGAATTTTTGAAGAATAAACTGCAATATAGCGCCTAAAAGCACAAAGTGCCAACCACGGCTATCTGGTCATGGTGGACTGGGTCAAAGTCGAAAATTCAGGCCGACTGCGATGGAAGCGGGGTCGGATACAGTCCCAGATTAGTTCAGCTGAAGGGTTACTTTCTCACGTTTTGTGCCAATAGTCCCATTCGTGTTGGGAGCAAGAAGAGCGTCGCTGGCGGTCATCAGGGTTGCACGAAAAGCAGACCGGGTGTCGATGATAGATGGGCTGGAGCTTTGCATTGGCAGTCCTCCACAGAGTTTGATGCTTGCTGTGTGAGAAGACAGGCTGGTGGCGGCTCGCTCAGAATTTCAGTGCGAGCTGTGTAGTTCTTGTCCAAACTGGCCCGTTCAGGGTCGCAATGAGCCCAAAAGCTTGAATGAAGATTCCGCTGAGCTACACCAAGGGTCCAGGACCTGAGGGGTACCACTTGGGGGTGAGGAGTTCACTGAAGACGGGTCCAGGAGCTGTTGGGGAGCCTTTTATGTCTCTGAGGCTCAGATCAGGTGGCTAGCAGACTAGCCCTCTGAGTCACTCTGGGGTCCTGAGTTCAAGATGGGTTGCAAGCCCAGTTCTTCCTCCCGAGGCAAGAGGGCAGCAGGTCAGCACCTCAAGTCATCAGCTCCTTCAGAGTAGCAGTCCAGCAAAGTGGCAGTCCTTTCAGCAGCAGAGCAGTCCTTCTTCCTGACAGAATATCCATTGGCCCAGAAGTGTACTGAAGTGGTGATGTCTAAGGTCCTTTTTTTATACCCTGATGCCCTGGCTCTGGAAGGTGGGAGAAGCTTCTAGACTGTGTCTTTGAAGTGCGTGGAGTTCCCTTTCTCCCTGGCTCCAAGTTGGCTGACATGACAATGCAAGGTTGGTAAGCCATTTGTATGGAGACAGGACACAGCCTATTTGGGAGTAAGTGACGCTAGGCCCAGCTCCTCCCTACCACCCTGCCAGTGATGGCCCATCCAGTCAAACCTAAGCTCCCATTGTGTGTGGCTGTCTAGGAGGAATACACAAAGCCCAACTGCCAACTACACCCAGTCATGTGACCAGAGACAGGCTGCAGACACCAAATGGCTAAGGCCCACATGCATCAAAGCCAAAACCGGTCGCAAACGGGCAGATTCTCAGAATCTGCCCCTTTGCGACCGGTATTTTTGCATTTGGGATGCATCATCCCAAATGCAAAAATCGCAATTTAAGTAATCTCTAAATTGCGATTACTTAAATTGCCATTGCATTTAAGGAATCGCAAATTGTGATTCCTTAAATGCAATGCATTAAAGTAAAAAAACTAGCGATTTCGCTAATAGGGAGCAAATTACCATGAAGTTGAACTTCATGGTAATTTGCAAAAGTTTGTAAAATGCACTAAAGTGCATTTTTCAAAGTTCCATTTACACACACACATGCCCTTGGGGCATGTGTGTGTGCAAAATGTACTCATATGCAGATTTCAGGGTGCAACAGGGTGTCTATTTGACACCCTGGCACCCTTGAAATTGCATTCTCAATTTGCGATTCTCTGATTGAGAATCGCAAATTGAGAATGTCTTCCCATTCATTCCTATGGGCCTCTAGGCCCATAGGAATGAAGGGAGGTATTCCTTAATTGCGACTCGCAATTTGCGAGTCGCAATTAAGGAATGTTTAGAAATCGCTATTTTTAAAGCGATTTCTACATGCATAGCCTTTTGCTATTCCTTATTAGCGAATCCTTATTTTTCGCTAATAAGGAATCGCAAATGGCATTGTTGATGCATGTGCCAGTTAGTCTAGAAAATGCCAACTTTCTGAAAGTGACATTTTTAGAGTTATAATTTAAAATCCAACTTCACCTTATGTTAGGAATTTAAATTCGGATTCCGGAGCCACTACACATGAACCAGTTATCTCTTCCTATTCGGAAATTACAATGATAAAATGTAATAAGACAACTCCAGTGTTATCCTATGTGAGGGATAGGCCTTGCAGTAATAAAAAACACATTTAAGAGTTTTTCATTACTAGGATAGGTAAAACTTAATTGTGCATGTCCTACTTTTAAAATACATTGTACCCTGCCCTCTGTACCTTAGGGGTGACATATATATGTATTGAAAAGGAAGGTTTGGGCCTTACAAAAGGTTCATTAAGCCATGTCTAAATGTAAGTTTAAATCTGTACACACAGGCTCTGCAATGGCAGGCCTGAGACATGTTTAAAGGGCTACTTGAGTGGGTGGCACAATCACGCTGCACATCGCCTCCATTTTCCGCAGCAGACTCTACCCTTTCTCGGAGTGCATCTACCCTTCACGCCTCACTACCAGCGACCGATAAGTTTGGTTAATTGAATCAGACCACGAACTCTCCTCATCTCTGCGGGTTGCTTTCTAATCTACTCCCGGCGTCTCCTCACCCATCCGTACCACAGTAATTTTTACATTCATGTGGACCAAGAATCCCTCTCCGTCTCTGATCCGAGTTGGGTCGCAGAACCTTGTTCGACAGGCAATTGCCTCAGGCACCAATTTGTCTTGTCCTGAAGATGATCCCAGCATTAAGTTAGAGGGATCGAAACGTCGTCGACTTCTCGCACTCTGACATAACTGTATACTTTGTATTAATATGTGCTAGGGTACTCTAATGGATTCTTTGCTGGCCTAATCGCTGTAATATTTTCTGGCCGCACCTTTTTGTATTGCCTGAGCTTTTCTCGTTCTAATAGTATATATGTCCCCACTTGTATGTTTCCTTTTACTTTTTCACTAAATGATTTCGTCCAGTTGGACAGCCAAATTTAGACATCATTGCATCTCTATACATATGAATTTACGCAAATGTTTTTTCTGTTAGGGACCATTGTTCCTTAAAATATTTCGTACCCAAGGTCCCTGACCACTATTTGGGTTCCCTTGTCTCTGTAAAGCAGGCCCACTAGTAGCATTTCATTTACAGGCCCTGGGTCTGTGTAGTACCACTTTACCAGGGACCTATAAGTAAATTTCAGATGCCAACTGGGGATAAGACAATATTACTATGTTTTAAGGAGTGAGCACATGCACTTTAGCACTGGTTAGAAGTGGTAAAGTGCACAGGGTTCTAATGCTAGCAAAAACGAGATCAGAAAGAATAGAGGAGGAAGGCAATAAGTTGGGGGGAAGACCACCCTAAGGCTGAAAAGTCCAACATTAAGGTTGAGGTTTCATCTTCACCACATATCAGATGATAGAGGCCAGTAGCTCTATATGAACCTCTCCACCTTTCATTTGAATCAGTAGCTTGTGTAACTCGTGAAGATAAGCTTCTGGAGGAGGCAATATCTGTATACATTCCTTTTAGGATTAAGTATTGTTTATGGTGGTTACTGCTACCAAGACATTTCTAGCCAAATGTAAGGGTGTGCACAGTTATTCTCTAGCAATGCTCAACAGACTTCAACCTTAAAATACCTAAAGGCAGGTTGTTAGAGTTCAGCAGTATGGATCCAAGTGCTAAGGAATACTAGCCGAAGACATAACGGCCAGCCTCGAAGTTGTAAATGTATTGTGATTGTTCCCGACAAGTCTCTCTCAGGACACCAAGACCAGAATTATTGGATGCGCAAGGCAGGCATAGGCTCTCCTTTCCCTTGGCAGAGGTGAGCTGCAGTGTCCAGCAGACTTAATCAACACACTTTGCGGGCTGAATTAGGAGTTATCTTGAACAGGAAATGACACCTGTTTGGCTATTATTTGTTTAGACTTCTTGCTAGAATTAAGCACAAATTTAATTTCCCGATTACTTACTGGTAATCTTCATTACATCTGGCCCTACCATCTAAGTACCAGTCATTACTTGAGAAGTAATTGTAACGTCCTCCCGAGCCTGATAGCATGTAAATAAATTATGCCACACATGGAGCTCGGTATTGCACATCTTTATTCTCTACAGTGTAACCATTAACTGACACATACTGCATCATGCATTTTATTAACCACACCAAATACCAAATCACTTATGTCACTAGACTACAGAGTCTGGTAGGGACCATAGGGGTCACGCGCTCTATAATACACAAGACACTACATCTCCCCCTTTGTTAAATAAAAAGTACAAACAAAAAAACTAGACATATACATCATAGTTCCTCAATGAGTCATCGAGGTGCTCTTACCACTCTTCCAGATCTTGTGGCGTGAGGCTGAAAAAACACAGGAGAAACAACTGCAGCAGGCAGTGGTGATCTAGATACTGATGCAGTTCTGGGGCTCTCCTGGCCCTAGATGGCAAAGTCTCACTCCAGATGTCTGGAGCTGACAGGCTCCGAGGCAGGTGCTTGAAATGTGAGGAATCCCTCTTAATAGACTTTCCAGGATGGTGAGTAGTCACCATGTGTACCTTACTAGTCAAAACTTGAAATGGATTGGCATTGAATGGGCCATCAGATTTATGTTCCTACCTCTGTTTGACAAGGAAACGGTCTCCTTTTTGAAACGTAATGTCCTGAGCACAGCGACATTTATCTGCACAAGTCTTCGTTCTGGACTTGTGAGATGAAACAGTGAGTCGAACTTTCAGAGCATCAATTGTTCTTTCAGTGGTTCACTGGCACAGCTTGGTACCCATGGCTCTCCCGAACAATCAGGGTGGCCGGGCTTTCACTGGTTGTAAAATGAGGTGTAGATGTGTAGGCATAAAGAGTAGAATAAAGAATGGACTTGAGCTCAAGTCCCTCTAGCACAGCACACTGGACAGCCTTCTTAAGAATGCTCATGAAATGTTCAACAATGCCATTAGCCTGGGGGCGATAAAGGTGTGCTTTTCTGATGCTTAATATTGAAATAAGTTAGAAATGGTTCGCCATTGCCAGATTTTTGAATGGAAGGGAACACCCCAGGTTGAAAACATGCCTTCTAGTCCTTCAAATACCCAATCATGAGTGATTGAAGAGAGGTCTTCCACCAGAAGAAAGCAGGAGTACCCATCTACAATTACCATGAGGTAATGACCATTTTCAAGGGGTCCAAAGAAGTCATTTGAAAATTTCTCCCAGACCTGTTTTGGAAGATCCGATATGTTCAAAGGAAACTGTGTTGTTTGGGGAGATAAACGGTTACACAAATTACAAAAAGCCTGGAGCTCTCTCTCAACTCGCTCATCAAGATGAGGGAACCAAACACGGTCTCGGAGGGCTCACTTTGTGGCGACAATTCCACAATATCCCTCATGTGCCATTTCAATGAATTGCTGACGTAGACTTCCAGGATTCACAATTCTCGACCCTCGCAAGATAATCCATTCTTGTGTAATGGGGTATTCTTCATGCACTTTCTTGAATTTCTGATATTCACTGTTGTTATCAAGAGGTCGAGCATGTGTTCTAGAGGATTGATGCATAATAATGTCTTTGAAGATGAGGATATTCCTTTCTGCATTGGTAGCAGGCAGTGCTTAATTTGTGCCAGTTCTTTCCGGTGCTTAGCACTGGCACTTATTTATCAGGGCCGGGTCTACACTGCCAACTCACATCATAAGCGCGACTGCACTCCCTGCATGTCATATCATATATGTCACCGTAAATTTAATTGACTTACTCACTGCAGTGCTATTCAAACTCTGTTACAGTCTTCCGAGTCCCATTGGTGAAGAATAGTGTTGCTTTGCTGAGAGAGCCGATAATAAATCCGTATCCATGCAAATTTGCCTTACTTTCAGTGTTGCAGGTGGGCGGGCCCCTGATTTGGCTGCATGTGGTTCTGTGGGGGTAGGGGCTGCGGCAGCCTGCGTAACCTTTTATTCAAATTAAATTCCATGCCCCAGCACACACGCAACGTGAGTCACCGCCAGTGCAGCATGACTTCGAGGCAGGCACAATCATTTGCAGCAGCAGCAGGCCTCTTAATAAAGGCAGTGCCACCAGTAAAAACCAGTAAGTAACAAACCAAACCAACGCTGCTTTTTCTGGAGCGTGATGACGGTCACCATGGGGCAGTAAAACAGACTTGGAATGAACCGAGTCCAAGGCCCGAGCAATCATACCACCGGCGCCGGGCGGGGCACCATGTGCAAGTCAGGTCAGGAGGCTGGAAGGGCAGCAGGGCCTTGCTCTTAACCCTTTTTTATCTAATAATATTTGACTTACTTTCACTTGACTTAAATGAAATGAAGTGCTGTTTTTAAATGAAATGAAATGCTGTTTTTCCGTGCATTTCATTTCTTTCGGAATCCAGATATTTCTATCCTACGTCATCCAGCCTCGTCGCTCAGGTTGTTTGTGCATGCAGTGGTGGTTCTTGTGTAGGGTACGGACCAGTTGGGCCACTCCATCTTCACGTAGTTTATGGGTGATGTTTGGCTGCATCCTGAGTTAGTTTAACTTTAATTTAAGTTCCATTGCCATTCAAACATCGCCAGCCTTGCTTGTTCACGTTCAGCTTCAGTGATGTTTTGATGTTTTCCTGCTGCTGGGGCTCTTTCCACGTTTGTCTGTGTTTGCTGGATGCCCCGAGGCCCCGGAGCCCCGCTCTGTGCAGAGTTAGCAGAGATGGTGACCTTCATATAACTTATGTCTTCGGTGCTATGGGTCCTGGGGGCGCGCAAGAGTTGTCGATGTGTATTTTGTGCAGCAAGGGATGAATGTAGTCAGTAACTGACTTCCAGGTTCCAACCCAAGTGAGTTAATGCCGCATAACAAGTGACTCGAAAGAAAAACGCATCTCATATTACACATATTGTTCCTATACAGTGCTACCCTCTGCCAATCGATACCTAATGTATAAAGGTATATTAAACAATATGGATTTCATTTTTATTTCTGTTTTCCTCACATTTGTCATGCTAGTGGCCCTCGTGGGATCGAATGAAAGGGGCAGGATTGTGTCTATATATGAACAGAATAAGAATAGATAATCTCAAGGAGAGTTTATGTTAGGTAGTTTATGCATCATCAATCTAACTGCAAGATGCAGTGCCACTTTTTACAAAACATTTTTATGTCTGCAGCAGCATTCCAAACGCGAGGTGCTGCAGGAGGTCTGGTTAAAATCTGATTACAAAGGGGGGGGCGTGGTTTGCGCGCAACCAAGATGGCCGCGCTGTTCTGAGCTCCGGCGGATCGCGGAGGCGGTCATTCGGTTCTGGATGATTTAATCCCGGTTTTCTGCTCTTTGAACCACAAATATCGGCAGCGGACCGTCGCGGGACCAGTCTGTGAAAATTTCAGCGACTTTGGTTTGCTTTTGGCCATGTGAGAGCGTTCGAGGTTTTCTCCTCACAGACCCTACACAAAATGGCGGCTCATGAGGAATCTTGATGGAAGGCTGTCGTTTTCAGGACGTTGGCGCTGTGGTGACCCTATTGAGCCTCTTTTTCCTTCTGCTTATGAGGTATGGTGTCTGAGCATGATTTCTCTCTGGCTTCCCTGAGAGGGCTTATATGGTGGTGCTACGCTATCTCGTGCTTGCACTGACGAAAATATCTACTGCTGGTCCTGACTACACTACGCAGCTAAACTCCGACGGAAGTTGTCTGCTTACGTTTGCCCGCTCATCCACTCATGTATATTTATACATGTGTTGCTGGTCGCGCTACTACCAAACTACTAGTTTGTGTCCTACAGTGCGCTTGCTGAATCTAACATATCCTTTGGTGGCAAATGTCTCTCGTTGACAAATATTGAAGTTTGCTGATGTCGCCATGTGATGTGCCTTAGCTGTCTTTCTGGGAACAGTCTGTCAAGGGATCAGTATCTGGTGCTCTTGCTTTTGGTACCTATATTTTACATGCTTTGTCAAGAGGAGAATTTTAACCTCAAGTGAGTAATCCACGATGTTATCTGGCTTCCTTTGTTTTTTTTTCTTTTTTCTTTTTGCCATCTCTGAGGAGAAGTTTGTGATTCTCGCTTGGTCTCACGAATTTTGTATAATCCTTCATATGCTGTCCTCTTTGCCCTGCTTCAATGGCTGAAAGTATGGGGGTCTCCTCAAAGGATAAGGACTCTAAAGGAGTTCTAAAGAGGTCTAAGCAAGCCTCTCCCACACCGGATATATCACCTAAAGATAAAACAGAATCTGGGGCTACTTTGGACACCATTCTCTCTCGCCTCAACTCCGTCCATGAGATTGCGCAGGGCACAAAAACGAACACTGATCTACTTCAGGTGGAAGTGGCGACTATCAACAATGAGCTTAAACAATTATCACTACGTGTTTCCAATGCTGAGTCCCGGATTGGGGCAGTTGAAGATTCCACACATAAGCAGAGCAAACATATGCAGAACATGGAGCGTACCTTAAGTTCACTGAGAAGGGATCTCACGGAACAGGAAGATAGGAACCGTAGAAGTAATCTACGTATTTTTGGTCTGCCAGAGGACTGTGAAAAAGAGGCACCATCCATGTTGGACTTTTTACTCAAATGGATTCCCACGACGCTAAACATCTCTTTTCAAAAGGATTTTGAAATAGAGCGTGCCCATAGGGTTCCTACGTTTAAACCCAAGTCTCTCACTAATCCAAGACCAGTGATATTTAAACCTTTAAGACACCAACACTCTGAACAAATTTTAGCTCACATGAGGAGAATTAGATCGCTGCAATGGGAAGGACATAGAATCACTATTTCTCAAGACTTTGCCAGAAACACAGTTATCCGGCGGAAAGGTTTCCTAAATCTTCGACTGACGACTTCAAGAGATGAATATTCCGTTCTCATTTGCTGGTCCCTCACGCTTCAGAATAACTTTCAGGGGTCGCAACCAGATTTTTCACGAACCAGCGGATCTGTCCACTTTTTTGGACAATCAGTTTGAGTCTCGGATGGACGCGGAGTCTATTGCAGGCCCATCTAACCCCTAATCTCTTCTTTTTCAGGTGGCTGTATTAATGCGCATTTGTGTGTTTCCAGGTTCCTGTTGCTTTAATGTTATCTCGAAATTTGTGGTGAAACATGCTGAAATGATCTACGTTGTTTGAGTGTTGCGGCGCTCTCCTCATAACGTTACTAACTTTTCCTTTACAGGTGTTTTTCTTCATCTAAAGGAGTTTGGCTGCTTAGGATTCATTCTACTTATATGTATATTAGTTATTTATGTCTTCTTGTCTTTTTGTGCTTGTATTCTCTCCTTCTATACCTATATCCACTCTTTGTTTTCTTCGATTCTCCCTTCCTCGTCTTTTGCTTGCTTTGTTTTTGGGTTATTCCTGCTATCTCTCTGTTTTCTTTCTACTCTAGTTTAGGTTTTCTCTTCAGTATTTAGGTGTCTGGTATTCGTCTCTACATTTTTTTGCGTCGCAAGAAGTGGAATTTGTTTTTTGGTCCGTCTTCATATATAATTTTTTCCTTTTATCCTCCTTTTGCATTTCTTTTATATGCCTCAGTCGATGTTGTAAATATGTGGTGATTTATAGATGTTTGTAACTATTCAAAGATATGGTCAATAAATCAGTTGAGTTAGATAGTTGGCTATATATATCATTTATTAGATAGTGTTGATTGTTCTATGTGTTTTATATTTACCTTTCAGCTGCTTTTAGTAGATGTAAGACGTTTATAATTAACTTTTTCTTGCTATATGAATTTCTCATTTATACACATACTCTCTAATGTTCATACTAATTTTTTATCGTAGTCTGTATATCCAGATGTATTAATATTTAAATTCCAGGTTTAGATCTTTATTATTGTATTTTATTCTTATTTTTCCATGTCATAGGAGAATCTGACATATATTTGCTATTGTTATCTATTACCTTTATTACCTTCTTATCTCAATATTTATAACCTAATTTTTTGTGTCTTTGATTAATTATCAAAGGTATTTCTATAGGTTTATCTTTAAATTAAGATCCTTAAGGATGGTTGACATGTTGATGAATTTATGACCACTGAGCACTGTAGATTCTTATTGCTGTTCTGCTGCTTAGACTTTGTATATGATGTTGAGCATGCTGAGTTATATGTGCCGGCCTCTGTGGTTGCTCCTTCACGTTTCCTCCCATGCATTTTGTCTATTACAGACTTCCCCTTCGGGGTTTTCTTTCCTTGGTATTAAGTTTTCTCTAGTATTTTCTCTCACTATCTTTTCTTTTTTCTAACTTCTGTTTGCTCTTTCTTTTCTTCTCTTTTCTTGGGGACTTCTGCTCTGGTACATTCTTTCTGTTTGTTTTGTAGTCCACTTTCTATTATACCCGAATTAGTATCAATGTGCCTCTCTTCTTTTCATACACCATATGTGCTTATCTACCTTGTCTTCTGCTCATTATGTCTGGTCTGAATGTACTCACTCTTAATGTACAGGGTTTAAATCATCCTGTTAAGAGGGCCAAGATCTTAAATTATTGTAAAAGCTTGTCTGGTGACATTGTTTTACTTCAAGAAACTAAAGTTGCTTATAAGCAAGCCTTGTCTTTACGGAAAGAGTGGGTCCTAGATGTAGCTTGTTCTGAAGCATCTGGTAAAAGAAATGGGGTTATAACGTTGATTTCCAAAAACTCTGGTCTAACCATTGTGACGGCTGAATATGACTCAGATGGTAGATGGTTGCTATCTCGCTTGTCTAATGGTTTGACTGATTTTTATGTTATGAATATATATGCCCCTAACAATGACAATCAATCTTTTGGCGGACTATCAGTAAAAAGCTGTCTGACATTCCTCAAAATGCGAAGGTGATTGTTGGTGGTGATTTCAATCTCCCTATGGATCCTCTTCTAGACAGACAATCTGCTTTTAAATTTCGCCCTCCTAGGGCGCACAAGCAAATGTTGGATATGTGTTCTTCTCATCATCTTCTAGATGTATGGAGAATGCATAACCCTACTGGTAGTGATTTCACCTTTTTCTCCTCTCCACACTCTAGTTTTTCCCGTATTGACTATCTCTTGGTCGATGCTGCACTTCTGAAACATACTACTAACGCGATAATACATCCAATCCTTGTCTCTGATCATGCGGCGGTCTCATTTTCTCTCCTCAATTTCACAGACACCCATAGATCGCGGACTTGGCGTCTAAATACAGAAATCTTAGATGATAGTGAGGAGGTTAAACAATTAAACGTGGACATTCATAATTTCTTCAAAGATAATATATCATCAGTAAGTTCCCCGGTGGTCATGTGGGATGCCTTTAAATGCACTATTAGAGGCCATATTATAAAGAAAATGGCAAAAAGGAACGCTGACATTAAAAGAACACTCACGAACTTGGGTGATGAAATCAAAAATAAAGAAATCTTATATAGAGGATCTAGAGACAAATCGCTTTTACAAGATATTAAGAACTTAAAATATTCATATAATTCCATAGTCACCAAAAGAGCCCATCTTGGAGTACAGGCGCAAAAATCTAAACGGCTTTTACTACGGAATCGTGCAGGTAAAATGCTAGCTGCTACATTAAAATTCCAAGATACAGGGGTTAGGACGACTCAGATCTCTTATATCACTGATAATACTGGTGCCAGGAAGTTTCATACTCAGGATATTCTTGAGGTTTTCAGGGATTTTTATAATAATTTATATACTCCCAAAGAGCAGTGTAATCTAGCTACATGTCAACAATTTTTGGCCTCTATTCCCACAAATGTTGTCTCTGATTCAGCTAAGGTAGATTTGGGGAAACCAATTGACTCTGATGAAATAATTCAGGCTATTAAGTCTACTAGATCGGGTAAAGCGCCAGGTCCCGACGGGTTTCCTATTGCTTTCTATAAGGTATTTCTTCCCTCATTTTTAAATCATCTTAAAGATGTTTTTGATAATTTTGTTTCAACTGGGAAAGTTTTTTCTGGCTCTGCTGCGAAGCCACTATTGTGGTTATTCCTAAAGATGGAAAAGATCATTCAGATCCTAAAAATTTCCGTCCAATCTCCCTTCTCAATATGGAAGCTAAGGTTTTTGCCAAACTTTTAGCTAAACGTTTGGAGTGCCATATCTAACCCTGGGCAAAGCACTACGCTACGCTCGCGTAGTTTGCGAAGTTTGCGCTACTTCGCACAACGCGAATTGCACGTAGCACAGTGCAAACACGCGTAGCGTAGCGTAGTGCAGCGGTCATTTTTGCTTGCTCGCGGTCCTCAACGTCAAGTTGGCGACCGCGAGCAAGCAAAATGACATCCCGGCAAGATTCTCAACGCAGGGAGGTCAGGTTTCTCATTGCGAGTGGTCGCGTATGCTCGCGACCGCTCGCGATGAGAAACTACCAGTCCGCGTTGAAAGCTGCCGCTCGAGTAAAAATCTACTCGAGCGGCAGTAAAAGACAGCTCGCACTGTGCAAGATGCCGTTTTCAATGATTGCACAGTGCGGACAAGCATCCGGCACTGTGCAATCATTGCGAACAGTGCACTACGCAGTTCGCGTAGTGCTACGCGTAGTTCGCGTAGTGCGAACTGCACTTTGCGTAGCTTCGCGTAGCGCTACTTCGCGAACTACGCCCAGGCTTAGCCATATCCCTCATCTTATACATTCTTCCCAGACTGGTTTTGTTAGGGGCAAGTTAGCTAGGGACAATATTCGGACTTTTTGTCATATTCTGGAAAAAGCAAAACTCTCTATCCTTCCATCGGCAGCGATTGCCCTCGATGCCGAGAAGGCCTTTGATAAGGTCTCTTGGCCTTTCGTACAGGCTGTTCTCCAATCTCATAATCTAGGGGATCCATTTATTAATATGGTAATGGCCTTGTATGCTCAACCTAAAGCTAATATCAGAATTAATGGGGCTACTTCTTCTTTTTTAATCTTTCTCAAGGCACAAGACAAGGTTGCCCGTTGTCTCCTCTTCTTTTTCTTTTGTCTATAGACCATCTTCTACGGTTACTTAATTTACATCAAGATATTAAAGGTTTTCAATTCGGGGCTCATATAATTAAAACGGCCGCGTATGTGGATGTGGTGCTCATCTTCTCTGAAGACATCGTAAATGCTATCCCTGCCATTTCTAATACAATCCATAAGTTCTCCCGTGTCTCAGGGTACACTCTGAATAAGGATATGACAGAAATGTTTCCCCTGAATGCGCTGTGCTTCTCTTCTCATATGGGGTCTGCAGGTTTTAAATGGCAACCGACCCATATTAAATATTTAGGGATTTGGTTCTGTAATAATTTGGTAGACACTATTGCTCATAATGAAGCCCTTATAATATCTAAGGTTAAAGACCTTCTGAACGCATGGTCGCCTAAATATATTTTCTGGTGGGGTCGCCTTCAATCCTTGAAGATGATGATATCTCCCATTGTTAATTTCGTTTCCTCTATGCTGCCTGTGAGGCTATCTTCATCCTTTTTTCACGAGATTGATGTTCTTACTTCTAAATTTTTATGGAATGATAAACGCGCTAGAATAGCATTTCGACATTTGAGGAAACCTTACAATCTGGGTGGATGTAATCTTCCGGATTGGAATTTATATCAAATTGCCTTTTTGGCATCTCAAGGGGCTCTCTGGTTTGCTCCGGAATCCAGCCTTACTCCTCCATGGATTTATATGGAACGGGAGTTGTGCTCCCTCTTTCCACTTTTAATTTGATGACTGCATCTAAATTGATCTTACCATATTCAGGTCGTATTATCTCAGATACCATCTATGCATTAAAACGTATAGACAAGAAAGTTTCCAAACCAACTCATAAATCCAGATGGTCGTCGTTATGGCATAACCCTAAAATTGTGACTGATATTGATTCTGTTATAGTGTCTTCTTGGGCGTCCAAGGGTATTCAGCTGGTTAAAGACCTTTATGACGCTAAACATGATCCGATTCCTTTTTCCTCCTTGGCTAGAGATTATAATCTCAGTAATATGGATTTCTATTCCTTTTTGAAAATAAAGGTAGCCTTATCCAAAAGACTCTTCTCTCCGGAGTCTACTACCGTTTCACTTCTTACTATGTGGCATAGATCAGGTCATGTTGCTTCCAAGATTTACAAGTTTTTATCTGAGTCGTCATCCTCACAGTCTACAGTTACGCAGGAGAAATGGCTTCACCATTTTGAACCTGATACTTTTCAACACATCTCACGAGAGAACTGGCAGCTCATTGGCAAACGTTCGCTAAGGAATAAGATTGCTCCTTCTCTTATTCAATCTAAATTTTTTACGCTTAATCTTCTACATTGGACCCCGGTGCGGCTACATAAACTAAATCTTAAAGAGAACGATCTTTGTTGGAGTTGCAAATTAGCTTATGGCACTCATTCGCATATGTTTTTTGAATGCTCGTTATTGCGACCCTTTTGGGAATTGGTCCACAAACATCTACTATTAATTTTTGGTGTTAATTTTGAGCTCTCAATTCCTTTAATTCTTTTAGGCCCATGGGCTGTACCGTCCTTGTTACTGCTTGAGGATAAGGATTTGCAATTACTAGATTTGCTTATTTCAATTGCTGTTAAAATTATATTAACAGAGTGGAAATCTTTTAACTTAGTATCGTATCATACTTGGTGGGCTTGGGTATCCTTTCTACGAGGAGCTCACACCTTGGTTGAGGAGAAACGATACACACCTGTTATTTCTAGTGTTGTCTGGAGCTCTCTGGATAGATACATGGACTTGGCTGCGAAAGGATTGGTTGACCAGTTTCCGTTTGGGTCTTCTCCTTAGTCTATTTCTCTCTATGGAGCAGATGTCCCCATCTCTCTTGTTCTCTCTTGTTCTCTCTCGTTCTTTCTTGCTTTTTCTTGTATCTATCTTCTTTTCTCACTCTGCTTTTTCTTTCCTCTCTTTGCTATCCTTTTTCCATTTTTTATTCCTGCTTTCTTTTCTCTATCTTCCATTTTTTATTTATCCTAGCGATACAACTAGCTTCATGAAATTGTTTTTTCTGATCAACTAGCTATTTATAGAATACATAGGATTTATTTATTATATGAGATGTATTTCCCTGTATGAATTGCCCAACTTGTTCTCGTTCACAGGATCAGTTGTATTGCATTGTATTACATCTTAATTATTTGTATTCCTTTATTATAACAATAAAAAATATTTGAACAAAAATGTAAAAAAAAAAAAATGATTAGAAAGAAACATAATGTGAGATAAGGTTTTATATTCCACATATTTTTTACATAAATATATGTGTGTATATATATTTGTGATCAAGGCCGAGTTTGGCCGAAACGCATCATGGCAGCAATGGTGGCGCACTGAAAATAAACACCTAAATTGCACCAAATCTGGGTTCGTCGTCCGTTTTTTTCCAGCCAAGGAGAAGTGTAAAGCGGAGTCTGGCGATATATATATATATATATATATATATATATTACTAACAATCGCCCTGAAGCATCGAAAGAGCACTCGACCACGCTTCTGACCTCGCGGTCCTGTATCACCTCGTTGCAGCCTGCTCCTCCGTTGCCGTAACAGTCTTTTCAAGTGCCGACGCGTTTCGAGGCATTCCACGCCTCTTCTTCCTGGGCAAAACATCAAGCATTGACGGCTCACCTCATGTTCATTTTCAACCTTTATGCAAATCGCCTTTAGTGGGCGGGACTTAGTGTAATGTTCATTGAGGCATCTTGGGAGTTGTAGTCCCTCAAGGTGAGTTTAGTGACATCCTTAGTAGGCAACGGAGGAGCAGGCTGCAACGAGGTGATACAGGACCGCGAGGTCAGAAGCGTGGTCGAGTGCTCTTTCAATGCTTCAGGGCGATTGTTAGTAATAAAGAAATTTCCACACGCAGCCTGGCCGTGGAAAGAAGCACCATTCGTTAATACGAAGGCTGTGGAGCTGGACGAGCCGACTCCGTGCAGCACCACGCTTCATATGCAAATTTATGCTTGCTCTGTCGTTGCAGCTCCTACAAAGGAATGAAACAATTGCATCAATATTCAAGGCATTGAACCTACTAAGGATGTCACTAAACTCACCTTGAGGGACTACAAAAGGCGATTTGCATAAAGGTTGAAAATGAACATGAGGTGAGCCGTCAATGCTTGATGTTTTGCCCAGGAAGAAGAGGCGTGGAATGCCTCGAAACGGCTGTTACGGCAACGGAGGAGCAGGCTACAACGAGGTGATACAGGACCGCAAGGTCAGAAGCGTGGTCGAGCGCTCTTTTGATGCTTCAGGGCTATTGTTAGTAATACATATATATATATATATATATATATATATATATATATATATATATATATATATATATATATATATATATATATATATATATATATGAAAAGAGAGAGATAATGTAAACTATGTATATTACATTTAGTCCCATTCTCTGGTTCCTCGGTTTACAACCCCACTTTCGAGGGGGAGGGGGCCTGCTCTCTCCTCAGTTGAGACTATTATCGGGAGGACCCACCACAGCTGACAACAATTTTTACCTCAAGTGTTAGACCCCAGACACACTTGGGCAACAAGACAGTAGCAGGCACACGGAAACTAACATCACTTACAGGGTTTGTTTGAAAGTCACACAAAATACACCCTGCATAAACAGTGCATGAGAAGAAACCCACAACCATTTAACAAAAACAAACTATATACATACTAAGTACAGGAACACAACAACATGCAGGTAAGCGCAAGGTTACAAAACTTTGCTGTGCCTGCCATTGGGAAGCCCCAACCATCAGACCACAGTCTCCTTGTTCTTGGCAAGCAGTAAAAAACTGGCACGCACATCCTAACAAAACCCTAAGGCGTTGGTGATGAATGCTCTATCCAAAACCAATGTTGTGTAATATAAAATCCTAAAACGTTTGCTGATTTCTGCATTAGGGTATCATTCACAATCATTAAATCGGCTAAGGTGTCGAAAGTGAGCCTGCAATATGTGATATTTATTATTTGTTCTCTTAATAGCTTGTATCTGGAGAACAGAAAAATGTGGGCATGGCATCATAGACTATACCACCATTGTGATTCCACCATTGTCTTTTTTGTCAGTGTAATATGATTAAATGAAACCAATCTAAGATATGCAGGATTATTCTAGCTGGTTGAATGCTTAGATAGTTCCACTCAAACTAACCACAGGTCACCTAAAGCTACAGGAAAGAACACTTGTTTAAAGAAACTTTCTTTGTGCACTAAAGCACCCTGATTAAAGATTTCAGGTCAATGATATGCTATGCCATAAGAATGCAAAATGGGATCCTCTTTTATATTTGAGAAAAATATGTTTCATGCAGTGCTTAATTTGAAAAAATGTAATTGCCAATGCCCATCTCAGGAGGCCACTGCAGCCTGCACCACCCATTGCCCCTGTCAGCTCTGCCAATGATAGTACCAACACAAATACTTACCATCTTACTCCTACAAGCGTGACAATTCAGACCATTGCTGGCCATCCAAAGCTATAAGAATGGCGTGGGCGGCAGGTATTATTCAATTTTAATGTATATTGACATATTAAACATTGTCGCTGTGCTCATCTCAAAATTAGACAGACAGCTCCGCCATGTGGTGGACTGTCATTAGTGTCGGTGTTGAGAATTAAGGGCCACTGCTGAGCATCAGAAACCACCGCCTCAAAGTTAGCACTGGTTTCATGTAGTTTGTAGAAAGCATCACCTGATTACAGTCATGCATGATGCAGTTAAGTTTAGAGTATAAAAGAAAAATGGGGCTTTGTGCCTCAGGGGCAGAAATCATCACGGATATTATAGCTGCACATTCGAAGAACAATCTATAGAACGCGCAAACAGGTAATCAACTATTAGCACTTGCCCCTTCTTTGCATGCGACCATTAGTGCTGAAGCTTGCATAGGAGATCAGTGAGCACTGCTGTCATTGTAGATTGTAGAGAAACAGGTGAGGGCACACAGTAGCACTCACATTGGAGCGCATTGGAGCAAATGTGGAACATCTTTGATGTGGTACGTTTTGGGCCGCACTCAACTCACTTGACATGAGAGGATAATAAATATCTAATCCAGGCAGCATTTGGGCCATGTCCCCCTATGAAGCCCATGTAAGGATGCAGAAGAGCAATAGAAGGGTAACTGAAAACAGGCCCCTGTCTCTCTCGCTCTCTCTCTTGCTCTCTTTCTTACAAATACACATTGCCAGCAGTGCCTCAGGTTTATATGAGACATGTCAATTCAACAAAGACAAATTTATGGTTAGATGTCCCTGCTTGCAATTCAAGTCATGTGGTTGCATTGCACAGCATAGATAAGAAGAAGTGCGGCAACTATTAGAGCACTCATTAGAAAGTGTCCACAAGCACATTTAAGTACTACAGTGTCAGCCACCTGCATCACTGGCCCAGTTATTGCCCGATGTAAGAATCTACGTAGGCTGGCAGGAGGGCAGAGCACCAGTGCAGCAAGCAATTATTTCTTTAACAGCAACTGACTGCTGCTAACTTGCTTCCCTCTTGTCAGAGGAAGGAAAGGGATCTTTTAAAGTCAGATAATATTTTGACATGGAAATGATGGAGTGCCACCATCACTATTGTTACAAAAGGCTATCTTTAGCCAACCCACACACTCACAAAGATAGTGTCTTGATTTTGTTGTGGTGAAAGAGAGCTGGTGGACCAATGTGTGGGGATGGAGAAGATGTCTGGGCACTGTCTCATCTTCAGCAGCATGGCACCTCTACATTGCCAGAGGTTGAACTATGGAGTTCCATTTAAATCACTTCTTCCATTTTTACCCAATCAACACTTACAACCTACATCCACCCACCCACCACGATCATGTAGATAGATGGTATTAGAGAGATTTCAGGGACAAGTGCTGAGCCACTATTAGCACTATCTAGCAAAAGGCAAGAGACACTGCACTCTCTTGTCAGCAAAGCACAGTATTTTGCTATTGTACTCCACACATGTGTTGGCACATTCCACATATGTTAATGTTTAATATGTTCTCTCTGCCTTTAGCAGTGTGTGTGTGTGTGTGTGTGAGTGTGTGTGTGTTTGTGTGTGACAGTGAGGGTGGAGGATGGGTAACACTCATTATGGAATGGTTTAGGGTTTTGTGTGTTTGTATGTGAAGGGCACATATTTTGATTCTATGTAAGTCTCAGTTGCCATATTTCATTTCTGTCCTTGGTCTTTGCCACTGAGTATGTGCAACACCTTTTTATTGGTATGTTTTTGCACTCTGCTTGCGTCCTCTACAATCCACAAATGTAATATGTCTTTTAGTGCACATGTGCCTGCATACCTACAGTTGTCCTTGTGTGTGTCTGTGTTTGCATGTCTCTGCTTTATTCAGCCAACTCAACAAACATCACAGACTAAGATATTTTATGGCCTTGTGGCCATGGATGGGTTGGTCTTGTTCTTAGGTGTGATGTTTGGATTTTTCACAATCCTCTGACTTCAGTAATATATAAAAGTTGTATCTTTGAACTCATGACACACAATTAGACTCTGTTAAAAATGGCATAGCCCAGTATTGTCCTTTCCCCAAATCGGCACTGGAATATTTCATGTGTCCCTTTTCAATGCATTAGTCATTTTAGCTAATTTATTCCAAAATTGTGCTGTGAATGCACTTTTGATTTACTCTTTTTCAAAATTATTACAGGGCAGGGGAACCTCCTATCAAAACCTTACTTGGAGGAAGGCTCCCTTGCTGGAATTCAGATTGGGTATTCCATCTGACTTTCAGCAGTGCCAGTTAAGGATGTGGGTGGAGCCAATAGAGCAAATGGGTGGAGCAAGTGGAGGAAGTGGGTGGAGCTGGAGGAAGTGGGTGTGGTCTCCGACAAACATTTGAGCACCTGGACTTCATATTTTACAAATTAAGCACTGGGTAGCAGCACTTATTTGCTCCACGGACACAGCTGTAGGAGTGCTGGATCTCACAATAAAGTTAACATAGGCCTCGGCCACTTTAGAAGGGGTACCCTGGCACTGCTTGGGCACTCAAGAATAGTAGTCAGAAGGGTTTTGATATTTTTCCTGGCCGGTGACCATCGGAGTAGTCATACTCTTGCGGTCTCTGCCCCCACCTCTCAATGCGAGGGGGCATCTTGGCCTTTGGATTGCCAAAGATAGTAAGCAATGCTTCATGATCAGTAACAAGCATAAAATGTTTCCCATACAAAACCACATGAAAGTGTTTGCAGGCCCACACAACAGCTAGGCTTTCTTTCTCAGATTAAAAGTAAGCTGATTCAGTCTGTGACAAACTTCAGCTAGCATAAGCAACAATACGCCTTTGTGCATTTGCATGTTCACTATGTTGAGCAAGAATTGCACCCAAGCCCACTGGGCTGGAATCCACAACAATCTCTAGTCTGTATGCAATTTTGGATCAAAGTAATCCATCTCAGTAGCATTTTTAATTGCATGCTTAATCATATTGAGACTTTGATCACACTCCTGTGACCACTGAAATGAAACATTCTGTTTCGTTAACTCTCTCAGTGGGGCACTCACAGTGGCAAATTCATGGATGTACTTTGAACAGTAGCAGGCCATACCAAGAAAAGAACGCAGCATGGTTACATCTTGTGGAGGGGAGGTTGATGACAAAGCTTGATCTTGGCTGGATCTGGAGTCATTCTCCCTTCTGAGAAAATGTACCCAAAGAACTTTAGTTTTGTTTTGTGAAATTTCCACTTTTCAGCATTCAACGTAAGGCCTGCAAGTAGACGGCACACTTCTGAAGGGGCTCTGTCGTGTTCCTTTTATGTGGCCCCAAATACTAGTATGCCTTCACTGTAATACAAAGCATGTGTGACAGGCTGTATAATGTGACAAATGACATCTTGGAATGTTTGGCAGCTGAAGACACTCCGGAACTCAATCTTCTGTAACTGAACAAACCAACATGAGTTGAAAAGGTAGTAATGTACCTGCAATTTTCTTCCAGTTCAGCTGATGATATCCTTTTTTTAGATCAAGGCGCAAAAAGGCTTTGGTACCATTCAACTGGGTAATCATATCAGCAATGTGCGAACCTGAGTATTGTTCTCTTTCTATTGCTTTGTTTGCTTGAGGCATGTCAACACAGATTCGCACAGACGCTCCACTATCCCTTTTAGGTACCACCCCTCTCGGTGACACCCAGCAGAGTGCTCAATGATATCATTGTTAGAAAAGTCTCACTTTCTTTTTCAACAGCCCCTTGTAGATGGAAGGCAATTTGAAGATGTCGTTGAGCAACAGGACAAATGTCCTCATTAATGTGGAGCTGTAGTTTCATTGTGGTACGTTTTCCTAATCCATAAAACAATGACAGAAACTGATTCACTATTTCCTGATGAGAACTGACATTGTAATTCACAGAAATTAGTCCTATGTCCGCAGCAGTGCTAAAACTGAGCAAACATGCACTTGACGAAGTGCTGTGAAGGACATGGATTGGGGCATGTACCTTCGTCTTTTGATGTTTAATAGTTGCCATAAATGAACCTTGACTTTGCAGTGGTATTGAGGCTCCCCACGTGTATACTTTGGTATTCAACAGTGTGAGACGGAACACCAGAGACAGTTCAGGGTATTTTTTCGGCTGGCATGATATTTATCGGCGCACCACTGTCTATGAAAAATGGTATATAGCAACCATTAACCTTTAAACATCAATCCAATTGCGGGACGTTTACCTTCATGTCAAAATCTATATCGAAAACATAGCTTCTTCTTCTTCAGAGACATCACTTTGAGGCATTCTACCCGGTGTTTTTTCTTGCTTTTCAAACTCAACATTGATTCCCTCTGGGCTCCTCTTGCCTCCATGTCAGTGGCTTGTTTGTCAGCACATTCTTCAGCTCTATCCGCCATGAGCACCCGCTCCAGACTGAGCATTTCTCTCAGCATTCAGCATCTAAAGGAATCGGACAGGCAGTCATCTATGACTCTGAAACAAATGGCTTCTTCGTCATTGAATTTGTTGAACTTACAGTGTTACATTCCAAGTCTTTCTACAAATTCATCTATTGTTTCACCATCTCTCTGTCTCTCCTGACTGAAGATGTATATTTCATAGTTGACGTTCGGCATCGGATTGAACTTGACGTTCAATGCCACCTTGACATCCTGGTATGATAATCTGTTCACCTGTGGTATCTTCTTTATCACTTCCTTTACTCCTTCTCCTGCTACGTTCTTAAGATATTTGATGATCTTTTTGTCACTGGGTATTTCTGGCGCATCAATAAAATCATCAAAGGTTTAGATCCAAGCAGTCCATCGGGCACCAATACTATTCTTTTTTGTGGTATCAAATGACAACAGCGATTTTAAGCAAACGGCAGCCTCATACTTTGTGCTGTTTTCTGCAGCTGCTGCCTGTATTATATGCTGTTCAGGCCACACTTGACCTACAGCATCTTCTGGCCCAGTATCACCTCTGCAAGCATCAGCCCGCTGGCTAGTGCTTGGACTGTCGTGCCCAACCGGAAATGGTGAGGCACCATCTTCTTCTTTGACTGTGAGTAGCGGTTTTGTCTCTTGCTCTTGTTCTTCACCACTCTCAACCTTCTTCATTGTACCTGGTTTTCTCCACCTTTAGCCTTCCTTTGTGTTTATCCATTTCCCCTCACAGCGTTCTTGTGCATCTGGCTGTCACTGCTTGTTGAGCTTTCTGTACCTGGCGGTCACTGCCTTTAGAGTTACCGTACTGTATGAATGATGGCTCTGTGTTAAGTTGTGGTGTTGCACTTCTTATCTGGGTCGTGTTAGCAATTTCTGACCAATGATGAGTGAAACATTCTGCAGGCCTTCACTTTCGTACTGGCTGGAGTTCCGCTTTGATTCCACACATGCCAACCGTCGACTCTTCACTTCGACTGAGGAGCATGTGGCAGGTATGTCGGGTCTGAAGTCCAATCCACGTGAGATTCCACAGGAGCAAAGAAATTAGTTCCCCCCCACCTTTAGACAACAACTCCTGGAGGAGGTATAGCAACTCACTCACAAGACGCTGCTAACCAAAAGTAAGGGGAATAACGCATAGAGTGACCACCACTCTTTCCCCAAAGATGACACCAGGTAGCGTGGTAGTGGGGAGCTGGTTCCACAGAGAAGCTAAACAATAAAGAGATAACAAATAAGACTGGCTTTACTCCTCAAGAACTAAACAGCAGTCAAGAACATTAATGCATGTCACTTCCCAACATATGCAGTTCACTTACCAGTGATAGAGTCCCAGGATATTCTGATATTTCTCAGCGTCCTATGAGCGCATAACCCAGGCCCAATCGATGAAAGACCAGAAAGTGCAGGTAAGGGAATACTGAGAAGATGAACTACTAAGGGACGACAAACACAACCACTCACTTCCACAACCACTCAAGGTCACGTTGGGTGATTCAAAAGAGGGAGAGTCCCCTAGTTTGTTAAGGGGAGCGGGGATTCAAAGAATTACTGACCGGCTCCGTAGGGAAAGGAGCGGATCAGCGGCGCTCACGCTTTCACGAAAGCGGGAGAGGAAAAGACGGCGTGGCGCGCTGGCCGGCTCCGTAGGGAGAGGAGCGGATCAGCGGCGCACACGCTTTCACGAAAGCGGGACAGGAAAAGATGGCGTGGTGCGCTGGCCGGCTCCGTTGGGAGAGGAGCGGATCAGCGACGCACACGCTTTCACGAAAGCGGGACAGGAAAAGATGGCGTGGCGCGCTGGCCGGCTCCGTAGGGAGAGGAGCGGATCAGCGGCGCACACGCTTTCTCGAAGGTGGGTCGGCAATAGATGGCGTGACGCGCTGGCCGGCTCCGTGGGGAGAGGAGCGGATCAGCGGCACACACGCTTTCACGAAGGCAGGTCAGCAAAGGAAGGCGTGGCACGCTGGCCGGCTCCGTGGGGAGAGGAGCGGATCAGCGAGGCACACGCTCGTCAGGGAAGGAACAGAACTTCTAAGGGGTAGCAGAAGTAGATAAGGTAACTCGGGATAGAAGAGTTCAAGCCGGATACCAGGAATCAATCCAGAGAGCAGGTACTCGAATCCGAGCTCGAAGGGGGCGTGGTCACTAGTTAGGGATAGTAAGTCAAGCATTGGCAACTGGGTGAGACGGCCTCTTATAGCAGTTAGGGGTCGTCACAAAAGAACTCACTCTGTGAACTAACGAGGGAAGTACACATGCATCAAGGTACCGACATTTCTCCTACAAGGGCATCTGCTGCCGAAATCCTAACAGTTCTCCCACCCAAAGGCCTATTCCTGGGGCGGGGTTTTGAAGGATGGAGTGCATGGAATCTGCGAATCAACACAGGGGCATGAATATTTTCAGCAGGTTCCCAGGACCTATCCTCTGGGGCATAGCCTACCCAATCAATGAGGTACTGTATTTTGCCTCTGTGTTTGCGGGAATCTAAAATCATGTTCACTTCATATTCCTCTTCACCCTCTATGATTATTGGGGGAGGTGGTTTCTCAGGGACTAGAGGGGGTATGTATCTTTTGACTAAGGAGCAATGAAATACAGGGTGTATTTGCATGTCGTCTGGCAACTGCAGGTGTACTGTAACAGGTGTTATTACTCTCTTTACCAGATAAGGACCTATGTATCTAGGTTGTAATTTTTTAGAGCCTCTCAATCTCAGATTTCTAGTTGATAACCACACCTTGTCTCCTACTTGATAAACAGGTTCAGGACGTCTGTGTTTATCAGCCTGTAGTTTCATGGCTTCTTTGGCTCGTTGTAATTCTTTTTTTGCGTTGTCCCAGTTGGACAAAAGAACTTCGTGATGATCTTTAAGAGCAGGGATACTCTCTAATTCTGAGGGAAGAGAAATAGGCAGGAATTTAGGGTGTTGTGCTAGTGTAAAAAGAAAGGAGACACACCAGTAGAAGAATGTGTGGAATTGTTATAGGCAAATTCAGCCATAGGGAGAGCTCGGGACCAGTCACTTGTGATTGTGGCTAACAGACAACGTAAATACTGTTCTAAAGTCTGGTTCGTTCTTTCGGTTTGACCATCGGTTTGGGGATGATAAGCTGTGGAGAGTCTGTGATCTATACCCAGTGTCTTACACATGCCTTGCCAAAATTTGGACACAAATTGGGCCCCTCTGTCTGAAATGATTATCGAAGGAAGACCATGTAATCTGATTACATGTTCTAGAAAAATATGCACTAATTCTTTGGATGAGGGTAAGTTTTTTAGAGGCACAAAATGGGCCATCTTGGTTAACATATCTACCACTACAAAGATGGTGTTGTATCCCTGACTTCTCGGGAGATCTGTAATAAAATCCATGCTAATGGAATGCCAGGGGGAAGGGGGAACGGCAGTGGTTCTCAATAACCCGGCCGGAGCACAATGTGAGGCTTTTTGTCGAGCACAGGTGGAACATGAATTGACAAAGGCTATAATATCTTTGGCCATTTCTTCCCACCAAAACCATCTCTGACAGATCTTGAGGGTTTTGCTACTCCCTGGATGTCCGGCCAGTGAGCTATTGTGACACCAGAGCAATAGTTGTTTTTGCAATGCAACAGTTGGTATGTATAATTTGTTTTCGTGATAATACAGCTGGTCTCTGATCTGATTCAGGGGATCGTTTTCCCATTCTTCAGAAGGGATGGTACGGTAGTATTCTTTTAGTTTGTCTATAAACCCCAAGGGAGTGACGTCCCCATGGCATTCTACCCCTATAATCTTTTTGTCAGAAAAAAAGGGGGATAACATTCAGGAGAGGCAACTTTCTCTGGACCAAGTCGAGAGAGTGCATCTGCCTTGCCATGTTGAGATCCAGGGCGATAAGTGATAACGAAATCATACTCACTAAAGAATGAAACCCATCTCATTTGACGGGGAGTGAGTGCTCGTGCTGACCGAAAATATTGGAGGTTTCTATGATCAGAGTAGATGGTAACTATATGTGGGGATCCTAACAAATAGTGTCTCCACTCCTGGAAGGCAAGCTTGATGGCCAATAGTTCACGTTCTCCAATTGTGTAGTTCTGTTCAGCAGGCAATAGGGTTTTAGAATAGTAAGCAACAGGATGCAAGCGTCCTGTGTTAGTATCTCTCTGAGAGAGAACTCCTCCCACCGCATACTGAGAAGCGTCTGCTTCAACGTAATAAGGTTGCGTATTATCAGCATGTTTGATGACAGGAGCGGTAGTGAATCGTTCCTTTAAAATGCAGAAGGCTCGTTCTGCTTCTTGATTCCATTCAAACTGTACTCCTTTCCGCAGAAGTCGAGTAATGGGTGTTAATAATTCAGAAAAGTGATCTATAAATCTGCGGTAAAAATTGGCAAAGCCTATAAAAGATTGCACCTCTTTTACTGTACAGGGACTAGACCAGTTAACCAAGGCTTCTATCTTTTTGGGGTCCATATGTACGCCTTCAGGAGATATCACAAATCCTAGAAACTCCACTCTGGTGGTATGGAAGGTGCTCTTGTCAAGTTTGGCGAATAATTGGTTTTCCTTCAATGTTTTCAAGATTTTCGTAACGTGGATAATATGATCTTGTTCTGTTTGTGAATAAATCAGGATATCGTCGATATAGACGATCACGAAGACATCAAGGTATTCTCTTAGTATTTCGTTAACAAAAAATTGAAATGTCGCTGGAGCATTACAAAGACCAAACGGCATCACGCAGTACTCAAATAACCCAAATTTGGTACGGAATGCTGTTTTCCATTCATCTCCATGTTTAATACGAATGAGATGGTAGGCTCCTCTAAGATCTATTTTGGTAAAGATCTTAGCTCCTCGTACCTGATCCAAAAGAACTGAAATAAGTGGTAGGGGATATTTATTCTTTATGGTGACTTTGTTAAGGGCGCGATAATCCAAACACGCTCGAAGACCCCTTCTCGCTTTGGAATAAAAAAGATGGGAGAGGACACTGGAGATGTGGAGTGACGTATGAACCCTTTTTCCAGCATTTCTTCGATGTATTTCTGCAAGTATTCAGTTTCAGGTGCAGTTAGGGCATAAATACGACTAACTGGCAAGGTTGCTCCGGGTACTAAATCAATGCGACAATCATAGCTTCTGTGCGGAGGTAAGGCAGAGGCTTTAACTTCGTCAAAGACAGTTAGGTATTCCTCATAGTGCGCCGGAAGGTCAGGAACTGTGGACATTATATGTACCGCACAGCAAAGCGAACTGTTCCATTCACTTGCTTCTTGGTAACAGTTTATCATGCAATGATGAGATTTTAGTGTCACTGTTCGAGTCACCCAGTCTATTTGGGGATTGTGGACTTGTAGCCAGGGAACCCCCAGGATAGCGCCGAAATTGGGGGTGTCTATTAGATCAAAGACTATAGATTCTGAATGTCCGTTATTACACACCATTACAATCGGGGAGTCTGATAGGTAATCAATCCAGATGATAACTCAGACCCATCTACCGCTCTCACCGGTTCAGGATGAGGTTTCAATAAGAAAGGGATTCCGACATCTCGGGCCAACTGAATATCAAGAAAATTCCCTGTGGCCCCTGAGTCCAATAATATAGACATGTTCTTTCGACATTGAGGAGATATCACCAAAGTAATGGACAAGGTAAAGTGTCTTGGTACTAGGGGAAAGATTTTCTTTGTGGTAGAGACCTTAGAAAAGACAACACTTGAAGAATTGGTCTCTGCTTTCTTCAAGTCTTCTAGTTTTCCTCCATATAAGTAGGAAGAAGACTACTTGCGATTTTCTTAGCAACGGAACGAGGTCTGATTGGACACTCACGAGCATAATGTCCTCCTTTACCGCAATATAAACAGAGATTGTTCTTTCTCCTCTTGTCTTTTTCTTCAGCAGACAGCGGACTCCTCAGTCCTCCAATCTGCATAGGCTCAGCAACGTCTTTAATGTCTTTCTTTTCAGGTCTTAACATCATATATTTAGAAGGAGTAAGACGTGATTTTTCCCCTTTCCTTTCATGGAGTCTATGATCCAACTTGACCGTCATATCTATGAAGGCAGAGCAGTCTTCGGGAGGATCTACTATTTGAGACAACAAATCTTTAAGTTCATCGTTTAACCCTCGATAAAACAGAGAGGTTCTTTTTTCCTCAGGCCAATGCGTCTCAGCTACCAGCCTATTAAAGTTAGTTATATACGTAAGTAGGTCCTTGGATCCCTGCCTAAGATTGAGAAGAGCATTATCGCTGGCCTGCATAAAGGTATGTTTCGAAAAAGACTCTTCATCTTATCCTGAAATAGCATAAAGTCATATAATAATGGATCGTTGTTTTCTACCAATGGAACAGCCCAATCTGCAGCATTGCCTGCTAAATAAGATATAACAAAGGCTACTTTAGCAGCGTCATCTGGAAACGATGCCGCCTTACACAGGAACTGTAGCTGACATTGGTTCATGAAGACGCTAAATCTAGCACTGTCTCCGTTGAACCTCTCTGGCATAGCTAGTGGAACTGGGCTGGGAGTATGAACAGTAAAGTGAACAGGAGGTATGTTGCTATCTACCCTTGTGGAGGAATTGGGACTATGGGACGGAACTGAAAAATGCGCAGGCTGAATGTAACTTTTCCGGGTCTTTGGAAGGGTACCAGGGTTCCTAGGGTCTAGTGAATTCTGTGACTTTGATTGTAGTAACTCTGTCTGTAATCTCTGATTTTCAGACCTTAACCTCCCTACCTCCGATTGCAATTCAACTAGAACTGCCGCAAGTTCCTCTACTGAGGGACCTAATAAAGATGAGTGGAGAGAGGGATCTAGAGGGGCGCTAGCCCCGTCAGTATTCATCTTTGCTCAGGTGGAAATAACTCTTGGGCTTGACTTTCTGTTGGGTCTGAAGTCCAATCCACGTGAGATTCCACAGGAGCAAAGAAATTAGTTCCCCCCCCACCTTTAGACAACAACTCCTGGAGGAGGTATAGTAACTCACTCACAAGACGCTGCTAACCAAAAGTAAGGGGAATAACGCATAGAGTGACCACCACTCTTTCCCCAAAGATGACACCAGGTAGCGTGGTAGTGGGGAGCTGGTTCCACAGAGAAGCTAAACAATAAAGAGATAACAAATAAGACAGGCTTTACTCCTCAAGAACTAAACAGCAGTCAAGAACATTAATGCATGTCACTTCCCAACATATGCAGTTCACTTACCAGTGATAGAGTCCCAGGATATTCTGATATTTCTCGTCATGAGCGCATAACCCAGGCCCAATCGATGAAAGACCAGGAAGTGCAGGTAAGGGAATACTGAGAAGATGAACTACTAAGGGACGACAAACACAACCACTCACTTCCACAACCACTCAAGGTCACGTTGGGTGATTCAAAAGAGGGAGAGTCCCCTAGTTTGTTAAGGGGAGCGGGGATTCAAAGAATTACTGACCGGCTCCGTAGGGAAAGGAGCGGATCAGCGGCGCTCACGCTTTCACGAAAGCGGGAGAGGAAAAGACGGCGTGGCGCGCTGGCCGGCTCCGTAGGGAGAGGAGCGGATCAGCGGCGCACACGCTTTCACGAAAGCGGGACAGGAAAAGATGGCGTGGTGCGCTGGCCGGCTCCATTGGGAGAGGAGCGGATCAGCGGCGCACACGCTTTCACGAAAGCGGGACAGGAAAGATGGCGTGGCGCGCTGGCCGGCTCCGTAGGGAGAGGAGCGGATCAGCGGCGCACACGCTTCTCGAAGGTGGGTCGGCAATAGATGGCGTGACGCGCTGGCCGGCTCCGTGGGGAGAGGAGCGGATCAGCGGCACACACGCTTTCACGAAGGCAGGTCAGCAAAGGAAGGCGTGGCACGCTGGCCGGCTCCGTGGGGAGAGGAGCGGATCAGCGAGGCACACGCTCGTCAGGGAAGGAACAGAACTTCTAAGGGGTAGCAGAAGTAGATAAGGTAACTCGGGATAGAAGAGTTCAAGCTGGATACCAGGAATCAATCCAGAGAGCAGGTACTCGAATCCGAGCTCGAAGGGGGCGTGGTCACTAGTTAGGGATAGTAAGTCAAGCATTGGCAACTGGGTGAGACGGCCTCTTATAGCAGTTAGGGGTCGTCACAAAAGAACTCACTCTGTGAACTAACGAGGGAAGTACACATGCATCAAGGTACCGACATTTCTCCTACAAGGGCATCTGCTGCCGAAATCCTAACAAGGTACGAGCAGTTTGCTGGACCTCAGCAAACTCTCTATGAGACCACTCTTGACTCTTCGGGTTGTGGGGTTTACATATCCCCTATCTTGTCACCAGTTGTAGTGTCCTCCCCAGCCCAGCAGCATGTAAATGAATTAGGCCACACACGGAGCTCGGTATTACACGTCTTGATTCTGTAGAGTATAACCATTAACTGACACGTACTGGGTCATATATTTTATTAACCACACCACTCACTTACATCACTAGACTATGGAGTTCGGTAGAGACCATAGGGGTCCCGCGCTCTATAATATACAAGACACTTCAGTAATCTACCTCAAGACTAGAAAAACATTTCAGAAAAATTCTGTGTGAACAAAGACCTGCCAATTCCCCTGGGCACCTTAGGAGGACTTGGCATTCCCAGCATTCTCTTGTCATATCCAAGCAGATGAAGACCAGGAGATAGGGTAGGGATGGAATGGGTCATAATCAATGATATGAGGACATTAGGACTAAGAGTAATGAAGAACACTGGTAACTAATTGAGAGCTTACCTCTACATCCTGCGTCCTCCCCACAGTCATTACTTTTGATGAATACACAAGATCGAGCCTTATCCTAAACAGTGAGCACACAAAATGTGCTGAAATCAATGCAATAATGTGTGATTTTAAACTTAAAACTCATTACACTAAAGATTTTTTCATCATTATCAATGGCCTGTAATGTAGAACAAAAGTGTTCAGCAACACCCAGGTAACTGCCCTGCAGATAACTGTCACTGGAACACCATTAACGTCTGCCCAGGAAGCAGCATACCCTCCTGGAAAATGTTTCCAGGAGTCCATTTACAAATGGTAAGCCAGGCACAGACTATGTTAAAGTAATTTAACATAGTCCGTGTCTAAGCATAGCAGAGCAAATCCACCTACGTATTTTCATGGAGATAACTGGTAGATTTTTTTACTTGCACAGCAGAATCAAAAGTCACAAAAAGGTGATAAGACATCCTGAAAGTTTGAGATCAGGAGTGACCTCCTAATGTCTAGCAGTTGAAAAAGGTCATCCTCCAAAAAAGGAGAAAGGAAAACAAACAGCAAAATCATTTCCTAAGGAGAGTGGGAATTTTTGGAAGAAAATTTGGATCTTGTTTAAGAATTACTACATCTTCCAAAATAGACAAAAAGAGCCCCTGTACAACAAGACTCTCAATTCACCTATTCATCATGGTGACATTACAGCCACAAAAACTGTCAGTTTCATTGCCAGACATTTTACATCAACAGATTATAAAGGTTGAAAAGGATGCCATTGTAAATCCTGAAGAACCGGAGTCAAATCCTTTGGAAGTGTTAAGCATCTAGACATGGGGTGGGCCAAAGAAAAACTCTTCAAAAGTCCAGATGCTAGGGTTCCCCATTATCCAGGATCGTCCAAGGTTCCCTAAAGGCCCAATAGATAACCATATCATCCTAACAGTAGAAATGGTCAAATTCCTATAAAACCTTCCCTTTGTAATTTCAAAATGGATGTAAACTCACAATTCAAAGGGAAAATACAATTTGAATCCCACCAGTTTTGAAAATTTCTCCATGACCTTGTATAAGACTTTAAAGTGGATGGCCTACATGACTTTTGGAGGGCTTTGGCTATGTGGATAGAAAGGCTTTATTTTTGTAACCCCTTCATTTCAATCTCCAAACCAACAGATAAAAGTGATTTGAAAGCAAAGGTAGGCTGATCCAAAGAGGAGGGGATTCAGAGGAAGACACCAAGATGGAAACATTTCAGCACGGGCCTTCAATAGATGAAACAGAATCTCTGATGACAACAGGGAACCACCATAATCAGTTCCTATTTTGCTGAATTTGGTTGGAATTGTTATTGTATTTTTTTCGTTGAATGGGGTGACCCACTATGGCATCAACTTCCGCTCCATCGCAGTCAGCCATAAATCGGGCCTAGGTCCCTGCCAAGCAAAAACTGTTATTTATTTATTTTTTGGAACATGGAGTTTGATCTGTCTACCCTGTATAGACTTACCATGGTGGAGATGTAAGTGATGTGTCAAGAGAGGGAGCTGCGCTTAGGTCTTATATCCAAAAGGAGGATTAGGAGAAGGCTGTCAGAGCATGGGAAGAGTCCCACCAAGAGACGAGTGAAGATAAGGAGGTTAAAGTGTCTCCTCACCTGCTTTGTCCAGACCTGGGAGCAATAGGTCCTCTTGAAGTTTGCCCCCATAAGTGGCGTTAGATTTCAGATTAGCCTATGAGAAAAAGAAGGCTAAGATGGACAAGAGGTTGAAGCTGACTGCTTGCCCTGGAAGAGAAAATGGCTGCCCTGGCTGCTGAGGAGAAAAGGGCAGGCCAGCTTTGTGGGAGAAATAAGCAGCAGTTGCCTTTGAGAAGTTGGGAATGGAAGCTGAGGAGAAAAAGGCAGTTACAACTCTGCCTGCTTAGGAGATTTATACATCAGTAATCCTGGTACAGGAGTAGAAGATACTGGTGATGAGAGGAGATATGGGACCTTCTGAGACACTGAGCAGATCACTTCTGGACCTGCAGAAGACTCAAAATGAGGGCTGCTCTGCTGCCCTGCTGCTGGAAGGACTGCCCTGCTTCCCTGCTGCCTGAAGAAGGAAGCTTGGACCTGCTTCTTGAACCTACAAGTCCTAGCTGGCCTAACTCCTGTGTTCACTATAGGGACATAACAAGCTCCAGAGACCTGTCCTGCATTCACCCAGCTGACCAGACCCACCTGGACCTGCTGGTGCCCTGCTGCTGGCCTCTTCTGGAGTGAGCCCTGATTTCCCGGATGTGCCCCCCAGGTCCTGGACCCTTGACTGGCATCAGAGTGTTCACCTCCTTGTCCAACTGAGGGTTCCCTCAAAACCGATGCAGCGGAACACAGCTTGATGCAGGACCCTACATTGCAGCACCTTGCACCTCCTGATCAGTGGCCTCATCAGAACCGATATAGCATGACGCAACTCGATGCACGACCTTGCATCGCATCACCTCACAGCTCCTGATCAGCAGCTAATCGAAAACGACTCATCATGGTGCAGCTCAACTCAGGGCCTCGCATTGTAGCACCTCATACCTCCCGATCGGCAGCCTCCTCAGAACCGATGCAGTGCGATGCAACTCAGGGGACCACCTCACAGGTCCCAATCGGCAGCCTCATCAGAGCCAACGCAACTCCATGCAGCATGACGCAGGCCATTGTATCTCATCCCAATTACAACCAGGTACACTGTCCAGCAGGCCTAACTCGGTCTTGTACTCGGCCCGCACTTCATTGCGGGTAGCCCGAAATTGTAACTTTGTCCAGGTCTGGTGCGACCAGATAACACAGTGCCTTTAAGTTAAGCCTGGCTGATTTTGTGCTAAGCTACGAGAGGGTTACACACTGGTTAATATAGTGGCTTTTGTGGTTCACCCTAACAAGGATTGTCGTTGTTGCTAAAGCAGAGTATGACACCCCCACAACCAATAACCAAATTTCTTACAAGGTCCAAAGTATTGATCAGCTAAGTACATATAGGTAAGTATAGATTTCATTATATTAATGCCACTATTTGTACACAGTCAAGATATGTATATTGACAGGGAACATATATGCAGAGGGTAGTGTAGAAAATTGAAAGACATACTGGTTCTTCCTCTGTGTGAAGGGCTTCCTTTATCCTGAACTATGCCTGGCTGAAAAAGATCCCCAAGTGCTTTCTGATTCAATCTAAGCCAGTGATCCATGACCAGTGTGCACAGGACATGGCCTTCAGAGATACCATTTTCCTAGTGCTCTGAGCCAGAGTGTCTACTAGGGATTGACACAAGGGATTGTCACTGAGTACTGGCCGAAGGATGTAGCCTTTATCCACTTATTGCCACAGTGCTTATTATCCTGAATCCACAGCAAAACCCCCTACATGAGACATTTAACAAGGAAATACATTTTGGGAAAACTATAATTTGGCCCCTTTAACAATCTTAAGAAAATATTTGTAAAGTATCAGGAGGAGTCATCAAGCAGAGACACAATAATTAGCAATAAAACAGTAGTGAAACTCAACCATAATTACAATGTCACTCTTGCAGACTCTGTGATAAGTAATAAGTAGACATAGTTCCTGATTTAGCATTTGACAGATGGTACTTAGTCTGTCAGGATGGCAAAGGACTAATCCTTCATCATGCTGGCGGATTACCGTCTGTCAAATTTAGATTTGACCAGCAGCCCAGCAGCCATCCCTGTACACTGAAAGAAGCCACGTCATGGTGGTTCCTTTCAATGTGCAAAACATTTGGTAGATAACCACCATCAATTTTACAATAGTTCACCAAACTTTTTAAAAGTGTTTATTTTTCTAAAACAAACTCCCAAAGTGGAAGTTTGTTTCAGAAAAACAAAAAACTAATCACCTCGACACCCTGGGAGTTTTTTCCCAGAGCGTGGTGGTCATTAATTTTTTCTGTCCCTCATTGTGAGGTTTTTCCTGGTGGTGATGGACTGAAAATCAAAGACATTACACCCCCCTCCCAAAATTGGACGGGTGGTGTAATGTTCTTTCTCCAACAGTTCCTACTCCATTGGGCTGTCAGAGGACATTTTCTGTCGACAGAGCCAACAGGGGCTCCATCAACTAAAGACCTATGGTCTACCTATCTCTAAATGAGGCAGGTGTAGCGAGGGTTTTGTGAACAGGGAACACTATTGCATTTGATATAGAGTACCCTGTCTTCCAAATTCTACAAAGGCCCTTTAATAATTACATTCCAGTGTCATCGAGTTTAAAACACCCAATGTTACACAATAGTTGGAAACATAAATTAAAAATAGTAACCTGTTTTAGCTGCATGCATTGCTATTTGAAGTGTTCAGCAGGTGCAAAAGAGAGGGAGAGACAGAGAACGGGAGACAAAGCGAGAGAAAGCTGAAGAGAGAGAGAGGGATCGAGACATATCAATCAATCAATCAATCAATTAATCAGGATTTTTAAAGCACAGCTAATCACCCAATATGGTATCCAGGCACTTGCAGGCCCCGGAGGCTTATTTGAACAGCCAGGTCTTAAGGGCCATTCGGAATTCCAGAAGTGAGGCGATGGTCTGGAGGTGCGTGGGGAGGCTGTTCCAGGTCTTTGCTGCAATGTGGGAAGGGAGTGTCCTCCACTTCTCCTTCAGTAGATGCAGGGAGTATGGACAAGTGAAAGAGCGGCAGAACGTAGTCTTCTCGATGGTTGGTGGAAGTTCATGCAGTGGTTAATGTAGGCGGGTCCTTGGGTGTGTAGAGCCTTGCATGTGTGGGTCAGCAGCTTGAATTGCCATCTCTTCTGTACGGGAAGCCCGTGGAAGTTATTGAGATGGGGTGTGATGTGGGATCATTGGGGAAGGCCAAAGATGAGTCTTGTTGCGGCGTTCTGTATAGTATCAAGTCTCTATAGAAGTGTTTGGCGATTCCTACATAGAGGCCATTGCCGTAGTTCAGCCAGCTGGTGATGAGGGCTTGTGTCACAGTGCATCTCGTGTGTAGGGGTAGCCACAAGAAGATCTTACGTAGCATGTGCAGAATGAGGAAGCAATCGGAGGAGATGGTGTTGATCTGTGATTTCATGGTGAACTTGTTGTCAACGATGATTCCGAGGTTTCTGGCGTCGTTGGAGGGATTGGGTGCGGGACCCAGGTCTGATGGCCACCAGGAGTCGTTCCATATGCCAAATATGCAGGAAAAAAACAATTTAATGATTTAATATAATGGTATACATTTTTGTTTTAGCAAGATACAAATGTCAATAGGTAGCCTCTGTGTAATTAAAAATAGTATTAGGAAGAACAACTTTTGTGACTTTTTATCAGTAGATCAAACTGGTAATATGATCAGCGTTGAAAAACTGTTACATTTTTCCCTAGTAGCATATAGTGTTGTGTATGCCTAATGTAACATTAATCATATAGTAGTGTACCGGTGTGTAAAACAGGCCCATACAGTCCCTGGGGCGCAGAGGAGATCTCACCCTTCAGGTGGGAGCCTATTCAACTTAAGGCTAATGAATATCTGTGGATAGTCTTTGGGGTCCTCACCACATTTTGCAGGGGAGGGGTCATCATTTTCCGTTACACTGCTACAGTGTACACAATTCCCCATGTTCATCACCAAAAAATAGGAGGTGTATGCCTTCCCCCACCTCACCCTGATCTCCAAAGCGCCAAGGCCCAGGGAAGAAGTGGCAGTTCAGATGCTAGGGAGTCTGCTCCTCTTCCTTCCCCACTTCCCTCAGATCTCTACATAACAGAGGAGCACAGAAAACAGCAAACTCTGAGATGCTAGCTACCCACATCTTCCATCGTCTCTGCTGGTTATCCATCATGTCTACGATGCCTCATGTAGTCCCTTGGTGGAAATCATTCCCATTGTTAATACCCATCCATTAATATTAACATCCGTCCATTAACATTTGCATGTTTCAAGAAGCAATCACAATGTTTATCTGATAGCTGCCTATACCCTTTGCTGCAAATGTAGAGTTAATCCACTGAGCAGAATTTATCATACACATCCTTAGCAGTGAGTATATTAACAGATGCAGGAGCCCTGCCAATCAGCCTGTAAACCAAAACTGCAAACGTGAATTGCAAAAGGAGAGTCATTGTTCAGAACCAGTGTTTAAACACAAAAACTGGCTCAACCACAAAATGTTCAGTATCAGTGTTGGCTCCGAAAAAGACATGAACAGTTATGCCATTCAGCCAAGACAAAGAGACCTACTGTCATTTTTCGTCACATTCACTAGATACACAACTGGAAAAGCAAGTTTTAAAAAGGTGTCCAACTTCCACATGTTGCACAATTATAAACCACCTTTATTTATGCATTGTTATTTCTTACATAGTAATACTTGCACGAAGAACAAAAGTATGCTTCATGTCTTTGGAGGCCTGGAAACCCTTTGTTGCAAGTAAAATGCATAATAAACTTTCTGGTGCGTTATTCTAAAGGGAAAAGGCTCAACTGCACTCAAAACTCTGTAACATGCTTATACTTTGCATGCTGATTTCTGAAAAAGAATAAACTTCTGAAAAGGGAACAAATAACTCGCAGCCCGCAGACCACCTTACTAATGCTTTAGCCGTAGTCTCAATTCACAAAAAAGCACAGATGTTATATCATTCACATTTACCCCGTCAACTAATGGTATCTCTTGACGTCAGATACACACTGTCCTTGTTTAGGGATCATTGTACCTATAAAAGGTTAAAGCTCACTTTAAATTAATTTATTTTTAGAGTTTGACATAACAAGGTGGAGAGCAAAATTGTACATTTTTTCTGCTGCAGAGGAGTTTTAACTTTTGAAAAGTGGAACACTTCCTAACAGGCTGACTTCATTGGAGCAGTGTATGTCACATGTCAGACAGGGTTGACACCTTTCTTTAATAATAATACCAGAATTCCTGTACACTGGTAGTGCTGCATGGGCCAAAAAGACATTTGGTTTGGACAAGATTAGTTAGAGCCTGGTGAGATTCAGGGATACTTGGATGCAGTGCTTAATTTGTAAAAAAAACATAAGTTCCACAGCCCTTGTCAGGAGGACACTGCAGCTTGTACCACCCATTGCCCCCACTAGCATTGTCAATGACAGTACCAGCACAACTAACCATCACACCCATACAAGTGTGACAAACTTTAAATATACATAAAAAAATTACTATAGCTATGGGTAGCAGGTACTTGAGTCCAGAATAAACGTGTTCTAAATTGTCCACTTATGAATTCACATGTATAATATTGAAGCTTTCTGCTTGTGTATTTCATGCATAGTAAAAAGAAAAAAGAATGACTTAATACAGAACAGTTTCAAATGAACGCAATCTGTTATGCTATGAAACACCAGCAGTCAGTTAAGCAAAGAACACCTTAAAAGGAATTTACAACAGCATAGGCATTAGACAGGAACTGATAAAATATGGAATGTAGCCTGTACTAACATCTGGTAGTAAGATCCTGCTTTCACTTCAGGTTCTAAACACAAAGGCAACAGTGAAGTAGTTATAAAGTAAAAACAAGCAAAAACACTGGCAGTGAAGGGAACTACTTGTGTGTGGATGTGCTCATTGTGGATGAGTAAAATGCATTAATTCAAAGTGAAGTTAACCAGTGGCTCAAGTAGGCTGCCCCATGCTGTATGCTGTGGTGGATGGAAGTAACATGTGAATGGCACAACAACAGACCATAGGATTAGGGGCCAGATGTATGACTGTTTTTTGAGGTCGCAAAGGGGTTTTAGGCCCGTTTGCGACCGCAGAAAAACGTGTGGCCAATGTGCCAACCATATTTTGCGAGTCGCTAACTCATTAGCGACTCGCAAAATATGGTTTGCGACTCTCTATTAGGAAGGGGTGTGCCAAGGACGTTCCTCCCTAAAAGCGACTCTCAAAAATGTGTTTGATTATTTTGCAACCGCATTTGCAGCCGCAGAACACTCGCAGATTACCACCCTTTACAAAAGGGTGGTAAGCCACTCGCTAACGGGAAGGGGTCCCCAGGGGACCCCTTCCCCTTTGTGAATGGGTTTGCAAATCTTTTTTAAGAGCAGGCAGTGGTACCAAGGACCACTGCCTGCTCTTAAAAAATGAAACTGAAAAGTTTCATTTTTTTTTAAATGCATCCCGTTTTCCTTTAAGAAAAATGAGCTGCATTTTTAAAAAAAACTGCTTTATTAAAAAGCAGTCACAGACATGGTGGTCTGCTGACCCCAGCAGACCAACATGCCTGGGAGTGCTAGCCATTCCCAATGGGGTCGCAAATTGCGACAGCCTCATTAATATTCATGAGGCATGCAATTTGCAACCCCATTGGGAATCGCAAACAGTGTCTGAGACACTGTTGTACATCCCAATTTGCGAGTCGCAAATGCAACGCAATTTGCGACTCGCAAATTGGTGGGTCGTACATCTGGCCCTGAGAGAATTGGCTAAAAGCCCCTGTAAGTAAGTGTATTATACATATAATTTTACTTTGTGAATGGGTTTGCAAATTTTTTTAAGAGCAGGCAGTGGTCCCAAGGACCACTGCCTGCTCTTAAAAAATGAAACTGAAAAGTTTCATTTTTTTTTTTAAATGCATCCCATTTTCCTTTAAGGAAAACGGGCTGCATTTTTAAAAAAACTGCTTTATTAAAAAGCAGTCACAGACATGGTGGTCTGCTGACCCCAGCAGGCCACCATCCCTGGGAGTGCTAGCCATTCTCAATGGGGTCGCAAATTGCGAAAGCCTCATTAATATTCATGAGGCATGCAATTATCGACCCCATTGTGAATCGCAAACAGTGTCTGAGACACTGTTGTACATCCCAATTTGCGAGTCGCAAATGCAACGCAATTTGCGACTCGCAAATTGGTGGGTCGTGCATCTGGCCCTGAGAGAATTGGCTAAAAGCCCCTGTAAGTAAGTGTATTATACATATAATTTTACTAAAATCAAAAGGTCAGACCTAAAAATATATATATATAGTTGTTCAGATACTGTAATATGATAAGAACTAATCAGATAAGTTTGGTATTGTTTTATCATTCAGATAAATTATTTATATAAGAAAAGATATAACTGGAGAAAAGAGTGTAGTAAATAAATACATCATAAAATGTTTATTAACTATAGTAGATGATTATAAACAACAGACCAGGATCTGAATGTTCGGTAAGACTTGTACATTTTTGAGTATATTATGTGTACCCAAATGAAAACATCAGGCTAGGTTCCAAATGAAGTATTTATTTACAAAGGACAAACAGTTTCATGCAACTAAGTTGATAGGTAAACAGGAAAGTTGGGTTTTGGTGGTTTTTAAATTGAAATTTATTGCACATTTAGTGATATTCTACTATTGGTGTTATGTTCAACATAGTATTACTGATGATGTCAACAGGAATAAACCTGTAATGTAAGGGACAAATTTTAATATCCCTAATGTTCACATTTGAGACATATGACACATAGTGTAATAGCTAAAGACCTATTTCTTCTCCCTACTAAAATAATAATAGATTGAAAATCATCTAACACTTAAGATCCGATTTAGAGTTTGATGGTGACAGAAAATACTCTGGGTGGTGGAGGAAGTGATAAAGCTGAAGTGGAATTCACGTGTCCACCATAACATTAGATTGGTCGTCAAAGTACCACTGTTGAATTCTCCTTTAGTACCTCCTTTGGTATTCAAAAACTATCCCATAGCTGCACAAATCTCAGATACTTAGACTGGATAAAATACTGAGTGATCTTATTAATAAATACCAGAAAGCATCTATCAAGAGAAGGCATGTATGTATTAACATGTTAGCCATACATGACATAACAGAGCATTGTCAAATAAAGAATGGTCCATTCCTACCTGAAACGTGTCGAAAAGGCTTTTGAGTTGAGCAGATTTATTTGGCAAGGATCTTTTTCCCATTTGGGTTCCAAGTAATTTTGTGATTTATTATAAACCTGTCCCATCAAGCCAAACAATTCTTTTTGACAAATGGCAGTAGATCACTTTTTGTCTGGGATAATAATTAATTAATTCATTTCATATTATTATTTTTAAATTGATTTGTATTGTTATTTTTTTTAGTATTATTTTTTATTTGTTTTCGTAGTGTTGGACTTTTAGGGTAGTATGGTGTGAAGTGTTTTAAATCAATATATATTTAATGTTTATAATTTGTAAATACTTTTTAACATTAATTTATTTACAATATTAATTTGTAATGCATTCATTTAAATCTTTTTATTATTTATATCAGTTATATATTGTTAAAAATAGCATATTTGTATACATTTTGTATTATATTATGTGTAATATATTTTATGGTTATTTTTTCTATATTTAGTTTTTGTTTTTTGTAATTTAAGAGTGGGAATAGTAAATCTCAGCCTTCCAAAGTACAACACTTTCCCTACTGTAGCTTAGTGGTGTGGGAATAGCAGAATAACTCCTCAAGACCTTGGAGGATACATTTTATTGGTTTGTCCTGCTTTGAGCAATCAACTGTGCAACTTAAAGGCACCCCTGGGACAATCAAATACATATATATGGTAGTTTGGAGCCCTGGTCGGTTACAGTCTCCTGCCTTGCCCCATTCAAGAATTTGTCCTTTCACACAATTTCTAGGACTTAAGACTTTTAACAGTATCAAACAGTGAACCCTACTCCACCTTCACTCCATAAGCAGTGCACTGAAACCCATGCATAAGTCTTGGTGCTTACTAAAACCTGTCCATGGCAAACCCATATCCTGTCTCCAAGCACAGTCAGCACTCAAGGGTGTCTAATTCTTAACCACACCCCACTGACATTCATTTAATTTTTGATTTGTATTGTATTCTATGGAACAGTTTTAAAATAATATCAGAACTCATCATGATCCATACATCCTATTTTATTTGTTTCAATGTGATTTAAACCATTACATGTTATTATTTTAAATAAATTGGTTTACCATATTTTTTTCTTAACTATAATATTGGATTTTGGGGTTACGATTCAAACGCCATGTACAGTTTTCTCAGAGGAAAGCCTTGCAGCTTGTATTGGACGACCAAAGTTAGGCCAAGAACTTTTAATACAAAAATTCATAACATTCAATTGAATAATGAATTATATGATATTATTTGAAACTATATTTAAATGAAAAAATGATATAAAAGATTTAATAAAATTATATTCTTACCGTTCATATTCTGACCAACTATATTTTTAACATCAAAATATTGTTGTCATGATATTTATGTCTTACCAATACCAGTACCAACTGTGCGAGGTCTTTATATTTCCCATCAATAAACAGATCATTCATAAACATAATTAAAGCCTATGTTAAATAGCTGTGAAGCTGCTTTCGGATCTGCTGTAGCTGCGAGTCAAAGTTTATTTTCTATTGGAAAAAGGGGATAGTATATTCTGTCTAATCTTGTTCTATATGTAAACCTGTGCCACATGTATGTGGAATTAATATAAATTCCTGTTCTGGGTCTGTTCTTTTGTTTAAGAACTACTGTATCTAATGGGTAGGGGGTGCATCTTCTTTCTCAGCTACTAAGTGTGCTGATTTGAGTGTGTCCTTTGACTAGAAGTTGATCAATTGTGCCTTAACCATATGATAACACATCTCTTGATCTGGTGCTGATAGCCCCCATCTCTTTGTATGGTTGCAGTAGTCTTTCAAAGTGTATCCTTGGCTGTTTGTCTGCCTAAGCCAGTCTTATCGTATGGGATCTTTGTGTGTTAAGGAGATCTTTGGTGGGAGCTTTGGGTATGTTAAGGAAGAACTATAGTAGCTTTGGGAACAAAATGATTTTCATTATTGTGATTCAGCCTGCTAACAACAGCATAGGTTTGTTCTATCTGTTCATGCAGTCAGTGAGTTGGGCTATAATACCTATCAAATTGTGCCTAAATACAACTACTGGGTTCTGATAAATTTTATTACACAGATATCTGACTGAGTCTTTTACCCATCACAAGGGGAATTTCGAGTTTTTCATCAAAGGTATGAATATTGACTTAATTAAATCTGATAGGGTAACGTTTATCTGTGAGGTCTCTAATGTATAGTATTAGCATGCTATCCACATATAATAATATTCCCTCCATCTTGAACACTGAGCCTAGCAGTGCCTCTGAGGTGACATTTAAATGCACAAGAGGTCCTAGTTGGCAGTTCAAGCTCTAGTATCACAGGGTCATGGTCTGGCAGTGTTCTCACTATGGGGTCGATTCCGATTCGGGCCGGAAAAAGCACCGACCGACTCGGAGCCGGAATTTATTCCGACCGACACGTACCTGTGGCGCCCGACACGCCAAGTACGATGCAAGGCGTGCAAAATCCGACCGACACGTACTGAACCCAAGCCGAACGACCGAGCCGCACGGAAAACAGCAATCCGGCCGGAAAAACACGCGAATCGAACCGACCGACACGCACCCGGAACAAATCCAACCGAAACGTACACGCGAACTCCAAACCGCTAAGTACGATGCAAGGCGCGAAAACCACGACCGAGTCGAACGGAGGACAAGCCGTACGACCGACACGCATACAAAACTGAGCCGAAGTAACACAAAATACCGCGACCGACGCGTACGCAGCATAGAAAACTGCACAAACACAGCGTGAACGAAACGGAGAAGACCGTACGAGACAAATGCAGGGTCCGACTCGGTCACAAGAACGTTTCCAACATGCACAAAAAGTACTAAGGAAAAATACACAAAAAAAGGCCAAACAAGCAATTACAAAGCCAATAAATACTGGGGGGGGGTGGGGACAGAGAACAAAGACACACCCACAACTCCACCCATATAAAGGACACAAATCCCAACCATGATCCTTTGCAAATGCCATTCTATTGCCAGCACTCAACAGACAGCAACCACACACCCACAGCTCATCCCTCACACAAGCCACACACCATCAGCACACCAACAAATAGCTACCTCACATACACCCAGCAAAACACACACTGACACACCCTCACCTGCACACCAACACACACATCACTCACCATCACCACCCATCACCATGCCCCCAAGAAGAATCACAAGTTCCTAGATTGTGAATTGGAAGTCCTGGTAGACGAGATCCTCAGGGTAGAGCCACAGCTGTTTGGCACACTGGTCCAACAGACACCCATCTCCCAGAAAACCAAGATGTGGGAGAGGATCATCAACAGGGTGAACGCACAATCACCATGTCTGCGCACAAAGACTGACATCCAGAACAGGTGGTATGATGTGCGCAGGAGGGTACGGGAGCTGCTCAAGAAGGACTACCTCCTGAGCCAATACACCGGCAGTGGCCCTCCTGCCAAGCCAGTATACCTCAGGCCCTGGGAGGAGAAGGTGCGGGCCATCCTTCCGCCAGTGAGCGTCTATGGACTAGAGAACATCCCAGAGCCTGGTGAGTACACAACAAATGTACACAATATTCTGCCACAATACACACACACATCACTGTCAAGGGAGAGTCAAACCATGCACTCATAGCAATTACACAGCAACCAGAACAGAATCATCCCAAAATGTGTATGTCAGTCAGATAAACACAACACATGCCATCTCAAAGTTACATTTAACCGTGTCATCACATGTACAAACACAACTACAACTACAGCTAGGCAGTGGCACAAATAGAACTAACAAACACATCCAGACATGTAGCCACCACTACAACACCAACACACAGTGAAGACCACTGAAAGGAAGGAATTCTGTGTATGCTGGGCAAGTCAGTGTAGCCAATAGCATCATGGGAGTCGTAGTCACACATATTGCTCACCCCCACAACTGTCCCATCAACACCACCATGAACCATGCGCACATCACAGGGAGTGGAAAAGGACTCACAAGATGGCTGACACTGGCTACTGCTGTGGGGAGCACAAGGCCCTGCTGGCAAATGTGCACCAACAAACAGCAGGACACCACTGACTGACATCCTGAGAGACAACTTCCACTCCCTGCAATGGAAGCACGTTCCATGGTGGGATATCTGGCTGGGTGGGAAGGAGGACTCGCAGCACTGACCATAGTCACAAGCACCTCCCCTCACACACCCCCTCAACACAAACTCCACAGAACCCACCTGGGAGAATGCAATGCCTCACATCCTAACTCAAGATCCCACAAAGAACCTCCACCCTGGGTAATGTTGTGTGAAGCACAGGGACACTCTTGGGACTTTTAGCCAAACAACTGCCAGGACAACACTCCCAGCCATCCTGTCAGCACAGGCAGCCCACCCCACAGGGAAGCAGAGTCAAAAGGAAGGAAGCATGGGCATGCTGGGAAGGGGGTTGGAGGCAATAGCATGATGGGAGTCATAGGCACAGCTCTACATCCCCCACCACATGGCCCAGCAAGCTCACACTCACGCATGCACATCCCACAGAGAGTGGAAAGGCCCATCAAAGATGTCTGACACTGTTGCTGTGTCGTGGGGAGCACAAGAGCATGCTGGGAACTGCACACCAACCAACAGCAGGACACCACTGTCAGCCATCTTGCCATTGCTCTCACACCCACACACACTGAACTCCCCACAAAAGCAAGTAAGTATGGGAATGCTGGGAAGTGGGGTGGAGGCAATAGCATGATGGGAGTCATAGTCACAGACATAGCCCACCCCCACAACTGTCCCATCAACACCACCCTGAACCATGCTCACATCACAGGGAGTGGATAAGGACTGACAAGATGGCTGACACTGGCTACTGCTGTGGGGAGCACAAGGCCCTGCTGGCAACTGTGCAACAACCAACAGCAGGACACCACTGACTGACATCCTGAAAGACAACTTCCACTCCCTGCAATGCAAGCACAGCCATGGTGGGATAACTGACTGGCTGGGTGGGAAGGAGGGCCGGCTGTCAACCAAATACAACCAATGCAGACCATGTTCACACCCCAACAAATACATAGAAATTCCCAAATAATGCAGGACAATGTGCTACACCAATATCAACCCCTGACTGTGACAACTTAGGACAATGCAATGTACAGGCCCGCACCCAGAGGCACAGTCACAACTGTCAGGTGTGTCAACCATTGATGCCTGCAGAAACATAACATACATTGTGTGTGTCTCCCAAAAACAGGTGATGATGGGGACACAGCAGCAGACGCTGAGGAGTCCCAGTCCCAGGCTCAAGAGGATGCGGAGCTCACTGGTGTCGTACAGCCTCTGCCCTCCTCGGACGAAGAAGACCAACCAGGCACATCCGGTGCAAGTCAACATGCAGCACCAGCAGGACCACCAGCTGCAGCACCAGCAGGACCACCAGCTGCACCCCCTGCACCCACCCCTCCAACGACTGTCACCACAAATACCATCCCTGCCAACATGGACAGAACAAGGAGCACCACCAGCACAGGGACCCTGGACCAACGTGGGGCCATGGACACCACCACCACCACCAACCCCCAAGGGGGACCAGGGTCATCTGTGCGTGCCACTGCACGCACTGCACATGTCGGCAGGGGTGGTGGGAGGGTGGGAGACAGAGGTCGCTGCTTGCAGAGGTTGCTGGTGTGCATGATGACCCACAACTGGTACGCATAGCCGATGCGTACCAGTCCAGCACCGGAGATCTCAGCCAGGTAGTGGGGCTCCTCAGAGACATGAAACAGCAGCAGGCTGCCCATCATGCCCGCTTGGACTCACACATGTCCCGCGTGGAGTCCAAGTGGGACGCACTGCAAGAGATGACGGCGGTGCACAGGGACATATTACAATGCCTCCGCCAGATGAACAGCAACCAGTCCACACCTCCCTGTGTGCCAACAACATCTGGTGCTGAACAAACTGCAACTGCCACAGGGAGGGAGGATGACTCTGGCGGAGAGTCCCCTGCACCGCAGCAGCCTGTACTTGAGGGCCCCCCCCCCAAAGAAGAGGGGTCGTCCGAGGAGGGGCAAGTGAGAGGCCGAGGCCAAGTGCAACCCCCAGGAAGCCTGAACCTGTTCTGGATGTTCACCTTTGTGCACAAACTGTTCACCCTGTTGACGGCAACACAACTCCCACACATGACATGGGGAGTACAAGTTGTACCAATGTCTCATACAACTGTGGCCCGATACTGGGGATTTTGTCTACCAGGACTTTCAATTCACCTAGGAACTTCTGATTGCAAGATATATGTACAGCACTAACCATCCTATGCACTATTCACACAAATGTATCACAATAAGCACACTAATACACCATACTTGCCTCTGTTGTGATTCCAACGTGGGTGCTGTCATGGGGATGATGAACTGCAAAATTACACTGTGTATGCGAACTGCAACAGCAAGTACAACACAGGCATGTGAGTAAAGGCAACGTGACACATATGAGGGAGACACACCACCAGGGCTACACAACACATACACACCTAGGCCATCTGACTCATTGCCTACACTGTTGTTGCCAGGAAGACGGTGCAATGCACAGACACCACACCTATTCCCAGTTGTAGTCAAGTAGCCCATAGGTGCAGTAAGCAAATGGCAGTCAAATGTGTGACCACAGACAACGCACATCACAAAGTGAAGCACAGGTTTATTACACAGTTGCAACATGTCGTAACCACTACAGATGCAAGGTAATCCCACCTGGCAGCGGGCACACAGTCAACAACTGTAGAAGGAAGGAAGTCCATGGGTGTGGCGCACATCACCTGTAGGGACACAACAGCTACCACCCTGGAAGTACAATCACGTCGTCGGTGGACACAGTTGACCAAACGAATCTGAAAGTACCCTGTGAAGGACAGAAATGACACACAGTCAAAAGCAATGGAGAACAGGACAGAACAGCAAAACTCATGCACAATACATGTTACAAGATACCCACCCAGAACCAAGTTAGCATGTCAACACTGTTGGGGAGTACAGACTACCTGTAAGCACACATCGCTACACACATCCAGTCAAGTAGCCCATGGACACACTCCAACAGCACCAGAGCACCACCTACACATATCATGCCAACTCACATCATTGACATGACACCTCAGGATACTCACATTCAGCTAAAGAAGTTGGTGATGAGCTGTGTGCAGACATCACCCTCATCATCATCATCATCACTGGCATCGTGGTCCAGGCCAGGATCCTCCACAGGTGGCGGATGTTGGTCATTGTCATCCTGGATGAGAGGCAACTCCTTCCGCACTGCCAGGTTGTGGAGCATGCAGCAGACGATGATAATCTTGCACACTTTCACTGGGGCATATGGGAGGGACCCTCCTGTCTTGTCCAGGCAGCGGAAGCGGCTCTTCAGGAGACCAAATGTCCGCTCAATCACTCTCCTGGTCCGACCATGTGCCTCATTGTAGCGCATCTGGGCTGGTGTCACAGGGTTCCTGAGGGGTGTCAGCAACCACGGCATGTTGGGGTATCCCGAGTCACCTACGGACAGACAAGTGCACATTAGCTGACTTGGAAAAGTGGGCGGAATACTACAGATCAGTTCACACACAATGGCACAAAGTCAGTACACACCGACAAGCCAGGCACGCTGGTTCTGCATCTGTGCCATCATCCTGGGGATGCGACTACTCCTCATCACAAAGGCATCGTGTGCTGAACCAGGGAAACGGGCACACACGTGTGTGATGGTCATATCTGCAAGACACACCACCAGTGCATTGACCGAGTGGTAGTGCTTGCGGTTACGGTAGGCCTGCTCCTGGGCCTGTGGTGGTACCAAAGCCACATGTGTCCCATCAATGGAGCCAATGACATGCGGCATCCTCCCCAGGGCATAGAAGTCACTCTTCACGTCAGTGAGTCGTTGCAGTCTAGGGAAATAGATGTACCGGTTCAGGAATAGCAACATTGCCTCCAAAACATCGCGGAGCACATGGCTCAACATGGTCTGTGACATCCCACCAGCAGTCGCCACAGTATGTTGGAAGGTACCGGTGGCAAAGAAGTGTAGGGCTGCCATCACCTTCACCTTGGGGGTCAGCGCTGTAGGATACGGCCGGCCAGGCTGCAAATGTGGGGCCAACTGCACTGCCAAATCCTCAATCAGCTGCCTGGTGAAGCGGTACCGTCGGATGCTGTCCCGTTCCACCATCGTTGCCAGGTCTGGTAATGGTCGATGGACAGCAGGAGCCCTGCAGTGCAGAGGAGAAGAAAGCAAGATTGTCAGTCACCCCACATATGCGGCATTGAACACACTCAATATCACAACATACATCATTATGAGGCACAACTACATGAAGTGTGCAGTTCCGTAAGGACATGTATGGTACATACATGGCCAACATCTGTCATCACGGTTCAACAAGTGGCATCAATAAGTCCCAGGTTGGCCCATTGGATATCATGAGGCCGTGTCACAGTTCCCATCTCCTGCTGCCGTGTCACAATCACCCCCCACAGTGACATGTGAGGACAGATGTGCCCCAGGCATCACAGGTCAACGCAGGTACATTCCCAGGGACCCTGTATTGCCACATGGACACTGGCATTACATGGAGTATCATGTATACACCACAGCAAAACAACCATGACCCCCACAGGTAGTGGTCCCACTTGCCACTGCAGGACAGACATGGACGTCTGTGACACACACCGCACAACATCAAAGTCCATGCACACACAACGTGGATGTGGAGACTGTCTCCCATTGTGCACATGAAATCAGAGACATTGTAAACACTACATGCACACAGACTGTGGAGGACCATCACTATTGTGCCACTGGGACACCCTGGCTCAAACATACCGTCCCACATGGGACTCACGGGGTATGTGACATGACATACACATACACCACCGTGAAATGTGACCATGGCACATGCACAGATATGAACAGTTGCACATCACAGTGGTCATGTACACGTAACACCCAGGATCCTGTCCCCATGAACACGTGCAAAGCCTGGGGGTGGCTGCCCCCAGGTGACACCCACAGGACAACATGTACACCAACATACACACAATAGGAAATGCAGCCTTACATGCCTTATGATACAGTTTGGACAGGCTGTCGTGTTGTAGGTGTGCCCCTCACTCCCTGGGAGCTATCTGTGGCTGGCATATGTTCATCTGAGACAGGCATGGTGACATATGCCAGTCACTTGTACAGGGATGCGTTGAACAGCAATGGACCGATCGGTGCCCCGGCCGGCCCATTGAATTCAATGTGTGCGGGTACGCGTTGTACCTCTGTACGCGTTGAACAGCAATGGACCGATCGGTGCCCCGGCCGGCCCATTGCATTCAATGTGTGCGGGTACGCGTTGTACCCCTGTACGCGTTGTACCGCAATGGACCGATCGGTGCCCCTGGCCGGCCCATTGCATTCAATGTGTGCGGGTACGCGTTGTACCCCTGTGCGCGTTGATCAGCAATGGACCGATCGGTGCCCCCGCCGGCCCATTGCATTCAATGTGTGCGGGTACGCGTTGTACCCTGTATGCCGCGTTGTACCGCAATGGACCGATCGGTGCCCCCGGCCCGGCCCATTGCATTCAATGTGTGCGGTACGCGTTGTACCTCTGTACGCGTTGATCAGCAATGGACCGATCGGTGCCCCCGCCCGGCCCATTGCATTCAATGTGTGCGGGTACGCGTTGTACCTCTGCACGCGTTGTACCGCAATGGACCGATCGGTGCCCCCGGCCGGCCCATTGCATTCAATGTGTGCGGGTACGCGTTGTACCTCTGCACGCGTTGATCAGCAATGGACCGATCGGTGCCCTCGGCCGGCCCATTGCATTCAATGTGGGCGGGTACGCGTTGTACCCCTGTACGCGTTGTACCGCAATGGACCGATCGGTGCCTCTGGCCGGCCCATTGCATTCAATGTGTGCGGGTGCGCGTTGTACCCCTGTACACGTTGAACAGCAATGGACCGATCGGTGCGCACCCATTGACAATGGCCTAGCCTGGCAACGGACGCGTTTCGAAATTTGAACGAGTCGGTTGCTGGAAATTCAGTTGGTCACCCACAACAATGTTGCAAAATCATGTATGTCATGAAGTTGAAGATTTGAAGGATGCTGTGGGCGTGTATTGGTGCTGCTATTCCATGGATTGGCCAGATTCAGAAGATGCAAACGACTTGGACCTATCACTTTGGACACATGGGACAGTATCTGCCTCTCCAGCACATATATATTGCTGGCTGTTCCCCTGAGAGCTCACTTGCCTGCACTACATGCCCCAGGACGACATCTGCCACTGCACTGCTGCTGTCTCTGCCCCCTCTGGACCCTGCAATGGCACGTACTGTGGAGAGAGCCCCAGCCTTCAGCCTTGAGGAGAACCAGGCCCTGCTGGACAGCCTACTTCCACAGTACAGCAAGCTGTATGGGACACCAGGGGAGCAGGTGAGTGTTCTGTGCACTGCCTTTCTGAATGTGCATTTTGTCTGACTAGCAAGGCTGAAAGTCTGCACGCCACTGGCTAGCAGGCTCACTGAGTAGTTGTCACCCCCTATAGTGTGTAGTGACATGCACTGGACAGGTATGGTGCAGTGACACCATGTAGTCATTTCTGGCAAACTGTCCATGGGCAGCGTTGCACTGCCTGTGTACATCATGTGCCCCTGTGATTGAGACATGTATATACAACTGTGTCATGCACGGATATGTTGCATGTGTAGTAATGGCCTTTTCACTTTGTCATCCTGACAGGTTAATGCCCATCGGAAGCAGGAGATCTGGAAGGACATCGTCCGGGCTGTCCGGTCCGTGGGGGTCTACAAGCGCCGGATCCGCAACTGCCAGAAGAGGTGGCAGGACCTTCGGGGCTGGACCCGGAGGATTGCACGGGTCCAGCTGAAGCTGTCGCCTCCTCGCAGGAGGGGCGGAACACGGACCCTGACCCCCACATGCTCCAGATCCTGGCGGTGGTGTTTCCAGACCTGGATGGGCAGCTGAAGGCCAGACAGCAGCAAGGAGGGGTGAGTCAAAGACTGCACTGTGAACTCTGTATTACATGCTATGTGCCCTCCTCTGGCCTGGTTAAACTGCCACAGTACAGCAGACATGTTGTCCAGGAGCCATGTCCCTCTATTGTGCACTGCCCACTCCTCATCTGATACCCAGGTGTGGCCCTTACATTCAGGGAATTGTGTCACTTGGGACTGTGTCCTTGCAGTTTACTTCACTAAAGGTGGGGGACAGCATCTGTTTCCCTAACTCTGTTGTGGGCATCATGGGTGGGTCCATTGTTCACACAACACCTGTGTTCGGACATGTAATCTGCGTGTTGCTTTGATATGCGGTCCACTTGCTGAGCTGAGCCACCACATGTGCCTGGGGTATCTGGCACACACCCATGCAGCGGGTGGGAACAATGTTTGGGCCCCAGGAGTGTGCAGATTACGTGTGTCACACATACATAGCCAGCTATCCACTGTCCAGGGCTCATCCCTCATTCATGTGGGGCAGGACAGTCATGCCTACTCCAGGCCATGCAATGCACTCTGTACTCCCACTCCCGTGTATCAGCTGACACATTGTGCGCAGTGATTTGACCCCTCAGGTGTCTGCCTCTGTGTCAGTGTGCTGTGGATTTGTTGCCAGGACTGCTGGGGTGTTTCTCGGTAGGGGCTCAGCATGCCACTGGAGATGTGACCATAGGAGACGATACTTGTGTGTCACATAGGTGTTTGATCAGCTGCCCGTGCAGACTGGGGTATGCGAATGTGAAGTTCAGGCAGCTGTTTCCCATTCACAGCAGATTGTGAGGGGCTCAGGTTCAGAGGGTAGTGTCACAGGTCTCCCATATGTCCAATCGGTATGACCTGGACAGATGAGGGTTAAGATGATGTGTTGTGTGGGGGATGTACATGTGCACTTGTGCAGCTCCAGGACTTGCATTCCCCATGACCTACTATTGTGACACAGTGCAGAGTGTTGTTGTCTGGCTGCCAAGTCATACATCACTGAGACAGTGATGTATGACTTAGCATTCATGCCTCCGCCATGGCATGTGTCTACTTATTGGTGATCCTGCAGGGGAGTGACATGTGCTACATGCACACCATTGTGGCGATGGCTATCAGGACATGGGTGCATCATGGTGTCTGTCGCTGGTATGCATCACATGCATTTCCTATTTGACTCTGGGCATCCCTTTCATCCGGAAACCTGTACTGACTCAGTGGCAAGAGTTGTGATGTGTGCATGTCCACATGCTACACCGTGTCCTCTGCACTGTCCAACTACTGTGTAGGTGGTGCATGTGTCCACACTGGGGTGTTGCTATCCAACAGACACCAGACAGATGGGTGCAAGGCCATGTGGGATGTGAGTGCCATGGTTGGCATCAGACTGACAATTGGCTTCTCCTGTTCAGTTAGGGCACTTTTAGCAATGTTCAACTAATGATGCCAGGGCTTGCTCTGTAATGTGCTGTGCTCACAGTGGTGTGTGCGTTTGGTGCAGGTGACTGATGTCTGTCTGTTTCCCCATTGTTTGCAGATACATCCACGGCCACGGAAGGGGACAGCTCCACGGACCAGGAGGAGCCGGAGAGCCAGACTGGGTCAGCAGCCGAGGAGTGGTCGGAGGGACCCAGTGGTACGGAGGGCGAGGAAGCCACACCGAGGAGTCCTCAGCACCATCCACCTCAGCTGAGGACCAGAGCAACTCGGAGGATGACTCCCTTATGGAGGCGGGTGTCAGCAGCCACCACACCCCAGCTAGTGTTGCTGTCCCCGCCACCACCAGCACCACCACCGCCCTCCCATCGGCTCCCATTCCCCAGGTCCGTGGAGGCTCCCATGTTCGGGAGCGTGTCTCCTTTGGGCCAGGCACCGCACCCCTGCCCCTGTGTCCCCTGCTGCCCTGAGTGAGGAGTCTGTGTACCTCCTTCGCCAGCTCCATGTAGGGCAGACAGCCATGCTGAGTGTCCTCCATGCGCACACCGCTCTGTTGACTCAGCTGGTGTCGTTTATGGAGGGCATCTCATCGGGCATGTCTGACCTACAGAGGGGCAATAGGTCCATGGACTCCTCCCTGACGGCAGCAGTGTCCCTCCTCAGACAGTCCCTCACCCCTCCTGCCTCTGCTCCATCCACACTCCCCAGCACCTTACCCGTCCCAAGCACACACACACCGGCACAGGCACACACCAGCACACACACGTCCAGCACACAGACACACACGCCACAAACAAAACGCACACGCACGCACAGTCAGGGGACTGAAACCAGACTCACAGGGGATGGGGCCCTGGAACACACACACGCATCCACGAGCACTGCGCCTCTCCCTCCAAAGCACCCTCCCTTGCCTCACCTGCAACCCCAAAGACCCAGCGGCTCTTCCTCAGTGACCTCGGCCTCTTCCCCTCCGATCCAGCTGATACAGCATTCAGGGGAAGAGGAAGCCCACCCACACGGAGCAGAGTGCCCCTCGCCCCCGGACACCCTCCCCAGGCGCAGACAGACTGAGGCCCCCACCCGCAAGTCCCCCGGAGTCGTAAGAGCAAGACCCCGCCGCCGCCCTGCAGCTCAGGCACCAGGTCTCCTTCCTCCATCCCTCATGCCCCCACTCCACAGGTGACCCCACCACACCCTGCCCCAGGTTCCCCCACCCACAGATATACCATCCCCAAGAGGATCCGGCCTTCTCCCCTGCCACTTGCTCTCCCGGCACCACACCCCCGCTGCGCTTGTCTGTGCCACTGATGTGGTGAGGGTGTCCTCCCCCTCTGTCCAGCCACCTTGCCTGTTCCCCATTCTCCTCCCCTGGTGGTAGGCACTGCAGTGGAGTCCACTACCACCTTGTCTGACTTGGGCACTGCAGTGGCGGACCTGTCCACTCCATCTGCATGGTCCACTGCAGTCGTGCCGGCACCCACAACATCTGAGTCATGCCCCCAGTTGTGCCGGCACACACCATGTCAGACACCTCCACTGCAGTTGTCAGTGGCTCTCCAGCACCCACCACCCCTTCCCTGCCTCCTCCTGGTGAGCACTGATCCTGTCCCTGCGGTGCCTGGCCTGCCCCCGGTTGCCCCTCCTAGTGGATTGTCCCTGGTTTTGTGCAGTGCAGGCATGCGTAGGGTGACATCTGCCACTGTCACCCTGTTTGGACATTGACAATGGACTGGCCATTGGCCTTTGTGTTTTTTCTGGACTTTCAGTTTTCAATACACACATATGCTGAATAAAGCAACTTTCTGTTCTCTAGTGCTTATGCTTCTGATGTACATGTTGTTGATGATGCTAACCATGCCCTTGCTGCAGTGATGGTGATATTTGGTCTCATGATAATGAAGTGTTACTGTGCAGGAACCCATGTGGTCCAGGGGGAATGTGTCCTATCCTGTGGTGTATCCATGTCATCCATAGCAGCATCTGAGGGTGTCATGTGTTCAGTATTTGGCAATGGGATTTCCTACTTACATTAGCAATTTCATATCTGTGGCTTCCACCCCTGCACATCTGTTGTGCCTGCCATTGTTCAATTCGTCTACTTCCCTGACCGTGTGGCCATCTCCACTGGACATGCAGGTTTGGGCATCAATGGGGAAGGACTCATCTGTGTTGTCAGTGCAACATTGCTATACAAGTGTGTTGGATCTGTGCTGATGATTTCGTTGGCACTTCCATGACCAGGCTGATGTGACAGGAGCCTTCATTTGGTGCTAATTGTTGATTGTGTGACCAAGTGCTCAGCTGACATGATGGGGCCCTACTGAGGCAACATATGGCACAGCTTTCCTCACACAGGAGTGGAGTCCCCTCATGGCAGTGTGTACTCCTGTGACATTGCCTGCGCCCAAGGTGTGTGTTGTATGAGCATGTCTGTGTGTTCACTTCCGTTTAGCTGTGCATGCTGTGATCCCTAGTGTTGTACCTGTTTGTGATGCTTGCTGAGTTGACCTATGTTCCCCCAAAGTCTTCTCCCTGGGTTCTCTGTGATGTGGGTGCATGGCACATTACTGGTCATCAGGGTGTCACCCATAGGTGTGTTTGCTGTCAGGGCTGAGTTTGTGTGCAGACGCAGATGGGTCACAGTCAGGTTTCCCCTTGGCACTTGTTGTTTGCCCCTGTCATGTGATTTCCAGTTTGTGTTATCTTTCAGTGATTGTGACACGTTGTGTGTGTGACTGCTGGCACTCCTCAGGGTCCAGGCTGCAATGTTGGTTGTTGTCTATGTGTGTTCTTTGTGGGTGACCTTGGCTTCTTCATTGGTGTGTGACTGTGGCTGGGATCCCATTGGTTGGTGTGGTATTGCCGTCATGTCCATGTACAGCGTAGTGTGCAGTGTGTCAGACATTCAGGAGTCTTGTTGAGTGGCCATGTGTGATGTGTTTCTGCACCTTGGTTCCCACCCACCACCCTGGAATAGTCATGGGTGCATGTGCAATGTCACCAGTGCATGTGTGCGTCACTGCTGCACATTGTTGGAGGTCGAGGGGTGTGGTGTTGAGTGTGTGCAGATGAGAGTTGTTGCCCGGCTAGGCCCCTGCCTCCATGATGGCCTTGGCTTACTGGCCGTGCTGATTGATTTGTGCTTGTGTAGGTGTGATGGTAGTTTGTTGCTCAGGACACATGACTGTGGTTCACAGTGTGAACGACATTTAGCTTTGTCATCACAGTGGGATTGTAATGCAGCCCAGGGTCACCACATTGTGGGGGCCCTGGGGGTAGTGCTGTGGTGTGTCTGTGTCTTGCTGTGTCAGTTACTGTTCCTACGTGCCTGTGTGACATGTGTGATTTGTGCTCCCTCTCATCTGACAATGCCTGCTTGCCCACATAGGGGATTTGGATCCATGAGTTACCTTTGTGTGGCACTGTATGCACATCTGTATGATTGGTATTCAGGCCTCCTCATGTGTTGTGTGGTTGCCTGGGGACACTGGCACCCCCTCACCTGTTGTGTATGATGTGCAGTGTGGGTCTGCCTGTTTGTGTTTGTGCATCTGCACCACTGCTTTGGCATATCTTGGGTGTGCCATTGGCTGTATGGAGTTTGGTGGGTTTCCCCTGCTGTCCCTGGGACTCCTAGGTCATCGGTCAGCACAATGATCATGGTTTGTGTGTCCCATTGCTGCCATGGTATGGTATCTGTTCACCTCACATCTACAGTCTCCACAGGGTATCTGCATTTGTGTGCCCATTGGTGCAAATATGTGGGTCTGCATTCTGATGGTCACTTCTGTCATTGTGTCATTGATGAATGTTGACAGTGTCAGCCCCCATGGGTGTTGTTTGTCTGCACATGGCCAAAGGTATGTCTTATTTGCACTGCAGTATTTGCCTCCCCCAATTTATGTTGCAATGGGACACATGCACTACTTTGCCACCGATGTGTTTTATGTTCTGTGACCAGGAATCATCCATGCAGTTTGGCAGTTGCAGCTTTTTCTTTGTCAACACTTACATTTCGGTCACTGTGATGATGGGGGTTTGGACCCCATTGCCACACTGTTCAAAATGTGCTTCAGCTATGGACCCCACACTTACATTTTGGTCACTGTGATGATGGGGGTTTGGACCCCATTGCCACAATGTTCAAAATGTGCTTCAGCTATGGACCCCACACTTACATTTTGGTCACTGTGATGATGGGGGTTTGGACCCCATTGCCACACTGTTCAAAATGTGCTTCAGCTATGGACCCCACACTTACATTTTGGTCACTGTGATGATGGGGGTTTGGACCCCATTGCCACAATGGTCATGGCCTGCTTGCATTGTGGGGGCCACACACATATATGTGTGGCACATGTGATAGGGGGTCACATTGTATGTTCAAAGTCATGTTCAGTGTTGTAGGCATTTGACACAGTCTACACACGCTTGTCATGGTGTTGGGGGGATGTCTTTTTCTTGCATTCCCTAGGTTGTGGTGTGCTGGTTGTGTCATGCATTGTCCATCCTATGAGTGGGGGTGGTGTTGGTGGTAGGCATCCAGCCCCCATGGGTAGAGGTGGTAGTAGTGACAGGCATCCAGCCCCCTGGGTAAGGGTGGTAGTAGTGGTAGGCATCTGGCACCCCCATGGCTAAGGGTGGTAGTTGTGGTAGGCATCCAGCCCCCCCTGGGTAAGGGTGGTAGTGGTGGTAGGCATCTGGCACCTCCCTGGCTAAGGGTGGCAGTAGTGGTAGGCATCCAGCCCCCTGGCTAAGGGTGGTAGTAGTGGTAGGCATCCAGCCCCCTGGGTAAGGGTGGTAGTAGTGGTAGGCATCTGGCACCCCCATGGCTAAGGGTGGTAGTAGTGGTAGGCATCCAGCCCCCTGGGTAAGGGTGGTAGTAGTGGTAGGCATCTGGCACCCCCATGGCAAAGGGTGGTAGTTGTGGTAGGCATCCAGCCCCCCCTGGGTAAGGGTGGTAGTGGTGGTAGGCATCTGGCACCCCCCTGGCTAAGGGTGGTAGTAGTGGTAGGCATCCAGCCCCCCTGGCTAAGGGTGGTAGTAGTGGTAGGCATCCAGCGCCCCCTGGGTAAGGGTGGTAGTAGTGGTAGGCATCTGGCACCCCCATGGCTAAGGGTGGTAGTAGTGGTAGGCATCCAGCCCCCTGGGTAAGGGTGGAAGTGGTGGTGGGCATCTGGCACCCCCTGGCTAAGGGTGGTAGTAGTGGTAGGCATCTGGCACCCCCTGGGTAAGGGTGGTAGTAGTGGTAGGCATCTGGCACCCCCTGGCTAAGGGTGGTAGTAGTGGTAGGCATCCAGCCCCCTGGCTAAGGGTGGTAGTAGTGGTAGGCATCCAGCCCCCCTGGGTATGGGTGGTAGTAGTGGTAGGCATCTGGCACCCCCATGGCTAAGGGTGGTAGTAGTGGTAGGCATCCAGCCCCCTGGCTTAGGGTGGTAGTAGTGGTAGGCATCTGGCACCCCCATGGCTAAGGGTGGTAGTAGTGGTAGAGCTTCCAGCCCCCCTGGGTAAGGGTGGTAGTAGTGGTAGGCATCTGGCACCCCCTGGCTAAGGGTGGTAGTAGTGGTAGGCATCCAGCCCCCTGGCTAAGGGTGGTAGTAGTGGTAGGCATCTGGCACCCCCATGGCTAAGGGTGGTAGTAGTGGTAGGCATCCAGCCCCCTGGGTAAGGGTGGTAGTGGTGGTGGGCATCTGGCACCCCCTGGCTAAGGGGTGGAATAGTGGTAGGCATCCAGCCCCCTGGGTAAGGGTGGTAGTAGTGGTAGGCATCTGGCACCCCCTGGCTAAGGGTGGTAGTAGTGGTAGGCATCCAGCCCCCTGGCTAAGGGTGGTAGTAGTGGTAGGCATCCAGCCCCCTGGGTATGGGTGGTAGTAGTGGTAGGCATCTGGCACCCCCATGGCTAAGGGTGGTAGTAGTGGTAGGCATCCAGCCCCCTGGCTTAGGGTGGTAGTAGTGGTAGGCATCTGGCACCCCCATGGCTAAGGGTGGTAGTAGTGGTAGGCATCCAGCCCCCCATGGGTAAGGGTGGTAGTAGTGGTAGGCATCTGGCACCCCCCTGGCTAAGGGTGGTAGTAGTGGTAGGCATCCAGCCCCCTGGCTAAGGGTGGTAGTAGTGGTAGGCATCTGGCACCCCCATGGCTAAGGGTGGTAGAAGTGGTAGGCATCCAGCCCCCTGGGTAAGGGTGGTAGTGGTGGTGGGCATCTGGCACCCCTGGCTAAGGGTGGTAGTAGTTGTAGGCATCCAGCCCCCTGGGTAAGGGTGGTAGTAGTGGTAGGCATCTGGCACCCCTGGCTAAGGGTGGTAGTAGTGGTAGGCATCCAGCCCCCTGGCTTAGGGTGGTAGTAGTGGTAGGCATCTGGCACCCCCATGGCTAAGCGTGGTAGTAGTGGTAGGCATCCAGCCCCCTGGGTAAGGGTGGTAGTAGTGGTAGGCATCTGGCACCCCCTGGCTAAGGGTGGTAGTAGTGGTAGGCATCCAGCCCCCTGGGTAAGGGTGGTAGTAGTGGTAGGCATCTGGCACCCCCTGGCTAAGGGTGGTAGTAGTGGTAGGCATCCAGCCCCCTGGCTTAGGGTGGTAGTAGTGGTAGGCATCTGGCACCCCCATGGCTAAGAGTGGTAGTAGTGGTAGGCATCCAGCCCCCCTGGGTAAGGGTGGTAGTAGTGGTAGGCATCCAGCCCCCTGGGTAAGGGTGGTAGTAGTGGTAGGCATCTGGCACCCCCTGGCTAAGGGTGGTAGTAGTGGTAGGCATCCAGCCCCCCCTGGGTAAGGGTGGTAGTAGTGGTAGGCATCTGGCACCCCCATGGCTAAGGGTGGTAGTAGTGGTAGGCATCCAGCCCACCTGGCTTAGGGTGGTAGTAGTGGTAGGCATCTGGCACCCCCATGGCTAAGGGTGGTAGTAGTGGTAGGCATCCAGCCCCCTGGCTAAGGGTGGTAGTGGTGGTAGGCATCCAGCCCCCCTGGGTAAGGGTGGTAGTTGTGGTAGGCATCCAGCCCCCTGGCTAAGGGTGGTAGTAGTGGTAGGCATCTGGCACCCCCATGGCTAAGGGTGGTAGTAGTGGTAGGCATCCAGCCCCCTGGGTAAGGGTGGTAGTGGTGGTGGGCATCTGGCACCCCCTGGCTAAGGGTGGTAGTAGTGGTAGGCATCCAGCCACCCCTGGGTAAGGGTGGTAGTAGTGGTAGGCATCTGGCACCCCCCTGGCTAAGGGTGGTAGTGGTGGTTGGCATCCGGCCCCCCCTGGGTAGGGGTGGTGGTGCGCATTCAGGCCCCTGTGTGCATATGTGGCATTGGTGATGGGCATCCCGCCCCTATGGTGCATCTGTTGCTGGTGTAAGTAAATTCTGCATCTCTCTGTGTGTGTGTGATGTGTCGTGTACGTGTTGTATGTGTTTTGTGATTGGTGTCTGACTTACCTTCTGCGCCGTACGCGTCCGTGCCTGTTCCGGTAGTAAATGTAGAATATTGGTATGATCGGGACGAAGGGATTCATGGTTGGTTCGTGTCGTTCGTCTTTCTCGTCGCTTCGCGTCGTCCTCGTCGCTGGCGTGTTCGCCTCGTAGCCGTGGATCGTGTTGTGGCGCCAATCGGAGCTTATGTGCGCCTCTCCCGGATGCTTTGACGTGCCGTGCGTAGCGACGGGTTCGGCGCGTACGGAAAGCGCATCGTACTTGTTCGGCCGGACGGGGCTGCATTTTCCCTTCCGTGCGACTCGATTCTGCGTTTCCGGATTCGCCTCGGTCGGAGAACAGGACCTGGATTGGGTGAATACGACTCGGCCGGATTCTGTGCTGTTGTGCGCATCGTACTTACTCGTTCGGTATGCTGTACGGATCGGTCGGGAAACAGGCATTCGCATGGCTTTTTTCCCGACCGAATGGTATTGGGTGCGCCTCCGACCGAGATCGGAATCGGCCCCTATGTGTCTGTAATCCCTTACCCAATTAGTCGATACAGGAGTATTCCTCATCTACTGGGGTGTAATATGGGAACTCTGAGGTAGATGGGTTATTCTGTCTCCAAATATATATTAGGGTATTCTGTTACAGTGTTTTAAGAAATTACTTGACCATTCCAGATAGCTCTCTTTGCATCATTTAGATCTGTCCAAGTCTATATTTATAATGGATCCTTTTTTGTACCTTTAGCAAAACACGGCCCAGTTTTTAGCTGAGCACAGGCCAGAGAATCTGGAGGACTGCAATTCATGAACCATCTACACTTTACATGATGATGGCATGTTACGGGTAACAATCAGTCCTGTTAGACTACAGGATTATTTGTTGTATTAGTGAGTTCCAAAACTCTTTTCTCCGTGGATAGAGACACACACGAAATCCACACTACATATGTTACAGTCATTATTAAAGTTAAAGCCCTAATGTACTTCAGATTTTGTGTATATATGTAACTATAAAATAAACACAGCAGTAGTAAGGAAAGGAGTTAATAAACTAAATATTAAAAAGAGTTGCAACATTGTTATGGTATTTCAATAATTCATTGCATCAAATAATTAAAACAGTCTTTGGTGACCAATCCCTCTCTTATAGCCCCTAGCTAAGCTTTCTTACTACTAAAAGTGCCTTTCTTCGTTTCTTAGATTGGCTATAGACTACATACATTGGTTGAACAGCAGAATTGTTTGGTTAGCTTCTGTACTTGGAGAAGGCTGCTCGCTGTCTCAGTTATGGCGTTCCTGAGAAGGTAAGCACCTGCTGGCTCCAAGAATTTGGTGGCCTTTGCTATTGATGTTTGTACCACATATCACACGAAGCTCCCAGTAAGGTCAAGATGCCTCTTTGCCCAATACGTATCTATAGAAGGTTTTTAGTACAAGGTTTAAATACAATTTGCTGATTATTGTGAAAAGACCAGACCTTGTGATGAATGATGTAAAATGCAAAAAATACACATGAATTCTGTTGCACTCACTAAATTCTATCACAATAAATTACATAAATAAACATCTATCTATCTATCTATCTATCTATCTATCTATCCAGATTTATACATCAGTGGCATTCCTGCCCCTCTCCTTCCTGATTCCAAAAGCAGGCACCGGCACCATATCTATATATACTACCTACTGGCGGTCGCCAGTAGGTACTTATAGTTAGGACCAAAGTTTCCATACGAAAAGTGTTTTTTGTTTTGCCAATAACTTTGGCGCCTCTAGACGAATCTTCATGAAATTGTCAAACAACTTTCCCTTTTTGGTTCAGCTGCTGTGTTGAAAGTTTCAGGGTGATCCTTCAAGCGGGGGCAGAGAAAAAAAGGGCGTCCCAAAACGCGTTTTTTATATGTTATGTCAATGGGGATTTTTCATTTTTTGAATGTGACTACAGCCTGAACCGCTGAACGGAATTATACCAAATTTGGCAGAAAGCTAGATGTTGGTCCAGAAAGCATGCTCTTTGTGATTTGGTGTAAATCCATTAAGTAGTTTCAGAGATATTTAAGTTTAAAAAATAATCCGCTTCAGCCACACCACACAACCCCTCTGGACGGACCACCACTGCGTACATTTCTCCTTCTCAAAACCCACCAAACAAACCGACACCACCCCCCATGCAGGAATTGGAGCAAAGTCACCGAAGAGCACCTCAACTCCGCCCTCAACCACGCTCCCCCCGCCTCGACCGACGCTAACTCCGCAGCCAACGAACTCCACAGATGGATCACCAACTGCGTAGACACACTCACCCCCCTCTGGAACTACGACAGACCACGCCCCACGAAAGCCACCTGGTTCACCACGACCTCCGAGAATCCAGACGCACATGCAGACATCTCGACATCTCGAGAAAGCATGGAGAAACAGCAATCCCCCGAAAGCATGCACCACTCACAAAACCGCCATGACAGAATACCACCAACGCATCAGATCCACAAAGAGGAACTTCATCCAGGACAGAATCCTCACCAACTCCTGCAACTCTAAGGAACTCTTCAGCATCATACAAGAGCTCGCCAAACCCCCCAGCGAAGCCGCAGACGCCCCCCCTCCCAAGACCTCTGCAACAAACTCAGCTCCTACTTCCATCACAAGATCAAGTCCTTCTACGACAACTTCAATGAACAGAAGCAAGGCATGGACACCACATCTAACTCCAGCAACACCAGCCAGCCTACCATCATCGCCTGTATCCCTGTCACCACAGAAGACACCGCCAAGACCATGAAGAGCATACACTCCTGACGGATCTCAAGAACTACAGACCCATCTCTCTCCTTCCCTTCGTAGCCAAAGTCACTGAGAATATCGTCAACATCCAGCTCAAGACCTTCATAGAAGCTAACTCGATCCTCGACTCCTCCCAATCCGGATTCCGCAGCAACCACAGCACCAAGACCGCCCTCCTAGCCGCCACAGGCGACATCCGCACTCTCCTCAACCAGGGCCACACGGTGGCCCTCATCCTACTAGACCTCTCTAAAGCCTTCCACACCGTCTCCCACCGCACACTCACCATCAGACTCCACGATGCCGGCATACAGGGAATCACCCTAGACCGGATCCACTCATTCCTCACCGGCCTAACCCAAAGAATCAGACTCCCGCCCTACCTCTCCGAACCCACAGAGATCAGCTGCGGAGTACCACAAGGATCATCGCTCAGCCCCACGCTCTTCAACATCTACATGGCTAAAGGAGCGGGCGAAGACGCTAGAGCCTGCAGTTTCAGGATATCGCGCCCGCCGGTCCCTCGAGGAGGCCTTACATTGGCGCTTCTAAGTTATAGGTACCACTGACCTGTGATGGAGAAGAAGGGTGAGTCAAAAAATCCACCCATTTAGGGTGCTTACAATAGTAGCAACCCAGTACTTTCACGTAGGTCCTGAAGAAAGCCCTCCGACCCCTCCTGGGCAACAATACGGGGCTGAAACATGTCAACCTTTTGACCTTCACGAGAACTGCACGGTGCTATAGAACAGTAACATTTCTATAGAAGCACCTCCACTTTTTTAATCTTGCCACCTCTCTTTCTGAATAAAGTTTGTTTAGGAAGGAGAGCGACGCAATTTTAGCTCACTTTTGCCTGTTTCACTACACCTTTTCTACCTTATTTCTGGTCACTACTGTACAAACCAGTGGATCAACCTCCAGGTGGAGGAAAGCATTTTATAAAAAAAAAAACAATGATGATGCTTTCACGTCTCTGAAAGTGGAGAATCAAGATACACCGCTATCACGCTCCTGTACGTGAATGAGCGTTTTTATGTTGGTTACCGCACCTGACCCTGGTATTACAGGTACAAATGATATATTAAGATGATGGCAGACAAAGGAATGGCAGTGCAAAAGCTGCCACCTGATGCATGCAGCTACCCTCTTTGAAATGCCCATGCCGCGGTTTTGCATTGTTGACTAATTTTCTGCTCTTATGCAAAGTATATAAACCAATTAGAAAAATAGCAATCTGGACCCATGCTGGCACCCTGGCATGAAGGGAATAAGATTATTCAAATGCCAGGATGATTTGGATGAGACCTCATTCTAAAGAATACCCAGTGCCCAGCACTACACTACCCACCCTATGACGTTAATACTATTATAATATAATTATAATATTGTAATGGTGTTGATTCACAAAGCCATGTATATAAAAGCAGGGCTTTAAGTGGGCCGGGTCCTGCCAGTGCTCAGCACCAGCAGTTCTTAAAAGCAGGTACTGAGACGGGTCTCTATCGAGCTCTCCATTGTTGCCCTCACCCTCAGGGTGGAAAATAAATCTTACCTCCGCAGCAGTACCCCCTTCACTGCCTTTGGAGAAACTTCAAAGAGACTACTTCTAGTTCTTTCACAGTCTCATCATTTCAGAACGGAAGCATTTTCAATATTATATACAATGAAGACATGGTTGTTGCTTATTTATCTTATGCAACTAATAACCATTGACAAAGCCAATAGTACTGGCTTGTTGTCGGTGTAATGTTACTTGTTGTATTATATGTCTCAATGCAATGACAGAGGCAGCAAAATATCAGTGGGACAGCACACTATGCTCAGATAGATTTTTAACTTAGGCGTTTTTAAGCCACGCCCTTAATTATATCGACCACGCCCCTTTGAGAGACCCCACTTGTTTTTCTTCCCACTTAAAGCCCTGCATAAAAGCGAAAAGCTGTAGTACTCTTTTACGTCCTCTTATGTGCCTTCGTTAATCTGTCCCACAACATATAAAATGGGAATAAATGGGAAAATTGGTGTCATATTCATATAGAATTGCTGCAAAGACTGTGGCCTTTTTGCACTTTTACTAATAGAGAGTTGGTCGTTTCGGGGTGATTCGCAAACACATGTAGCAGTACGTAAAGGGGCACTCCTGTTGCACTACTTCCCATACTCCTAAATGTGTTTGTGAAACTACTCGATAGTACATATATGAAGAAATTGGCTTTATTTCAGCTGCATTATGGGTAGGCTTGTTCTCTCTTCAGTCTTCCCAACCTCACATATTATGTCACTGACTCACTCCCTCGCCATCCATTTTTCCTACCGTTTTGTCTGCATTTGTTTGTCAAATTCCTCAAGCATAGCAATGGAAATTGTACATTTGAACGGTACTAACACCCTACAAAAGCCAACCCTATGAAATTCAAATCAGAGTTGAGTTAAATAAACGGAAATCCTTCTTGGCGTTATAACACCTGGTAGGTGTCCCCGAATGTCAGAATCAAAACGGTTTCCCATGCCTAATTTATTGGGGGACATCATCAGATAATATATTGTACAGTTTGCTGGGGTTCCTGGAGACCACACAAAGTTAGGGAATGGTAAATGAATACACACAGTCAATTAATTAACCATTGTATCAATAAACTAAGCGACGAACCAGTAGGTCAACCAGTCTGAAACACGCAAATAGAATGCACATGTCTGCTGCTTTGGGAGAATATAGTCACTTTACTGACGTCATTTCTAATGCGTAAGCGCAGTCACACAATGAACTATTTTCACTGCTCATAAACTAATTCGTGGTGATATGTACTCTGTAAACATATTTAATATCATAGCATACACCGATGGGTATCGTCGGAGACATTTCGTAAATACAAAAAGTGTTTTGTGCCGTGGAGGGAGGCTCTTGCCTAGTTCCTCTTGCCCAAAAACCATAAAACTAAGCAATGGGTTTGTTAGAAATGGGGGTCTCTAGTTGGCAATGGCTGGCCACTGTCCAAGTAGGGACCCTTCTTCCTAAGTCAGAGTGAGAGGGCTACACCCTTTGATAACCCCTGCTCAACCCTGTGGTAACGTAGCACGAGCAGCTAGGCTTATCTCAGAGGCAGTGTGTGAAGCATTTATGACCATACGCAGTAACACAGTGAGGAACACTACAAAGGGACACCACATAAGTAGTTATCAAAAATAAGTATCTTTATATATAGACGTATCACAAGACCGATAACGATCAACAGCCACAATACGGTAAAAATAGGGTTACTCTTGAAATGCTGCAAAAATAGTTCAACGTGCGCCAAGAGGAGTTCAGTTCAAAGCAGTGGTCTCTGCGACCCTTTTACTTACAAAGTACCAGGATATCGTAGCAAAATCAACAAATGGTCGCAAGAAGCTGTGGCAATGACTTCCTGCATGCGAGGCCGGTGATGCGATAATCCTTGCCGCGAGGGAGGATGATGCGCCGATTTGCTGATGCGGGCGGAGGCGATGCGACTAGCTTCGGCACGTTAGGCCGGTGATGCGATGACTCCTTGCCGTGAGGGAGGAGGCAATGCGGCGACCCGGATGCGTGTGCGATCAGGTTGTGGTACGAAGAAGTGGCACTCCGCGAGGGAGCGACGGTCCTGATGCGATGCGGGGGAAATGACGGGCTCCCGGCGTCCGCGCTGCGATGTCGTGAAGCGATAATCTTGGTGCAATGATCTTTGGCTGCGAACACTTGGAAGCCCGCAAACGTGCGGTGCGATGATCTTTGGGTGCGAGCGCTCAGCGGCAGCAGCGCAATGATTTTCTGGGCGCTTTCGGCTGCAGCGGCTCGCACACGGCGTTAGCGACGATTTCAGCGCTCTCTTCTCTGTAGTAGAACTAGAAGCCCTGGAACTCACAGGAGCCTCACCTGCAGATAGAAATCCTCGCTGGGAGGAATCAGGAGGCTGGTGGTGAAGTCTGATGTGCCTGAGACTTCGACAGGAGGCTAGCTCTCTTCTAGCCCTTGGGTGATTGCTTTAGCAAGATGAATCAAAGTGTCTCTCAAAAGTCCTTTTCCCTCTCTTTCAAAGTCCAATGGTACCCACTGCAGGCCAATCCAAGAAACAGCACACAAGCACAAGGATAGTCACCTCCTGCAGATTCCTTCAGTTACACGGACAGAGGTTCGTCTTGATGTCCCGGAGCAATACACTTTGTAGGGGTTTCAGCACAGATATTTATACCCCAAAAGTCTTTGTTCTCAAAAGCTACAAGTCACTGAGCCTAGCCAGAACCAGTTCTGTTCAGTCCTGGAGCACTTTGTTTACCAGGCTGCATCCTTCCTTTCAGGAAGAGGGGGTCTGCTATCAGACGCACAGTGGGAGGTGGAGCCATCATTCACCTTGCCAGGCACAGCCCTATTCAAGTCAAGGAGCTACCCCTCCCCATACTCCAAACACAGATCTCTCTATTGAACCCAGGTCTGGCTCTGCCTGCCCTGTCCCTCCAAAACCAGACAGCCAATACACATAACAGCAGAGCACACTGGAAGGCTTAGGCAAGAAAATACCCACTTTCTAAAAGTGGTATTTTCAAACACAGAATATAAAAATAAACTTTCCTAAAAGATGTATTTTAATATTCTGAGCTCAGGCATACTAAATTCGTTTTTCTACCATGTTCCTGGGGTCAGTTAGGACTATAGGTTGTAATAGCCACACTGCCCATCCTGGCCTATGGGGAACAGGTAGCCTTACAGTAGTGAAAAACGAAATTGGGTGTAATTCACTACCAGGACATGCTATACACACCAAGGCATGTCCTACCTTACACATACAAAGCACCCTGCCATAGGGGTGACTTACATGATGCCAAGGGAAGGTTCCGGGGCTGGGAAGTGGGTGCACTTCACAGCCAAGATGGCAGTTCGGGACTGCACGCAGACTCTGCAGTGGCAGGTCTGAGACACACTTTACAAGCTGCTTCTGTGGGTGGCGCAAACCAGCGCTACAGGCCCACCGGCAGCATTCGGTTTACCAGCCCTGGGCACTCACAGGCCACGCTACTAGGGACTAACAGGTAAACCAAATAAGCCAATCAGGGATGTACCAATTCACATGTCATATTTACACAGGGAGCATCTGCGCTGTGGCACTGAAGGGCAGTGGCACAGCGCCCAGAGCATCTAACACCAGCAAAACGGAGGAGACAACAGCGAAAAATGGAAAGGAGACCCACGCCAATGGTGCCAGGTCTAACACGTGTCCCCTCCAGCTGAAATGTGGGGAGAACTACCTATCCCCTTGGGAGTTCTCATCACTAAGGCGGAAAAATCTGGACAGACCATCAGCATTGGCGTGTTCTGTACCAGGGCGGTGTTCCACCGTGAAGTCCATACCCTGTAGGGAAATGGACCACCTCAACAACTTGGGATTCTCACCCCTCATCTGCACCAACCATCTGAGGGGCCTGTGGTCTGTCTGAACCCGGAAGTGAGTCCCAAACAGGTATGGTTCAGTGCCCAGACCACAGCAAATGCCTCACGCTCAATTGCACTCCACCTCTGTTCCCGTGGAAGTAACCTCCTACTGATGAAGGCTACTGGTTGGTCTAGTCCCTCCTCATTTATCTGTGACAGAACAGCCCCCACCCCATGCTCTGAAGCGTCTGCCTGGACAACAAATTCCTTAGCAAAATAGGGCGCCTGGAGTACGGGTGCTGTACACATGGCAGTTTTGAGGGCATCAAAGGCTTTCTGACAGGTGTCAGTCCAGTTCACAATCTTTGGCTGCTTTTTGGAAGTCAGCTCAGTCAAGGGTGCAACAATTTTGCCATACCCCTTGACAAACCTCCTGTAGTAACCCGTGAGTCCTAAGAAGGCCCTCACCTGGATCTGGGTCCTTGGGGGCTCCCAAGCCAGGATGGTTTCAATCTTGGGCTGCAGGGGCGCCACTTGGCCACTCCCCACCTGGTGTCCCAAGTACACCACAGAACCCTGCCCAATCTGGCACTTACTGGCCTTGATTGTGAGGCCTGCCCTGCGCAGCGCCGTCAACACTTCCCAGAGGTGGCGCAGGTGGTCCTCCCAGGAGGAACTGAACACTGCAATGTCATCCAGGTAGGCGGCACTGAAATCCTCCAGCCCAACCAACACCTGGTTGACCAACCTCTGAAAGGTGGCAGGGGCATTCTTCATCCCAAAGGGCATCACACGGAACTGGTAGTGCCCATCTGGTGTGGAGAATGCGGACCTCTCTTTTGCCCCATCAGTTAAGGCAATCTGCCAGTACCCAGACGTCTGATCAAACGTGCTGAGGTACCGGGCAGCCCCTAACCGATCTATGAGCTCATCAGCTCTGGGGATGGGGTGCGCGTCGGTCTTCATGACCGAATTGAGACCTCGGTAGTCCACACAGAACCTAAGTTCAGGTGTGGCACCAGGCGTTGCAGCTTCTGGTACCAAAACCACGGGGCCGGACCAAGGGCTGCTAGAGGACTCAATCACCCCTAGGGCAAACATTTTGGAGACCTCCTCCTTAATGTAAGCCCTGACCCTGTCAGTCACTCTGTAAGCCTTGTGCTTGACAGGAGGACTGTCCCCGGTATCCACCTCATGGACGCACCAATCAGTGACACCCGGCACCAGGGAGAACAAATCAGAAAATTGCCCCAACAGTTGGCGACAATCTCTCTGCTGCTCCAGGGTCAGTGTGGTGGAGAGGACCACACCCTCCACTGACCCATCCTTCTCTCCTGCGCACAGGAGGTCAGGAAGAGGCTCACTCTCCTCCTCCATCCAGCATCTGTGGCAAGAAGCATGCCCACTTCAGACCTCTCAAAGTGGGGCTTCAGGCGGTTCACATGCAGGACCCGCAAGGGGTTCCTGGGAGATTGAAAGTCCACCAAGTAGGTACCTGGACTTTTGCGCTCCACCACCTCAAATGGGCTGGTCCACTTATCCTGGAGCGCACAAGGCTCCACTGGGGCCAGTACCCAAACCTTCTGACCAGGATGAAATTCGACCATAGTGGCATTCTGGTCGTGCCAACGTTTCATTTTTTCCTGGCTGGCTTCCAGATTTGCCTCAGCAATTTTTCTGAAACGCCGAGTCTGGTTCCTGAAGGCCAACATGTAGCTAAATACATCTTGGGGAGGTTTCCTGGGAGATTGCTCCCAGCCTTCCTTGACCAGACTCAGAGGCCCTCTTACCGGATGGCCATAGAGGAGTTCAAAGGGACTGAACCCTAAGGACTTCTGTGGCACCTCACGGTAGGCAAACAACAGGCATGGCAAGAGGACGTCCCACTTACGCCTCAGGGGCTCTTCTAGGCCCATGATCATGCCCTTCAAGGTCGGGTTGAACCTTTCAACCAGACCATTACCTTGGGGGTGGTAAGGAGTGGTGAACTTATAAGTTACCCCACACTCCTTCCACAGAGACTTCATGTACTGGGAGATGAAGTTGGTCCCCCTGTCAGACACCACCTCTCTGGGGAACCCCACATGGGAGAAAATCCCCATCAGTGCTTGTCCCACCACGGGGGCCGTCACTGTTCTGAGTGGGATGGCTTCAGGGTACCGGGTGGCATGGTCCACCAAGACCAGGATGAACTTGTTGCCCATGGCTGTCTTGGGGTCCAGAGGCCCCACAATGTCAATGCCCACTCGCTCGAATGGGGTACTCACAACTGGAAAGGACTGGAGTGGGGGCCTTGATCTTCCCCCCACTCTTCCCACTTGCCTGGCAAGTCTCACATGTTCTGCAATAAGTGTCTGAACTCTTGCGCATCTGGGGCCAATAAAAGTGGGTGGCCAGCCTCTCAAAGGTCTTGGTCTGCCCCAGATGTCCTGCCAATGGAATGTCATGAGCCAACCCCAGTAGGAAGGCTCTGAAGCACTCGGGTACCACCAGCACACGGGCTGACCCCGGCTCAGCAGCCTTAGGCTCGCTATACAGGAGACTGTTCTCCCAATAAATCAGATGTGAACCAGACAGGTCTCCTGCTGCCTGGGCTGCAGCCTGATGCCGCACACCCTCAAGAGAAGGGCAAACTCCTTGCTGCTCACAAAATTCCTCCCTGGTGGGTCCCCCTTCCTGCTGCCAATGGGCCGGCTCAGGCAGGTCCCCCAGTTCGGTGATCTGTTCCCCGGTAGGCTCCAGGGCATCCCCCTCAGGGTCTGCTCCCTCCTGGGCCGTGGGAACCAAGGGGCCGGCTTCCCGCGCCCCTGCCCCTTCTCTCTAAGGCAGGGATCTGGGCCATACTCTCAGGCTCCAGGTCCTTCTCAACACCCTCCTTGGCTGCCATGGACCGAGTGGTAGCACACACCCACTCAGGCAGACCCAACATTTCTAAGTGAGATTTCCTCTCCACCGTAGCCCACGGGGAGTTCTCTAAATCATTGCCCAACAGACAGTCTACAGGCATGGCGGGCCTCAAAGCCACCTGAAGAGTTCCTGAGACCCCCCCCCCACTCAAAGGGAACCTGAGCCAACTCACATTGGCTCTCTGAGTTGTCTGCGGACACTACTGGGTAGAATGCATGGGGGACAACCTGCTCTTTGGACACCAACCGGGAGCTGACAGCAGTTATACTGGCTCCTGTGTCTCTTAGAGCCTCCACCCTATGGCCATTGATGGTCACCCACTGCCTGTACTTTTTAGTGTTAGCAGGCAGTGCAGGCTTAGGGACCATCTCAAAGTCTCCTAATGAGACAAGGGTCAACTCTACGGGATCCCACCCACCTTGGGCACCCATCTCCTCCCCCAGGGCTACACTCGCAAGCTGGCGGGGTGGTGCACGGGGTGGTGCACTAGTATCCCTCTGAGGACACTGGGGATCATAGTATCTGTGGCCCACTTGACCACACTTATAACAAGTAAGGGGCCCCCTCTGGACAGGCCTACCTGTCGGGGGCACTGGCTTCCTCTCTTGGGGAGGCTGGGACACCACTGCTTGGTTCCCTTGGGAATTACTTTGGGGCCCTCTTTGGAACTCACTCGGTTTACCCCTGTCCCCCCACTTCTCTGCTGGGGATCCTGCCCACCTTTGGCGAAGTCTCCCACTGGACCCTTGCGAACCCGGGTGCTCACCCAGCGGTCCGCCTCTTCAGCAAGCTTCCTAGGGTTAGTCAGCTTGCAATCAATCAGGTGCTGGCGTAGCTCAGGAAAACAGTTACTAGATAAATGCTCCCATGCAATCAAATCATAAAGCTGCTCAAAAGTTTCTACTTTGCTACCTTTTACCCAGCGTTCCATTGCTATGCAAAAAAAGACACATATTCAACCCACGTGGTACCCTCTAGCTTCTTGCAGGTCCTAAACCTCTGCCTATACATCTCAGGGGTCAAACCATAGCGGGTCATCAAAGCTTCCTTCATGTGGCCATAAACCATTCGACTTTCTGGGGGCAGGTCCAAAAAGGTATCCCTCCCCTCACTCACAAAGCGTCCCCAAACCCCGCTCCCCAATCCTTCTCAGGGACCCGGTGGGACACCATGGCTAATTCATAAGCGGCAAACCATTGCCCAATATCTTCACTTTTGTGGAAATCCTTAATAACCTCCTTGGGTATATACACTCTATTCTCAGTATGCACTACAGGTATGCTGCCACCAGAGGGGGAGATCTCTACACTCTTTGCTTTAATCTCCAACTCCCTCAATATTCTCTCATGCTCAAGTTTCATTTTCATAATCTCAAATTCTAACTTTTTGTTCTCTAGGTCCCTCTGTGACCATCCATTTTAAGCCTAGCCATCTCCATATTATGCCGCCTATCTCTCTCCCTGTCCTCCATCTCTTCTGGGGACAGACTCCTGGCGGACACACTAGTGCCTGGGCTGGAAATTGCTTTATCTCCCACCAAATCTACTACTTCACCCTGCTGCTCTCCTGCATTCTCTTCCCCTCCACAGGCTCTTCCATATTCTTAGGGGCATCCCTGGCTTCTAGCCAGGCCTTCAGCGCCTTGTAATACTCTTCCCTTTTAGTGAGACCTGTGATAGGGACTGTGAAGCGTTTGCAAAAATATTTGAGCTGCTTGGCATTGTAGGTTTCTAATTTCTCTTCTTCCCAGGAGAGATCCTCCGAGGCATTGGATCTGGGCTTTCCCATTGTGGCAATAACTGGCAATATTAATCAAAAAATAGAATCAGAAAAAACCTCAAAACGTATGTGGTTGCGTTATGGTCTGCACTCACTAGTAGTGTACACTATAATTACTGTATGCGATCATAAATGCAAGTCCAGATCCTCACCGCTGACCACCAATGTTAGAAATGGGGGTCTCTAGTTGGCAATGGCTGGCCACTGTCCAAGTAGGGACCCTTCTTCCTAAGTCAGAGTGAGAGGGCTACACCCTTTGATAACCCCTGCTCAACCCTGTGGTAACGTAGCACGAGCAGCTAGGCTTATCTCAGAGGCAGTGTGTGAAGCATTTATGACAATACGCAGTAACACAGTGAGGAACACTACAAAGGGACACCACACAAGTAGTTATCAAAAATAAGTATCTTTATATATAGATGTATCACAAGACCGATAACGATCAACAGTCACAATACGGTAAAAATAGGGTTACTCTTGAAATGCTGCAAAAATAGTTCAACGTGCGAGAAGAGGAGTTCAGTTCAAAGCAGTGGTCTCTGCGACCCTTTTACTTACAAAGTACCTGGATATCGTAGCAAAATTAACAAATGGTCGCAAGAAGCTGTGGCGATAACTTCCTGCACGCGAGGCCGGCGATGCGATAATCCTTGCCGCGAGGGAGGGAGGATGATGCGCCGATCTGCTGATGCGGGCGGAGGCGATGCGACTAGCTTCGGCACGTTAGGCCGGTGATGCGATGACTCCTTGCCGCGAGGGAGGAGGCAATGCGGCGACCCGGATGCGTATGCGATCAGGTTGTGGTACGAAGAAGTGGCACTCCGCGAGGGAGCGACGGTCCTGATGCGATGCGGGGGAAATGACGGACGCCCGGCGTCCGCGCTGCGATGTCGTGAAGCGATGATCTTGGTGCGATGATCTTTGGCTGCGAACACTTGGAAGCCCGCAAATGTGCGGTGCGATGATCTTTGGGTGCGAGCGCTCAGCGGCAGCAGCGCGATGATTTTCTGAGCGCTTTCGGCTGCAGCGGCTCGCACACGGCGTTAGCGACGATTTCAGCGCTCTCTTCTCTGTAGTAGAACTAGAAGCCCTGGAACTCACAGGAGCCTCACCTGCAGATAGAAATCCTCGCTGGGAGGAATTAGGAGGCTGGTGGTGAAGTCTGATGTGCCTGAGACTTCGACAGGAGGCTAGCTCTCTTCTAGCCCTTGGGTGATTGCTTTAGCAAGATGAATCAAAGTGTCTCTCAAAAGTCCTTTTCCCTCTCTTTCAAAGTCCAATGGTAACCACTGCAGGCCAATCCAAGAAACAGCACACAAGCACAAGGATAGTCACCTCCTGCAGATTCCTTCAGTTACACGGACAGAGGTTCGTCTTGATGTCCCGGAGCAATACACATTTGTAGGGGTTTCAGCACAGATATTTATACCCCAAAAGTCTTTGTTCTCAAAAGCTACAAGTCACTGAGCCTAGCCAGAACCAGTTCTGTTCAGTCCTGGAGCACTTTGTTTACCAGGCTGCATCCTTCCTTTCAGGAAGAGGGGGTCTGCTATCAGACGCACAGTGGGAGGTGGAGCCATCATTCACCTTGCCAGGCACAGCCCTATTCAAGTCAAGGAGCTACCCCTCCCCATACTCCAAACACAGATCTCTCTATTGAACCCAGGTCTGGCTCTGCCTGCCCTGTCCCTCCAAAACCAGACAGCCAATACACATAACAGCAGAGCACACTGGAAGGCTTAGGCAAGAAAATACCCACTTTCTAAAAGTGGTATTTTCAAACACAGAATATAAAAATAAACTTTCCTAAAAGATGTATTTTAATATTCTGAGCTCAGGCATACTAAATTCGTTTTTCTACCATGTTCCTGGGGTCAGTTAGGACTATAGGATGTAATAGCCACAACTGCCCATCCTGGCCTATGGGGAACAGGTAGCCTTACAGTAGTGAAAAACGAAATTGGGTGTAAGTCACTACCAGGACATGCTATACACACCAAGGCATGTCCTACCTTACACATACAATGCACCCTGCCATAGGGGTGACTTACATGATGCCAAGGGAAGGTTCCGGGGCTGGGAAGTGGGTGCACTTCACAGCCAAGATGGCAGTTCGGGACTGCACGCAGACTCTGCAGTGGCAGGTCTGAGACACACTTTACAAGCTGCTTCTGTGGGTGGCGCAAACCAGCGCTACAGGCCCACCGGCAGCATTCGGTTTACCAGCCCTGGGCACTCACAGGCCACGCTACTAGGGACTAACAGGTAAACCAAATAAGCCAATCAGGGATGTACCAATTCACATGTCATATTTACACAGGGAGCATCTGCGCTGTGGCACTGAAGGGCAGTGGCACAGCGCCCAGAGCATCTAACACCAGCAAAACGGAGGAGACAGCGAAAATGGAAAGGAGACCCACGCCAATGGTGCCAGGTCTAACAGGGTTCATTTTAATAAGAAGTAGAAGTGAAACCAGGAAGAGAAAGGACAGCGAATGCAGGTTGGTTTGTAATCAAATTCTTACTTTCCAATTTACAAGCCCGCAAAACCTACTCTTAAAACATCACTCGCCAACATAAATTGCCTTGTGGTGCAAAACAGTGTCGGCCATAAAAAACACCCCTTCTCGGATTGAATGACAGATTTATTGAGGCTATAGGCAGTGCTTAATTTGAGCAGTTGGTTGCAGGTGGGGCTCACTCGCATTCATTTTAGGGTCAGGCTTTTTTTTTTCGCCAACAGATTTTGATATGAGAGAGAGAAAACACTAAAAGGAGGCAAGGGGGAGGCAGAGAAGATGGACAAACAGGTACAAAAGGAGAAAGAAGGGATGAAAAAGAACGTGAAAGAGTGAGATAAAGAAAAAGGGAGTGTCTGCTGATTGAAAGGTTGCCTCAGAATGAGACTTGTAACCGAGTGTATGCTGCTTTTTTCTCATGCTTGGTTCTCACTTATCTTACTTTTGATGCTGGTGTAAGAGACAAGTCTTCATTTTATGAAAAAAGAGTCACTTAGACCTCAACATGACCCCGTCGAGCCATGTGTAGTAAGTTGTTGTGGAGCAGAAAGAGGTGGGGAGACGAGGAGAAGCATGAGCAATATATCTAATGATAGACTGAAATATGCATGAATCAATCTCCCATTAAAGGTGGTGTACCTAACCGGTGCCTCATTAGGGAACATGAGCTGCTTGACAATATGCGATGGAAGCAGGAGACTCTACCTGTGCGTGCCTTAAATAGGACCTCAGTGCTGCATTATAGAAACAATGCCCTGGTCTATTGTGGAGTGTGACACAACATGCAGAGGTATTGGGGTGGGGTCTCCACGAAGTTGTGTGAAGTTCTGAACTGTACCCACCATCATGGGAGGTACCTGTTGTGTCTTGTGCGTTCTCTATCCCTGCATGAGGGCCCTGATGGAAGTGTGGGGCAGAGAGGTTATGTTGGTGTGTGTATGCTGTGGCTAGCCTGGAGTTACATACAGCTGGATACAGGAATGGGACCTGATAGTAGCCCCTGGCGTCGAGGCTATCATTTGAGTCTAAACGGATTAAAGAACTTACTACCCCTGCTTGCATGCTTGCTTTCTCATATATATGTAGATCCTTCCTCCACAGCCAACAGTGCCCTACCATTTGACAACAGAGGGTGTGACTTCTACCTATCTACTGAATATGGCAGTATTTTGCCAGCACCCCCAAATGACGATTTCAGGAGGACACAGGGTGGATATAGAGCAGTGAGGTTACTGGATGGGAACAGGACACAAGGTTGAAAGTACACTATGCCTGGCATGATACAATGAGGAATGTGGAGGAGGCATGACTTGACTGCACTGGGGTTTCACAGGAAGGGTAGAAACGAAAGAGAGGAAAGACCATGCAGCTGATCAGGATAGAGAGAACTGGAAGTAAAGACAGAACCGGCAGAAGGTACTTTTTGCTAGTTTAAAAAGCACAGGGCTGTAGATGTCCTTCGTATGCATCATTAGCTAAATGGTATTTTTAAATTATCAAATATTAATAGTTGATAAAATAATTCCAGGAGTTCAGTGACTATTGGTGAATTTGGATTATAAAATGTCAGAATGTGCTGCCTTTCTCGCATATTGAAAAATACAGATTGCCGCATAAGTCAGCAAGGGATTCTTTAGTGGGGGAGAGATTAGTCACAGAAACTGTACCCGTAGATTTAATTTTATATGAACCAAATAGGGATAATTCCCGTTCTCAATTGCAGAGTACTTTATCTTCCTAGTGTTTCAAAGGTGAAAAGGCTGCTCGGGAGGTCTTTGTGAACACTAACTACTTACTGCATGCATTGTTGGGGCTCAACTCCGCCCTTAGTGACAATCGCAGATCAGTCTTTTGGCACAAATGCTGGTCCTTAATTTAAAAAAAAATTGAAGTAGTCAGGCCGAATAGTCTTGTTTTCAAAGGGATTTGGAGGAGGTACTTTTTATAACGTTATTTTATTAGAGTTTCGTAAAGTGTTTGCTTGGCACTAGGGACTTCTTGCTACCATCGGATCTCTAGAAGTATTTACTGCTTAAGAGTTTGCTGGAGGCTCTTTTCCAGTCAGATGTTTGGTTAAGAGAATAAAGGCTGTTGTCTATTGTTTTATTAGGGTGTGTATCAAACTTCGTTCGGGGGGTGGGCACAAGGCAGATAGGGGCTACTGGGCCCAAGCCACAGTGGTTGCAATGATTTGTCACTGGTGTCCAGGTGTTTGTTCTACTTTGGCTCTGCAAACTTGGCTATATAAAACCATATCCATACTTGACTCTGAGAGTAGTGAGGACAATCAGTCACAGGCTACTCAGGGTCGTATTGTAGGGGGCTAGATCTTAGCACTCAATAGCCAAGCAACAGACAAAATAAAACAGTATCCAGCCGAGGGCTTATCTATTGTGAAAAAAGAAAGTACTTTAATCACATTGCAAAATTAAATACTACACAACACTACAAGAGTGTAATACAGGATTGTAACTAGACCCAGTCATAATATGGCAAAATATCGGGAGTTTCGCATTATGAAAATTATGTGCAACTCCCAATATTACCCCATTACGCCATCTCTCCTAAACAAGATGTCTGTTTGTGGGAAAAACTATCACAGGAACTATGTGATCAATGTGAGGCAACATTGCAGCGCTATATAAATACAAAACAATACAATTGACCCGAATGCGGATAGTCCCAGTCACATTTTGGGTGTATATTTGGGCAATCCTTTCCCTGCAATCCTGCAAGTTTTCTTAGCGGAGATGGGGGAGGGGACACCAGACAGGGCAGGGCAGCCATGTTTTCTTTGTGTTCCATGCCTCTTTCTTTGCTGGCCATGTGGACCCAGTATCTGTGTGTGTCATAAGCAGCCATTTTGCATTTGTTTTCCATGGCTCTCTCCTTGCTGGCCAATATCATGTGGTGAGTGAGCACCATTTTGTGGAGCAGTATGTGTTTCTGATTATCAATGATTTTAGTTTACTTTTTAAAAACCTTTTGTAGGAGCATTGGTATCAGAAGAAGTACGTATCATTTTTGTTCATTTTTTTAATTTTCCTAATATATTTTTCCTTACATATGTATTCATGCTTGTGCATGATTGTAGCAGTCAGTAGTATACAGTAGTTGTTTGTGATTCATTTATTTTTTAGCTTGTCTCCTGTGGACCCTGGAGGGAATCCAAGTATTTATTAATTAATTTAGTGGGGTTTTTTCCTGCTTCCCACAGGACCCACTATGCCCTGGAGGGACACCACATATTTATATAATAATGTATTCACTTTTTTTCCTGCCCCCACCTCCTATATAGGCCCCATTGGCCCTGGGGGACAACATGTATTTTTACATTCATTTGATTTTTTCCTCCCCCACCTCCCTTAGAGGGCCCATGGGCCATGGAGGGACAAAGGGTATTTTTATATTAATTTAATAGATTTTTATAATATTGATATTAATATGATTAGTGGCTGAGATGGAGAGAAGTCTGTGAATTAGCTGACATTGGTGTACATTGGAGTACATGCCGTACTCCTCTGGGAAGGAAAAGGCTGGGAGGAGGATCACCCCTGGTTCAACAACACCACCACCACGAAAACCAAAGCAGATGTCTCTCTGCGCTGCAGTGACCACAGTAATGGCTGAGAGCACTGAGTCTGAAATCAGTGTGCCCCAGCAGCAAACTGAATCTTCTTCACAGGAAACTCAACAGAAACCACAGTCTACTACACTTGGTCCTCCAGAGGTAGGAGCAGGTCAGAAAGTTGAGCTTGCTGCAGAGAAGATGTTGTTGTGACTGCTCTTCCACTGGACAAATTGTCTTTATGAGCTCCTGCAGGGAAAAGAAAGAGCACTCCCTCATCTTCTCCAAGCCCCCTTCCAATGATTTTGATATGGATTGGACCCCAACATAGACCCGCCATGAGAGAAAAGGGTCTATGTTGTGCTGTGGTGCAGTTAGTTGATGAAGAAACAAAGGAGAGCACTGTTCAATCCATTCACATAATGACAGACATGTGGACCAGTTGTCAAGAACATATTACATTTGCATCACTGCACAAGAGGTCTCCTTCAAGGGGGTTAAGCAAAGGCCAGCCACTGGTTTCACATTGGAGTATGCTTTTCGAGGCATTCAGCTTCATGCAACAGTTACAATGTTCTCCATGTAGAAAACACACATAGCTCTCAATATCTTAGAAGAGTTTAAAACCAAAGTTTACTAATATTTTCAATCCAGAGGACTCAGCATTGGATTTGTTGCCACTGACAATGGTAGTAATATTGTCAAAGCCATGGCTGATGGGGGATACATCAGAGTCATATATTTAATGTAGTGCATCAACTTAATTGTGCAGGGCTTCCACAAAAAAGAAGCAGTAGTCAAAAACAAACTAGTCACCTGCCATTCCTTCAAAGCCCAGAAGCAGTTGAGAATCATACAGCATGCGGATAGAGTCCCTGTAAAAGCCCACGTACAAGAGGTACCAACCTGTTGGAACTCCACCTTCTACATGCTGCAGCCCCTGTTTGAGTAGTGCAGATCAATCCATGATTATGTACAACACAGGAGAGGGGATGCATGTGCCAAAGCCATGACGATGGAGGTTGACAATTGGGTACTAGCGGAGGGCCTGATCCAAATGCTAGCTCCTTTTGAGATTTGGGCACAGGAAGTCAGCAAGGAGGATAGTGTCAATAAACATATATTTTCACAAACACAAGGGAACCCAAAAGGTAGATAAGGACCTTGGGTAACAGTTTAGTATTAGAACAGTGGTCCTTAAACAGAACAGTGTGGTTTTCAGGATAAATATAGACTCCAATCAGTGCTATATTACGAGTGTCCAGCCGGACATTCAATTTAATAATTCAAAAATTTCAAAAACCAAAAATAAACACATCAATACAGTGGGACACAATCCTGCATCCTACATAGAAATATGACAAATACACTTAGGACAGGAACATATCAGGCAAGACAGGGTAGCTTGTGGAATATTGAACACAATTTCTAACAAGCTTGAGGAAACAGTAAATACACTTTTTTTTCCAGATTTGATTAATGTGCAAACTGTTTACATTGGTCGACGACGTTTCGATCCTCTTAAGAAATAGTAGGATCATCATCAGGACAGTTAAAAATACAAGCCTGAATAATTAGAGATTGCCTCAAAGGGCTTGTGGAAGGTTAAGCCACATATACACTCAGTGGCGGAGGCCGATTAAATAGGATGTTCTAAGAATGAATAACCTGGCGATTAAACTGTAAATTATCAGTTCCAAGGCAGCAAGTGGCGATGCACGTTATGCTGTGTGATCCAAGGCTTGATGGCAGGGATCGCCAGGTTATTCATTCTTAGAACATCCTATTTAATCGGCCTCTGCCACTGAGTGTATATATGGCTTAACCTTCCACAAGCCCTTTGAGGCAATCTCTAATTATTCAGGCTTGTATTTTTAACTGTCCTGATGATGATCCTACTATTTCTTAAGAGGATCGAAACGTCGTTGACCAATGTAAACAGTTTGCACATTAATCAAATCTGATAAAAAAAAAGTGTATTTACTGTGAGACTTAAAACGATTAAAAAAAGAAACATTTCATACCCAGAAAGTGTAGCAAATCTAACATAGGGAATGGTGTGTGAGTGTGTGTGGGTATGTGTGTGTTTATATATATATATATATACACACACACACACACATATATGTATGTATATATATATATAAATATATATATATATATATATATATATATGTGTGTGTGTGTGTGTGTGTGTGTATATATTCACCAAAAAAACCAAAGGCTACAGGGACATTATAGTTAGGCTCACATTTTACTCGTACAAAACCAGCGATATTCAGCAGTTATAGTTAACTCAGCTAACTATAACCTACGCCCCACAATGCACTGCTTATGACCTCACATGTTACATCACTCATGACATGGTCAGTGACATCACGGATGACATCACTGATGACATCTCACATGACATAACTGATGACATCATCAAGTGAGTGTAAGTATTCTCTAAGAGTTTATGAGTATTAAACATATATATACTAACCTACTACAAAAGTTAGATTGGTATACTAGTTGTACTACTAATGAGTGATACTATTTCTAGCATATGTGATCTCAGTGGCAGTGTGACTGTATGTACCAGTGTGTGAGTGGGTGTCTGTGTGGCTGTATGGGTGTGTGAGTGCATGCATGAGTGGCTGTATGGTTGAGTGAGTGGATCTCTGGCTAACTCTGTGGGTGTGTGAGTGGTGGTGTGAGTGGTTGTATGGGTGTGCGAGTGGTTGTACGGGTGTGTGACTGGGTGTCTTAGTGGTTTTGTGGGTGTGTGAGTGGCTGTTTGGATGTGTGAGTGGGTGTGTGAGTGTCTGTGTGAGTGTATAAGTGTCTCCATGAGTAGTTGTGTGGGTTAGTGAGTGGCTGTATGGGTGTGTGAGTGAGTGTGTGAGTGAGTGGTTGTATGGGTGTGTGAGTGGGTATATCAGTGGCTGTATGGGTGGGTGAGTGAGTGGCTGTGTGAGTGGCTTTATGGGTAGGTGTGTGAGTATATGAGTGACTGTATAGGTGCACAAGTGGGTGTCTGAATGGCTCTATGAGTGAGTGACTGGGTATGTAAGTGGGTGTATGGGTTATTGAGTGGCTGTTTGAGTGGGTGTTTGGTTAAGTGAGATGGTGTGTGAGTGACTATATTGGAGAGTGAGTGTCTTTGTGAATGGCTATATGGGTGAGTGGATATGGGAGTGCTTGTATGGATGTGTGAATGTGCATGTAAGTGGTTGTGTGGGTGTGTGAATGAGTGACTGTGTTAAGAGGCTGTAAGGGTGAGTGAGTGGGTGTGTGAGCAGGTGTATTGGTGAACAAGTCTGTGTGTGAGCAGCTGTATGGGTGAGTGTGTGGCTGTGTGAGTGGCTGTAAGGGTAAGCGACTGGTTGTGTGAGTGACTGTATGGGTAAGTGAATGGTTGTATGAGTGACTGTATGAGTCAGAGAGTGGGTGTGTAAATGTTTCTATGGAGGAGTGAGTGGCTGTGTGAGTACTTGTATGGGTCTGTGAATGGGTATGTGAGTGGTTGTGTGGGTGTTTGAGTGGGTGTATGAGAGATTGTATAGGGGTATCAGTGGGTGTGTGAGTGGTTCTGTAGATGATGTGATCAGTGGTATCATCAGTGAAGTCATTTCAGATGTCATCAGTGACATCACTGACCATTTCATGAGTGATGTAATATGTGAGGTCATAAGCAGTACATTGCGGGGGCGTAAGTTATAGTTAGCTCAGGTAACTATAACTGCTGGATTTCTCTGGTTTTGTATGAGTGAAATGTGAGCCTAACTATAACATCCCTGTAACCTTTGTAATTTCAGTGAATTTCTAAGGTTTTTAAATTCTATTTCCTAACTATAAGCAGGCCCGTAGCCAGAGGTGTATGTTTTTGAGGGCCTGGCACACAGTAATGACAAGGCAAAAAAGAGGTGTCCTGGGGGTGGATTCAATCACAGATATTTGTGGGGAGAATGGCGCAATAAGTATAGGTCTTAACGCATACCATGAATTATTGGTGTTACTCTACTCAAAGAAATAACAGTGATTGAAAAATAGGTGTGTGAAGTTGGCTGACTTGCAGGATTAAGTACCTTCTTTTTTAGTGCAATGGTAGGTTTCTTGTATTTTTTATTTAAAAGCAATTTTCACTATTTCTGCCCGGTACGTTTGGGAATTTCTGCAGCAGAAAATCATCCTCGGCTGAGGGACTAAACTTTGCAGTGGAAAAAAGACTGGGGGAATTCTGGCCACAATAGAGAAGAGTGAAGTTTGGCATTTTACATGTCAGCTTTTTAAAAAGGGCACTTGTAATAGGACAGGCGGTATATCCGTCATGTTTGTAACAGAGTACCCATCGGCCAACGTCTAAATTGGGGCCTTTGTTACAACATAGGCATGCCCCATCAGAGTTACAAGAATGTTGTTCTGAAAAGGCTGTAAAATACGAGATCTTCCTCAGACAGTCAGGAACAAGACAGGTAAACATGAGTGCGGGTGGGTCACTGCAAGAGCCTGGGACGGGTCCATCTGAGGACAGCAGCTTTGATGAGAACATTTGTTCTATCTCCAGCAAAACAACATGAGTGGGCTAGGGGAACCCCCGGCCACAAGACTCTGCTCTTGAGTAGTGAATTTAACGTTATGGTCAAGGCTCTTGTTGTATGCTGGCCTCTCAGCTTCACTTTATTCTTGCTGAATGATGCCTTTCTTTGGAAAAGTATCCAAATTCTACAAAATTAGACACCCTTCTCTCATTCTTATGCAGCTGGATTCTTCCTTAGACATCAGGCAGCTAACTTTGCTTGAACAGATATATATTTCTGCATGGTAAATGTAGAAAGAATGAGGGCCTGCCACCTTTACTGGTAATATAAAAGGTGGGCTTGCAGCATTACAGATGAAAGCTACAAAGCCATTGTCAGATGTCATTGTATCAAGCAGTTTGATTGGCTGCCAAGTTGTAATCCAAATCAGAGATCCATCATATCACCTCTGTAAAAGAACCACCGCTTCTCAAGATATCAGGTGTAATTTTCAGTGACAATACCAACTCTTCATAGCAAGACTGACATACCTTTTAAAAGAGCGCAACAACACTTCTCATAAAGAGAGTATACTAACAGGTAACATGGGAAGATGGAGTGCCATTATTAAAGAGAATTGCCAAGAAGCACCTATGGAAAGGTGTCATCAGTGAGACTTTAATAGAACTTCAAGTATTTATTTGCAAGGGGGTTTTTGAGTAGTAGCCTACAGGCATTTACAGACAATGAGTGCATTTTTTTCACGATTGGGTCACTAACATTGCTCAAATCCTGATAAAACTTCAATTCAGCCCGAAGACACTCATATCTTATCTTCAATTGCCCTCTCGCTCTCTCATATTCCTCCTTTATGCTCACTCTCATTTCTCTATCAACTTTCCTCTTGAGCTCTGTCTATTCTGCCTCTCTCGTTCTTTGTTCCTCTACCTCTCTGCTTTCCTCTGTAGGTGTCTCTTTTCCTTCCACTCTCTGATGTTCTCCACTACCTCACTAATTTTCATTGCATCACTCCCTTTTTCTCCCATTCTTTCTGCAACTCTCTCAATCATACTCTTTCTACATCTTGTATATCGCTTACACACCCCACACTTCACATTCCACTTTCTTTCCCTCTTCTAATTAGTACTATTAACACACATTGTTCCTCCTCTGTATATATGTTTATGCTTTCTAGTTCCTTCTCTCTTTTATATGTATTCTCTTTCTCTGTGTTACTTTTGAATGCTCTCTCTTGTGGTTTGCTATCTCCCTTTATCAATTTATCGCTCACTTGCTTTCTCAACATGTGTCTTCTTTTCCTCTCCTGCTTTTCCCTAGCACCTCATCTATGTGCACAAATCCTCAAACTGATTGCTGGAATAGACAAAAACAGCGACACAGCCTCTGTGTTTTTAAAAGAAGCAGTGAGACCTGCCACGGTTGCCGGTTGGCAAGAACACGCTGAACTGTTTAGCACTTCTTTATCCAGGAAAAGGGATTAAGGCGAATAACATGGCAATGACAGACTAACTGCTCAGCGTGGCAAGATAGCCAACTCTGCAGCATTCTGATGCTCAATGTAGAGACAAATCGAAGCATAGAGTCTCCAGGAATTGCCCATTACAGGAGTTTTCAACCATGTGAGATATATTTCCCTGTCAAAAATTGCCAACCCTACTTAAACGAATATCAGCCCTCTTGAGAGATCTCAATATTCTTCTAATAAATTTATGATAACCCCTCATGAGAAGGGGTCAAACAATTCTACAGTGGCACTCTTGGGAGAGTTACTTGTCCCATTTGAGGTAGGCCTGTCCTGCTGAGGAGAGTCAGTATTAGAGAAGTAGCAATACTCTCCTGTTGAAAGTGTGGCAGGGCCTACTAATAAGATCCGGCAATGTGTCATTAAAGACAGTTCTATAGAGATGTGCTGTGACTGTTCTACTAAAGTTTAGCAGTCCTGTTGCAAAGCACCTCTACTGTTCCATTGAAAATATAGTAGCCCTTTCGGCAAATGCTGCATTGCTTAATAGAGATTTTCCGACTTTACTGAGAAATGCCAGTACTATTTAATTAAAAGGATAGCAATCCTGCAGAGTAGTATTTATAGTGTCCAATTAAAAATATAGTATACCTGATACAAAGTGCTGGTAATAATTCAATAAAAGCTCAGTGGCCTCTCTGAAAAGTGTAGGTATTGCACCTCTTTTGAGAAGTTCCTGGGTTTTCCCAAAGAAAGTCCAGTTTGGAATTTTATTTATCGATTGTCAAGTACCATGGATTGGGTTTTGTGTCTCCCGGTGGTACACTATCAATCAATGGTTCACACCATGGATCTCTCCATTTTAATCCACAATTTGGTGGCTGTAGGCCTACATGAACTGACCTTAATCCCAGTTTTTCTCCTTTCTTTCTAGTCAGAACCAGGCATTTGCGATCCCACCATTACATTCTGAACAGTCCCCATTCTCTTTGTAAGTTCCACTGGTTCTTCTCTTCCAACATCTAACTGCTGGCGCATTTAATAAATCTTTCAGTGTGGACTACTTTTCTAATGCTGATGACACTCAACTTATCCTGTGCTTTGACCTGCCTCCGTTTCCATTTCAGCACACTCTCCACTCCTCCTTATCTGGAATTGAGGTGTTGATGTCTAGTAATTTACTGAAGTTCAATGCCAACAAGGTGGGTATACGATTTTGGGCCAGAAGAGGATGTAAAACCAAGCCTTTTTGCCCAGGGTGATGGGTAGGTCCTCCTCACCAGCCCCAAGGTTATTGACTCTGGCTTTCGCCTTGATAAATTGCTGTCTTTTGGGGAACAAGTGAACTCTGTAACCCCTAATATTTTCAGCAGATGTGGTTGCTGGAAAAGAGTTTTACTTTCATCCGTCACTAACTGAATGCTCTGGTGGTGGGAGCAGAAATTCTAGTAATAGTTGACCATGCTGGGAATTATCTTCTGATATGACTCAGAGGTTATAGTTGACCAAGAATATCATGCTTAAGTTGGTATTTACCCTTCATAAAGGGCTCTGAAGTTTCCCAGCTTCCTGTTGAGTAGTGGATCACTTTGAAGGCTATTAATGTTGCCACCAGGCCTTTTATTAGAAGGGTTCTAAATGTATTCATGGAAAACCTTCTCAGCATGGCACCCCCCCAGTTGCTTTGATCTGGCTCTGTGTTTTTGCTGGTGATCTTATGTTTCAACAAGCACTCTGACCTTGGTGGTATGGTCTTTTCTCTTCTTGCCCCACAGCTTTAGAATGGTCTTCTGTTGGCTATTCAACAAATTGCTAATCAGTGAAGGTGGTTAAGGGGCTTAAATTCCATCTTTTCAGTTAGCTGCATTTCTTAAGCACTCCTAGAACATAGACGTTTTCATTTAAATATCACAAGTACTCATGCAAAAGGTTGACATCACCAGTCTAGGTTAGTGTTTTATCATTGTTTTCTAAACTGGGGTCGACATTTATCATTTTATGGGCTTCTGAAAGGAAAGGAGAAATGATGATACATGCTTAACACATAATATTCACAGATCTGTTAAGTCACGTCTCAAGTTCATATGTGCATATTTGTTCACCAATAATTTGGCGTTCTATATATCAGTTACAAAGGACATCATAAAAGCAATATATTCATCATAAACGGATTATTTAATACAAAAAGGGTATTTTTAAAAGAATCAATAAATGTAATTAAAACAAGCACTGTCAGAGCCAAAAGGTCTCTCCAATAGGATCTATTGGCTTTGCTTTACACATGCAGTAGATAAAACATCACAGTTTCTGTACACCATGGCTTACATAAAAAGAGACACACTGACATGATCATTTGGTAGGCAATTGCATGCTTTTAACACACATGCATGCACGTACAAAGGAACACTATTTTATTAATTTACCGATCTAAGATGGATCAGTTAATTTTTAAAACGTAGACCGGTAGGGCTGTTTTAAAACATGGAACGTAAATACTTTTTTTTTTAAACTTAGAATGGGTGACCAGGTTGTGGAGGGAGGTGAAGCAACATGTTAGATCATGGAGAAGCAACAAGAGAGAGAGAACACTGGCGAAAGAGAGCAATGTGGAGCACGGACACAGATGCACACAGGTGAGAGAAAGCAACATGTGTGTTAGGGGAGAGAAGCACATAGGCAGAGAGAGCAAGGGGAGGGGAAGCACACAAAGGAGACAGATGCACTGTCATGGAGTGCTTAAACAAAAAGAAAAAAGTGTTTTTCTAAAAGCAAATAGAGGAAGCCAAGAAGCCAGCCAATTAAAGAGATGGGAAAGAGGCAATGTTCAATGGGAGGAACAAACACAAGATTGACAAAAAAGCCATCAAATAAAAAGTAGCCAAATGAGATTGACAGGAAAGCCACCTATTGGTAAGCAATTGACAGCGCCAAGCTCCTGTATATTCTTGGTAAGACCACAATAAGTCTTTCGCAATTAGACAGCTTGCTCTGTCTGGTAGGCTTGACCTAGAATGCACAGTGGATGCAAAATCATACTTCATAGAGTTTAGATTACATCATATAAAAATCACAAAACATACCTCTCAATTATGAGATTTTGGGAATAATATGCGGATTTTGGTGATTAGTGTACAAAAGTCTGCATGGTCCTGTAAATACCGGGTGGCCATTTTTCCCCTGATAAATATCACCATGTTTGACTTGCTGATAGTTATCACAAAACTCATAATTATGTTATGTGCCATAACAGGGGTTACACACATATCACAGTTAACTGGGCCACTCGTAATGAAGGCCCCTTGTAATGATTTGGTAGCAAGCATGTTAATCTACCAAGCTATATTTCACATCAGGCTACCTCTGGAGAGGCTGCAGACTGGTGCAGTGCTAGTTAAATGAAAAACTGATTTTGGCCCGGCCCTACTTGATCATCAAAGGAATTATACAATGTGGCAATGGGTAGATTTTCTCATTGGACATGGCCTCTAAACAATGGTAGGATCAGGTCAATGGAAGCCACACAAGGTATGTGTGCCACTGCAAATTTCATGAAAGGGTTTGTTGGTTTGTGAGCACCATGACTAAATACCCCACACAATATTATAGTCTGTTGACACTGAAAATCTTGTTTATTATGCCTGATCTGAAAGGTGAGAGGTAAATAAAGACTGTTCAAATTCAATTTGCAGCCTTTCAGCTGGAAATTCCAATTAGTGTTAGTACTCCATGATTAACAGTACTGCAAAGCGTCTGGGGGGAGTCAGTGCATGAAATGGAAATGTAGAAGTGCAGGTACTCCTAGTTCCAGAGTACATGTTTCCTGCTTAAAAGTGCTGAAACTCTCCCATCAAAATGATTGGTGCTGTGCCGAGAAGTGTCAGTACTCTCCCTTCCAAATTAAAGAAGAACTGATAGTAACTGCCTATTTAAACCACTGGGGGAAGTGCTATTAAAGGCATTGCAGCACCAATCATAAGGAGTTTGCAGAGTAATATTCTTCTGAGAAATATGGATTTTGTCCCAATTAAAGTATAACAGTCATGCTTTGAACTGCTGATGCATTAAAATTATAAGATCCCAATGTGGAAGCATGAGTACTGTTCCTGTAAGCCGTAATAGCAGCCCTTCTGGGAAGTGAAACTAGTATCCCACACTGGCCACCAGTCTGCCCGATATCTACTGAGGAAACAAACGTGGGGGAAGGGGTATGGTGGCGGACATGCCATAAACTTACAATACTTGGCCCCTCCAGTTTAGATTGCCAGCAAGTAACATACATTCCAATATGTAAATAGCACTAAATGTTAATCTTCCCAAGCTGTGTATGGCCTGAGACTTAAAAAAGTGAAAAGCTATGTACTCAGGTTTAACAATTGGCATGGATACAGATTTATGACTTTAAAAAAGCTTTCGAGAAGTACTCTTGGAGAAAGTATGTGAATTAATGTTTTGTATGCCAGAATATAATCATGTATTTTTCACACATAATAAAAATTAGCAAGTGCTAACACACATGCTAACATCTCACTTTGGTAAGGAATGTATTCCTGCTGTTGGCAAGCGTAAATCTCCCCAAGATAGAAAATGGTCTGAAACTGGGTTCTGACTACCTACAAATATGAACATTTGTGGATGTTCAAAAATGTCACTGGCATTCCAGCCCTGTGTCAACCAGTCACCACCCACAGGAACCTTACTCACAAGGATTTAAGAGTCAACATTTCTGTGAGGTACAAAATTTGGATTTCACTTGTAAAAAAAGATATATGCACAATCAAGTAAAATTTACAAGCCCATACTGAGTTCTGATTAGAGACCCATATGGTCCCTGAAATAAGAAATATGGCACATGGCGATAAAGTGAATGACCGAGGATCAAACAATGAGGTGCAATAGAGAAGCCAGTATTAGAACACAGGTAGTCAACCTAAATATTGCAATATGCTTATATCCTTTTCAAGCATGTGGTGTTACAGAGTTATAAACAAACGACATCATCATATTTGTGCATACTTGTCTATTATTTAAAAAATACTCTGATCTATTTTTTTGTGTCAAGAGTTTATTATTCAGACTAATGCCTATAGCTCCCTTGCCTTTCAGCTTTCCTTGGTCAAATGTGTGACACAAAATTGACCTGGGAGTATCATAAATAGTTCTCTGCTGCTAGCAGGAACAGATAAGAAATGTAGCTCCACAGCTAAAATGCAGAAATGGAAATAGGTATTTATCCCAAGAAAGTCTGCCAAGGTCATTTGGTGGGGAGGGGGGCAGACATTAAAAAAGCCCCCCCGTAGCTATGGCACTGACTATAAGGTCCCTGTAACCTTTGATTTTTTCCAGTGAATTTGTAAGATTATTTTAATTCTATTTCCTGTCTATAATGTCCCTAACTGTAACCTGTTGTCACTAGTATCAACACACTCTTACCTGCAAGATTCTTGAATTCTTACCTGTAAGGTGTTAGATAGGATTTCGCAGAGACACTATGAGACAACCTCCCAGAACCCCCTAATAGTTTACCAGTGATTGTTATACAGACACTATGGCTCCAAAAAGGAAATCAGGGAGGAGGGCCGGATTCGGACGCTGGCTAATTTCTGTAGTCGACCTGCGAGGCAACGGAAAATATTTTGAGTGGATGATCTTGTACTATTACCCTACTACTCCTTCCCTATTCTGAATTAAACACGATGAAATGTCCTACCTGCGATCAACAGGAATTGAGCTTTGCGTCCAGGAAGTCGTCGCGTGATGTGGTGTTGTCCGTCGTTGTCTTGGGGTGTTGAAAGTGATGAAGATGAGACTGTTTTTTCTGATATGTTTCTCCCCTATGTGTAAGAAAACATGTATTAACACTTCATTCTATTATTCAACAGGAACAGCACGCAATACTTCTCTTTACAAAATTCAATCTTAATCTTTAGAGCTCTACTACTTACTAGGTTTTATCTTGACGTAAGATTTATCACGCGAGCCTGTACTTCTGAGAAATAAAAGATAGGCAACAAAACAACATTGAACAAAAACACCATAAAGTCTTTTTAAATGTTAAGTTCTCTTCCTTGTAGATTCCCTTTTTGCCTTTAAGAAAAAGGAGTTCCAAAAATTGTTCTTTCTTTGGTTTATGCGCGCTGATCCCCACTGCTGTCTTGCGATGGGCGCCTTTACATAATAAAATAAAGAGTTAACTTAGCTTTCTTCTTTTCCTTTTGCAGGGTCCTGGAAGGTGTTCACCTTTCCCGACGTTCTCTGGATGCCAGCGACGCTACTCAGGCAACGAAGATGTTCCCATGGAAGCAAGCGGAAGGCTAAGCGCCTTCTGGAAGTCGGGTGTGGCCTTTTATAGGTATGCCACACCCGAACCGCACCCAAGACGGCCGTTACGTTGCATGCGTTCCTACGCGATGCAACGTGCAGCCGAGTTCAGTCTTTCCCTTACTTGCAGGCAATGCGCGTATAACAGCGTGAGGCTTTTCCGAGTTTCTTTCCCAAGCGGTTTCCTTCTCTTCAATGATTTTTGCCCAAGAACATTGCTCATCATACTTTGGCTAAAGAATCATGTGTTATAGTCTCTACACAAACAAGCATTGGTACAAACAATTACATCGCTAATTCAATACTAACCATAATCTCAGAACACTACGTGTAAAACATGATAGTTAGGTATACATACATACTTCGGAGTGCTGGATGCACGGGATAGGGGTGGGTTTTTAATCGGGGAATCATCTACTCTTATGTGGAGTAGTATTCGTGTTTCATGTTTTTAGAACGAATCATGACACCTGTAACCTTTGAAAATGAGTGTGTGAGTGAGTGCAAGAGTGTCTCAGTGGGTGTGTGACTGACTGAGTATCTCAATGGGTGTGCAAGTAAGTGGGTGTGTTAGTGTTTCAGTAGGTCTGAGAGTGCCTGCATAAGTGTCTCACTGGATGTGTGAGTGGGTGCATGAGTGTCTGAGTGGGTGCATGAGTGTCTGAGTGAGTATCTGAGTGGGTCTATGAATGGGTGTGTGAGTCTGATTGGGTCTGTGAGTGGATGTGTGAGTGTCTAAGTGGGTCTGTGAGTGGGTGTGTGAGTCTCTGAGTGGGTCTGTGAGTGGGTGCATGACTCTCTTAGTGGGTTTGTGAGTAGATGCGTGTGTCTAAGTGGGTCTGTGAGTACATGAGTGTCTGAGTGGGTCTGTGAGTATGTGTGTGAATGTCTGAGTGGGTCTACGAGTAGGTGTGGGTGTGTCTGAATGGGTCTGTGAGTGGCTACATGAGTCTCTGAGTGGGTCTGTGAGTGGGTGCGTGAGTTGTATATCCAGAATTGTATAGCTGTTTTGCACAAGCCTCCAAAACACCTGCCACCTCCATGAGAGGGATGAGTTCAGCCTTTACACTTTAAATCAGTTTTTAGTAACTTCCAATAATAGTGCTTCATAATTCTTCCAATTCCTTGCAGAAATGAAAAACAGAAGAGGAGAAAGAAGCAGCAGATGCAAGCAGATTTTATACAAGTCCTTGAGGCATGTTAAACCTTTGTGACACGTGCCATATGTTTGTCTCTTTCAGTAGACAATATAGAACAAACAACAGATATAGGGGTCGATTCCGATCTCGGCCGGAAGAGCACCTAACACCATTCGTCCGGGAAAAAAACCAAGCTGAACGCGTGTTTCCCGACCGATTCGAACAGTCGTCCAAACGAGCAAGTACGATGCGTATAACTGCTCAGATTCCGAGCGAGCCGTACGTACCCATTCCAGCTCCTGTTCCCCGCCCGAGCCGGATCCGTAAACGCTGATTCGAGTCGCACGGAAGTAAATATACAGCACCTTCCGGCCGGACTAGTACGATGCGCCTTCCGTACGCACTGAACCCGTCGCTATGTCCGGCACGTCAGAGCATCCGGGAGAGCTGCACATAAGCTCCGATTCGCGCCACAAGACGATCCACGGCTACGAGACGAACAAGCCAGCGACGAGTACGAGTCGAAGCCACGAGAAACCCGAACGAGACGACCCAACCATGAATCCCATCGCGCAGGTCCTACCAATACTCTACATCTATTACCGGAACCGGTACGGACGCGTACGGCACAGACGGTAAGCCAGACACCCACTACACAAACAAACGACACATACCCGACATATGTCACACACACATAGGGATGCAGAAATGACGTACACTAGCAACAGGCGAACCATAGGGGCGGGAGGGCTATCACCAATGCCATACACACCCATAGGGGCCTGATGGCTACCACTACCACCACCCCTACTCATGGGGGCCTGGATGCCTACCACTACCACCACCCCTACTCATGGGGGCCTGGATGCCTACCACTACCACCACACCTACTCATGGGGGCCTGGATGCCTGTCACTACTACCATCCCCACTCCCAGGGGGATGGATGCCTACCACTACCACCACCCCTACTCATGGGGGCCTGTATGCCTACCACTACCACCACCCCATCTCATGTGGGCCTGGATGCCTACCACTACCACCACCCCCATCTCATGTGGGCCTGGATGCCTGTCACTACTACCATCCCCACTCCTAGGGGGATGGATGCCTACCACTACCACCACCCCTACTCATGGGGGCCTGTATGCCTACCACTACCACCACCCCTACTCATGTGGGCCTGGATGCCTGTCACTACTACCATCCCCACTCCTAGGGGGATGGATGCCTACCACCCCTACTCATGGGGGCCTGGATGCCTACCACTACCACCACCCCTACTCATGGGGGCCTGGATGCCTGTCACTACTACCATCCCCACTCATAGGGGGATGGATGCCTACCACTAACACCACCCCTACTCATGTGGGCCTGGATGCCTGTCACTACTACCATCCCCACTCCTAGGGGGATGGATGCCTACCACTACCACCACCCCTACTCATGGGGGCCTGTATGCCTACCACTACCACCACCCCTACTCATGTGGGCCTGGATGCCTGTCACTACTACCATCCCCACTCCTAGGGGGATGGATGCCTACCACCCCTACTCATGGGGGCCTGGATGCCTACCACTACCACCACCCCTACTCATGGGGGCCTGCATGCCTACCACTACCACCACCGCTACTCATGTGGGCCTGGATGCCTGTCACTACTACCATCCCCACTCCTAGGGGGATGGATGCCTACCACTACCACCACCCCTACTCATGTGGGCCTGGATGCCTGTCACTACCACCACCCCTACCCATGGGGGCCTGGATGCCTGTCACTACTACCATCCCCACTCCTAGGGGGATGGATGCCTACCACTACCACCACCCCTACTCATGGGGGCCTGGATGCCTGTCACTACTAACATCCCCACTCATAGGGGGATGGATGCCTACCACTAACACCACCCCTACTCATGTGGGCCTGGATGCCTGTCACTACTACCAACCCCACTCCTAGGGGGATGGATGCCTACCACTACCACCACCCCTACTCATGGGGGCCTGGATGCCTACCACTACCACCACCCCTACTCATGTGGGCCTGGATGCCTGTCACTACTACCATCCCCACTCCTAGGGGGATGGATGCCTACCACTACCACCACCCCTACTCATGGGGGCCTGGATGCCTGTCACTACTACCATCCCCACTCATAGGGGGATGGATGCCTACCACTAACACCACCCCTACTCATGTGGGCCTGGATGCCTGTCACTACTACCATCCCCACTCCTAGGGGGATGGATGCCTACCACTACCACCACCCCTACTCATGGGGGCCTGGATGCCTGTCACTACTACCATCCCCACTCATAGGGGGATGGATGCCTACCACTAACACCACCCCTACTCATGTGGGCCTGGATGCCTGTCACTACTACCATCCCCACTCCTAGGGGGATGGATGCCTACCACTACCACCACCCCTACTCATGTGGGCCTGGATGCCTACCACTACCACCACCCCTACTCATGTGGGCCTGGATGCCTGTCACTACTACCATCCCCACTCCTAGGGGATGGATGCCTACCACTACCACCACCCCTACTCATGGGGGCCTGGATGCCTGTCACTACTACCATCCCCACTCATAGGGGGATGGATGCCTACCACTAACACCACCCCTACTCATGTGGGCCTGGATGCCTGTCACTACTACCATCCCCACTCCTAGGGGGATGGATGCCTACCACTACCACCACCCCTACTCATGGGGGCCTGGATGCCTACCACTACCAGCACCCCTACTCATGTGGGCCTGGATGCCTGTCACTACTACCATCCCCACTCCTAGGGGGATGGATGCCTACCACTACCACCATCCCTACTCATGGGGGCCTGGATGCCTACCACTACCACCACCCCTACTCATGGGGGTCTGGATGCCTGTCACTACTACCATCCCCACTCCTAGGGGGATGGATGCCTACCACTACCACCGCCCCTACTCATGGGGGCCTGGATGCCTACCACTACTACCATCCCCCCTCATAGGACGGGTAATGCATGACACAACCAGCATACTCCAACATAAGGAATGTCAGCAAAAGACATCCCCCCAACATCATGACAAGAGTGTGTAGTCTGTGTCAAATGCCTACAACACTGAACATGACATTGAACATACAATGTGACCCCCTATCACATGTGTCACACATAAATGTGTGTGGCCTCCACAATGCAAGCAGACCATGACCACTGTGGGAATGGGGTCTAAACCCCCATCATCACAGTGACCAAAATGTAAGTGTGGGGTCCATAGCTGAAGCACATTTTGAACATTGTGGCAATGGGGTCTAAACCCCCATCATCACAGTGACCAAAAGGTAAGTGTGGGGTCCATAGCTGAAGCACATTTTGAACATTGTGGCAATGGGGTCTAATCCCCCATCATCACAGTGACCAAAAGGTAAGTGTTGTCATGGAAAAAGCTGCAACTGCCAAACAGCATGGATGATTCCTGGTCACACAACAGCAAACACATCAGTGGCAAAGTAGTGGTTGTGTCCCATAGCAACATAGATTGTGTCAGGCAAATAGTGCAGTGCAAATAAAAAATACCTTTGGCCATGTGCAGACAAACATCACCCATGGGGGCTGACATTGTCAACATCTATCAATTACACAATGACAGAAGTGACCATCATAATGCAGACCCACATATCTGCACCAATGGACACACAAATGTAGATATCCTGTGGAGACTGTAGATGTGAGGTGAACAAATACCATACCATGGCAGCAATGGGACATACAAACCATGATTATTGTGCTGACTGATGACCTAGGAGTCCCAGGGACAGCAGGGGAAATCCTCCAAACAACATACAGCCAATGGCACACTAAAGATATGCCAATGCAGTGGTGCAGATGCACAAACACAAACAGGCAGCCTCACACTGCATATCAAACACAAAAGGTGATGGGGGTGTGCCAGTGTCCCCAGGCAACCACACAACACATGAGGAGGCCTGAATTCCAATTACACAGATGTGTATACAGTGCCATACAAAAGTAACTCATGGATTGGATTCCCCTATGTGGGCAATCAGGCATTGTTAGATGAGAGGGAGCCCAAATTACACATGTCACACAAGCTTGTAGAAACAGCAACTAACACAGCAAGAGACAGACCCACCACAGCACTACCCCCAGGGACCCCACATTGTGGTGACACTAGCCTGCATGATAATCCCACTGTGATGACAAAGGTAGATGTTGTTCACACTGTGAACCACAGCCATGTGTCCTGAGCAACAAACTACCATCACACCTACACAAGCACAAATCAATCAGCACAGCCTGTCAGCCAAGGCCAATATGGAGGTAGGGGTCTAGCCGTGCAACAACTCACATTTGCACACACTCAACACCACACACCTTGATCTCCACCAATGTGCAGCAGGGAAGCTCACATGGACTGGTGACATTGCACATGCACCCATGACAATCCCAGGGGTGGTGGTGGGAACTAAGGTGCAGAAACCCATCACACATGGCCAGTCAACAAGACTCGTGAATGTCTGACACACTGCACAGTACGTGGTACATGGGCATGACGTGAAACCCACCCCAATCAATGGGATCCCGGCCACAGTCACACACCAATGAAGAAGCCAAGGTGACCCACAAAGAACACACATAGACAACTTCCAACATTGCAGCTCTGACCCTGAGGAGTGGCAGCAGTCACACACACAACGTGTCACAATCACTGAAAGCTACCACAAACTGTACATTACATGACTTGTGTAACCAACATGTGCCAAGGGGAATCCTGACTGTGTCCCATCTGCGTTTGTCCACATCCCCAGCCCTGACAACAAAGACAACTAGGGATGACAACCTAATGAACATTAGTTTGCCATGCACCCACATCCCGGAGAAACCAGGTCCAAGATGCTGGATGAACACAGGACAACTCAGCAAGCATCACAAACAGGAATATCCGTAGGGACACAGCCTGTGTAGGAAAAGGGAAGGGAACACACACAGACATGCTCACACAACACGGGCCCAGGCAATGTCACGGGATTACACACTGCCATGAGGGCACTCCACTCCTGTGGAAGGTCCGCTGTGCCAAACCTTGTCTGTGCACGACTCAAACATGTCAGCAGAACACTCGGTCAGTGAGTCAACAACTACAACACACTGAAGGCTCTGCTCACATCAGCCTGGGTACGGGAGTGTCACGTCAGTCATCTGCATATACCCAAAACACGTGTCAAGCAAGTTGCACTGTATACACAGATGAGTCCTTCAACATTGATGTGGTAAACTGCATGTCCAGTGGAGATGGGCACACAGTCAGGGAAATAGAAACATTGAACAGTGGTAAGCCCACCAGATGTGCATCAGTGTAAGCCAAAGATGTTAATTTACAAATGCAAAACGTACATCCCTGGGTCAAATGCTGAACATTACACCCTCAGACTGCAGCAAAGGATGCTATAGATCCAGACTACATCAGGACACATATCCCATGGACCACATGGAGTCCATCACAGCAACACTTCATTTTCCTGATCTGAACACTATTACAACTGCAAATGCATGATGATACTCATCTACATCATGTACATCAAAAGAAAAACCACAAGTAAACAAAAAGAGGCTTTATTCAGCAAATGTGAAACTAAAATGTTAAGTCCAAAAGAAACTAAGGCCAATGGCCAGTCCAAATACACAGTCCCAACAGGGTGATATGTGACAACTTGTCACCCATTGCTTGCCTGCACTGGTACGGACAGGGGACATCCCCTCGGAGGGGCATACAAGGGGCAGGCCAGGCACCGCAGGGACAGGATCAGGGGATGCCAGAAGGAGGCAGTGAAGGGGTGGTGGGTGCAGGAGTGTCACCGGCAACTGCAGTGGAGGTGTCTGAGTCAGTGGGGGCCGGCACCACTGTAGGGCACAAGTCAGATGTGTGGGTGCTGCAACCACTGCAGTGGGCCGGACAGATGGAGTGGACTGGGTCCCCACTGCAGTGCCCGAGTCAGACGGGGTGGTTGTGGACTCCACTGCAGTGCATAACTCCAAGGGAGTGGAAGGGGGTGCAGATGAGGTGGGCAGGACAGAGGGGGGGACCCGGTCTCCACACCAGTGGCACAAACAGGCAGAGCGTCTGGTTTGGGGGTGGTAGAGCAAGTGGTAGGGGGGAGGGCCTAAGCAGTTTGGGGATGCGGTATCAGTGTGTGGGGGAACCTGGGGCAGGGTGTGGCGGTGGAACCTGTGGAGTGGTGGCCTGGGGGATGGAGGAGAGAGACTGTGTGGTGGAGCTGCGTGGTGGTGGTGGGGTCTTGCCCTTCCTGGTCTGGGGGGACTTTCTAATGGGGTCCTCAGTCTGCCTGTGCCTGGGGGAGGGTGTCCGGGTGTGAGGGTCACTCCCCTCTGTGTGTGGTGGTCGCCTCTTCCGCCTGAACGTTGTGTCAGATGGATCTGTTGGGAAGAGGCCAAGCTCACAGAGGAAGAGCTTCTGGGAGGGGGGGTTGCAGGTGAGGCAAGGGAAGGGGTTTTGGAGGGAGAGGTATCTGATGACTGCGGAGTGCTCGTGGATGCGTGTGTGTGTGTCTGGGCCCCATCCCCTGTGAGTGAGGTATCAGTCCCCTGACTGTGCGTGCGTGTGCGTCTGGATTTTGGCTTGTGTGTGTGTGTGCTGCTTGTGTCTGTGCTGGTGCGTGCCAGTGCCGGTGTGTGTGTGCTTGGGACAGGTAGGGTGCTGGGGATTGTGGATGGGGCAGAGGTAGGAGGGGTGAGGGACTGTTGCAGGAGGGACACTGCTGCAGTCAGTGAGGAGGCCATGGACTGATTGGTCCGATGTAGGGCAGACATGCCAGATGACATGCCCTCCAAGAATGACACCAGTTGTGTCAACAGACCCGTGTGTGCATGGAGGACACTCAGCATTGATGTCTGCCCTACATGGATCTGTTTCAGCAAGTCCACAGACTCCACACTCAGGGCAGCAGGGGGGACAGAGGCAGGGGGTGCGGTGCCTGGCATGAAGGAGACACGCTCCCCTACACGGGAGCCTCCACGGACATGTGGGATGGAAGCAGATGGGAGGGTGGAGAAGGTGGTGGTGGCGGGGACAGACTTGCTTGATGTTGCCTCTGGTCTGCTGACACCCGCCTCCACAAGGGAGTCCTCACTGGAAGTGCTGTTTTCCCCAGCCGAGGTGGTCGTAGCTGAGGTCTCCTCAGTGTGGCTCCCCTCACCCTCCGTGCCACTGGGTCCCTCGGTCTCCCCTGCAGTGGACCCAGTCTGGCTCTGCCGCTCCTCTTGGTCCGTGGAGCTGTCTCCTCCTGTGGCCGTGGATGTATCTGCAAACAATCAGGATAAACAGAACAACATTAGTCACCTGTACTGACCACACACACCACAGTAAGTACAGCACATCACAGAACAAGCCCTGCCATCATTTTCTAGACATTGCAATAAGTGCTGACACTGATTTAAAGAAGCCCATTGTCTGCCTGACAGTCATTCATGCCACACATATCCTACCTGTCCATGCACCCATCTGTCTGCTGCCTGTTGTATGCGACTAATCATATGTGCACACATGCAGGCGCGGCCCGTGGTAGGAGTGCCGGTCAGGCGGTGACGTGGGGCGGGGGAGGGGCAGGGTGGAGGGTAGTAAACTACGGATTAAGGCCGAATACAGGTAAGTGAACATTTAAATAAATAAAACGAATTTCGTTGTGAGCGCTGCATCGCCAAATGCGATGCAGTGCGCGCAACGAAATTCGTTTTATTTATTTAAATGTTCACTTACCTGTATTCGGCCTTAATCCATAGTTTACTACCCCCCACCCTGCCCCTCCCCGCCCCACGTCACCACCCGACCGGCACTCCTACCACGGGCCGCGCCTGCACACATGCACCACATACACAGTTGTTGGACATCCAAGAGAACATATGGAAATGTGTCACTCCAAACACATGCCATCTCCTGCCACTGACTCAGTACATGTGTCAGGAAAAGTGATTGGCAGAGTCTCTGTTGATATGCGGGTTTTGCTTCCATCACCAGACACAATGATGTCCTCATGTCCTGATAGACAATGCGACAATGGTGTGCATGCTGGACATATCACACTACTGCTGGATCACCCTTTGCGAGTTGAATGTCATGGCACAGGCCTGTCTGGCAAGTCAGTCATAACTGTCTCCTGTCACAGGGGCAGTGCATACACACAACACCAGTCTACACTGTGTCACAATAATGGAAGTTTTGGGAATGCAAGCCCTGTAGCTGACAGGTGCACATGTGCACCCCTGGCCACCCACATCATGAGGACTAAGATGATCCCACGTCAATCAAATGAGACATTTGAGTGACTGCAAACACAAATCCATACACATGAGCACTTCACCGTCTGATGAGAATGAACCAAAGCTGCCTGCACCTCAATGTTTCATACAACATTGTGCACAGTCAAGGGATCAGAGACCTATGCATTAACCAATGTGCAGATCCCATAGTCACAACTCAGATGGCTGGCCACCCCAAATTGTTCAACACTCCAGGAGTCCAAAAAGCAAGGCCACACCACGGTGACACAGAGGCATACACCTGAGTGCACTCTTCACAATGCCCAATATGTATGCTGACACATGGGAGTGGGTGAACAGAGTGCCTTCGATGTACGGAGTAGGCATTACAGTCCTGGTCCATGTGCAACATGGTATTACCCTGAACACTAGGCAGGTGGCTATGCATGTGTCACACACATGATGTACATACTTATGGGGCTCCTACCTTGGTCTCTGCTGCAGCATGGGTGTGTGGCACATACCCCAGACATGTGGTGAGTCAGAGCAGCAATTGGAACACATATTAAAGCCATACCCAGAGTACATGTCAGATCACAGGCATTGTGTGAGCAATTGTACCACCCATGCAGCCCACCACAAAGTTCCTGTAACTGATGCTGTCCCCAACTTGAACCACAGGTAACTGCAAGTACACAGTACCCAAGTGACCTAAGTCACAGACTGTAAGGGCCACACCTGTGTATCAGATGAGGAGGGGGCATGACACAAGTGAGGGACATGAGTCCAGGACGACAAGACAGTTGTACTGTGGAAGTGGAACCAGGCTAAAGGAGTGCATAGAGCATGTTAGTCGTAGTACACAGTAAAAGCTAGCACTTACCCCCTCCTTGCTGCTGTCTGGCCTTCAGCTGCCCATCCAGGTCAGGGAAGACCACCGCCAGAATCCGGAGCATGTGGAGGGTCAGGGTCCGGTGTCCGCCCCTCCTGCGAGGAGGCCACAGCTTCAGCTGGACCCTTGCGATCCTCCGGGTCCAGCTCCGAAGGGCCTGCCACCTCTTCTGGCAGTTGCGGATCCTGCGCCTGTAGACCCCCAGAGATCGTACTGCCCGGACGATGGTCAGCCAGATCTCCTGCTTCTGGTGGGCATCAACCTGTGAGGATGACAAAGTGAAAAGGCCATTACTACACATGCAACATATCCGTGCATCACACAGTTGGATATACATGTCTCAATCACAGGGGCATATGATGTACACAGGTAGTGCAACTATGGCTATGAACAGTTGTCCAGCAGTTACAAAATGGTATAATTGCCTGGGAAGTCAAACCTATTTGGAATGCACTGTTACTGCACTATACCTGTTCAGTGCATGTGACTACACACTTTGGGGGGTGACAACTACTCAGTGAGCATGCTAGCCACTGGTGTACACACTGTAAGTCTTGCTAGTCAGACAACATGCACAATTAGTAAGGCAGTGGACAGCACACTCACCTGCTCTCCTGGTTTCCCATACAGCTTGCTGTACTGTGGAAAGAGGCTGTCCAGCAGGGCCTGGTTCTCCTCAGTGCTGAAGGCTGGGGCTCTATCCACAGTACGTGCCATTGCAGTAGCCAGAGGATGCAGAGACAGCAGCAGTGGTGGTGGCAGATGTCGTCCTGGAGCATGTAGTGCAGGCAAGTGAGCTCTCAGGGGTACATCCAGCATTATATGTGTGCTGCAGAGGCAGATACTGTCCCATGTGTCCAAAGTGATAGGTCCAAGTCGTTTGCATCTTCTGAATCTGGCCAATCCATGGAATTGCACCACTTATACACGCCCACAGCATCCTTCAAAAGTTCAACTTCATGACACCCATGAATTTGCAACATTGTTGTGGGTGGCCAACTGAATTCACTGCATCCGACTCGTAAAAGCTTCGAAAACGCGTCCGTTTCCATGTCAAGCCATAGCCAAATTTGTGCGCACCGATCGGACCATTGCTGTACGACGCGTATTTCGAAAAACAACACGCATCCGTCCATATCATATGCAATGGCCAATGCGTGCGCACCGATCGGTCCATTGCTGTACGATGCGTATTTCGAAAAACAACACGCATCCGTCCACATCATATGCAATGGCCAATGCGTGCGCACCGATCGGTCCATTGCTGTACAACGCGTATTTCGGAGCACAACACGCATCCGTCCACATCATATGCAATGGCCAATGCGTGCGCACCGATCGGTCCATTGCTGTACAACGCGTATTTCGAAAAACAACACGCATCCGTCCACATCATATGCAATGGCCAATGCGTGCGCACCGATCGGTCCATTGCTGTACAACGCGTATTTCGGAGCACAACACGCATCCGTCCACATCATATGCAATGGCCAATGCGTGCGCACCGATCGGTCCATTGCTGCACAACGCGTATTCCGGAGCACAACACGCATTCGTCCACATCATATGCAATGGCCAATGCGTGCGCACCGATCGGTCCATTGCTGTACAACGCGTATTTCGGAGCACAACACGCATCCGTCCACATCATATGCAATGGCCAATGCGTGCGCACCGATCGGTCCATTGCTGTACAACGCGTATTTCGAAAAACAACACGCATCCGTCCACATCATTTGCAATGGCCAATGCGTGCGCACCGATCGGTCCATTGCTGTACAACGCGTATTTCGGAGCACAACACGCATCCGTCCACATCATATGCAATGGCCAATGCGTGCGCACCGATCGGTCCATTGCTGTACGACGCGTTTTTCGGAGCACAACACACATCTGTCCACATCATATGCAATGGCCAATGCGTGCACACGGATCGGTCCATTGCTGTACGACGCATCCCTGTACAAGTCACTCGCATAAGTCACCATGGTTGTCACTGGTGAATGTATGCCAGCCACAATTACTTGCCAGGGACTCAGGGGCACACCTACAACACCACAGCCTGTCACTGTATCCTAAGGCATGTAAGGCTGCATTACCTGTGTGTGTATGGGGGTCAACATGTGGTTTTTTGGGTGGCACTTGGGGGCAGCCACTCCCAGGCTGTGCACGTGTTCATGGGGACAGAATCCTTTGTGTGTTGTGCACATGACCACTGTGATGTGCAACTGTTCAGTTCAGAGCATGTGGCATGGTCACATTTCCAGGTTGTGTATATGTTTGTCATGTCACATACACCCTGAGTCCCATGTGGGATGGTATGTACGTCACAGGGTGACCCATTGCCACAATTGTGATGGCCCTCCACAGTCTGTGTGCATGTTGTGTTTCAGATGTCTATGATTCCATGTGCACAATGGGAGACAGACTCCACATCCACGTTGTTTGTGCATCTACTTTGATGTTGTGCATGTGTGTGTCACAGACGTCCATGTCTGTCCTGCAGGGGCAACAGGGGCCACTACCTGTGGGAGTCATGGTTGTTTTGCTGACGTGTACATGATACGCCATGTCATGCCAGTGTCCATGTGGCAATACAGGGACCCTGGGAATCTACCTATCAAAGAGCTGTGATGCCTGTGGCACATCTGTCCTCACTTGTCACTGTGGTGTGTGTTTGGAACGTGACAGCAGTACATGGGTACTGTGACACAGCCTAATGATTTCCCATAGCACAACCTGGAACTTGTTGTCAACACATGTTGAACTGAGATGTTAGATGTTGGCCATGTAGGTGCCATATATGTCTATACAGAACGGCACACACATCAAGTACTTGTGTCTCGTAATGATGTATCATGTGATATTGAGTATGGTCAATGCCACATATGTGGGGTGACTGACAATATTTCTTTCTTCACCTATGCACTGCAGGGCACCAGCTGTCCATAGACCATTCCCTGACCTTGCAACCATGGTTGAACGTGACTGCATCCGACGGTACCACTTCAACAGGCCGCTGATTGAGGAATTGGCGGTGCGGTTGGCCCCACATTTGCAACCTGGCCGGCCATACCCTACAGCGCTGACCCCCAAGGTGAAGGTGATGGCAGCCCTACACTTCTTTGCCACCGATACCTTTCAACACACTGTGGCGTCTGCTGGTGGGATGTCACAGACCATGTTCAGCCGTGTGCTACGCGATGTTTTGGAGGCGATGTTGAGATACCTGAACCAGTACATCTATTTCCCTAAACGTCAACAACTCACTGACGTCAAGAGTGACTTCTATGCCCTGGGGAGGATGCCACATGTCATCGGCTCCATTGATGGGACACATGTGGCTTTGGTACCACCACAGGCACATGAGCAGGCATACAGGAACAGGAAACATTACCATTCTATCAATGCTCTGGTGGTATGTCTTGCAGATATGAGCATCTCACATGTGTGTGCACGTTTCCCCGGTTCTGCACACGATGCCTACGTAATGAGGAGTAGTCGCATCCCGAGGATGATGTCACAGATGCAGAACCATCGTGCCTGGCTTGTCGGTGTGTACTGACTTTGTACCATTGTGTGTGTTCTGCAATGTTGTGTTCCACCCTCTTTTCCAACTCAGCTAATGTGCAATTGTCTGTATGTAGGTGACTCCGGATACCCCAACATGCCGTGGTTGCTGACACCCCTCAGGAACCCTGTGACACCAGCCCAGATGCGCTACAATGAGGCACAAGGTCGGACCAGGAGAGTGATCGAGCGGACATTTGGTCTCCTGAAGAGCCGCTTTCGCTGCCTGGACAAGACAGGAGGGGCCCTCCCATATGCCCCTGCAAAGGTGTGCAAGATTTTCATCGTCTGCTGCATGCTACACAACCTGGCAGTGCGGAAGGAGTTGCCTCTCATCCTGGATGACGATGACCAACATCCGCCACCTGTGGAGGATCCTGGCCTGGGCCACGATGCCAGTGATGATGATGATGATGAGGGTGATGTCCGCACACAGCTCATCACCAACTTCTTCAGCTGAATGTGAGTATACAGAGATGTTATGTCAATGATTTGAGTTTGCATGATATGTGTTGGTGGTGCTCTGTTGCTGTTTGAGTGTGGCCATGTGCTACTTGACTGGATGCGTGCAGCGATGTGTCCTTACAGGTAGTCTGTACTCCCCAACAGTGCTGACATGCTAACTTGGTTTTGTGTAGGTATCTTGTGACATGTATTGGGCATGAGTATTGCAGTTCTGTCCTGCTGTTCAGTGCTTTTGACTGTGTGTCATGTCTGTCCTTCACAGGGTACTTTCAGAGTTGTTTGGTCAACTCGGATCCCCCGACACCATGATTCAACTTCCAGGGTGGAAGCAGTCGTTTCCCTACAGGTGATGTGCCACACACCCCTGAACTTTATTTCTTCTACACTTGTTGACTGTGTGGCCACTGCCACGTGGGATTACCTTGCATCTGTAGTGGAAACAACATGTTGCAAATGTGTAATAAACCTGTGCTTCACTTTGGGATGTGCGTTGTCTGTGGCCACACATCTGACTGACATTTGCTTACTGCACCTGTGGGCTAGTTCACACAGACTCTGAATAGGTGTGGTGTCTGTGCATTCCACTGTATTTCCTGGCAACATCAGTGTAGGCGATGAGTCAGATGGCCCTGGTGTGTATGTGTTGTGTAGCCCTAGTGGTGTGTCTCCCTCATATGTGTCACGTTGCCATGACTCACATGGCGGTGTTGAACTTGCTGTAGCAGTTAGCATGCACAGTGTCATTTAGCAGATCATCATCTCCATGACAAAATCAACGTTGGAATCACAACAGAGGCAAGTATGGTGTATTAGTGAGTTTATTTACATACATGTGTGAGGATAGTGCACAGGATGGTGGGTGCTGTACATTGGGATTGGAATCCAAATTTCACAGATGAGTTGGAAGTGTTGGTAGCAGAAATGTCCGGAGTAAAGTCCACAGTCATCTGATACATTAGTCCAAATTAAACTCCCCATGTCATGTGGGAGAGTTGGGTTGCATTCGACAGGGTGAACAGTTTGCACACAAAGGAGAATTTCCATAACAGGTGTTGGGTTCCTGGGGGATGTACATGGCCATCGGCCTCTCAGTTGTCCTTCCTCGGACGACCCCTCTTCTTTCTGGGGGACCCTCACGTGCAGGCCGCTGCGGTGCAGAAGACTCTCCACCAGAGTCATCCTCCCTCCCTGTGGCAGTTGCAGTTGTTGCGGCACCAGATGTTGTGGGCACACAGGGAGGTGTGGACATGTTGGTGCTAATCTGGCGGAGGCATGTCAATATGTCCCTCTGCACCGCTGTCAGTTCTTCCAATGTGTCCCACTTGGACTCCATGCCAGACATGTGTGTCTCCACACGGGACATGTGGGAGTCCAAGCGGGCATGATGGGCAGCCTGCTGCTGTTGAATGTCCTTGAGGATCCCCACTACCTGGCTGACCTCTCCGGTGCTATTCTGGTACGCATCAGCAATGCGTACCAGTTGTGGGTCGTCATGCAGTCCAGACCCCTCTGCAAACAGCGACCTCTGCCTACCACCCCTCCCACCACCCCTGGCCACACGTGCGGGACCTGCGGTGGCACGCACAGGTGACCCTAGGCCCCCTTGGGGGTTGGTACTGGCGTTGTTGTCCGTTGCTTCACGGTGGGCTGGGGTCCCTGTGCTGTTGTCATTCAGTGTCCTTGGTCTGTCCGTGTCGGCGGGGGTGGTCTGTGTGTTGCCAGATGTTGGAGGAATGGGTGCATGGGGTGCAGATGGTGGTCCTGCTGGTGCTGCATGATGACTCACACCAGAGTTGCCAGGTTGGTCTTCGCCATCCGAGGAGGGCAGAGGCTATTCCACACCAGAGAGCTCAGGGGCCACCGGAGCCTGGGACAGGGACTCCTCATCATCTGCTGCTGTGTCCCCATCATCACCTGTTTTTGGAAGAGACACACAATGTATGTTATATTTCTACAGGCATCAATGGTTCAAACACATGACAGTTGTGACTGTACCTCTGGATGCGGGCCTGTACATTGCATTGTCCTAAGTTGTCACAGTCAGAGGTTGATATTGGTGTGGCTCATTGTCCTGCCAACCTGAAGCATTTCAATGTGGATGTTGAGGTGTGTGCATGACCAGCATTGGGGTATTTGGTTGACATCCGGACCTCCTTCTCCCCCCAGCCCAGTTATCCCACCATGAAGCATGCCACCCTTGCAGTGGGTGCAGGTTAACTCTCAGGATGTCAGTCAGTGGTGTCCTGCTGTTGGTTGGTGCCCAGTTCCCAGCAGGGCCTGGTACTCCCCACAACAGAGCACCATTGTCAGACATCTTTGAAGTGGCTTTTCACTCCCTGTGAGGTGTGCATGCTTCAGTGTGAGCTTGCCGGGCCATGTGGGTGGGGGATGTTGAGCTGTGACTACCACTCCCATCATGCTATTGCCTACACCCCCTTCCCAGCATGCCCATACTTCCTTCCTTTTGAGTCGACTTCACTGTGTGTGAGTGTGACAGCAATGGCAAGATGGCTGACAGTGTGGTCCTGTTGTTTGTTGGTGCAAAGTTCCCAGCAGGGCCTTGTGCTCCCCACAGCAGTACCCAGTGTCAGCCATCTTGTCAGTTCTTTTCCACTCCCTGTGATGTGAGCATGGTTCAGAGTGGTGTTGATGGGCCAATTGTGAGGGTGACCAATATCTGTGACTACAACTCCCATCATGCTATTGCCTACACCACCCTTCCCAGCATGCCCATACTTCCTTCCTTTTGAGTCGACTTCATTGTGTGTGAGTGTGACAGCAATGGCAAGATGGCTGACAGTGTGGTCCTGTTGTTTGTTGGTGCACAGTTCACAGCAGGGCCTTGTGCTCCCCACAGCTGAGGCCAGTGTCAGACATCTTTGAAGTGGCTTTTCACTGCCTGTGATGTGAGCATGGTTCAGAGTGGTGTTGATGGGCCAATTGTGAGGGTGACCAATGTCTGTGACTACAACTCCCATCATGCTATTGCCTACACCCCCCTTCCCAGCATGCCCATTCTTCCTTCCTTTTGAGTCGACTTCACTGTGTGTGAGTGTGACAGCAATGGCAAGATGGCTGACAGTGTGGTCCTGTTGTTTGTTGGTGCACAGTTCCCAGGAGGGCCTTGTGCTCCCCACAGCAGTACCCAGTGTCAGCCATCTTGTCAGTTCTTTTCCACTCCCTGTGATGTGAGCATGGTTCAGAGTGGTGTTGATGGGCCAATTGTGAGGGTGACCAATATCTGTGACTACAACTCCCATCATGCTATTGCCTACACCCCCCTTCCCAGCATGCCCATACTTCCTTCCTTTTGAGTCGACTTCACTGTGTGTGAGTGTGACAGCAATGGCAAGATGGCTGACAGTGTGGTCCTGTTGTTTGTTGGTGCACAGTTCACAGCAGGGCCTTGTGCTCCCCACAGCTGAGGCCAGTGTCAGACATCTTTGAAGTGGCTTTTCACTGCCTGTGAGGTAAGCATGGTTCAGAGTGGTGTTGATGGGCCAATTGTGAGGGTGACCAATATCTGTGACTACAACTCCCATCATGCTATTGCCTACACCCCCTTCCCAGCATGCCCATACTTCCTTCCTTTTGAGTCGACTTCACTGTGTGTGAGTGTGAGAGCAATGGCAAGATGGCTGACAGTGTGGTCCTGTTGTTTGTTGGTGCACAGTTCACAGCAGGGCCTTGTGCTCCCCACAGCTGAGGCCAGTGTCAGACATCTTTGAAGTGGCTTTTCACTGCCTGTGAGGTGTGCATGCTTCAGTGTGAGCTTGCTGGGCCATGTGGGTGGGGGATTTTGAGCTGTGACTACCACTCCCATCATGCTATTGCCTACACCCCCTTCCCAGCATGCCCATACTTCCTTCCTTTTGACTCTGCTTCCCTGTGGGGTAGTGTGCCTGTGCTGACAGGATGGCTGACAGTGTTGTCCTGGCGTTTGTTTGGCTACAAGTCCCAAAAGTGTCCCTGTGCTTCACACAGCATAACCCAGTGTGGTTGTTCTTTGTGGGATATTTAATTGGAGTGTGAGGCATTGCATTCTCCCAGGTGAGTTGTGTGGAGTTTGTGTTAAGGGGGTGTGTGAGAAAAGCTGCTTGTAACTATGGTCAGAGCTGTCAGTCCTCCTTCCCACCCAGCCAGATATCCCACCATGGAACGTGCTTCCATTGCAGGGAGTGCAAGTTGGCTTTCAGGATGTCAGTCAGTGGTGTCCTGCTGTTGGTTGGTGCACAGTTCCCAGCAGGGCCTTGTGCTCCCCACAGCAGTACCCAGTGTCAGCCATCTTGTCAGTTCTTTTCCACACCCTGTGATGTGAGCATGGTTCAGAGTGGTGTTGATGGGCCAATTGTGAGGGTGACCAATATCTGTGACTACAACTCCCATCATGCTATTGGCTACACTCACTTCACCAGCATACACACAATTCCTTCCTTTCAGTGAGCTTCCCTGTGAGGTGGTGTTCTAGTGGTTGCAAAATATCTGACAGTGTTTGTTGGTTAGATTTGTGCCACTGCCTTGCTCTATTTGTTGTTAGGTTTGTACATGTCATGACACAGTTACATATCACTATGAGATGGCATGTATTGTGTTTATCAAACTAACATACACATCTTGGGCTGATTATCTTTTGGTTACTGTGGCTTTGCTAAGGGTGCATGGTTTGCCTATCCCCTTGACAGTGATGTGTGTGTATTGTCACACAATATTGGGTATATTGGTTGTGTACTCACCAAGCTCTGGGATGTTTGATAGTCCATGTACGCTCTCTGGTGGTAGGATGGCCCGCACCTTCTCCTCCCAGGGCCTGAGGTATACTGGTTTGGCAGGAGGGCCACTGCCGGTGCGCTGACTCAAGGCGTAATCCTTCTTGAGTAGGTCCTTGACCCTCCTGCGCACATCATACCACCTGTTCTGGATGTCTTCCTTTGTGCGCAAACATGGTGATTGTGCGTTCACACTGTCGACGATCCTCTCCCACATCTTGGTTTTCTGCGACATGGGGGTCTGTTGGACCAATGTACCAAACAACTGTGGCTCTACCCTGAGGATTTCATCTACCAGGACTTCCAATTCACTGTCTAGGAACTTTGGATTCTTCTTTGGGGGCATGGTGATGGGTGGTGGTGGGGATTGATGTGTGTGTGAGTGTGCAAGTGAGGGTGGGTGAGTGTAGGTTTTGCTGGGTGTATGTGAGGGTGCTATTTGGGAGGTGCTAATGGTGTGTGGCTTGTGTGATGGATGAGTTGTGAGTGTGTCTGTGGTTGCTGTCTGATGGTGTTCTGTGCTGGCAGGTCAGTTGAATTTGCAAAGGATCATGGTAGGGATTTGTGGCCTTTATATGGGTGGAGTTGTGGGTGTGTCTTTGTTCCATGTTTTTTCCCCCTGTATTTATTGACTTTGTCATTGCTTGTTTGGCCCTTTTTTTTGTATTTTTTCCTTTGTAGGTTTTAGGCATGTAGGAGACGTTCTTCTGACCGAGTAGGACGCTGCTGTTGGCTCGTGCGGGCTTCTCCGAGTCTTTCAAGCTGTGTTTCTGATGGGTTTCATGTGCGGCGTACGCGTCGGTCGCGGAGTATTGGGTTGCTTTGGCTCGGTTTTGTATGCGTGTCGGTCGTACGGCTTGAGCTCCATGCGACTCGGTCTGGTTTTACACGCATTGCATCGTACTGCGCGGGTCGGAGTTCGCGGGTACGTTTCTGTCGGGTTCATTCCTGGTGCGTGTCGGTCGGTTCGATTCGCGTAGTTTTCCGGCCGGATAGCTGGTTTCCGTGCGGTTCGGTCGTTCGGCTTGTGTTCCGTACGAGTCGGTCGTAATTCACATGCATTGCATCGTACTATGCGGATCGGGCAGCGCCGGTACGTGTCGGTCGGACTACATTCCCGTACCGAGTCGGTCGGTACGTTTTCCGGCCTGAATCGGAATCGGCCCCATAGTCTATTTACAATTCCCATTTCCACAGCCTTTTTAACAGGCTGACCTGAAATCTTTCTTGCAAGAAAGCTTTCTGGAACTCCCACAGATGCTGCCATTTTCTGCTCCGGCACAGTCAGTTGGTTAAACTGCTCAAAATAGATCATCCTTTTGGGAGTACACTGAGAGATTATGTTGGATGGGGTCACTAGACAGATCAGATGAAGGAAGCTCTCCAGCACCAGCCCTTCCAATCCTTCCTTCAAGTCTCTGCATAAAATGTCACAATATGACAAATCCACACCCCCTTTGTAAGTAGCCTGCATAACTTTGAGACCTCCAGAACATGTTGAGGTCTGTCAATATCACGAGCCAGCTTGTTTGTTATCAACCCATCTATCATCAAACAATTCAGTGATTCACAAGTAATTACCTAAAGGCTCTTTTCAGGAGACAGAAGCTTTTGATAAACGCTAAACAGTTGGGGCCTGGCCACAATACATTGGGGGGGGCCATGAGGCCTGCCCTCCCTGGGATGATTTCCTCCCCAGGTACCCCATCCCCGGGGCCCAGCATTGTGATGCTGGGTGCCCTGGAGCCCATCCAGGGCACCCAGTCACCAGTGTTGGAAACCACGGAGGGAGCCTGAATGTCCACATGTTCCCTGCCAGCTCCCTGCCTCCTGCGGGAGATTGCATTGCTGCTGCACAGAGGGAGCACCTGGAAAGGCAGCTCCCTCCATGCAGGAGCAATCATTTCATCTCTTTCCCTGCCTGCAAGTCTGTGGGCAGAGATAGAGATGAAACCTCTGCTTCTAGCGGTTGGGAGCACTTTAACCGCCCACTGGAACCGGAGTATTTGCTTTTGCTTGGCGGGAACTGTCAAAGCTCCCACCAAGCAAAAGCAAACAGCTATGTCCCAGGGTTGGGCACCCCGGAACATAGCAGGAGCCGGCCCTGGGGCGTGGCGGTCCCCAGGGCCATGTATGGCTTCAGGAAGGGGGCAGCATGGCCCTCCTCCTTCTGTTTGCATGGGCCGCCCCGGGGAGGTGGTGGTTACGGGGACTGAGTACAGACCAGGTTGAGGTCTGCACTGCCCCCCTCCTTCTTAAAAAAAAGAGAAAGCCAGGGTGCCAGGGGTCCGCATGGCCCCCGCTCCATATTTGAGTTAACCCCGGGAAGTGATGATCCCCAGGGCTTGGGGGAGAGTCTGCGCAGCCCCCCTATTCAATTTATTTATAGCACCGGGGAGGTGGTGGTCTCTGGGGATCGAAGGGTCCATGCGGCTCCCCCTAAGGATTTTATTTGTAGCCCTGCAGAGGTGGTGTGCTCAGGGGGGTCCACGCAGATCCCATATAAGTTTTAATTTGTGGCCCTGGTGAGGTGGTGGTCCCCAGGGCCCGGGCGATCTGCATGGCCCCCCTGCTTACTATTAAAATTAGCCTCAAAGGGGTGGTGGCCCCAGGACATTTCTAAGCCCTTGGAGGAATACCCTGTATACTCCCTCCATTTTTGTATTAAATTCCTACCCTGCCCCCTTTTCTTTTTTTCTGTTTCTTTGTGGGACTCAACTAAAGCCTAGTCCCAAAATTGCTGCCAACACTTCCTGGTTGATGTGTTCAGCCAATCATAGCTCTGCGTGTCCCTGCATAAGCTTGTGATTGTTCACGAATTAGCTGCGATCACAGATATACAAATTTGGATTACCTTAAATTTCCCCACATAAACAGAACAGATTTATACCAAATAACTGAAAGCGTGATCTGCTTAACCAAATCTACCTTTCTGCCAGATTTGGGGAACTTCTGTTCAGCGGTTTGGGCTGTAGTCGTGTCTGAAGCTTCTATGGGAATTAACATGGAAAAAGCCCTTTTTTAATCCCCCATTTTTCTAGGCACTCGCTTGACGGATCACCCCGAAACTTCCCATGTGCAACAAGAATCACCGGCCCACTTTTTGGGGAAAATTTTGTGAAGATTCATCAACCGGCGCCAAATATATAGGAAAGTCAAAAAATGCTTTTCTCATGGAAATATGGTTCTAACTATAACTACCTACATGTCACTGACCATGTCATGAGTGATGTAATATGTGAGTTCATAAGCAGTGCATTGCCGGGGCACGAGTTATAATAACTGCTGAATTTCTCTGGTTTTGTACGAGGGAAATGTCAGCCTAACTATAACGTCCCTGTAACCTTTGTTTTTGTCAGGAATTTCTACGGTTATTTTTTAATTCTATTTCCTAACTATAACATCTCTGTAACCTTTGTTTTTTCTGTGAATTTCTAAGGTTTTTTTAAATTTTATTTTTAATTGTAATGTCGATTTTTTTTTAAGTGAGCCTCTAAGATTTTTGTGTTTTCTTTCTATAATTGGATATTGCATATTATATTTATATTATCTACCACTCATTTTTTGATTAGGTATGTGTTTATCAGAAAGTACATTAATAACTGGTTTTATTTTTAAGTATTTTTTGAGTCGGCACAACATTGTCGCATTTACTGTGAAAAATCTGTGATCAGCAAATGTATTTCACATACTGAAAAATACACTTAAAGACATTATTTAAACCAGAGCCACCCAAGAGGCCAAAATTGTGTTCATTATCTTGTCAAATATATATTTTTTAATTTTTAAAATCCACGACGACGTCGCGATGAACACAATCATGTCACGAAATCGCAAAATTAAAGCAGACATTCAACGACAACCACCACATTAAAAAATTTTAACTAAAAAAATTCATTCTAACTATTACAATACACACATTACTAACCACATACCTGCTTTCAAAACATATTTGTACACATATACATGTAGTAACTTTTTCTGTGTTTGAACCCTACTTCCTGTTTTTGCAATTACATCGAGAGTCGCGATGACTACGGTAACCGCGAAGATCGCGCCTTTTTTAGGGGGTGCAAAACACATATATGCACACATTTTACAGTATTTTAGACACTAGGGGTTTATTACTGCACTGTTTAAAGTCATATTTTTGTAGGGAATTTGCATAAAAACAACCATTTAAACCGATTTTCCGTTTTTGTGGTGACACCGGGCATCGCGATAATATCGGTAGCCACGGTGACCGCGAATACATCGCGGAATTTCAAAACAAATGCAGACATTCAGTAGCCACCACCACATTCAAAACTTAAAACTGCAAAATGAATTATAACCAGCACACTAAACACATTACTATCCAAACGACTGTATAATAGCATGTACAACTCCCTTAATATCTCTATAACACAGTGCATACCTTTTTCAGTGTCATCTATGACTGCATGCATCACTGTATCACTAAGTCTCTCATTCACTGTATATGTATTTGAGGGGATCTGTGATCAGTCTATCAATACTTCTGTAACGAAATGCGTGACTGCCTCAGAACATCTATGAGTGGGTGCATCAGTGTCACAATGGGTCTGTGATTGGTTGCATAAATCTCTCACTCAATCTGTGAGTAGATGCCTGAGTGCCTTTGTGCATTTCTAAGTAAGTATATGACTGTCTGACTGGATCTGTGAGTAGATACATGAGTGCCTAAGTGGGTGTCTGAATGGGTGAGTGAGTGGGTGCATGAGTGTCTGAGTGCATCTGTGAGTGAGTGCATGAGTCTCTCAGTGGGTCCATGCCTGGCAGCGTGAGTGTATGAGTGGTACTGTCAGTGGGTGCGTGGGTCTGTGAGTGTGACTGTGTGTGGGCACATGAGTCTCTAAGTGTATAACTAACTGGGTGCATAAGTCTCTAAGTGGGTCTATCAGTGGTTGTGTGAGTGACTGCATTGGTGTGTGAGTGTCTGAGTGGGTCTGTGAGTGGATGTATGAGTGTCTGAGTTGATCTGTGAGAGGGTATATGAGCGTCTCAATGGGTCTGTGAGTGAGAGCATAAGTATCTGAGTGGGTGAGTGTATGGGTGCATGCATGAGTGTCTGAGTGGGTCTGTGACTGGGAGGGCGAGTGTCTGGGTGGGTCTGTGAGTGGATGCATGAGCCTTGAGTGGGTGCCTGAGTGGGTGCATGTATATCTGAGTGAGTTTGTGAGTGGGTGTGTGGGTTTCTGAGTATATGAGTGACTGACAGTGTACATAAGTCACTGAGACGGTCTGCGACTGAGTGTGGGAGTGACTGTATGGGTGTTTGAGTCGGTGCATGAGTTTCTCAGTGAATCTGTGGGTGGGTATATGAGTGTCTCAGTGAGTCTGTGAGAACATACGTAAGTGTGTGAGTGGGTCTCTAAGTGGGTGCGTGAGTCTTTGAGTGGGTCTGTGCATGGGTGCGTCACTCTTTGAGTAAGTCTGTAAGTGGGTACATAAGTAACTGAATGGGTATGTGAGTGAGTGTATGAGTATCTGAGTGGGTATGTGACTGGATGTATAAGTGTGTGAGTGGATATGTGAATGGGTGTATAAGTGTCTGAGTGAGTTTGTGAGTGTGATAGTCACGAGGTCCCCGTGATTGTGCGCTGGCAGTCGCATCGCCATGGCAAATATCACGCACGATTAAAAAAATCAATTTTGGACACAAAGCTTGTGTCACTAACACGCCCATTTCTCAAACATGGGGTCAGAGTACCTCTACTGAATAGATTTGCACAAACTAGGCAAATCCATTTGAACCAACATCTACCTCCCTGCCAAATTTGGTGTAAAACCGTTAAGGGGTTCGGGCTGTAGGTGTGGCTACAGGTTCCTATGGGTTATTAACATTACTAAGGCACCCTTATTTTACACCCTGAATTCTCGGTCCCCAGTGCACGGATCACCCCCAAACTTTCCATGACAACCAGAACCTACCTTGACACTTTTAGGGGAAAATTTCATGAAGATTGGTCAAACGACGTCAAAGTTATAGGCAAGTCAAAAAATGCTTTTCTTATGGAAACTAGGTCCTAAATATAACTGCCTAGTAGCAACCGCCAGTAGGATATATATATATATATTTTATTTTTTTATATATAAAACATACAGACATACAGTTGTAAAACCGCCTGCAAAGTAATAATAATAACATTAGAAATTTTAAACATCACTTACCTGTCAGTGCCGCCATCTCAATCCCGAGCAGGTCCTGCTCATGGTCGATAATGACCGCCCATCAGTGCATAAGCTGTCGCTGTGTCTGTACTACACCAGTGTCCCCAATGCTCTTTCCTGCCCACAAGAGTACCGGGCGGCTGCCTGTTGCATCCTGCCAACATGAAGGGTAGGTGAAGGTGCACCAAAAATACAAGTGCTGCCACCTCTTCTTCAGAAAAACTGTTGTGCAGGGGTACTTGCTCGCACCAAGGCCGGGAGTTGGACTGGGAGTGGGTGTCCAGGGGCTCACTGCCTGCCCCCGCCATAATTGGAGGGTGGAGGATATCAAAAAACATAAAAAGGCAGGGGAAAACAATGGAAAAAACACAGGGAAAGGAAACAAAAAATTAAAATAAAGTTTAAAAAATGGGAAAGATGGACCAGAATGGGATGGATGGAGTAGGATTGATGAGGGAAGTTAGGGAACACAAGACAGGAATGCTTAGACTGGAGTCACACACTAATCAAAATGGTTGCCCACGTCTGTTGCACACTATGTTGTTTAACACTATATTTTTAACTCAAAATGCAACTTCCTGTCATTTTTTTGTGCGTGAGACACATTTTGCCTAGTTCTTTAGAACTATAATGTATTTTCGCTACTGTAAATTACACAATAATATACGCAAAGTAACACAACACCAAAATGAAAACATAACATGGCACATCATGGCAAAACAGACAGAACGCAACACAAAAACTACAGTGGAATAAAACAAAATCACATTGCAATAATGGAGCACAATCATCAGCACAAAAACAAAAAACAACAGAACACATCATCAGCACAACAAAATGTCATACAGCAAATGCGCACAACCAGTTTTGTCATACATTACGACCTCCACAATCCTATTTTCATAAGACAGTGGTAAAAGAAGTTTACAGCAAGCCCTACCTTAATAGCACCAGTCAAAAATGTATTGTGATGTGGTCCCTGGTCCCTTAGGGCTGCTTCGCACAGTAGCTCTAATCTCAAATAAATTGAAAATTGAAAAAGGCATCTATCTTTCTATCTGATTATGTTATCTACTGAGATATTTTTACGCGGTTCCCGTGTCTCTTTATATCCCTGCAAGGTCAATTGATTGAAAAGACTTTGGTTTATGTACCTACTTTTCTTTGCATTTATTAGTACATAAATTCAGAGCTATATACAGCAGTTGTTTTGCACTGTACCCTTTGCTTGCTTTTCCCTTGCAAGCATGATCTGGTTGCTTACTTGACTAATGCATCCAATATAGGGATCTGAGTTTGACCCCTTGGATGCAGGTTCAAATCATGATAGGTCCCTCTTTTTTCTATTTTTAACTCATCTATAAAAGATGCTATTCTGTTCATGGTCTTATGTAAATAGTATGTGATGTACATTTGTTTAAATATTGTATAGTAATGTCAAATTAGGTGTTTGTTTTTAAGATAGAAGTTTTGTTAGTAGTTATGTGTTGAGTAATTGTTATACGTTGAGTATAATATTAATGTGATCCTTTGTATATAGCTGTCCTGTCTTTAAAGTTATTTTTCTTGCACATTAGATGTACATACATAGTGTCTGAATGTGTTTGTGCATATAGATGTATGTGATGTCCTTTTATATATATATATTTATGTACATATATATGTTTGTCAAATTTACAGCCCTGAAGAAGTCCATCATTGGACGAAACGCGTCGGCTGTGTTTTTTTATATCAAGAATACTTTGAAAAATAAAAGAAGAAAATATAAGGAAAATACTATGGACACGGACTTGATCTTTTGTGATGTGTCCATTGTTTCTTGTTACTAAGTGGTGCACCTTTGCTTTTTAGTTTACTTGTTATAATCCTGTTCTGGATTGCACCGTGGCGGTGGGTGTGTTAACGGTGTGCACACACTATCATTGGAGAAATCCTATTAACGCTAACTATGGATAGTGGGTCAGGTGCTAGGTCTTTACGGGGTACACTGCCAAACTTGTGTGTTCATGATAGGTCCACTTTGCCTTTTAGTCTTCCAAGGTCAAAGAAATAAGTATAATTGAGCGAAGTAACAGGGCTGACATAGGAATCAGAAACAACCCTTCTAAAACCAGGTCTGCTTCCTGCCACTCCTCTCTTCATCCTTCTCATTTTCCATCCATACATTCTGTCTCTTTCTCTTCCCTCTCTCCCTCTCTCTCTCTCTCCCTCTCTCTCTCTCTCTCTCTCTCTCTCGCTCTCTTCTCTCCTGATGACTCAACTGTGCCTGCTGCAATCAACCTGGGGAAGCTTGAGAAACTCTTCAGGAGCAGCCCCAGACCGTCCAAAACTAGCCTCCGATGGTTCCAGTTATTGGGAAATGCACAATGGGTTTAAAGGCCAGTTCGGTCCTGTGGGATAACACTAACCATCAATTTTTTGTCAACCACATCAAGAGACCACTCAAGCTGAATGTGCACTCCACAAACACACTAAAATCCCTGTGTTTGATTATCAGCCTTTCCTTTTATCTTTGATCCCAACAGAGCACTATGTGCTTACTCTAAGTGCAAAACCAGACCATCCCTAGACTGCTACTGGATATGGGACACACCTAAAGGTCTGCTCTGATTTGTCACTGAAGGATTAAACCTATCTAGAGTACTCTTGGGATCAGTGGCGTAACACAAAATGATGGGACTCACCCTGCAGAACATGAAGAGGGAACCTTAGCCCCACAAATAATCATTGGCCTTGGGCTGAATGAGGCCCCCCTGAAGAGCTGAGAGGCCCTAAAGGTTTTGGGGTCTCCCATCGTTGCAGAGGCTACAGGGGCTTGTGTTATGCCCCTGCTTGGGATAACTGCTTGGTTTTTGACTATAGTAGTTTGGGTGTAAAGCCACTTTCTATGCCTGTAATGGATGGTTGGGATTCCAACCTAGGGATGAGTGCATGCAGTGTCGTACTTCCACAGTGGTGTGCCTATATGTTGCATTCAAATGTGGTGTAATGTCTATAATATTTTGCTGTAGACCTTTGTTCACAGTAAGGTTCTAAAAGAACCATAAAACAGTTATATTTACCTTAGGACCCTTGTACTTGAATGCTGGTGCCCACCTACTGTGTGCATAGTGTGCTGTCCTGTGCTGGACCTGGTTTCAGATGCACGCATTGACAGTGAGGGACAATACTGGACAGGTGTTAGTGCAGCGGCGGCTGGCAAAACCCGAAAGAGGTGTGGCAGGCAAATGGGTGTTGGGTGGGTGCAATCATGTGCGGTCAATCAGTGGATTTTCTAATGTAACTAAAGCATCGTGTGTAGCACCCTATCATTTACAGACAGCACATTTTCCATTCAAAAGGCCACTAAATTTGCACAGACTTACAGTTTTACTAATAAAATTATGTTGCACCCAAATGTTGTTATATGTGCTTGTAGAGGGCTTGAATGCCCATGGGCATCTTGACGCTAGCTAGTCGCAGTCAGAGTGCAGCTTGACGTGGGGTCTAGTAGGAGGAGGGAAGCCATGTTTTAAGCAACTTCCTAAAAAGCAGAAGACTGGGCAGTGATCTAATAGACAAAGGAAGAGCATTCCATGAGTTAGTCGCGTTCACTAGAAAGCCTCTGCCACCCCAGGTGGCTCGCTTGACTTGCGGCACGCGGCCGAGCGTTGAGGTCTGGCTGGAACATACCAAAGAAAATGTTTCTTAAAGAAGGTTGGACCTTGATCATGAAGGGCCTTGTGACCAATACAAAGAGAGTGAAAGAGAATCCTCAGCCTAACTTGCAACCAGTGAAGCATCCTAACGGAGCTTGAAGCTGATCGATATTTGGGAATTTTGAAAAGTAGTCTGACGGCTGCATTTTGCAGTGTCTGAAGTTTATTTAGCACATGCCGATGGGCATACAGATACAGCCCATTTCTGAAGTCATTTTTAGATAGCACTAAGGAGGTAGCACCCATTTTCTTGAGCATGTCAGGAATGAATGGGATGGCCTTCTTGATCATCTTGAGAGTGCAGTAAGCAGTAGAGGTGACTGCTTTTGCCTGGTCATGAAAGGACAGTCTATTATTGACCAACATGCCAAGATATTTGGCCACACTGACTGATGTAGAAATTGAGCCCAGCTCTGAAGGCCACCGGGACGAAGACCAGACAGAGGGCTGGAAGCCGAAGAGGAGGACCTCAGTTTTACTTGAATTTAGTTTTAAGCAGTTCTTGGACATCCAGGAACTAACTGCAGTCATACAGTTTCAAACATTTACTGCAGAATGACTGTCCTCAGTGTCTACCTTTACTACCAGCTGAGTGTCATCTACATTTGAAGTTAACGAGAGGCCAGAGGATCTAACCAAGTCTGCCAAAGGAGTAACATAAATGTTAAATAAGAAGGGACTAAGCGAGGACCCCTGGGGGACCCCGCATGGCAGAAAATAGGCGTTAGATTCGAACTCGCCCAGTCGGATCAACAGCTCCTGACCACTGAGGAAAGAGCTAAGAAGCTCTTTGGCAGTTCCAGAAACTCCGATCCCAGCGAGCCGATCCACCAGCAGCCCATGACCGACAGTGTCGAAGGCCACTGATAGATCAAGCAGGATCAGCGCCGCTATTCCACCCTGGTCCAAAATGGCCCGAGTTCCTAATAGCCTTGGAGGGGGGTCTCAGTGCTGTGGCCTGCCTGGAAACCAAATTGGGAAACATCGAGGAGATTGTTAGCTAGGATGTGGTTTGTGACCTGTTTGTTCATTACCTTTTCAATCAACCTGGATGGGAGGGGTAGACACGAGATTGGGCGATAGTTATTAGAGTCCAGTGGGTCCAAAGAAGGTTTTTTAATCAGAGGCAGAACTGTGGCCTTTTTGCACAAAGAAGGAAAAGAACCCGAAGAGCCCCTATGTTGAAATATGTCAGTCAGACTAACAGCAAGAGTATCTGCTACCTGCGAGGTGATGTGCGGTGGATAGGGGTCACATGGGGAAATGGATTTAGTTGAGTTGGTTGATTGACAACTGATAATGTGTTTGATAATATGTGGAATCAGGTTTCAGTGAATATTATAATTTGTGCATCAAGTAAAGTGTCTTGATTTGCTTTGATCCTACTGAAATCTTGGTTTCCATCACACTTCAGAATTACAAAAAATATGCTCAAATTCTGCTTTCCTAACTGCTGAATGTGTAGAGTTCATTTACAGATGATGTGTGTTACTATCAATCAATCAATCAGTTTTTGTAAAGCACGACTCATCACCCATGAGGGTATCCAGGCGTTGTGCTGTGGATGTTCAGTCGAACAGCCAGGTCTTGAGTCCCTTCCTCAAGTCTATCAGAGATGGTGCGGTTCGGAGGTGGAGGGGTTCCATACTTTGGCGGCGAGGTGGGAGAAGGAATGTCCTCTGGTGCGGCTGCGAATGATGCGTGGTGTCTGGGCAAGAGCGAGTTGGGACGAGCGGAGATCAATGGGTGGTAGGTGGAAATTCAAGTGGTGGTTCTTGTATACAGGTCCTAGGTCATGGAGGGCTTTGCAGGCGTGTGTCTGGAGCTTGAAATGGCATCTCTTTTAGACGGGGAGCCAGTGGAGGTGTCTCAGAAGCTGAGTGATTGGGGTACTGTGGTGATGTGTCGCTGGCAGATACCGGGGCACGCATCACTATTGTTTCCCAAGATAAGTATCTCAAGCTTTGGGCTGAAAAGAGCTTGTTACCACCAGATGTACTCACTGTAGCTTTTGAGGGCAGCAGAATTGAATTGTTAGGCTATTTCTGGGCTAGCATCACTGTCCTAGGAGTAGCTATCAAAGGTAAAGTATATGTGGCCAAAAGAGGAATCAATGTTCTCGGTCTCCTTCATCAGGCCGAGTTTGGCTTGACCATCAAACCTGGTCTGGCTAATCCTGTTTTCATTGACAAAGAATCCAGTCAGAGCTCTATCACTCCCATGAAAGACATCAATTCACTGTCTAGTACTCATATGACCAATGTTTGGGAACACAAATTTAGCAAAATATTTGAGGACCGTCTTGGCAAGATCACTAATTTCAAACATTTCATTAAAGTTAAAGAAAATGCCAGTCCTGTGAAACACAGGTTACGTAATGTCCCATTAAGCATTAGAGGTGATCTTTCCGAACACTTACAAACATTATGTGACCAGGGTATAATTGAAAAGGTGGAGTCCACTCTCTGGCTTTCACCCATTGTTTTGGCCAAGAAGAGGTCTGGGGACTTGAGGATGTGTGTGGACTTGAGGAGCCTCAATGAAGCCATCTGGGTTGATGGTTTTCCTCTCCCACGTATTGAAGATCTTATCGCAAAAGTAGGGTCCTCTTCATGGTTTACCAAACTGGATCTTAAGGCCGCCTATCCTCAGGTCGAGCTACACCCTCAGTCCCGACATCTCACTGCTTTTGTCACCCCAGATGGTGTTTTTCAGTTCTGCCGGCTTCCCTTTGGTCTGGCCTCGGCGGCTGCTGTATTTCAGAGACTAATGACAGAAATGTTTCATCACAACCCTCACGTGGTAGTTTTTCAGGATGACATACTCATCTTTACCAAGACTGAAGCTGAACATGACTCTGTTATTGATCAAGTTTTTAGCATTCTAGAGAGCCAGAGGAGTTACTTTACAGAAAAGCAAGTGCACCTTTAAAGTAAAGGAAATTGAATATCTAGGTCACGTCATCTCTGAAGAAGGTATTAAACCCAGACCAGGTCTAATCAAGAGTATCGTAGAGGCGCCTGCTCCTCAAAACAAAGAACAGCTTATGTCTTTCCTCGGCCTTTGTGAGTTTTATGCGAAATTCATGAAGGACTTCGCTAAAACCACAGAGTGTTTCAGAGCTCTGCTGAAGAAAGGAGCTACTTACACATGGTCTGAGGTGTGTGAGAAAGGCTTTCAGTCTATCAAGGACCACATTGTCAAAGCTCCTGCTCTGCAAGCTTTTATCGAGGGAAGGCAAATTGTTGTCACAGTAGATGCCTGTGAGTATAGACTAGGTGCTGTCTTGTCGCAGTATTGTGAAGGAAGAGAGCACACAGTAGGTTTCGCTTCAAGGACGCTTCGCCCCGTCGAGCGAAAATATTCTGTGATTGAAAAAGAGCTCTTAGCTTGCGTCTGGAGTGTCGAAAAATTCAAACCATACTTATGGGGCAGATCATTTATCCTTAAGACTGACCATCGCCCTTTGGTCGACATCTTGTCTGGAAAAAATGCCAAATGTACCACTGCTCGTTTAGCAAGGTTGTCTACTAAACTTTTAGAATATACATTCAGCGTAGAGTATATTCCCGGTGGAAAGAACTCCAGAGTGGACTGTTTATCTAGACTCCCTATTCCTGACACTGAAGAGCAAGAATGGGAGACTGAAGTGGAGGAGTGTTTTGTAGCACATATCAGTCAAGATTGTTTATCTTTTGCAGAAGATGACTGGGTAACAGAAGTTGATAAAGATATTGTACTTAAAGAAGTTGTTTCTTTAATCAAGAAAGTCTGGCCCAAAGAGAAATGTCTTTCCCCTGAACTGCAGATGTTCTGGAAGGTCAGTGATGAGCTTTCAGTGGAGGGTGGAAAAGTGGTTAGAGGTAACAAATTTGTACCTCCCATATGTTATCGAGAAAAAATTGTCTTAGCTGCACACTCAGGTCATCTTGGTGCCACCATCACCAAGAGGAAAGTTAGAACAGACTTCTGGTGGCCCAGAATGGATATTCAAATTGATGATTTAGTAAGGCAATGTTCACGCTGCAATGCCAGTGACAAAGTTCTAGTTCTTGAAGGTGTAACTGAATCTTCTGTGCCCCCTCCTGAGAGGGCCTGGCAAAGGTTGGGGATGGATTTTTTGGGACCCTTCCATGTTCTTCCTACCAACTCTAAATATTTTCTAGTTCTCATAGATCATCTGTCTAGGTGGATTGAGGTTAAGCCCATTAATACACCAAACTCTAAGAGTGTCATCAACTGTCTTAATACTATTTTTCTCAGGGAAGGTTATCCTGAGGAAATTCTTACTGACAATGGTGTGCAATTTATTTCCGAGGAGATGAATTCTTTCCTACGCTCCTGTGGCATTAAGCACACTAGAACTCCACTTTACCACCACAAAGTAATGGCAAGACAGAGAGATTCAATAGAGTTGTTGTGGAGTGTGTGCAAGCAGCTTTTAGATCAAAATCTTGTGTCTTTCAAGCTGTGAAAGATTTAATTTGGTCTTACCGCACTTCGCCTCATGTTGCTACTAATTTCAGTCCCTTTGAATTTATGAGAGGGAGAAAAGCTTCATCACAAGTTTACCCTTTCTGGATGGTTAAATCATTCCATCAAAGTTGTGACATGAGGTGCATGTGGGAGTCTGCCAACAAAAAATCTACTGAGGCATGTTCTAAAAATTGTGAGACTCCCACCAGGAAAGTATCCCACAGACTCCGTGTTGGAGATTGAGTTAGGATTAAGAACCCTGTTTCTGTAAGAAAAGGTCTCTCTAAATTTTTAGACTCACAGCAAATTGTAGAAATTCGTAAAAATGCTGTCAAATTGTCAAATGGAAACTGGTGGAGCACTTCTCGTGTTGCCAGAGATCCATGTATTCCCTCTGAAACTGTTAAGATTAACAACAAAGTTTTGGGAGGGGATGGTGTCAGGAAGAGCACCAGAGTTCATGTCAGACCACGATGTTTACGAGACTATGTTTAGTCCGTGTTTATTCACAAAGTTTATGAAACCATGTACTATTTTTATTGTTTGTTTCTCTGCTCCTTTTTCATTTCTGTATCCTTTCCTGGTTGATCTTGTGTTGCTTAGTTACTTAGTTATAAAGGGGGGAGGTGTGGTGATGTGTTGCTGGCAGAGCCACGAGTATTCTATGATGTCACCTAGAGTGTTGGTAAGCATCCTGCCCTGAGTGTTCTCTCAGTGGCAGTTGCTGTTTCTGTGCCTTGGCTGTGCCAGCTGGGACGGCTCTCTGTACCCTGCAATATAATACTCCTTGTGGAAATCTACTACAGCATCAGCTACACTTCATTTCAGGTACTTTTGGGCAGGTTGAGGATCAATCTGGCTGCTGTGTTCTGGATTGTCTGGAGTCTTCTCATGAGTTCATCAGTGGTTCCTGCATAGAGTGCATTGCCGTAGTCAAGCCGGCTGGTGAAGAGGGCCTGCGTCACTGTTTCCCTACTAAAAATGGCTTTCTGCAGCCTTTCCGTTCACACTCGCTGTATTCCAGCATGACTGACACATAATTAATTTTTGTTTACTTTCTCTAGACTGCAAAGTGAGAGGAGTTTATAAACACCAATTTCCATGTACAAAAAATAAGCAGCTATTTGTCAGAAGACATGTCCTGATATTTGACCTCCGTCTTTGAAGCGCAGAAAATGTGACAAGAGAAAGAACGGGCCTGATTCACAAAGGTAAACTTACACTTTTGTGTAAGTTTGCAATTGTTTGCTATTCACAAAGGGATTTATGAGAAGTATCTGTACGAGTGCGGAGTCTTCGCACATAAAAACATAGGTCTTTTTATGTGTGGAGACTCTGCATGCGTAAATCCCTTTGTGAATAGCAAACAATCGTAAACTTACACAATAGTGTAACTTTACCTTTGTGAATCAGGCCCACAGAATTTAAAAACACACAAGATGATGGACGGAATGTTGCACAATGGCAAACATTCACCCCCAGTCACAGATCTGGGTTTAATCCATCGTTATTTTGCTTCACCACGCCACCCCAGTTCAGACATGGCCATATGCAAATCAGTCTTGACCCTGTGCCTCATGGGAACAGTCCAGACCGAACTGCCAAACCATGTCTTCCCTGGACCGGAATCAAGCATCCTAGGACCGGTTTCGGGCATTCAGCCCTCATCAGCCAGGATAGCCTGACTCCAGTGGCGCAGTGAGCACGGGACCCACGTCTGGGCATACCCTTCCCACTTGGGGCGAATTGCAAAACACACAAGATGATGGACGGAATGTTGCACAATGGCAAACATTCACCCCCAGTCACAGATCTGGGTTTAATCCATCGTTATTTTGCTTCACCACGCCACCCCAGTTCAGACATGGCCATATGCAAATCAGTCTTGACCCTGTGCCTCATGGGAACAGTCCAGACCGAACTGCCAAACCATGTCTTCCCTGGACCAGAATCAAGCATCCTAGGACCGGTTTCGGGCATTCAACCCTCATCAGCCAGGATAGCCTGACTCCAGTGGCGCAGTGAGCACGGGACCCACGTCTGGGCATACCCTTCCCACTCGGGGCGAATTGCAAAACACACAAGATGATGGACGGAATGTTGCACAATGGCAAACATTCACCCCCAGTCACAGATCTGGGTTTAATCCATCGTTATTTTGCTTCACCACGCCACCCCAGTTCAGACATGGCCATATGCAAATCAGTCTTGACCCTGTGCCTCATGGGAACAGTCCAGACCGAACTGCCAAACCATGTCTTCCCTGGACCGGAATCAAGCATCCTAGGACCGGTTTCGGGCATTCAGCCCTCATCAGCCAGGATAGCCTGACTCCAGTGGCGCAGTGAGCACGGGACCCACGTCTGGGCATACCCTTCCCACTTGGGGCGAATTGCAAAACACACAAGATGATGGACGGAATGTTGCACAATGGCAAACATTCACCCCCAGTCACAGATCTGGGTTTAATCCATCGTTATTTTGCTTCACCACGCCACCCCAGTTCAGACATGGCCATATGCAAATCAGTCTTGACCCTGTGCCTCATGGGAACAGTCCAGACCGAACTGCCAAACCATGTCTTCCCTGGACCGGAATCAAGCATCCTAGGACCGGTTTCGGGCATTCAGCCCTCATCAGCCAGGATAGCCTGACTCCAGTGGCGCAGTGAGCACGGGACCCACGTCTGGGCATACCCTTCCCACTTGGGGCGAATTGCAAAACACACAAGATGATGGACGGAATGTTGCACAATGGCAAACATTCACCCCCAGTCACAGATCTGGGTTTAATCCATCGTTATTTTGCTTCACCACGCCACCCCAGTTCAGACATGGCCATATGCAAATCAGTCTTGACCCTGTGCCTCATGGGAACAGTCCAGACCGAACTGCCAAACCATGTCTTCCCTGGACCGGAATCAAGCATCCTAGGACCGGTTTCGGGCATTCAGCCCTCATCAGCCAGGATAGCCTGACTCCAGTGGCGCAGTGAGCACGGGACCCACGTCTGGGCATACCCTTCCCACTTGGGGCGAATTGCAAAACACACAAGATGATGGACGGAATGTTGCACAATGGCAAACATTCACCCCCAGTCACAGATCTGGGTTTAATCCATCGTTATTTTGCTTCACCACGCCACCCCAGTTCAGACATGGCCATATGCAAATCAGTCTTCACCCTGTGCCTCATGGGAACAGTCCAGACCGAACTGCCAAACCATGTCTTCCCTGGACCGGAATCAAGCATCCTAGGACCGGTTTCGGGCATTCAGCCCTCATCAGCCAGGATAGCCTGACTCCAGTGGCGCAGTGAGCACGGGACCCACGTCTGGGCATACCCTTCCCACTTGGGGCGAATTGCAAAACACACAAGATGATGGACGGAATGTTGCACAATGGCAAACATTCACCCCCAGTCACAGATCTGGGTTTAATCCATCGTTATTTTGCTTCACCACTCCACCCCAGTTCAGACATGGCAACATTCCGTCCATCATCTTGTGTGTTTTGCATTTCGCCCTAAGTGGGAAGGGTATGCCCAGACGTGGGTCCCGTGCTCACTACGCCACTGGAGTCAAGCTATCCTGGCTGATGAAGGCTGATAGCCTGAAACCGGTCCTAGGATGCTTGATTCCGGTCCAGGGAAGACATGGCTTGGCAGTTCGGTCTGGACTGTTCCCATGAGGCACAGGGTCAAGACTGATTTGCATATGGCTATGTCTGAACTGGGGTGGCGTGGTGAAGCATAATAACGATGGATTATAACCAGATCTGTGAGTGGGGGTGAATGTTTGCCAATGTGCAACATTCCGTCCATCATCTTGTGTGTTTTGCATTTCGCCCTAAGTGGGAAGGGTATGCCCAGACGTGGGTCCCGTGCTCACTACGCCACTGGAGTCAAGCTATCCTGGCTGATGAAGGCTGATAGCCTGAAACCGGTCCTAGGATGCTTGATTCCGGTCAAGGGAAGACATGGCTTGGCAGTTCGGTCTGGACTGTTCCCATGAGGCACAGGGTCAAGACTGATTTGCATATGGCTATGTCTGAACTGGGGTGGCGTGGTGAAGCAAAATAACGATGGATTAAACCCAGATCTGTGACTGGGGGTGAATGTTTGCCAATGCGCAACATTCCGTCCATCCTCTTGTGTGTTTTGCATTTCGCCCTAAGTGGGAAGGGTATGCCCAGACGTGGGTCCCGTGCTCACTACGCCACTGGAGTCAAGCTATCCTGGCTGATGAAGGCTGATAGCCTGGAAACCGGTCCTAGGATGCTTGATTCCGGTCCAGGGAAGACATGGCTTGGCAGTTCGGTCTGGACTGTTCCCATGAGGCACAGGGTCAAGACTGATTTGCATATGGCTATGTCTGAACTGGGGTGGCGTGGTGAAGCAAAATAACGATGGATTAAACCCAGATCTGTGACTGGGGGTGAATGTTTGCCAATGTGCAACATTCCGTCCATCATCTTGTGTGTTTTGCATTTCGCCCTAAGTGGGAAGGGTATGCCCAGACGTGGGTCCCGTGCTCACTACGCCACTGGAGTCAAGCTATCCTGGCTGATGAAGGCTGATAGCCTGAAACCGGTCCTAGGATGCTTGATTCCGGTCCAGGGAAGACATGGCTTGGCAGTTCGGTCTGGACTGTTCCCATGAGGCACAGGGTCAAGACTGATTTGCATATGGCTATGTCTGAACTGGGGTGGCGTGGTGAAGCAAAATAACGATGGATTAAACCCAGATCTGTGACTGGGGTGAATGTTTGCCAATGTGCAACATTCCGTCCATCATCTTGTGTGTTTTGCATTTCGCCCTAAGTGGGAAGGGTATGCCCAGACGTGGGTCCCGTGCTCACTACGCCACTGGAGTCAAGCTATCCTGGCTGATGAAGGCTGATAGCCTGAAACCGGTCCTAGGATGCTTGATTCCGGTCCAGGGAAGACATGGCTTGGCAGTTCGGTCTGGAGTGTTCCCATGAGGCACAGGGTCAAGACTGATTTGCATATGGCTATGTCTGACCTGGGGTGGCGTGGTGAAGCAAAATAACGATGGATTAAACCCAGATCTGTGACTGGGGGTGAATGTTTGCCAATGTGCAACATTCCGTCCATCATCTTGTGTGTTTTGCATTTCGCCCTAAGTGGGAAGGGTATGCCCAGACGTGGGTCCCGTGCTCACTACGCCACTGGAGTCAAGCTATCCTGGCTGATGAAGGCTGATAGCCTGAAACCGGTCCTAGGATGCTTGATTCCGGTCCAGGGAAGACATGGCTTGGCAGTTCGGTCTGGACTGTTCCCATGAGGCACAGGGTCAAGACTGATTTGCATATGGCTATGTCTGAACTGGGGTGGCGTGGTGAAGCAAAATAACGATGGATTAAACCCAGATCTGTGACTGGGGGTGAATGTTTGCCAATGTGCAACATTCCGTCCATCATCTTGTGTGTTTTCCACAGAATTTAAAGGCATCTTTATTTATTGCTTGGACTTTTGGAACCCACCAAAAATCGGCTCGTGAGCCGTCACCCACCATTAGGTCACTACCCACAATTTAGGGAACACTGCCATAGCCTTATGCAATACACATTTCAGGCATCATATGTATGGACACACGATCCCTCGCTCTGCCGTGTTCCAATTTAAAGATCAACAGACCCCTGCATATCTAGGTTCTAGGTGTGCTTAATTCTTGGACACATCGACATAACGTGGGTCAGAAACATCAGAAAATCAATATTTCCAAGGCAATGCCTAAAACCTTCAGCGTTCGAAAACATAATCGTCATTAAAATGCTCAAGATTTCTGTCAGGTGCCAATGCCTTTCTTCAAAGCGCCTGTAAGACGTCGAATCTTCCAATAGCGGTCTTTTAAACTCCTTTCACAGCAGCCGCCAAAATCAAGGGTCAGGTTTAGCATTAGTTCAGTCCTGGGGGGTTATTTAAAGAGTGACAGATGCGTGATATTTGTCATTAATTGGTGGAAGTTCCATCGGCCCTATTTAGAGTGTATAAATGGCTATAACTTTATGCAGGGTAGAAGGGACACCCAAAAGAGGCTAAATAGCCTGCATGATAGTTTACCTCTCTTGTGAATAACCAACAGCTCATGTCTACCTTAATCTTTACACACTGCTCACTATTATAAAGCCTCTTCTCCACTAGTGACTGGGCAGATGCAACATTTACATGTCCACTGAGACAATGTGCTCTCTTAATTAACCGTATTATAGCACCCATGTGCCCACAGCTGTCAAGATATGCCAATCCCAAATTCACTTCCTGCCCAACCCTGCTCCCTGGTTCACACCCTGTCTATTTCAGCCCCCCGGGCTATCCTGCCATGTTCAGATGCTGTACAAGATTTGTTCCTTTATCTCCCACTCCTGCCCACTGTCTACCGGTGCCATTCCTCATCAACACCCACTATTAATCGCGCCACTGCCAATCACTCTCGGCTGAGAACTGCTTCACAGAGACACAATTCAGTACATTTAATTGTTCCCAAAAATCCGATAAGAGTTCTAAATACAGTTGAATTCGTGTTCGCTGTCACTAAAAGGAACATACTGAAAAGGTTTCACTGGTTTCATAAAACTCGGCATTTAGCTGAAACTAGACCAATTTAGAGGCGTTGGCCAGGTCAGAGGTGCTGCTTTTGAATTCCAACCCACGGCTGGAAAGGATTGGCTTTCATTCAGCGCCTCTTGACATTTCCCTCCAAAGCCTGTGCTGAATTTCAAATGTTGCAGGTTAGACTCGCATGTCAAGGACGTGAGGCTTTTTGTTCTGCTTGTTGCACGGTGCAGACACGACAGAAGATTTACAGCCAATTTACTGTGCCCCAGACTCGAAGGCAGCGTGCGGAGGAGGCGGCCTAACTTCCGCAATGAACTGCGGCCCACAGTGTTTTCTTTCCACGACCTTACTGTTTTGCCTACTATCTTCTTAGGCCCAATTGTTCTTCGCTGTGGTCGAGTCGCAGTTTTAATTAAACCATCGATCTTTTCCCTCAGAGCCGGCTTCCGGTCGCCAATGTAGCATTACCCAAGCAACAAACCAAGAGCCGCCTGTGACAGTCTCATTTTTGATGCAAATAATATAGCATATCTAATCATCAAACATCGCTTATTAATAATGGTGTGAGGCAAAGAAATGCCCTTTAAACCTAATAAATGTAAATTAATTATCAGGGTTGGCTTCGCTCTCATAACAAAGCCATTTATAGGATCATAATACTCTTAGCTCCTGAGCATAACATAATTTAATAATAATGATGTTTGGTAGCATGAGTCTTAAAGGAGCTGACAAAAGTATATCATTGGTTGCCTGATGTTCTATTCCCATTCGCTAACTACGCATGTGCAAATTTGCACACCAACTGGTTTGCCAATCCGCGAGCACTTTGCGTTGCGACCTATGGTTAAAAGGTCGCACCACATATTGTAAAGTCACAGGGGGTCGCAGAATGACCGACCTCAAGAATATTAATCAAACAGACCGCAGTTTGAGACCCTCCGTGAATTTTATGCAAATGCAGTGAACTTAGCTCATTGCTTCTCATGTACCTGACATCTTGATATCACTTTCCCCCTTCAAGTCCTATTTGGCCTTCTTTAAAAAAATGCTTCTGGTGCTGAGCATATGCCTGCTATGGAATTTGTAGTGCAGGACACTTCGGGCCATATTTATGACCCGGTTTGCGTCACTCTTGCACCACGCAACCTGGTGCAAGAGTGACGCAAACCTTCAGTCAGATTTTTGAAGCCACGCAAAGCCGCTTTGAGTGGCTCCAAAAATCTGGAGTAACGCAATGCGGCGTAAATCGCTGCATTGTGTTATTCTGCCCTGGAAAAGGCGTTCCATGCATGTTATGTGGTTGTTCCCATGCAAACCCCATGGTCTTTGACGCATTTCCAGATTTACAAGACCTTGTAAACGCGCAAAAAACATACTCCTCCTCAGGAGAGGCGTAACGAGAAGAAATATCTTTATTTCTCCTCATTACTTCCTATTTCTATGTGTGCTGAAGAATGCAGCACACATAGAAAGAGCAATATACCTTTCGGGATTGTTTTCGTGCTGCAAGGTGTCCCTTGCTGCACAAACAAATCCTGAATGCAATGCAGGCAACCTGCATTGGCGCTAGGCTGCCTATTGTGCACCAGCACAGGGGGGAAAAGCCAGGAATGCCTTAAATACGGTGCATTCCTGCTCTTTCTCAGGGACACAGTGCAGTGCAGCACGGTCATTTGCTGCACTGCACCACTATTTCATAAATATGTCCCTTAGGTTTCAATTTTACACATGTTCTAGTGTCATACAAATGAACACTAGTTTACCAATTCATGTTTAAACAAAAAATCCATGTCTAGTCGAACATTGATGAGAGCTTCATCACTACTCCTAGAGAAAGCCTAGTCTGGATAGAATCCAGTAATAGCCTCATTGCTGGGCTTGTGTTTCCCTCAAAGATTCTTCATCCATGCAGGAGACCCTTCTCACATAAACACCACACTGATTTTATTAAATATATTTCTTACCTTGTCAAATCCTGTAGTATAGGGGTATCAAACGTTGGTCTGCGGAGGCCACAATTTCCCCAGGTTTTCAGTATCACCATTGACTGTGCACAATATTTGGAAATTTACTTAAAAAAACACCAAATATATTTTGATTAAGCTTCGAGCTATCCAAATCTATGCCGTTATGATAGTGTGACAGGTTAGAAAACATGACAGTTTATCAGAACATCGAAAAACGTTTGGTTGGCTGGCAGTCAGAGAGGTGACTAATGCTACACTTCTAGTTGTTTGGAGGAAATCTGTGCAAGGGCTTCGTTCCAAATACCTGATGACTTATCTCAATTCACCAAGCACTTTAGGGTACAGCGCCCATCATCTGATTCTGGATTCTTTCCAACTAGATTGAAAAGAAGACACCACGAAGAAGGTAGGAACCAGGTTTATTCGGTCTAGCGTCCTACAGGTCCCGGCAGCAACTGACTTGCCACTGACTCCCATTCTGGAATGGAACCCCCACAAACCCAACACGAGCTCACACAAGCTCAACCCCCACATTCCAGCCAGATCCCAACACACCCCCCTTCCTTCATAACAATAAAACAAAGGAATAGCAACAAAAAAAATGCAAGCATAAATATGAAAGGCAATATAAGGCAGAGAAAGTTACAAGGTAGGACATTACAACATTTTGTAATCTTGAAATTTGGAAGGAACAAATTTCAATCTCGTGGATGCACATCTTGCGGGAAAAATGCTAGAAAGAAAATGCTCCCTCCCGTGAACCCCAGTGGGCACAACCACAGGGGAGGAATGAACACCAAATTTCTTGTTGACATAACCCAGCATGGACTCGGGTACCACAGAAACGGCAATCTTGTTCCAAACCTTCCCATTCTCCCACACCACAACGTGATCTCTCACCGCATACACTCTCTTGGGAGCAGAAAAACGAGACTCGCCTTTGCGAATAAAACCAGGCCTCTTGATTCTCACCCAATAACCCACCTTCACAAGCAAGGTACTACGAACCCCAGGCCTAGTATCATACTTGGCCTGGGCGGCAGCCCTGATATCATCCACATCAGCCAACTTCCTCATGTCCACCACTCTCCTGGACATCCACTCCTTGTTCAATTTGGAGCCCGCAACTCTCCCCCTTAGTAAGGTAAAGGGAGCTATCCCACTGCTAACATGTGGGGTAGTCCTCACAGCCCACAACATGTCGCTGACAGCTCGCCGCCAATGCAAACCATCGACTAAGGCCAGCTGCAAGTGTTCTTTAATGACTAAACCGTTGCTGCGGGGGTGATAAAGAGACGTGAGAATGTGCTTCACGCCAATGACTTTGAAAAAGTCCTGCATTTCACTGGAAACCAACTGGGTTCCGTTATCCGACACCGATTCCTCAGGAAAACCCTCCCTGAGAAAAACATCCTGAAAAAAGTTGATAATGGACAGAGAGTTCACATTGTCCACAAATCGGACCTCAGGCCATTTTGACATGTAGTCAATAAGGACCAAGGCATATTTGGGAGAACTTCCAATGAGCCCAAAAGGACCCGCAATATCAAAGGCCAATTTGGACCATGGAGCGTTCTTAACCACTACCGGTTCAACAGGGGAAGGATGAGTCACTTGGGATTTGTCACTTGTAACACAAACACAACAGTCGCGAACATAATGCTCAACATCTTTATCTAACGCAGGCCACCAAAATCTTGTCTGACCCTGCGTTTCATGGCTCGAATTCCCGGATGACCTTCGTGGGCCAAATCCAAAATCCTTTTGCGCATAGACATGGGAACCACTAGAAAACCACCTCTCCTCAATACCCTATCAACCACGGTTAACTCTTCACTAACCCTTTTGTAGGGAACTAACTCAGAGGGGCAATCTTTGTCGCTGGGCCACACTCCGGCTAAAAGGTCAATGACCTTCATGACCACAGCATCCTCAGATGTACCATCCAGCCACTCTTGTTCGGAAAGAGCACCACCAATAGTGTTCTCCAAAGGACAAACTGCACAAACCATTTCCAAATCGTCATCCGCCAACACACCCTCATCACATGAAAGGGGTAATCTGGACAAGCAATCTGCAACATGATTCTTTTTGTTTTTATCAATCTTTTTTATTAAAGAATCAAACAACAATAATACAATAAAAATATCAACGCAAAGAAAAAGAGCAGTCATCAAAACGAACATATCGCAAGAACTAGACACATCATACATACAAGCAATAAACTCAAAAGAGACAGTACAGATAATGATTCGGGCACATAGTGACAATAAACCCTTAAAGTGTTTCTTTATCAACATTGAATGGGGAGTCATCTTCAAATGGGGTGCACAAAAACCCTCTGCTCTCGTTCCAGGGGCCCCATATTTTGGTCCATTTGCCTGGGCATCCTCTGCTCTCGTATATCACCCTTTCGGCCTGCATGCACCAGTCCATGTCTTCGGCCCAGTCTTTGTGTCGGGGCATGACTCCCCCCTTCCATGTCCTGGCTACATTACGTTTTGCTATGATACAGCCCAGAGAACCCACAGTTGTTCGGTGCGATTGAGATCGGTGGCATCCCAAATGTTTAAAATACAGAGTCGAGGGGAGGGTTCTATTGATTTCTGACATATTCGGGACATAGTAGACACAACCACACTCCAATACTGTTGACAGTCCCACCACTGGTGCAAGAAAGTACCTAAGGAGCCACAGCCTCGGGGGCAGAGTGGGAAGATCGTCAGACCCATTTTAACAAGTGCTGTGTTGGTGTAGTAAGCCCTGTGAAGTATTTTAAGTTGTATCAGCTTAAAGCGGGATCGGATTGCCACCTCTCTAGGAGATGCCAGGGCCTCCCTCCAATCTTCATCAGGCATATCCCCCACGTCGTCCGACCACTTCGTGCGGAGTTTATCGAGAGGTTCCGGTAAGTTATTAAGTATCTTGCGGTAGGTCAGAGAGATGGCCTTGTCTGGAAGGTAGTCGTCAAGGAGTCTGTCCTCTAGAGGTGAAGAGACGGGCAATTCGGAACCCTTGTGGATGGCTTTATTTAATGCACTACGCGCCCGAAGATATCGGAACGTTTCTCCCTCGTGTAACTGGTATTTTACTTTCAATTCACCGAAAGGAACCACCGCACCCTTCGTCCACATGTCCCCACCGCGGAAAGACCAATCAGGTCCCATTTGTCAAATCCAGGTTGATTCGATAGCATACCCAGGTGGCAGGATTCCAGCAGTGGAGTAACCTGCGTAATTTTACCCTTCCAGCCCAGCGCGGCAGTTGCCGTATGCCAGATCGAGACTGTGGTGGAGGTAGGGGTGAAGGTGGGTAACTGTTTTGGTCTCCCATATAACACCCTTATGTAATTGCCCGCCGTCATATTGTACCTATCCATTCTGTACGCTGGGTCTGCAATGGGCCGGTGAGCCCAGTGGTTGAGGACCACTAATTGGGAGGCCCAGTAATATAGTTTGATTGCAGGAAGAGCAATACCCCCATCGTACCAGCTGCGCGTGAGTTTTGTCAGGGCAATTTGGGGCGTGCCTCCGTTCCATAATAGTGAGCGGACCTTGGAAATATTGAATCGGGACGGGGTAGGGTGCATTCTGTAGGGCATATAGGAAGCGCGGAAGTGCCATCATTTTGAAAAGGGCAGCTCTACTCAGTAAAGTAAGGGGCAGTGTCTTCCAGTGCTGCACGTCAGCCCGGAGGCGATGCAAGGGAGGGATGAGGTTCCTCTGGTGAAAGACATCCGCGTCTTTCGTGATATAGATGCCCAGGTGGCGAAAACCGTCCGTGACTATGCCAGCATTGCAGCCTGGAGGGAGCCGTGGGGGCTCCCCACTGAGGACATAGATCAATGACTTGTCCCAGTTGATGGTGTAGCCCGAGTATTTCCAAAAATGAGTGAGAATGCGTAGCACCGCGTGAAGGGAAGATCGGGGTTTGGCCAAATATAAAAGAATGTCATCTGCGTAGAGGGAGATCCTGTCCGACCAATCCGGGGCCCAATTCAGTCCACGGATAGAGGGGTCACCTCTGATCCATAAGGCCAAGGGTTCCAGTGCCAGAGCGAACAACAGCGGTGACAGGGGGCAGCCCTGTCTCGTACCCTTTCCCAGCTCAAAAATTGCCGATCTGCCACCATTTACCGAGACGCGAGGGTTTGGCATACAATAAACGCACCCAGGACATAAAACGCGGGCCAAAGCCGTACCTTTCAAGAGAAGCAAACAGAAAGGGCCACTCCAGCATGTCGAATGCCATTTTGGCGTCCAAGGACACAATTACTGCTTCTTCTTGTATGGTGGGGGCTCTGCCCAGTACTCCGAAGAAGCGACGGAGATTGAGCGCCGTATTTTTCGTTGGCATAAAGCCGGATTGATCCTTGTGTATTAATGTATGGAGGTGGGGTGCGAGGCGAAGGGCCAGAAGTTTGGCTAGGATTTTGACCTCTGGGTCGAGAAGGGAAATCGGTCGATACGAACCACAGTGATCTGGCGGTTTCCCGTTTTTATGTATGACCGCAATGTTAGCCAATCGCTGTGTTTCGGGCAAGATTCCACGTTCTACACTCTCATCATACATTCGCACTAGAAACGGAGCCAATACCGAAGAGACTGCTTTATAAAGCTCGACTGGAAGGTCACTAGGACCCATGGCCTTCCCGGAACGCAATGCACCAATCGTCCTAGACACCTCTTCAGGAGTCAAGGCGGTGTCAAGGTCTGCAACATCTTGAGGGTCTAACCTCGGCAGGGGGAGAGTGAAAAGCAGGTCAGCTGCTTCTTCCTGGGTGGAGGTGGATGTGGGGACATAGAGTTGCTCAAAATGGCTAGCGAAACTCTCAGCAATCCCATCCAGGTCGCATCGTCGCACACCATCAGGAGCCACAATTTCAGCCACCCACCTATTGGCCAACTCACGCCTATCTAACCATGCCAACAATTTACTGGCCTTATCTCCAATTTCATATACCCAATATTGAGTGGTTCGGTAGTGCGCTTGGGCTGCCTCCCTGGCTATATCGTTATACTCCTTTTGTTTCACTGCAAGTCTGTGGGAAGTGTCGGGGGAGGCGGATGTGATTAGTTCACGTTCGAGGTTGGTCACCTCTAGTTCTATGTCCTCTAGTTGCTTACGTTTCTCCTTCCGGTGGCCCGCTACTGCCGCCACCCCGCATCCGCGAATAACCGTCTTATATGCTTCCCATAGCGTCACATCTGATGCCACGGAGCCCTAATTTTCGGCGAAATAGTCTGATGTGGCCTGTACCAATTTATCCCGGATCTCCGGAACCTGAAGATACCATGGGTTGAGGGCCATTTCCCGACGGGAGTGGGATGGTACACAACTGTTGTGGGCCAATATAGGAGAGTGGTCAGATATGCCCCTGGGCAAAAAGGTGATGTCACTAAACATAGAGAGCTGTGTAGCTTGGCAGAAGAGGTAATCAATACGGGACATACTCCCATGAACCCCGGAAAGGAAGGTATGCTGCCGATCGGGGGGGTGGTGTGTGCGCCACGCATCTACCAGTCCCATGGCTATAAGAAAGTCGGACACAAGTTTCCCCTGTGGTTCACTTTGTCTGGGTGGTAAGCGGTCCAAATCCCCAGCCAGGGCGGCATTACAGTCTCCTCCCTGTAAAATGTCCCCTTCGGGTAGAGTCAACATGTGGGGGCCCAAATCAATCAGGGTGGAGGAGTGGAGTTTGGGGGGTATGTAGAGTGAGGTCACGTTGAGGGAGCGACCCTCCCACCGTCCAGACACTGTAACAAAACGGCCAGCAGGGTCGCGTGCAATTGTTTTGACTTGAAAGGGAAGGGAGGCGCGTGCCAGAATACCCACCCCTCTGGACCCCCGTGTGTAACCCGCGTGTGCGAGCAATTTATAACCCCATCGATTTAGTGCGCAATAGGTGGTGCCAGGAATATGTGTTTCTTGAAGCAACACGAGGTCAGGGGTGTGACGTTTCAGATATTGCAAAACTATCCCCCTTTTTATCCGCTCGCCCAATCCGTTCACATTCCAGGAGATTATTTTGAGTCGACCCAGGAAGGCAGAGGCCATAGGACTATCACTCATGTACTTCAGAGAACGAGAGCCCTACCTCCCACAGGGCCCAGGAAAGGACAGTGCGTAGTGGGACGTAGCACCTCACCGGGAGATGAAATTAGGCGGATCACGCAGGATCCCTGGCGAGAATCGACAGAGCCTCCCAAGAATATTAAGAGTATACAGGTTGGGTCATCGTGTGTGTTGGTAACCACCCTACAATTGTATGTGATCATAATAAACAGACTGCTCAGAAAACAAAACAAAAATTGAAAAAACCCCTCAAGAAAACACCCTGGAACCCCCCTCCCTGCCTCCCTGCAATCTGGACTCAGAACTGCCCACCACCCCAATTTGCAGAGCGCTTGTAGACCCATAACTAGAACCATGTAGAGGGGAACGCTACACAACCAATCTGCCCTAAGGTTCGACCCTCTTCCCCCCCTAAGCGCAATTACTGTTTCCCAACTTGAAGCCTAAAGGATCTCGGAACCCCATACCAGGAACATGTAGCTCCAATCAGTCCAGGAGACATGTCCCCTCACCCCCCCCAAAACCCCATCACAATCAAACATTTACGACAATCTTAGAGCGCTCATCATGGGAGACAACACATGTGTCAAACAATGTTCGGATGCCGAGTGCCTCCCATCCTCCAAAACCAAGGCGCGTGGCCAGGGGCATCACAGTCAATATCGTAGCTGATCACTAAACACGGGGTGTGGACCCCAGTTCATGTTAAGTCTGCAAATACCTGTGTCACAGGAACTCAGTTAATCTTTCCTCGAGGACGGTCGGTTCCATGAGGCTGATCCCGGGATGAGCCATCGTGATCTACGGAGGAGCGCCATCTCTCCAGCCAGTCCCAGGCCTCCTCCGGGGACAGGAAGAACAGTGACTTACCATCTGATTGCACACGTAGTTTTGCTGGGAAGAGCATGGCGTATTTCAAATTGTGGCCCCTGAGAGCTCACTTTATCTCCAGGAAGGAGCGGCGTTTCTGCTGCACTTTGTAGGTGAAGTCTGGGAAAAAGGTGATGTTCGAGTTCTCGAATTTCAGAGGAGGACCACTCCTCGCAGCTTGAAAGATGATGTCCCGGTCACGAAAATTGAAAATCCGCGCCAGGATGGGACGCGGCGGAGCGCCCGGCTTCGGAGGACCTCCAGGTACCCTGTGGGCACGTTCGACGGAGAAATATTTGGAGAGGGACCGGGGTCGTAGATTATTTTGGATCAAGTCTGTTCGGGAACACCCAGAATTCGTACGTTGTTCCTTCTCGCTCGTCCTTTGTAGTCTTCCAACCGAGCTTCAAGATCGGACGTCTGGGCCTGCAGTTGCTTGACCGTCGATTCCAGCCGCGTCGTGGAATGCGTGAGTGTGTCGATAGAGTCTTCATTCGTCTTGACTCGCTCCCCCATATTTTTCAGATCGGCGCGGATAAGGTTGACATCAATCGAGACAGTGTCAATCTTGAGTTCCAGTGCCGTACGGACTCCCTGGACCGCCGCCATGATGTTTGATAATGTCGGGCCAGCATCATCAGATTGTTGCTTCGCCCCCGCACCATCCTGTTTCTCCTCCGTTTCATCAGGCTTGGAATGGGCACATTTTGACAGTTTTTGCAGGCGGATGCCTTGGGGCCTCTAGCTGTGGCCCTTGTGTCCCGTTGCACCCCTTTGACTGGAAATTATTGGATCAGGGGAATGTCGAGCGCCGGGTATACAGGACAGCAGACAAGAGAGGACAGTTCAGCTGCTCCAGTGACCCTTCAGTGGAAAGCAGGTCGCAACGCAAGATGGCGGCGGCTGTGTCGCAGGCAGGTGCAATGTAGCCACTGGAGGTCCCAGTTCCCTCAAGGGGTTAATGTGTTCACAGCACTGGCGTGCGAGGAGGCCAAAAAATCAGGGAGGTGGCTGCTCCTGGTCCTGTAAAAAGCCCCCGGCCCCCAACAGAGCTAAACCACAAAATGGAGGAGAGGGGGGGGGGAACGGGGAAAAAATGCCTCCGATCGTCCCGTATCACCAACGGGCCCCAGCTCAGTTCATAGGCGTAGCAGGGTGTACAGCGACGGGGGTCTCCGTCTAAGATGCATGTGGGAGTCGCTGGGGAGGTGCCGCGGACCTTCGTGTGGCGCACGCACCCTGGGCGTGATGTCTCGAGCACCACGGGTCTCCTTCTCTCACCGGCGGTGTGTCGAGGTCCGCGTGAGCCTCCGAGCCTGGAGGATGTAAAGCAAGGCGGCGGCCGCTGGTCGTGGGGCCCGTTCTTGTCAGGCATCTCCCCGGGCCGATCGTCCTCAACGTGCCCGCCAGCGGCCGGGAAAGCCGTGCGGCGTCACGGCCGGATCTACGTTCTGCTCCCGGCCGGCAACTTTCCACAGCAATATTCCCGGCAAATGGAGTCCGATTGAGCTTGGCGGCGGATCGGAATGATCCTTGTCTCAGGGCGCGTCAGTGGCTTCAGAGATTGCGGGCAAACGGATCAGTGAAATGGATGTAGGGGGAGAATTAGTCGGCGGCCGACCGGAGCCTTATTCCAGTGCGGCCATCTTGGGTGTTGGCTAGCCACGCCCCCTGCAACATGATTCTTAGCACCAGCCACATACTCAAGGCGATAGCGGAATTCATGCAATCTGTATTGCCATTTAGAGATGCGTGGCGTTGCCCTGCCACCACCTTTAGTGGTAAAAAGATCAATTAAGGGCTTATGATCCGTCCTCAAAGTAAATTAGTTACCCCACAAAAAATTCTTGAAGAGTTGGACACCCCACCACATGGCTAAAGCTTCCTTTTCGATGGTCGAGTAGGTGCTTTCAGCACCCCTTAACGTTCTCGAAGCAAAAGCTATCGTCTCCTCCCGACCATCACCTCTTTTTGCATAAGAACTGCTCCTAGACCAACATCGCTTGCATCAGTAGATATGATACATCGATCATTAATGTTAAAGGGGACCAGCGTGTACAATTTCCTGTTTGATTGACTCAAAGTTGTTATTACAGTCATCATCCCACACATATTTAACGTTCTTTTTTAACAAATTACGCATGGAAGCAGTTTTGCTTGAAAAGTTGCTAACAAATTTGGAGTAGTACTCCACCAACCCCAAATAAGAGCGAAGCTGGTCTTTGTTCACAGGTGTGGGTGCACTCTGAATGGCTTCAATGATCTTCAACTTGGGTTCAACCCCCTTGTGCGAAATATGATGACCAAGGTAATCAACACCCTCTTGAAGGAATTTACATTTGTCAACTCTTAACGTTAAGCCGCTAAATCTAACTATGCTTAAGACATGCTTAACCCTCTCATCGTGTTCTGCCTCAGTTTTCCCATATATCAGAATGTCATCCTGAAAAAACACGACTCCAGCATGTCCTTGAACAAGTTGTTCATCAATCGTTGGAACACTGCTGAAGCCGAGGCAAGCCCAAAGGGCATACGTATGTAACGATAAGCCCCTTCTGGTGTGACGAAGGATGTGAGGTGTCTAGATTCCCTGCACAGCTCAATCTGATGGTAGGCTGAGGAAATGTCTAGGGAGGTAAAGAACTTGGCACCCCCCAACGTAGCCAGCATCTCGTTGATGTTCGGCAGGGGTTGACGATCAACCCAGATGTTGGCGTTGAGGTCTCTCAAGTCCACACACATCCTCAGGGATTTGTCGGATTTGCGTGCTAAAACAATGGGGGCCAACCATTCAGAACCTTCAATGGGTTCAATAACCCCCGCTGCACATAGTCGTTCCAACTCACGCTTGAGTTCATTCCGGAGACTCAAGGGTACTTTGCGCACCCTATGAGCAACAGCCTTTGCATCTTCCTTGAGTACGATGCGATGTTGAAAACCCTTAAGTTTACCAAGCTCACTCTTAAACACCTCAGGATATATATGCACCCACTTGTCACTACCTAACTGAGCAACTGTGGGGGCACTGGAAGAATCAGGAGAAGGCGCATCGTAAAACTGATTGAGTGCACTACGGGACACCACCATATCGGGATGATTGGAATCCAGAATGATGTTAAGGGCGCCCTGCTCATCCCACCCCAACAGGTTTGCCCCATCTTCTACCACAAACACAGTCCCCGTAGCCAGGTCGGCACCAAAGACCAGATTTGCCAAAATCTTTCCTAATACTTCCACTCTTTTACCCCCATAAGCAAAGATCTTGATGTTGGACTGTTGCAATTGGAGACCCTCAAGTTTACCGAAATCCTTCACATTGATGAGGGTAAAAGGAGAACCAGAATCTGCAAGAAAAGTAAGGCCAATTCCATTTACACCAATTTTGCATGAAGGAGATTTCCTTTTTAGAGACCCACCCAAAGAAGATAGTTCAACAACACCTTCAGCATGTGACGATGAGGGCGACAACATTAACAATTCATAATTCTCATCATCAGAATCCAACAGGTCTTCTGCAATGGCCTTCACTACCTGTGAAGGAGTTTTCTTAACCATGACAGCCTTACACATTCGAGAATAATGACCTTTTTTTCCGCATTTATACCAAGTTTGATTCAAGGCAAAACAAAATTTGGCATTCCCTAAGTGGGATTTGCTCCCACAATGGAAGCACATGGCTTCGCTTTGCTCATTTTTGGGTTTGGAGAAATGTGTAGTCGGAAGCACAACATTGGTGTTGGACCCCTTCAATGATTTAGAGATAGGTTTGGCATTTAACAATTTGACTTCACTAGATGAAGCAGTACTGCTCATTTCCTTTACACAAAATTGAGAGTGTTCAATACTCCTAGCCAATTTGAGTGCAGTCTCTAAATCAGGATCATCAGAAGATAATAACTTTTCTTGGATTTTTTTGTTAGACATCCTTTCAATTAATTGGTCGCGAATGATTTCAGCCCTAAACTCCCTGTAGTTGCAGGTAACCGCTAGAATTCTAAGAGCAGCGACAAAGTCGTCAATGGACTCACCGGGAGTTTGAGCGCGTTGTAGAAACTTGTGGCGCTCAAGAACAACATTTCTTTTGGGACTGAATCTTTTATCTAAGGTTTTGACAATGGAAGCATAGTCATCGACAATGAGAGAATCACCATCGTCACCACCACTTACATGAGTGCTTACCATCTCCAAAGGTAAAGTTTTCAAAATGTTCCTACCCTCAGAGCCTAAATTGCAAATTAATAGCGCTTTCTTCTTTTTAGAAGTGAAGGTTTCGCCGTCAATAGCCTCTAAATATGCATCAAATGTATCTTTCCACTGATCCCATTGAAGAGGTGGGGTACCTGCAGATTGCAAAAAGGGTGGAGGTGCCGAAACACGATCCATGGCCAAACGTGGGTGAGTTGCTGCCCAATATCACGTACACCTAAGAAGTTTAGAGAAAAAAAAGAAACAACAAACAAATGCGCCAGAAAATGTTAAGCAAAGTAATAGATTGGGCAAGTGTTACCAGATGGTGTGCGCATCACCGGATGCACAATGAAGTATAGCTCAGGAACGTGGATGACAGGGTGAGCGCATCACCGAAGAATACGTTGCAGATGTGTGCAACTCTGAAGCACAGGAACTGTGGAATGACGCTGAGGGGATCACTGGGTCCGCCGTGACACAGGTGATGGAAAAGGAAGAAATGGTGTGCGCATCACCGGATGCGCAGCGTTGAAATGAACGTGGCACACACAATATTTTGAAGTAAGAGAAGTGGTGTGGGCATCACCGGATGCACAACTCGTAAATTCCGACGTAGCCCAGATGGGCCGATCTCGAGCAGTGCAGCGTTGAGGGACGACCCAATCCAAGATGGCCGCTGGTACGTCAGACGTATCCACAAGCGTCTGACGTCATGGCCGTAGGGACGCAGTCATGCCAAAGCAGGAGACGGAGGTCTGTATCCAGGCAACGGTGCGCGAGCCTACCAGGCAGCGCGAGGACACCAACTGACTCCGGGAAGGCTGTCGCGTGACAATCACAGGAGAACAGCCAAATCCTCCCAAAACATCAGATTCTCCACCATTAAAACACACTCACGTGCAGCGCAGAAAAGGAAACACACCAGGGCACAGCGAGGAGGACTCAGGAAGCACGGAGAGCAGAGAAAACCGGTGAAGACAGAAGGAGGAATCCAACCAGCAGGATACGGCGTGGCACAGTACCGGGTGCGCCACGGAAGGGAAACTGAAGGCGCCAGACCAACTCGTCGCCACTGAAAAGAAGACACCACGAAGAAGGTAGGAACCAGGTTTATTCAGTCTAGCGTCCTACAGGTCCCGGCAGCAACTGACTTGCCACGGACTCCCATTCTAGAATGGAACCCCCACAAACCCAACACGAGCTCACACGAGCTCAACCTCCACATTCCAGCCAGATCCCAACACAGATGTAAGTGTAAGAACTTTGCTGGTAGAATGTTGAGTGCAGGAATAGCATTTTGAAATGCATTACTTTCTGGGCTTAACCACATTTTGACTTTTGCGTTTTATAAGTATAAGCCAATTGAATATTTTTGGGAAAAATTGCTAAGTGCAGTTTTACTGTATATTTAATTGTTCATCTGTTATAATGTCTTTTTGTCATTTCATGTTTTCTGCATTTGTACTGTGTTCTGTAAGCTGTTTGTTGAAGATTGCTTTTTTGGTATTAGTGCACTATGTAATAAAAATGAATGAAGCTATGTAAACATGTACATCTAGAAAAATTCTGGAATGGATTTGCGCGAGGACCAACAATTGAAATCACATCTTGAGTAGGGGTGGGCGATAAATTCTGCTCTGCTGGCAGAGTTCGCAGAGTTTTGTCCACAGTTCAGGCAAAACTCTGCCAACCGCTGCGTGGCAGAGTTTTTTCTCAGGCTCGCCAACGTTAAGTTGGCGAGTGCGAGTGAAAATTGGCAACCCCTAGAGGGATTTTAGGTCGCTAGTATGGCACCCAGCGAGATTTAGTTAACACGGAAGGTCGAGGGTGGTTGCAACCATGTACAGTAAGAAGGCTGCTGCTTGAGTAAAAAGTCTATTCGAGTGGCAGCAAAGAAGCAGCAACCTCTGGTGCACCGCGTGGTGACGTTTGCGCTGATTGTGCAATACAGACCAAGCTCCTGGTGCTAAAATTCAGCTCGAGCAGCGCAACGTATTGATTTCTGCCCTCTCGTGGAACTCTGTGGAATCTCACAAAGTTCTGCGAGTTCCACCCACCCCTGATCTTGAGATGGAAGACCTTTGCTTAGATGATCAGTAAAACATCAGTCCTTATGCCCACACACCACTTTCATCTATGCTCAACCCAAGGTCCAACTATTGAACCCTGAAATAGCCACAGAATATAAAAGGTGATTGTTTATTTTTCTGAATCCTCTTCCAACATTCTACTGCCAGCCTTGCCACTGTCCATGCCCATGTTCTTAGAGCTGAATAAACAAAATCAGCAAATGCTTCCCTCACCTTCTTTGAGTTAGCATCCAGCTCGCCTGCAGGGTAGGGTGATTTTTCACAATTTATTTTGCGCTTCACAGTATGGTTTATTTTGTTGATAATGGGAGGTTTGCTACTAGAGAGATCTGTGCAATTTGTCACTAGTTCCTGATACCCAAATCAGATGGCTCTACTTAGACAGCTCTAATTTTTGAGTCATAGCTTTTGTTTATCTTTTTTTCCTGCTGTGTTAAACGTCCCAAAACCAGGCCCTCCATTTGATTGCCGATAAGGACTCAGATATTTGCAGAGATGTCAGCTGCTCTAAATTTTGTGTTTTGAAGTGTACTTTGTGGACCCACACAATACATAAATCAACATTATGCCAGTTTTGGAATTGTGCCTGGACTGACCATAGTAACATCCGTAGTCACTTTTGTGTGTGATACATTTGCAAGGAAAATAATGGTAAGGCTTTCTTATCCCGGTTAACACATAAGGAAGGGAAAGGTTTTTTAACATGTAACAATGGTAGCAGTAGTTCATTCCTACGCTGGCCACTGAAACACTAAATCGGTTTAATTGCTACAGAGGAGAGCCTGGATTTTAATATACAGGCTCCAGTCTGCCTGAATCCACAACATGACTCCCCCAGTCGAAGTTTCTTTACAGAGGATGTTTGTTTTTCTTCCTGAAGTTTCAGTTTTCACAGATTTAGTGCAGCCCTGATCAGCTTCAGACATTTTACATATGGAAACTAAAATTGCGCTACTCAGCATTATACAAAGTTGCAAAGGAGTTTTTTCAGCAAAAAAAAGCAAACAAGAAAAACAAACCTGCATTATCCAAAGTTCAAGCCAGGCCTAGTGATTCCTGAGACGGAAGCGAGCATATAGTGTAAAATCTCAAAGGAAATAATACATGATGGACACTACTTCAAGTAGCAGTGCGCTTTATAAATCTATCATTCATTCCTTATAAATCTTATCATTCATATATTTGGCCTAGTGTAATGGAATGAGCTACTAAATTTCAAACCATTCGGCACATTGTGTGAATCTGGATGAACCCCTTAATCTCTCTGTGCCTAAAATATGTTTACAGTAAATATTTTAAATCAACACTTCAGCACAGTTCAGCTATTTGCCTAGCGTGATTGGTACATATGTGAAATTCCACCGCATCCTTAAAAAATGGAGAAAAAAAAGATTTAGATTAACATCTCCAATTAAACAATGAGGCCCTGATTCTGAGTTCTTTGGAATTAGGGTGCTATTTGTCACACCTCATAAGTAACAATACTGCAGGGGTTTTATTTATCAGATGCAATAAATAACACCTATCACAGGTTTTTGGGGAATAACATGTGGATTTTGGTGCTTACCGCACCAAAACTAGCATGGTATGGTAAATACAATACACTTTCCCTCTGTTAAATTCTTGGAGGTTTGACCTGTCGAAATGTAACGATGGGTAAATTATGCATCAGCAGATATTACTGGGTGCATTAAATAACACCCAACTCATAATTCCGACCCTCTCATAATCAGGACACGTATTGAAGATTTGGCCTATGCGAAGAGCTGATGGCTTCTGAAACCCAGTAACATGCTTTTGGATCCCAGCTTTGGTACAACGTGTGATTCTGGGTGAATCCCTTAATATCTGTATGTCTAAATATGTTTTTGGGAAATCTGAACTGAAATGCAATCTGTTTTCTCCTGACTGTTACTGTTTATCATGCTTTGCAGTTCTGTTCAGAGGGATGGAATGTATAATGTTTGGCTATTGTCCTAATTGTAGGTCTGTTTCAGGGGCAGGTATGGGTATTGACTACAAGTGGCCCACAAGGGCATGTGGCCCCCCCTTTTTATTCTGCCATATCTCCGCACAACACAATGTATAGTTCAGCATTGGCATAATTTTAGATCAGTCAACTATTATACCAACTTTTGCATATTAAGATACCAAATAACACAGCAAATTTGGCAAGCAGACGGCATGGGTAGTTTGGGGTAGTTGTGTTCTCTGTAATCAATGATAATCAGAGAAAATATAGTACCTTATCAATGGTGGGATGTTGGATAGCCCTTACATCTACAATCAGAACATTGTTGGAGGTCAGTGGCAATAACACCATTATAATGAACAGATGAGGAAATATTATGTCACAGGTTGACTTTTGTTAGTGTACATGGTTAATAATGGTGGGAGAAATACCTAACCATGGAGCCATAACAAGTGGTCTTATAGGGGCTTGGTCTAAGAAGTAATCTCTAGAATCTTGTAAGGGCAGGTATCTAAGTGGGGGAAAGAGTCAGAACTGTTACACATGACCAAAGGATTGTTCTGATTATATAATAATTCAACTTGGTTTGCTGAATTTCCAACAACATACAATTCATGGAATAATATAAGCATATGACACACATTGTGCAGTGTCGTAGGAGCGTCTTTCGTAAAGATCTCCAGATGGCATTGAAGACTGGTACATGATCATTCACTCGATTAATCAGTTGTTAATGCTATGCCATTGCCATCATGTCTTTGTGCAAATGAGTCAATGTGGGTACTGAGGTAAACATCCATCTTCTCAAATCACAGAGTTTTGCTGTGACTAGGACAATGAAAAACCACCTCCTCGGGTGTGAGTTCATTCCTGAGTTATCCACAGTGTCATGGAGCAGTAATATTGATGCAGAGACAGCAATTCCACATAATGTTTTTTTTCGTATGTTATGAGGTAGTCCCATCAGCTCTGATGTTCACTGCAGGATTACAGAATATGTACGATGCCACAGTTTGGACCGGCACATCTCTGACACGAAGAGTCTGGGATGAAGCCATGCCTCCAAAGTCCAATGCTTTCCTTGTAGACCTTTAACATAACTGAACGTTAGTCCAGCTTCTCTCAGACCGATGTTGGAACACAGTAACAGCTCAGTCCATTTATTCTGAGCATTTTATCCCCAGATGTTCCTGCCATGTCTACAGTAGATCTGTTCAATGTGTTTGTTGAATAGTTAATCTATAGCACAGCTGTATAGATCTAAAACAACATCTTTGTACCTCACCCAGGATTTGAGAAAGGAGAGAAAAGGAGTTTTTTTAAGGACCATAGGGATGTGACTAACATATACAGCCCTGCGGAATTATCTGTGGCTGAGATTAATTCAAGCATTCAACTTATCACTTTTTAGGTCTTGTCTCCAGGCAGCTTTTAGCTGTATTTTTGCAAAAGACCTTTTGTGAGCCAGACCAAAAACGTAGAGTAGACTTAGAGTCAGCCTATTGCTTATCATTGGTTGGCTTTCTTGTCAATCTCATTTGCATACTTCTTATTTGATGGCTTTTCTTCCTTGTGCTCCCCACTTTTCTACCATCTCCTCTGTAAAAGTACATCAACAAGTATATTTTTGTTACAGTTTTGTTAATGATTGGCTATGGGTTGAGTCCTGCCTGTAGGTGGTTGCTTTAGCCACATTTCTGTTTTAAAACATCTTCAATTGAATGTGAATGCTTACCTTCAAATGGGGTAGCCACTTGGGGTGTGCAATACTGGTTGACAGATGTGCCTCTAGCAGCACAGTGTGGGTCCAATAATGTGCATCCTTTTTCACCACTTCTTGTGTATCCTGCACTTAATATTTCAGGTGCGACCTGTGGTGGACCAAATCCATTGTTGACTGGAGTTTGATGTCTCATCCATTAGTATGCACAGTGTGGGTCCAGTAATGTGCATCCTGTTTCGCCACTTCTTGTGAATCCTGCACTTAATATTGACTTCAAATGCGACCTGTGGTGGACCAAATCCATTGTTTTTTTAATTGTATTTTTCAAGAAACATTACAATCAAGCCGTGATTGAGAGGCAGGTGGCCCGCAAGTTGCTGGGCCATCAGAATTGTTTTGACAAATAGGAAACATTCCCTGTCATTTTACATAACATAAAAAAATAAAACATAAATTAAAAGGGAACCAAATACAGAGGAGCAATTTACAAAAGGATTCCAAGTAATATTCACAGTGCAGGAATGACCCGGTCCTTCATCATAATACCAGTATCGTTACAGCTCTTACATATTACTCAATGTAGGGGTGAGTCTAGAACCCCGATTCCCGGTCCCGTCGACAGGTACATGTCTCCTATTAGTAGGAATTCCTGTATCATTCATTATCTATGGAGTGGGCTTGCAAATAGTTTCTAAGAGGTTGCCAAATGTCACATGGACGTGAAGTTGCGGGTAAAAGTGAGGCATATATGTCGCTCATAGTATTACAGTAAGTGAGGTCACGAAGCCATGCTTGCACTGATGGAGTTTGTGTTCCGCCCCAATGCAATGAAACCAGTCGCATGGCGATCAATAAGGCAATAGCAGAGAATCGTCGAATACTTCTCTTGAGTGGTTTGACATACCCCAATAGGGCCGTTAACGGTGTAGTGGATCTAGTGTGTTCCACCATGGCAGACAGGTATCTAAAAATATCCTCCCAATAGGCGTTTACAGGAGTGCAATGCCAAGCTAGATGTGAAAAATCCGCCTCAGGAGCGCCACACCTCTTGCAAGCGTTCGACACCGCAGGGTTTATTTTGGACAATAGTTTGGGAGTAACATAAACCCTATGGAGATATTTAAAATGTAACAATTTATGTCGGTAATTACTAGAGACGTATCGAATCTGAGAACAACAGTAACGCCATATATCATCAGTGATAATGATATCTAAATCCTGCTCCCAGGATGCGCGTGCTTTAGTGCCCACCTGCGGGCGAAGGGAGAGAGATAAATGGTAAATGCGTGAGACTAGGTGAGAACTATCCGGTGAGGTTATGACAAGTGTGTGTGGCGGGAAGTCATCTGGTTCAGACGACGTGTCTGGTAAAGTCTTTAAAAAGGAGCTACGAATTCTGTGGAGTAAGAAATTATCCATGTGTGTGGCAGCCCCACGTGCAGCCAACTCAGCGGTCGAGCATGGTCTGGAGTCGCAGCACAGGTCGCCAATTGTAAACAGTCTCTGTTTAAGTAGTGTTCTCTTAGTGAGCGTTTCCATATTGGGGGTTATTGATGGGTTGTCCGCCAATGGCAAATGTGGGGAGTACAGTGATGTGTAGTGCAGGTATTTCCGCAACTTAGTCCATGCCCAACATGTCGTGGGAACTGTTTGAATTTCTGTGGGGCATCGTGAGAGCCCCTGGAGTAATAATGTTGACACTGAATGGGGATATATCTGTGATCGGTCAGCTTTGAGATATTGGAGTCGGGCGTCTGGATGATACCAGTAGTATGTAAAGTGAACCTCGGCTACCAAGTAGTATAGATAGAAATCGGGGACCCCAAAAACCCCCCGCTCGAACGCCATGGTCAACGTGGCCCAGTTCACTCATGGTTGTTTACCCTCCCAGATTCATCGTATTAGGAGTGAATGGAGTGTGTTAAAAAAAGTCACTGTTAAAGTAATTGGAATATTCAAAAATAGGTACAAAAAACGTGGCAATACCACCATCTTTATAATGGCGATCCTACCTGCAATTGAGAGCGGATGTTTCGTCCATTTAATGATTTGTGTTTTGAGACGATCAATTGCAGGACCATAATTTAAGTGGACAACCTCAGGGGCACTACAGTGTAAATAGATGCCCAGATATTTAGGAGGGTCGGTGCACCATCTCAGAGGGAACTCAAGATCACATGAAGTAGTGGCAGGGGTCAAAGAAAATATTTCAGACTTGGCCCAATTAATGACCAAGCCTGAGTGCACTCCAAAGCGGACCACCTCACGTAAAAGAGGGGAAAGATTCTCAGCCGGTTTATGCACAAACAACATTACGTCATCTGCATAGAAAGATGCTATGAGTGGGCCTGTATGCAGCTGTAGGCCACGGTGTAAATGCCGTTCTTGATTATGGTGAGCAAGCGGGTCCATAGCTATTATGAATAATAGGGGTGAAAGCAGGCATCCCTGCCAGGTGCCCCGAGTTAAACCAAACTGTGGTGTAATCATACCGTTTACCTTCAATCGAGCAACCGGAGAAGAGAACAATAAGCGAACCAAGTTTAAAAATCCAATGGGGACGCTCAACTTTTGCATGACTGCATACAGAAAGGGCCACTCTAAAGAATCAAAGGCCTTCTCGGCATCCAGCATCACTGCTGCCGCCGGCAGGGTGGGTTCCATTTGATTAATCACCGAAAAAACTGCGCGCAAATTTAACGCCGTGGATCGTCCCGGAATAAAACCTGCTTGGAAAGGGCATAGTGTGGTATCAACTAGTAATTCCAGTCTAGTGGTAAGTATTTTAGCGAGGATTTTATAGTCGTGGTTAAGTAAAGATAATGGCCTGTAGGACTGGCATTTGTGAGGGGGTTTGTCTGGTTTAAGTAGCAGTATGACAATAGCCTCACGCCTTGTCGGTGAGAGGGAGCCGCTCTGCAACGCTTCGTCATATACTTCAAGGAGGCGCGGGGCAAGCTCATGTTGATAAGCCTTGTAAAAATCCACAGAAAGTCCATCAGACCCCGGGGCGCGACTACTAGCTAGATCTTTTATTGCCTGTTTAATTTTGTCAGCATCAATTGGGGCGGCTAGGAAATCCCGCTGTCCCTCTTCAAGCCACACCATAGCTATCTCCTGCAGATAATCATTTAGGGCCTGTGCCGCAGGCGGGTGTCTTGTCTGGTATAGTGTAGTGTAATAGTCAAGAAAAGCCATGTTGATGTCTGTCCCTTTCGTTAGTGAGTCTCCTGAGTCAGTGTCTAATTGTGTGACAAATGTAGACTGGTATTGTGGTCTAAGGAGGTGTGCAAGTGTCCTACCAGGTCTCTCCCCCTCTCCGTACACAAGTGCTCTGGCATATTTTCCCATATATTTAACTTCACGGACGGCAGCATCATTGAATTCAGTCATTAAGGCAGAACGATCCCGTAGCACTCTCAATGTCGGGGTGACTTGCAGTACAGCATCAATATCTTTTAGTTTCTGTTCAAGTTTTTTCAATTCGTTTTGGATGGAGTGTAGGACTCCGGCATGTTTCGAGATACAAACACCTCGGATATACGCCTTGAAGGCATCCCAAAGTATAAGTTGTGATTCTACTGACCCTTTGTTTAACTCAAAGTATTCCTCAATAGCGTCCCCCACTTCACTGCAGAACACTGAATCCAGCAGAGCATTCGCAGGGAACCTCCACAGGAGACGTTGATTAGGGATCGATGGGAAAGCTACTATCAGTAAGACCGGGGAATGATCAGAAAGAGTGCGGGCTAAATACTCCACCGTCTGCACCTCTAATAGAAGATGTGGCGTGAGATACCAATGGTCGATTCGGGACCAAGTCCTATGCGGGGCCGAATAAAAAGAGTAATTTCGAGACTTAGGGTAGTTAATGCACCAAGGGTCCGCCAACAGGGCTGACCGTAATAATGCGAGCAGATCTCTAGTGGCCTGCGGTTTTGTGACACGGCCCGGTCCAGTAGTGTCAGTGGTGGGGTCTAATGTGAGATTAAAATCCCCTCCCATTAAAATAGTATCCGATTTAAGTCGATCAATGTGAGAAGTAATTGTGGAGAAAAAATCGGGGGTGTCCACATTGGGAGAGTATATATTAACCAGTAGTACTGGCATATACCCAAGAGAACCGTGAACTAGTAGGAATCTACCCTCCGGGTCCGTCACCACTGAAAGGGTTCGAAAGGGAAGAGAGCGGTGGACTAGTATACACACCCCACGTGAGTAGGTACTGTAACAGGAAAAGAACTGATGAGGCCCCCATGTCGCTGCAAACCCGTGGGTTGGAAGGGGTGCGTAGTGTGTCTCTTGGAGGAAGGCTATCTGAATGGAATGTCTTGTAAGTTAGGCCAGTACCTGTCTACTCTTTTTGGGACATGACAGTTACCTCGGCCTGTTTTTATGTATTAAAGACCATAAAAAAGATTAAGTTCTTCCTCAACGATAACGGCCTCAAAACAATAATTTCGGCACTTATCATGTCTCGGCTGGATTATTGCAACGGACTCTACCTGAATGCTCAAAAACAATATATTAATAAGCTTCAGATAGTGCAGAATGCGGCAGCCAGACTGCTGTCGGGGACCTCAAAATTTGCTTCTGTAAAGGAAGAGATCAAACAGTTGCACTGGCTCCCTGTCAGACACAGAATACGCTTCAAAGCGCTGTGCACCGTTTTCAAAGCCCTTAATGGCAAAGGCCCGGATTACTTGCAACGGAAAATACAGTGGTACATTCCTAAGAGAGAGCTACGATCAACACGGGCGAAGAAAGTCACAATTAGCGGCTTTAAGAAAGCTGGCTGGGGAGGCAGAAGCTTTATTAACGGCGCGTCCAAAGCCTGGAATGAGCTCCCTTTCCAATTGAGGAATGCTACAGATCTCCTCTCTTTCAGGAAGGGGCTCAAGACCTGGCTTTTTAACCAATGAACCTCCCGGCTTCCTCTCTAGCAGGCAGTGCTTAGCGCCAGGACACCCTAGGGTAGCAGCGCGCTCTACAAATTTAATTAACATAACATAACATAACAGTCCCCTCACATTCCAGGATAAGCATCAAATATGTAAGTCAGTAGTGGTGAATTCCCTCGCACTCATCTTGTCACCAATGTTCGATTGAAAATAACTGGCCAAAAGGAATCACAATTTGTCGCACTGTACAAAGTAGTATGTCCAGACAAATAAAACAATTAAGGAAAAAAGAACAAGAATGAACAACCCCTAGTAACCCCTCCCCCGACCCCCATCAGATACTCAAATATGCGGCACCCGGTGAATCCCTACGAATTAACAATGAACACCAGGGAAGAAAGGGAGGGGGGAGGGTGGGCGGGGGAAAGGTAAAGGGAAGAGTGTAGGAAATTATCCTGAGGGGGGTGGCACCACTCCGAAGGAGCCATCACGAGTCAGGATAGACATTGCTAAAGAGATGGCCACACAGCCAAGTTCCGCTAGTGAAAGGTAGTTCCGTGCTATCATAAAAAGAGGTGAGATAGCGATTACAATTGGGACACATAGATGTCAACTTGTATTTGCAATTCAGATGATATAGGCCATGCGTCACCGGCAGGCGGTAGGAGCAGAGGTCCATATATTCTGTATATCAGCAGAGTCAAAAAACCCTCAAGAGTCAGGATTTAGCCGGCCGTCCTTGTCTTGTCGCTGCGTCGCCTGCTGCTGATTTTTCCAGAATTTGGCCGCTGCGTCGGGTGTGTCGAAGATATGCGATTTGTTTCCAATCTGCACCCGGGGTCTGGCAGGGTACAGCATAGCATACCTAATGTTCGCTTTCTGAAGTGAGCGTTTCACATCATTGTATTTGCGGTGGGCTTCCTGTACCAAAAGCGTAAAGTCAGGGAAAAGAGAGATATTGGAGCCCTGATAATTAAGCGAGCCACGCTCTCTGGACAGTCGAAGCGCAATGTCCCGGTCATTATAGTTGAGGAGCTTGGCGATGATTATTCTAGGGGTCGCCCCAGGAGGTGGCGGGGGGCCCAGCGATCGATGTGCCCGCTCAACAGCGAACGTGGACGAGAAAGACTCCCTGCCAAACAAATCAGCCAGAAGGGTTTCAATGAACTTGGGCATGAGGCCTGTGTTAGTCGATTCCGCAATCCCAGCTACGCGCAGGTTATTTCTGCGCGAGCGCGCTTCTAAGTCTTCTGCCTTCGTTGTGAGCTGTTTAAGCAGGCCTTTCGTCCTATCCAATCGTTTCTGTATAGTGGGATGACTGTCCTCTAGGTCGGAAATTCGTTGCTCTGCTTTGTCTATCCGGGTGTCCTGCGCTTCTAACCTTCCGTTAATATCATCTAGGTGGCTGGTTAGAGTGTCCAATCGGGCGTCAATAGATTGAAAGCCCGCACTGAGTTCGGCCATGATGGCCGCCGCACCTTCAAGCGGACTCTGCTCTGGGTCGGTGGTTCCCTCGGTGTCCTCGTGTCTGGGGGTCTTCCCCCCATCGAAGTTCAATTGACGCTGTTTTGGGTCGGTATGGCCCATTATGTAGGCACAGCGGGAGGAGAGAGGCACTGTTGGAATAGCAACTGACAAGGGTTCAGTATGGGAAGCAGACAGCACTAGTCCGCAATCTACAGGCTCAGATCTGCGCAGCCCTTCAGAGGGAGTCAGGCCGTGTTTTTAGGTTGCGGTCCAGTCATTGTGGTGTTATAGCGTGGTATGGCTTCCAGGCTAGCAATCAATGAGTGGGCGACTGTTTAATAAGGCAGCCAAAGTTAATAGCAGTCAGCATTAGCCCACAGGGCTCCTGAAAGAGAGTAGTCAGCAGCTGGGGCGCAGTGCATGCAAATCAGTACTCGCCTCGGGCATGCCTCGGTTTCGACAGCGATCTTGTGCATCGCCAGGTGCCGTGGGGCGGTGCATATTTAACTGGTGATTCCGCTGCGTGATATAATCATCGCGGCCCTTACCGCCATTACAGGAAGCATACGAGATCCGCTTCCACCTCCGTAGCGGTGTTAGATGCCGCCCGCCGACTGCCGGGCATAGGCGCTGTTGCAGGCGTCAAGGTAGCTGGGGTCTCCGTGCAGCAAGCGCCACCATTCAGTGCAACGCAGCGTGCCCAGGATCTGCTAGCGCGTCAGTATGCTCCGAGCCCCGCCTTCAGGCTCACCCGAGTCCCCTGTCGACTCGGGGCCTCCGAGGGCTGCGCCAGGCTCGGAGATGCAGTGCTCGGATCTCCACCTCCCGGGCACCCCCAGTCGCCGCTGTTGAAGCTAGCTTGTCCTCACACCTCGGGCGCTTCCGTCACGTCGCCGGTGGTCTCTCTACGGCCCAAATTCGCTGGCTGGTGGCATTTACGGAGCGATGGCTCCGGAGCTCTCGAGTCAGGCGGCCATCTTAGTCGCCGGCTCGGCCACGCCCCGTACCAAATCCATTGTTGACTGGAGTTTGATGCCTCACCCATTAGTATGCACAGTGTGGGCCCAGTAATGTGCATCCTGTTTCACCACTTCTTGTGTATCCTGAACTTAATATTGACGTCAGGTGCAACCTGTGGTGGACCAAATTCATTGTTGACTGGAGTTTGATGCCTCATCCATTAGTATGCAGTGATTGAGGAGGTCTGTCTAGCTGAGAGTGTGTGGAGTGTGGCCATTTTGAAGGCAGGCCTGTTTTTTTTTTATTTCAGCCTAGGCCACATGTCATTAACACCCTGCTGGTTCCATGTGTAAGTCCTAAAGTAGCAGTTAGGCACACATGACTTTCTGCAGTTGTCATTGATGTTGAAGACTATCTCCCTCACAACATCAGTGGTCATTGATTACAATTCAGTGATTGTCTTGGCCATGTCAGAGGCTCAACGGCCTCAAAGTGGCACCAATCAGCTGATACCGGTCAGTAACTGAACCTGCGACGTTACTGACTCACCACTGGTGTCATTAAATTGAAAATGATTTTTCTTTATTCCTAGGCTAGGCTACTTGGTGGAGTATCAAGACAATAGTGCCTGCAAAACTGCACACTTGTTGCTGTTTGCTGCATAGTTGCATGCCAATGAAGTGTTGCATCTTCAGTATTTAGCTATAATTTCAATGACTGTAGGGGTGGTGTGCTGCTTGGATGATCCTTTACTGTCCTCCCCCTCCTTTGAATACATTATTTTGTTTCTGAGACTACAACTTCATCCTCAAGATCAACGATTTGCTTACTACCTGAGGTGGTGTGCAGCTGCCTGGAGAACCACCCACCAGGTGGCAAGACTGGTGCAGGTCATTCAATGTTTCTGTGAACCACTGGTAGTTTTAAACTGGAACCAGCAGAAACAGATTATGATGAGTATAAGGATGCAGTAGATGGTCCTGAATTAAGTCATTGACTGAACAACTCTTTAGAGACCAGTTACTGTCCAACAAAAAAATCAATGGTGGATTTTGGCCTACCAGAATCCACCCGTTTGTGGTCTTTGGTCTAAAGATGCAGGGTTTAGAAGCATGTTTAGGTCTTATTTTATTATTTTATAAGCTGTAGTGAATCAGGAAATATCAAAATCATATTTGATATTTTGGCTATGTTTGATTCTTTCACTGATAGTTAAAATGACTGGCTTCATAAGAATCTTTCCCAATATGTAGCATCACATTTACCCACAGACAAAGAATGGGTGAAACCCTTTGATACATCAGCCACCTTTTCTAGCGAGTCAGTATCGATATTAGGTGAACTACCAAACACCTTTCCCTCCTCCATTTTCTGTTAACTTTTTCCTCTTTTGCAGCTCCACACATTCTATCCTTTCACTTGTCGCCCACCCCCCTCTCCACCACTCCCTCTTGAGACAGCTCATTGGGTATTGCCCCCCCCCCCTCAGGCCTGCTCTATTTAGCGCCTGGATACCCTCACGAGTAATTAGCAAATTCACATTACATAACTACATAGCAGAGAGAAAATACAAGACAGAAAGAAAGGGAGAATTGATATAAGACTATAGAGGAGGCTGGTATCCATGCAGTATCTCCCAGTACATATAACTACCAACTTTAAAGGGTTAATAAGCCCTACTGGGAATGTGAACCTGTGAGCTGTGGGCAGGTGCATGACAGTGTGTTGAATTTGGGCTCACTAAAAGTACATCCTACTGTGCACCATGTTTACCCTTACAATGTCTGCCTCCAAACCCCTTGTGACAAATCAATCTTCTATGAGTATTTCCTTTTGAATGTCATATTATTAATGCATTGTATCTAGAGCCTCTTCTAGAACCTACACCTGCGCCTGTTTATATGGCATTTAGAATAAAACTCTGCATAAAGTGATACATCAAACCAATTGTTATGCAACCTACTCTGTTCCTCTGACTATTGTGCAAATATTATCAATTGCACAGAGTTGACCTCTCTGTTACACTCACAATGTTTGAGTAGGCCACAAAAACGACTATGGTAATGAAAGTGAAAACAGTAAATTATGGCTGATTAGGTACATTCACAAACTTTTAAACGTTTAGACGGGACACACACGTAAAATGATAGTGACGTGGTGCTATGGATGAAGATTCCAATTTCTATGGACTCACATATTTGCTTTCCAATGAATTGTAATTGCATCTATATAGCGCTTACTACCCCTGATGAGCTCTCCAAACTCTCCAATTAATTGCCCAGATGCATTGCACTGAGTTTGAAGGATTCCAGCCCCTCCTATGTGTTTTAATGTGCTGTTAATTTTATTTTAATGTGAAGATTTGCACGGTGTAAAAAGCACAGTGCTACCAGGTAGCTTTACATAGGGACAAGAAAAAAGTGCTAAAGGCTGAACTGTGCAAACAGAAAATGAGAAATAAGAATGAGATCGTAGAAAAAGGATAAAATACTTTTTAACATCAAAATGCATATGATACTATTATTACAGCTACAACTACCACTATTGCGTCCAGGGCTTTGCAGGCACTGCAGTACTTTATAGATGTTAGAATTAGGCAGACTGCCTGTTTAAAATATTAACTATAGCATTTCCTAAAAAAAGAACAAGTATTACGTTAAAGCAAGATGGCGGCGGCAGCGTAGTACGCCGCGGTAGCTCCCCTTCCTCAGCGCCTGAATGTGCCCCTAGGCTAGCCCTCTCCAGAGGAATACTGCTCACCTCCGGCCGTGGATCGAGTGCGGCGGCTGCTGTCGTGGACCAGTGCCCGGTGGATGGGTCGCGTTTCTCGAGCGGCCGCGGAGCTCCAGCTGGGCGGCAGGACGTCTGAGGAAGCACCGGGCGGAACTTCCAGGCGAGGGAGGACGGAGGCGGGGCCGGACTGTGAGTCGGCTGCTACTGCAAGGAGGAGGTGTAACCCTTTGGTTACCAGACCTCTGACATTTCGTTCTACCTGGAGGTTCTGGCTGGATTCTGCATTGGCTTTTGGACACAAATTGGTGCAGAGGGCTCAAAGAACAGTGTTTGGCTCTAGACGCACAGAAGAGCCTGGAACTATGCCTCCAAAGACCTCGAGAGTAGGAAAAGAAGCTGTGGGAAGAAATTCTGTGCAAATTCAGGGCTCTAAACCAGAGTCCTCATCGAGCCAGGTAGCTAAGCCTAACGAGCCACGCAACCTGAAGAAACTAGCGGATAGTGGAGGAGCTGGAAAACGGAAGACCCCGGCTGAACGCCTACAAACTGGGGGACGGAAAGCAACTGCTCCAAAGATGATGGAAGAAGGAGAGGCAACCCCGGATGGGGATGATCTTGGCCCAAATTCTGCACTGCCCCAACCGGCTATTACGGACTTTTTTAAAACTAAGGAAGGTATACAAAACATATGTACTTCTGATCTCATGCAGAACACGAATCTAGAATCGCAGGCTCAGCCCTTTAGTGAACTTCCAGGGGATACCTTGGGCGAGATCTCGACGACGCAGCTCGAAGTTCTGGAAGAAGATGGGGTCAGCACACCAAGCGAGATGGCGCAGGATGCCACTGTGAGCGGCTCTTGCATTATATCTGACCCCTCATCTGGTATGTCTGTAACTATACAAGAAGGCGCTTCTGGGGGTCCAGCATATATCAGAGCCCTCGATGGTTTAACGACAGACGACATCATATCGGATAATACAGACAAGTTTTTTTCACTTGCCGAGGATTCATTGTCAGGTCTCTCAGACTCCGACCACAGTGAAAGTGGGGATAGCATCTTGACTTCGGATTCAGGTACTCTCGAGGCACCAGAGACTGCCATTAAGCGCCAAAAACAACGAAGGTGCTCTAAAGGGCACAAGGGGCCTGTTGAGTTGCAAAAAAACCAGGGAAGGCGGGCCACCGGCACCGGTCTAAAATGGGACTACTCTCACACAAGGATTATCGGTCCTACGGAATTGGCGTTGGGTCAGGTCGCAGGCCCCTCGGAGGAACAACATAAAGAGACAGCCGATATGAATTCTGCGCTAAGTATGATTCTAGAATCAATTAAAGAACATCGTGCAGAGACCAGAGCGGATGGCAAGAAAGCTAGACAAGCTACAAAGAAGTTGGAAGGCGCAGTTCGGAAAGTTGGCAAAGCCTGCGCAGAGTTCGGGGAACGGATGAATGTCATTGAAGAAAGAACCGAAGCTGTCGAAAGAGAACTATCTGTTGTAAGGGAAGGCTCTACATCCCATGAAGCTCAATTAAAAGACGCAATGTGGAAGCTAGAAGATATGGAAAACCGCCAGATGAGGAATAATCTCCGCTTTCTTGGGATCAAGGAAGGACTGGAGGGGGAGGACATTCGCGCTTTTATATTGGACTTACTTAAGGAAGCTTTCCCGGAGCTAGTGGGTTGGGATTGGGACCGAGAAATACAGCGGGTACACCGGTTGCCAGCTGTCCTTCGTAAATCCTCTGGCAGAGACACTAACCAGCCGAGGGCCATTTTAGTCTTTTTTGGCAACTACCTGCTTAGACAGGCTATTTTTGAAAAAGCCCATCCCGAAGCTAGAAGACAGTATAAGGACTCTTCCTTCTTTGTTCGCCCCGATTTCTGCCACATCACGGTGGAACGCAGATGGCGAATGCGACAACTGATCAAACCTTACCAAGATGCAGGCTTTGAAGCATACTTGCTGGCTCCGGCTAGATTGAAGACTGTTGTTAGAGGCTCTTTTAAATTCTTTACCTCTGAAATTCAGGCGAGAGAGTATCTGGATCAAGTCAGTGGGAAATAAGAACTAGATGAGAACTAGATTGGGCCTTCTCTCTTCCTAAGGGGCTTCAGGGAAGGCTTTTGGCAAATGGTTTGAAGAACAGAGGGGTGCACAGAGGGTGGGCGGGGCTGCGGTGCTCTTGCTACCTCCATCACTCGGACCCTATGGGTCCGGCTGCTTTCAAAGGGAGGGCAGGGAGGGGGTGGGTGGAGGGGAGGGTTGGAGTGGGGGTTGGTGGAGGCAAGGGGGGCCCAAGCTAAAATGGTGAAGGGTGAACAACAGCTGAAGTGTATTTTTGTGTATTTTTGTGTTTTTTTGGATGGTATTAAAGACCAGGGACTATTTTTTATGATTAGTGGATTTGACAGGCAATATAATATTAAAGATAAAGAAATGTGGTGTTATAGCTTGAAGATCATTTTTAAAAGCTATAATGGCTAAATTACTAATTGCCACTATCAACATTTGTGGGCTTAACGATAGTGCTAAAAGAAGAAAGGTTCAAGAAGATCTCAAAGTCCTCAAGGCCGATCTGTACTGTCTTCAGGAAACTCATATTGCACGGAAAGACTGTGATCTGTATAAATCCTAGGGCTGAAGGTCTTAGCATATACTTCACAAGATGTTAGGACTAAGGGGGTTGCCATCCTCTCGAAAAGCAGTTCCATTACTTTGGGAAAAAAGGTGGTGGACAGGAATGGTAGATGGGTTATAATGGAATGCAAGAATGGTGCTGGCTCTTTTACATTGTGCTCAGTATATGCTCCAGTGACAGATGATCCGGGCGTATTGCATTTTTTAGCTAATGAACTGCCTTCCTGGCCGGCACCATATGTAGTCTGCGGAGATTTAAATATTAATGGCTCAAGAGGAACTCCAGGAGATACTGGAGTATCTAGTAAAGGGCGTAAACCGCATTCTATGAGGGCTTATAATAATTTATTAAAAGATATGGGTCTGGTAGATGTGTGGGCTAAATTAAAACCCGATGATCCTGGCTATACTTATTATTCGGCCCCCCATGGTAAATTTGCTCGGCTCGATTATTTTTTAGTCTCCCCATCTCTTTTGCAGAAGGCTAGGGTGGAGCTCTTTCCCAGAGTAATGTCAGACCACAACCCTATTGTTTTGGAGCTACCACTTAGTGGGATACGAAAGGAGCATACGGGCTGGACATTTGAGAGGGCACTCTTATCAGACAATGAATATGTTGAATATATGAGGGGTTGAATCAGAGAGTTTTTTAAGAATAATATTGGTAGTGCCCCTCCCAGGATGATGTGGGATGCGTTCAAGGCAGCAATGAGAGGGGAGACACTGCAATATAGCCTGACCAAGCAGAAAAAAGGTGCTGCACAGATTAAATTGTTTTATCAGAAGCTTGCTGGTCTGGAAACAGAATTGATATGCAAGGTTGCTAATGGAGAAGATCTTTCCGCAACTCTGAATTCTATCACGGTTATTAAAGCTTGTTTGTCTGACTTCAACGCTGAAAAGACAGCAGGGAAGTACCTGGCCAAAAGGCAAGACTGCTACGAATTCAGTGAGAATGTCTGTCGTTTATTGGCAGTTAGGGTTAGGCAACAGGTCGCGTCAGGTCACATTGAATGGGTCAAGAATATGAGGGGGATGGTAGTTACAGATCCGGGGGATATCAGAGAGGCCTTTAGGGAGTTTTATGAGGATCTATATAGTGCCTCTCCCTCTGCTACCCTTCTGGAGGAGGATGTTTCGGAATTTCTCCCGAGTGGAAAGGTATCTCAGGAGGAGGGTATACAATTGGGGCTGGCTATCTCGCAAGAGGAGCTATATTGTGCAATTCAAGCCCTACCTGCAGGTAAGGCTACGGGCACCGATTGTATCCCTATAGAGTTTTGTAAGTTTTTTTTTAGAGAGATCTGTCAGGTTTTGCTCGGCTTATTTAAGGAGGTTAGGGAGGGAGCTCTACCACCTGGCTCTTAGGGCACAGCCAATATTGTCATCTTCTTAAAGAAGGGTAAAGATCCTATCAGTCTGGGTTCATATAGGCCCATAACGCTGCTCAATAGTGATGCTAAACTGTACTCAAAGATTTTAGCCACTAGGCTGAATTCTGTGATGTATCAACTAGTCTCAGTTAGACAGCACGGATTTATACAGGGAAGGGGGACGGAAGACCACGTCAGAAGGGTAATTTCACTCTTTGATGCTACTGAAGTCCTTTCCAAGCCTATGGGGGTTGCCTTCTTGGACGCCGAGAAGGCGTTCGATCGTGTAGCATGGGACTATTTATGGAAGGTCTTGGAGTCCAACGGCCTGGGGGTTTCATTCATTAATGCATTACGGGTTTTGTACATAAAACCCATTGCACGACTAAGAATAATGGGGGAGGAATCGGAGGCTTTTTCAATCAGCAGGGGACCAGGCAGGGTTGCCCATCCTCCCCTTGCTGTTCGCATTATATATAGACCCCTTTCTTAGACGGCTGGAGGCCTCGTCACGCATTATTCCGGTAAGTCTACACGGCTGGGACACTAAGCTCCTGGCGTATGCTGATGATGTGCCTATAATCACTTCTGACCCCGATGGAGCAATGAGAGCCGTAGAAAGTATAGCGGAAGACTTTGGGACTTATCCGGGCTTTTTGCTGAATAGAGCTAAAACTCAGATCCTAACAAATAGATTTGTCACAGCTTCGGACACTCGAATTGTTGAGAAAGCCGTTTATTTAGGGGTTTGTATTACAGCTAAGGTTGAGGATATTGTAGAGTTAAATATGGCTCCTATATTGGGGAAAATAAAAAATGACCTCCAGCATTGGGACAACCTGAAGCTGTCAATAATGGGGAGGTGTAATATTATCAAAATGGTTATTCTCCCAAAGTTGTTGTATATCTTCTGCACAATTCCTCTGGAAATACAACATTTTTGGTTTCGCTTAATCGAGAGGGAGGTAGCGAGATTTATCTGGTCGTATGGCAGAACAAGGAGAGCTAATGCATTCCTATCCCTCCCAAGGGAGAGAGGGGGATGGGGACTCCCACATTTTAAGCTATATTACTTAGCTGCAGCCCTGCAATATTATGGGCCTCTCCTTGGAGTCAAGGCTAGGGAGGGAAATTATCCTAGTTATGTCCCCTCAATATTTGAAATCCTGATTGATACTCGGGCTAACGGCTGCCTATTAAAGTTTTATGAAGCCAGCTACTTAAAAAAAAAACGATTTAAGGTTTTAATTGCTGCCTTTCGTAACTGGGTTGGTATAAGGAAAAAATTAGGAGTAGGCAGGTTTAACAGGTATACCCCCCTGATCGGGATTGATCAGCTCCCTATTGTCCTACAAGATGAGTGCTTGAGAAGATGGGGCCGGAGTGGCTTTTATAGGATTGCAGATTTTTTGGAAGGGGATCACATAGCTCCCTTTGATATAATTCGGGAAAGATTTAGTATTGGTCCCCGAAACTTTTTAAAATATCTACAGTTAAGGGATTTCCTTCTTAAAAAAGCGGGCGGTGCTGCAGGCTTTGGGCAGGTGGCATTAATTGAATGGCTGACTCGCAGTTCGGGTTCCTCAATCTCACAACTTTATAGCTGCCTGTTGGAGGGGTTGCCAGACGATCTAGATAAGCACAGGCAAAGATGGCAGGATAAATTGGGGGTTTTGGACTCCCGTTTCCTTAAGTCAGTTGAATTGGGGAACTCTGTGCTGTGCGCAGCTAATCTGAAATCACAACATTTTAAGACCTTGTTTGACTTATATATCACGCCCGCGAAAATCGCGAAATGGGGAGGTGTGGAAGGAATCCATTGTTTTAGGTGTAAGGCACATGCTGTGGATATAATACACATCTTTTCCACCTGCCCCGGCATTGAGTCACTTGGTCAAGAAATATCTGGTTTTTTGCAGCTTGTTTTAAAAGAGGATGTTCCTCTGTCACCACATCTTATGTTATTGGGGGTGAACGAATTAATAGGGAAAAAGGGAGAAGAGCTGATTTTTATCGCGATGGCAGTTTTAAGACTTTGTGTTGCCTCTGCCTGGCTAGATCCGCAACCTCCGACTTTTCAACAGTGGAAAGGTCGATTTTTGCACATTTATAACTTAGAAAAAGCACTTTATGAGCGAAGAGGGAGAAAGGGTAGGATAAAAGGGAAAAATATCTGGGGCCCGTTCACAAACTGGATCACTCCACTTATCCAGGCATAATGAAATGTATGGCTATAATTGTTATGAAATGTTGCTGCTGCTGTGTCTGCCTTTTATCCTTCTATTGTATGTAGCTCTGTTTATCAGAAGAGTCAAACGTAAATGTCTTAAACCTCTAAAATTATTTATTGCCTGTATATAGACTTCATGTTGCTCTGGGTTTTTTTGGTATATGGTCTTAGTTGATAATGGCTTTTATTAGTTATATATAGACACATATTTGGTACTATAAGTATTGTGATTTTATGCTTCAGGTGTATTTTTCTTCATGATGAAATAAAAAATATATTTTAAAAAAAAGGAAAGAAAATGTAGGTTTTCAAGTCGCCACAGGTGACTATTCCGGTTTTATTTCAAAAGGGTCATATGTGAGCCTAAATCATTCACAATACAATATGCATGTGGCTTAACACAAACAGTGGTTTACCACATCTCCAAAGTGTAATTTAACATCATTTGCTCACTCTCACAAATAATACCTTAACGCAAAAGGCTACATTAGCCATCTATACATCAGAAAGATTTCCACTCTAAAACTACCGATTGGACTTCATAATACTAACGATGGTTTTTAATTTGCATTCGCCATGAAGGCTTGCAGCACTAAGCCGGGTCTGATTACCTATATCAATAGTACTTGTTTCCCCTAGTATGGGAATTTTTTTCCAGTGCATATCTGGTAATGCATGACCCGGCAGCGAGGCATGTCTCAGCTCCTGCTTGGGTCTGAGGTGCCTAAAAGCATGTCTGCCGGTCATCCTCTGTACAGACGATCCACTTCTGTTCTGAGTGCCTGCACAGACCGAGGTCCCACATGCCCCTTGCTAGGAGTGAAACGGGAGGAGGTCACTTCCAAATTGTCTTTACATGCTGTTATCAAGCTTAGAAAGAATTGTCGACCTGCAGGTGCAATAAAATGCAAGAGCAGACAGGGAGAGTGCAGTCTTCAGCTAGAACGACAGACCTACACAACACTACCACTTCCACCACTTGAGAGAACATCCTATAAACATGTAAATTCTAGAACGCGCAGAGAAAAAGATGTTTCGTGAGGGTGAGGAACTGATTACTGGGCCCGGGTGGCAGAAAACAGCTGGTCATGGAGAGGATTCAAGGTCATACCTGCCTGTCTCTCTGGGAAGAACCATAAGCCAGATCCCTCCATCAGCCACTCCATGTTATCGTAATCTTGTTCAGGGATGGGACTGTAGGCTAGGGAAAGGGAGCAGACACCCGATCTACACACACATGTACAGATGCAAACACACACTTAAAAACTTATGCATACATTCACCCAGGGCCACATGCTCAAAATTAAACATGTGCACTCACACGCAGACATGTGCACACACACACACATGCAGTCATGCTCAAGCATACTCATATGGACTCGCATACAGGCAACCTCAAACATCCATACGCTCGAACATACACATGTTCTCGCAGACCCCGACAATATGCACACTTACTCATGTTTATCACACAAGATAATGAGCACAATGTTGGTTCAAAGAAAACAATATTTAGTTAATTTGTGATTTAATTCAAATATATGACGATATTATACACAGACTTGCAGGTTTTCTCAGGCTACGGCCCAATCGTCACGGCTGTAATCTTCACGGCTGCCCCACATGGCATACGGGGTTGCTGACTTTTCCCCACACATGGGCTACGGCCTGATAGGCATGGCAGTAATCTTCATGGTGGCCCCATCTGGTATATGTGGTCACCGACTTCACTCTGCACACGGGCTACGACCTGATCGGCACTGCAGTGATGCTGACCATGGCTAACTTCATGGAGGCTCCCTTTGGCATATGGGGTCGCCGAATGAACCTATACCCTGGCAACAACCCGATTGGTGCAGCAGCCGTCTCCTCACACCTCGCTACAGGGATCCACTTGCCAGGATCCCCCACTGGACCTCGTCTCCCTCCAGTGCTCTCTTCTTCCTCAGAGGAATCAGACAGGCAAGCAGGCAGGCCCTGGTGCTCCAGGCTCCCGAGGCAGGTGCTCTTTGATGTCCCTGGGTGATTTCCCTTCACACAGCTGGGAGACCTGCAAGCCTTGGCCTCCAGCCCTAGTCACAGGCAGAAGTGTTGCAGAGCTTCTACTCTTCATATAGCCCAGCTGGCTGCTTGACAGTGGATAATTTTAGATGCCTCAAGCTCTCCTACTTATAGTCCATTTTCAGACACTAAATGTGATTTAGGGTCTGAGTCTTTGAAGTTTGTGTTGGGAGTCTGCTTCCTTTTGAAGTGCCCTTTCCTCTGCCCTGCCCTTCCTCCAGAAAGCAGTCTGTCACAGCAGCAGCTATTCCAAATCTTGATAGCCCCCCAAACCAGCCATGAGAGTGACTAGAGGTTCACACCTGGATTTTAGCCACATCAAAAGGTTACCCCGCGGCCCCAGCCCTACTCTTTATGTTTCTCTTACAAGCCCCATTTCAATCCTGAGTTGTGTCCAGGCCCCTTTCCAGTGACATCACCCTGAAGCCAAGAGCACCCTTTGAAGTTTACAGAAGAGCCTCTTCTTGCTTCAGTGTGTGCCTCACCCAGCTTACAGCAATCCATAAATCTGTCAGGGGGGTTTCCTTGACCTACTCATGCTCCAGCAGTCAGCCCTGGTTCTCCCTCAATGGAGCCTAGAATCTTCCATGTATTGTACCATTCACAAGAACACATACACCCAGCACATTCATGCAACACATGCACTGCACAGCACTACATACTGACTTGATGTAGGACTAGGGTGAGTTAAGCACAGAACAGCTGAACTTTACATGAGTGAGCCTGTAGACCTCACTCCAGTGACACATGTAAGAAGGCCTGTTCACTTGTATTGATCACTCCATAGTATGCTGCCACCACCAACCTTGTTCTACTTAACTCCTAGCAAAAGTAGAACCTTTCACCACTATGATGGTAATGCTTTGGCCACCCCTCCCAGTCCAATCCATGAGACAGGCCTTTCATGGCACACACACATCATTCGTGTTCCCCATGCCAGCAAAAATCAGTACCAGGGATTCAGATATGATGATGTAAGCCCTCAAAATATTTCCAGGTAGTTAAGCAGGAGAGTGTGAAATCTCATAGCTTTATGGAGAAAAATGTTTTGAAATTTCATGCACTTACGCGGCATTACACTTCTAGAGCAAAACGTGATTTGTCGGAATTTTATGAGACTTTTTTGATGCTGGGGCATTACTTGCAAAATAAAAAAATCACACGAGATACTACAGACAAGGTCCTGCGGTTGAAAATGTATATAAATTGTATAATACAAATTACTCTAATTTTGCCAGCATAAGTTAAATTTCAGCAAAGTCCACATTTAAGTCAACTGAAAAGTCTGTTCTTTGCAAGGGAAATATGCTACTAGATTGCATCAGAGCCGGTCACTTAAGTATTGACTGTTTTGCAACGTGAAGCGTGCATAAAAAGTCTCTATTCATATGCTTACTCTCCTTACCACTCCTTACCACTCTAACCGTACTGGGCCCTCTACGATTAGACAGTCAGAAGCATTTCTATTACCAGAGAGGCAATGATCCTCTAATGAATCTTTTCCTGCCGATAGGAGGGGTAGAAATTAGGGTGACCAAACTCCACGTTAGCCTTTGAATGAGGACCATTAATTTGCAGCCAACCCACAAGTTAAAATCAAATTTAGGTACACCACTCTTAAGACCATGCTGTAGAAATAAAGAATAGCAACTGGAAGACCCAACCACTTGAAGAAGTTAAGTCGAGTTAGGATTATGCAAACCAAAAGCTCTGCAATAGCACACAGAAAAAAAGAAGTAAAACCTGATGTTCTGATAGGACTCGCTGATTCTCCCTACAACGCTTTTAAAACATCAGTACAGTAGCACAGTTCAAATGGAAGAACCAGCAGGACTCAATAATAGACTCAGACAAGATTTAGATTAATTTGGTTATTGTACTAAAGAATCAAAATTCATTAAAATGAGCAATTTCTTAAGGACTTCGGTCAAGAATATCACATCTTGTATTAAAGCACCATACATTTAGGCAAATTCTTATTGAATGGTTACTAATAAGATTCAGTTTCCAAAATTACAGAGTCCCACTACCCTTTAAGGCAGAAGGATGGTTCAAATTTCTAACAGCTCAGGTCCTACAAAAAGGGAAAAAGTTCAGACTTAAAGTCCATTAGGGGCGAGTCTATTAGCTTACACCAAAAGATATAATGGAAATTGAAAAAAATAGAAATGGTTCGGCAAAGAAAGTCTCAGTCCATCAGCTACCGATTGCAGCATCGACAAACAGTCCAAAGTAAAAGATCGAACAGCATAGCATCAGGTTCTCAAGCAGGAAAAATCAGAATGGCGGTTGTCATGAAGCAAAAATCAATAGCGTTCAGTGCCCCTCCTTTGGGGTTCCTTCTTTTGTAGAGTTTTTAGCAATGTCCAGTGGTGTGACATCACACCACCATTGAAAGACTATCATGTCCATGTTCACGTCATGTCACCTGAGATGGTTGAAACATCAAGCTGGTTTCCCATGCTAGTCATGAGAAACGAGAAATTGTGAGTCCTCACGAACCTGGTATCAAATAAAAAGATACAAAGTGGTCTGTCCATAGGCATAGTTGAAATTCTATTCTCACAGGAATATTTCATGGTGAACGTTGAAGAAACATTCAAGAATGTCAGGGGGAACATGTACGGGACAAATAAGTAACATTTCCATTGTATTAAATTAGGTTACAGGTCATCACTAGAGAAAAAGCATTTCAAAAGAGCATTTAAGTTAGTATCACAGGTTTAAATGAAATGAGCTTCAACTTTACTTTAATTATAATGAAATTACAACAATTCAAATGAAGAATATATATATAACAAGCCAGGCAATGGCGAAACGCGTCACAGCGTAATTTGGAATAAAGCAGAGACTGTATTGAAATTCCATCCCCCGTGTCGGTGTCTGCTTTTTAAGTTTAAAGGCAGTAATGGTTGGAATATATATATATATATATATATATTTATTATTATTATTTTTTAAATGCATCTCTTTCTAATTTCATCCTGCAAAATTCATTTTTTTATATTTTACAAACTATGGAGTCTAAAATTATATTACAAAATATCAAGCTTGTACTTCATTGCTACACATTTTTTCACCAACTTTTCTAACTGGTGCATTCTCAGCAAAGAGCAATGAAAACACTAGGCCACTTTACTTAGCATCACAATTTTTTATCAATATACAGTAATAATCAACATATGCATTACAAATTCATTATCGCAACTCGTTTACATGTATCAGTGTTGTCTTATAAATTTGTTTTCTGTATCTTCACGTTTCAAAGCACGCTTTTACAGTGCTTCTACTACACTTGTCTCTGTATCGTGTCACTGTGTCTAATTTGCGCAACGTATACTTTCAACCTTTTGTGTCTTCTGTTTATAACATGTCGTGTATTATGATTTTTTTTAAACCATGCTGCATCAACTGTGAAATATTGATTCATTTTTACACAAACTGAATCATAACCAACTACAGTGCTCCCTAATAAGACATCAGTTATTAAAGCACTGAAGTGGCAAATTGGAGGAAATAATGTGTAGGCGTGCCTACCCTTGGGGTTGATGTGTTTTTTCAAAGCAAGTAACCAGCTCACAACCAATTCAATTACTGTCTGCCTGCCTCCCACTCTGTTCCCTTCCTCCTTCCAGAGAAGGAATTAATTCAATGACAGCAGTGCAATATATTGCCTGTGTCGAAGGTTAGATTGTGTCTGAAACAGCATAAAGGATATTTTATATTTCTTATCTGACAGTGTCTCCCACAGGGCAACAGAAATGAAGGAATAGATGACAATATGATATGTTGCTGGACCTTCGCTTAGCAATATGGGGACTGCCCATGGGAAAATAGAGAGAACCCCCTACTCACATGCTCGTTTTATCCTTGCGGGAGTCCTGATTCAGGCACAAAAGGGGTTTCACAGCCAAATAGTTTTTCTGAGTTTTGCAGTAATTGTTGCACCTGGTAAACGAGATTTGCACCAGATGTAACCCCATAGAATTTGCATATAAAAACTGCATTATTTCGAATTTTCACACCTTGGATGTACGGTAAACATGTAATATTTCAGCGTTATCCCCCATTCTGAAATGCAGAACTTAGAATGATGCTGTAAGATAGTACCTGCTAAATACCAAACCCCAGGGCATCGATAATTCCATGTGCACATAGTTTTACCATGGAAGTAAGAGTGAGCCCCACAGAACAGAGTGCCCTAGACTTCTCTCAGCAGTGTGCAGTGTGCTCAAATGTGGCACTAAAAAGTACAAAAAAAAGTCTCTACCGTTGAAATAGGATAATACTTAGCAGAAACTTGTCACAAGTGTTGACAAGGACTCTAGGGCTGGCATTTTATAGTGAAAAGCTGTTGTGTATATGTATCATTTTACAATACGGTGTGTGACGAGAGCGGTACTGAGCTTAGTAATACAGACATTTGTTAGATGCAGAATGGTGTTTTGCTTGCTTTGGATGTACCTAAGTTAAAGGGCCTGCTCATGGAAAGCTCCTCATTTACTTTTCTCGAAGTATCACCAGAGGAATGTTTGTGGTTGCACTTTTGCGTACCTGCCCCCTACCACTGTCCCTCCCTCTGCTGACTGTGCATGAATGCCTACAACATTTTCTCTGTGAGCACGTTTCTGTATGTGTTACCAGTCTGGGCACGTATGCCTGCATTAATTGTCTGTGTGCCTTTATGTATGTTGTCTTTGAGCATGTGAGTGCATGGGTGCCTTTGAGTGTATGTGATGCATGGGTGCCTATGGGTGTTTTGCCGCTGTGTGCTTCATTTAACCCCGGGCGGGTAACTCCGCTCCGCCAGCGGAGTTTGCAGATTTTTGCCTACTCAGCGCTCCGTTGCGAACGCAGAGTTTAGGCAAAACTCCCCTCCGTGGCGGAGTGGAGTTAGCCAGCCCCTCCACCCTCCCAAATTACTTAAAAATTTAAAAAGAAGGCACTTACCTGTGTGGCTGCCTCCTCCTCTGCCTGGCCACTCTCCTTCCTGCTCCTCGCCGTCCTTCTTCTATGAAAAAACCCTACGTAGTACGTCATGCGCGTGCGCACGCTCAAGATGTAGAACGTAGGAGTTCTTTTTTTTAAATTAATTTGGGAGTAGGGAGGGAGCGGAACGGAGTTCCACTGAGTTTTTTTCAAGCTCTGTGGAACTCCGCGTAGAGGTACTACGCCAGTTCCGCCCGCCCTTAGCTTCATTGTGTTACATATGTAATTGTAATTGCTTTCTATAGCACTTACTACCCCTGACGAGGCGTCGAAGTGCTTTTCTGGCGAGAAGCCTGCTTCTCTGGAATCCAAAAAGGATTAGTGGTGAATTCGTATAGTGAAATATGAAATTAATTTGAGCGGTGGATATGTTCGTCTGTTAATTTGATTGAGAAGAATAGTGGAGGGATAGAAGAGGGAAAACGCTTTGCATTTATATAGCACTTACTAGCCCTGATGAGGTGTTGTAGCGCTTTTTGGTGAGTAGCACGCTACTCCGTAACCCAAAAAGGATTAGTGGTGTATTAGTATAGTGAAATATGAAATTAATTTGAGCAGTGGATATGTTAGTCTGTTATTTTGATTGAGAAGGATAGTGGAGGGATAGAAGAGGGAAAAAGGTTTGGCATTTATGTAGTGCTTGCTACCCCTGATGAGGCGTTGAAGCGCTTTTCGAAGAGTATCACACTACTCTGGAACCCAAGAAGGATTAGTGGCGAATTAGTCTAGGGAAATATGAAATTAATTTGATTTGAACAGTGGACATGTTAGTCTGTTATTTGGATTGAGAAGGCTAGTGGAGGGATAGAAAAAGGAAGGGTTTGCATCTATATAGCACTTGCTATCCCTGAAGAGGTGTTGAAGCACTTTTTGGTGGGTAGCACACTACTCCAGAGCTCAAACAGGATTAGTGGGAAATTAGTATGGGGAAATATGAAATTAATTTGAGCGGTGGACTTGTTAGTCTGTTATTTGGATTGCAAAGGAATAGTGGAGGATAGGGTCTAGAAAGTTTCTTCCTTTTTATGAGTTCATAGCAGCAGGAAGGGGTTTGGGATGAGTAAAGGAGAGGTGGAGGGAGAAGAGTCAGGGTTTAGAAAGGCTTGTTTGGGGGGTCCAAATAGTAAAAGAGGTATGAGATGATGCAAGGAGGGGTAGAGGAGGGAAGAGTCTAGAAAGGGTTATTTTGGGGATCATAGCAGTGGTTTGGGGCTTGGAATGAATGAGAGATTGGAGGTAGAGGATATATTGAGAGAGTTATAGGATGAGAAATAGGGTAGTGCATTGGGGAGAGTAGTAGAATGAGATTTGAGATGAGTCAGAGTGGAGGTAGAGGATATATTGCGAGAGATATAGTGTGAGATATAGGGTAGTGCATAGGATATGTTGAATTAGAAGCAACATAATAAATATAAAGATATATAAGTAAATGGAAGGTATATATGTATAAAGAAGGTAATATATGTAGATTAAAGATGCATTTAATAAAATAAGACTTTCAAGTGTTGCTGTACTTTACATTTTTAAATTTTTATAATTCAATAGTGAAGCAACTGTAGATAAATAGTTATGATAAAAGACTTACTTATTTATGCAGTCACATATATACATGTTAAACATAGAATAATGTAACTATAAGTACTATGTACATTTGTTAAGCAGAACCAACGAATATCTATATATTTAAGAACATAATTATTATACACGTTTATACAAAGCAATACACATATGTAGGTTAGGCAGAGCTAACGAATATCTATATATTTACAAATATAATTATTTTACACATTTACAAAAAGCAATACACATATGTAAGTACACATCTATAGTCCACATAAATGCTTATATACAAAGAGATATTTTGTATATTTATGTTTGAGTATGATGGCTATGTGGGGAAGAGCCAACTCTTGAGTAGTCTTCCGAAGATAAGGTGGTTATCCGTGGAGCTTATGTTTGGGAGTAAAGAGTTCCATCGTTTGGCTGCTTGAACAGAGAAGGATGTGTAACCCATGGTTTCTTTCTTGTATGGTGGGATTTTGAGGCAAGGTGCCACTCTAGAGCGGGGGTTCCTTTGTTGAACATATTTGGTGATTTTATTCCTGATGAAGAGTGGTCCTGTTCCATGTATGGCTGTGTGGGTGATACAAAGCAGCTTGAATGTAGATCTTCTGGCAACCGGTAACCAATGTAGGGCTGTCAAGGCAGGGGAGATGTGGGCTTGTGCCTTTATATGTAAGAGTAGTATCGCAGCAGAGTTCTGAATCCATTGTAGTCTTTTCATCGTTGTTTATGGTGATCTGTGGGAGAGGCTATTGGCATAATCGAGTTTAGACAGAACAAGAGTGATGGTAGGCTGGACCTTGTGTGGAAATCCCAGGTGGGGAAAATGCATCGCAGAGTTTTTATAGTAACAAATGTTGATCTTGCTAGTTTGTCCACTCGAGCATTCATTGAAAGCTTAGAGTCCATGGTCATTCAGAGATTTCTTACTTCCTTTAATACTTTAGGCGGTGTTCCCAGATCATCAAGCCCTGTGGCGAGTGGGTCATAAATACCTCCGCAAACCCTAGCTGCTTTCCAAAATGCTTCCAAAGCAATCAGCAGGCAGGCCTCTCCTTCTAACAGTGGCGTAGCCTCCAGTAAACAGTGACACAAACTCAGCCAAATCCTCCTTGGCAGATCAAAGGTTAACTGTTTGAAGTCGCAGTACATTTAAAAAACAGAAGTAACTGCTCCTCGCAATGTGTATATGATTAAGACCCGGCTGGGTCGAAACGCATCATGCCATGCTGTTGGATTACCTGCTACAATAAAAATCAACTTTTACCCACTCAGTTGGAGCACTCAGTTGGAGGGCTTGTTTGTCACACGGTGGAAAGCATGGGAGTTTCCTGGTGTTTTATTAAGCAGTGACGTCGCTACCAAGCCTGGCTGGGCGTCCTTCTCCGTCAAGGCTCTTTTGGAAACTATGAAATTGAATGCCCGCCGGCTGCGTTTGATCTGCCAAGGAGGATTTGGCTGAGTTTGTGCTACTGTTCACAGGAGGCTACACCACTGTTAGAATGAGAGGCCTGCCTGCTGGCTGTTTTGGAAGCATTTTGGAAAGCAGTCAGGGTTTGCAGAGGTATTCACCTTTGCACTTTGAGAGTGGGAGAGCATTGAATGTTGAATTAAGTAGGTACTGACATTTACAGTTATACCAACAAGTGCTTGAGGATGAGTGCTTTGGGTATGATTTGCTATAAATGCTGCCTGTCAGCCCTACACAGAATTTACTCCACATGAGGCGACAAGAGGGCATTGTTTTCTCATAATTATAACAAAGGCATTTATGGATTGTGTACTAAAGGAAGGATGCAAAGATATCTTTTTCACAGTTGCAAAGCATTATGGACATTGAAGTCCTGTCAATATGGGGACATTAAGGTCATTGATTTACCAACTCATATATTTCTAAAGAGGGCTCATTTGCAGTATGTTGATATGGAGAATGGGTTATTTAAGTGTAGTTTGATCCCCGCAAAATAGAAGGAACTGTGAACTTGAAGTACTGATTGACTGTGTATCTTTAAAAATTTTTGCACGTGAGTCCTTCCTCACTGTTTGAAGTTGCAGTACATTTAAAAAACAGAAGTTACTGCTCCTCGCAAAGTGCACATGATTAAGACCCGGCTGGGTTGCAACATGTCATGCCCTGCCATGCTGTTGGGTTATCTGTAACAATGAAAATCTACTTTTAACCACTCTTGATTGGAGGGCTTGTTTCTCACACATTGGAAAGCGTGGGAGTTTGCTGGAATTATATTAGGCTGTGACGTCGCTACCAAGCCCCGACTCACCTGGCTGGGCGTTCTTCTACGTCAAGGCTCGTTTGGAATATGTATATTTATATATATAGACATGTATATATATTATATATAATATCTATCTATCTATCTTTGTTGTCATACATGAGGCTTCATGGTCATTTTTGGTTGTTCTTTTGGACATAAATCTTCTTTGCATAAGCACTTCAGTGCACTATAGCACTTTCTACAAGCACTTTGCACTTTATGGGGATATTGCAATACTGTAGGCACTAGAACTTTTCCAATAATATATAGGGTTTTAACAACAATTCAACAGACTGAGTTTTTATTAAGAATATGCTATTGTGAAAACCATATAAGAAAATATTGTTTTGAGAACATACGTTGGGATATCTGAACATTAAAGTTTTTACTGTTTGGATCACTATAGATAGCAGCGTTGCAATTATGTGGCAGCAATGATGTCCACTTTGTGACATTTGCTACAGAGTGTTCAGTTATGAGTTACTATCTTGATCGCACTATGTGAGTATAACAGGTGTTTAGTACAGGCTAACTTTGAATATTGATGAGATTCAAACATTTTAGAAAATAGAGGTATGTCTAATAAATAGAAATGTTTAAATGAATTTTCAATGGAATATGAAATAGCACATTATGAATTAGTAGATTAAGAATTGAATAATAGTCTGTTGTTGATTTCATTGGTTGTTGTATTGCCCAATCATGCACGGGTGATTTGCATACACTATAAAATTGAGAACAAGTGAGGCAGCGCGTCATGTGATCAAGAACGCGCTGTAGCGGTCGGAATGCGTCATGTAAGGCACTGGCCTGAAGTAATAATTGTTGAATACCTTTTGTTCCTGAAATAAAGCACTTTTGAAAAGAAACGAAAACGCCTTGTGGTCCGTACCTGTGTGGCCACAGCAAGGATTTGTGGGGAGCCAGGATCGTGTTCAATATATATATATATATATATATATATATATATATATATATATATATATATATATATATATATATATATATATCGGCGGTAACATAACAGCATGCGGTTAATTAGCTTGCTAATTAAGAGCTTTCTGTCAGGCATTCACCAAGCTGCCTATGAATAAAAGGCTGGAGCCTCGAAACGCGTCAGGCACAAGATTTTTAAAAACCGGAATGAAGATGTTGGTTTGCCTTTGTGAAATAAACCAGATGGTTCTGCACCAGTTGTCGAGTTCGTCCTCAATGCTTTGGGCGTTTGGTGGAAATACATGGACGCGGCAGCCCTGCCGTGGTAGCACTGCACCATCTCAAGATCAAAGGAGAGGCTGCATGGTGGGAACGATTCCACACCCGATATGCAGCACAACTGATGCGGTAAAAATAACCAACGCTCTATCCGGAGCCCTACTTAAGGGTAAACACTTTTGCTGCAAAGAATGCCAACAGAACCCACTCAGGGTCAAAAGTGCTCTAAAAATGGACTATATATCCCAGCATGCATCTATGAAAAGTGGAGTAATTATGCACTTAGCAACGCCCACTGAGGGCGGTAACATAACAGCATGCAGTTAATTAGCTTGCTAATTAAGAGCTTTCTGTCAGGCATTCACCAAGCTGCCTATGAATAAGAGGCTGGAGCCTCGAAATGCGTCAGGCACAAGATTTTTAAAAACCGAAATGAAGATGTTGGTTTGCCTTTGTGAAATAAACCGGATGGTTCTGCACCAGTTGTCGAGTGTGTCCTCAATGCTTTGGGCGATTGGTGGAGATATATATATATATATATATATATATATATATATATATATATATATATATATATACACATATATATATATATATATACCAAATCCTAGCACCACAGCACTAGACAAAGTGGACGCACTCCAGGTCAAGTTTCTTTTTGCCTCTTTTATTTATTTAAAGTGAGTGCAGCCACCCAACGCGTTTTGGTGTTCTCGCAGACCTTGATCACAAGTATATATATATATATATATATATATTAATATACAATTAAATATGTTTTTAGATAAAATAGGATTTAAAATCAAATAAAAATGTAAAATAGAAAAATAGAAAAAAAGCACTAGCACTTTAAAAAAACAGTACTGTAGCACTTAGCACTTTAACAAAGCCATACTGATAAATTATTAGAAGATGTACCAAAGTACACGGTGGGCGAGCGTAGAGCGTATATTGGTTAATTCAAGAACATTACGTTAAATGAAATTTATGATGTATTTATTTTCATTTTTGAAGTCGAATACAGTGATGAATGTACACTGTGAATAACCTGTAGTTAATGCTTTTAATAATGCACTTGCATGAAAAAGCATTTATTTAGTAGTGTTTTAAATACGTTCCAAGATGGCGCCCGTCTTAATGAAATCAGTGGCCGAGATGTGCATTGGGATTGTCCTTTGTCTGTTTTTATGTTTCAATAGATGTGTATTTATTGTTTGAAAAAATGGCTACCTGCATCGTGAACAAGGCTGCATGTGACAGCCGGAACGCGTGGATGCCATCTAACTCACTAAATAAAAGTTGAGTGAATAGCCCCCCTTGGAGTGCTGGATTATTTCTGGGAGAGAGGAAATTTTCAACGAAATATATATATATATTCTCCAATACCAAGGAGATGAGCTTCCTAATCTTGGAACAGATAGATAAACATCCCAGAGGTGGCAATAGGGTTCTGCATTTGAGACAAAGGGAGTCTAGATACATCATAGACTTCCAAACCAAGAACCCGGGAGGATTGAACCAAGAGGAAGAACTCTCAATACACTTGAAAGAACAATAGTGGTTATGAAACATTTCGGGGTGTGTTACACTTGTGTAATCTGTTAGGTGTTTTGCCTCTCACCAACTAGACCAATTTTCCCCCCCGTTTTTTCTCTCGCATACTTTCTCTCTTCATCTCTCTCGTTTTCTCTCTCTCTTTATCTTTTTCGTTCATTGATCTTTCTTCCATACAGTGACTATTAGAGCATTTGAATTCTGAGCATTTTTTTTAGGAATGTAAGGTTGAAGCATATGTTGTAACATGTCAATATTACAGGGCAGGTGATCCTGGTTTTAATCACTTTTTTCTTTTGCTTTGTTCACAGGAGGAAAGGAAGGGGCCCATTCACCAGTACTCACCAGCACGGGCCACCTACCCTTTTTTCTCTTCATGAGCACATTGTCACAATGATGTATGTCGGTAACTTTTTATTGAGTTTGTGGTAATGATGGTGTTTTAACTGGACTTTCTCATATTTGTCTGACATTCACCGGGCAATTGCCCACATGCACACAAGGTTACCATACAGGATGTTGTCGTATTTTACAACAACAAGTCTGATACATTTCATTCATACGGTATACTTACTTTGACATTGTGTTGTATGCACAATGGATAGGCACACCCTTGTTTTTTGCAGGGTTTCCATGACGACCTCTTGATGTACCCTCACTGGAGGGTTACATGTATTTACGCATGTGTTGTTCTGTGAGTATATTTTTTGGTCTCACGGTGTGTCTGGCATTACGTTTGTGCGCTATATAGGTGAGCACAGGCACAGCCGATCCGTATCTTAGAAGACTGAGTGCTGGGCAGTCTATTTCGTTCAAAATGATGTAACTTTATTGACACTGAGCAGTGACACTGCGTGGTCGATATGAGTGCTGTTTGTACAAAGTTGACGACATCTCCCACCAGGGGATTTATCCTACCGTTGAGACTCTAACCATCTCAATTTGGCACTGGGCACTTACAGGTAACAGCTTTCTGGCAGACTTATCTAGTGACCTATGGACACCGGCACATAAACGCATACACCGTACAGTTTTAATATGGACACCTTGTCATTAGAATGTTTCGTAGACACAGTTTTATATATATTTTTTAACTGTTAGAGAGATGCATTAACTATCGATGCATCAATATGAACAGGAATGTATTGGACAATATATGCATGTTTTACATAAGTTTTGTACCATTTCAACATATCTGCCGCTAACCATAGGCATGTCCATCTTGGATTTCCGTCACCATTGATTATGTATAATTGTTTTGTAGTCTGCATTCTTTAACTGTTAGAGTGATGTATTTACAATCTTTGGGGTCGATTCCGATTCGGGCCGGAAATTTCTCCGACCGAGCCGGACCCGGAGAGATTTCCGACCGAATCGGACCCGTGCAGTCCGACCGAACGAGTACGATGCGTCCGTATGTTATCGGACTCGAGTCGGTCGGACTCCCATTGAAGTCAATGGGAGCCGGTCGTACAACGCGTACGCGGGCTCCCATTGACTCAATGGGTGCGAGTCGGACAAGGGCGCCCCTACAGCGGGTGCGCGGCGAAGCGATTCGCGCCGTACACGCACAGGTAGGGGACCCATGGGTCCCCCTGTGTGCGACTCGCGCGGCTACGCGTACAGGGGGTCCGACACGGACCCCCAAAGTACGGCTCCGACAGCTCTTACGAGCCGGAGTGCGCGGCTCAGTCGGACTGCTCGCGCGGCGCGCATCGTACTTACCCGGCCGGGAAACATCTCCATTGCGCGGTGCGAGTCGAGTCCGAGCGAGTCGGTCGGAGCGGTTCGAGCCGGGAGCGAGTCGGTCTGAGCGGTCGGGACGCCCGGACGAGTCGGTCGGCGATTTCGCATCGTACTCGCTCGGCCGGACCCGCGTACGGTTCGGTCGGGAAACAGGGCTCCGAATCGGATCCGGTAAAGCCGAATCCGATTCGGAGCCCTACCGGCCGAGATCGGAATCGGCCCCTATGCCTTTATTAGAATAGGAATGTATTGGTCAGCAAATGTATGTTTTACTTAGTATTTTACCATTCCAACATGTCTGCTGCTAACCACAGGCATGTCCATCTTTGATTTCTATCACCATTGACTCTCTATAATTGTTGCCCTCATTTGTTGCACGGTTCACGTGATCAAGCTTTCAGGGAAAGCGAAACGCGTTGTGAATAAACACAGCAGTGGATATTTACGGTCACAGAGTCTTCCTTTACTGAGAGCGCGCGTATTTGCGGTATCTACGTAAGGATATATATATATATATATACATACAAATATAAATATATATATATATATATATATATATATATATATCCAAGTTTCCCGTTTCTCTCCGCCACAATCTTTGGTAAAACGGATACGGACCACAAAGTTTGGTGCTCATAAATATTTAATGGTGCAAGTCGCCATGACGCGTTTCAGCCCTTCCTCGGGCCTTGATCACATGACATGATATATATATATATTCCATTCACAACTTCCTTTCTCCCAGGAAATAATCCAGCACTCCAAGGGCGATAGTTTACTCAATTTTTATTTGAATGATGGCATCCACGCGTTCCGGCTGTCACACGCAGCCTTGTTCACAATATATATATATATATATGAAACACACAAAAAATTAACATATCAACTGCAAAACATGAGATAAATTTCCAAATTAATTAAATATAAAGAACAAAAAAGACATTTACTAAAAATATTACAAAACAAAATTATAAAAATTGAAAAAATATATTGATATATAAACAAATAATATAAAATTAAACAAATAAAAATAATATATATATATTTTTTTAAATCTTTTTATTAAACGTAAAAACAAGCTTCAGATATACAGCATACATAGATACATATTTAGTGGATGGACAAATGTACCGGGTACCCCCTGGCGCAACTGTTGCCAAATTCAATTGCTTGCTGCTAACATCATTACAGTTGAGAGTGGTGTTGTGGATAATATTGTCTCTGGAAGACTGCAAGACCCACCTCATGGCCCTATTCATTGGCCTCTGTACTGCACCCATGCCCCCCATATCTTTTCCCATTTACGAGGGCAGCCTCGACATTGATAGACCACTTGTTCCGCCCTATGGCACCAGTCCACATCATTTCCCCAGGATTCCAGTGTTGGGGCCTCTGCTGTCCCCCAGGCCCGGGCTATATTTCTCTTGGCTACCCCCCCTGCCAAGGCCAGCCAGGTCTTGGCCCACTGCGGCCATGTGATCTCTCCCGTTACTCCCAAAATGTGCCATCTCGACTCCATCGGGACCTTGTCTCCCACCACTGTTTCCATTATGCGTGTCGGACCCTCCCAGTACACTTGAATCTTGGGGCAAGACCACAGTATATGGAAGAAGGATCCTTTCTCCCCGCACCCTCTCGCGCACCGATCAGACATACAATTACCAATACGGAACTGCACCATCCGTGAGGCATACCACCTATGTAGAATACGGAGCTGCACGAGCCTAAATCGCGCTCTAATGGCTTTTTCTCTGGGGCGCTGTAATGCCTCAGCCCAGTCATCGTCCTCTAGAAGTCCGACATCAGATTCCCAATCCTCCCTCAGGGGACCCATACAGTCTGGGGAGTTGTTCACGAGTTTCCTATATGTGAGGGATATTGCTTTATCTATCATGGGGTCTAGGAGGAGTCTGTCCTCTAGTGGTGAGTATTCCGGGATCACCGTCCCTTCTTTCAGATGACAGTGTAATGCGTGTCGCAGTTGTCGGTATTTGAGGTGTTCCCCTCCCCCATTTGGAACTCCTCCTGCAGCGTGTCAAATGTCAGCATCTTACCACCCCTCCAAACATCCCCCAGTAAGTTGATTCCTAAAAGGCTCCATTTCCGGAAGCCCTTCAATCGTTTCACTTCCCTTAGATAGTCTCCCTCCCACAGAGGTGTCTGCTCCGTGAGTTTGGTCTTCTAGCCTGTCATTTTTGTTGCCTTATGCCATATGTCGAGAACCGTCCGAGTGTGGGCCGGGAGGTGCGGGTTTCCTCTTCTCGATCGGTATAGTTCAGCCGGATAGCCGCCATTGCTCATCGCCAAGCGGTCCACCCTATATGCTGGTTCCTCGAGCGGCGAAAAGACCCACCCGTTAACATTGATAAGTTGAGAGGCCCAAATAATAGATATATTTAAACAATATTAAGAAAAGTATTGAAGTCTGGGAATAATAGATATACTATTCCCCCTCCAGTCTGTGCAACAGTAGGGAAAACATTGGACTTCGGAGAGGTAAGACTTACTATTCCCACTCCAGTCTATGCAACAGTGGGGAAAGCGTTGGACTTCAGAGGGGTAAGATTTACTATTCTCACTACAGTCTGTGCAACTGTAGGGAAGGCGTTGGACTTTGGAGGGGTAATATTTACTATTCCCACTCCAGTCTGTGCAGCAGTAGGGAAAACGTTGGACTTCGGAGAGGTAACATTTACTATTCCCACTCCAGTCTGTGCAACAGTAGGGAAGGAATTGGACTACGGAGGGGTAAAATTTACTATTGCCACTCCGGTCTGTGCAACAGTTGGGAAAGCGTTTGACTTCGGAGGGATTCAATTTAGCATTTCCACTCTAGTCTGTGCAACAGTAAAGAAAGTATTGAACTTCGGAGAGGTTAAATTTAGTATTCCCACTCCAGTCTGTGCAACAGTAGGGAAAGTGTTGGACTTCGGAGGGGCAATATTTGCTATTCCCACTTAAGTCTGAGCAACAGTAGGAAAAGCGCTGGACTTCAAACATATGAATTTACTATTCCCACTCCAATCTGTGCAACAGTAGAGAAAGCGCTGGAATTCGGAGTGATTAAATTTCATATTTCCTCTCCAGTCGGTGCAACAGTAGGGAAAGCATTGGACTTCGGAGAGGTAACACTTACTATTCCAACTCCAGTCTGTGCAACAGTAAGGAAAGCGTTGAACTTTGGAAGGGTAAGATTTACTATTCTCACTCCAGTCTGTGCAACACTGGAGAAAGCGTTGGACTTCGGAGGGATAATATTTACTATTCCCACTCCAATCTGTGCAGCAGTAGGGAATGCGTTGGACTTCGGAGGGGTAAAATTTACTATTCCCACTCCAGTCTGTGCAATGGTAGGGAAGGCATTGAACTTTGGAGGGGTAAAATCTACTATTCCCACTCCAGTCTGTTCAACAGTGGGGAAAGCGTTGGACTTTGGAGGGATTCAATTTAGTATTCCCCCTCCAGTCTGTGCAACAGTAGGGAAAGTATTGAACTTCGGAGGAGTTACATTTACTATTCACAATCCAGTCTGTACAACAGTAGGGAAAACACTGGACTTCGGTGGGGTAAGATTTACTATTCCCACTCCAGTCTGTGCAACAGGGAAAGCGACGGACTTCGGAGGGGTACAATTTACTATTCCCACCCCAGTCTGTGCAACAGTAGCAAAAGCGCTGGACTTTAGAGTTGTGAAATTTACCATCACACTTCAGTCTGTGCAACAGTAAGGAAAGCATTGGACTTCGTATGGGTAAGATTTACTATTCACACTCCAATCTGTTCACCAGTAGGGAAAGCAGTAAACTTCAGAGAGGTAAGATTTACTATTTCCACTCCAGTCTGTTCAACAGTATGAAAAGCGTTGGACTTCGGTGGGTTAAATTTACGAGTCCCACTCCAGTATGTGCAACAGTAAGGAAAGCGTTGGACTTCGGAGGGGTAATATTTACTATTCCCACTCCAGTGTGTGCAGCAGTAGGGAAAACAGTGGACTTCGGAGGGGTTAAATTTACTATTCCCACTCCAGTCTGTGCAACAGTAGGGAAACCACTTCACTTTAAACACATAACATATTTCAATAACCCAATTAATTTACAACAAATATAAAACTCTTAAAATGAACATTATTAATTAACCTAAAAAATATAAAAATAAAAAACAATAAAAACATTTACATGATTATTAAACATTTTAATAACAAATTATAAATGTAAATAAATTGTTTATTTATTACTTAATTAAATTCCCACACTATATCCCCACAAATCTAGCATCACACACTTAAAATACAACTGAAATAAATAAGTATATGACAATTAACAGAATTAATAATCAATTAAATAATTATTAATACATTAATGATTCATTGCTAATTCATTATTACTTAATTAACTTCTTACCCTACATCCCTACAGACTCAGCAGCCTGCACCTAATACATTACTTACAAATATAATTATTGCACAACTTACATGATCAATTAAATGATTAATACAAAATTAATAAATTGTAATAAATTATTACTTAATTCTCTTCCCACCCTATACCCCTTCAAACTCAATAGCCCACACCTCATATATATAACTGAAAAATATAATGATTACAAACTTACATAATTAATAATCTATTAAATAATTAATAATTAATTAATAATTAATTGTTAATTAATTATCACTTAATTGCCTTTCCTCCCTATACCCCTACAATCCCAGCAGCCTGCACCTAATATATAACTTAAAATATATAAGTATTACACAACTACCATAGTTAATAATCAATTAAATAATTAATGATAAATGAATAATTAATTGCTAATTAATTGTACTTCATGAACTTCCCAGCCTGTGCTCCTACAAACCTAGCAACCCAATACAACATTATAAATTACTATTTGCAATTACATTAAAAATAATAAATAACTTAAAATTTCAAACTATATTTAAAAATATTCTTAACAAGTATACAAACAATAATAACTCATAAAATTAACATATGAACTAAAACACAAAGATAATTAATAAACGCTTTTTTACAACTATATTATTGAAAACGATGTTAACCGAATTATATTCTTGACAACGATATTACTTAGCTGAAAAATTGATAATCTTGACAACGATATTGCTGCGCAAGATATTTTTGTATCACGATATTTGTTTTCCAATACTTCTGTAACTCTATATTTAAAACGCAATATTTTGTCCAAATACAGTGCATACTTGTGCGTATGACGCCTGTGTACATGTATACTTGCTAATCATGCTAAGTTGCACCCTATGATATTCAGATGGTCTTTTTTGCTACCATGGCCTTGTTTTTGTGTGCATCTCTCTCATGATGCCATGCTCAGCTAGTTTCCTAATCATGTTGCTCATCTCACTTTCTCCCCCACTCCGCCAATCAGGGTCTCTGTTAATGTGGTGTTGTTTCAGAAAAAACCCTCTCAGGTCTGATCTGCTATACAGGTGAGGAATTGGTTGGCTTGTAACTGGGTAGAAAAGGAAGGGCCTTAGTTTGGGAAAGAGATGGAGAGACTGTGAACAAAGTGTGTCAAGAAATGTCAGCAACAGGTGGGAGGCAGTGCTTAATTTGAGCCGGTGGTTAACAGTGGGAGTCACGACACTCATTTTTGGGGAATGTCACTCATTCTTCCGCATCAGCATTTTCTGAGAGCAAGAGGGGGATAACTGCCACAAAAAGAGGAATCCAGAATCTGCTCAAGTGAGATAAATGGGCAGTGGATTAAGGTGGCAAGAGGTGGATTCAACACCACTCAGCCTTGGTATTTGGCACACCAAAATGTGATAGTGCTGGCTGCGGGCTTCTGAGCAGAGTTTTGGGCACCAACACCTATTCCTTCACAAATTAACTACTGATGGGAGGACCTGTTTGTGGGGAGACTGAGTGCCTGAGGGCAGAAAGACACAGCTCATGAAAATGGTTGTAAGGTCTGTTGGCAGGTACAATGGATGCTTGTAGGTGGATGAAGAGATGGTCTGAGGTGGTGGAAAGGCATGTGATTGAAGAGAATGAGTACTTGCAAATTGTGTTGCTCCACTGGAGACAGAAAATCCCAGGCCATGATGTTTGGATGTCAAGACTATGTACCAGAAGCAATCCCTAAACACTCTGTTTAAACCATTTGAAAATCCATTAGGGTATTAGCATGGAGTCATTTCTATTGTACCCAAGTTATGCTGGGGCAAGAGTAAATTGTTGGAATTAAAAGCCTGTATATGAATTGTATGCCTTAACGTCTGACAAAGATAGAAAGTTTGTATGAATGTCAAACGACGAGTATGTTACATTACATGAGAGGTCTTCATATGGTATGGATTGTGTAGAAGGTTGTCTTGCATGTTATGGACTGAAAATTCTGCCCACCTCGATTCTGAATGGACAGAGAAGAATGCTAGCTTATGTGTCAGAGTGCATGCAAAGTGCTGGAGGGAGGTAATCAGGGTTTCCATTTGGAATATGAGGTGAAGAGATACTGAAGAGAGGACCCTGAAGGGATGGAAGGTCTTGCAGCCAAGGACACTTTTATTGGTTTCTTGTCTGCTCCCTCTCTCCCCTGCATGGAGAATCCCTGAGCTACAGATTCACACCTGAACTGATACTCATGAATTGCTAACTTCAATTGACTAAGAGCATGATGTCCCAAGCAAAGGTCTTGGCTGAGCATCTTGCAGATGGCAATGTTTCAGGAAGAGTGACAGGAAGGAGCGAGCAATCAAATGTTGGCTCTTATGAACACTTGGCGATTAAAGTCAGCCAAGATGTCAAATATTGAATTCATCATTTGGAAAAGGAACGCTTGGGATAGGAAAGGGTGGCATTCATTTTACCTTGTAATGGGCTAGTGGTCAACATATTCCATGAAAGGATCTCTGAGTTTCTTAATATACAGTGTTAGGCTTTTCCTTGATCTTTGCAGACACAGGGACAAACAAGCACTGCTGAAGGTAAGAATTTTTGTTCTACTTCTCCTCTAACATGGCATACTTATTATGAGATGAACATTTTGCCTTCCAAGACCCCTTGTGTCTGTGGGTAGAATTTACTCATCAATTACTGATATGCATTCCTTTACTGTGTTAATGTACTCTAATTTCCTTATTTATTTCTATTTGCGCAATTTTCAATTGAAACCAATTGATTTTATTTCATTTAGAACAGTCCGGCCTAAACAGCCAGGCAAGGTCCTGCCTGAAACAGGACACATGCAACCCAAGACTGGTTTGATTGATAGTATTTAGGTGTGTAATATGGTTAATTTCAGGCCATAATTAACTATAAAATATAAAACATAAATGGAAGGTCCCTGTTTGTACAGCTTAGTGCTACGAAGTTATCACTGAAAACACTTTATTTTTGGAATCTATCTTAGGGAACAAGATTATTGGAGTATACCTTTTCTGTAAGATTTTTTTTTAAATAGTTTATCTTAAGAACATAATAAGACAATTAAGTATATTTGTTGGGATGTAGAAGCTATTCCTTTTAAATATGCGTTCAGAGTGGCTGCCCTTTCATGATGCTTAAATGAATCCAAAATTAAAAATTGTACAGCAGACATAAGGCACAAGCCAAATTCTACAGTTATCCTAAATGCCAACCCCTGATGCTCAAGGTGACCAATATCCTCGTCATAGACATGTGCAGTATACCCTAAGGGTGGCATCACTAATTGATTGAATACTATGTCATGGCTTTCATATATGTCATCATCATCGTAATCTATTGGGAAATATACTAAAATTCCCATTAAACTTGTAAAAACAATCATAAAAACACCCGGGTGTATACTGTGTATGTAACTCTCCCATAATATATAATGATGTCAATTTCCTGTTTATTCTCAATATGACTTTACACTGAATTCTCTTTGTAGCATTACAATTTATGACTGAATAAGGTTGAGGCTATTGCATCTTCCTAGTATTCCATTTTCACTCATTTTAAAATCTACCATTCCCTTACTTTGAAGCAATATTGTGTCAGAATGTTCCTTGCCTTGCAGTTTCTTTCCAATTAGTTACATAAGTGGCCTGTCTAGCACTGGATACACTTCATCATCCCAGCCTTACTTTAGGATATGTAAAGACTTGCCTACTAAGGGCTCGATTACGATGTCGGTCGGAAAGCATTTCGACTGAATCAGCCTCGGAATGGTTTCCGACCAAATCGGATTCGGGGAGGCCAACCGACCGATTACGATGGTTCCAGATGTCATTCGGTCGGTCTCCCATTGACTTCAATGGGAGCCTGTGTTCCGACCGAATACACAAGCTCCCATTGAAGAAAGAGGTGGGTGGGGAAAATCGTGCACCCTGTGGCTGGCACCCCTTGGTGCCTGTCACACTGTGCATGGTCTGAAAGGGGGGTCCCTTGGGTACCCCCATGGGACCCATTCAGAAGGCTAAGGGTGAAGGGGGGCCTGCTATGGGCCCCCAAAGTCAGATTCCAACAACCGATCTGTGTCGGACAAACCGATTTGGAAAGGATGTCCGAATTCAACATCGTAATCGCTTGGTCGGAAACGCAGTCCGTAGACCTGTACGAGTCGGCTCCGAACGACTCCGTTCCTCCGAATGCCATCCGGAATCGACTCGGAATGTCCGAACGCTTTCCGAACATCGTAATCGGTCGTTTGGAAAGCTTTCCAAGCCGGTCGGAAAGACGGGTTCCGAATCAGATTCGGCAGACCCAAATCCAATTCGGAGCCTTTCCGAACGACATCATAATCGACCCCTAAGTTGGGTAGAAGCATTAGCTATACTTTCATTTAAGGTACACAATTTTATATTTACAATTTGTTTTACTCTAAAATATTTTAAAAGCTTCCTCGTTGCTGCTACTCTTGTGTATGGTAGGTTAAGCAATTACTTTTTACTTGGGGTTTTGGGTGTGCTTCTACTCCTCACCATGTAAAGAAGGTGTACCCAGTAAAAGTGTTTTTAGTGTTCAACGGTAAATCTACAGTGTTAGAGTCTGGACTAAATAAAGAAGCATTACATTGAATAATAACATACATTTTTTAATCGATCCTTTTCAGTTATCAATCTATCTCTTGTGAAATACCTGTTAGAGGTTGAACATAATATTACAGAAAAGATTGTAAAAGATGTGCAGGAAGAAACTAGTGATCAATAATTCCAGGCAGGCATTTTTTTGACTGGTGCATGCGGAGTATCGCCTGCTAAGCTGTACACATGAGCGAGGTACAGATATGCAGTGCATTCATAGCTGCATTTATGCATGACTCAGCATCAAAAACAAGTGCACTGTAGCTTTTAGTTGTATTTGACGATTTCTTCTAGTGATTTGTCAAGAGTTTTTGCCAAAGCAGGACCTTGGCCTGAATTCTGAAACTAACCATATAGGTTACTCTTTGGGACTATTAGATGTCTCATGCTTCCACCTTCTATAGTGCAAGGCTTATTGGATATTGTGGGACTTGGCCCTTTTGGCTAAAGTTCCCTAAACTTTTTGCTTTTCCCCATGACCTCTTTTCTGACATAGTGTTGCCAACTTAGATGCTTTGGGCCTTTGCCACTGCTGATCAGTGTCAAAGTGCAAGTGCTCCCTGTATAAAGTATAATGGTAATTGGTTGTCCATGATTGGTATGTTTGCCTTACTATTAAAGTCCCTAGTAAAGTGCACTATGTGTGCCAGGGCTGGTAATGTAAATGCTACTAGTGGGCCTGCAGCACTAATTGTGCCACCCACACCAGTAGCCTTGAAAAGGGAACTCAGGCCTGCCATTGCAGTGCCTGCGCGCAGTTTGTTAAACTGCCATGTTATTCTGACAAGTGCACCCACTTGCCAGACCTTACCCTTCCCTTTCTATGCACCTCAGACACGCCTATGGTAGGTCCAGGGTACCCCCTGGGCAGGGTGCAGTGCATGTGAAAGGTAGGACATGTACTAAGGTGTGTGCCATGTCCTGACAATGAAATAATCTCCATTTCGTTTTTCACTGTTGAAAGGCCATCTTGCCCATAGGACAGAATGGGGAGGCTGTGTAATATGTTTTCCAGCCTATCTTCCCAAAGGCTTAAGATGGAAAGGTGAAGTTTAGTATGCCTGAACTCACAATGTAATAACACATCTTTTTATGAAGGTGGCTTTTGCATTGTGTGCTTAGAAGCCACTCTTTTAGAAGTGGCTGGGTTTGTGTGCTCTAACATTTCTCTGTGTCTCTGCCTGGTTGTGGATTGACTGTCTGGATTTGAAAGTGATAGGATCTGGGTAATGTCTTGACCCAGGGGAGGAGGTGAGACAGCAACAGGCTGACCTGCATCTGGAGTGTAGGGGGAGGAGTAGCCCCTAGAGGTGAAGAGGCCTGGGCTGCAGCCATAAACCAATGGCTCCGGCCCCTGCTGAGTGATTGAGGATCCAGACCCCCACTATCAAAGGAATACAGGTGTCACTGGCAGGGAGGCACCCAGAACTGGTTTGAACAGGGGTCAGTGCCCCCTGAACACGAAGACTTCAAAGCCATTGAGGGGTATAACTATGAGAGCTGAAGCTCCTGAACTTTGGAGAATGGCTTGATCAAGATTGAACAAGACTGGAGCTACTTCGTGGTCAAGAGGAACCTTTGCCTAGGAAGAAACAACTGAAGAGACTGAAGGAAAGGACTGACCCTTGCTGTGTGTTCTGGGGCTGGCCTGCAGTTTGCTGTTTTAACCAAGGAAAGGCTAAAGGGACTTTGCTGTGCTGTGTCCTGAAGTAACTTATCCCCAAGGGCCCGAGGTGAGCTGGCTCCCTGTTGCGGAAAACTCAGGAACACAAAAGTTTCCAGGAGAGTCTCAACAACGCTGTGTGCGTGTGCTTGTTGCAGCCTGAGACCCTCGTAAGAAGTGCCCTGTGATCGTGGGCACCTGGAGTCCAAGCGAGGATCAGCGACGCTGTGTGCGTGTGCTTTTTGCAGCCTGAACCCTTCGTGAGGATCGTCCTGTCATTGTGTGCACCGGAATCCAAGTGAGTCTCAACGACACTGTGTGCGTGTGCTTTGTGCAGCATGAGACCTTCGTGAGGATTGCCTTGTTATCCAGCACCGGAATCCAAGTGAGTCTCAGCGACGCTGTGTGCGTGTGCTTTGTGCAGCCTGAGACCTTCGTGAGGATTGCCTTGTTATCGTGCACCGGAATCCAAGTGAGTCTCAACGACGCTGTGTGCGTGTGCTTTGTGCAGCGTGAGACCTTCGTGAGGATTGCCTTGTTATCTTGCACCCGTAGTTAAAGTGAGTCTCAGCGACGCTGTGTGCGTGTTCTTCGTGCAGCCTGAGACCTTCGTGAGGAGTGCCCGGTGATCGTGCACCCAAAGCTCCAGGGAGTCTCAGTGACGCTGTGTGCGTGTGCCCTGTGGCAGCCTGAGATCTTCGTAGCAGTAGCGGCCCGGACCGGCAGCCCCGGAAGAGCTGAGCCGCCGGCCCGAGCCCGCCATTGCCAATTCACAAAGATTGCATCTGAGGCCCAAGTCGCTGGAAGAGGAGAGGAGAGTGAGTTCGCGCCCCCCAGGTAACGTGTGTCGACGCCTGGGGTGGGGTGCGGGCTCGGAGGGAGATGCTCTCAACCTCTCTCTCATTTCGGCAGCGCGAGCCTCTGCTTCGGCTCGTATCGCGGCCCGTACTGGCCAAGGGAGTGGCAGTACCGGGGCCGGAGCGCAGAGCTGCACTTTTTGTTATTCCATACCCGTGTTGGGGGCAACTGTTGACGGAGTACCTGATTGTCGTATTACACATTGCATCATTTCTGCATAACGAACTACCTGACTAGTGTATTACGCATTGCATTATTCCTGCATAACGAACTACCTGATTAGTGTATTACGCATTGCATTATTCCTGCATAACGAACTACCTGATTAGTGTATTACGCATTGCATTATTCCTGCATAACAAATTACCTGATTGTCGTATGGCGTATTGCATTGTTTCTGCATAACGAATTACCTGATTGTTGCGTTACGCATTGCACTATTTTTCCATTGTAGGGTGCCTGATTGTTGCGTTACGCATTGCATTATTTTTCCATTGCAGGGTGCCTGATTGTTGCGTTATGCAGTGCATTGTTTGTCCATTGCAAAGGGCCTGATTCTAGCATTACGAACTGCATAATATTGTATTAGGACTACAGTGGAATGTTTGGAAGTGCTCATTAATATCGTCAGAACTTACAAATGCTGACTGGCCTAACAACCATCCAGGAGGAATATTACCCATACTCATATGTTGGATTTATATTGTGTGGTCTTATCGTATATCTTTCTATATAAAATTTATACCCGTTTTTATAAAACTAGTGTGGAGTCCATTTGTGGTGTCATCATTGGGTTGCTGTGAGCGTGGTTGCAAATACTTTACACATTTGCCTTGAAGATAAGCCTGGCTGCTCGTGCCAAGCTACCAAGGGGGTGAGCGGGGGCTATCTCAGAAGGTGTCCTTCCTTTCCCTGACGTGGAAACGCGGGTCCCTATTTGGCCTAAGGTACCTACCTCAGCCAACCAGGGATCCCGGGTCTAACAGATATATTATATGGGCCACAACCAATAGAGATACTAGTGTTACTCTCAGATCAACTAGTGAGTTTTACTGGTGTTAATGTTATCTCTACCACTGGCTGTAAATAGACCCAGCACTTGTCGAAACAATGTTAATGCCCCCTGAATGCAAAGACGTACAGAAAAAGGAAATGTAAACATGGGAAATTAAATCCTGCCAAACAGGAGTTAAACAATCAATGGCGGTTAGCAATTTATACTCCATACCTGATGACTGGCTGTTATGGCACTTAATGCACTTCACATACAAAGCGTGCACTGCTGTTAAGCCATACTCGTGTCAATCCTACAGTCTGGTGTGTTTGCCTGTTCTCTCTTGCTTAATCTGCACAGGTTGTTGCAGTTTCGCCCAAGACTCTCCGCAGTAGCTAGGATGAATGCAAAAGACAATGAGTGCAGGGTGTCCCCGTGTAACAATGGACACAGGAAGGGGATAAGACCAGGGCAAAATTTAAGCCACCCTTCCTTGAACAGAAATAACAAAGATCAATCTACATGAGGAAATAGTTGAAAGTAATTTTGTCAAGGGCAGGCTGTGGTGTTGGAACAATTTTTTAGAGTGAGGGTGCTGCCATCACTGTTACATTACTGAAGCCATAGGGATTGTGAAAAATGTGAGTGTCACACAAAGAACAAGTGTAGTAAATGCATTCAGCAGGGGAATGGTAAGGATGCAGTACATAGCTGATGGTGCATTTTGAAGAACTCTGTCACAAATATATTATGCATGGTTTTGTGGCTTACTGTCACTTAAAGAGAGCACATTTTCCATTGAAATGGCTACTAGATTTGTACAGAAATATAGTTTCATTGATAAAACTATAAAATGTCAAACAACTATGGGGCTTATTATGATCTAGGTGGGTCCGACACCGACGGCACATCGGACCCACCCACATCTGCCCCTGCGGTCCGCCCGCCGCATTACGATGCAGCAGGCGGAGGCATCGGGCAGAGGGACCACCTGCCGTGCTTCCGACGGGCTCAACGATGCGTCAGAAAGACAGCATAATCCCTTAATGACGGCGGCTCCGCCGTCGGAAATATGATGTCGGTTTTAGACGGCTTTTCTAACATGGAAAGGCTGTCAGAAAGTGACATTGGGGGCCCCTAGCAGAGCCCCCTTCCCTCCCTGGCCCTCCGCTATGGGGACTGGGGAGCACCTATGGTGCCATGGTGCCTGCCACACGTGCAGGGATGTTTAAAAACATCCATTCTACAATGGAACCTTGTGCTGCGGGCCCTTTCCTGCCGCTGCACAAGCTTCCATTGTAGAATGGATGTTTGCGAGCACTCTCCAAATACTGCGGTCGGTACCGCAGACCTAAGGTCGGGCGGTTCCAATCCGCAACGGTGTTGACATCGTAATAAGCCCCTATGTGTGGAAATTGCGTTTCAGTGAATATTTCATTTGCGCATTACCAAGTGTATTGATTTGTTTTGATCATATTAAAATCTTGTTTCCACTACACTTCAGAATTACAAGAAAAGTGCTTCATTTGTGCTTCCCTAACTTGAGATATATTGTGAAATATTTGTACTGTTCATTTACAGATATTTACACTTTGTTCTGTGGTAAGAAGAAAATGGCATCATATAGCTTCTCCTTTCACACCACTGTACACAACCAGATAGTGACATAATTCACTTTACAAAATCCTCTAACTTTTCAGTTAAAGAAAGAAAATTAAACACCAACCTCCCTTTTAAAAGAATAAGCAGAAATTTGTCAGAAGACATAATTTGACATTTGACCTCTATATTTGAACCATAGAAAATGTGACTCGATAAAAACACAATAAAAAAGGCATCTTTGTCGCTTATTCACCTTCTGAACTGCAGTATGGTTTTTTGGGGGCTGCTGCACCACCCCTGCACCCTTACTTCCATTGCCTATGCCACAGGTAGCTCAGCGTTGGTCATTTTCAGTTATTCTGCTCCTGCAGTTTTAGTGGGTTTTAGACTGTTCATTGCATAGTCAGAAATAAGGACCCGACTTTCTTATCAGGAACAGGGATGAAAGAGAAAAAATCAATAGGTGCAGGAACATTCTGTGTATTGTATCTCATCACATGGGGTAAATAGGGGAAATACATTTTGCCCTCCTTTGGCAGAAAAGAATAAACTCCACATAGATAAATCAACACGCTTGAGGAATAGCTGCCAAATCAATAATACTCCATTTTTTAGATTTTAGACAGCTGTGTGCATAGAACTGATTCTTCACTCCCAACCACAGTCCATCAACTACTCAGCTGCATACTGTGACTCCAAGACGGGACCCACTCACTTCAGGAGGACAGTTGCTAACATCTTACAGCTGTGAAGGAGACTACCATTGGGCACCTAACAGCCTCCCTTTTACTTGCCCTTCGACAACATACTATTTACAATTTACTTTTACAACACTTATTTAATCACTTTAGTCTCAAAACCGGCAGTGATTTCCTCAATAGGAACTGGCAACCAATGGCTTGTAACAATGCAATGCTTATCTTACCGTACTTTTTCTTCCACAGGACAACACAACACTCCTAAGACCCAACTTGACACAACACCCCATTTGTATTTATTGCAACACATGGTTGATCAATAGTTGGCTATCTTCGATGCCTCCCACAACCACCCAATCAGGACACATTTACTGTAGACACAACAGGCCCATCGCATCTCCGATCATATTCCATATTTGGCCGTCATTGGACTCTCAACAGCACTTTCTATCAAACAATGCTCATTGTGAAATGTCTTCCAGTTCATAGCTACTGCCCAGTGGGAACGTGTCTGTTTGGTAAGGAACGGTGCCCATGGCAAGTATAGCATGGGTGTGTGCTGGAGCAGTGCATGCACCGAACAAGACAAGAAATATAATAGTGTAAGCAAAAATACCCCAAAGCACAGTTACATTTGTAATCTCTCAGGGTACATGCACGTACGATAGGGTCAGGAGCAGGAGAATGGTTTGTCATGGAGGCTTCATATTTGGTCTTGTGTGCTAAGTCCAACCATGTTCAATGTATATGTCATGCATCTGCCACCTTAGTTAGATCCTTCGGTTTCTCCCTAGTGCCATATGCTGATGACACTCAGATTGTGGTGTCTCTCTCAAATAATGATCATAGCACAGGTGAGACCTTTCGAAACTGCATGATGGCAGTTAGTAACTGGATGAGCGATAATTGTCTAAAATTGAACTCATCCAAGAAAGAGGTGATGGTATTTGGGAATAATATGTCCTTCTGATCCCCCACCTGATGGCCACAAGTATTAGGGTAAATTCCTGTTCCTACAAAAAAAGCAAAAAATCTTGGGGTCACTCTAGATGATCAGCTTACTTTTAAAAAACAGATCAATACGGTAATGTCATCTTCATTTTATGTTTTGAAGGCCATAAGGAAAATTGCCCATCTTATTTCATTGGATTTACTAAAGACTGTAGTCACTGCCTTAGTTCTTTCAAGGTTGGATTCTTGCAATGGACTCTATCTGAATCTACAAAAGAGTTCGGTGAACAAATTGCAAATTATGCAAATTACTGCTGCCAGGATGCTACTGAACATCCCTAAATTTGACTCAGCAACGCAGGTTTTAAAAGAGCTGCATTGGCTGCCAAGAGAAAAGTGCATCATTTTTAAAGTATTACACATAGCATTTAAAGCCCTAAATGGCATTAGTCCAGATTACTTAAGAAAAAACCTTAAATGGTACTCTCCAGTTAGATCTCTACATTCTAGCTCTGCTAGGTACTTGGTTGTTCCCCCTCGAGTCTCCGGAGGAGGCAAGAGTTTTATCAGGTCTACCGCTCAACAGTGGAATTGTCTTCCTCAGTTTGTAAAATCCGCCACAACCCTTCTAGGCGTTTAGAAAGTCCCTAAAAACCTGGCTTTACTGCAATTATTCTGGCCTCTACACCTGGATTATAGGCAGCGCCAAGACGCCTCCGGGCATACGAGCGCTATACAAAGCTCCTTATCATCATCACTAAATATGCATGCATTGCAAGCAGTTAAACATATAACCTAATTACCCTGTTTTTTCACCTTTTTGCACGAGTTTTCCTTTTAAGGATGGTCACTCCAATCAGAGACCTGTAACATCCACCGTGAAATTAAGAACAACACAATGCAAATCCGAACCAGAATGAATGAATGAATATTAAATTTATAAAGCGCTAACTTAGCCCAAGGGCATCAAGGCGCTGCAGAGGACTAACATTCAACCGAATAAGATGCTCAAGCTAAAGTCTGTGTGAAGAGCCAGGTTTTCAGGGCCTTGCGGAAAAGAGAGTATGACACAAGACCCGATAAACCATCCGGAAGAGAGTTTCACAGCCTAGCAGCAGCAGTGGAGAAGGCTCTGCCTCCCCATCTAACCTTCTTAAACCTGGGGACCACCAGCAAATTCTTGCTGGCAGACCTAAGCTGCTTGGTCGGGATGTAGCGCTGAAACATCGCTTTAATGGCATCAGGGCCCGAGCCATAGTAGGCATTATGAGTCAGGCACAAAGTCTTGAAAAGGATTCTTCGATCCAGAGGTAGCCAGTGCAACGAGATGAGGGTGGCCGAAACAGAGTGGTACTTTGGTAACTCCAACACCAGCCTCGCTGCAGCATTCTGTACTAACTGTAACCGTCTCACCAAACCCTTGTTAATGCCCAGATAAAGGGCATTACAATAATCAAGTCTGGACATTATCAAAGCAATCACTGCCTGCTTTCGTGATGAAAATGACAGGAACTGTGAAATTTTCCTAAGCAGCCTGATTATTTCAAAACAGATAGACACTGTTTTGCTAATCTGTAGGTTCATGGACAACGAAGTGTCGACCATAACCCCCAGATTTTTCCCATGGGATACAGGAGAAGGGCAGCTGCCCATGGTGTCAGGCCACCAGTCATTAGACCATATGTCATGTTGGTTACCAAAAATCAAGATCTCAGTTTTTTCCCCATTCAGTTTGAGATAGTTCTCAACCATCCAGGATGAGACTGCCTGCATACAGTTTTTGAAATTTGCGGCCGATTCACTGATGCTTTTGGTAATAGACACCATGATTTGAGTGTCGTCAGCATAAGACAGCACCTTAAATCCAAAGGCTCTCACGACCCTCGCCAGTGGGGCAACATAGATATTAAAAAGTGTAGGGCTTAGAGAGGAGCCCTGTGGAACTCCACATATCAATGGGTTGGGAGAAGAGAAGAATTGGCCCAATTTCACTATCTGTGCGCTATCACTAAGAAAGGAGGAAAGAAGCCCGAGGGCAGTGCCCCCAATCCCTATCTCCTTGAGGCGTTCCACCAGCCTCAATGGAGACAGGGTATCAAAAGCTGCGGTAAGGTCAAGAAGGACCAGCAGGGTCATATACCCTGCATCAACCTGGACCCGGATGTTATCAAAAACTGCCGTTAACGCTGATTCAATGCTATGATGGCTTCTAAAGCCATGCTGAGAGCCATCAAGCAACTGGTGATCCAATAAAAAGGAACTGAGGTGAGAATTCAGATATTTTTCCATAATCTTAGCTGGAACCGGAAGCAAAGAAATGGGGCGATAGTTTTTTAGTTCCATAGGATCCAGAGACAGCTTTTTTAAAAGCGGTTTAACCACAGCGGTTTTCCAAAGAGTGGGATACTGCCCCTCAGTAATAGCTATATTTAGTACTGAAGTGAGAAGGGGAACAATGACTTCACTTCCTATTTTTAAAACCTTTAGGGGGCAGTCATCCAAGGGAGACCCCGAGGTAACTCCTTCCAGAAGGTGACCTGTCGTTTCAGGTGAGATACAAGGGAAGGTGAGAAGCTTCGGTTCGTCTTCCGTGGTTGCTGATACATTAGAGTCAGTTTTAGAGGGAGCAGATATAACCTTTCCAGCATTATAGTCCTCCAAGGTAGAGTATATGTCTGTAATCTTAATGCGGAAAAACTCTGCCATTCTGTCACAGAGTTCTTGAGAGAGATCAGATGAATAAGCAACAGGAGGGGAAATAAGACAGTTGATAACCTTGAAAAGCTCTCTAGAAGATTTAATTGATTCAGTAACCTTAGAATAATACAATCTTTTCTCCTCAGTAATCGCCACTTTATAATCCCTCAAGCGCTGTTTATGTAGCTCTCTACCCGCCGGCGCGAGATCTGCACGCCAAATCCTTTCCTGTTTGCAGCAGGATTGTCTCAACTTTCTGAGTCTATCAGAATACCATGGTGCAGAGGGTTTTTTTCTTGCTACATAGTGTTTTTTAACGGGTGCCAAAGTATCTATGGCTCCTAACAACCATCTAGAGAGTTCATCTGCTGTCAAATTAGCATCCGAGTGCTCAGAAAACTGAAAGTTCATAAAATAATTAGGAAGAGCATCCTTACCAATTTGGCTCAGATTTCTCTTTTCCTCCCCTGTCCCTTTGCCAGCTGAGACAGTACTTGAAACTGAGGTCAGAAGTTTAAAGGGGATAGCAAAATGATCCGACCATGAGAGAGGTATGGGCAGTCCCACCTCGATCCGAGGATCGTTGGAGAATATGCCATCCAATATATGTCCTGCAGTATGGGTGGAACTGGTAACCAGCTGCGAGAAACCACAGCAGCCTAAGGTTTCCAGAAGGGTTTGGGTATCTTTACATTGAGATTTATCTAAATGAAAATTAAAATCACCCAGCAATGTAAAATTAGATCTTAACAAGTAGGGTTCCAAGAGATTACTAAAATCTTGACTGAAAGAGGATCTGGATCCGGGTTGCCGATAAGATAGGACCCCAGAAAAACTTTCAGTGGGAAGAGTATTTATAGAGAAATATAGTGCCTGGTATCGGTCAGAAGGTGTGGTAAGTGGCTCGGTGCGACAGGTATAGACATCCCTATAAAGAATGCCCAGCCCTCCTCCCATTTTGCCTACCCTATCCAGTCTAGCTAAGCTATATCCGGAAGGGATTGCTTCCACAAGATCTGGACCAGAGCAGTCCCTTGCCCAAGTCTCTGTGATGAACATCCAGTCAGGTTTGCGAAGTGAGACAAAGTCCCTGAAAGCAATCTTGTTCTTAATCAGGGATATGGTGTTAATAAGATATCCCACGAGCATCTGCTCATGGGGAAATGATGTAGGTTTACTTCTCTCCAAAGGGGAGCAACCACCACCTACCTGTGCCAGGTAAAAACTGCACAAGGGACAGGCAAAGAAATGATTAGCAATTAAGATCTCAGGGTCAACAGTATGGCGGCAAGAAGCTCCACCCTGCCGTAAGCCCAAAAGTTCTTCCCTGGTGTAAATAGCAGTTTCAAACTGTTCTGGTGCAGATTCAGCAGCCTCCCTGGCACAAGGCATGGTCTTGGCGCGGACGGGCGCAGACGGGCTTGCCTTTGGCGTGCCTTCGGCGCGCCGGTGGCGCGCCCGCTGCGCGACGTGAAAGGCATCCGGTTTAAATAGTCTGAAAGACTAGGATGTCAACCTCCCAGCTCCGCCCCCAACAGCCGGAAATTAGGTTGTAAGAACGCTCGCACCCTCCACATCAAGCAGGAAACCCGTGGTGGACCGGGGTGCGAGCGAAAGAAAAAGAGGAAAGTGCAAAGTGCCAGGTAAAATAGCAGCAGTTAAGGTAAAAACAAAGCGATTTTGAAATGCGTTTAAAATAATACAAGTACAATAAAATAAGGTTCCAATAAACTGCCCACAGCGTATTTAGAGTCAGCAAAATAGTTGTGATAGCGCGCGTCCGCTGCGCGATGTGAAAGGCATCCGGTTTAAATAGTCTGAAAGACTAGGATGTCAACCTCCCAGCTCCGCCCCCAACAGCCGGAAATTATGTTGTAAGAACGCTCGCACCCTCCACATCAAGCGGGAAACCCGTGGTGGACCGGGGCGCGAGCGAAAAAAAAAGAGGAAAGTGCAAAGTGCCAGGTAAAATAGCAGCAGTTAAGTTAAAAAAAAAGCGATTTTGAAATGCGTTTAAAATAATACAAGTACAATAAAATAAGGTTCCAATAACTGCCCACAGCGTATTTAGAGTCAGCAAAATAGTCTTGATAGCGCGCGTCCGCTGCGCGACGTGAAAGGCATCCAGTTTAAATAGTCTGAAAGACTAGGATGTCAACCTCCCAGCTCTGCCCCCAACAGCCGGAAATTAGGTTCTAAGAACGCTCGCACCCTCCCCATCAAGCGGGAAACAACCCGTGGTGGACCGGGGCGCGAGCGAAAGAAAAAGAGGAAAGTGCAAAGTGCCAGGTAAAATAGCAGCAGTTAAGTTAAAAACAAAGCGATTTTGAAATGCGTTTAAAATAATACAAGTACAATAAAATAAGGTTCCAATAAACTGCCCACAGCGTATTTAGAGTCAGCAAAATAGTCGTGATAGCGCGCGTCCGCGCGAACGATCATGAGGACTCCAGAAAAATAAATTAGAATGTCTGCACAATACTTGTGTGCTGCAAAGATCCCAAGACAAAGTGTGGTGTACACTGTTGCTATGTTGTATCACAAAGATAGCGCTCTTGTCATGAAATGACCCTTTTCTGAAGATGACAACCTCTCCTTTGAGAAAAACCACTACAAAAGCAGAAAAAAAAAACACAAACAAAAACCAAACTACAGCGAAGCACAATGGAGGCAGCCGGAGCAGGTACAGAGGACGGCCAGAACCCCACAGGTCCCCCGGAGGAGCAGCCTGGGACCTCGGGGACAGGGAAGGGCAAGGACAAGAAGAAGAGGAAGACGCGGTTCAGTCCGCAGGAAAACAGGATCCTGATCACGGAGGTGATAGAACACCATCAACAACTGTTCGTCACCTCCACTGTGTCATTAGCAACAAAAAATGCAACATGGCAGTCCATCCTGGACAAGGTGAATGCAGTCGGAGTGCTGAGGAGGACAATGGAAGAGCTCAAGAGGCGCTGGAATGATGTGAAGCGCTAGACCAAGCAGAAACTCGCCAATAACCAGAAGGCAGCAATGCAGACTGGAGGTGGGAGTCCAGCGCCACAGGAGGAGCTGGATGAGATGGAGGAAATGGTGTCCACAGTCATCAGTGGGGAGACGGTGGCAGGAGTTGGGGGACCGGACACTGCTCAACATGACCTGACGCAACAGGGTGAGTGACGACCAGGGACTGGGGGGACGGGGGGAGATGGGCACAATGGCACACATGTACAATCAAGCGGAGCACAGTGCACACCCACAATGACTCTGGATCATGTCCCTGATCCCCTTGGCACACTGCAGCACCCCTAGAAACAGCAAGTAGGCCCCCGTCGACTATGTGCCCAGAGGGGGCCCTTCCCACACATCACCAATCTCACAACCAACCCATGCACATGTGCTGAACCCAGCAAAGCTGCGGGCCCGTGAGCCACACTGACAATGCAGGTGACACTGCATGACGATTAGCATGGCTGCAGTCCGATCATCATGACATGGTGCACGCTCTGACACATCCACCTGCACAAACAACCCCTGACGTCAACAACACATCTGCGGACAAACCATGCCCCAGAGTCCCAACTCCCACCAAGACCCAAATTCACCCAAGTCTGCGACATCTCAGTTCTGTATGGGCACAGAAGTCAAAGGCACACCGCCTGAAAGGGACAAGGGGCAGCAAAATCAGAGCTGCAGGGGCGACTCTCCCAAAATGCAGCACACACACATGACATTCAGAGCACATCAGCATTGACAACAATGTGGTACAAACTGCAACACGTCTACAACACGACAGAGGACACAACAGGTGCCGCTTGTGTGTAGAAACTGGCCAATCACATTTGGCATAGCAGGGAAATGTGAGATGTCAATGTACAAGTACTAACACATATCCGTGATGTTGACGAAATGTCCACTGTCCCGCATCAAATAGGCAGCTCCTCCTAAACAGTCACAATGTACATTGCCATGCAGTCTGCATGTGAACTTGTACAATGCGACAACAAACATGTGAACACAATGTAATACTGCATCTCCCCTTCACATTGCAGAGGGAGCACCAACACCTCCTGCAGAGCAGCCCCAACAACTCTTCACTGATGACGATGAGGACATCCCCGACATCGACACCGAAGCCCTCCAAACCCTCTTTGACAGCTTCGGCACCCCACCTCCAGGAGCAGGGCAGCCCAGCTGCATCGAGGCGACCCCACCCCCTGCACAGACCACACAGCAGGAAGCACCTACCACCCCGGCTGTCTCCCAGGACCCCCACGAACAACACATGGCCTTCCAACACCGTGTGTTAGAGGGCCAGGAGAAGATGGCTGATCAGGTGCGGGTGGGGTTCGACCTCATGACAGCCAAACTTGATGCCATACATGGGTGTCTGAGTACCATGAGGGACCACTTACAGTCCCTAACGGACACCCACAGTCCGCTCCATGCTCTCCAACGATCCATGGCTGACATCGCTGGAATCATGATACTGAGACAAGAACAACTGTCCAGTCAGAGTGGCTCCAGCGATGTCAGCCGGGAGTTGGGACAGATGCAGGGGCTCATGGAGAACATGGAGCGGATGACAGTGGAAAGAATGGCTGCCACGGCTGCACACCAGCAAGATGTGGCTGGGACCTTCCATGCCCTGCAGCACATCGTCATGGCATTGCTGCCTCAAGGCCTTGCGCAGATGAATGCTGCTGCTGCTTCAACATCCACATCTCCGCCCCCTGATGTGTCAGTGCCTCACAGTGCGGCAGGCAATCCACCTCCGGCCCCCGATGTGTCAGTGGCACACAGTGCTGCCGACATTCCACCACCACCCACGTGTGCGGCACATGTGACATCAGAGGACGAAGATGCGGGTGAATCAACCTTACTGGTAAGGAGGAGGCAGTAGCATTCATCTCCGCCATATGGCCTGTTTCTGCTTGGTTCTGCCCTTTGCATCATCACCTTCCACTGTCCCCCGATACACTCTGCGACACTCACCTTGGACCTCGACATGGACTGCCATATTCTGTTTGGTTACCAATGACACAGCGATCAGACTGCGGACTGAACTCTTCCTCTTCCGATGTACTTGTCATTCCCTGACGGACTCTGGCTGGCCCTCCATGGGCCAATAATGTTAAGTGGGGTTTGCATGGCCCTGTACTGCTCCAGCTGCAACACTCCACTGGATGTGCATTAAACATTCAGAATCGCACAGATGTGTCATGGCTTTGATCATACAAGTATGAAAGTATGGATGAATGTAGGGTCAGTGATTCCCCCTTATGTCCATGTTGCACATGTCGTGGGACTTGAGTCACAGGGTGCAACATTGCCGATTGCGGTCCGTGTGGCGTAGACACTACAACAGAGACACAAGCATCAGTTACTTCCTTGTCCAGCCCAGAACTGAAGCACACCCAGAGCCCCGGGCTCATTGTTCCCACCCCTACGCTGCCCTGGCATACGCCAGGCCAGACCACTCCGCTTACGCTCAGAGGGGGGGACGACAAAGCTACATGTCCCACGTCTTCCCTGTAGTGATCTGCTGATCACTGGTCTAGTTGTCAGCATGCCACAGCCACTCCCTGAGGGCTGGTTAACACCCACACCACACCCATCCAGCACAGGCGTCACAGGACATGTGACCCTGCCAATAAAAGGGGCCTAGCACATCACATTCCCCACTGCCGGAGATGACATGATGGCGTCCGCACCACGAGAATCAATCATAAAGGGTCCATGATTTGTGGCACACTGGGTTAGTGGCACCCGATGCACTGCGGCCGGCACGGGCCTACCGCCACGTGACGATGACTTGCGTTGCACAGGGTTAGTGGCACCTGAAGAGCTGAGTGGGTGTGCAGCCTGCGATGATGCGTAGGCCTCGATGAGCCGTCCTGCTAATCATGGTTCGATTTGAATTGTGAGTCCTGCTGGACCGTAGTGCACGCCGAAGGCAGCAGTCAGCACACACATGACTCCGCGGCGCGGTGCCGCAGGGTGCGCTGGGGGCCTGTGGCGCGGACTCCAGCGATCGGCTGAGGAGGATGCACCGGCACGTGGTGGGCCCTCTTGGAGACACGCCGGTGGCGGCAGGTGAGCATTGAGGCCTGGGTGCACAGGGGCGGCCAGTCATGGCTGGGCAGAGGACCGGTCTGGGGACCAGGGCTGGGGTGCAGCAGGCGCACAGGATCGCGCAGGCACCACCGGTCACGGCGGCGTACTCGTGGCTGGGTGGGGGCACCGCCCTTGCTGACACAACCCTGCATGCGATGATCGTGATGTGCGCGGGTTGGTTTGGGACGTAGCCACCTCGTCTCCAGTGTGAATGTGCCCGTTGAAGGTGGTCGGCCACGTGTGTGTAGGCCTATGGGCAGGTTGTGGCGGAGACTGAGACACACGCAGTAGTCACTTTGGTGGTGGATTTGTGACATGTGCATTCCCACAGTTGTGAGTTGGGGGATTGTGGAGTTGAGGTGTGTGGTGTGTTCACTTGGTACTTGCCGATGGGCAGTGCATTTCCATGGGGGCCATCCTCAATGCGCTGGTTGGTGGCGGACTTGCGGACATGTGGGAATCACGCACACTGCCTGGGGAGTTTGCGACGACATTGGTGGACAGGCCACGGTTGTCCACTTTTGTATGCACAGTGATGGCATGCGTGTGGTTGCTGTTGCGGTGAGTGTGTGCAGTGTCAGCAGGGGGCACAAGTCATACACGTGTGCTGTGAATTGCCCCCAACACGTGCGTGACGCCAGCTATGGTGTAGTTCCCTTGCGTGGTCTCAAGATGTTCGTGCGCAGTGTGGGGGGAGTGAGGGGCAGGGCTATCGAGCTGACACACACCGTGATGCTTTCAGGTATGATGAGTCGTGCATGATGTGACCGTAACAGCAGTTCGTGTGGTCGTTACCTTCCTCTTCATTCCTACGACAGTTACGGCCACACGAAGTTCTGTTACGGTCTTCTCATGCATGGTTTATCATGCCTGTGAGCATTCTGGTTTGTCCAAGTGCAGTAGACTGTACCAGATTAGGCATGTGACTATACGGAAGTTTGACCATTGTCACCATTTCTCCCACAGGTTTCTGAAAAACACGTTGCCCTGTTGAAGTTCCCCGTTGAAAATGGAACGCGTTGGCTGAGCTTTTCGTTTTGTTTGTTTGTGTATTTGTAATAAAGTTCTGTTTTTACACTACTGTTGACTACTGGACTTCATGACCTGTGATTACGCTAAATTGCACACCTGATATTCCCTACTAAATATAGCGTAAGCGATCGATCTTTTATTTACTTAAAGTGGTTGAGGGGAGGAAACAACTCAGATTAATAGCAACAAAGTTGTCATGCCTGGAAAGACCACCAACTCCAAAGTGCAGTTTGAATATTTATTATAAGGCCAAAAACAATTGGATGTAAATACATCTCAATAGCAAAGAATAAAGGTACAGAAAAATCAATACAGAGCCAAGTTTACGAATATAAGTAATTCAGCCCAAAAGACAAATGATTATAAATTCCAAAATCACAACGCAACACAGAATAGATGCGATATTCAGTTCTCGAGTCATTGAAAGAAAACAAAATCTTTCCCTACACTGCTCTAGATGAGGGCCCTTCCTGTCTCTCTTCTATCATTCCCCAAAGGTGTCAGCACGTGTCGACTTCCTAAGAAGTACTCACGTCAAATGGGTCGTGTATGCTTATGGCTATGGAGCGTGCTCTAAGATGCTCCTTCTTCTCCGTAAGCTAGCAGAAGTCTGGGCTCTCTGTCCCTGCGCATCATACAAAAGATGGGATTTTACCCACCTACGTCATTCGTCTTAAAAGTTTCCATCGCACCTCTAAGCAGTAGCTTTTCTTTCATGAAACAAATTTAATTAATAGTATCTTCTTCCAGTGGCCTTGGCTCCCAGACAGGCCAGATACGCAAGGCATCCTCCCTTCTCGCTTCCCAGCCATCTTCAAAGACATTCCGGGTTTCTCGTTAACTCCGAAAATAACGATGTGTTTCTTTCACCTGCAGTAGGATGAGAACATTCTAACCTTGAACACAACAATCATTTAATTATTTATTTCTCGAGAGCAAGGAGAACTGAAACATTTGCTTTGGGCCTGTATTTCAGGCAACTTAAACTAACCACAATTACGGTATATAGAAATAATATCGTCCTGCACATTATGCATGAAGGAATCGTAATACATACAAAGTTCTACTTAAATGCGTTTACTAGTTTTCAACATTAGATGCTTCAAATAAATGTTTCTTAATAGTCGTAAAACACTGCAAACAATACGAATACATGTGATTGCGTTTAAACCATGAGTATAGTGCACTCATACAAATAGAGTGCTATCAGCGCTCTATCAGTTCCCCCCTCTTATGACTAGTATCATAACACCAACTTTCTATTCTCCTGTAGTTTCTCCTCGTAGAAGAGACCGACCTAAACAGAAGCTGTAGCTTGCCGTCCCTGTCTGTTCGTTCTAACCCCTTAAGGTGCTGGTAATGACTGTCCTGCAGTCGTTCAAGTTGGCGCTCTCGCTTTCTCGAAACAGTCTCCTGATGTCGTGCCCTGTGCCATTTGTAAGTCTTTATGGCTCCTAGTAGGTCGATTATACAAATGACAGCTATTATAATAGGCTTCAAGATATATCCCATTATTCCTTGTCCCAAACTTCCAAACCAACTGCCTATCTTGCCAAATCCTTTCCCCACTTGCTCCCAGAGTCCTTCAGCAGCCATCTCACGTAACTCTTGGTGTATATCTGAAATATTGTTAATGTATTTCCTTATATCCGGACTGTTGTCAGGAATATAAGTGCAGCACTGTTGAACTTTCAACAATTTGCAGACTCCTCCGGCTTTTGCTAGCAGCACATCTAGGGCAAGACGGTTCTGCAAAACCATAGCCCTTATCGAAACCATTTCCCCATCTACCAGCAATAAAATCTGAGCAGTATTTATTGAGAGCTTATCCACTAGTGTTGCCAACTTTCTGATTTTTAAATCATTCAGAATCACAACCATACTCGGTATCATAGCACCAAATATGTCTCCAATCACTTCTCCTGCACTCACACCACGTTTTCCTCTTTGAGGTCTTTTCCTTTCTAAGGGCCATAAATCATTCACGTGAAAAATCTTTGGAAACACCACAGCCAAATAACACGTGCCATACCAGTTTTTGGGCAACTTCACATAGGCATTCTTTCCACACACAAAATACACATTGGGCACTACTGTTATTTTGTCCAATAATGCTTTCCTAATTGATTCTTCGATCAAAAAGACGTGCTCACAATCACTCTCACCCACAAATATCTTGTTGTAGTATGTGGTCGGGTGTCTAATGCACAACTTCCTTTCTGCTGGAAATCTAATGCTATGGGTCCAAAACTCCCCTTTGCTTTATGATCTAATTCTTCTTTAGTCCATGGGGTAACCTTGTGCTTTGGATCTGGTCTGAATAGAGTCTGTCTATGTCGATCCTCTATCTGATCTATGAACTTCTTTTCGATATCAGTTAACATACAGGTTAAATTGTGTCTATGGGCATAGGACGTATCTAAAGTGATGGTAGGCACGAAATACTTTGACATTCGCTCTACCTCCTTATAATAATCATATTTATTCATGTATTTAAGAACGGGAACTTCTGAGAGTACCACATCATAATTTGAGAAATAGTACTCAAAGTGTGCTTTGCCATAAAACATGCTCAATAACACACTACATGTAATGCCATAGGTCACAGGCAAATGATGATATCGAATGCATTCTTCTACTGAGGCTGGTAATTGCATACACACATAGCAATCCTTCGCTTCCATGGTATCCACATACTCATACAATAATCGAGCATATGCATTCAAAGTAAAATCACCCTTGGACAAATCAACATGTAATCTCTGACTAGTTTCCTTAATCATTTCTAGATCCTTTGCGGATGCATCCTCATCTATCTCAGAGAGTGGTGTGGTGAGTGTTGCCTGTATCCTATTCTGTCCGTCATCCTGAGATCCAACTAGATATGTAACAATCACCACAGTTATAACAATGAGCACCACCACAATGAGGGTGCCAATGATGCATTTCTGTTTGCGTGTTGAGTTTTCGGACACATGGTTTCTACTGATTCGTTCCGAAGCACAAAAGGGAAAAACACAGTCTCTTTCTGTTTTCTTTGTGTGAACAATGTCTTTTTCACTTCTCTCCTCTCTTGCAATTAATGTCCAAGTTCATTTGATTAATACTAAACCTATTGAAGAGATGTAGTCAGCCCTACTCCTCACTCCATCATCTACTAGAAAGTCCCTAATTTTAAATCTTCTTCAACTGGGGTCTAAGTTATCTTCTTTCTAAGGCCTAAGGTTTTCTTTGGTTATAATTCAAGCTTCATCGTTAATGATATTTGACCCAAGTATTTTCGAGGACAAATTGCAAAATCTCCGCACGAATTTCTCCTAATTCTTGCACGGTGAGCTGTCGGCCAAATGAAGGGAAAATAACCTGATTGAGGATCAGGAAATGCAATCCACTCAGCTTTGGAGGATTTGGAACTTGCAGAGTCAGCTTTCCAAATGCTTCTGCGCCTGGGAACAGTAACTGTATTTCAATCGAGAGGGTGTCCCCTTCGTACCTCACTGTACCAGCTCCCAACCTCCCGGACTTCGCTGGGCTCTGCATTTGCAGCCAGGTACGTCCACTCAGGAGATGCGTATCTTCGATATGCTATTCTTTCTCTTCTGGAACGCCTCAGACCATCCGGTCTTTCTTCAGCGTCGCTTTGATCTGATTCAGGAATCAGAGCGACATCTTTCTCGGATGCGAGCCTTATGTTCAGCCTTTCTTTTCTTGCTGGCCACTTTTCTGCTCTGGCATCCGTTCTCCTCTCTTCCTCTTGATCTGATTCTTCTGAAATAGACCGCTCACCTTGCTCTGGTGCACGGTTCACTTCTGCAATATCATCTATTTCCGGATCTGGGCTCAGTTCAGGAGCACTCAGCTCTCGTCTCTCGTGCTCACTCGGCTGTTCCGTTTCGTCCAAAACTCTTACAGCTGGCTCTGTGCCTTCGTCGTTGTCTGTGTCAGGTCCACACACACTCCTCGGAACCAGGGGACTCTCTTCCTCTGCAGGCGCTTGAACTCGATGAGTGTGGGAAGCGTGGATCCAATTCGGCAATCCTCCACACTTCACAGCGGTACTTGTGACCAATATCACCTGATATGGTCCTCGCCAGCGAGCATCAAGACAACTCTTCCTCACGTGTTTGCGAACTAGTACCCAATCACCTGGGTTTAGGTCATGCAGCAGGTCTCTCGAGGTGGATGCAGTCGCAGCCTCGACCTGGTGGGATACAGAAGAAACCACATCAGCCAGTCCTTTACAATAATCCAACACTAAATCATCAGTGATGTTTATCAATGCTGTAGCTGGCACCATAGGCAAACGCATAGCTCTTCCAGTCAAAATCTCGTGGGGAGAAAGCCCTGTTCTCCTATCAGGGGTGCTACGCAGACTCATAAGCACCAGGGGCAATGCATCTGGCCATTTCAATGAAGTTGACGAACACACCTTTGCCACTCTCGACTTGATGGTGCCATTGACCTGCTCTACAATACCTGAAGCCTCCGGCCTGTAGCTACAATGCAGCCTCTGATCAATATTTAAAGCAGAGCACAATAGTTTCATGATTTCACTGTGGAAATGAGTTCTTCTATCTGTCTCCACTGCTGTCGGGAATCCATATCTCGGGATCACCTCTCTCAACAACAATTTGGCTACTGTGAGACTGTCACATCGTCTAGTTGGATATGCTTCCACCCAACGCGAAAAGATACACACCACCACCAAAACATATCTCAACCTATTGCACCTCGGCATCTCGATGAAATCTAATTGTATCCTATTAAAGGGACTTCCAGATCTGCCAATGTGGCTCAATGCAACCACAGTTCTCTTTCCAACATTCATTTGTTGACAAGTGACACACCTGTGACATACCGTTTCAGCCCACACACGAAAGCGTGGATTAAACCACGTCTGCCTAAACACTGGCACCATAGCATCTCTTCCCAGATGTACTGCTCCGTGAATTAGCCTTGCCATTGGGCTCAGTAGGTAATTGGGTAATACTGCTCTCTCATCTGTGAACACCCAAATGCCATCATCTCTTTTTGTGCAACCTGCTCTGACCCATGAAGCAGCTTCCTCTTCTAGGACTTCATCCTGCAACCGCTTCACTTCATCCCAAGTATCGGCTATAGCTAACATCATGCTGAGCTCGGTCTCTCCTGTGCTCTCGCCTACATATTCTCCATTGAAAGTACAAGCATGTTCAGCGCAAAATCATGCTACTTCATCGACATAGTTGTTGCCTTTTGTGACAAAATTTTCTCCCTTCCCATGAGCTGCACATTTAACGGCTGCTATCTCTTTAGGTTTCTGTAAAGCTTCCAATAGTTGGAGCACATACTCGCCATTACGTATAGGTGACCCTGAGGATGTTAGAAATCCCCTCTGTGACCTTAACTGCCCAAAGTCGTGAACTACACCAAATCCGTATTGACTGTCAGTATACACAGTCACTCGAATATCAGCTGCAATGATACAGGCACGTGTCAAAGCGACAATTTCGGCCACCTGAGCAGAGAATACTCTATTTAAACAGGCAGCTTCCACTACTCCCATGATGGTGCACACAGCAAACGCTGCTCTCAAATATCCTTCATTGTCTCTTAAGCATGAACCATCAACAAAAAGGATCAAATCAGATTGGGGCAAAGGTTCATCGACAATGTCAGGTCTGGGTTTGGTAGATAGGTCAGTAACATCTAGGCAGTCATGCTCTTCACAATGCTCATCTCCTTCCTCTGCCGGAACAGGTAACAATGTAGCAGGGTTCAGGGTGGTACAACGTCTCAGGGTAACATTTTCAGCGGCCAAGATAACCTGCTCATACTTGGTAATTCTGTTATTGGTCAGATACTGTGTCTGTGTGCGGGTCATCAATAGCTCTACTGAATGGGGCACATAAACAGTGAGCGGATAACCCATCACTATGCTTTCACATCTTTCAATGCTGACACCGGTTGCAGCAACGGATTTCAGACATCCGGGCAACGCAGAAACTACGGGGTCTAATGTAGCGGAGAAGTAGGCTACTGGTCTATGGGCACCCCCATGTGTCTGCACTAGAACTGCTAACGCACATCCCTCCTTTTCACAGCAAAAGAGCGAAAACGCTTTGTTATAATCCGCCATTCCGAGAGCTGGAGCACGACAGATACTTTCCTTCAGCTTGCGGAAGGCTTTCAAGCACTCGTCATCCCATGGTACCGGATCACTAACATCCTTTCGAGTCAGTTTCAACAGAGGCTTTGCTTGCAAGGAAAAATTTGGGATCCACAGTCGACAATAGCCGACCATTCCCAAAAACATACGGACTTCTTTTTGTGTTTTCGGAGTTCCCATTTGCAGAATCGTCTCTATGCGATCTGGTGACACCCTTCGTTTTCCTTTCTCATTCCGGTGACCTAGGTACTGCACTTCAGACAAACAATACTGCAATTTGTTTGGAGACACTTTGTGTCCATTCTCTGCTAAATGATTCAGCAGTGCCACAGTATCAATTCTGCAAGCATCCTCAGTCTCTGAGGCGACCAAAAGGTTGTCTATATATTGCACTAAGACTGAGTCTTGGGGCATCACCAGTCCCTCAAGATTCTTTTTCAGACATTGACTAAAAATAGAGGGGCTTTCTGTATACCCCTGAGGAATTCTTTCCCATGTTAATACACAATCGTCCATCCTAAACGCAAATAAAAACTGGCTCTCTTCATGCAATGGTATGGAGAAAAATGCATGACACAGATCCATTACTGTAAACCTTTTTGCTTTGCTTGGTATTTGGAATAGAATAACAGCTGGATTCGGTACCACAGGACAACATGGGATCACGATTTCCTTAACCCGACGCAAATCTTGCACTATTCTGTACTTGCCACTTGGCTTCTGCAGTCCCATGATAGGTGAGTTGCAGGGACTTCCTCTTATCTCCCTAAGAATACCTTGGGCAATCATAGTCTCAATCACAGGTCTTATTCCAGCCACGGTTTCTGGAGTCAATTTATATTGAGGTGTTCGTGGGAATTCAGCATTGGGTTTGATCTGTATCCTAACTGGCTCAACCCCTCTCATTAGGCCTACATCCTCACCTGTAAAATCCCACACTTTCGGATCAACTGAGTCTCTCAAGTCATGTGGCAATTCTGCTATTGTAAGTACCACAAACATTTCTGCACATAGACTCATGTTAGCCATCTTAAAATCAGCATCGTCATCATGCGTTTGCAATTCCACTCCTCTCGGAGTGCACAATATAGTACAATTGAGCTTGCACAGAAGGTCTCGTCCCAAAAGACAGACCGGACTTGAATTACACACTACAAACTGGTGTTTATCCCAAAATGGTCCTATTCTCACAGGTAATTCGTTTGTCAATGGATTAGTCATTTTCTGATTGCTCACCCCCACTACTTGAATCGATCGTCCCGAAAGAGTCAAATTTGGGACTACTTCTGTTCTCACCGTGGAGCGAGCAGCTCCAGTATCTAATAAGAAGGTAACAGGATATCCATTCACATCTGCATCCACAAACGGCCCACTCTGATCTACTTCTAGGATCGCATCTAAGGTGCATTCTTCGTGCACCCCCCTCTGGTTCTCTCGTAAATCTTGATTTTGATCAAATCTATCTCGTATTTCAAAATAAGGCATCTGATGGTATAACTGATTTTGCATGGGTATCCTAGGAGGTTAAGGTACTTGCACTTGCGGCTCATATCCTCCTCCATACATAGACCTGGGTCTTGTCACAGTGTTGACAGTCTCGGACAGCTGTCCCTCACCTTCCATCTGTATCTGATTTGCTGGATTCGATCTACACTCGCGCTTCCAATGCCCGATTTTGTGACAATAATGGCAGGCAGTGACCCTTTTCTGTTGGGCCACCCAGTCACTTGTACCTGAATCCATTCCTCTTCCTCTACCCTGACCAGGTTTTGTCACCATCTGTTGGCCCATACCTCTTCCACCTCCTCTGCCTCTGCCTTGACCTCCTCCAAACCCTTGCATCGTATCAGCATTTCTCAACTGCACCAACATCAACTTGTCCTTCAATTTCTTCTGTGCTGACTCCACTTGATCACTGCAATACTTAGCATAACGCAGAATCTCGTCCACCGACTTATTCTGCCAACATATCAAGTGTTGCTGTATCATCAAACTGATATCAGATTTCAGTCCCAACACAAACTTCGAGACAAACTGACCCATATCTTTTTGTTCAATTGTATCCAATCCACTATGCTGCTTAAAAGCCAACAACAATCTTTCGTAATAATCATGTACTGATTCCTTAGAGTCTTGCGTGGTGCGGTCAATCTTCAACCAATCAACAGTTTGAGGAGCTACCTTCGACTGCAACCACGTAATCACTTGTTCGTATTTTCTCATTACATCAGGTGAAGGACCATGAGTCACTGAATCTCTAGGTGGCTCCGCAGTGGGCCACTCAATGGCGATCTTACATGCTGCCCACAAATCTGCAGGTACTACTATATCAAACAAGGTGTTCAAATCAATCCACAATACTTTCGAGATCTTTACAAACCGATCTATTTGCTTGTACCACTCAGCAGGTTTTTCCCTCAGCCGAGGAAAATCATTCGTAAATGCTGCTAAATCACCCCTGCTCCATGGCACATGTACATACCCTCCATTCTGCACCTCCCTGAGGGGGAAATTGCCTGTGGCTCCCGTCCCTCCACACGGAGGCGGAGTATTCCCTATTCCAGTCTGAAAGCTTTTCTTTTTGGCCCATCTTTCTTTCCATTTGTCTAGTTCTCTCCATATCCGTATCCCTATCACTAGTTCTCTAATTTGTGCTTTTAATCCAATCGTTCGCTTCTCTTCCAAATCCTTATCTGTGTAATTTAATCTACAGGAACCCTGTGTCAGCTTTGTTTTTGACAAATCAACCACATACCAAAAGCAACAATGCATCATAAGCTCGTTTGGCCTTTCTTGTCATGTCCTTTGCTACGAACAATAGTTCGCTCGAGTCATATGTATCAATTCTGATCAGGGGCAGGTTACCTTCAATCACCTCATCTAGTTCTGCCTTTAAACGTACCACATCCAGCATTGGCACTTTTATTGCGCTTTTTATCACTTTCTGTATTTCCTCTTTCTTTGTATCTTCCCTGTCACAGCTTTGAGCTCTCCTAGGAACTGCACCCTCTTCTCTCTCTGACGCTGAGCGTCTATCTCTTTCCCAGCTTCGACTTCTCCAATGGTCACCTGCACAAACAACCTGTAGCCCAAACAGTACTTTAGGCACTTCTTGTCTCTTGTCTGCTTCTTCCCTCCGTATCATTGACTCTCTCACTGGTTGAGCCCACATTCTAAGGTCTGACCTAGAATTCGCTAGAGCTCCTGTCCGTACTCGTTCCGCCCCACTATCCATTCTTGATGGATCAGCTGTAGCTGGCAGTGGAGTACTAGATTCCACTGGTATCCGACTGAAACACGTCCCACTCATTGCAAGACTCCCTCCAGACATGGTTTCTTCCCCTTCACTCCTTTGCGGTTGACTGTCATCGGTTCTTTCTCTAGGAGTATATATCGGAACCACCGGCCCTATAGTAACTGGTACTGACAAAGCATCTGGTAACTGCATATCTTCTGCAGGTTGTACTGGCTCAGAGTTGGAATACCTTCTTCCTCCAGACCCTCCCGGAATGCGTACCATGGTAATGTTGCCTCTTACTCCCGCTGGTTGTTCCTCTGCCCCCAGTTGTCCCACTCCTACCAGCTCTTCTGATGGGCGCAACCTCTCTATCTCTGATCTAGAGTCGCACGGTGGAGGACGGTCCGCTAGCAATCTATCGAGGAAGCTGTCATCCGTATCACTGTCCTCCTCTGTCGTCTTTTTCCCTTCAGCCCCCTCCCTTAATGTACGGAACGGGTACAGGCGTTCTCCTTCTATGGTGTCTACTCTCCATCTTTTCAACTGGGCATCCCATCTAGCATCCTGATATGCCTTCATTGCTTTTCTCATTCTTACTCGTGAATTCTCTCTCTTTTTCGCTAGAGCAGCTCTCATCCATGCATCTAATGCCTCAAATTGTGTGGGTCTAGGGGGAGGTTTTAGCGCATTCATCACCCCCCTCAACTGGGTCAGTACTTCCATACGAAAAGACCCATAACGAGGGAAAGGCAATTCACCCTCTTTCTCTGTATCGTATGAAGTCCTACATTTGTTGCCATGTAGTGTGCCGGTGTCTCTTCTGGCGGCGCTTCTTCTCCTACCCGAGTCACTACCCCTGTATCGCCTCTACACAAATCTCGCAACACCCTAAAGCATCTCATTGTAAAATCGATCAATTGCAAGCCCAAAATACGCTGCTCCACTGCAAACGAACTTCTACCAATCCCAGCGCGGCGTTACACCAACCAACCTATCACAGCGCGGCGCACCCTGACGTCACTTCTCACTCCTTGCAGCGGCTCACCCGCCTTTACAATTTCACCGCAAACTCGCTCACACACATTCGTACCACAAGTAACTGTATAACCAAAAGTTATTAAACCAAGTAACTGTTCCTACACAATTACAATAACTTACAGTCACATAAAACAAGTAATTGTCTGACACTGAAGATCGATAGAACACTCTCACAAGAACATTCAGCCGTTGTGACCCCCGACCTGCGTTGGTCACTCAATCGCCATAGTCCACCCCGGTACCTGAGGCTTTCGACCGCGACCTCTTCCTCATTCACACAAAGGTCCCTAATACAAGTGGATCGTTGATAGCGCTTCACAACGCCCACATTTAATCAGACAATTACAATACAAAACTATCCTGGGATCTTGGACTTCTCTTGAGTCCGCTCACCAAAACTTCCTGCTCCGCACGTGTCCGGACCAGTAAACCAAAAACCACATTCACTCAACATACATCCCAACTCCGCAAGCCATCTCCCACTTACTCATCACCGCAATCTAACACCACAATTCCTTTCATACTCACGCCACCACTGTTTCCGTCGCACCATCAACGTCCGCCGGTCTCCGTTCTCCGCCGTCTTCCACTCTGCTTCAGGACTCTTCAACCTCCAACCCTACTCCTGATTACTCCCCTCACCTTAGAGGTAAACCACTTTAAAGGTAAACCATCCTCTGCTACCATTTGATTACGCTAAATTGCACACCTGATATTCCCTACTAAATATAGCGTAAGCGATCGATATTTTATTTACCTAAAGTGGTTGAGGGGAGGAAACAACTCAGATTAATAGCAACAAAGTTGTCATGCCTGGAAAGACCACCAACTCCAAAGTACAGTTTGAATATTTATTATAAGGCCAAAAACAATTGGATGTAAATACATCTCAATAGCAAAGAATAAAGGTACAGAAAAATCAATACAGAGCCAAGTTTACGAATATAAGTAATTCGGCCCAAAAGACAAATGATTATAAATTCCAAAATCACAACACAACACAGAATAGATGCGATATTCAGTTCTCGAGTCATTGAAAGAAAACAAAATCTTTCCCTACACTGCTCTAGATGAGGGCCCTTCCTGTCTCTCTTCTATCATTCCCCAAAGGTGTCAGCACGTGTCGACTTCCTAAGAAGTACTCACGTCAAATGGGTCGTGTTAGCTTATGGCTATGGAGCGTGCTCTAAGATGCTCCTTCTTCTCCGTAAGCTAGCAGAAGTCTGGGCTCTCTGTCCCTGCGCATCATACAAAAGATGGGATTTTACCCACCTACGTCATTCGTCTTAAAAGTTTCCATCGCACCTCTAAGCAGTAGCTTTTCTTTCATGAAACAAATTTAATTAATAGTATCTTCTTCCAGTGGCCTTGGCTCCCAGACAGGCCAGATACGCAAGGCATTCTCCATTCTCGCTTCCCAGCCATCTTCAAAGACATTCCGGGTTTCTCGTTAACTCTGAAAATAACGATGTGTTTCTTTCACCTGCAGTAGGATGAGAACATTCTAACCTTGAACACAACAATCATTTAATTATATATTTCTCGAGAGCAAGGAGAACTGAAACATTTGCTTTGGGCCTGTATTTCAGGCAACTTAAACTAACCACAATTACGGTATATAGAAATAATATCGTCCTGCACATTATGCATGAAGGAATCGTAATACATACAAAGTTCTACTTAAATGCGTTTACTGATTTTCAACATTACATGCTTCAAATAAATGTTTCTTAATAGTCGTAAAACACTGCAAACAATACGAATACATGTGAGTGCGTTTAAACCATGAGTATAGTGCACTCATACAAATAGAGTGCTATCAGCGCTCTATCACCTGCGCACCCACATTTCGGTTACTACAATCTTGGGTCTGGGGCACAGAGGCGTCTAGCACGGCTGGCGATGGGGTTGGTTGCGCAGGTACACTACGAATTGGAACTATCGTGTGGTGCGGATACAGGGGCCCGCCGTTGCTTTTGTGGACATGCATCCATAACATGTGTGAGGGAGTTTGATGGGGCTGGCTGTGTGACTCCTCCGACTCCGGCAGTTGTTGGTTGGAAGGTACCAGGGGCCAACAGGTACAGCACAGCCAGCAGCTTTGTCTGCGGGGGGATGTAGGTTGTCCGCTGTGTTGGTACCGTCAGCCTGTGGGCAATGTGGGTCAGGATGCGGAGGATGGGTGTCCTTTTGAGCCTGTGTTGGCCAATGGCTTCCTCTGGCGTTGAGTCTCTGGGGCTGGTGCGTTTTAGGGTCGTCTGCTGTCCTGCACTGCCCAGGTGGTAATCCGGGGGGGGGGGCTGGGGGTGGTGGCGATGGGTGTTGTGGCCCTCTTGGGTCTCCGAGCTGCATGATCAGTGTCTCCATGGCATCTGTTGGTCTTCAGATGTGGCTCTGGGCTGGGCTCCCTTTCTACTGCAGTTGGTCGTCCTGCTTAACACCAGTAAAAGGCAGGTGTTAAATCCCTGCTGCTAACGCGCCTTATCGCCTGTTCTTGGTTCGCATCGCAGATCTGACTGGTCGTTGAGAATGTCGCGAAGTGGTGTTTTCGTGTGTTTTTGCACGGGAACGCCTACTCTGCATATCATTAGCGTTAGTTGTCGCTCTCATCCGTGGCGATGTTTTTTGCGGCAGCTATCGCTGGGAAACTGGTGATATCGGCAGTTTGCACCAGCTTGGGAATAGAGCGATAAATATATCGACACTTTTGCGGCGCTAAAGTGCCGATAAATCGGCGATAAGTCATTGAGAATATGCCCCAGAGTTTTTATAGTGAGCCAAACAAAGTAAGGAGATAGTTTTTATGACCCCTCAATAGGTGGTGACAGTGGGCCAGGAGATATTGTTTGACTCGCCATTCTCCTATACCACGTCCATTATCTTCAATTGTCTGTTGTCTGTTTTTTGTTTTATTGCTGAAATGATTGTCCAAGTTCTTTAGGTTGGAGAAAAGCTCCGTATGGAAAAGTGGGTGGACTATGGACTGAGTGATCCCCCTGGTATTCTTTGCAGCTCTTTTGAAGTATATTCTACGTCATTTATATATGTCGAGCAATGTAATCTCTTTGCAGTGTTCCTTGCTAATTTATCTCCACTGTTGTGGTGATGAAGGAGGATTTTATCGTTCTCCTCACAACAGATATCATTAACAAGCATTTGCAATGCAATAGGTCTCGCATTTGCGAGAGTTTGAGCTATTAGCATTGTAAATGACAATGCCTTTTATTTATGCGTTTGAAAACCTGCAAGCTGTGCGTAAACAAGCACTTTGTACTTATAGCCCTTGCTTATGAGAAGCAAAGCTGGCAGTCTCTTTTACTGACAGCCTTGCTTCTCGTAAGCAAGGACTATACGTACAAAGTGCGTGTTTATGCACCGCTTGCAGGTTTTCAAAACAAATTAATAAAAGGCATTGTCATTTACAATGCCAATAGCTCCAACTCTCGCAAATGCGAGACCTATTGCATTGCAAATGCTTGTTTCCGGACTGCAGTGACAGCAGGCACATCGATGTGCGCTGCTCACACTGCTCACTTTTCACTAGTGGAGAAGTTACTGCATGACGTCATGCCAGGCGAGCGTTGTAGGGAAGGGAAATCCTTTAAAGAGAGTCATTTTCTCTCTGGATTTCCCTTCTCTTTTTGAAACTCAGGAGCAGCAACATTGTCGTGGTGTCACCAGGGCTTTAACCCCTTGACCGCGATCGGAATTCCGCTCGTATGCTGGACATTCCGATCGCGGGTGGGGTCGTGACGAGCTCAGCTCGTCATGCGCACAGCGCTACCGCGCAGCATGACGAGCTGAGCTCGTCATGAGCACGGAAAGGGTTAAGTGGAAGCTTTTTCAATATTATATACAAGCCATAGTTGCTGCTTATTTATCTCATGCAACTAACAACCATTGACAAAGCCAATAGTCCTGACTTGTTGTAGCTATGATGTTAGTTGTTGTATCATATATTTGGAGGCAATGACAGAAACAACAAAATACAAGTCGGGCGGCACACTATGCTAAGCACAGATTTTTAGCTTATGTGTTTTAAGTCACGCCCTTAATTACATTGGCCACGCCCCTTTGAGAGACTCCCCTGTTTTTTCATCCCACTTAAAGCCCTGCTCATAAGACCATTTGATGTATAGATATATTAATCGCGCTGTCCAGCAAGACAAAAAAAAGTACTTGAAGAATCCCTACATGCCAAGCCCCTCTGTACTATACCACTAAATGCTTTGCCTCATTTCAGACTCTTCTCACATTGCCATTACTGCTCCGAGCCTGCCCTGCATTTTTAAACTAATTCCGTTACTTTCTGCCCGTACACTCCCAGCCTAAATGCAATTTGAGTCATTTACCAATTTCTCTGTTGATACTTGCATGTCTTTTTTGGCACTTTGTACCCAAAAGAGCATGATCTTGTGAATATTTGGGGTTTATTTGCAGTGATCTGACTGGGGATGTGTTCATCGTCTCTACTGTATTGATACCACTGGGAGGTTTAAATCCCTCTCTCGCCTCCACTCTCCCTCTCATACCTCTGTTTTCTCTCTTCTACTGTACAACTACAGTTGCAGTCTTTAATTCTGTCATATCACCCCCTTCTCACATGGAGCTGCTGTGGATGTACATACTTCCCTCTCCTCCTGTACTTGTGTAGCTCCGGTATGCCTCTCCCCTCTGAATGATGAGGCCTCGTAGGGGTGAATGTGTAACACTTCCGGGGCAGAGCTTGCAGTATATTGGCAGTTCTGCTTAGGGACCCTTTGCTTCTGGAGACGTCGCCTCCAGCACTGTACACGCACCTCAAATTGAGGTGTTTCCAGAACTCTATACGAGGGCCAAAAAAACGGGGCGCAACATTTATGGTGACACTTCGAGAATGGACATAGTGAACTAGCGACCCTGGCGCTGCTGCCAGAAATAATCTGGACACAAGAATCCAGATTGGCCCTTCGGGACTTGATATTAATGTTTCCGGTGTCCTCTCGCAAAGGATGTTTGCTGTTCTAGAACAACTCTGTTGTTTTCTGTGTCGTTAACGCTGGTTGCAGCGCTGCGATCTGTCTGCAGCGCTTGCAGTGGATGCGCTGCTGGGACCTGCATTGCTTTCAGTAAAGGCACTGTTTGGAACGGCAGTGCTTACAGTTAAGGTAGTAATGGGATCTGCAGTGATTGCAGTGCAGGCACCAGTGGGATGTTTGCAGTGCTAGCAATGAAAGCACTGCTTGGACCTGTCTGCAGTGCCTGGCGTGGGAGGCACTGCTCGGGTCTGCAGCAGAGGCTTCGGCTCGCCGATGCTTCCGGGGGAGGCAGTGCTGGAATCAGCAGTGATCACGTTGGGATCGTGGGACAGGATGAGGAAGAGTAGCGCGGGTTAGAGCACTGGCCTCTAGCTTGAGTTGAACAAGGTACCGAATTAAACTCTGGACTTTGCCCGAGGCACAGCAAGTCACCACTGCATTAGTTTATGAATGACGTGGAATGGCGGGAGTGGATGCCCGGGGGTACCGTCCACGCTGTGGCTTCACTGGCTGGATGTCAGCCTCCTGCCTGGCACACAAGATGTCCGATGTGGATGAGACCGATGAATATGGAAAACCGGCTTCCTTAAATAGCACTCTGTGAGAGTCTGTGGCTGTCAGGGAAGGGAGGGGGGTGCGCGGCGCTCCCCTCACGGCTGCGCCCTGCTTTGGTGCCGGCAGTCCGTGCACGGAGACATTCCAATTACCTGCCGCTCCCGCTGGCAGCCTCCACCTGGACCTGGCCGGCTCTCGGGCGCTACTACTTTTAACACCGCTGCCCGCCGGAGCCGCTAATTGCCGCCTTCCCGTTCGGTACAAATTACTTTCCTTCTGAGAAACCTAAACAAGCTGTCGCCATCACGCTTTCACTTAAATAAAAAAACAAGTCCTAAGAATAAGAACCAGCGCGTACACAGCGTTACCTGGGGTTCAAGAGGCAAGGCTGGCACCGGCCTGGGGCTCCTCCGGTCTTCGGGACACTAGGCTCCTGGTGAAGCTGCACGGAGAAGGAGCGGGGCAGCCTCATGTTTTGAGGCTGGCGAGGACGGAAGGGGGACAGGAGATGTGCACATCGCGTGTCTGTACGTGCCTGTACGTGGGTGTTCACGGGCGCGTTCATAATTGCAGTCCGTCCTGCGCGTGCACATCTCCTGTCTCCCTTCCGAAGCAAGTCGGTAACAATACATCTCGCTAGCGGCAGCGCTTTCGCGCTGCGTCGCTAGGCGAGACCTAAAAATAACGAAAATTTGCTAGGGGTCAGAGAAAATGCTACCAATTTCCTACAGCAAATGAGCAATAAAGGCTCTCCTCCCTTGGAATGCTCGCAATCAATAATTAATATCACTTTATTTATTTATTTATTTACGATTCAGAACGTTATCTCGACAGCGATCATGCTAAAAAACTGGGGGGCATATTAGCAAGGGCACTATCGCCGCTTTAGCGGCACTTTTTGCCGCTAAAGCGGCGATATTTATATCGCCCTATCAGCAAACTGTCTCTAACAGCAGTTAGCGACAGTTTGCGGGCATTAGCGCCCGTTTTTACCGCTTTGCATGTCAGCGATATTTATCGCTAATGACATGCAAAGTGGGCGTTCCGACGAACAAACCTGGGAAACACTCGCTAACAGGCCTATCGCCTATTAGCAAGGTGGCCATGGCCCCAGTTAGCGACGTGAAAAATCGCGCTAACTGGGGTCATCGCCATTTATTTAACACCTGCAATTAGCAGGTGTTAGCCATACCTAACATGGGGGGTGGATTATGCTGATACGACCACAGGGTCGTATCAGCAAGGTGTTCTCCCTTCTCCATGCAACATCGCTGGTTTTTCAGCGATGTTGGCCCATTTCCCCGCTATCGCTGGAATATTCATCGCCATAGCGCTAATCGTTGCTAATACAGCGTTAGCGTGGCGATATATTCCAGCGATAGCCGGCGATAAAAAAAATCACGCTAAGCAGGGTTAGCGATGATTATCGCCTCTTCTTGCTAATGGGCTTGCTAATATGCGTTATAGATTTCCAATAGAAGCCCAGGTTAGATGTGCAGGACATCTAACCTGGGCTTCTATTGGAATTCTATAACGCATATTAGCAAGCCCATTATCGCCGTTTTAGCGGCAGTTTCCTGCCGCTAAAACGGCGATAATTTTATCGCCGGTCTTGCTAATATGCCCCTAGATTCATAAACAGGAACCTCCCGGAAAGCAAGCAGCTTCAAGGTCACTCCACCCTTAATGAATGCCTTCCTGAAAGCACGTCATGTGGAAAAACATGGCCGCGCACTCACGAGTACAAGGAAGGAGACAAAATAATTAAACAGACTGATGAAAACCTGATAACAAAACATTACAACAATTATGTTCCACCCTAATGGAGAATACTGTTGTGTGTCTTTGTCTGTCATAAATTTGCCGCTTGAATGAAAGCATGGCAGTTGGGGCTCAGAAATTTAAACACTGTCAACACATTATGCATAACTAGCAATGTGACTTACAGTATGAAAATGAAATGACATATGACTTGACAAAGTAAGTTAGAAATCAACCACTGAGGGAAGAGGCGCTCTTGTTGCCAGACTGTTACTGTCCCACTCACGCCCTGGCTCTTAACTTATATCCCTCTCACTCTCACACCTCTCGCTCTCACTCTCTGTTTTTCTCGATCCTTTAGTGTAAGAAAGACTTTTACGCTCATTACAAGTTATACGGAATAGAGAGAGGTATGTATCACCCCACAGTAAATATCTCCTATTTCGAGGTTTTAACTTGTAAATGATGTATATCAGGGGGAATCAGTGTTTAACACATCGAATCCCACATTTCTTTTGATCTTTTTCCGGACCTTTCCCGTGATAAATTTCGGCAGATTTGACCTTCCGGAATCAATCAGCAGAACACTGCGAGGGTGTGATAAATATCACACAACTCGTAATTACGATCCTGTGTAAACAAACGTTTGCACAGGGATAGTAATTTTAGCCTTGAACTTATAATGAGGAGGTACTAGTAGTGAGAAGTTATCAGGGCACATACTCCTTCATTACATATATTCTCTAATGTGTGGGTAATTACACTAAAGTACTATAAGAACTACAAAAATGTATTACTCTATTTACATGACACATGCTCAATCTTTTTCCAGGTTTAGCCCTTGCTGTTTTTGCTTTGTCTTACTCTTGTATTATTCCAGTTAAAACAAAAAAAAACCTTTCTCAAAGTTAAAAGTAATAGCACTGTGGGTTCCCTTGATCCATGGCACCCGAAGAAGCTTCACCCTTCACCATGGTCCATCGTTCATGAGCGGCCTCTGTCCAGAAGACTGGAGCTCTTCTGTCAATTCAACAGCATGAGGAGTCAATGTGGAGTAGAGCCAATGGTATCTGAGCTGGGGCTTTGCCATTTCCTGTGACATCACAGGTTGAGTGACTCAACATACACCTTTTCTCAAACCCCACTCTTACATACTGCCATTACAAGTTCTGAACAAAGTGCATGACCCGCCGTGACCGCCACGTGACCGACTACCAACACATGCAGCCCCAGTTCTATGTACCTTGCCACAATCCTGGCACTGTCCTTTAAGACCTTAAATTATGGTGCAGGTTCTCAGTATTGCCCCCCCCCCCACCCCCCCCGGCCTCTTCGACCTTTTGTGCAGCTGTTTGTTGATCTTTAGCAAAGCCCAACAACTTCTCACGATACTTCGTACCACCACGTGTCCTGGAAGCCATTTTGACTGGGGCGGGTATACATACCATTCCCATCCATGCCGCTCTCACTTGGCTTTGTTTACGTTGAAGAGCAGAGGTCCTGAAGCAGTGCTCCTGCCCACTGCGAAGAAAATAAGTAAGGAATACTTACCTGACTGATATCTAGTACAGTTGAGAACCGGAGACTTCCTGGGGGTAGTGCTACTGATGATTCGAAATCCTGAAAAAGAAAAGAAGACTGTAAAGGTGCTGATTTCTAGAATACTCACACCTGAAAAGAAAGGTTAGTGTGTGCTTGTGAAACTACGCAGGCACAGTTATTATCAGTTGTGTACTTTTTTAAACATTGCTATGTTACCCAAAAACTGTTAACTTTGATTTGAGAGAACATGTGTAGTACATTACCATTCAGTTGGTCAAGAGAACTCAGAACCTTGACCTCATTATCTGTGAGGATAACTAAGTGTGATATGCTGAGATATTATGTAATTCTCATTCTATGGTTCTATGTATTGTTTGAGGCCTTGAGTCTCGTGTTGTATACATATGATATGTGTTCCATGTTCTTTGGAACCGGCTGGATGGTTCTAGGAACGTTAGCTGAGCTGAGTGCAGTTTGCTGTGTTCCTGGGAGCATCCAGACGTGTCCTTGGTTGTGGGTCATCTTCTGCACAAATAAAGCTCCTTTTGGATCTCCACGTGTTTCCTGCTTATCTTTCCATACCACCCTGCCACATTTTGGTACCAGGAGTGGGGTGTGTGGAAAATTTTGGATTCCAGGCCTGACGGAATCGTTACCCAGTGTTTGACCCACTGATATTCCCTACGTTTGCGAGCCACCTGGTGAAAGGACCCTGGAGAATCAGTTCACCCAGAAGACACTCAGAGTTACAGATTACCAAGGAATCATGAGTTTTCTCTTTTACTCGTCTCCGCCTGCTCTTACCGGCGCCTTTGGAATCTTGGCGTTGCTCCTTCAGCGGTTGCCCGCATTGTTCAAGTGCCCCGCTGCATTCTAAGCATGTCGCTCGCTCGTATTCCTTCCCTTGGAACTCGGAGCTGGAGCGCAGCGCACGAAGCGTTGCCATGAGCAAGGGCATCATGGCGTACGTCTGGAGCATCTCCACATATGTTGGCGGCCATCTTGGTTTTCTTTTGGTGAGTTGAGCCGGATTGGCCTTCGACCAGCTGCTTCATAGATCGCGTACTTGGATTCTCTGCATTGTTTGCCTCTGGTGAGAGCTGTGCATTTTTGTGTACTTTCTATTCTTGTCCAGCGGTGAGTGCGTCTCTAGGCGGCATTGGCTCAGGTGAGGGTTATTCAGTACATTTTCGCCTCATTCATTTTTGCCTCATCCGAACGCTGTGACTGCCTATTTTATTCCGAGACACTAATTTGCCTTCGGTTAGGAGGTTGTTTCCATCGCTGCTGCCAGAGCGTCTGTGACTTTCATCTGGTTTACAGTTGCCTATTAGACTTCACTCTCTCTGTTTCCATGGCAACTGTACAAGGGGCTGTACAACCTCCACCCTTCTTACAAAAGCCAGGGAAACCCGACATCAAGTGGAAAGAGTGGTTGAGAATTTTTGAAAATTACATCACAGCAATTGATGCTGTGGGCTATTCTCCCACCAGGAAGGCAGCACTCATTTTCAATCATCTGGGCGTCATGGGTCAAAGGGTCTTTGATAATTTGCCCATGGTTACTGTGCCTGCAGGGGAGGACATGCCATGGAATGTGCACCTTGAGGCTAAAGAAAGAATGCGAAAGCAATGTACTGACGAGACAAGTGTTCTCCTGCAGAGACATAATTTTTCAAAATGCAAGCGAGCGCCAGACTAGACAGTGGAGGAATACATTGCTACTTTACGTGTTTTAGCTGCAAATAGTGAATTTGAGAGTAATGTGGATATTTATATTAGAGACCAATTTGTTGTTATTTGCTATTACAAGAAAGTGCAAGAAAGGTTATTGACTTGTAAGAACCCAACCCTGAGCGAGATAATAGACATTGCTAAGAGCATAGAGAGGTCGATCATAACGTCTCAAGTTATGAATTCTCAAGTATCTGCTCAGACCAATGCGTTTCATGCTAGTTTGCCTGTGAATGCAATTTCTGATGAATCTGTTGTGGCAGCCATCAGTAGAGTACCTAAGCCCAGAAGGGGAGCTTGTTATAGGTGTTGGTCAAAAAAACATTTGGGGAACCATCCCACATCTCCTACCTTGGGCAAAAAGTGCAATCGTTGCCGCAAGGTAGGGCATTTTCAAGGTGTGTGTAGGAGCATGCCAGTTAATTTTGACAGGGTCAGAGTTAACCATGTGGACGTTCATTTGGCTCCAGAGGTGGTGGATGAATGCGGTGAAAGGTTTTCAAATGTTGGGGCATATTATCAAGAACGGCGTTAAAATTATCGCCGCTTTAGCGGCAGAAAACTGCTGCTAAAGCGGCGATAATGGGCTTGATAATATGCCCTTGAGAATTCCAATAGAAGCCCATGTTGACACCAGAACATGGGCTTCTATTGGAATTCCATAGGGCATATTATCAAGCCCATTATCGCCGCTTTAGCGGCAGTTTTCTGCCGCTAAAGCGGCAATAATTTTAACGCCGTTCTTGATAATATGCCCGTGGTTCTTACTATTGATGCCTCGTATAGACATGTGGTCAAAGCTCCATTTTGTCAAGTCACTGTCGATGGGAAGGTTCTGACTATGATGGCTGATTCAGAAGCTCCTGTCACTATTTTGGCTGATATAACATTCTACAAGCACTGGCCAGTTGATACTATCCTCAAAACACCTGACATTTGCCCTAAGGCTTTCGGGGAACAAGACATTGAGCTCATTGGGTATACAGAGTCTAGGCTCGAAGTGTTGGGTCGACAGATTGATACCAAGGTTTATGTTGCGGTCAGGGGCAGAGATATTATTGGGTGGATGGACTTAGCCAGGCTGGGTATTTATTTGCGTCCTGGCCACCAAGAACCCATTGTTCTTGGCGACATGCCTGTTTTAGCCATAGAGAGTCATGAGTCCGTACTGCACTCCATGGCTTGAGATTTCCCAGTGTATTCTCAGATACCATTGGTAATGTGAAGGGTTTAGAGCATACCATAAAGCTTAAGAAAGATGTAGTTCCTGTTATACACATGGTGCCTTTCAGCACGAATGATGGTTTGAAGACCTTATTGGACAATCTGATTTCCCAAGGGGTCATTACCAAAACTGAATCCTCTGAGTGGGTTTCTCTGGTCGTTTTGACCAGAAAATGCTCAGAGGATTTGAGGCTGTGTGTGTAGACTTGAGGTCCCTTAACCAAAATATTTTAGTGGACTGTCACCCCCTTCCTCGCATACAAGAGATGATGGCAAATATCAATGGGGCTAGGTTTTTCTCCACCATTGATCTCCACTCCGCATACTATCAGGTGCCCCTTAGTCCAGAATCCCAATCCCTGACCACCTTTGTGACTCCTTTTGGAGCCTTTAAGTATTTAAGACTCCCATTTGGACTTGCGTCAGCCGCAAGTGTCTTTCAGAGAATGGTGGACACCATATTTTGTGATGTGCCACATGTTCAGGCCTTCCAGGACAATATTTTGGTTTATACCAAAACGGAGGAAGAACACATGCTTTTTCTCAACAAGGTTTTTGAAATCTTGGATAAACATGGTATGACTGTCAAAATGAACAAATGCAAGATGTTTGTGCAACAAGTTGAGTATCTGGGGCACACCATGGGCCTGATTCACAGAACTAACTTACGTAAAAAACGTAAAGTTAGTACTTTTTGGTATTCACAGAATGAACTTACTCATTTCGGTATTCACAGAAGTTAGGACTCCTAACTTTAGGACTCCTAAATGCCTTCTGTGAATACCGAAAGTCATAAAGTTAGGATTTTTCTCAGTTTAGGAGTAGTAAAGTTAGGAGTCCTAACTTTACTACTCCTAAACTGAGAAAAATCCTAACTTTAAGACTTTCGGTATTCACAGAAGGCATTTAGGAGTCCTAAAGTTAGGACTACTAACTTCTGTGAATACCGAAATGAGTAAGTTCATTCTGTGAATACCAAAATGAGTAAGTGTATTCTGTGAATACCAAAAAGTACTAACTTTACGTTTTTGACGTAAGTTAGTTCTGTGAATCAGGCCCCATCTCCGCAGAGGGGATCAAACCTAAAGCCTGCAAGTGGAAGCCATTAGGGCAGCTCCGGCTCCCACTGATAAGGACACCTTAAGATTTTTTCTAGGGCTGTGCGAGTATTATGCACGTTTCATTCCAGGGTACGCGTTACAAGTGCAACCTTTACGTACACTATTAAAAAAAGGAGTTAAAATTACTTGGACACATCAAACCGATCAAATTTTTAGTGAGATTAAAGCTTTGGTGTTGAATGCCCCTGCACGTCAATCCTTTAATCCTAGAGAAAAATCTTTTATCATGGTTGATGCTAGCACTAAAGGAATTGAGATGGTATTTAAACACATTGTTGATGGCTGTGAAAATACCATGGCATTTGCGTCACGCACACTTATTCCTGCAGAAGTCAACTACAGTACTATTGAGCGTGAGGCACTCGCTTGTGTTTGGGCGGTGGATAAGTTTAAAACATACATCTGGGCCACTTCTTTTGACCTGTTCACCGATCACAAACTGTTAGTTTATTTGTTAATTGGGAATGGTCTTGGCAAGGCGTCCTCACGTCTAGTCAGATTACTATCAAAATTGCAAGAATTTCACATGTCAGTGAAGTATATACAAGGTGGTAAAAATTTCACAGCTGACTGCTTATCCCGCATGCCAATATCTTGTGAGGTTAATGTTGGGGGGGATGAAGAATGCGTGTAGCCATGGTTGATGTATTACATGCTTGTGAAGGAGTCATATCAGAAGAGGAATGGAATACTGCTACTGCTCAAGATGAGAATTTACAAAAGGTGATCAATTTTAACAAACATGGTTGGCCTACTGGTAAATGGCAATCGGAGGAAATACGCAGTTTTGCCAGTGTGGCTGCTGAAATATCTTGTTTGGGTCAAATTTGCATGCGTGGCAGCCTCTTTATTCCACCCGCCAGTTTGCGTGAGCGCATCATTTCTCTAGCTCACAGTGGTCACCTAGGCATCTCCTCCACTTGTAAAAAGGTCAAGCAGTTCTTTTGGTGGCCTGGCATTGACAAAATGGTTTCTAATTTTGTTGATAAGTGTCCTCAGTGTCTAGTGTCTGACAAACATTGGGTTCCTAACATTAAACCGCTTCATCCTGTTCCCTTGCCCTCTGGTCCCTGGATCAAGGTGGCCTTGGATGTCTATGGACCGTTCAATTTGTTACCTGCTGATCAAAGATTCCACATAGTATTAGTGGATTACTTTTCCAAATGGATTTACTATTGATACTCCCAACACTAAAACCGCCATTAATTTTCTCCAAAAATTGTTTTTGATTGAAGGATGTCCACAAACCTTGGTTACTGACAAAGGGACTCATTTTTTGTCGAAAGAAATGAATCAGTTCATAACCAATTTGGACATCTCCCACCTCAAAGTGGCTCTCTATAGTCCCTCTTCAAGTGGTCTGGTAGAAAGGGCTAACCGTGTCCTTAAAGAAGGAATTCGAACAGCTCTTTCGGCAAGATTGAATGTTGCTGAGTTCCTAGAAGACAAAATTTGGAGTTATTTAACTACCCCTCACTCTACTACTGGTGTAGCGCCTTTTACATGCTTGAGGGGTAGAGTTGCTAAATATAAGCTCATTCCCAGTTGGCTCAGATTAATTTCTGGCCAAGAGTCCATTTGTTCCAAGGTCTCTTTTTCTGACATAAACCAAAGAGTTTTGACCAAACAGAGCAAACAAAAAGGTTGGTACAACAAAAGATATAAGACATGCACTGTTGGCATCAAAGAAAAATATTTTGTTCTCAAAAATAAACCACACAGAGTGGTAAAGGGGGAGTCTCAGTACACCTCGCCTGTCAGGGTCATCAAGGCTGGTGGTGCTTCTGTTCTACTTCAAGGTAGAGGTTGGTGGAACAAGAACAGTTTGATTCTTATTTCTAAAAGTCAAGCCAGCATTTACAATCAAACCTGCACACCTGTTGATGGGTTTGAGTCTATGTTATCCACAGATGTTGTGTCACATGATTCCAATAGTCAACCTGGACGTGATGCACCCAGTTCTTCTACCCTTCTGTCTCCCTCAGTTTCTCCTTCTAGCGTCCAGGGAGCGGTGACAACTCGTTGTTCCAGGGTAGTAAGAGTACCATGCAAGTACAAAGAGTATATTATGTATTGATGTGGATTTCAGACATTGTTTTTTTTTGTTTTGTTTATGGAGGAAGGGTGATGTGGTATGCTGAGATATTATGTCATTCTTATTCTATGGTTCTATGTATTGTTTGAGGCCTTGAGTCTCGTGTTGTATACATATGATATGTGTTCCATGTTCTTTGGAACCGGCTGGATGGTTCTAGGAAAGTTAGCTTAGCTGAGTGCAGTTTGCTGTGTTCCTGGGAGCATCCAGACGTGTCCTTGTTCGTGGGTCATCTTCTGCACAAATAAATCTCCTTTTGGATCTCCATATGTTTCCTGCCTATCTTTCCATACCACCCTGCGACACTAAGGACTCTCAAACTCTCTGCTGTGCTATTAACAGCGTCCAATCCTATGGACCGAATATCTTGCAAGAAACTTATTGCAAGAGGGCTTCAGTATACATAGAATTCGTGTCCTACTAACATGTTTAAGGCAAGAGTAAGTGAATAGTTACAAAAGCTATCCTAAAGAAAAGTTAATGTTTGATGTTGTTGATATATTAAGCTAAGTGATGTCTTGCTTTATCCAGTTACTATAAATCACCCTCAAGGAACTCCACAGTCTACTTCAGGCAGTGAGTCCCGTATCCTGTACCGCTCAGAGAGAACCAGAAGAGCCCCAGAGACCTACCAGAGTATATATTTTCTCTCTCTTTCCAGCCCCCTCTCCTTTTGAAAACAGCTACCAATGCCCTTCTTCACCCACTCTTTGAGAGTTGTTCTTGAGGGGCTGGGTGGGCTTTCATCACCCCTTCAGAAGATCCTGGGCTTCAGGTGAGCCTAACACACATAGGCTTTGACATTTTAAGAAGTGATTGTGTCGATCTAACCCCTCTATAACAGCACTCCGCCCATATTACATAATTTTCTTAGATCCATCAATGTAATTTTAACAGTGATGCAGTCTTTCAGACATGGTTTAAATATTGTTGTGAGCTGCAAAGAGCTAGCTTCACAATCTAAACAACACCTTACATATTACGCATTACTGAGATCTGAAAGCCTACATTGTTTGGTACTATGGGTCTTGCCTGTTTAGAGAAACATACATTATTGCACAGAAAGCTCAGACCCTCACCCCCCATCTACACCTTGGTCAGTCTGATACTGTTCAAAGTACATCCAAGTCCTGTATCCAATGTCTAAGCCACTTCCTGGTGAGCATATCAAGGAAGGGAACACTTCCTGGTGGGCATGTACCTAGTACAACAGTTACATAGTCTACCAAATCTGCATTTTCTGCATGCCCATCGTAGATTTTTCACCTTTTTCAAGGCCCTATTTTTGCTGTTTTTCTACATCTGTGCATTTTACCCCTGCTAAACAGGAGTACAGTGCCTGTGCTCCCCCATTAAACATGGATACATTATCTTACCTCTGAATGACATATTTAACTTGCCTATAAGTTCCTAGTATACAGTGTAGGAAAGACACAGAGGGCCTGGAAGTTACATGTCGCCTGTGGACTGCAGTACCTATGGTGCTATCATATTGTTGGCCTGTAAAACATGGCTTCAGGCCTATCATGTCTAGCCTGACTATAGCAGCAAAGAAACCTGCTGTCAAAATAACCATTTGACAGGCAGGGAATCCTGCTTTTAAATATTAATAAGTCCTCCACAGGTAGGGTGCCTGATATCTAAAAGTGGAACATTTGTAAAATTAGAGTTGGCATGTCCCCCCGATTGAACCCAAAAGCTATTTTCACTAGCAGGGTGGCAGCTGGATCCTAGAAATACCTGAAGCTGCTGAAGGCTAATTTGTATTAGCCTGCCAGCAACTGCCCTGCAAGTGCCTGACCTTAATGAGGTGTGAATATTAGGGATGGGCGGAACATGCAGAATTTGACTCCTCGGAGTTACATAAAAACTCTGCGAGATTACACGGAGTTCCACCAACGTGCGGAAATAGGCATGTCGCGCTGCTTGTACTGTGATTTAGTGCCAAGAGCATGTTCCACGCTGATAAATCAGTGCAAACAACAACACGCGGCACGCCAGAGGGCGCAGCTACTCGAGTTGATTTTGCTGCCACTCGAGTTGATTTTCTACTTGAGCAGCTGCCTTCTGACCACGAATGGTCACAACTGTCCTCGACCGCCCGCATTAGAAAAATCTTGCAGCATGTCCATCTAGTGACCGGAAATGGCACTACAAGATGCCAAATCTTGCTTGCCAATTTACCGTTTTGGAGCTGCGCACGAGAAAATATCCCATCACCCGGCGATTAGCGGACTTTGGCCAGAACTCCACATTATAAGAGTAACGGAGAGTCGCCAAACTTACGCTGATTCCGCGGGCGGAACAGAATATTTCACCCACCCCTAGTGAATACTGCTCCCTGAGCAGAACAATGGCTTTGGCTTGGTGACAGTATGGACTCTGTGTGGGTCATTTCATCCCTATCAGCCCAGGAAAACAGTTGGGGTGGGCCAAGGAAGTTCATTAATTTGAAAGGGACAGAAGTGAGACCTGTCCATTCATTGTTTAGTGAAGAAGAGAAAGCCTTTGTTCCCAAGGCCCAAACTAGCCAGGCTGATTATGAACCCATTGAGAGGGAAGTTATCCCCAGAACTGGTTTGGAGTGGACACAGGGAAGGATACTACTCATTTCCCTGGCCACATCTCTGAGTGTACAGTAATACACTGCACAAGTGGGAAGAGTTTCCCCATCTTGGATTTTAGGAGTGAGGTGTACTGTGAGATTGCTCACTATAAGGCAAATAGGATGAGCTCTAAAGGTGTGGAAGGTTGTCCCCTGAAACATTTTCTTCATTGGTTAGGGAGAATCCAGGAATCCCCCTACCCACCCACAAGCTAGTGCAAACAATCTAATTGTGGCATCCCAAGGAACACTCCTCAGAACACTTTCTGGAACTAACTGCAGAAGATGAGCAGAGGGCTGGACTCTGTTTGCTGTACCCTGAGAGGACCCTGATGGACTGGACCATCTTCCTCTTTTACCAGGACTAACAAGTGGACTCCAAGGGTTAGTGGCCGACATTCTGTGTGGCTACTTGGACACAACAAGCTGCAAAAGGCCTTTTCCTGAAGTGATGAGTTGACTATTACCAACTAGACCTGGATTGAACCCTGCTGATGGTCTCTAATGTCCATGAGGTCCTGTGAGCCTTAGAAGTGAACCAGAGGAGCTGCTACAGAAACTCTGAAAAATTTGGAGTTAATAAATGTTTGGCTTTCCAAGACCCCCGTAGCTGTCTGGAGAACCACATGGCAAAGGTCTTTAATTGCAATGCAACTTCAAATATAACTTCAAGCTTGCCCTGCTGGAGGATTTTGAGCTTCATAAAAACACTATGTCAGATGGCAAAACCTTTGACTGAGACAAACCCACTTGGGGAATCAGACCCCCTCACCCTCCATCGTGGTTAGCCTAAAATCATGCTTAGGTCTGGGTTTAATGTGTCCACAGACTATCATTGGTGTTTAGTGCTTTTTGGTGCCATTTGTTATTTCCATTTTTTTATTTCCCAGTCCCCTCGTTGGAGTTTTGGTGTTTTGTTTATTAAAATGTACATTTTGTTTTCTTTCGGTTTGGGATTTTTATTGTTTTGTGTTTTGACTGTACTACTGTTTGGGTACTGCACACATACTTTACACATTGCCCTAAGTTAAGCCTATCTGCTCTGTGCTATATCTACCAAGGGGTTGAGCTCTGGTTAAATTAGAGACTTTGGGGTTCACCATAACAAATTAATGTCACGTAGAGATCCTGGAGAGAGGGAGAGTGGAAGGACCACACAGAGAATGTACTGCACTCAGTCACCATTTCACCAGGCATTTGAGTTGCGTGATTCATTGTCTCTCAGATTGTGCCAGACTGAGTGAAAAGTCGTCTAACCATTGCGTCATTGACCACATTGTGCTGTTTGTCCCATTGAGGAGCTGAATAGAGGAGCTGTAGTGGCCTGGGCACTGGAGCGCCATGAACTGCCAGAGCAGGATCTGTGCAGGCAGTTCAGGCACTCAGGTGCTCATGCACCCAGGAGGCTTGAGTACAATGCACCCAGGTGGCACGAGCATGAGGGGTCTCCTCTATGCTAGGAGGCAGTGGTACTGTGATGAGTAATCGGAAAAAGCAATACGGCAGTTTGGGTGACTTGAGCAGACCATGCAATCAAGGAAGCAGCACTTTGAAGAGCTGCTGCTCGCCCTTCCGCCATCAATAACAAAGCCGCAAACAAAGCTGAGGTGGATTAAAACTCTGCAGGCCCCAGCAAACCGGTTGCTCGAACAAAAAATGAACTATTTAAACAGGACATCAGGCCAGCAGGCATGGCAGCAGGATGTGGTTGGCTTACCCTCGTTGAAGTGATTAAAGTGCTAGGTCCTCCCACCCCCCTCCGAGGAACTGACTTCAATTACCCAGGTACTCGGATGCTCCACGGTTCCCTTCAGCCTGCTGTGGTAGCTGGGAAGCCAGTGCAGCGGGGGGGAAGGCGGGGGGGTGCTGGCGGGGATCTCTGTGGCAAGGGTATTGAGGCCTTGGAGGTGTGGCAGCTTTGGTGCGGCCTGTGGGGTGGTTGACATTGTTACCCAACAGGCAGTGTGCAGTATAAAAGGCGAGTGAATATAAGTAAAGTGTGAAAGCAAATAAATGACTTAAGCATGTAGCCCTAAAGCCTGTAGCTCCACATAACAGTCCCATGGTATCAATTTTCTCCAATCTGTCAAGGACAAAATAAGCTGAGGCAAAGCAGTGAGCTAATTCCGCGACTTTGTTTTATAATAGTCACCCTAGTGTTGTAAAAACAGTGAAAGAGTGTGACTCTGGGAGCGCTGTGTACTATCCATAAATATCAGATCAGCGTGCTTGAGAATTGCAACCCACAAACCCGTAAAATATAAGAAAAAAGATGAAGCAAGGACAACTTAGTGGGCACTCTGGAGATATATAAAAAGAACATGGACAACAAAATCAATACTCCGATGGAATCCACTGCCCTGATCAAATATCTCCAAAAACATCCCAAGCCATCAATGGGAATGAAAAATTACTCTGTGACAGTGATGATGCAAAACCTTAGTGTGGACTACGTAAAGTGAACAATGCAACTGCAGAGCAGATACATTTGACAGCCCACTCTCTGGACATGAACAAGCAAAATATGCAAACCACTCAAGCAAATCACATTCAGCATGATGACCAACTAGGCACAGAATCCACATATAAGAACCAATTAGCCAATGACTCCCCCATTACGGGTAGTGACAAAGAAACCTCTGCAACTGGATGACTCCATATCCAAAGTGAGCAGATAATAGTAAACACCTTATCTGACTCTCCGGGGCATATTTGCAAGCCCTTTTCACCACCGGAGCGGCACGTTTTTTGACGCTCCGGGGGCGTGGCGCCATTTAACATATTTACAAGGTGGCGCTAAGTTACTTAAAAGTAGCTTAACGCCACCTTGTAAGTATGCCCCTTTCCGCCACAGTCCTCTGTGGCAAAGTGGAATGCAATGGGTGTTGCAGTGGCTGTTCCACTGCAACACCCATGTCTTTTTGATGCTGCCTCAGATTTACAAGGTTGGGAATACCTGGTCTTAGTATGGCGATACGAGGAGAAATTATTAATTTCTCCTTGTACTTTTCTCTTTCCATGTGTGCTGCATTGTGCAGCACACATAGAAAGAGCAAATCGCCTTCAATGATTATATGCAGGAAGGTGTCCCTTAAACAATCACCCCTGCAGCGAAGACACCCTTGCAACATGGCAGCAGGACGTCTGCGCTGCCGCTAGGCAGCTTTTTTAGCGCCAGCTCTAGGGGAAACGCACGGGTGCTCCGTATTCTTGTGAATACGGCACATCCCTGCGTTTTAAAGATGTCGTAGCGCTGCGTTTCCAAATTTGGTGTAGCACCGCACTCTGACATTTTTAGGTCTCGCCTAGCGATGCAGCGCATGCGCTGCTCGCTTAGCGAGATCTATTGTCGTCAATTTTTCTTCCGAAGGGGGACAGGAGATGTGCACGCGTACGGAGGACAGGAGATGTGCACGCGTACGGACGGACAGGAGGTGTGCATGCGTACGGGGCGCGGTGTTTCAGCACAACCCGTGCATGGCACTCGCTAGACGCTGCCCCCGCATTCTCCACCAGGCCACTCCCCCCGTTATTCAGTGCGCTTTTTGTTTGCCAATGGCGGCCGGCACCGCACACAGCACTCGCTAGACGCTGCCCCCGCATTCTCCACCAGGCCAGTCGCCTCGTTATTCAGTGCGCTTTTTGTTTGCCAATGGCACTTGCTGCTCCTTGCGGTTTGTGTCGGGTCCAGCAGCAGAAAAGCAGTCACGTCGCCGCAGTTCGTTTCGGGTGCCACTGCGCCTATCAACCATCGCACCGCTCCTCTTCCTGTGCCACTGACAGTCTCTATTTAATACTCTGCCCCGTGCAACCTCAATGTGACTACACCTCACCTCCACAATCGACTTCCCTTATCACTGCACATCTCTCTCGGTCCTCTCACACAGTACTTACTGCTCGCCTTGCCACTGAGTCTCTAACCACATGTTTGTACCACTGCACATCACATAGCACCGTCGCCTCTCCCAGTTGTGCTGCACCTGCTCCAATACGACAAACTGCTTCACTAAACACAACTGCAGCAGTGCTGGGCATAGTGTCACTGACAGCAGGTAGAGGCCCCCCATACTGCGCTACAGAAGCATTTGTCACTGACCTGTCATCAGTCACTCTGTCTAATATTCACTGTATCTCATCACGAAGCCCCGCCCCACTTCGTAACTCCGTGAACTCTGCCTGCACCATTGGCAGGCTGTTCACAAGTATTTGTCACTGAGCTGGAAGAGCACTGATTAGCTCCAAATCTGAGAAAGCAGAGGCACTCGAACAGTGTAAGCATTACACCCTATCACAGCTGTGGACCCCCGGCCCCTTCCCTCATGGTTTAACCGAGACTTGAGTTGAAAGCTGTTCTTTATTGGACATAGCTCGTGAATATTCATACAGGGGTGAATGTTTGGCTTGACAGTGTCCACATCACAAAAGGGAAAACGCTTGATACTTAGAATTAAAGACGGATCACCGTGAATAATGGATGTTTTCACCACAAGGTTTTGATTGACATCCAATAGATAAGTGCTAAGCTGTAATTCTCTAGGATGTCGCACTCCTCTTCGAGACAGTTCCATATGATTGACACCCGCTAGATAACGAGTGCTAAGGTGCAGCCGTCTCAAGGATGTCATTCTCACCTCCTAGGTGAAAAACGTTCCCTTTCGTTACAGTTAACGTGATTGAGACCCAATAGATAAAGACTGCAAAGCATCAGTTGTTTACTATGTTGCTCAGAACCACAAGGTGAAACACGTTCCCTTTCACATTTACAATGTTGTGTAGGCTCCCTATACCCATCCTGTGAGTCACGCATTTACAGTGTTGTGTATGCTCCCTGTAATCATCCTGTAACTCGCTGCTGTGAATAAACGGATTTTTTTTTATAGGACAGAAGGGAAACCCGTTTTGTTATTAACTGATTTTTGGTGGACTCTAATGACTGTGTGTCTTACGTCATTGACTGTTGTTTCTTGCTATCCATTGTGCTGGAGTGCTGGGTTCTTCACCGAATAGTCGCAGGCTGTAGTGTCCAGGAGGACTTGACATACGTGCAGGGGGGGGGGAGAGGGGGGTGGTAGGGACGTCCTTGTCTGTTGGGCATTGTCATTCTCGCAGCAGTAACCTCATGGACTCATCAGCAATAAAAGCTCAGCACTAAAGCACGCCAGCTTGTTCCCAAAAGTGCAAATTGTTGTGAAAGAATAGCAGGTGGGACCAAGCGGCACAGCAGCTCCACCCAGACGCATTGCAATACTGGCACAAGCCTGTGCGGACCCAGCAGACCGTCCATTTGTTACCATTGGCACTCTTGCAGGAATCTGTTAATCAGCCATCAGTGTCTCTCTATCCCGAAAGAAGATAGACGGACAAGCTTCAATAAAGTTTCAAATGAATATAGTACTAGTAAGTGTGCTATGCATGGTTTACTCACGAGAACTCTGGTCGAACTGCCCCGGTCTCTGACCCCTCTCCGCTTCCACTACAGCTACCTCCACATTTAATCTAGCACCATATTTAAAACCCCAAACACTGTTCACTTTCTGCATTCCTGCCACCTTCAGTAGACACACACATTTTACACAACTTCTCGCAGGACCTATGAGAGCATCTCAGTGACACATATCTTTCTTTTGCCATCCAAAGCAGTGTCTCTATATACATACCCTTTCACAACATGTGGCACCTGGGCCTATCCAGTCTCCCGATTTACAGCACACAGCTCAGTAATGGGCACTGCACGCAGTGGCTTAACGCCAAACAGGGGCGGCTGGTGGAATTTGAAACAGGTGGGGCGTTTGCATTTGGAATCAACGCAGGCGAGCGAGCGCAGCGAGCGAGTCCCACGGCATTAAGGGGGGTTCGGGGGGGTTCTCCCCCGTGAAGAAATTTTTAAAAAATTGGCATCTTTTTGGTGCGATTTTCAGCACTATATCTGTGATAAATGGACTAAAAATTCAGTAGTTCTAGGCGTTCATAAAATAAATAGAATATCTGGGTTGCCAAGCAAGTCTGACTTCTGAAGAGGGTTAGGGTACTAAGCAAGACTGCTTTGGCTCTACCCTTTCCAATAGAAAACACTAGTTAGTGATGTGAACAAGTTCAATGGACAAACCTGGGGTCTAGGGAGAGTCCCTCTCCTGAGAAAGAAATTTAAAAAAAAAAGATTGGCAAATGGTGCATTTTAAAGCAGCGATAAAGCAAGGCTTATTAAGCAGTGGGAACGTATAGTCTTAAAATATTAAACATTAAAAACTGCCCTGTATCTTCTTGCATTAATTTGTTCAACAGTTACTGTAATATGTAAATTGTTCTGCATGACAACTTTAGCCCTTTAAAATGTATGCTTAGCTTGCCCAGTGTCTTGCACTGCATGCAGCATTACCTTTGGAAAAATATGCTCTAACCAGACTTCAGGAAGCACCCACAGCTGCTGGCTGTAACCAGTCATATAGAAATATGTGCAGACAGGTCTTTAAGTGAGATGAAAAAAGTGGCTGCTCAGTGCTCCCTATAAAGGAACATGCCAAATACATTTCTGTGATTCCCATAGTGTGCCATCAGACCAGTATTTTGGTTTCTCTCTGAGATGTAATTTTATCCAGATAAATGGCACAGCAACTGACATACGCCTAAAGGCTGTCAATATGATTGGCTTTGTCACTAGGTGTTAGCTGTTTAAGATAAATGAGTAACAACAATGATTTCTTATAAATAATTAACATTGAAAATGTTTAAATTCTGAAATAGTGATTCTGTGAATTAAATAGCATTGAGGCCTGTGGAAGGAGCTTTGGCCTTCAATTATGTGTGCTTTATGTTAGATATGTATCCTCTTTTTCTCTGCCTATCTTGTCCATCTGCACATCTTCAACCCCCTCTCTTTCCTCTTCAGCATCCTCTTTTCACTCTTCCCCGAATGTCCTTCCTCACATCTGTCACTTCACCGCCCCCCAACATGCACTGCACTCCCTAAAATATAAGCACCTTAATTTCTCTTACTTTTGCCTTGCAAATATTTTGACATCAGTGTACCCCCTTCACACACATTTCCGCAGAATTTCAGTTGCAAATGGAATACACAAACATTGTTCTGTGTGCTCTGCAGAGAGGTCAACCCACTGACAGGCACTTTGTTTGGCTTTAGCCTTAGCGCCTGCATGCTCAATCAAAGTCCCTCATAAACACCTGGCATGGCTCAAGCCTCAAAGTATGCACAGAAACAAATACAGATAAACAACAACAATATAAAATAGCTAACTCGTGGGGAATGCAAGATTAAGTAAACATGTAAAATAAGAGAGGAACTAAATCACTAAAATGCATTCCTTCGACGTTTTTAACATTCATTGTTTGCAAGTCAATCTATGTTTTTGGCATCAGTGTTAACTTAGGGGTACACAGGGCCGGTTTATTGCCATAGATCAGAGGACTGCCACTGTAAGCACATGTTACACAGTAAGCACATATCTCTCGCTTTGGGCCTGACTCGGATATTTGGATCCATTTCACAAGGGAGCAAATACCACAGCTCCACTTCTAAAGGAGCGAGCAATGTGCAGCGAGGGCCTGGGGTGTCAGTGGGGGAGGTAAGCATGGGGTCTCGGCACCACAAGGAACTCTGGAGTGTGCTAGCACGTCTCATCAACCTTGCCCGTAACAGCTAAATACACAGTCATTTGGACGCCCTAACATAGCCCTTCATTTCCTCTCTTCAGGCCAGATTTCTATTTTGGCCATCACTCCCCCCGCCACTTCTCATCTCATCAGCGGCGCTTTGAAGTGCCCACAAGAATGCATAGGCACTGTCAAAGACACAATAATATACCCGACTTGAACCTGGGCAAACCAGGGCGTCTGCTCACAAGAGGAGTATCCACTCACAGCCCGATGCCTAGATTACCGTGTCAGCCCCATCCCTCTCGAAGCGACAATCAATGCCGCCAGCCTCCGTCGGGCACCACAATCATGGATTCATGCATTATGAATGAACACGTTTCCAATGGCCACGGCAGCACTGGGTCCGCCGGGCCTTGGCACCACCAGTGAGGGGGTCGATGCTCAGCAGATCAAGGGGGGGTGAAGGAAGGACGTCTCTAAAAGACAGCCTCTGTTCTGTGCCTGCAAACGAACAAAACTCTGAATCTGTTTACAGCAGGAGACTGTAAGCCGCAGCCTTAGAACGCAAAGTCATCATGAACCTTGCAGCCATTACATTATTGCAGAACAGTGGCAATTGGAGGCAAAGGTACATTTTATATCCTGATAAAGTCACATTTCACATCACTTGTGCTATCTAATGCCTGCCACCTTGCTCCGTGAACGCTATCATTTATGTGCAAAATCTCCCCAATGCGTGCATGTGATCTCGGTGTGGCTCCCTTCCCCCACAGCCTGCTGCCCTCCACCTGCGTCAACGATGTATAAATAAAGCACAGAAAACACACAAATCACAAAGAAACACAAAGAAACACAGAAGAGCACTCACCCATTTCTGCAGAAAAAGCCTATTCAGCACTAGCAAGAATGACAGTCCTGCTGTGGGCCCTGTCCACGACCTCCAGAGATGCGCGAGAAGGAAGCATCGTTCTGGCTGACGGAAAGTTCCGGAGGATGCCAAGAGACCGGGCAAACCAGGCAACAATAACCACAGTGCTTAGAAACGGCTATGAAGCTCTATACACAAATATTATTTTTCAGGAAACAGCTTAAACCTGTTCTTTTCTCTGCTTCTTTTCTAATAAATCCCTGTTGCACTTACAGTCTAGTCAAGCTAGCGCTAAGACACCCAGCTCCTGAGTAACAGTGCGCTATGGAAATACTTAAACAATTCACATCAATACTGATGTCTGTCTTTCTGGCTTAAGATCTGGTTTGCCTCTTGTCTCTTTCTCTCCTTCGCCCCTTTCCCCTCCTCGTGCCCTCTGTTGCTCGTCGTTTCTGTTTAGTGAGTGCTTCTCTCTTTGTTACTCTTCCCTGTGTCTCCCATTTGCCACAACAGTCTCCCACCCGCTTTGTCACACTTGTCTGTCTTCGTCTATCTACTGAACGCTTTGTTGACACCTCTCGTTGTCTCTATCTCTGTGTTGTCACTTTTCTTGACATTGCTCGCTGTCTCGTTCTTTCTTTGCCTGCTCTCTTGACATAGCTCATTGTTTTCTTTCTCCAAACATCAATCGCTGTCTCTACCCGTGCTCTGCTCTAGTTTCCTCTTAGCGTCTTTCATTCACTAGCGCTGTCTCGGTTAGAACATCTATCTGGCTGTCTCTATCGCTTTCCCTCTTTCTCGCTATCCTATCTTAATGACTGCCTGTCACTGATTTCATCACTCTCTCTCGACGGTCTCTTTATCTCGCTTCTTTTCACCTTCAGCGTTTCCATCTTATCAGGAGGGGGTAGTGGTCTAGCGCCTAGAGCTGCCCGCATGGAACAGGCATAATCCTGTGATTTAGGGCAAACCACTCAATCTCCCCGTGCCTACAAGGGTAAAAAGATACGTACTCTGGTTCTATTGTAAAGTGCTTTAATGCCCTCGAGCTAAATTGGCGCTATAAATAAATCAGCAAGAAAAATCTAAGTCGCCAACTGTCTTTCTTCCGCGCTTTCTCTTCCGTTGCCAGAGCCAAGCTTGTGGTGTCATTTCATTTGGCTGTCGGATTTTGGCGCTCCCTCTCTCTCGCTCCCTTTGTCTCTCTTTCATCTCTCTTCTCACTGTCTAATTCCCCTTTTGTCTAGTATCTTCTGAGCCCCTCTCTTTCTCACCGACTCTGTTTCGCCCCTCTTATTGATTTCTCCCTCCCCTGTCTTATCTAGTTATTACTGCCTCTCCCTCTTTCTCACCCAGCTCTCACTTATATCTGTTCTGTTTCCCTGTTTGTCACTCTCTCCACGTGTTTGTCTGATTTCTTGTGTGTCTATCTCTTAATTCTCACTTCTGTCCTTGTGTGTTATCTCTGTGCTCGCCTCCCCATGTGCAGCTATGAGTGTCTTCTCCGAGTGTGTCTCTCCTTCCGCCTCTTTCACCTCTCCTGCTTGCCGTTCTCTCTCCGGTTCCAGCCTCTCTCACACCCGCCTCTCATACTGTCTCTCTCCTCAGCAGGTCCACCGTCCGCGCCGCCTCGGGTCCGTTGGCGCCTGCAGCCCCTCTCAGCCAATCCTGGCGCTGCCAGCAGCGCCAGGATTGGCTTAGGGCACGGTTCCTACTCGCCTGCCTGCCCATTAGGAGACCGAGGTTTGAGCCTTTGCTCAACCCTCGCTCTCCTAATGGGCATGCGCAAGCCAGTGCAAACACAAGTGCGCATGACTGGGCACGGCGCTAAAATTCGCTGCCCTTCCCCACTCATGCGCACTTGTGCTGCTGCCTGTTGCCCCTGGTCCGTCTGACAATCATGTCAGTCAACATGACGCCGGACCGCCCACCACCTTCAGACTCTGAAGGGGGTGGGCGGTCTGACGTCATGCTGACTGACATGATTGTCAGTTCTCCCTCGGCGTCTTTGAACTTAAGTAAACTGATTCAGTTTACTTAAGTTCAAAGACGCCGAGGGAGCTGCGGGCGGGGGGGCTACGCCCCAACGCCCCAATGGACGCACCGCCCCTGACGCCAAATTATGCCCCCCACACCCTGCAAAATGTGATAAGGGGACCCCCCCCCTCCAAGTCTAATATCTCACAGATATGGATTGTCCTTTGCCTGAATGGGGGACTCCTGAATTGTTGGAGGACAACGGCACCGCAGGGGCCTGTTACACCCCCGACTGCTCGTCCCCAGGTTTGCTATGGCTTGCCCTACTACTGCTCCATATAGCTTTTCCATTTTATTTTAATCGTTTTACTCTACCGCTTCCTCTAAAATATTATTTTCTAGCATTTATTACAATTTCTGGGACCACACGTTGAACCTGATTGCAGGGGCGGGTTGTTTAACCATGCACAAAAATGACCGATTTTTATCGAAAGTATTCCTGGGGGACATGGCACATGAAAAAATACTGGAACAAGAACAATTTATGCAGAACCAAGATTTAAAAACGGAGGACACGTCGTGTTTTCACCTGATTATAATCTTACAATGGTGTTCAGAATGATGTCAAACGTATTACTGTAATAAGTCTCATAACGGGTTGCATCTATATTGCGGGATGTCAGTTAATGTGCCATGAAGTGTGTATACTGCTCACTACACTAACCCTGGACTGCACCACACTGTGCCCTGTTACGCATTACCAACGTTGGTAGTTAAATATAATGTGAAGGAGGGGGATCTAGGACAGTTAGACAAAAATGTACTCTGATTGCCAAAGGGATACTCGTCAGATGGTATTACCTAATCTAAACAGACTGGTACCTGGTCACTCAATAACAAGCATTAAAAATGCAATAGGTCTCGCCTTTCATTAAGTTAAAGCCATTTGCTTTGATATACAATACCGTTAGCAAAGCAAATGGCTTTAACTTAATCAAAGGCGAGACCTATTGCATTTTCAATGCTTGTTTAGTAAATGTGCCCCTCCGTTTGTAGTTGGACCATGTATGAAAACTAACAGGCAGCAACACTTAGAAACTGGCTCGAGTACGTTCGATGGAACAGCACAGGCTTTAAATGTACAGTCAGACAAATTGAAAGTCGAAATAGACCTTTTGCAAACCCTAGATACGTATGTTGCAGGCATCAAAACCAAGTTAGAACATTTGAATGAATTAATACTTTGGACTAGAACGGAAACAATTAATGTTCCCATATCCTTTTGTTGTGCTTGATCCAGCGCTAACAATAAAAATAATTCTCCTATATGCTTTGGTCATCCAGGTGCAACTATTCCTCTAACACACACACTATATCCATATGACGGTGGGGCCCATAACACCGCATGTACATTCACTTACTCATTTGTTCCCTGGATTTCCTCCGTCAATAACCTAGGAGAAAACGATTCGCTGGAAGGAGACGGGATACCTCTTTAACATGACATAATATTTCTCATTTGCTTTAAGGTATTCCGCTCATTGGTCGATGGACCAACTAGTAGGAATCAGTTGATGGTGATTAAGACCAGCTCAATCACAATAAACTCTTTATCAATTTACTTTAATCATTGAGCTAAAGAATCACTGAGTCATTTGTTTAAAGAATAATAAAGTTTATATAAAGTTTTTATGCAAGAAATGAGGTTAAGTTTATTATTCTGATCATTACATTTATAATCACTAAAAGAATAAAATGAAATTGCAACGCATATCTATTAGACGGAAAAATAAGGTTATCATAGTAAGAACTCTAAAGATCAATCTATCTATCTGGGGAAAATCTAATAGTTCTAAAATAAAAATCTATCATGAAAAATTCTCCTAAAGCAGCATCTTATACTCAACTGGAAAAGAAAAATAGCAGCAGCAGCATCAGCTCGTCAGCATCAGCAACCGCAACTTCACCCATCTACAGCATCTAACTTCTCCAGCAACTCCCGCAGCATCTACCTCAGCAACTCCCGCAGCAACTAACCCTCCAGTAACTCCCGCAGCAACTACCCCTCCCACCAAGAGTAGGTCTTCTTATACCCTAATTCTAGCTTACAGAATAAAATGTTTCATCTTCATGGCGTGATTCTTTCTCATTGGTCAAAACTCAGGCCCATATACATTTTAATCAAACTTCCTGGTCTTAACCAGTTCCTTTTGGAATGTCCATGCTTGCATCGTTTCCCACAGTTTATGTCATTGCTCATCCGTTTCGATCAGTCCAATTTGTATCTTTTTCTGCTACATTTTGGGTTTAACAGTTCCGTCCATTGATTCAGTTGAACTTCTCACGCTTCTTGCTGATCATCTTGGCACACATCTGCTCAGAAAGGTCACAATAGCCTTGACCATACTTCCATCTTAGCCTCTCAGCACCAGCACATGATCATCCCTTTCCACAGCCTCTCTCCTCTATCACATGGTCCCCCGCTCATGCGTACTCTAGCAACTGGCGGCCATTTTATATCGCTGCTCGACAGGCCTAAGCGCACTATTTTCAAAGATAAACAAAATATTGTTATAACAAAGAAATATAAACCCTTTCGTTTCCCTCCCGTCTTTCTACGTTCCCCAATTAGGTATTACCTAGCAAAAAAGCAACATATAAAGCCGTCCCTTACTTACCATCGCTTTATTTTGCAACCACACGTTTTATTTTAAAGCAGGTATCATGCGTTTATTATTAAATTAGTACGCAAATATTATGTTATGTTAGACACGTAAACAATTATAAGTTGATTATTTTGCACACGGAATAGCGTGTTACCTTTAACCCTTAACATATAACATACATTGTTGGTTATTTACTTAAACGAACATGTTTATTAATTATTTTACGAAAATATTAGGAGGTTAGAATTTTTTCATTTACCCTGCTCCATCATGCTCAAATGGTAAATAAACTTGTCATCCTTCCAAAGGACCTTGAAGATCTAGTTAGTGAAGTAAAACCACTTAAGACAATTACAAACCCTCAGAGCCAAACAGGGACAGTATTCCCAATTCAACAAGTCATTGAAGGGGGTATTGATCATCAGGTATTGGAATAGATAGCAAATACCGAGGTAGCAATGGTACAAAATAACAATGCACAAATGCTATTATAATCGGGCACTCATAGTATAGCAAACCAACGCTGGTAACAACCCACTGCTCTCATTCATAACCATTTAGAGATTGAAACGATTTCCCATAAAAAATCACCAATAGACAACCCCAATTTGGAAAACAACGAGGGCCATATAAAAAGTTCCACAGCATTGTCCCAAAGCAATTATCTGAAATCATTAACAAAACGAGAGCGGAAGAGATTGGAAAAGGCTCGCAATGATAAAAAACTGAGAAGGCATCAGTAAATAAATGTTGGCTTCAAGCTAGCATCAGATAACTATTTATCAATCTTTAATCAGCAACGCAATCACGTCGCCATCTGAAGCAACAATGGACCAGCACACGATGCTAATCCGCCATCACCGACACAAGTAAACATGCTGGGGCCCTTAAATAAAAATAAAAAAACAATTTTAAACTTTCTGATCTAATCGTTCTAGTCACAAACGATTACGGAAAAGAAACTGTATAAAAAAAGGATTAAGAAATAAATAAAAAGATCATAGACATACAAATTACCAGTCAGCATCAAAAGGGGGATACCTGTGAGACAGCAATACAAGACCAAGAACCTACAAACGTAACTCCTGCCAATACTAACCGTAATACAGCACTGAATTAAATACTTGGCACATCCCAAAATACAACTAGAAAGAGGGAAACAGCCCAAGCAGGTACAAGGCGATCAGTAGAAATGATAGGGAAAAGACCATACGAAAGAGAGCAAACCCCCATATTACCAGTCTGGGCTGGCTTTAGCGCTGGTGGCACCCGATGCAACAATGTTTGTTGGCGCCCCCCAATGACCTCCTTCTCCATGGATTCCCTCACTACTACCCTTTAACAGAGCCCCTCAAGTCTCCATAACCACCAGTCGGTAACTGTTTTTGGGGGCCCCCAGTAGGGCCCCCATGGGTGCGAGGCCGCCGAATGGCGGCCTGGGGGCACCTATGGTGCCCCTCTGTTGATCCCTGCACCCGGTGGCAGGCACCTTGGGGTGCCGGCCACAGGGTGCAGGGATGAACTGCACCCCTGCTTTTCACAATGCAAGCATGCATTCCGCTCGGAATGCATGCTCCCATTGTGCAGTATACGAGTGCGACCGAACTTTGTACTCAGCAGAAGCACTGAAACAGCTGAAAAGATTTTAAGGAAATTTGCCAGGAACAGAGATTATAGTGTGTAGATGATCCTTTTTTGGTATTTGAAGTGAATTGGTTCAGTAGTTGTTAAAGTATAGAGTACAAATACTTAGTGATATATTGGGCCACGGTATACAGGGTACTATGGCGATATACCACAGTACCTGGCGATGACAAAACACAATGTGATTGGTTAATGTAAGCCCTTGAAAATTGAAAAGGCAGTTATATTACTTACAACACTATTTTGCTGTCTTGTGTGTTTGAATGGCAAATATAGGTGATTTGTGATGATGTAATGCAGAGGAAGGAATCAGCCAGTTGAGATAAGTCTGCAAAGGTAGGGAAAGTTTGATTTCTACAATTATATTTTTTTTTAAAACCAATGTAATTTTTTTTTTTTTAAAACCTCACATATGACAAAATCAAATTACACATAATATAGGGTGGCTCTTAAAAGAGTCTTTGTTTGTTTTCAATATTAAACAGATTTAAATATGTAGCAGATGCCAAGTTTTGATGTTTGTTATGAAAATATGGCTTCCATAAGTTGTAAAATGGATACCATTGGGACAATAGAGTGGTGATTTGGAATATTTGAAATCCAAATGAAAAATGGAAGACATTTCATTATCCCTAAGGAATGCTGAAACTGTCATGTTGACATGTCTTCAAGTCCTTTCAAACACAACACCCTTGACACTAGACCACTTTCACTTTTGCCGCTCACTAATGGAGAAGACAAAATGTGTGCTTGGAAACATACACATTAAGATGGAAAATGTGTCCTTCATGTGAATTTCTAGTCTAACTCAAGTTTAGCGAAAGTGAGCAGGTACGCACTGCTTGCATGTAACAGCGCCATTACCCCATTTTTAAATTTTCACACAAAGTTCATATTATTTTTCAGCTAATGCCATCTTTCGAAACTGTATGTCTAGACACCAGTGTTTCGGGATTCCTCCCTCATCAGTAGAGAATATTTAAGGGTTGCTGGACATGCTGCCAATTTTCTCAGGTATAATCCCACTCTTAGCATGCAGGCATTCTAAAGCTCGTCAGGTTAGGGGTGACTCAAAAGAGCCGTTTATCAGTGAAAGTGGGTGGGAACGCACTGCTTGTATGTAACAGCGCCATTTCCCCAGTTTAATGGCTTAGACATTGCCACCACAGTGGATAATCATAAAGTGTGGATGGTCACATACACTAAGTTTATGTTGTTTTAAAACATAATTTAGGACACGGATGGCATTGGATTAAATTAAAAATTTGTTTTTTTTCTATTTCACACTTTTTTCTGCAAAAAGTATATTTTGTTGGGGTAATATTTGATGCCTTAGGGAGATGTGTGTTGTTGTAAAAAAAGTTTATAGCTCACTTAATTTTCATTTTTAACATTGCTGAATTATTGGTAGTGTTTTCTTCAGTGTTACCATGCCTTCTTTGTCTGGTCAGTGTGTGTGTGTGTGTGTGTGTGTTTGTCATAGGCCATCATTTGCCTTTGTTCTCCATGCCATGTGGCCGGTGCCATTCTGTGTAGGCAGTGTCCATAGGTCTGCTTGCTTTCTTTGTTGTCCATGCCTCCTTGTTTGTTGTTTGACCATGTGGCCCCGCAACCCTTTTGTGTAGTCAGCCAGTGTGTTTTTGCCATAGGCCTCCAGGTGTTCTTTATTGGGCCAAGCCTCCTTGCTTGCTGTTGTTGTTTGACCATGTGGCTTGTGGCCATTTTGTGTAGCCCATCCCAGCCCAGCATTCTTTTTTTAAGGATCACTCCTTTTCCCCCTTGATCCCCTTGCCCGCCATAGACGCACACCAACTTTCATTTTTTAAGAAGTATTCCATTTCCTCCTGGACTCTCTTGCCTGCCATTGGCAAACATCAGCATTCATTTTTTAAGTATTATTCCTTTTTCCCCTGGACCCCCTGCCTGCCATAGATGTATAGTGCACACCAGCATTAATTTTTTAAGGATTATTCCATTTTCCCCTGGACCGCCCTACCTGCCATAGGTGCACACACCAGCATTCCTTTTTTAAGTATTAATCATTTTCCCCCTGTACCTTTCTGACTGCCACAGGTGTCTCCCTTAGATGCACATAAAGCAAACACTTGCATCTGTATGTGTTTTTCTGATTGAAAATTAAATGTTATGGTGGTGTGGTTTGACTTTGGAACGGATACACTATTGTTGTCAATTATTTAGGATAATAAGTAACCACACTAAGTTATATCACTTGTACTATGAATAATTCTAACTGCAAAAATGCCATGTTTCACTAAATGTTTTTCTTGCTTGTTTGCTTTTAGGTGCATAAGAGACATCACCCACAATACTGCCACACAGAAGGCCTGCACAAAGTGACGTGACCACAACACATGTCGTGAGTCCTCCAGTCTCTTCCGCTTGTGCAGCTAAGTGCCACTGCCAACTGCCAGCTTCAAGATGGCCCCAAAGAAAGGTGCTGCCAAGAAAGTGGCAAGTAAGGAGGAGAAGAAGAAGCAGATTGCTACCACTGGTGTGCCATCCCAAACCTTTTTCAGGAGATTGTGCCTGCCTCACCATCCTCCGGGGAGCAAACTGGGATCAGCACTCTTGTATCAACGGTACTGCCCCAACTTAAGCCCAAGGCCATGTGTATCAGTGAGGTAGCCATTGCAATCATGGCGACGAGCAGTGAGTCTGAATTGGATTTGTCTCAGCCGCAAAATAGTACCCAATAGTCACAGGAAACTGAGCAAAGTGGATAATAGGAGCTGCAGCCAGCAATTGGAGATCTTCTTGAAGTAGGAGCAAAAAAGGAGGTTGAGCTTCCTGCTGAGCAGCATGTACCTGTTGTTGAACCATTGGCTTCCAGATCTCCAGCAATAAAAAGGAAGGGTACTCTACAATCTTCTCCAAGCCCCCCTTCTGATGATCTGGGCATGGATTGGACCCCGGCTGAGTGCGAGACACGCCAGGAAAGACAAGGGAAATGGAAAGTTCCTGAAAGCCTTACAATTATGGAAGGGGATGAGGATGACGAGCCTGTCATTGTCATGGAAGCTGGTTCAGAGGACACCTACATTACCCCTCTTATTCAAGCTGCTTTGAGGGATGTGGCACTGGTAACATCACCACTGCCAGCTTCCATATTTGTAAGGCCCCGCTGAGACCTGAATCCACCACTACCACAGTTGAAGTACGCACTGTGGAGAAGCAATTGAAGACACACCCACCTACCTCCAGTTCTTCTTCAGGTATTGGCATTGGCACACTAAAAAGGATCTCCTCCCCAGTTTGGGACTTCTTTACGATTAGCAAGCAGGAGGATAACATTGTAATATGCTCCATTTGCCATGCGAGTGCTACTCAATGTAAGCCTGGTTCACACTATGGTACTGGAGGTCAAACGAACCATATGAAAATAAATCACACAATCCGGTACAAGGAGCACATTAACAAATTGCTTCAGGTGGTAGTAGTGATGAGAGAGGGGAATCAGCTAAGATCATGGTGAGAGGGAAGGTGATGAGAAAGAAGATGGTGACAGCTTTACGCAAAGCAGGCCTGTCCACAGCAGTGCACCAGTATCACCCGCCTCAGCAACCTCGAAATGGCACAAGTGTCAGATGGAGGCACCACCACATACAGTGACTGCCCCAAGATGCACATTGATCTACCACCTCCTGGTTCTCACCGGCAGTCGCCTGTGTCAGTGTCACCACAAAAGAAAAAAATCCAAGCTACTTTTACGGGCATGTTTAGGCAGGAGGGGCCCTATAAGCACAAACACCCAACGGCCTGTTTATATAGTGGGAAGCTGGCTAAAATGTTAGAGCTGGACCTCCTCCCTTTTTCTGTAGTGGAAGGGGTGGGATTTTTAGAATTTGTGGTGGCCATCTGCCCGAAATGGAAGGTTCACAGGCAGACCTAGTTTGCCAGAGTTGCTGTTCCAGTGCTCCATCACGATGTGCTGGAATTGGTTGGACAAGCTTTGCAGCAGAGTGCACTATCCACCTGGTGACAGACATGTAGACCAGTTGTCAACCCACTGATTACCTGTGTATCACTGCACACTGGATCTCTTTTGTGGGGGTTAGGCAACAGCTATCTACAGGTCTATGCACTGAAGAAACTTTCAAGGCAATTCGGGGGATGCAACAGTAGCCATGTTTACCATGGAGAAATCTCATACAGCTGCAGTCATCTTGGAAGACTTTAACAGTAAGGTGTTTGAATGGTTGCAATCCAGAGGACTCAGAATTGGCTTTGTTGCCACAGACAATGGCAGTACTATAGTTAATGCCATGGCAGATGGTGGCTATTTCAGAGTTCTGTGTTTGATGCATTGAATCAACCTGATTGAGCAGGACTGTCTCAAAAAGAAGACCTAGTCAGCAACATACTGACCACCTGCAGAAGAATCTGCACGCATTCCAGCCATTCTTTTAAAGCCTGGAAGCAGTTCAGGATCATCAGCGTGCTAATGGAGTACCAGTTAAAGCCCTCATACACGAGATGCCAACACATTGGAACTTGACCTATTACATGTTTCAATGTCTGTTTGAGCAGTACAAACTGATCAATTACTATGACATTCAAAGAGAAGGGGATGCCACTGGGAAAGGCATGACCATGGAGATGGACAAATGAGGCCTAGTCAAATGGCTGACACAGATGCTACTTCCTTTTGGGGTTTTCACCAAGGAGGACAGTACGATGAACTAAACTATCCCATTGTTGCATTTGCTACAGGACCAGTTAAAAAAGGTGTTGCAAAGGTTCACAGGTGTGGACGGCAACTGAGAAGTGCATGTCTTGTTTGAGAGCTTAATCCTTTGCCTGGCTGTTATTCCAAAGCTGCAAAGAGACATTTTGTTATCCAAAGAGTACATCTGTGCCACAAGGCTTGATCCACGGTACAAACAAATACTGGCCACTTTCATTCCTTTTTCCAAAATGGATGTTTCACTATACAAGACTTAGATTATTAATCAAGCGAGAGACCTTGAAGAAGAGCAGCTGGAATTTAGAGTTCCAGACAGAAGTTCTGGGGTACAGCCTTCAACTTCCAGCAAGGATGATGATATTGTCTCAGAGCAGCCAACACCAGCAACAAGAACATTGGCAACAACTACAAGAAGAGAAGAATAGGATCCAACCTCTGCAATGGCTTGGTTTCAAGTGGCAGGGCTTAAGTCAAGTGCAGAGGCAAAAGGCAAAAGAGATCGAGCAAGTGGCAGCATCATTGACCATTCAGAGGATGTTCCAGGATTATCTGGATTCCCCAAAAGAGGGCTATGTGGATCAAAACCCATTGGTATGGCAATAAAGTATCTGGCTTGTTTGACAGCCAGTGTGTCTGCTGAGCATGTATTCAGTGCAGCGCAGCTGGTGCAGATGTCACAGTGAGAAGGCCAGTCTCTTACCTCAAAACATTGATTGACCATGATCAATATGAACCAACACTTCATACCACACAATTACACTGTTCTTGAAATACAACAGGAGAAGGAGGAGGAGGAGGATGATTGGCCAGACTCAAGTGTGCTAGCTAACCAACTTCTGGGTGAACCACCTGAGTTTGAGGATGAACTCTGCTTCCCTGACTAAGTAGGCCACCATAGAACTTTTCAATTATTTATCGTCAAACTGATTAGTGCATTGACCGTAAAAAAAATTGATCTAGCTAGAGGAACATTATATATTTTGTTTGTGTCTGTCTTATACAGCCCCATTATTAGGCACATGTATGACCGGATTGGAGTTGGACCAGTGTGCAGTGAAAAAGTCTCCCCATTTTCTTCAAGGACATTGGAGACAACGCCTGCCTCTTTCCTATGCTTATTCTTTTTTTCGTTCCCTAGCACGGCTGCCCCAGTAAAGATCATTTGATTTACTAGACTACCAATGTGTTGCTTGCGCAAAAACAACAATTGATGGACAGAATGCAGAACAATGTCATACATTCACCCCAGTACAGAGATCTGGGCCTAAATCCATCGTTTTTTTGCTCACCATGCCATTCCAGTTTGGACCCAGCCATATGTAAATCAGTCTTGACCCTGCGCCCAATGGGAACAGTCCAGCCCGAACTGCCAGGCCAGGTCCTCCCTGGACTGAAAACAAGCATCCTAGGACCGGTTTCGGGCTTTCAGCCCTCATCAACCAAGATAGCTTGACTCCAGTGGCATGGAGAGCACGGGACCCACGTCTGGGCATACCCGTCCCACTCGGGGTGACAAATGCAAAAACAACAATTGATGGACAGAATGCAGAACAATGTCGTACATTCACCCCAGTACAGAGATCTGGGCCTAAATCCATCGTTTTTTTGCTCACCATGCCATTCTAGTTTGGACCCAGCCATATGCAAATCAGTCTTGACCCTGCACCCAATGGGAACAGTCCAGCCCGAACTGCCAGGCCAGGTCCTCCCTGGACTGGAAACAAGCATCCTAGGACCGGTTTCGGGCTTTCAGCACTCATCAGCCAGGATAGCTTGACTCCAGTGGCATGGAGAGCATGGGACCCACGTCTGGGCATACCCGTCCCACTTGGGGTGACAAATGCAAAAACAACAATTGATGGACAGAATGCAGAACAATGTCGTACATTCAGATCAGTACAGAGATCTGGGCCTAAATCCATAGTTTTTTTGCTCACCATGCCATTCCAGTTTGGACCCAGCCATATGCAAATCAGTCTTGACCCTGCGCCCAATGGGAACAATCCAGTCCGAACTGCCAGGCCAGGTCCTCCCTGGACTGGAAACAAGCATCCTAGGACCACTTTCGGGCTTTCAGCCCTCATCAGCCAGGATAGCTTGACTCCAGTGGCATGGAGAGCACTGGACCCACGTCTGGGCATACCCGTCCCACTCGGGGTGACAAATGCAAAAACAACAATTGATGGACAGAATGCAGAACAATGTCATACATTCACCCCAGTACAGAGATCTGGGCCTAAATCCATCGTTTTTTTGCTCACCATGCCATTCCAGTTTGGAACCAGCCATATGCAAATCAGTCTTGACCCTGCGCCCAATGGGAACAGTCCAGCCCGAACTGCCAGGCCAGGTCCTCCCTGGACTGGAAACAAGCATCCTATGTGTTGCTTGCATCAAAGAAGAGATACAAATGTGTACAACTATGATTGGATTGGAAAAGGTAACTATTGCACCAATGAGTGATATATTATTGTGTGATTATGAGTGATGTTTGATGATTCATGTGGTGGCAGACAGTGAGGTAGGGTGTTTAACTAATTTGTAAACTTGATTTAGATAATTTGCAATGTTTGGGGCATGATGGGTAATCATTTTTCCTGAAGGTGATTGGCCCTTTCACCCTTAGCGAGATTTACTTGCAGGGTCCTCTCCTTTTTTCTGGTTTTTCAGATACCAGACCAGTCAGTTTAGTTAACAAACACAATTCTACTCAAAATACTAAAATTCTGCTTCTCTTCTTGTATATCAACAGCAGTGCACTACAGGTCTATCTCTCTCATTTGGGTCTGGATGGAGTTGGACTGATTCATTACTCGGAGTCAGAAGAATGGATGAACTCAGGGAGGGACTATCTCAACAACCAGAAGAAGAAAATTATCAACTTCAAAGGGAAACCAGCATGATGATGACTCCAAGAGGCCTACTCAGCTCTGTGTACTAGAGAGAGGTGCGTTGATTTTGGAGATGCTGCTGAGTGTGTGTGCTGGCTCAAATGTGAAACTCCTCTATTATGTGGTTGTGGTCAGGGGGAGCTGTTGTAACTGGGGGCAGACATGCGATGTTGCATCATCATCACATGATGCCAGCACTCAGCTAAATGTTATGATGACAATTGTGAGATTGATCAGCCCGGTACATGCAGCTACTTGCCCGTGATTGGTTGTAAATTGCTGCTGCTTCTCAGTTAATCGCACATGAGTCATAAAATTAATGATTTGCAGCAGCCGATGCTCTTGCTCTGCTTCTGAGTCTTAGTGCAGTCCACATGAAGCTTACCTTCTGTCCCTCTCCTTGACTCTACAATATAGTTTCTGTTTTACAATCCGCAGGCCTTTTCTTTTGCTGAACGAAAAGCAAAAGCTCCATAACACTCCTGCTTACCTTACTGGACTCGTTCAGCCAGACACCCAAGACGGACATTGCGAAAAGAATGCAGATGCACCGCCCAATTTGGCATTTACAGTATCATTATTCTTTTAACAATCATATTTTTCAGAACAGTGAGGATTCACACCTCCATAAATTTGTATTTTTCAAACCTAGATGATAGACCATTTAGATATATAATAACTTGGGTCTCTGGGGCTGGAGGACTGTTTGCAAGGAATTTAGTTGAACTGTCATTCCTTATTTTCCTTCCACAACAGATTTGATGATGATGATGATGTGCTGCTCATCGACCCAATGAATACTATTGTTGTGTAGTGTTTGTCACACCTTTTACAACGCCCCTTTCCCATCAATTCATCAAACCCCTAACTCTCTTCCCCCATGCTGTGGGATTTATTAAGGTGTGACATAATTTACACTATAAATGGATCACACTTTGGTGGGGCGGATGTGGTGAAAGAGGTACCAACTCATTGCTGGAGCTTCTATTACCTGAGCAATAGCCTACACCAGTCCCACTTACTCACCCACTCATAAAAGGGATCCACAATTTATATATATAACATTATTCGTCAACATCATCATTCAGGCCTTATGTGGCATAAACGCGTAACTTTGTGCACTCCTAACTCTGAATACACTTCTCCCAACTCGCGGATTTTGTAAGTTTAGTTTAAATACTAGCTCCCCACTGCTCACAAGAAGTTACTATTGCTAGTTTTTGTTATGATATCGGGCCTTTGCATCATGGCGGTTATCTGGTCTCAGTCTTTGTAAAGTTATGATATAAATTTAACCCACTATGTGTTTTAATTCATTCTAGTTGCCTGTGATGGATAATCCTTTTGATGAATCCTACAGTTGGAGTTCACCTAGATGTGACTGGAGTGGGACCTCGCTGTGATGCCTTCCCTGTTACCACGCTAGCCTGCTACTACTACTACCACCATTAGGAAGGCACCTTGGGAAACCCTGCACTAAGGTTTTGGAAGATTGAGAGAGGTAGCAGCCATCACTACATCTATCCGGAAAATAGAACTATGGAGTGAAGTGAACTAGTTTAGTTAGCAACTAACTTCTACTGCAGATAATATGTTGTTTATCTAGGTTGTTGTAGGCAATATAGGCAATGGCAGCTTACTTCCCTAATGGTCTGTATAGTTACAGATGATAGTAGGACAAGGTTATAACTAACTATAACTAACTGGTATACACTTTGATAAACAGATTAAAAAAACAAGCTGCATTAAAAGGCAGCAGTGCAAAGGAAAGTAAAACACAAAAAAAGATTTCAGGAATAAAGTATCAGAATCATTTTTCCCTTTAATTTTTCTTCTTAATATAAATAAAATCCATCATCTCCACCCACAACAGGCCTACTCCTCACCCCAAACAAATCACCCCGTCACCAACCAATGTTCAAAATGTCCAAAGAAAAGTTCAAATTTCCATTCCCTTTACAATTCCCACCCTCTCCACCCACAACAAAAGTCCCTCCCACCAAAACTAAAATTAGTAAAAAGGCTTCAGATGGTATCATCAATGCGAGTCCGAGGGCTTCCCAATTGCAGGCAAAGTGCATTTCATCTCCTGGTGAAGCAGGCCAGCTCGGCCAGCACAATGCGTTGGAAGTGGTCTGGGTAGCGGGGGGCAGCAGTGATGGTTCGGGCGGAAGTCAGCTGCTGGTGGCGCTGGTGATGTTGTGGCTGGGATGGAGGCGCTGGCAGCTGGTTGGAGGAACTGGGGCCCGGGGCAGTGGCAGATGCTTCCTCCTCCTCTTCCTCAAGAGCCACCAGCGGCGGTATTCAGTCTGGATGGCTTCCATTCGCTGCCACCACAGCCAGCCTGCTATCTCCTGCCGAGATGGTGGTGGTGGTGAACTAGCATTAGTAGCTATATCAAGAAGGAAAGAAAAAAGACAAATTGTAAACAATACTCTGTGCAAACACTTGTTTAAAATTATATAGTGGCACAGTAGCAGTACATTGCTGGTCCCCTAGGGCCATTGGAATTTTTGATGTGATTACTCACAGAGCTAAGTTTTACCCACAGATGCCTCACATAAAAGCACTGACTAGCTGCAAGGAATTAAGCCAGAATAGATGCCACCAGATTTAAAAAAAACTAAGTAATTTTTTTCTTTTGAATGATTTCCTAATAAAAGAAACTAAACAGACACTTTGTGTGTAAAAATACAAATAGATGTCCCCTCATTAATGAGTAAGGCTTTATACACTATGGAGCATATTTATTCTTGTAGAGCTAAATTAACGGAGGCATGCTAGCGTGTCAGGTACTGTGCTACTCTCTGCATTCTGCAGCTGGGGCAGCTGTAATGGGCAATTTATTATCTTACTTTAATTCCAATGGCCCTGCTCTTCTCTGACTGTGTTTCAATTCTACCTTGACTTCAAAGAGGCAGATGAATAATAATAATACTACGTCACACGTGCCACATATAAAACGCGGATATCCTGTCTGTTGTAAGTAGACAATGGGAAAAATTATGAGCTGCAATACAGGGAAAGGAGCATAATATAGACTTTATTTGGTACATTCCTCACAGAGTATCCCATCCACCAAACTCAAAATCAGACACTTTGTCCCACTTTACTACCTGGCCTGACCCTCCACCACAAATTATTTTCAACAAATACCTTTGCTTGCCAGTAAGGAAACTTAACTTACTCTAATGCAGGGCAAGTTGGAGGGATTAGGCCGGGTAGGTAGAGGTTTTACTATAGAATAGTGGGTTGTCACTTATCATCATGTGCTAAGCTTTCGCTTAGTCAATCACTGTAGGTGATGAATGTCAAAAGGGAAACATTTGAACAGGCATGAATCATGGATGCCATGAAATATAAATACTTAAATGACTTGGCCAGAAAAATGTGGCACGTGCCAAGAATAGATATTTCAATATTTTGGTAGGCTGGGACAGAAGTTGGGAAAGAATGAAGGTAAGTGAAGTACTAAGGGGTGACTGAATGGGCACTGGGAAACACTCCTTGTTTTTGGTTTGTAATGCATCGAAAACTTCATAAATGCTGCATTAACTGAAGCAGGCACGTTGCACAGCCAACACTGCAGTGCTGAATTGAACCTTCTGGCAGTTAGGTCATGGGTGGCGAAATGTTATGGGCAGGGAGGTGATGAATGATGATGGGTGGGATATCTGCCTCGCTTAACAAATAGAGTGAGTATACTTAATTTGTCAATAAGCAAGGAATGTGATTTACCAGCAACTGTCCCTGGCACTGCTGGGACTCCCTCTGCCTCCTCTGATACATCTGGCACACTGATGCTGCCGCTGGTCCTGGTGGTCTGTGTGACTAGAAAAAACCTTAGATATTTTAGATGCCAGATACGCCTACACTCACTGCAATTCGGTTAGCAGTCTTTTCTATCAAAACTATTATTTTGGGCATCTTGTTGGTTGACAATGTTAGAAAAGCCAGGTTGTCAAGCCAACCAAATGTGTTTCATAATGGATGGGCAGAGCTATGATGACTCTGAGTCATTGAAGCACAATGAAGAGGTGGAATATCGGTCAATGAAAGACATATGGTCTTGGTTGGCAAATGCAATGGGACCTCATACTTTCCTCCCATGCTGCATTGTCATGGAAACTGATGGTATACTGTATAACTGAATGATAACACAACATTATGGGGATCCACCATGGCCACTCTCTCATTTTAACTGTTTGAGCAGGAGCAAGAAAAGAAAGCCTCCTCAACAAACGTGTGGTGAAAAAAGCTTACTTGGGCCTGCAATCTTCACAGTAGAGTACCAAAAATCAGTTCTCTTAGTCTTACGGTACCACTCCACAAGATATACAAGGGGAGAGGGAAAATTACTAACAAAGCAAAAGAAAACTACAGACTAGTACAGACAGGAGGAAGTCAGCTACAGAGGCATGAAATATAGAAAAAAGGATAATGCAGGGATAACAAGAATTTTGCAAACATTAGATAGAAGAGCTGGTGGTGGTGGTAGTTCGACCGGCCCCTGCACTGGTGGTGGCAGCCCATTCACCTTCACCCGTCTTTGATGATGCTCTTTTACCCTTGGGTGCTAATGTAAGAAATAAAGAAGAAGAAAAAATAGATTAGTGGTACAGTTAAAATCTTTCCAAAAATATTTTGACAGGCAAACGCAGTAGCATTGTACTTTTCCAAATCAGATCACCTACAGTACTAGTATTGAGTTGGCCTATTCCTAATTTCCTAAACCTAAACTACATTTGGAACTACTAATGTATTGCAACAAATGATCTTTGCTTCTCAAACCCCTTTGATGGACCAAGTCAGTCCCCCTTTTTAATGCAGAGATGCATACTACACGTCACTGGGAGATTAGGACTGTATGAGCAACATAAAGCAAGGCACAAAAAACGCTAACTCACTGCTAGGGTGGGCGGAATTTGCGTAGTCGCGTTACGCAAATCTCTGCGAAATTGTAAAAAATCTCCGCGAGCACGCAGAAACTCCGCGAAGACGCGGAGTTGCTTGTCCCGCCCGTTTGCGATGTGTTTTTGCGTGCTCGCGGGGAAATATATCGCTAACTTGCCCATGCGGTTGCTAATGGGCGCGGCCATCTTGTTTTTCACTTGTCCCGCCCGCTCGCAATGGTTATTTCCTGTTCCGGGTCGCGTATTGCATGCACCCGCCTGCTCGCAATGCTTATTTCCTGTTCCGGGTCGCGTATTGCATGCTCCCGCCCGTTCGCGATAAGTATTTCCTGTTCGGGAACGCGTATTACGTGTTCGCAACGCTTTTTGCGTGCTCAGGGGGGAAATATCGTGCGAACTTGCCCATGCGGTCGCAATGGGCGCGGCCATCTTGTTTTTCACTCTATTGCTATGGTTCTGGGCCTGCTTTTCAATCCTCCCTCTATCTTTTCAATCCTTTGTTTCTGGAAAGCTTTTTTTGATCTTTTTTATTTATTATCTATCTCTCTATTTTCCTGATTCTATATTTTGAGTTTTTTTCTACTTTTTGTGTGTTTTTCACTACTTTTTCACTCTTTTTCTATTACCTGCTTTTTTCATTTCTTTTACTTACTTTTTAATTCCTACCTTTTCTTTTCCGCCCCCCCCCGCCTACCCAGAACCATGGCAAAGGGCCACAGGGCTCGTAGTCATAGCCAGAGCCGCGACCGCCTTCCTTGCGGAAGGCGGCGCCAAAAAGGGGTGCAGGCACGGGCCTTATTTGGTGAGGCGGAGGTGGCCGCACTGGTTTTTTTGTGCAGCGCCACCTCCCCTTAACCCTGGCAGCAGGCGGCAGGCCTGGGTCCGGGTACGGGCTCCGGGAGCGTCGGCAGCGGTGGGGCAAGGTGCGTCGGGCAGTCTTTCGCTGCTCTGGTGTCCGGCGCACCAATAACCAGCTGACGCACCGGTGGTCCGATATTCTGGACCGGGAGCAGGACCTGCTGGACCTGCTAGGAGTGGAGGTCCCGGGGCTTGGTGAGTAGCTATTTAATATTACTACTTTGTGTTCTTCTGCTCTGTGTTATATATTGCGAATATATATTTTTTCCGACGAGCAAGAATGCTGCTGCTTACATTGCAGGTAAATTACGTTTAAAAATCTTCTGTGATTGTTATGACACAGGTGCTCGGCGCTACTAATCTTACTTGTTTACAACTTTGCGCTCGCTTGGCCTGATTATGTAAGAGTTTACTTTAGAGAACTTAAGTTAGGTAATGCTAGAGAGACTCTAGTCCTTCCTTTGTCCTCCTGCCACTAAGAAGAGATAGTGGTGGATTGATAGGGTTAGTTACTTATTAGTATTAGTTGGTAATTTTTAAGTGGTCTGCGTGACGCATCTTCTGTCAGGTCACGTGCTGCTGAGTGCTGCTTACCCCAGTCCTTAGTAGAACCTTTTGTAGTTTGTTTAGTGAGTGTTAATAGGCTTATCATCACTAGCAGAACATCAGCAGCAACCAACCAACAATTTGGTGTATGCAAAAATGTATGCATGTGTCCTCCATCTATGCATTTTTGAGGACTAAAATAAATGGAAATGCAGACTTAGTGAACAATTGGCCCATCTGGAATAGGTGGGCTAGGTCAGGTGGTACTTAGGCTTACTAGACGGTCCGTGAATCTCGCAATACTACTAGTCGATCAGATTTGATAGGTCAATTTTATTGCAATTGTTGTTCACAAAAATGTTTTTGGAGCGTATTTTAAAATCTTTAATTTGTTTCACACCAAACATTAATTTTTGTCTCTTTCTTTATTAAATCTTACATGATCAGCACCCAGGGGCAAGAAGACGGGGTCTGAGTCGGCGGAACCAGAACAACATGCCTCCCAGGGCAAGGACCACTCCTCTACCGAGGGCTCTGCTGCTGGCCCCAGTAAGTCCTCCAGTGGTTAATATTAATAATTATATTTCCCTGACTTTTCCTGCACCTTATTTTTTCCGAACTATTATTTCGGTTTCCTAATTCTATTTTTTACAAATTCTTCTTCGATCTAGACTATCTGTTTCTAAATTCTTGTTATCCCTGCCTCTAACTGCCTCTGCTATGACTCTCTGTACTACTACTATTAGTCTGTCTGTAGCTAAGCTTGCCCAGTTGGCCACTCTTTATTTAAAAGGTTTTAAATAAAACTCAGATTCACCAATAGCTCTAGCCATTGAGTCCAGTCCTTTGGGTTGTCCTCTTCTACTACTTCTAGTCTTCTTAATCTTGAGGCTTTTCGACAATTCCCACCAACAAAATGCCCAACTAGATTTTACTATTTTTGATAGGATAGGACATACTACTACTGTTGTAGGGATTCTGCACATACAGAACTTTGCACAAGAAAATAGGACGTTGGTGATGGGAGGTTGGACCTTCCTCACACCTCAATCAGAACCCACCACAATCCCCTGACCGACTAGTTATAGTGTCTCATTAGCTCTCCGAACCCCCCCCAAGATACCCAATGAGTAGACAACCCAGAACATAACACTCCCGACCTCTCAGTCGCGGAAGCAATGCACACCCTTTCGCTCACTCACTCGTGTAAGTCCACACCAAATACCACTGAGTCTATGTAAGTTCAAAAGGTTTATTTTCAACTGACAAGCTCTGTACGTTGTTCTATAATGCAGCACCAAGAGCAAAATGCATAAGATTAAAACAATAAACATTGTTACACTTAGTTACACTTTCAACTACAAGTCCATAGAAGACAAAAGGCGAAATCATGATAACTGAACAGTGGTGGAAGAACCACCCTCCCCTTGGTAGGAATATAGTTTATATAAAATTATAAATGAAGATCTCTGAGCGAATTCTGGGGACCCCTCACCTTAGAAGAACCTAGTACTGGTTACATCATAAGCTCTGCAAAGCTCTGGTTCGTAGAAGGGAATCTTCCGTCTGTTATGAGAAAAATGGTGCACGTTAGTATATTGCAAGCATTTCTCAGTCGTGCCAAAAAGTGTAGCATTTTTATGGATAAGCAATATGGACTAACACCAGAACTCCATAACAAAGTGGCTTGTTTTTCGACCTTGTACGCAGCGCTCAGACAGTAGCAGTATGAGCTCATGTGGGCTCAAAGGCGTCTTACACAACAAGCTGCGAGGTAACGTGCGCAAAAATAAAAGACACAAAGCTAAAATGGTTGCATGGCTCGGGCTAACTTAGCAAAGACTAGAATGACCCTAGGGACCATATAACACTACTAGTGTCTACTCTACTACCTGATTTGTACTAGTGATGTATGTTGTATATGTATGTATTAACTTTTTTTTCAATCTTGCTAGTGAAAAATAGGGGGAGGTGTATATGGCATCTAAAAAATGTGTAATGTTTTTTCTAGGCGTACTACCGACCACCAGTACCGGGGCCAGCGGCGAAGGCGACGCGGCCGCTGAGGGTGCAGGAGGAGATGCGGCAGTTGCAGGAGGAGCTGCAGGGGGTGAGCCAGCAGCAGTGGCGGGCGGTGGTAAGTTATATTCCTAATCCTTACTTATTGACATTACATTTGCTGCAAGGGTGTACTGTATACTGTACTGGTGAGACTTATTAAGTAAGAAGTTGTTGTGAACGGTTGAAGACGACACCCTTTACTTAGCATTAGCAATAGCATTAGCGGCAGGAGTGTTCTGTTGAGTAACCAATGGCCTCTTCTATCTGACTTCAACTCAGCTGTGAAAGTTTTATGGAGAAGACTAAAAGTCAGATCAGATGACCTTGATGGATGGGTTGAATGAAAAGGGAAAGAAGGGTGGAAGGAGGAAGGACGGGCGAGATTTAATATTTATGACTGGCAGAGAAGGATACGTGGGATGCATGCATGCATAGGTGGCTGATAGGAATCAGATGCATGGGTGGTTGAATGCCTGAAACTCCCACAAATGTTAGAGGCCGAGGAAGTAGGAGGATAGATACATACCACAAATGTTATGTACTGTGCTTGCTAGTGCTACTGTGCCACTATGTGTAGAATTAATTTGTCTTACTGCTTTGCTAAGAGTATATTTTACAATAGTCTTGTTTTTTCTTCTTGATATAGCTACTCCTTCCAAAGGGAAACCAGACAGGAAGGAGTTGGCAGCCAAGGCCCGGCGCCGGAAGCTGGAGGCCATACAAACGGAATACCAGCGGCTGGTGGTTCTGGCGGAGGAGGAGGAGTAGGAGGCGGCAGCAGCTGCAGCCTCCTCCAATTCCCTGGGCCCTAGCCACCCCCCTCCAGTGTTACGGCGCCACCGTCTGGCAGCCGCCTGCCGCCGCACTTCATTTAATAGCACTGCTGGCCCCCCCTGTGGATGCAATTGCCGTGCATTGAAGCGCCGCATGGCCCGCCTAGAGGAGCGTATTCGTGTCCTGGAGAGGCGAGCCCGCCGATGAACAGACCCTGTTGATTGCCCCTTTTTTATTGCTTATTTTGGTGGGTGGGAATCGGGCGTTGGGGTTTTCACTTTATTTGGACAATTGGACATTTAATTTGTTGGACTTTTTCGTTCCGGACAATGGACATTGGTTGGGGTTAGGGAGAGGGGTGGGTCAGGTGTTGTTGTGGGATTTTTTACATAGTTTATTTTTGTTAGGGGATTAAATGATATATTTATACTTTACATACGATGTTGTTAATGTTTTGTGAGTGGGGTTACTGTTTTATGTCACACTGTTTCCTTGCTGGTGCAGGGCCACAGCCAGTGTTTGATTTAAATAATTGGCTGACTTTGTAAGACTCAAACAGATAGATGCGGTACCCCTCACTGAGTGACTTGTCCTTCTAGTACTGTCAGTCTCTCCTCCTAGTCTATGCATTCTGCAACTGGACTCAAAGGGGTGTGTGAAATTGAATTAATGAAAAAAAATCCATTATTAATTATGCCTCCCCAAAACTTCTTCTCTTACCTGTGCTTGATGTTTAACTTAGGCACAGCGATGGCTGCATGGTGATGATGGTTTTCTTTCCCAACATGCCATGGTTGTGGTGGTAGTAGTAGTAGACACTGGCAGTAGCATTTGCAAAAAAAGAAAATGAGACAGTCAGTCGCCTGAGAGAGACTGTGGGAGGAGTAGTAGAACGAAGTACAGTACAGAACTTACTGCCAAACAATAATATGCCAAAATACAATAAAACATAATGGTGGCGGGGATAGCCTAGTACATAGAGTTACAAACTCTAGTTGTGTCGAGTCACTCGACTAGGCCTACAGTACACTCGACACAAGCGTAACCGTTAGTGCTGTATAGGAGGATGACAACAAATCCAATCGATGCCGGCAATTAATGCTGATGGATTAGGTTCCTTTGGTAAAAAAATTACCTCGCAAATATACTGCTCATGGGTGGGCAAGCAGAAGAAGATCCTCGCCCTGCCTTGAAATTGAATTAGTGTTGCTTTTGCCACATCCGCCCCAGCAAGCGTGTGATAAATTATTGGTGTACATTTAATTTAGTCACACCTCAATAAGTCACACAGTCCGGGGGAAGAGGGTTAGGGTTTGATGAATGGTTGGGAAGGGGGGTTTGGGGAAAGGTTTGACAAAGAAAAACAGTACGCATGGACAACAACAAAACACAATCTTGGCAGACGACCATATCCATAAATCTGTTAAGGGAGAAAAAGGAAATGCATGCATGATGATGATAACTTGATGGTTAATGATAAGTAGTACTTACTAACTACTACTAGACAATTAGACAGTACAGGGCAGCAGTATATTATGCAATTTGCCTTGCCTGTCTGCCCTCCGAGAGACCCGAATTACATACAGTTTCTGTTCTGTTGTACCGGCCCGGGCTTACTATTAAAGATAGCAAAGAAAATTCAAAAATAGCTGTAGGGATGAATTGAATTATAAGCAGAGAGCAAACATAATAATAACAACAACACACAGTAGTAATGATTGAAGACAAAAAATGAATCAAATTATTTAAAAGATGATGAAAGTTGATACTGTTACTGTATGTTATCCTGGTCAAAATGGGGAGTTGCATCTCGGCATTCCTCTTGGTCCTCCCTTCCATGGACGCTCCGGCCATCAATCTTGGGTGACGCCACTGCCTGCCTGGCAGATGTAGATTCATTGGTAAGGTAAGTGTGAGTTGTTTTTCCCAGTATAGCACAGGGTTAGGGCCGGCCTGTAATTGTAGATGGAAAAACAAAAGGGATATTGAAAAATCAAGTAGAAATAAAATGCATAAATTACGGTGGAGTGCAACAAGAACCCTTTCAGAGGCGGCATGGATACATCATGTCTACTCTAGTCTGTTTCCAGCATTAACCTCCAACAACAACAGGACAGAGCAGGCCCACGGCACCCGTGACCCATCCTCCATTTAGCGTACATTTTTTGACAGAGGCAGACAAAGCAGATATACAGCAACATAGCATTTTATAAATTAAGTGACTAAATCAATGCACCGCTGTCAGTCATACCACCACACTCGACTCCACCACTACACAGACATGTAGGTCTGCAGTGGTAGTTGTTGACTTGTTTACCTTTTATGCCACTCATGAAACGCCCTGAGTTATTCCATCAATCATCTCGGATCCTACTGAGTGACTGCGAAGATATTATGTCACTGTGGTCATCATCATGGTGTGTTGGTTGAATTGTTTTACTTATTGGGAAGACTGATTGTACGAATCCACGAAAGTTAACAGATCATTCGCTGTGTATGTCATGGACTTATCCAACATTAAACATTGTCTGTGATACTAAGAATTAAATGCCAATAAAATATGGTTAAAAAAAAAAAATCATGGTGTGTTGTCCAACTCAGTGTGCAGTGTACAGATTGAGTCCCCTTTTCATATTCAAAATGCAATGGATCGGACTGCAGTAGAAGTACAAATTTGTTATAAAAAAATAAGAAGGGAAACAAACATTGCCTTGAGTTACTTTTAGTGTGTAGATTAGATAATAGTACACAATGAATTAACTTCATGCACTACAAACAACAACAACACAAATCACTCAGTCAGCGTCCAATGCATGTCATCATTCATTACCTTTTCCTTCTCATCTTCAGTTAATGGGCAGTCTCTCTCGGCTCGGAAAGGAGGATAGCTATAGTAGTCATCATCATGTTCCACTTCTTTTGGAGGGACTCAACGAGGCAAGATTTTCTGTTTTCTTCTATTATGCTACATCCAATTATCATCTGGCTTGAGGGCAATAGATTTAGGGCGATTCAGGAGGATGGAGTAGCAGGACTCGGAGGAGTGGACTGAAATGCAGACAGCTGAAACTCATATATGGCAATAAAAGACTAGAAGACGGTGGTGATGGATTTGTTGTGATTCGAAGTTTCCAACCAGAAAGACAGACACACAAATAAAAGTAAATAAGGGAGGACGACAGTAAGAAGTGGAAGCCTAGTTGTCAGGGAAGTATAGCTCGTCCTCAAACTCTGGGGGTTCAACCAGAAGTAGGTAATCATCATCTAACACGCTACTTCCATCACCTGAGCCGCTGTCCTCATCTTCCTGCGTTGATTCATGTATTGTGTAATTCGGTGGTATAAATTGCTGATTCATTTGGATCATGGTTAACCTCTCCACGTTTTTGGGTGAGAGACTGGTCCTTTTCACTGTTACAATGGAACCAGCAGCACTGAAAACACGTTCAGAAGAGACACTTGTGACAGGGCAAGCCAGATAGTTTATCGCCAGCCTGCTGAGCACTGGCCATTGGCCCCTTGCCATACCAATACCGCAATGGGTTTTGATCAATGTAGACCTCTGTTGGGTCATCCAGATAGGCCTGGACCATCCGATCAATGTTCAGGGGTGCTACACTTTGTTCGGCCTCTTTTGTCTTTGGATCAGCACTGGACCTAGCAAGTCCTTGCTGTAAATACCAATCCTGTGCCGTTTTTACTGGGGCTGATGATCCGGTTCTTGCTGTTGTCGATAGTGTTGGTGTTGGTGACAGCTGTGAACCAAACGCACTGCCCTCAGGCTCTGAAGTTGAACTTGACGCCGGATGCCCTGCTGCAGTACTTGTTGTGGGTTTGAGTAGCGGGCCTTTAATTACCAGCCGTTCATTTTCCAATTTACTGGCTGCCTCAGCTATCCAAGTTTTGTACCGGGCAACATCCACTTCTGAAAAAGGGAGTAATGTCTTACTGTTCAGTGCCAATTTGTACCGTGGATCCAGAATTGTGGCACAAATGTAATGTTCTTGTGACAAAATCTTAGTTTGCACCCTTGCATTTTCAGTTAAGCGACATGATAAGTTCTCCACCAACTCATATGCTTTTTTTTTCCTCCACACCTATGTACGCTTCAGACACCTCCTTCAGCTGTTGCTCTAGCATGTGCAACAATGGGATAGCTTGGCCCATAGTACAGTCCTCCTTGCTGACTTCACGTGTGAAGACCTCGAAAGGAAGAAGCATTTCTGTCAGGCATTTAACTAGGCACCATTGGTCCATCTGAAGGGTCATGCCTTTCACAGTAGCATCCGCCCTTCGGATGACATATTCATTGATTGGTCTGTACTGCTCAAACAGACGGTCAAGCATGTAATACGTTGAGTTCCAACATGTTGCCACCTCCTGGATGAGTGCTTTGACTGGCATTCTATAGTCACGTTGAATGATCCTCAGCTGCTTCCGGGCTTTAAAAGAATGGCTGAAATGAGTGCATATTCTGCGGCAGGTGGTCAGTAAGTTGCTGACTATGGGTTCTTTTTTCAGAAAGTCTTGAACTATAATGTTAATGCAGTGCGCCAAACACGGGACCCTGAAATAGGCACCAACCTCCATGACCTTAAGTACATTACTGCCATTAGCCGTGGCAACAAAACCAATGTTAAGCCCTCTTGGGCGCAGCCATTCAAAGACCTTGCTGTTAAACTCTTCCAAAATGTTTGCAGCAGTATGAGATTTCTCCATGGCGAACATGGCTACAGTTGCATGTTTTCGAGTAGCATTAAAAATCTCAGCTGTGTCAACAGCACCTACTTCAGATAGCTTTTCTCTAACCCCCACAAAAGAGACCCAGTGTGCAGTGATGCACATGTAATCAGTGGCTTGGCAACTGGTCCACATGTCTGTTGTCAGGTGGATATTGTGAACAGCACTCTGCTGCAAAGCTTGTCCAACCAATTCCAGCACATCGTGATGTAGTGCTGGAACAGCAACTCTGGCGAAATAGGACCGGCTGGGAACCTTCCATTTAGGGCAGATGGCTGACACAAATTCAAGGAAACCCACCCCTTCCACAAATGAAAAAGGGAGAAGGTCCAGCGCTAACATTTTAGCCAGCTTCGCATTGTACAACCGTGCCGTTGGGTGGTTGCGTTGGTACTGCCCCTCCGACCTAAGCATGCTGTCAATGGTAGGCTGGAATATTTTCCTTTGTGGTGCAGCTGTCTTCTTGAACCCAGTTAGGCTCAACGACGACGAACTTTTTCTCATTGCAGTACTCGGTTGCCTTGGTGTCTCAGCCTGACTCTTACTACGGTGCCACTGAGATGTTGCTGAGGATGTGGGCGGTACCACTACACTGCTGGGGACAGGGCTAGAAATGTCTCCCTCTTGTTGACCTTGCACCGCAATCATATCTTCCCCTACTTCTTCATCCCCAACAACAGCAATGGGTCCAGTTTTACTTTTTTCTAAGCGAAGTAGGTGAGCCTCCCACTTGATACTGTGGTGTTTTTTGAGATGACTTGTTTGTCCTCCGGTACCATAGTTTGTACCAAGCTTACCCCGCCTAACAGCCTGCCGACAAATTGAGCATATAGCAATGTTCTCCTCCTTACTGCTAACCAAAAAGAAGTCCCAAACTGGGGAGGAGAACTTTCTGGCGCTGCTGGAGGTGCCACTTTAAATACCAGATGAACTGGAGGGTGTGCATGGAATTTGACTCTGTGCAGTTACAGTACCACTACCTACTGAAGTGGTGGTTGAGCTGGATGTAGGTCCCTGCCGGGCCTTTGCAAATGCAAATATGGAAGCTGGAGGTCGTGTTGGTGTTACCTGTGTTGGTGGTATACGTGCTACATCCCTCGCAGCGATTTTGGATAGTCTAATAATGTTGGTCTCCATCTCCACTGGGCCGGGAGTGATGTTCATGATGACTGGCTCTTCATCATCATCATCACCCCCCTCGTCTACATCTACCTCCATAACTCTAAGGCTTTCTGGAACCTTCCTTTTCACTAGCCTTGTCTTGTGGCGTGCATCACTCTCAGACTGAGCTGGTGGCTTCCAAGTGGCATCTAGATCATCAGAAGCGGGGCTTGAAGAAGAAGTTGATGGACTAACCCTCCTTTTCCTTGCTGGGGGTCTGGAAGACAATGGATCTTCTGAAACAGTGGCTTGCTCCTCTTCGTCTGCAAAAAGCTCGATTTCCTGAACTGCCCCTACTTCAGGTGGAACAACTACTATTGTGGGCTGTGGTTGCAGCTGTGGTTGCGGCTGTGGTTGCGGCTGTGGTTGCGGCTGCGGCTGTGGTTGCGGCTGTGGCTGTGGTTGCGGCTGTGGTTGCGGCTGTGGTTGCGGGTGTGGTTGTGGCTGTGGTTGTGGCTGTGGTTGCGGCTGCGGCTGTGATTGCGGCTGTGGTTGCGGCTGTGGTTGTGCTGTGGTTGCGGCTGTGGTTGCGGCTGTGGTTGCGGCTGTTGTTGCCCACTTATCTGCTGAGTTTCCGCCTGCGAGTGCGTTGATTGGGTACTACTTTGCGATAATGACATTTCAACATCAATGCTCGTTAGTAGACTGGCTACCTCTGCCACACTCATGGGCTTGGGCCTAGGTTGGTGGGGTGGGCTCGCTGATGTGGAGGTGCTGCTCCCAGCTTGGTCCCCGCCGGACACCGCTGCTGCAGGCGTAAGTTTTTTTTCCCAAAAAACACATCGGGCGGCACACCAGTCTTGGCAAGTGCCACTTCCTTCTTCTGTTCCTTCTTCTTCTCACTGGCAACTTTCTTGGTACTGGAGGACCTGGTACCTTTCTTTGGGGCCATCTTCTTCAGATGTCAGCAGGACGCAGGTGCACAAGTTGCAGAGATGTCTGTGGTCACACGTGGACGTGACGTGGTGCGCAGCAGGACTTCTGTCTGGCAGTACAACGGGTGATGTTGATGACACCTCCTCCTCTGTCTTTTTGTGCACCTAAAAGCAAAGAAGCCAGGAGAAGAACATCAGTGAAATGTTGCATTTGTTGTTGTGGTTCAATTACTACTAGTACAAACAAACAAATAAAATATATAACTTAGTGTAGCCATTTGTGAGACTTTGTCAACAAGGGCTTTCATGGTATACTGTGTACACTCTCAGGAAGGATAGGAAAGAAGAGGAACAACAACAAAAATACAAATGTAATGGAAGTGGACCCTGTTTGGCATTAAATTATTTGCTCATCACATCATTCAGGGAGCTGCAGCTGGCAAAGGGGATGGATGGAAGCAGTAAGCCAAGAAGAAAACCATGCAGGCCTAAATGGCAAAAGCAGCACACTTATAACTCCCACCAGAAATGGCCACCAGCCACATGGACACTCACAAATCACAAGCAACAAGCAGGAGGCCTGGAAAACAATGTACTGAAAACAGGCCTATAATAGCCAGGCAAAGGCTGCATGCTAAACCACACTGCTTTGCCTGTAATGCAATAAAATGCAAAAACAAAAATCCACAGTGCTAAACAAGGTCTGCATGGTACACAACACACCGCACACACAACAAAGGCATTTATTTAACACACACCCAAACACTGAAATACACCCAAAAATACACATTTTGCAATTCAATCCAATGCCATCCATGCCCTAAATGATGTTTAAATTCAACAGAACACACAGAAACAGTTGTTTCATGCACCCCTGACTACCTCTGAGCCTACTGGATGAAAGGCCTGTTGGCAGACTAGGCCACAAACTTGCAGGCCTATGGATAAAAGCACACTACCGGACTTCAAAATGGCCACCAGCCACATGGCCAGGCCCACAACAACAAGAAACTGAAGACAGACAATGCAGGCCTATGGCAAAAAGCACACTGCCTGGCTTCAAAATGGCCTCCAGCCTCATGGCCAGGCCCACAACAACAAGAAACTGAAGACAGACAATGCAGGCCTATGGCAAAAAGCACACTGCCTGGCTTCAAAATGGCCTCCAGCCTCATGGCCAGGCCCACAACAACAAGAAACTGAAGAGAGACAATGCAGGCCTATGGCAAAAAGCACACTGCCTGGCTTCAAAATGGCCGCCAGCCTCATGGCCAGGCCCACAACAACAAGAAGCCTAGGCCACAAAGGAAACACATGCAGGCCTATATGGCAAAAGCAGCACACTTGTAACTCCCACCAGAAATGGCCACCAGCCACATGGACACTCACAAATCACAAGCAACAAGCAGGAGGCCTGGAAAATAATGTACTGAAAACAGGCCTATAATAGCCAAGCAAAGGCTGCACGCTAAACCACACTGCTTTGCCTGTAATGCAATAAAATGCAAAAACGAAAATCTACAGGGCTAAACAAGGTCTGCAAGGTACACAACACACCGCACACACAACAAAGTCATTTATTTAACACACACCCAAAAACTGAAATACACCCAAAAATACACATTTTGCAATTCAATCCAATGCCATCCATGCCCTAAATGATGTTTAAATTCAACAGAACACACAGAAACAGTTGTTTCATGCACCCCTGACTACCTCTGAGCCTACTGGATGAAAGGCCTGTTGGCAGACTAGGCCACAAGCTTGCAGGCCTATGGATAAAAGCACTTTACCGGGCTTCAAAATGGCCACCAGCCACATGGCCAGGCCCACAACAACAAGAAACTGAAGACAGACAATGCAGGCCTATGGCAAAAAGCACACTGCCTGGCTTCAAAATGGCCTCCAGCCTCTTGGCCAGGCCCCCACAACAAGAAACTGAAGAGGGACAATGCAGGCCTGTGGCAAAAAGCACACTGCCTGGCTTCAAAATGGCCTCCAGCCTCATGGCCAGGCCCACAACAACAAGAAACTGAAGACAGACAATGCAGGCCTATGGCAAAAAGCACACTGCCTGGCTTCAAAATGGCCGCCAGCCTCATGGCCAGGCCAACAACAACAAGAAGCCTAGGCCACAAAGGAAACACATGCAGGCCTATATGGCAAAAGCAGCACACTTATAACTCCCACCAGAAATGGCCACCAGCCACATGGACACTCATAAATCACAAGCAACAAGCAGGAGGCCTGGAAAACAATGTACTGAAAACAGGCCTATAATAGCCAGGCAAGGGTTGCATGCTAAACCACACTGCTTTGCCTGTAATGCAATAAAATGCAAAAACGAAAATCCACAGGGCTAAACAAGGTCTGCAACACACCACACACAACTAAGGCATTTATTTAACACACACCCAAAAACTGAAATACACCCAAAAATACACATTTTGCAATTCAATCCGATGCCATCCATGCCCTAAATGATGTTTGAAATAAATAAATACATCACACAGCAAAGGAACAGTTGTTTCATCATGCACTCACCCATGACTAGCTCTGGGCCTACTGGCTACCCACAATTATCTTTTTTTTAAAATGATGAAAAGTACCAAAATTGTAGTTGCAGCAACTGCAATGCCCCAATCAAACAACACCAACTTACTTGTAAAATCTCAAATCCAAAAGTCCTCAAATCCAATGATAATGATGCAGCAGACACAAAGAGTGATCCTTCCAGCTCTAATCCAAATGAAAAATGAACAGGAGATGGACAAAGCACTGGGAGGAGCCTGCTGGACAGGAACAGGAAGTAGGAGACTCTGTGGCACTTTCTCCCTCTCCCCCCCAAAAAATTTGACAAAAAAAGACAGCCAAATATCAATCTGAGGAGTTTTTTTCATCCAAATCATCATTTTATAGAAGGTTTTATGCTGCTCGAGATATTATTCTTCTCCAGATTGAAAATTTTGCGTGTTCGGGATCGCGAGCTTCACCAACATTCTGCCGGATGTCCGATGGCGCGGCGAATGACGTGTTCGCGATCGCAAACTCTCGTGGGATCGCGCGGCCGGCGACCAAAATCTTGTGGCGAACGGATAGGAAAACTCGTCGGCGAACGCAGAAATCCCGGTAAGTCGCTATCGCGCGCGCTAGAACGCATTTTTAAAGTGCGAACAAGAAAATAATTCCGCTACGCCGCGGATCGCGGAATTGTTGGCAATTTCGCGTTCTCCGCGGAACGCGAAATTGCCTACATTTCGCAAATTCCGCGAGCGGAGCGGAATTTGACGCCCAGGCCTAATTACTACCACCACTATCGTAGTGACAGGACTGAGGAGTCTGCATGACTTGGATAATCAGCCCAAGTGAGTACCAACGAGTATGCTGAGCACCTGGCTAGCTCCAGCTGGATCACATAATATTCGTAACATAAACTTAACTTATCTCTTGGTGTGAGCAGCATGCTATTTGAAAAAAAGAATAGCAGTGGAACACAAAAAATAAATAATTACTCACCGAGCCCTGCAACCTCGACGTCCAGCAGGTACAGCAGGTCTGGTTCCCTATTCAGTACGTCAGCCCAGTGGTGTGTCAGCTGCTGCATGTTGAGCTGGAGCCCAGTACTTCGGCGCACTCTCCCCCACAGCAGCCGACGCTACCGCAGGGCGTACTCCCTCCCAGGCCTGCCGCATGCTGCCAGCATGAAGGGGAGGTGGCGCTGCACATAAAAAATAAGTGCGGCCACCTCTGCCTCGGAAAAAATAGTGCAGGGCTTCACCCCTTAGTGGTGCTGGCAACGGAAAGCGCTGCCAGTTCCTGAATTTCACTGCTCCTACAACATGGCACTGGGTAGGAAGAAGTAATAGGTAAGAGAAGTAGAGAAAAGAGAATCAGAAAGGAAGAAAAAAAGAAGTAGAAAGGGAAAACAAAAAGTGCAAAAAATCACAGAAAAAAAAAAAAATTTAAATTCACAAATACATAGACAAACACTGATAAAACAAATGTAAATGAGGGTTGGATGAGTGGGATAGGAGGAGGATTAAATAGATATAAAAGGGATACAAAAATCAGGCCCAGCACCATGCAGAGAACAGATTGCAGGTAAAACAAAATGGCTGTGCTCATGCAGACCGTGTGGTGCCGTTTCAGCGTGGAACGCGCTACTGGCCTAAAAAAGTAGGGCGGACGAGCATTCTTCTGCCTGTTTGCAGAATCTTGCTGAGATTTTTTGGAACTTCACGGAATTCCATGGAGCAAAACTTCACGAGTTCTGCCCAGGTAGAATGGAATCATATAAGGGGAGTTAAAGTAGAGAAAATTAGGGCCCAATTACGAGTCTGGCAGTCCAAGGTCTGCCAGACTCGAGGTGGCGTGGCAGTGGCGGTTTAGCTACTGCCGCACCGGCGGTCCAACCACCCCATTATGACTTGGGCGGTCGGATCGCCATGGACCCACCCCCAGAGAACCTCATTCCCTGGAGGTGGCATGGCGATCCTGAGCGGCAATCCGCTTGGCAGGACTGCTGTGGTCCCGCCAAGCATATTACGAGTTTCCTCTCCACCATGATTTTCATGGCGGTTCACTGCCATGAAAACGCAGCAAAGAGGAAACAAAGGGGGCCCTACAGGGCTCCCTGGCGACTCAGGCCATGTGTATGTACAACATGTGCCCCCTTGTTTTCATGCACACCAGTACCTGCACGTCAAGTACGTTACTGTCCATGCCGTGCAGGAATTTTGTGTGGCATTCCCATTACGGTGCCTTTTTCAAAGGCACTACTGCATTTGAAAGAGGCACCGCCACGGGAACTGCCAGGCCGTCCGCCCACCAGACCACTTTTAAGTTGTAATCTGGCAGGTGGGCAGCAGCGATTCTTGGCGGTGCAAGGGCACAGCGGTAGCATGTCGCCCGCCCCCCGCACCGCCAAAAGTCATAATCGGGCCCATAGTATCTGGGAAAAAACACTAGAAGCAAGATGTTATCCACATTTATTCCCCACTGGAAAAGTGGAAGATTGTCCAGTCCAAATTTGTGCATCTGAGTACCGAGTTACAAGATGATATTCAGAGGATCCATGCTTTTGACAAGATATTGCTTATATTTTCACACTACTATATTAAAGTGAACTTTCAGTCACTTCTTACACTGTGGCACATGTTATGCAAACTGGAACTGGCTTCAGTAATATAACAGCACAGCAATTTATGGAAAAGATGTATGGCAAAGATGAAAATGTAGAATATAATTTGATCAACATTATGGCTCAATGAGAAACAAATTAATATTTGTTTCGGAGATACAGAGAATTGAAATGTAGTCTCAGAAATTTAGGACCACCATTGCTTAAAGCTTTGCTGAGTACGGATGGGATGATTTCTATCAATTTCTTCTCAAAGCAAATGCTAATATTCCAGACATTAACTCAAAAACACACACTGAATTATGTTGTTTTGAGCCTGCCAATTTTTGCAGATATTTCAACCACAAATGTCAATCTATGCTTCACTACATAACCAACAAAAAGAAAAATCCAATTGGAGCAGTACTTGATTTCTTTTATGGAAAAGAGTATCAAGAATGTGGTGCATCACACATTTATATGCCTCTGGGGATCAAAAATGCACCTAAGTTTGGATACGATTCTGATTAATCAGTTCCACATTTTATTGACGTTATGCCACATGTGACAGCCCAAAAAACGAGAAAAATAACAAATGATTTGAGCAATTTTTACGCTTTCAATCCGATAAGTGCGGTAAATACTGCTTAAGAAAATATTGTAACAAAGGTATATCTCACTCTAAATGTTGCTTTGGATTTCCAAGACCAATCCTACAGAAAGGAAGAGTTAACAATTTAATGTCATCTGTAAGACATACAGTTACTGGCAAATCACCGGAAAACAATTACAACCTTAAAAGACCACAAGCATCACAATGGATCAATGACTACAACTCTTTCATTCTACATATGTGGGATGCTGACATGGATATACTATTTGCTGCAGATAACTCTACAGCAGTTGCATATTATGTTACTTCCTTCCATACAAAGTCAGAAAAAACAGAAATGAAGGAAGTATCGGAAGAAATATCAGCTGAGCAATTCTTAAGTAAAAGATTACACAGATTTAGCCTCCAAATGCTCTTACCATGAGATCAGTAGCTATGAAGCATGTGACCGTTTAAGCTCATCAAGCTCATATGGTAAGTCAAGGGCAATCATGTAGCTTACTTTAGGCTTGTCATCAATACAAAAAAGAGTTCTGAAAAGCATACCTGAAACTGAATACCTTGCACATTTTAAAACCACAAAGGTGAAGGTTTTAGGATATGGAATATCAGGAAGTACAGAAACCTATAGTTCAAGGGTTTATCTTGCTGAAAACGGTTCAATTGATGGAACCCTATCTTACATTTTATGACCAATAGTACTCATGGTTTTTTACTCACCAGATTGAGGTTCAACCTGCTCTGTCTATTGTTAGTGACCCCAAGAGGTTTAGAAAAATTAAAGTCATTTGATCCTTGCGGTTTCAACCATGTGTCTCCGCAAGATACCATGCACATTTCAATGTTCTGCAGATTGTATGTTGAACCTCGAAAGGTTTATACTATTCCACTGTTAAAGGACCAGAATTCCACTCACGTTTGACCTGCTATACTGTTTTTACAATTACTGCCAAATGAATTGATTGTTTATAATGTTGCCAGTATTTTAAAGGCTGTCCTTAGATTGTGGCGTGTCTTGAAGACTGAATGTAGCAGTGAATAGCTTGTGGTGAACATCCTTTTTAATCAAATAAGGTAATTTAAATTTTGACTGAATGGCCATACACAGGGCAGGCACTTACTATTTGGAACATTATGGATGTTGTGTGTTTTTTTAACTTATGTAGATTTCAAGCACTGTAAATATTGTATTGACATTCTGTTGTTTTTTAGTCTATATGGATATATTTATTGTTGTGCTTTTATGGTTTTTATTGAAACCCGAATAAAGCTTAATTGTGAAACCACAAACAAAGACATTTTGAAAACAAATATGTTGGACACATACTGCCCAAACAGAAGTCCATTGTTCAAAAAACTATCCCTGTGTGAAGTTGCTCATCTCTACATGTATAGAAAAATAATATGGCAGAAGATATCAATGCTGAAATATTTTGAGTTGAAGATACCAATGGTTGTTTAATACATAATTCTAAACCTACTCTTATTAATCATCGCAATCTTAGTTGTGAACAGGAGAAAAATAAAAATTCTATTATTTAGTAGTTCTTTAACCATTTAAACTATGCCACAAAAAAAAAATTATAGGTCCCTTCCAGTGCTATGAAGATGCATTTAATGTTTATAAAAAATGACCTTGTATGGCCTCAGTTTCACACACGCTTACAAATGTTGGATGACAAAATAGAAGAGAATAATATTAATACCGAAATTAAACGCAATACACCATCTACTAATAAATAATGCTTTCATTTCCAGGACTGGTGAGTTGCTTAGACACACAATTATTAAAATGGAAGGTGTGGTTACCACAGACAAGATTCAACATGCAATGGACGAAGTGTAAAAAAGAATGTTGATAATTTAGATCGCTTAGTATCTCAATTATAGACATAAAACAGTCAGTAGATCGACTGCATCATGAAAATGGATTATGTGAATGTTCTACTTATGAACCTACATTACGATATGTGAGCGCACAAGCAGGAACTGGCAATATTTTTAACCAAAGTTGTTACTGCTTATGTCCATAAAGTTACTACTTCTAATTATCTTGTGTAGTTACTGCTCCTAGTGGCTTAGCAGCACATAACATCAAAGGAATTACTTTTATCATCTACTGTTGCTACCTGTGGCGCACAATAACAAACTGGAATATTTAAAATTAAATACTGATACATGCCAAGAGCGTTATAGAGTCCTTAAAAAATTAAAAGTTTTGATAATTGACGAAGTAAGTATGCTTTCAAACTTGATGTTGACATGTGTACATTTGCAAATGCCTTAGGTACTGAGAAAGTCCTAAAATGTGCTGTTTGAAGGGAAACACGTCATTGTTTTTGGAGACTTATTACAACTAACCTGTATAAGGTGAACCCATTTTCCAAAAAGCAAACTCGAATTTGTTTGGGAAGCATATGCAATGTCAACATGTGGTTGCGTTTCACATAAAAATAATTAAAACAAAATACAAGGCAAGTTAACGAGTAATATGCAAGATATTGAAAGACATTTGCCTGGGCATTGTGCGAATGTAGCCAAAATGATGATAAGGGAATGTAATACAAGTAAATTATTTCCTAACCTTCATTTACCTGCAGATGTTATGCATTAACTACTTTCACAATCACAACTCGTAGTTTGCTTAATGCCAACTATTGAAGAATGTGCTCAATTAAACTATGAAATGCTACATCTGGAAAAATAAGAAATTGTACATCTCCCTTCAAAAGTTACATTTGAGAATCATGGACTCAATATACCTATAAGCAAAAGTTTAGCAACAAAACTACAAAAGGTGGAAAAATCAGTTTCACGTATGGCAGTATAGGAAAAAGATTTACAGCTTTATAAAAATGTTGTGTAATTGTAAATGTTAGAATTTACATGTAGAAGAAGGACTAGGAAGTAGAGCCATGGGATTTATAGTTGGCTTTGTGACATATGGAAAAAGGAAGAAATTGAATTTATTATGGTCGAAGAGGGAATGGACTACATTGCTCTGTCTTGAGATAAAATACTTACAGGATTGTACATTACCGATTCCGATGAAAGAAGAATTAATGCAGACAGTAGCTGTGTGACAGAATGCAATCGTTTGAGAACCAGATGTGCACCTTGTGAATATCCCATTTTGCTAAAACCAAAAGGGCCAGATGTACGACAATTTTTTGTGGTTGCAAACGGGAAATCGGCCCGTTTGCGACCACAAAAAAGGGTCCTGGCATGTACAAACGCTATTTTGCGAGTCGGTGACTCGCAAAATAGCGTTTGCGACTCTCGCTATTTGGAAGGGGCGTCCCTTCCTAATAGCGAGTCACAATGGAATATACCATTGTTTTGCGACCGCAGTTGCGGCCGCAAGACACTCACAGTTTACACCTACTTCAAGTAGGTGGTAAGCCACTCGCAAAGGGGAAGGGGTCCCCAGGGGAAACGGCCAAGTAAGGCCCATTGACACAATTGTGCAAAACGTGAAATTTCTTTTTCTTTTTTTGTTGCAATTTTATATAGTGCAGACTTGACCCGAAGGTATTGGAGGGCTTCACATGAGCATCGGTTACATAACACAAGGACACATTCATTTTGGTTTTAGGCATGGGGGGGATTAAGTGAATTGCTCAAATCATAGAAAGTTGAGCCAAAACTCGAACCTGGTTTCCCAGTTGCAAAGAAGGCAGCTCTGGCCGTAAGCCACATCCTGAAGTGATCAACTGGATTAAAAAACATAAAGATAGCAAATAATTTAAAAGCACTTTATCGCTATTTGAGAACCCCGAAAATTTGTGCTCATTTTAGTTTTTTAGAGCACTAACCATAATTTCTATGGGAAAAAGACCCCCAAATTTTTATAATTTCTAAAGGAAATGCTTTAGGTATTAGAGTTTTGATTACATCACGATGACTTCAGGCGTGGCACACTTTTGTGATAAATATAGAATGCTAGGGATCTATTTGTTCATTAGAATACTGTTGGGAGGCAGAGGACAGGTGCATGCACTTGGAAAATAGAGGGCAGGGAGTAGGGGGCAGAGACAGCAAGTTGACCATGCTCGGCAGGCGGGAGGGACAGTGGCAGCAAAACGGACCATGGAGAGCAAGGGGAAGGGGGGCAGGGGCTACAAACCAACCATGCAGGACAGGAAGGAAAGACTGTGGCAATACAACAGACCATTGAGGGCAGAAGGGAGAGGGAGTGGCAAGACAACTATACATGCCAACAGACCCCTATTCAGGCAGGAGACTCACAATGTTTTTAAGCCCAAAAGCGCCTTATTTTAGCCATCTCTCACCTAAAATCTCCTCTTTTTCAATGTAAGTCAATGGGGAAAATTAATTTCTCAGATTTTTTTTTTTTTTTTAAATCTCCCTGTTACCAAGTTCAAATATTTGCCATGTATGCTACATTGGACCACAGAGGGCAGGAGGAATGTGTAGGGACTTGGATTCGGACAATAGACGGCAGGAGTGAGGTGGGCAGGGTCACCAAATTGACTTTACAGGGAAGGCCCCAGGGGTTGCAGCAGCACAATACACCACACAGGGCAAGAGTGAGGGCAGTGCAGCACAACAGACAATGGAAAGCAATAGGGAGGGGACAGGACCATGTACATGGAAAACAGAGAGGAAAGAGGCAAGGGCAGCAACCTGGCCATACCGGACAGACAGGAGGGCAATTGCAGCACAACAGATCCTGAAGGGCAGAAGGGAGGGGGCATGCCATTGGATCATGGAAGGTAACCAGAAACAGAAGTAAACCCGTTGACCCAGCTGAGACCGGGTAAATAATAAACAAAACAACGTCTCAACTGGTATATCATATAAGGGGGACTGATCAAAGAATTGTGTTAATCACATAGCACTGGGAAAAAGGGAACAAGGAGACCAAATGAGGGTGAGAGGGTTGTTATTTACATATAGAAGCACCACAATACAACTAAATTGCAGTAACCATAGCAACCAATTGTGCACTGAATGTGTAAAGTGAATCAACGGCGCAGTGACACAAGTGATTAAAAACAACGTGAGGCGGTGAAAGAAACAATGTGAAACAATAACATAGGTCAAACAGAAGTATTTACAATTATGAATACAATTTCTTTGCTTGTGAATGACCCTATTGGTGCCGCGAATGACGTTGAGAAGTCGACGGCGTTTCGACCTAGTTAGATTAAGGTCATCATCAGGACGATGGTTACTCAATACTTGAAAAGTGCTCTGCTGGCACTGTCACTGAGGAGCAGAGAATCGAATTAGGGAAGGGCAATCCGTAACTCAGGAACTGCTGTAAAGGCGTCACTGAATAAAGGTAACCGCAAAAATGGCTGGGCTGCAGTCTAGGGCTACAAATCACCATCAATTCGAAGCAGCATGTACAAGGTTGGGCTTAGGGTGAATCCACACACTAATAGGGAAGTCCACGTCCAGGAAAAGAAATGAATCCTTCTGCCCCGATCTAGTAGCGTTACCGGGTTTAATCCGGCGAGGGGCGAATAAAGCGTCTCTTTATTCGCCCCTCGCCGGATTAAACCCGGTAACGCGCTACACAGATCGGTGCAGAAGGATTCATTTCTTTTCCCGGACGTGGACTTCCCTATTAGTGTGTGGATTCACCCTTAAGCCCAACCTTGTACATGCTGCTTCGAATTGATGGTGATTTGTAGCCCTAGACTGCAGCCCAGCCATTTTTTGCGGTTACCTTTATTCAGTGACGCCTTTACAGCAGTTCCTGAGTTACGGATTGCCCTTCCCTAATTCGATTCTCTGCTCCTCAGTGACAGTGCCAGCAGAGCACTTTTCAAGTATTGAGTAACCATCGTCCTGATGATGACCTTAATCTAACTAGGTCGAAACGCCGTCGACTTCTCAACGTCATTCGCGGCACCCAATAGGGTCATTCACAAGCAAAGAAATTGTATTCATAATTGTAAATACTTCTGTTTGACCTATGTTATTGTTTCACATTGTTTCTTTCGCCGCCTCACGTTGTTTTTAATCACTTGTGTCACTGCGCCGTTGATTCACTTTAACACTTTCAGTGCACAATTGGTTGCTATGGTTACTGCAATTTAGTTGTATTGTGGTGCTTCTATATGTAAATAACAACCCTCTCACCCTCATTTGGTCTCCCTTGTTCCCTTTTTCCCAGTGCTATGTGATTAACACAATTCTTTGATCAGTCCCCCCTTATATGATATACCAGTTGAGACGTTGTTTTTTGTTTATTGGATCATGGAAGGCAGGACAGAGGGGCAAGGGGCCCACACATGGGAAACGGAGGGAAGCAGATAAGGGAGCAGGGCAGGAGCAGCAAGCTGCCCGTGCAGGGAATGGGTGCTGTGCACACTGTGTCCCTGGAACCAACATTTACTCGCTGATGAGCCCATAACTAGGACCAAACCGGTTCTGGGTTGCTTGTGTCCCAGTTCAGCGAGGACCTGGTTTGGCAGTTAGGGCTGGACTGTTTCTATTAGAGCGGGTCAAGACTGATTTGCATATAGCTGGGTCCAAACTGAGGTGACATGGTGTGCAAAATAACAATGGATTGGAATGTGACCTGAGTGATTACCAGTGGCTGAGATTAATTCAAGCATTCCATCCATCACTGTTTTGTATACTTATTGGGCAGGCGGAATGGGCACTGGAACACAACACACCTTGGTGGTCACCATTGAGACTGTAATGGCATGCACACAGACAATGGAGAAAAGGTGGGATGGAAATAGGCGTAGCAAGCTGACCACACAGTGCAGGTGGGAGGGGCAGTGGCAGAACAAAAGACCATGCATGGCAGGCGGGAAGGTTAGTGGCAGCACAACGGTCATGGAGGACAAGAGAGAGTGGGCAGGGGCATGAACAAAGGACCTTGGAGGGCAGAAGGGAGGGGTAGGGGCTAGACTCAGACAAAAGAGGGCAGTGGAAGGTGCTTCATAACAGACCATGCACGGTGGGCAGGAGGAGCAGTTTCAGCACAACAGAGCATGGAGGGCAGATGGGAGTGGCAGCAAAACGGACCATGGAGGACAGGAGAGAGGGGCTAGGGGCATGGAACTCAGAGAATGGAAGGCAGGGTGGCAGCCATCTGACCATACTGGGCAGACAAGAAGGGCAGTGACAGATCAAGAGAACCTTCAGAGTAGACAATAAGAGCAGTGACAAGTCCATGGAACATGGTGAGCAAAAGGGAGGGAGTAGGGGCATGCACACAGACATAGGAGGCCAGGGGGAAGGATGGTAGGGGCAGCAAGCTAAGCCAGAGGCTACAGCAGGAGGGCAGTGATAGGGAAATAGACTCGGGCAACAGAGGGCAGGAGGAGTGGGCAGGGATATCAAGCTAAATGGAGGGCAGTGGCGGTAAATCTGACAATCATCCAATGAGTGTGTCAGTTTGTTTTATAGTTTGCATAGTGGTGTGTAACTACCATATTACTTTTCTACCTAATTTTGTACAGCCTGTGTCCAGCTAATCGGTATAAGTGTTTAAAAAATGCATGTGCACCCAATGCACCATAGGTGTGTAGAGGTATGGAACACATTATAAATCTTTGTATTGAAGAGTAACTCTGTGTGCAGGTGACAGTTAACTTTTGTTCATTATGTTCCATGCCATTTTCATTATGTTTCACACAGAAAAGGTTTCCAGCTGGACAAAGATTCTAAGTACTACATACTAAGTATTGTAAGCAGCCTTGAGGTATTAGATAGAATCGTTTCAGCATGACAATTTCTATTTAACATAGAAAACTGTGTGTGCACCAGGTACTAACCTATGTACATGCGCTTGTTTTGCTTCAGAAGATGGGATATCTGCAAAGTTTTCACCACAGAATGAAGGCTGCAGGTAGTATGATCTTTAGTACCTTCAGACATTGGTTATTTTAAGTGAATAGTCGCCCTTTGGACAAGTTTTGCATAGAGTGTAAACTGTTCTTAGTAGATACTCTTTAATTGTGGTGTATTTCTCATGAGAGTTCCACTGTCTGCAAACCATCTGGTACAGAGTAAACTCTCTCCGTAGGGTAAACAGTGTCAACAGTACCCACTTCTCTGCTTATATCCACTTATTTTCTTAATGTAGGATCAGTGACTGTCAGGGGTTTTATACAAAAGACATTCCATAGTAGGGCATCAGTTATGTAACAGGGCTTCAGTCTCTGAAGCAACTTCCCCAAGAGTTGTATACAGATTAAACACAGTGTGCAGGTTAGGCTACCCTTTCATCCGTGGTTTATAGTCAACTTAAACTTGGCTACCCATGAAGTGTGTGGCATAAGGTCAATGTTGAACATAACACAAGCTTGCTTTACCTATGGGGCTTGTATGTATGATAACAGGACTGACGCTTCATATTATTCTGAGCTTTTTGCACTTACTTTAATAGCTCCAATGGTATACCCGTTTGTAGAGCAATGTGTACAAAAGAAGCTTGGATGATGTCAACAGTGATGTCATCAATGATTTCATTTGAGATGTCATTAGTGATGTCATAAATGACGTCATACAGCATGCCATGAGTGATGTCATATGTGACGTCATAAGCAGTGCACAGCAGGGGAGCAAGTTATAGTTAGCGCTGCTAACTATATCTGGTGAATTTCTGTGTTCTTTTTAGTTCAAAGCGTTAATGTTGTCACTGACAAATTCATCTAATTATAATGTTACTTTAACTCTTGTTTTTTCACTGAATGCACACACGCACACACACACACTCACGCACACATATATCAGGGTATTGAAAATAAATGTGGCCCAAACACTATTTAGTTCCCCACAGTCTGCATATTACAATTAATTAACACATGGAAACAATTCTCCTAAAAGTCACAATGCCTCTTCAATTTGACTTTACCTTACTACCTTACTGCACAATGTAAATCGCTTGCATTCTTATTTTGGTTAAATATCTATTTTAAACAAATAAACATGAAAAATACCAAGGCATAAATCAATCTATCTATCTATCTATCTATCTATCTATCTATCTATCTATCTATCTATTTCTCTATCTGTCTATCTATCTATCTACCTATTGTCACTCAAAAAACAAAGGTTAAAGTGTTATTATAGTTAGGTGAAAATGTCAGTGATAACTTCATGTTTTAAATGCAAACGAACCCTGAAATTCACCAGTCACAGTTTACTGAGTTAACTATAATTTGCACCCTTGCCATGCCCTGCTTATGATATCACATATCACATCACTCATAACATGATTAATGGCATAAATGAAGTATGGGACTGCAAGGGTGAGCCTGTCAGGTGTGCTGGTTAATACTCTAAGCAAAAGACAAGCAATTGATGGACGGAATGCAGAACAAATCAAAACATTCACCCCCAGTCAAGAGATCTGGGTTAAATCCATCATTCTTTTGCTCATCATGCCACCCCAGTTTAGACCTGGCCATTTGCAAATCAGTCTTGACCCTGTGCCTCATGGGAACAGTCCAGCCCGAACTGCCAAGCCAGGTCCTCCCTGGACCGGAAACAAGCATCCTAGGACCGGTTTCGAGGTTTCACCCCTCATCAGGCAGGATAGCTTGAATCCAGTGGCACAGTGAGCCCAGGACCCACGTCTGGGCATACCCGGCGCACTTAGGGCGAGAAAGCAAAAGACAAACAATTGGTTAATAGTCTAAGAGCAGCACTGTCATTGTCAAAGGTTTTTTTTACTGGCACTGAAGGAAAGACTGAAATGCTGTATTTCTTTTTTAGGGAAGCTGTATTTCCTGCATATGTATTCAGGACCATGAATTACAGGAAACAGTTCACAGTTAGACCTCTTTCCTTCAAATACCAGCTTTGAAACCACTGGCAAATATTCAATAAGAAGACTCACCAAGGCTAAAGACCCATCTGAAGTACACATATTATTAGAACTTTTTTTTAACAAGTATTTTTATTGAGTTTGACAACAGATGGCAATGGACATTTTGATTGAGCATAATGAAAAAGTGCACTTGTGAATAATGTCCACAATTCATAGCTCGCGACAAATTTGAAAGAAAGGAGGCAAACAGGGAACGGTGTTGGAGAAAGAATAGTGATGATGGTGAGGTACAGGGGGGGCCGATGGGGCTGGATCGCTCGAATAGAGATAGGGTTAGGGCCCTGTACCCCACTGGAGGAGGAAGAGGAAAGACGGCTGGGGCCTAGCCAGGGAAAAGGGAGGCACCGCACGGGATGGGGCCTCAGCGCATGACTGATGGAGCTAGTTTATCATCCTTAATGCGGGTGAGGAAATGTTTCAGCAGGGAATCCCACTCTGGGGTCATGAGGTGCCTACGAATGCATTGAAGCTCCTCGAGGTGCAGCGCCTCACCCTCAGGCCTGCACCCACCACTGTACAGCTCCGTGCCACGATGCTAACCCGGGAGGGAGAGAGGATTGCCAGTTAAGGGTTTAACGCGCTTAGCCAGGAGGAGAACGAGCCCTGACCCCTGGCACTTCCCATGTTTAAAGATACCTAGGGCACAAGCTTCCCAAGTGGTAATGTCTGGAAGTTCAGTTACCTCGTGAAGTGTAGTGTGAATAACTTGCGAGTACTGTGAGAGAGCAGGGCAGGACCAGAGCATGTGTTGAAGATCATCAGAGAACTCCTGGCAGCGCGGGCAGTTGAGGTGGGTTGGGGGAAAGGTATGCCCTGTGAAGTATAGTGAATTGTATTCTCTGAAACTGGGTGTTACGGGAGACATTGTGTGGGAATTCGAGGGCTCTAGCTCATTTAGAATTGTGAAGCACCTGACCAATATCTGTATTTCATTTGTCTCAGAGGGAAATAAGCAGGACTCCTGTATGATCCCGTATAGCCATCAAGGGACGCGGAGCATTCTGCGGGAGTTAATCGGCAAAATTAGGTATTCTTTCTAAAAACCCTACTTATTCAGCATTCTGAACACCCGGTGGTGTTGCCACCTGTGGTGGAGGCAAACTATGCCTTTGAAGCTAGTACGACAATAGGATGTGAGAATAATAAATCAAGCAATATACACCTCCATACAATCTGTGGACTTCTATCTCCGCTATGGTCTTGCAAACAAGAAAATAGATCAGCTGAGAGCTTTACGCTTATTTCTAGTGGAAAAAGTAATAGTCACCACCTTTTATCAACTACTCCAGCGTCCCGGTCTTAAATATTGGAATTCCATATTCGGAAACTTGTTCCCCAAGTATATTTGCCTGTATGTCACTGTGCTCGATTTGGACAAGGTCCTGAAGAAGGTGGTTCACGTCCTGTGTTAACCCACCGAAACGCGCGTCGACCTCGTGTGTCCAGACCTGATATTCTTTCATCTTGATGGAAATGATTTACATCTTTTGTTTCCTGTTTATTCAGATGTGCATAAGTGTTTTGTATGAATGTGGACGTATGTGAAGTATGTATGAGTAGTAAGAAGACTTGTTATTCAGGGAACATTCCACATTGTAAATAACTTTGCATTATTCAAAACAACAGCACAGGTGCACCATGCAGCAAAATTAAATCAATAAAAGAAGTCTGTATCCAGACACAAAAGTTCTTCAGTTTTTTCTTTCTTTTATTCCATTTTCATTTGACGTTGATAAAAACACAGAGTCCAGCTCAAGTGACTCAACAAACAGTACAGCCGACGCGTTTCGTCCTAATACAGGACTTCTTCAGGGCTGGTAAGTACAAACAAATATATATATACATTAAAAAAAAAAACATTTACAACACACATAGGACATCCTATACATACATACCAATTGGCAGAATCCTAGTCCGTAAACAATACTTATACATTATACACGACAGCGACAGACCGACATACTCTAAAACATATATAAATTCATCTATTTACATTTTTAAATGAAAAATACTAAAGTGCTTAATAATAATTATTAGCAAATTGTGAAGGCCTAAAAAGTTCCACCCGGAACAACATTCTTATTTATTATTTTTTACTCAATTTTGTACCTATCTCCAGTGACTTCATCTTATTATCACTTCACTTCATACAACGATGCATTGTCAATAATAACAAGTCAACAATAGACTAAGAAAGAGAAAAGGGAGAAAAAAGGGAGAAAAGATTAGCCATCAGGGCTTAGATACAAGAAGGAACACAAAAAAAGAACACTTATGTCCCAACGGTTTAAACAGAGGGGTTGGTTATATTACCTGCCATGCCACCATGGGGCTTTTACCATGGATTTATAATATCTATTTTGTTCTTATCCTTGATTTAATGGAATTCTGAAACAATGGTGGCTGTATTGTCATAATATCTGTAGATATGTCATTTCCTGCTCCTAATTAAAACCGATATTGTTTGCTGTTACATTATAGAAACAAATCGGACAGGAAACATTTTGCCAGCAGGGAATTCTATGACCTGTAACACTATGGCAATGTTGGATCCTACCATCATCTTGTGGTGGGTACCTATGTGTTTTTTGTCTTTTAATATCTCCCAAGGTGTTTTATCTCTGAGATATATCATTCTTTTATATTTCTTTACTTTTGGGTATTTGTACAAGGATTTTGTATATGTTCGGGCCCGTGGTACGATATGCCATTTCAGCTAGGTTTCTTTTCAGCATTCTTTGTTCTTTTTTTGTGTTCCTTCTTGTATCTAAGCCCTGATGGCTAATCTTTTCTCCCTTTTTTCTCCCTTTTCTCTTTCTTAGTCTATTGTTGACTTGTTATTATTGACAATGCATCGTTGTATGAAGTGAAGTGATAATAAGATGAAGTCACTGGAGATAGGTACAAAATTGAGTAAAAAATAATAAATAAGAATGTTGTTCTGGGTGGAACTTTTTAGGCCTTCACAATTTGCTAATAATCATTATTAAGCACTTTAGTATTTTTCATTTAAAAATGTAAATAGATGAATTTATATATGTTTTAGAGTATGTCGGTCTGTCGCTGTCGTGTATAATGTATAAGTATTGTTTACGGACTAGGATTCTGCCAATTGGTATGTATGTATAGGATGTCCTATGTGTGTTGTAAATGTTTTTTTTTTAATGTATATATATATTTGTTTGTACTTAACAGCCCTGAAGAAGTCCTGTATTAGGATGAAACGCGTCGGCTGTACTGTTTGTTGAGTCACTTGAGCTGGACTCTGTGTTTTTATCAACGTCAAATGAAAATGGAATAAAAGAAAGAAAAAACTGAAGAACTTTTGTGTCTGGATACAGACTTCTTTTATTGATTTAATTTTGCTGCATGGTGCACCTGTGCTGTTGTTTTGAATTGTTAGATTCCTTCGGGAACAGGCATTGTGACGGTGGGTGCTATTCTGTGTGCACATGGATCCCAATTTGTACTGAAGGGATAAGATTAAGGTAGTGAATTTAGGTTAGGTACTGGCAATTGGAAGGTACCACTGTTAGTCCTATTCTTTGCATCTCTCACCCTTCATTAGCACTAACCGGCTCTAGAAAATGTATTTAGATTTATTATCTCTTTTGTCATAATATTGATAAAATTGAACCATGCCAGGTTTTAAAGACAGGCGGCAGGAATTAGCCCAGGACCTATTTGCCACCGGTTGTAAACCAGGTGGCACAAATGGAAATATTCCAAAAATAGAGGGCCTAAAAGTAAAGTTCCAGAAATTAGAAAAACTAAAGAAACATGAAATGTCCAGATGGTGGGACGGAACCACCCTGGAAAAATATATAGAAAATGAGAAAATACCACAAGGCCTCAGAATTTTAATATTTCCTACATTTGAGGACCTTGATAAGGACCAACTGGAGGATTGGGAGGGAAACCTCCGGAATGCCTCGTTTAACATGATGCGCATTCTTATTAAGAATGCGGAGAAAAAGGGTGCTAAGTTACAACAAGAAATTGAGGAACTGGAGAAGGAAATAGCAACTTCTGAATTAAGAGAAGTAGTTAAGAAAAATTATACGATCTTGGATGAAATCCTTGAGGGTCATCAAATGTATCTAAGGGACAAGAAGATCAAGAAAATCAAGAAAATCAAGAGGGATGACAAGGATTACAAAGATGGGAGAGTATATACCTTTTCTCACAGGTATGATAATGTGAAGATACCTGGGGAAGGAAAAAGACCAAGGGAAGAGACATTGGAATCAATTTCTGCTAGCAGTGTAACCTCCCTCTCTTCTGTGGCAAGTTCAGTAGCTACGGAAGACTCGGTAGGAGTGGTGGAGACTGAAAATAGGCCCAATAATTTTTTACTGGAAATGGAGAGATTCAGATTGGGTGCAAGATCAACACTAAAAGATCAAAGACCAGAAGGGGGGGGGGGCGGAGATGGCAGGAATTCAAACAGAAACAACAACAAAAAAACAAAACAAGAACCAGTGGGCAGAATGACCAGATCGAAGAAAGCAGGGAATCAGATGAGCTAAATGAGGAGGGAGAAACTATGGAGAAGAAACTAATGATTGTGAATTTGTCTGACAGGGTACTTTCTAAGGATGATGTCTCAGTTTTAAACAAGGGACTTGGTTTTTGCCCTAATCAGATGGGGAAAGATGTTGATATATTTGTTGATTTGTCGAAATTTATCAGACTGTTAAAATTGAAGGATCATTTTGTACGTAACCCTCCGCTCTGTGTCAAACCCTTGATTGAATATACCCCTCCCACACACACTGTAAATGAAATAAATGTTATTCAAACGATGATGTCTGTTGAATATGAAACGTCAATTGATATGGATCTTATCAGAAATGAGTTGGAGTTAATGGAGGATGTGTCTGTGGATAGTGGCTTGAGACCGAAGTCGAAATGTATCCCTTTTGGGACACACCCCAATATAGACATCTTTAGAGACAGGGTTACACAAGGATTTTATCATTTATTGGAACATCATATCCCCCCTAACTTGAGAAAATATAATCTAACGGTCGCTGAGACTGCAGCCTTGAAAGACTCAAGTCTGATCCCACTATTGTCATACGTGAGGCTGACAAGGGGGGGAATGTGGTCATTATGGAAAAGATGAGTTACATGAAGGAAATAGATCGTCAACTAGCGGATACATCTTGCTATACTAAACTCCCAGGGAATCCCATTAAGGCCCTAAGTACGTTTATAAATATGAGACTTGTAGAGTGGCGGGAGATTGGCCTGCTGAGTCAAGAGGAATGGAGATATTTAACAGTTCTGGAACCGGTCTTCCCTTGTATTTACATTCTGCCTAAGATACATAAGGGAGGCCCCTTTCCACCGGGCCGCCCTATCATTTCTGGGGTTAATTCACCTACGGAAAAACTCTCCGAATATGTGGACCATTATATACAGCCCTTGGTACAAAACTTACCATCGTATATAAAGGACACGAAAGATATCTTGGGGAAATTTGAAGGCTTTAATTGGTCTGAGACTTTAACATTTGTGACTCTGGATGTTATTAGTCTATACACATGTATTAAAAAAGAATTTGGAGTAAAGGCATTACATTTCTATCTGGGACAAAGGACGGCAGATCATTATTCTCATAATGAGATCTTGATGGAAATGACTGATATCATTTTGTCCAAGAATTTTTTTCTTCATGATTCTGTATGGTTTCAACAAATTCAGGGTACAGCGATGGGCTCCAGATTTGCTCCAGCTTACGCCAGGCTCTTTATGGGCTGGTTTGAGCGGGAGCATGCCTGGGGCCGCCATGCGGCAAGGTGGATGGAGCATGTGATTTTCTGGGGCAGGTACATCGATGATATTATTATGCTCTGGGATGGACCTGCCCCGGAGCTTATGAAGTATCATGCTTATCTTAATGATAATCCTTTTAATGTTAGATTCACTATGAATCATAGTAAGGAAGAGATTGACTTCTTAGATGTCACCTTCTTCATACAGGATGATCACATTCACAGCCGCACATACAGAAAAAAGACTGCCTGTAATAGCACACTGCACTTTCAAAGCTCGCATCCCCAATATGTTATTAACAACATCCCATATGGGGAGATGATTCGAATGAGACGTAATTGTAGCACTGAGGTGAGTTTCTTACAGAATTTAGGGGAAACAGAGAAGCGCTTTTTGGATAGAGGGTACCCGGAGGTCACATTGAATAAAGCATATAAAAAAGTGAAGAAAGTCTCTAGGGCATCCACCTTAACAGCTAACTCTAGTAATATGGCCAAAAAAGCTCCAATTGCCTTCACTACGCAATACGATGATCGTAGTAGCAGAGTATATAATGTCCTTAGAAAACATTGGCACCTCTTGGTGGATATACCAAGTATGCAAGACACCCTGTCCACTAAACCGAAGGTGACATATAGAAGGGGACAGAATTTAAGAAATATGTTGTGTCCCAGCTATGTGACTACCTCCAAACCTCAAACATGGCTTATGTCTACACTGACAGGGTTTTATACATGTAGAGAGTGTTGTGTCTGTAGGCTTGGGAGGAATATGACCAAGAATTTCTGTTTTAACACCAAACGCAAATACACTATAAATCACCTAATCAACTGCAATTCAAAACATGTAACGTATATATTGGGATGCCCATGTGATAAGATCTACGTGGGCAGTACTAAAAGAGCCCTGAAGATAAGAGTACAGGAGCATGTGCGTGCTCGACGTAATGGCGATCTTAGATATCCCCTTACCTTTCATATGCAGGAAAATCATACAAATGGTGATGATTTTTGGTTTATAGGGATAGATCAAGTCCCTGCCCACCCACGAGGGGGGAATAGGGAATTGGCCTTAAGAAAGAATGAAGCAGGGTGGATTTGTAGACTGCGATGTGTTGAACTAGGCCATAATAGTGATGATGAAATGCACTATTTTCTGTAAGAACTGTATGTCATTCTATGTCCTTATTCGGTCTGTACATAAAAGTTTTTTTTGGACATGAGTCAGGTGAATTGTTAATGGTATGACAAATGTTTTAGGCCCTACATAATATGTGGGGCCATTATGTACATGTGTATATCTTTCTTCTCTGTCTTCCCTCTGTTTTGTTATTCTTTTGTTTTTATTTACTATGAACAACCTGGCAAATGGTTGCTTTTTGTGCTTTATTTTGGATGTTAAAATTCTGTCATTTATCCATATATGCGCTTTCCTTCCTTGAATATGAATCTCGTGGATATTGTGTGATGTGGGGAGTTTGGAAGTATTATGGCCAATGAGAAACCTTGGGTTTTTCATTGATTTTTGACATAGTTAAATGATTGAAGGCTTCGTTCTGTGTTGGTAATACAGCCATAAATAGGTGTATAACTATAAACCCCAGCTTACATTGTATGAGCTTTTCTTGTGAGTGGTTTCATTTAATAAGCTCTATATGGCTTCGGGACCTTTTGGTCTTTAAATTATCTACATGGGGAGCACAGGTTATTTTGATTTCATCATAGGCCAATATGGCCGCCGGTTTATCATCATTATTTAGATACTGTCCCTTGTTTTGTGAGGATGGATCTGAGGTTATCTCAATAGGTATTAGATAGTTTTTTACCCTCTACGTGGGTTTAAGTAATAGCGTCGCACTAATGAGTACTGATAGGTTGTTGCGCCGTTTTTATATTCTATTTATCACGCAAACATTTTTCGTTTTTCATATGCGCGACGTGGGCCAGTATTGTGCCGATAACTATTGTTACCTTTGCTGCACTACGGCATATTTGGCCGATATGTTTTTTAGTCCTATCTTTAGGCGTCTTGACTTTGATTTCGCATAATATGCGAGACTTCTACACCTAACAGTTATCGCTACAATATGGCCGCCGTATTAGGTTCGTATTATACAACTTGGATGGGCACGTATACTTTTCCTGACGCAGGTGTTCCGGATTTCCTAGACGTCGCGCGCTATTTAAACTCGATGTAGATACTGCTTGGTCATCCTGCCCGGCTTTTGCTGCTATATGTCCCAGCGCTTTCGTTGACCGTTACAGCTTCACTCTGGTAAGACTTGTGCCGGCATGGTGCTCTTTTGATTATCTTTTTAGGGTGATTATTTCATTCTTTGTCGAGAAGTATGCATATATTGGGGGCGTGGGTAACAGCTGTTACGAGGACTTGTTGATTTTTTAGTTCTACAATTGAAATAACGTTGTTATGGCGCTGCTTCGTCGTGCACTATGTTTAAATCATCTAGACTATACCCATACCGATAGTATTCACCGAGTATGCTCTGTGATAGAGGATCATCACGATGAGAATAGTGTTGTTTGGGTATTTACCTTATAAAGGGGTTGATGACTTATGCAATTTGGGATATAAGGTTTAGTTGATTATTACATGGTTACAACTTCACGCTTTCTGGGCCGCTGTATGAATAGGTCATTTATTTTCCTTATAGTGCTTTTGTCTTCTCTGCCTAACTGATTTGTTTTTAAAGCTTTACTTCGCTATGTGACTTCTTTGTTGCGCTCATGTTTTATAGGGAAGATGTCACAGGGCAATGAAGGTGTTTGGGGCTGAAAGGATTAATTTACATCAAGGTTATAATATTGTCTTAGGAAATATGCCTAAAAGATAGGTGTTTGTTTCGCACTTGTATAAGGATATTATTAATCAGGGGTTGTTATCTCCCTGCAGGTCTAGTGGTGTTTTCCTGTATACTTCCACCTCTCATCAAGTGGTGTCATTCCTTTACCACCTAGACCTTCGTTTAGATATTTCTTAAGGTATGTTCTCTGTTATTAGGTCTTTCCTCCAAGTAAGGCATTATGCAAATTTCACTTATGTCCCAACGGTTTAAACAGAGGGGTTGGTTATATTACCTGCCATGCCACCATGGGGCTTTTACCATGGATTTATAATATCTATTTTGTTCTTATCCTTGATTTAATGGAATTCTGAAACAATGGTGGCTGTATTGTCATAATATCTGTAGATATGTCATTTCCTGCTCCTAATTAAAACCGATATTGTTTGCTGTTACATTATAGAAACAAATCGGACAGGAAACATTTTGCCAGCAGGGAATTCTATGACCTGTAACACTATGGCAATGTTGGATCCTACCATCATCTTGTGGTGGGTACCTATGTGTTTTTTGTCTTTTAATATCTCCCAAGGTGTTTTATCTCTGTGATATATCATTCTTTTATATTTCTTTACTTTTGGGTATTCGTACAAGGATTTTGTATATGTTCGGGCCCGTGGTACGATATGCCATTCCAGCTAGGTTTCTTTTCAGCATTCTTTGTTCTTTTTTTGTGTTCCTTCTTGTATCTAAGCCCTGATGGCTAATCTTTTCTCCCTTTTTTCTCCCTTTTCTCTTTCTTGGTCTATTGTTGACTTGTTATTATTGACAATGCATCGTTGTATGAAGTGAAGTGATAATAAGATGAAGTCACTGGAGATAGGTACAAAATTGAGTAAAAAATAATAAATAAGAATGTTGTTCCGGGTGGAACTTTTTTAGGCCTTCACAATTTGCTAATAATCATTATTAAGCACTTTAGTATTTTTCATTTAAAAATGTAAATAGATGAATTTATATATGTTTTAGAGTATGTCGGTCTGTTGCTGTCGTGTATAATGTATAAGTATTGTTTACGGACTAGGATTCTGCCAATTGGTATGTATGTATAGGATGTCCTATGTGTGTTGTAAATGGTTTTTTTTTTAATGTATATATATATTTGTTTGTACTTAACAGCCCTGAAGAAGTCCTGTATTAGGACGAAACGCGTCAGCTGTACTGTTTGTTGAGTCACTTGAGCTGGACTCTGTGTTTTTATCAACGTCAAATGAAAATGGAATAAAAGAAAGAAAAAACTGAAGAACTTTTGTGTCTGGATACAGACTTCTTTATTGATTTAATTTTGCTGCATGGTGCACCTGTGCTGTTGTTTTGAATTGTTAGATTCCTTCGGGAACAGGCATTGTGACGATGGGTGCTATTCTGTGTGCACATGGATCCCAATTTGTACTGAAGGGATAAGATTAAGGTAGTGAATTTAGGTTAGGTGCTGGCAATTGGAAGGTACCACTGTTAGTCCTATTCTTTGTAACTTTGCATTATTGGCTACATGTATTTATAAAAAAGATTTTCTTATGAAAAAGACAAAAATAAGCTTTATATTTATTCACAAAAATGACATTTATGCATTAAGAGAAATGAAATAAGAAACTTATGACAATAATAAATAAGGTTTTATAAAAAAATGATCCTGATGTAGTGTTATAAATATCTGATGTTTGTCAACTTTGTGTACCCATACTAGATTGAATCTTTTGTAAAAGAAATATAGGTCTAAGGGGAGTGTATTTTGGTCTTCGTTGGTCTGTTTAGTCCCCCTCTTACTCCCAGACCTTATTTGTTCTTTAGAGGGGATCCCTTGCTTTTCATTGATCCCGTATAGTTCAGTAGAGCCACGTAATTAGGTGGCGCCCGTTCCCCATAGTGAACAGTGTCTGAACGACTGCATGTGTGGGAGGCTCAGTGTCCAGTACAGATCATTGGCTATGAAGGACATGTTATATCCTATGATACTGTAAAAATTGTCCACCGGGGAGAGTGAAGTCAAAGACTAGGTGGTCAATGGGGAGAAGCTGGCCATCAAGAAAGAGATCGCCCATCGTTGTGAGAGAGCTATCATGCCAGGGCAGAAGACCTCAGGCCGAGTGAGAGCCAGAAAAGAGTGGAAGACCACACAGGGGGGAGGTGGGGGCATACAGGACTATGTGCCGGTTAAGGACCAGCATCCATTGAACACATTTCTGTGCAACGTTCACCAGGTGAGGTAAAGGCCTACCAAGAGGGCTGTGTTGGGCAGCATAAAGCCCTGGATTTCAGGAAGGGTGAGCGAGCCTGTGTCCGACTAGCGCTCCAGCAGGTTGTGCTGCGGCAGTCTCTGAGAGACCCATTGAAGCTGGGCAGTTAGATTGTACGCCTCAAAAGAAAGTGCGCTCAGACCACTCCCCTAAGAGGGTATCTGCAATTTCAGTAAAGCTATCGGGAGATGCCTATTATTCCAGAGAAGCTCTCGCAGTAAAGTATTTAAATCATGAAAAAAGCCACAGGGGGAACAACTGGAAGATTAGTAAAGTGGTAGAGAAGGCAGGGGAGCAAAATCATTTTGGATAAGGCGATCTTCCCCATGGGGGCAAACGGGAGCGATTTTCAGAATTGGACCTGGGAATTGAGGGCCATATAGGCCCTGCCGAGGTTGCCTTAAAAAAGATCCACGGGAGAGTGGTGCAAGCGGACTCCTAAATAAAGGACTGCATCACCTTTCCACTCCAGCCGGTGCATTCCCATTCGAACTTCAACGGGAGGCAGTGAATCACCCAAGGGAAATGCACAAGAGTTCGCCCAATTAACCTGTAATCCAGAAACGCATATGAAGGAGCACAGCAGATAGACAATAAATAGAGAAGAGGTCCATGCAGAGATCTCAAATGTAAAGTAGTATATCGTCCGCATAGACAGAAACTGCATAGGTCACACCATTGAGGGGAATGCCGCATGTCTCTCCCTCTGAGCGGAGTCGGGAAGCCAGAGGTTCCACTTCAAGTATGAACAGCAGTGGGGAGAGGGGATAGCCCTGTCTGGTGCCCCTCTCCACGGGAAATGCTGGGGAGACAAAGCGGCCCAGGCGAACTCTAGAGCGAGGAGCAGTGTAAAGCAATCTGGTGTAGGACTGAAGGCGCTCAACCACACTGAGGGCTGACAGAGCTTGGAAGAGGAAATCCCATTTGAGGGTTTTGAATGCCGTCTCCACATTAAGAATAAGACAAGCAGCATAGGGGAAGCGACAGGGGGACTGGTCCATTAAGTGGAAAAAGTGCTGTATGTTAAGACAGGTACTCCGCCCTGGGTCGAAGCCGTTTTGATCAGGGTGGGTGAGATTGGGTAGAAATTGGGCATAACTATGGGCTAGGAATTTTCACAAAATTTTATAATCTGTGCCCAGAATAGCTATGGGGCGATAGGACGCGAGAAGGGTCGGGTCATGGGCAGGTTTCGGGAGGGACATCAGGACGGATTCACATAGGGAAGGGAGCAGACTCTTCATACATAGGGCCCCCTCATAGACCTCAGGCAGGCAAGAGCAGAGGAGGGAGCTGAAAGTACTAGAATATTCGACTGGAAGGCAGTCGAGGCTGGGCGTCTTATTCATAGCAAGTGTGCGAATGGCCTGTCTGATCTCCTGAATGGTCAAAGGCTCATTGAGTGCCTCACAACAGAGTAGAGTGATTTTCTTGAGGGAGCACCCAGAGAGAAAGGAGGAGATTTCCATTACCAAGAGGCACGAGGTTGCAGCGTAGATTGTAGAGTAGTATGTAAAAAGGTTTCCAGGATAGGCTGCTGGGTGTGGAGGGTGACCCCTGTAGGTGAAGCGATCTCAAGGATGGACCCGGAAAGGGAGTCCTGGTGGGCCAACCAGGCGAGGAGCCTACCCGACTTATTGCCCTCCCGATGTGTTTTAGTCTCATACGCCTTAAAGTTAAAGCAGCGCAGCTGATCAAGGATAGTGGCGTAATGAGTCTTAGCCTTTGAAAACGCCGTTCGTGTGGAAGTGTTGAGTACTGCCGTCTTATCTATCTCGGAAATCAGGGGTTCAGCCTTAGTGATTTCCTGGTCCAGCATTTTGCGGACTCCAGAGATTTCCTGAATGCAATGCCCACGCGTGACCACTTTAAAGGCGTCACAGCACACGAGGACGCCGAACCGCTGTTAGTAGAAAATATTGAGTAATGTGCTGAGCATGGGAGGCCTGGAAGGAGGGATCCTCCCAGGTCTCCTTCGGTGGATGCCATGTAGAAACCAGGGCCAGCGGGGCACCCCAGGAGAGGACCACTGTGTGTACATTGTTGTCAGAGAGTGCACAGTCCTGATAATCGGCTCAGCACACTGCATCTAGGAAAGTGGTTGACAGGAAGACCTGATCAAGACTCACACAGAGGTATTGTACCACAGAGTAGGAGGAGTAGAGGAGCTCACTGAGATGAATCGATTGCCATGCATCCACCAGTTCCCAGCGGTTAGCCCAATCCAGCAGGCGTGCTGCTTGTGTATTGGGAGGTGCACAAATCAAAGGAGGGCAGGAGCTCTCTAAGGAGATATCAAGGGGCCAGCTGTAATCACCTGCCAAAATCTATGGGGTCCCCATGTTGTGTGCCAGTGCGTATGAAAGTGTGGCCCAAAAAGCGACTTGCTCCGTATTAGGGGCGTAATGCTGCCGAGAAGGACATTGGGGCCATCCAGTCGGCCCTCGATAAAACTGAAGTGTCCCTCCCTGTCTACTATGGTGTTGAGTTCCTGGAAAGGGACACCTTGATGGATTCATATAAGGGCGAGGAGCACATACGCAGAGTAAGTGGTAGCTACAATGAGAGCTCTCCAGCACCTATGCAGTCGTTGTAACTCCGGCAGTGTGATGTGGGTCTCTTGGAGGAAGATGATCTGAGTGTTCTGGCTCTTAGCATAAGAATAACCAGCATAGTGATTTCTTGCCGTATGCATCCCCTTGACATTTAGGGTAAGGATCTGGAAATTAGCCCAGGGAGTAATAGCGGGGAAGAGGAAATCATCTCCCAGGGGGACCCCATCAGGGGTCTACTGACGCGCGAGCCCACCCCACCAGCACGCAACATGTCGGAAAGTCAAAGAGCATAACCACCCAGGTCAATTCACTGGGGATAGGGGAAGAAGGGAGAATGTAACGTGAGAACAATCAGGGCGTGCTGCAACGGCAACATATGGAAATGTGGGAGAACGGAATACCACCTCTGAAGCTAGGGTTGTGGCTGAATGGGAGGAGAAAATACAAAGTGAAAGTGTTGCGCAGCCACCCAATTTTAGAAAGTAAATGAGAGCCGGGGCCTTGTGCACACATATTATTATAAATTAAAACTAAAAACCCTCTGAAATTTCCTAGTTATGGTTAGCTACGCAATCCCTAACTCATACACTAGCCATGCCAACCACAACTTGTGCACCAAATGCAATGCTCATGAATTCGCCCACAATTTGACAGCTCAGATCACTAATGTCAAAAATGATCCCACTGGCGACATGAAAAAAGGTGTTACGATTAACATCATCAATGACACATCTATATGCACAGTTTTATTTCTTTATTTGGTATGTGTTGCTAGGTAATGCTTTTGCGTTGGCTGCAGTTCTTACTCAGTGCTATACATTTTCTGAGGTCAAAAGCATGGCTTCAGGTGCATTTTGTTCCACTCTGCACCCCAATTTCTCCCATTACAACTATTATTAATCAAAGAGCATGAGAAGGTACTTTCAGAGCAGCACTGCATATGCCAATCATATGCAGTCATATGCCAATTTTACTACAATTCTGTAACCTACTTTACTGAGGGTAGCGAAAATAAGTATATGCATAAATATAAGCATTTCATCCAAAAACTGCTTTATCCCCCTGTCTGTTTTGAAGTCCTGGATAAACATAAGATACATTACCTTAGGTTGTAGGTGTTTTTGTGAGAACATCAATCAGCTCACTAGATAAGAGGAACAGTTCTATATTCTGCTATGTCAGGAATCGACTACAAACACTAAAGTTAGGCAGGCTTTTGCCAGAAAATGGAGGGACACTGTGTTTAGGAACTAACATAAAAGATAGGTTGCAAAGCAGTTGATAATGTGCCCTCGATATTTTAACTGCATTTCGGGACATCAGCCACGCTTTGCATGTATGCATTATACTCGTATTACAGAAGAGGGACACAATTGAGTTATTCTGGGGCCATTATACTAAAATTCTCATGAGAAAGTCTACCTTTATCGTCTAAAGAACTTCCTTATGGAACATCTCATTCGGTAGCAGTGCGATAAAAAGATTCTCATGTCACTTTAGCAAACACAGACACTTAGCTCATTGTTTCAGGACTCATATGTTACAACAAGGCATAAGACTAAATTCCAACCTTCTTGCTTTCAGGAAAGGCTTAAAAACACATCTCTTCAGAATCTACTTCCTGGACTTTACTTCCTGGACAGATTCCATGCTTAATGCTCCCAGGCTTCGTAACTGTTCATAGGTCACTTCAGTAGAGTAGGCGGTGTGTCACAAGAGGAAATACCCCAGTTCTCTGTTTGAACTGTATAATACAGCAATAATCAGGGTTCTGTGCCCCTCTCAGGCCACTGTGCGCCGCAGCCACTGCACCCGCTGCACCCACGGAAGCTGCGCCCCTGCTCCACTTGTTACTTGTAAATCGTTTTGTTGCCTGGCGGCTAGGTTCATGATAGATAGATATATATATATATATATTGCAGAAGACTTCTGACCCACAATATCCACCGGGGAGGAATGGCACTCAACAGGGCTTGCGTTAATCAGGATGTAGTTTATTCCATCAAGAAAAACAAATCGGCAAAAGAGCATCTATGCGTTTCGGCGCGAAGCCTTTGTATATATATATATATATATATTGATTCAAATAAAATAAAAATGCATATATATATATATATTGATTCAAATAAAATAAAAATGCTGACTTGCTTGCCATTGTTAAAGCTGCTATTGGCAGCCCAGGACAACTATTAATGGATTCATTTACACTAGACCATTAAATAGAGGCCCCAGATCACTTCTGCAGTCTTAGATCAACAGGCTGAGGTGTGTAGGGACAGCCCGTCTGTAAACTTGCATTTCCTATACCTCTGGGAACAGTCATTCCAGGTTGCAGCATTACCAGCCCATTACAAGTTTGGCACTTTAGAATGCAGAATAACTAGGGTAGTCAGTGCTTGTACACTGATTTTGGCTTGCTTTTCCATCCTTTCTGGTCCTTTTCAGATGCACATTTTTCTAGGCTGCACAAAGTAAGCTTTAATGACAGAATGTGTAGCATGGCGTGACCTCCTACGCACAGCCTATCCCCGGCTGTCCCTGCGATGCTTGGTGAACATCTTCCGGGGCAACTGAGGCACAGATGTCAGACCCAGCCTTGGTGCAGTGTCCTGCTTGAAACCCAGCACTGCTTTCTGTTTTATAAAGATAATACCCTCATCTAAGATGGCTCTGTGTGAACATGATGGCATGAGCAGCTATTTCAGATGAGGGGGTTCGACTCACAATGCACTTTGGTTCGCCTGCTCGCTGCGAGCTAAACATATGGCTCCTTCACTGAGCAGCAGCAGAGACATAAACTGCTGCAATGGAATGCCTTCTGCCCAGATGCAGCTCCCCACCACTCTCGTGATGCTAGAAACACATCCTCTGAGGTCGCTGGCGTGCATTTTTAAGTTAAATTTGAAGCACTTGCCAAGGAGATTTACTAGCATCATTTGCATTGTTAATGCTCAGTCATCTAATGAATCTCTTAGCTTGTGCGCGCAGCCAGTGAACCTAAGAGAGGGATGTTTTATCAGTTTAGTAATACCGTGCTACTCATCGGGATTCAGCGTGCTGTCTCGTTGTAATCTCGCACAATAAAACTGCACTCAGTGCTCCACTCAATCAGGCCGTGATTATTTTATTTTATTTTAATAGAGAAAATCCAGAGCTAGCTAACACATTTAGCAAGCATTGTAACTGTGACTAAAAAACAAGAGGGGTAAAAAAAAAAAAACATTCTTATAAAAAATAAAAAAAAATCTTCATAGATTGTTTTACTTTGTATAACTTTGGAAACTGAAAATAATTTTATATTCGTAATGTTAACACTACAAGGCTTTTTTCGAAAGTAACTTACGGTTTTCTTGCAGAACTTGTTCAGTCCTTCTTACTAGTATAAATGATTTGTGAAGTACTCTGTCAGAGGTTGCTTGAGCTTAGTGGACTTCGAACTAAGGGAAGTGTAAGGGGGCAGGAGGAAACCAGCAGCGCTGAAAAGGCCAGGCAGAGACAGAGAAACCAGCAAGTACCTTCACTTCTAATATTGCTGGCTGATTTGGGAGAAGACTGTGGGCCTCATTTATGACGCCCCTTGCGCTGCCGGAACGTCACTTTTTGTGACGTTCCGTGGCGCAGGAGCCTGCTCCATATTTACGCGGCAGCACTAAGCCACTTTTTTTGCTTAATGCTGCCTCGTAAATATAATTCCCTCTAATGCAGTTTTCTGCGTGAAAGGGGCATGCAATAGGTGTTGCTGGGGGCGTTCCCAGCAACATTCATGGCTTTTTGACACTGCCCCAGATTTACAATTTCTCGTAAATCTGAGGCAGCGCCAAAAACGTACACCTCCCCAGGGGAAGCGTAAGGGAGGCACAACGAGGAGAAATATCTTTATTTATCCTCATTTTTCCTTTTTCTATGTGTGCTGCATTCTGTAGCAGACATAGAAAGAGGAAAAAGCCTCTTGTGATTCTTTTTGTGCAGGAAGGTTTCCCTTCCTGCACAAAAATAATCACCCCTGCAACGCAGGCACCCTTGCACCATGGTGCAAAGGTGCCTGTGTTTGCGTACAGCAGCCCATTGTGCGCCGACGCAGGGAAAAAGGACAAGAATGCGCCGAATCTGGTGGATACAGCACATTCTTGCCCTTTTCTTTTGCTGTAGGGCAGCGCAGCAGGAAGGCCTGTCGCGCTGCCCTGCGGCAAAATCTCATAAATGAGGCCCTGTGTGTTTTTTGTAGTTATCCAAATCTGATATGTGTTTCTGCAATCGCTGTATGTTAGAATAGCTTGTAAAAAATGAATAAAATATATAGAAATTGAAGTAAGCAACTGTGCAAAGTCTGCTTCACATGTCTCTACAATGGCGCAGACCACAACGCAGATGTAGGAAACCCTTGGCTGACTCTGAATGACTTGACTATCCGTTACTCTGCTCTTAGTTATTTGCTTCTTTTTTGTGGCCTTTCCTCCTACTTAATAAAGTTCACTAAAAATTGTGAAAGATGAATGTCCATACATTGTATTTATCTCCTTATGATTTATTGTATCAAGCAGCAGATCAGGATACAAGCAAAGGGCCCAGAAGATAGACTCCAAATGTGCTCACTTTCAAAGGTATTACATCACTCTGACATAGATAGCCCCTGAATACACAGAAACTAAGACACCACAAAAATGTTTATTAAAAACACCTTTTTTACAACAAGGTCGATGACTGAAAATATCAAAGAATGTGGTTTACATTATTATCCAAAGAAAATGCATAGAATTTCATGATTGATTCAACAGACTTTTTTGTCCAGGATATCCACAAATAAAGCATCTTCTACCCTCTACCTCCTACTGGTTGGCAGTGTTCATGTGAAGTGTAGCTGTGCAGACATTGCTTCAAGTGCTGTTGGGGGCAACGAAGAACTGGGAAGCACTGCGTAGAGCACACACATTAGACTCGGTCCTCCTCAGTCCCATGGCTCCAAGGTTCCACATTTACAGCATTGATACCAGAACAGAGACCTGGACATGACCAGTGGCTAGTGAGAGGCATGGTTGGACAGCCCACCAAACACATAGTCAGGCAACAGAAGCAAAGAGACAGTCAGACATACAGCATTGCAGTCAGATAGTTTCAAATGACATCCCAGAGACCCAGACCTGCTGCTTGGCACCAGGGTCCACCCACTTAAGGTGGACTTGGTGTTGAAGCTAGGAAAGCACATGCTAAAGGAGATGCCCAGAACATCATGGTGTGTAACCAGTGTAGCAGCAGTCTGCCCTGGTTTAGAGATACCTTGTGGGCCCAGCACAGTTTCAAGCCAGTCACCAGCACTGCCAGTCTCTAAAACACAGAGTGAGAAACCTTCTTAACTTGCCAGGCCCAGCAGCATGAGAAAGCACACTGCACAGAGGTCCCACAGAAACCCATTGATTGACAGGTGTTAGAAGAATTCTGAACCCATATGATACAGACAGCAGCCTTGGAGATAAAGTAACATGGCTCTTGATCTTTCAGAGGAACTTGAAGGTTGAAAGTGATCAGTGCCATCCTAAGAAATGTCATGCCCCCCAGCAAACCATAATCTTAGACTCTCTATTTGGAACAACTTTAAATTTATTTACCATTTTCATCTCATGCAAGCCATTATGATGCAAAACAATATTGAATTATACATTAAACTTACATTCACAGAGGTGCGCAAAAACTGCCAAAAACTAGAGCTACTTTGGGTTCGCCAGCCAAACATTACCTAAGTAAAGTTTGATCAAGCATTAACAAAGCCATTTCTTGTATTACTTGAACCTAGAATATTTTGGTTTTTCAACCCTATTTTTTGTGGATTTCAGGGACAGATTTGCTAACTTTGTACAAAGTGCAACAGCCAAAGTTGCATGATAGTGCAAGGTTGTGTGCGCTCTATCAAGCATACATCAAGACATGGGTTCGAGTGAAAACTGGGCCACCATTACTCGCAAAATCGACCCCAATTGAGGCCAAAAGCATGGCTGCATCTTCGCTCCCCTGCTGTTTAATCTTTATACTGCTGATCTGGGAAAATCTTTGGAATCTTGCTGTCTGGTTCTTCCCAAGCTAGGAAATACAAATCTGCAAATAATACAGTATGCGGACAGACCACAGCAAAACTGGTATACAATGGGAATTAAATGAACTGAACACATTCAATTTGACCAACTATCTCCACGTAAATCAGGACAAAACAAAAGTCTTAAACTTTGGTAGATATCGGAACAAAAAGAATGTGACTTGGCGCTTGGGCAGCGAAACAATTAATACAACAAGGTAGTACAATTACCTTGGCGTGTGGTTCCACAAGAATGGCACACCAGCGGAACAAGTGAGAACTCTTAAAAGGAAAGATGCCACCATTACGTATGGGGTTGGTCAACTGAACTGACTAGTAAGCTGCGCCTCAGCGACCCCCATCCTAAGGGTAATGAAGGGGATACTTCTCCCAGTGCTACAATATGGCCACCATGCTTAACCAAGGGCTCTAGACTCAGCCTTGGAACAAATTCATTGTAGCTGTTACAGGAAAATCTTCCAACAACTGTGATACACACTTAATTACTAGATTAATTAATTAATGAATTAATACTAGAACTGGGCCTAGTGAATCAATCATTAGATTGCAAAGCCTCCATGCTGAACTTCTATATCAGGTCTAGGAAGGCCCCAAAGACCTCATTAAAGAACCACCTGAAATTCATATTTGAAGCTCCAGGTAATCCTTGGTTCAAACAAGTAAGGAGTGCTATTGCGTTCCTCCAGATTGATGAAGCAGCCCTACAAGTTGGGGACGTACCATATACCGCCTGAAAACAAGCAATCAATCAGCAACTGAAGAAGACCTCAAGGGAGCAAGACCTACTGTCAGTAGGAAACCTGGTGATGGTGCAGCCCCTGAACGACACCTACCTCATTGGGAAGCAGCAACCCTATTTTTTGGAAGCCATAAACGCAGAAACGCACAAACAGATATTGTACATACGATTACTTGTGCTCCCAATAAATACTTTAATCCAGGGTGGGTTGGCCGAGGAGGTAAAAGGGACTGTAATGTAATTGCATGCATAAAACGTGCCTACATCTGCTTGCTGTTGCCCCTCTTTAGACCATCAAAGGAGGTTGATGCTTTAACCAGTCGTCTTGTTCCTAGGGGCAGGCACATGCCATGAAGCTTCTTAAATCTGCTTTAAAAACTTTGCTCCTTAGGCCCTGGCAAGATGTCACAAATTCGTCAAAATACTCAGGCAACAGCTCTCCTCAATCACCGCGGCTACACCACGCCACAATCAAGGGCAAAACCCAACAACAAAGTATGTAGTCCCCATTGGAAGGACAAGATGTAAAGGGAGACATCGATCTTGGAGTCCAAAGGATCTCAATGCATTCTTGCATGATATGGCCAAATCCCAGCAAGTTAGACTTGGTCCTATCGCATAACTCTGGTTCCCGGTGACAGGTTCGCTATTTTTACTTCCCAACTGCCTTAGTAAAGCACTGACTGTCCACTGACTGATTTGCCCACTGGTCCATTGCACTTTGAATATTTTAACTGCCTTTTAGCTTGGTGGACTAAGGATCTCAATGCACTTTTATACAAACTGGCCGAAACCCAGCAAATCAGGACGGGTCCTACAGTAAGACCCTGGTTCTTGGTGGCTGGTTTTCTATTTTAGTAGCTGCCTTAGTAAAGCACTGACTGCCTACTGTAACTGCAAAGTGGCTCATTGCATATTGCACTTTGAATATTTTAACTGTCTTTTTAGCTGATTTTATTTCATTGTAATGGTTTTTATTAACCAAACAATAAAGCTTTGAATACGAATACGCTCTATCAAGAATAGGTTTTTTACTGGAAGGGGACCCTTCAAGTACAAAAGCTATGCTTCAATACTCTTCCCACTTTTTTATCTGTGTTGTACAGTGCAGCACACATGCAAAGTTTGAAAATGTGGAGTGTTTCAGAACTTGCTCCACAGTTACGCCTGCCTCGAGAAAGTGTACGTTTTTGGAGCAAAACCCTGTCTACCAATGTCAATACTTAGGGATATGCATCAAAAACCATGAATGATTGCATGGGAACGCCCATGTACCATCCATACAGCACCCCCTTGACAAAAAGTAACACAATGCAGCAGATAGTGTGACTTCGCGTTACTTTGGCCAACTTTCCAACGCAAATCGTGGCTTGCATTGGAAAGTAAATGCCACAACAACACTTTGCACTGGGTTTGTGTTACCAAAGTAACACAAACCTGCTGAAAAGTTTAGTAAATCTGGTCCTGAGTGTCTAACTACCCTGTTCCTATCATCTTAGGAAAGACACAGTAAGGCTGATTTTAATGTTTAACAGGTTAAATGCACAATATTAAAATTAGACATAAGCATAAGATTTGAAATTGGAGCTTTAACTGCTAAATATTGGTGATAACATATAAATTCACTTTCGCAAATGGCAAACAGCATCAAAATATTGTTATTAAAACACGTACACCTAAAATAAGCCGGACCTCTAAGCTTTGCCAATGATTGCTGATTTATCGTTTCTCATTTGAATACAAACGCCAGAAGGCTCCATAATGTAAAGAATACCCTATAAACAAGATTATCTGTCTAACTTGGCAATCAAGGCTTATCATTGATCAGACAAAAGATGCCATTATACACAATTTTTAAGTTTAAATATCTTTATTAGAACCAACATACAAAGAATTGCAATGTATATCATTATCATGATCACAATAAAAAGTGAATAAATGTAAGAAAAATTGAGAAATTAACTTAGATGATATCAGAACAAGCACAATTATTGTCAAAAACTGTAAGATATGTGTGATTTATATTAGAAAGCAGAAAAGAAAAGGAGTACACAAGGTTAGAGAGAAAGAAAAAGGAAAGAGGCGAAAAGTGTTTAAGACAGTGAAATTATGACTCATTAGATTCTGCCAAAGATGAATGGAGATATTTTCTTTCGATTTAAAGTTGAAAGTGATTACATGTAAAGTTATAGCTAGTAACATATCAACCAGTTTTGCAATCACAGTATTTTGGGACCACATAATATATACCTCACCCAGAAATATTTTTACAAAGAGAAAGGTGAGAAAATCCAAGCATACAATTAATCTTAAGCCAATCTTAAGCCATACCAACCACCAAAAATCTTTACTTTAGGGCAATTAAAAAACATATGCATATATGAACCCTCTATACTATCACATCTCCAGCATGTCTGTTGTCGTGCAAGTACAAATTTAGATAGCATGCGTATCTGGAGTAAAGTACATCCTGTTATAGAAAAAGTTAAGGATTTGTATTAATTTGGTGGAACGAGCAGCAGAATGTACGTTAAGCCAAATTTTATCCCACATTTCTACAGACCACTCATTCAGCTTCCCACAAGAGTTCAATGTTAGATCCATCATTTATGGAATTCAATGAACCAAGACTTTTATATAATATGAAAGCTTTATGCTGTCTCATGTTAATTAATAAATTATCCAGTAGTAAGATCCACAGTAAAAGTTGATAAAGTATGCATTGCAGAATTAATTTTACCGTGTTGTAAGTTGAACCTGTTGCTTTGTTTCGGGGGTTGTTAAACCTGTGAGACACTTCAAAGAATGGAAGCAAGATATCATTATGTAATATCTGCGTGACAGTCATTAGTTCCTTATCTGCCCAATCCTTCTAGTAGATTATTCGACCATTGTGTGTGCTGTTCTTTTTGTACCATATGGAACTTGAATAAAATTGATCCAAGGTCAGTTGATTATAAACCATATATGGTTTTAACAAATTACAAGCATGTGTTAACGTAGCAGGCAACCAAAATTTGGGTAGAGAAGACATAACAAGTATGTGCACTTATATAAATGGATGGGCAAGTGTAAGTTTTAAATCAGACCATAACTTGTCATTTATGGAAGAGGAAGAAAATATAATAGTTTGAAGTTGTTTAATAATAAATGCTTTATTATATCGTATAAAGTCCAGGAAGTTAATACCGCCAAAGACCTTGGGGAGCTTGAGTATGGTAAGTGAGGTATGTGACTTCTTCCCACTCCTTAAAAACTTTGAGAGTATACTATTGATTTGTATAAAAACAGATTTAGAAATTGTATTTGAAAACATCATACGAAAACAATTATAATAGGTAAAAGCATATTTTCAATCACATTTAATCTACCCCGCCAAGTAAGATACAAAGGAGACCATTTCTGAGTAGAGACTTTAAGTTTTTCTGATAAACCTGTGCTATTTGCTTTAAGAGTGTACCTAAGAGAATTGCAATACCAAATACCTAGCACTTTAATCTTGAATGAATTCCAAGCCAGCCCCCTATGGGAAAACAGGTTCTTAATACAGTACTTATTTAGGGGCAAGATCTCTGATTTAGTTATGTTAAGTTTATATTCAGAAACTTGAGAATAAATTGCAAGTTTATTTAAGAAATCACAAATCTCTTTAGCAAAAATAGAAAATGGCAGATGAAACTCCCTGCAAATAAAAGACAAAAATTAAATTTATCACAGCAAGAGGGGGCAAGCAACAAAAACAAAATAATTCACAAATTAATGGTCATATGAAAAAATCCAGTGCAAGACCTGCAGCGAACGTAGTAGCAATGATAAAACTTTCCTTAGCAGGAGGACAAAATGGAGGCTGGAGTTTACCTCAAGCAAAAAGTCATGCAGAGTGATATTTCCAGAAGAGTGATAGAGCACCAAATATGTGGCTATTTCAGTGGTATGCTATACTTGAGGTTGCTGTATGTGACCTGCAGAGCAATGAGTTCAGAATCCAAGTACCCGGTTATCTCCTCATCGGTAAAATAAAATGGCAGGTGGGACAAACTGGGCGCAGGAAAGCAAATGTTAATGACAAGTTGTCATCATGATAGTGCTGAAAAAGCCTTCACAACATGCCAAAAGTGTTCACCTTCACCTTTGTAAAAGCCATATTGAAAGTTCTTGCCGCATCCTTCTAGCCATCGTAGTGGAGCTGGAGCAGAGCTTCACCAGGATGCCACCATAATCGTCAGCATTCAAGCCACACCCTGCCATCATACACAATTATGGGCATTATGCCACTGTATACAATAATGATCATCATTAGCAGTGTTCCAAGTGCAAAGGAAAACTTGGTTTTGAGGATACAGTCCCAAAATGTGTAAGATAAACATAAGAGGAGGGCAGGGATCATCTCCATCAAACACCAATGATTGCAACTTGTGAATGTGCAACATGGGTAAGCAATGGATGCTAGGGGCAATCAATGATAGCTGTGGCAGTAAGGTACAATGCAGACAACACATTTAGTCAAAGAGCAATAAAATGCCACTAGAACTTATGAGGAGACACTTGAGGCATTGAATGGATCATTGGGTCAATTAACAGAGGGAATATGGATAGCTGCCACGGGGAACTCATAGGCACTACATGTAAATAAATAGGTACTAAATGCAATGAATTGATTCTTGAGTCAATGAATCTGCACAAGAGACAAAGAATTGACATTTGTGGCAATTATTGGCAAGGACTCAACAGCAAATGCAATAACTTGATGATACTGGCAATGAATGGCCACAACAGGTGGTGCAAATAATGGACACTAAGGCCAATGCATAGTTATTTAGGCTTCTCATCAATAATATTTGGAGACTACTTTAAGTGTTCTGTATCTGACTCTGGTCAGTTTAGAATTTGAGCCCAGGGACCATATTAAAGAAGTCAGTACAGAGTGTAATGCAAATTTGCTCCCATTTTTATATTCAATTTGGAAGGTTTGCACTACGGAAGTGCATACTTGTCTGTGGTTACCTTCATGCACGCTGTTAGCACCTTGTAGCTGGGGAGTTGCCATTTCCTCATTTGCATGAGGGTTTGCATGCTCGATATTTCTGAAGCAGGGAAAATGGCAATGACAGATACCCTGAACGTGCACCATCTTGGAGGTAGACCACACCTGTCACACATCACCAAGTGCCTTTGAGAGTGCGCTACGAGGATCTGAGGAACCCTCAGGTGAACCTCCAAAATGATCTATGGCCTCCTTTCAAGCACAGGTCGGCTTGCCCTAGTGAAGATATCAATAAACAGGGACAAGTAGTCAGTGATTATTCAATGATACACTACATACTTGTATTTGAGATGTTTTTGAAGAGCTCGTCGAGGGAGGCTGCAGTCAGAACCGAACCACCACTCCATGTTTGTGTGCTGTAGTCTCTGTGGTGCTTGCAATAACTCTTCAAGGTACAGCATATGCACTGTACTTTTTTTGTAAGGGGGGAGCACAGTGCTTGTCAGCACAAGGAGCCTCCCTTTAGGCTGATCTCAAGTAGCTGAACATGTTCTACTTTCACTTAAAAATTTGGACAAAGGTGCCACAATAGTAAAATTGCCCCAGGGGCTTTAGCTCAGAGGTTTTGTATTGCAGAGGGGCCACGCTGGCTTAGACCCACACAAATAGGGAGTAAGAGAGAAAGAGAAAGTGAGAGATGAAGAGAGAGGGCGAGACAGAGAGAGAGAGGTCATAGTCTGAATGTGGGCTGTGACTGACCTCTCACACTATCTAAACAGGGCACGCAAAAGTAAAACTACTTTCCCTAAGGTTATACTTGGCTCACGTTTGGTAACATGGCCTGAAAAGAAAGGTGAACCATTATAAAATGTTGTTGTGCACTATAACCAAACTAACAATAACACAATTAAAAAATGCAGAACAAAGGGTCCAAACAAAGCTTAGCTACAAAGACACAATTTTAACAAGTAAAAAGGCTCAGGAATTGAGAAATGTGTACAAGGTTTAACAATCATTTAAAAAAATTCTACTTTTTGAAAAGAAAAAATTAGAAAATTAATTTTAATGAAAATCTTTGGGAGCAGGAGAAATATTAATGAAATTATATAGACACTTCTTAGAAAATGCAGCAGCTACATGGAGCAAGATAGGCCAACCAGCAAGTGAACATGGTTGGGTAGATGTTGTTGCTTTTGCCGATGAAAGATTTTACCTTGAGATTTAAAACTGAGGTTCAAGTTGGATGTTAAGACAATTTTACAGATATTTCCTCTTACGCAGATATTTGTCGTTCTTTTCCCTTCCAGGCTTCATCTAAGGAGCTGTGGTTGCTTCATAAACTCTTAAAGAATTAAGACTAGCATCATTTTGGTAATCACCATGGAGATCTCAGAACCTAATAGAAGAGAGCGTGAATTTGAGTTCATGCACAATTCATCGTTACAGGCAAGGACCGGGCTGTCTCCTTCACCCTAAAAAAGACAGAACAGTGACAGTTTAACTTTGATTCCTGTCTTTCAGGATCAATGTGTATAGTTATAAATATTCACTATTCTTTGCCTGACCACTTGGGGGCTCAGTACTAATGTAGACTCCCTCCTATTCATGCTGGAGAAAGGTGAAACGGTATAGAACAAATTAAAATGGAGGGGCATATTATCAAGAAACGGCGTTAAAATTATCGCCGCTTTGGCGGCAGAAAACTGCTGCTAAAGCGGCGATAATGGGCTTGATAATATGCCCTTGAGAATTCCAATAGAAGCCCATGTTCTGGTGTCAACATGGGCTTCTATTGGAATTCTCCAGGGCATATTATCAAGCCCATTATCGCCGCTTTAGCGGCAGTTTTCTGCCGCTAAAGCGGCGATAATTTTAACGCCGTTCTTGATAATATGTCCCGGAATTCTTCCCTATAAGACCTTCAATAGCAGTAGTCAGAACATCAGGCCTAAAAAACATCTGAATGCACCATGGGGCATATTATCAAGAACGGCGTTAAAATTATCGCCGGTTTAGCGGCAGAAAACTGCCGCTAAAGCGGCGATAATGGGCTTGATAATATGCCATGGAGAATTCCAATAGAAGCCCAGGTTCACACCAGAACATGGGCTTCTATTGGAATTCTCAAGGGCATATTATCAAGCCCATTTTCGCCTCTTTAGCGGCAGTTTTCTGCCGCTAAACCGGCGATAATTTTTAACGCCGTTCTTGATAATATGCCCCCTGTTCTTTGTAACATAGTGCTACCGCTTCCTGATTGCTTGTTTGTTGATAGCAAATGGGTTAGTCAGCTACTTCACTTTGTGGGAGAGTTACTGCATTGGTAATTTCAGACCTCAATGTGGCTCCTCATGATTCTCTGCATGTCTCAATGCAGTCAACAAATTAAAGTCCCAGATATCATCTCTAGATAGTCATCCAGTGCACCCATTGAATAATATTTCCAACCACTATGATTCGTGTATACACTTTCTTTGCAAGTATAGTTTTGATAAACTATTTGTGCTCACAATGCTCATACTTATTCAGGTTCTGTTACTGGACGTACGTCAAAACATGTTGCTCATAAAGGATTTGCAGCTGGGTTGGTTCAGACACAGTATTTGTTGCTTACTTTCCCAGACAGAGTGAACCCTGATGTGTCAGTCCTGGAAACTCACTGTGATGCATTGATAGGGAAAGAAACAGGTTATTTACTAGTGCTTCCAACATTTTTGCAGGATCAACATTTGCAGTATTTGGCAAAGGGGACTAACTATTGTTGCAGACTCCTTATGGACGTTCCTAAGTGAAAATATTTACAACAAGTATAGCTTTTGGTCTCCTTTACTCTACAGCTTTTGTCCTTTTTTCCTAGAAGCAGTAGCGCAAATTCAATAAGTCACCTGTCTTCACTGAGTCATTTTTTTAGGTCGAGCAGAGGCATCGCTCATGCGCTGTCGGCAAGACCTTTAGTATTAAGTAAACAAGGTAGTTCCCGCCTGCTGCTTACTATTTGTTCAGCGCAGTGTTGGTCTTCTTTGCTGCCACGTAATTGGTTTAAGCAGCAAACGTCACTTCCGGTTCTTTCCAGTGCAGCACCGACCAAGTACAGTTTTGTTACGCTTCGACAGCGTAACGAAACTGTTTTTGTTAATTGCATGCTTCATGCTTGTGTAAGTGCTCGATGCACGTCTGTGTCGCCCCCCCCGTCATCCTCCCCACCGCTACCCACCCTGTGTGTCATCTGCCACCTGCTCCTTGTTTTTTTATCCTTTATTTTCTTTCCAGTGTTCCCATACAGTCAATTGAGAGCAGAGGTGAGGGCGCGGGCTTAATTTAGGTCTATAAAATAACTGGGGCCGGGGAAACAAAATGTACTTTTCATGACCTTTTGAGTAAATTCGGCAGGTTCAAGAAAGACGTAAGAGAATTCAGCTGAACCCGAGTCAGGCAGGAGAGGGTGAAAGACGTGCAGGGGGTTTATATTTGGGAGCCCGGGAGTGAGACGACAGAATCACTTTTCACCCTAGACGTGGTGCTTTTTAGCCACCCCTGGGGATTCTGTGAAAGAAAACTGAGTATTTTACTGCGCTGGTGAATGAATCAGAAGCAGTGTGCTCCAGCCACTTAATGAAGGTTTACTTCAGAGTCTGCAAATGCGTACCAGATGAGCGGCTGCTGCGGGGCAGGGCTCCCCGGCTGCATGGAGCGGGGGGGAGAGCGCTGCATGCGTGCCCATGCCCCTTGCAAGCACGTGCACACAAAGGTGGAGGGGTTGAGGCACAGGGTGGTGCATATCCCTGAAAAACTGGCCGAGTCTCGGTGGCTGTTTGGATACGGACCATACATTCCTATGGCAACCCGCATTCCAGGTGGCAGGGGCCCGACACACGGTATGTTGGATATTTGTGCAGCGCGTGACATGCTGTAGAGCAGCTACCCCAAACTGGGCGTAACTTCCATTGGTGCAGCAGGAGCAGTGGCACTGGGACATAGAGACCCAAGGGGCCCACTGAATGCAGAATATTGCTGTATTTCACAGTTCAAACATCAGTCAATGGCTCGTTTCCTTCCGGCGACTAGGGCCCGTGACAAGCTGTCTATGCCACAGATCCCAAACCCACTTCCTCCGTCATTCTGTCATAGACAGTTGTTAATTCGAAGCTGTATGCAATTAACTTCCAGTATACATTGCTGAATGGGGCACCCCCTTAAATATATCGAATGCACTCACTAGTATCCAGAGTGGTTTGTGTTCAGCAGAACAGTGCCATGCATTCAGTAGCCCCGGATCTGACGTTGTGAGCACAACAGCCAGTGTCACTGACCCCTGCCACTGCTTTGTAGGGACGGGGAGGAATGGCGTTTTCTTTCGTCATCAGTGTCTGACCCTGCTCTGTAGAGACAGGGAGGAATGACGTTTTCTTCCGTCATCAGTGGGCTTCGAGCCAGCTGATTAGAAGTTAGGACACAGGAAACCAGATTTACTTACAATTTCCCAGGGATGTCGGGCACCCTGGGCAAAATATTTTTTCCAGCTTGACAACCTCTAAGGAGGCCACATTCGATGCTTCCAGTGGCAACCTTGGTGCCCTGTTGTATTTGGCACCCTCGGTGGCCACCCATATTATTTGCATGTCACTGTAAAGTGTCCTCGCCGCTAGCATTTTTAGGGCAATGCCCAGGACTTTTGAGAAATGCAAAGCCTTTATTGAGAATATTCTCTACTGTTTGCGCAGAAGCAAAGTGAGAAATTATTTGAGGCATGTTTTCGAAGTGCAGAGCATATTGAAAATAAACTAGAGAAAATCTGATTTCTACATACAGTAGACATCTCCAAATGAACTGCAGTGGGAGTCTTCATGATTGTGGCGCTGCTTGAAGTGCAGTGTGACCCTAGTGTGCTCTTGGTCTCGTCTACAATGGCAAGAACCAGCTTCAGGACGATTGGTCTAGAGAAAACCTCAGATCGTGAAGCATCTCAGGATCCCACCATAATCTTCTGCCTCATTCACTCAGCTTTGCCCTGGAGAGAAAATCTTGAGTTAGCCTGGCCGGGCTGGAAACCAAAATCAGCCCTAAAACAAGTTGCACGCTGCAGAAGGCCACAACTCGATTGGGTACGCGGGGGCATTGCTGGGTTATGCCAGGCCATCCTGCTCTGAAAACTGCCATCCAGGAAATGCCAGTGGCAGGATGCCCAGTCTGGCCCCTGGTATGGCTGTTGCATCTTTGGTTTTGTTAGAAATGGGGGTCTCTAGTTGGCAGAGGTAGGTACCTTTGTCCAAATAAGGACCCTTGCTTCTAGTCAGGGTAAGGGGGGAAACACACTTTAGATAACCCCTGCTCACCCCCTTGGTAGCTTGGCACGAGCAGACAGGCTTATCCCAAAGGCAGTGTGTAAAGTATTTGTACCAACACTCACAGTAACACAGTGAAAACACCACAAAAGGACACTACACCAGTTTAGAAAAGCAAAGTATCTTTATCTAAACTAAACAAGACCAAAACGACAAAAATCCAACATACGTTAAAAATAGGACTTTCAAAAGGTTTCAAGAACTTGTACCATAGAAAACTATGGATGCGTGACTTTTCACCAAAGTACCTGTAGATGCGTCAAAGTTCCAAAAGCCAAACAGCCGCAGAGTCGGAAAACAAAGAGATGCAACACTCCTGGGACCATGGGGAGGCGATGCAACAGTTCTGCAACATGCAGAGGGCGAGTTGCGTCGAATCCGGTCTGCATGGGGAGTGTTGCGTTGATTCTTCGTGACGGTTCTGGTTCGCAGGTGATGCGTCGGGAAAGCGTGCCACACAGGTATGATGCGTGGAAATCTGGGATGCGTCGGCGATCGATGCGGCGGCATCGAGCGGCACTGCGTCGGTCCTCTTCAACCGTGATCCCTCAATGCGCCAATTCTTGCAGAAGCGACAGGCGCTGCGACGGTTTTCGCAGCGGCACGGTGATGAGTGGAAATTCTTCTCGCGCCGTGGAGATGCGTCGGGAAAACAGCCACAAGAAGAGCGATGCATCGATTTTAGCAGTTCTTCATGTTTCTTCCAGCTCCCAAACAGCAGCCAAAACCTCCAGAGGCACAAAACTGGTGCAGGTGCCTCCTGGCAGGCTAGAACTCACAGCAGCAGAGTTCAGGGGAGCTGGGGGTGAAGTCTTTGTGTCCCTGAGACTTCAGAACTGGAGGGCAGCATACTTCAGGCCCTTGGAGATCTCCTTTAAGCAGGGGACACAGCACACAGCAAACTCCTTCTCCTTTGCTTGGCAGAAACAGCAACTGCAGGCCAACCCCAGACACACAGCAAGGGCGGTACTTCTTCTCAGTATCTCCAGCTCTTCTCCTTGGCAAAGGTTCCTCTTGAATTCCAGGAATGATCTAAAGTCTGGGGTTTTGGGTCTGATACTTATAGCCCAAAATGTATTTGTTCTCTTTGTCCAAGGGGCTCTGAGCCCAGTTCAAACCAGTTCTGGGGGTACTCTGCAAGTGCACAACAACATCCATTGTCAGTGTGAGCCTTGGCTCCAGACACACTACAGGGGGGCAGAGCCAGCATTGTGGAAGGCAGGCACATCCCTATTCAGGTACAGGTGCTACTCCTCCCACCACTCCAAATGCAGATCAGGCCTATTCAGCCTAGTGCTGACTCATCCAGACTCCTGGAGCCACTGCACCTTCCCAGCCCCTGTCACTCCAAAGCCAGACAGTCAATCCACAAACAGGCAGAGGCACGCAGGATGGTTGAACAAGAAAATAGCCACTTTCTAAAAAGTGGAATTTTCAAACACACAATTTAAAAACCATCTTTACTAAAAGATGTGTTATTAAATCCTGAGTTCAAGGATACCAAACTCAATTTTTCCATCTTATCCCTATGGGAAGATATGCTTGTAAAATGTTACAAAGCATTCCCCATTCTGTCCTATGGGGCAAGATAGCCTTTCAATAGTGAAAAACGAAATTGGCAGCATTTCACTATCAGGACATATTACACACACCCGTACATGTCCTACTTTTCACATACACTGCACCCTGCCCAGGGGGGTACCTTGGGCCTACCATAGGGGTACCCTATATGTAAGAAAAGGGAAGGTTAGGGCCTGGCAAGTGGGTGCACTTGGCAAGTCGACATGGCAGTTAACAAACTGTGCACAGGCACCGCGGTGGCAGGCCTGAGACACCTTTTCAGGGCTACTCATGTGGGTGGCACAATCAGTGCTGCAAGCCCACTAGTAGCATTTGATTTGCCAGCCCTGGCACACTCAGTGCACTTTACTAGGGACCTACTGGTAAATCAAATATGCCAATCATGGATAACCAATCACAATAACAATTTACACAGAGAGCATATGCACTTTAGCACTGATCAGCAGTGGCAAAGTGCCCAGAGTCCTATAGCCAACAAACACAGGTAAGGACAAAATAGGAGGAAGAAGCAAAACGTTTGGGGATAACCCTGCAAAAAGGGCCATTTCTAACAGGTATGTTGGCTCATCTTTAAGATCCTCCAGGGATATATTTCAGGCTGCATCAGATTCGCTCCAAGGAAAGTTGAAGCAAACACGGTAACATGTATCAGATTGTTTAGTTCTATATATTAAGGCGTTTTTTAAGTAGTGCTTTAAACCAAAGTGTTTTATTAGAAATAATTATTTCAGAAAATTATAACATACCGAAACGTTGAGAGCACTAGCTCGAAATTAGATCCCAAAAGAAATCTGGTGAAAGGGGAAATCAAATCAAATTAAAATGCGAATTATGAGTATACTAGTAGAAGTGTAAATTTCAAGGCAATGCTGCAGCAGTACAAAAACGATTAACTTCTCATAAATGAAAGAGAATACAGAATTCAGCAGATGGAAACACCAAAGCGTAATGTCCTGTAGCTCACAGGCTTTGGCACAGATTGACATTAAAGTTCTATATTTCATACCTTGTTGACACCGTCATCGAGCTGTCTGTGGAATCTCTAGGCAGACAGCGCAGTGGGAGAGGGATGAAGCAGTGATGATGTCTGGGTACCACAACAGCAAGAAAAGGCCGGAGTCGAACAGTACAGGAGATTGCCTTTGATCTTCGCAGCACAATGGTGGTACCACAGCCTGGAGGACACTAGCCAGATACACAGTGCGCCACAGAAGATCCCTTGACCTTGACTGGTAGGTCGCTCCCCCACCACACAGCTCCGTCTGTGTGCCCTGCTGCTGCCCCTGATTGTGCTCGTTTTTCCTTTCTGTGCCCCCTTGCTGCCCCTGATTGTGCTCGTTTTTCCTTTCTGTGCCCCCCTTGCTGCCCCTGATTGTGCTCGTTTTTTCCTTTCTGTGCCCCCTTGCTGCCCCTGATTGTGCTCGTTTTTCCTTTCTGTGCCCCCTTGCTGCCCCTGATTGTGCTCGTTTTTCCTTTCTGTGCCCCCTTGCTGCCCCTGATTGTGCTCGTTTTTTCCTTTCTGTGCCCCCCTTGCTGCCCCTGATTGTGCTCGTTTTTCCTTTCTGTACCCCCTTGCTGCCCCTGATTGTGCTCGTTTTTTCCTTTCTGTGCCCCCTTGCTGCCCCTGATTGTGCTCGTTTTTCCTTTCTGTGCCCCCCTTGCTGCCCCTGATTGTGCTCGTTTTTTCCTTTCTGTGCCCCCCTTGCTGCCCCTGATTGTGCTCGTTTTTCCTTTCTGTGCCCCCCTTGCTGCCCCTGATTGTGCTCGTTTTTTCCTTTCTGTGCCCCCCTTGCTGCCCCTGATTGTGCTCGTTTTTCCTTTCTGTGCCCCCTTGCTGCCCCTGATTGTGCTCGTTTTCTTTTCCTTTCTGTGCCCCTTGATGCACTGATTGTGCTCGTTTTCCCTTCTGTGCCTGTTTCCCGCCGCTGCGCCCCTGCGGCCCCGCCCCCTCACTGCCCATTCGCTGCCCCATTCCCTGCTCCTCCCTCCCACCTCCCCATTTATGGCGGCCGCTGCGCGGCCGCGCCGCTGGCGCGCCGGATGCGCACCTAAGGCAAGCCCGTCTGCGCCCGTCCGCGCCGTGACCGCGCCCAGCGCCAGACCCCCTGGTCCGGGCATCCCCCGCGCCCGCCACATCAACAGACGCCGATACGACGCCAGCACCCTCCACGCACTCAACCCCGGAAAAGATCACGCCTGCTACCAGGCCACCCCGAAGCGCACCCAAGGGCCCTTCACCTGCCGGAACTGCAGCTTCGCCAGCACCCGCCCCGCCAAACCACCGCCCAGGAAAGAACCCAACTACCTCAGATGCATCCTCCTCAACACCCGCTCCGCCCGCAAACATGCCATCGAACTCTGGGACCTTCTCACTCAACCTCCCCAGACGTCGCATTCCTGACGGAGACCTGGCTGAATCCCGCTTCAGCCCCCGACATCGCCATTGCCATCCCGGACGGATACAAGATCACCCGCAGGGACCGCACCAACGGAGTCGGAGGAGGCATCGCCATCGTCCACAGGAACACCCTCAGAGTCTCAACCAACACCGACGACACCCTCAGCACCGCCGAACACATGCACTTCCAGATCCACACCGATCCCAACACCACCCTCAGAGGAACCCTCATCTACAGACCCCCGGACCCCGACCACAGTTCAGCGATTCCATCGCTGACTTCATCAGCACACACGCCATCGCCTCCACGGACTACATCCTCCTCGGGGACCTGAACTTCCACCTCGAGAACAACAAAGACACCAACTCCACCACCCTGATCGACAACCTCGCCACCCTCGGACTCAGACAGCTCGTGACTACACCCACCCACGCCGCCGGCCACACGCTAGACTCCATCTTTTCCGCAAGCCCACATGTCTCCTTCAACCACACCTCCGAACCCCACTGGACTGACCACCACTGCATCCACTTCACCTACAGGAAGCCCACCACGCACCACCGCACCGAACAAATGCCTCGCCGCTGCTGGAGCAGAGTCACGGAAGACCAGCTAACCACAACCTTTGCCCTGAGCCCACCCGCCGAACCCTCCGACCCCGACACCGCCGCCCGCAACCTCAGACAGTGGATCGACGACTGCGTCAACACCCTCGCCCCGCTCAAGAATCCGCCCAACAGCCACACCAGCAAGAAAGCCACCTGGTTCACCGAAGACCTCCAGGCCTCCAAACGAACATGCCGAAAACTGGAGAAGATCTGGCTCCACGAACGGACAGCGGACAGCTATGCCGCCCACAAGAGCGCCACCCGCAGTCACCATCACCTCATCAGATCCGCCAAAAGGGCCTCACTCAAAGACCGCCTAGACAACAACGCACACAACAGCAAAGAGCTCTTCAACATCGTGAAGGAACTCTCCAACCCCAGCTCCAACACCAACGACATCCAGCCGTCGCGAGACCTGTGCGACTCACTGGCCACCTTCTTCCACCGCAAAATCACCGACATCCACGACAGCTTCAACACCACGACCGCCCCGGCAACCACCGAGACCACTGCCCCCACAACCACCAACCGCCTGCTCTCCTGGACCAACATCAACGACGAGGACACCAGCGAGATCATGAACACCATCCACTCCGGTTCACCGCTAGACCCGTGCCCTCACCACATCTTCAACAAAGCCAGTACAGCCATCGCGCCCCATCTCCGGAAAATAATCAACATCTCCTTCGAGACAGCAACCTTCCCGGAAAGCTGGAAGCACGCCGAGATCACCGCCTTACTCAAGAAACCCAAGGCAGACCCCAAGGACCTCAAGAACTTCCGACCCATCTCTCTGCTCCCGTTCCCCGCGAAGGTCACCGAGAAAATCGTCAACAAACAACTGACCCGCTACCTCGAGGAGAACAACATCCTGGACCCTTCCCAGTCCGGCTTCCACAGCAACCACAGCACCGAAACCGCCCTCATTGCCGCCACCGATGACATCAGGACCCTGCTAGACAACGGAGAAACAGCAGCCCTCATCCTCCTGGACCTATCAGCCGCCTTCGACACGGTCTGCCACCACACACTACGAACACGCCTTCACTACGCCGGGATCCAAGAGAAGGCCCTGGACTGGACCACATCCTTCCTTTCCGGCAGAACACAAAGCGTCCGCCTCACCCCCTTCCGATCCAAGGCCACCAAGATCATCTGCGGCGTACCCCAAGGCTCCTCCCTCAGCCCAACGCTGTTCAACATCTACATGGCACCCTCGCCCACGTCGCCCGACAGCACAACCTCAACATCATCTCCTACGCCGACGACACCCAGCTGATCCTCTCCCTCACCAAAGACCCTCACACCGCCAAAGCCCACCTCCACGAAGGAATGAAGGCCGTCGCCGAATGGATGAGGACCAGCCGCCTGAAGCTGAACTCGGACAAGACGGAGGTCCTCATCCTTGGTTCCAACCCTTCAGCCTGGGACGACTCCTGGTGGCCAACATCACTGGGAACAGCCCCGCCACCCACCGACCACGTACGCAACCTAGGGGTCATCCTCGACCCCACCCTCTCCATGACTAAGCAGGTCAACACCGTTTCCTCATCCTGCTTCAACATCCTCCGAATGCTCCGCAGGATCTTCAAGTGGATCCCCACCGAAACAAGAAAAACAGTCACCCAGGCCCTCGTCACCAGCAGGCTGGACTACGGAAACGCCCTCTACGCAGGAACGACGGCTAAGCTCCTGAGACGGCTGCAACGCATCCAGAACGCCTCTGCACGTCTTATCCTCGACAACCCCCGACGCAGCCACATCACACCCCACCTGAGAGACCTGCACTGGCTCCCTGTCAACAAGAGGATAACCTTCAAGCTCCTCACCCACGCACACAAAGCACTCCACAACTCCGGACCAGCCTACCTCAACAGACGACTCAGCTTCTACACCCCCACCCGCCAGCTCCGCTCGACCAGCCTCGCCCTCGCCACAGTCCCCCGCATCCGGAAAACGACCGCCGGCGGCAGATCCTTCTCCCACCTCGCCGCCAAGACCTGGAACACCCTCCCCACCAACCTCCGACAGACCCAAGACCTACTGGCCTTCAGAAGACTCCTCAAGACCTGGCTCTTCGATCAGTAGCAGCACCACCCCCCTCTTCCCCCAGCGCCTTGAGACCCTCGCGGGTATGTAGTGCGCTTTATAAGTGACATGATTGATTGATTGATTGATTGATCCCTGCGTTGTTGACAGTCTGGATACTCCACACACTCTTCAAAGCTTTTAGACCACAGCGAGTGAGGCCCCACAGCTCCATTTCCCCATGGGGCTCTGGAGCCATCCTGCTGACGTAGCCAAGGCCTCAACTATACTCCCAACAACAGGTGGCACAACACCTATAGATGTGCAATGCTGATAGCATCACAGGTCAGGGAGGAAGGAAGTAGCTTGCAGTAGGTCACATTGGATGGCAAAGGCAGGAAGACCAAGACTCAATAAATGGGCGGGAGTAGGCTATGTTGCCTGGATCAAAACAGTTATCTCTTTTCCAACCTGACTTATTAATCTTTATGGAAATGTGGACTCACACTCTTCTTTCTGCACTTGGTACCATTTAGTAACTGCCTCCAGATGTGTCTTTGTAGCTATGATAACCTGGCACTGGTGTTTAGTAATGTTACATTCAGGCCATAGTATCTTTGATTTCTTTCTGGCTAAACTAAGTATAAATTGTCATGGATTTGTATTTGAGGGGGAGACTCGATATCCTTCGAAAAGAGCTGAATGAGATTGGTTTGTTTGTGGAAAAGTTGTCTTCAGTTGAGGTCCTTGCAACTCTTAATAACTGATAGTGTGGATTTTACATTTGTTACATTTGTAGGTTTTGTCGCGGATATCGTGAAATAGCTAACTTTTTTTTATTTACTTCTGGTCACGTTTTTGGCACCTTTTCCTTCTCAAATATGTGAAAGGATTGATAAAATGTGGAAATTTTCAGTGCAGTTTTTAAGCTGAAGGATGCACTGATTAATCAGCATTCCTCAGTAAACACAATTCAACAGACACATTGTTTATTTACCTGTAGAGAAGGTACAAAGTGATAACACAGGCACAAAGAGCCAATAAGACCCAGGTTATAAAGTAAATTTGCAGGATTATGTATGAAATTTTTCTATGTGCTTATTGTAAATGGGGTGGTATTTTCTTAATCAGTCAGTAACAAAAATATGAGTTTGCATTCACAAAGGAAAGGGGCGCGGCCACCATTAAAATTAAAGTGCGGCATGGGGCACTTTTGCAAACAACCATTTGCAATGCAATAGGTCTTGCATTTTCAAGAGTATCGTAAATGCGAGACCTACTGCATTGCAAAAGCTTGTCTTCACATCTAGCCCCATTCAAGGCTTGGGTTTTCTTGGACTGCTGATGATCGATTGGAATATGAACCAACTAGGCTCATTGGAGCATCAGTCCTCAAAGTCCACCATCCTTTTAGTTAACAAGACATAAGGATCACACCCTAACCCTCTTGGAAGCGAAAATAACCTTAATGTCGAGGCTGTCATAGCCTTGCACTTTTAGTGGAGATCATTTTTCAGTGGATCCTGTGCTGGCTACCACTACTTTCAGCACAGATTTATAAAATGCATGATCAACTTTGTGAGCCTTTGGGAGTGTTGGTTTACCTTCCACCAGATTCAACACATTTTCAGTGATCCACAAGCCAATGACTTAGGTCAAAATTACTTTGACCATTTGAATAATATATTCATTGTGGAAAGCCAGACTTGATCCCATGCCACAGCATCTCTCCTGAGATAAAGTTACCCATTACAAATTAACCAAATTTTTTATTATGTTTCTCCTTGTTGATACATTTTTTGGGGAGGGAGGAAATCCCAAGTTCCCCAGACACCCACCCCCCAAATACCCCTAAAGGTTACATCTGGTCCAACTTCCTTTAAAGAACTTTTAGGCAATTACAGCTTTTATAGTTATGCGGTACAGAAGGCTGATGATATAAGCTTATTCCTTCGATTTTCAAAACCTTCATTAGCAACATATTTTAAAGGGTGAGAATGATGGGATAGCACCAAAGGCCTTGGTCTCCATGGATGGAGACTCTATTGATTGTTATTGAGTCAAAAAAGTAACATCACTTGAGCAGAGAGAAAATAATGAAGGTTTCAACAGCTTCATGAAGAAAAGCAAGGAATGATAATGTCCAAAAACGGCCTATTGGACTATGAACTACAATCCAGCTTGCAAAGGTAAGCAGGTATTTCACACTGTTCCTTGGTTCACCTTGATACGTAGGTGAGAGCACCATGGTAAGCAACAAAGACTATATGCAAGATATTATGTGTTACAGCACAACCAAGCAACACATGGCAAAAAATATATAACGTATAAATCCAGACCAAACTTATTTAAAGAAACATGACTTCACTTAACAAAATAATTTCAAAAAATAGTAATGATAGGCTTTGGGGGTGAAAATGTTTTGCAAAAAACAATTGAATGAAAATAAGAAAGATGATGAGAAATTGATTAATCATATAAAGCAAACGAAAATAGTCAATAGCCAAGGGAGGGTAGTGCATTGAAATGGTTCACTGAGGACAAACCAACTAGCCGCAAAGATGTTTGAAAAGGCTAGATGTTCTGGTAACAGTCAGTTACCTTGTTATGATGTAGACTGCTCTTGTGATTGAGACATTGCAGAATGGTTATAAACTGCTATGCTATTGTAATAATCTTCAGTGTGAAAGCCTTTGTGCTTACTCCTCTTGACAGAATGGTTAGAGGCCTCCCTACAATCACAAAGGTCTGCTCTCTCCTTCCTAGCCACTCACAGTTCAGCAGGGAAAACTTCCAGACCAGCAAGTCTCTTCTGAGCTTAACAGAACCCCTACAAAGTCACTTGCATGTCTTTAAGATTAACTATCAGCAGTCAATTAACTTATTGCAGTATTCTCTGTGATCCGCACCTCCCTCTTTATCCAGGACCATTGCTGCTTTTCAGCACATCTTCCTAGTAGACAAACGGTCACATAACCCTGTGGACCAGGGCAGTGAGCTTGTTCTCCCAGTTATGGAAAAAGACCCAGTCAAATAGATTCAAATTGATGACGAGGCCATTATCTTCCAAAGTTTCCCTGGCAGACACAAAAAGTCCAGTTTGCAGGACTCAGGGTTATTCCTCTTCTCGAGTGTTTCAAACACATTTTGAAGTGTCAGTGGACTAAGCAGTGGTTCCTAAAAGGTGAGCAAGGTAACTCTGTACCAACCAAGAGTAAGTTCCTAAAGACCCCAGTTTTAGCACAAAGTGACTGAATTCCTGTACCTGGTGGCAACCGGTCCTTTGAGGGTGGAGCAGCATAGTTTTGGGTCCTCCCCTACACATCACTGAAGTGCATTATTTACACATACTAGTCTCTACATAATTTGAGTACCTTAACATAGGTAATGAGAAATGAAATATGTAGCCCTATTAAAACCATACTCACACTAGAAATGTATTACCTATAGAAACGAGAGATCCACTCATATACATGTGCTCAAATATTTTTATAAATAATGTGTAACATGTAGTCCTCATTCACTTTTACATTTGCATATTTTGAATTCCTTCGAAACTATTGAAAATATAATATGAGTGTAATCCTGAATCATTAATAACGTTTTCATTTATTTGTAGCCGTATGTGCACTTATAGTCCCAAATTAAACATGCACATTTAATATTTCATATTAATGTTAGCCTGATTAGGCCTGCATTTCTTTAACGTGTAGTTGTCTTTTTCTCGTTTTGCTAGCAATAACTTTTTCCCTTGCAGGTGCCTTGTCATGAGTTCTTTAGTAAGAGTTAGGAGGACAATGTATTAGTGTTAGCAAGGTTGGGAAAGAAATCTTGGCAAGAACATAATGGTCTGACATGTTACAAGAAACTCTTCTACCAAGCCTGCACCAGGAGTGGCAAGTAGTTCAAGGCTGAGAATGGTTGTCCTAGCTGAGACGCTGGGAACTGGGAGACAAGTTGCGAACCACCTGAACACTGTTTTCTCATTGGATGTTGGTGGTGGGATTGAGATAAAATAAACCTGTATACTGTTCCGTTAGCTAAGTCAGCAATGAGCATAGCCCGATGATGATGCATGTCACCTTCGGGTGAGTGAGGACAATTGTTCCTCAAAGCACATGCTTCCAAGAGTACCGGCTGACAGCTTGAGATAGCTTCTCTGTGACTTAGCTTTCAGAACATTATACATAGGTTTATTTTGGCACATATGAGGAGAGTGTATACTGGACCGCTAATCCCTTCGTCCTCTTAGGTGATACGGTGATTGAGATAACACCATCTGATTCTCACATTTTTCCTATATCCTGCTATTCACCCAGTTCACTATAGAGCAGATTCTGTTTGGACTTTGAGAGGTACAGACCTCTCTGCTTTCCTTATTCTTTCTTGAGTGTGGCTTTATGCTAACACTTATTTCCTTTGTGGAAAACTTCTACAGATGTTTTCTGCAACGCTGATACCTTCCTAACCTCCCAATCCTTTCTTTCGTGCTCCTGATTCTTTAGAGACCCATGCTTAGAACTGTCCCTATCCTAATTTAGAGCTCAGAAAAGATGATTTCAATTGTCCTAAATTATTTTTGGACTTTAACTTGAGGACTTTAAAGCTTATACATGCTTAATGAGGAGAATCACAGCTTCCTTAAGGGACACCGAATTTTATTTGTAACCATCTGTATCTTTGTGATTGTTTCTGTTTTATGCCTTCTACTGCAAAGGTTGAACTTGATGGCGCATAAAAGTTAAATGACGGTTGCCTCTATCAATTCTCACCTTCAAATGAGATTTATGACAATAATTTTGATAAAAATGTGTAAAACGGTAAAAGACAAAAAACGTGAGATCTTCTACTGCATTGTAAAAACATGCAGAAATGCTTTGAAATGTGAACATTGTGAATGATGTAAATAAAGAGAGAAGAAGTTATCTGTTTATGGAATATAATCACATGATTAAAAATCTAAACATGGATAACCTAGAAATGTGCTGCTGGGGACTTTTAAATATGATAAATGAACCAATGCTTATGTAATCAAACACTGGAAAACGACTGAAATGTTAGTTTAAAGATGCTTGACAAGTACAAGAAAATAGCTGCTTTATTCTAGTAATACGTGAATATAAACGTGAATAACAAAAACGATGCATAATAATCTATTTGAAAAATAAAAAATGTGACATTTTCTTTTTAGTAGCATCTAGTATTGACTTGTAACTTTTGGAGAAAAGAATAACGAGTGAATTTATTAAGAAAACTGAAATATTCATATTGAAGTGTGTTTCGTGATTAAATTATAACTTGATAATGATTTATTAAGCTTCATGTAGGCCTCAAATTTTTTCTTTCTTCGTTAGAAAAACAGAATCTAGCTGAAGTAGTCATTTCAGACGCTGTGAGAACTTTTCCGTGTGTTTCTTTTCATTCTCATGAACAATAGGCCCTTTCCTGATTCAGCAACACTTTTGACAGAAATGTATCAATGCAGTTGCAAACCCAGAGAGAGCGTCTGGGAATGGACAGACAGTGAACAAATGAATTTTCTTACTTCCGAGGAAAGGATGGAAATGATAAAGTTGTTGAAATTGATGATTTAGCAAAAGGATTACTTAATGCTTCCTTATTTCTTAGTGAGGTATTGATCATACCAATGCAACCCACTGTGGACAACCAATGGAAAACATAACGTACGATGGAACTGATTCTTTGTGGGTGTAAACTGAGAACTTTTGAAAGTATAATTGCCCCCTTGGAGGAGTCGCCGCTACTGGTTATCATTTTCAATTTCCCTTCCTAGCATGCTGTCGGACTGAACTCTGATTCTTGTTCCTATACCAAACCCTTTTGAACTGAACTTTCTGAACTGACTCCACCTGTACTTTGCCAACTGGTAAAGTGTGCAGGTATAACTCTTCGGCTGGAGAGTTTTATGGACTCAATCCAGTGACTCCTTACGCTTCAACTCTGCATTTTGGTTTGTATAACCTAAATGCTTAACTTGACCTTTCCATATGTTTCTCTCTCTCTTTCTTATCCCCTAGGTGATCAGCATATGTGTAATGTCTGAATCTGTCTTACATTGTTTGACTAATTGTACCAAATGATTTTCTAAAAGACAAAGTTTAAATGTGATTTGTGTTTCTTGACCATTCAAATAGAGAATTAGATAAACAATTTCATGAGAACTTTCGTATTTATGTTATTCTTGGTGTGGAAAATTCTTGTTCTATGCTTTATCCATCAATGTCTTCTTGAAAGGTTGTTCATTGTCAGCACAAATTTGGCACCTTCTTATTCCAGGTCCTCATAAGGATTTGCCACATGTTCTCTTTATATCCAAGTCCCTGTTAGCTCACATAAAAGATACATTGGAGGATCTATTGACTGTTAGGTGGTTTGTAATGGGCCCAGAGAGGAAACAGTTAGAAAATTTATGAAAGGTTGTAAGTATATGAGACTAGTTGTACATTAGCTTCCACAGGATCAAACTTATTTCGAAATTTGAACTTGCCTAATGTAATTCTGTATCACATTAATATTATCGTGACTTGAATAAATTCTGGTATAATTGCAAATTTGTAATAAATCTACTAAACTTTATCCTCCGATTCCTAGTCTTCTATGTGTAGCCAAATTGGTTGTGCAAATGTTAATTTGTTTGATTGCGTGATAATTCCCTTTTTGCCTCAATTACGCCAATACGGTCCAAGGTGGAAGGAGAAGTTGGAGCTGTCCAAATCCGCTCCAGCAAAGACAATCAATGAGGATGGAATATCACACACTAGAGAAGGACTGGGTACCTAGCGTAAGAGGGTCAAATGAAGCGGTATTAAAATACAGCAACACTGTGAAACACAACCAGTCTAGGCTAGCCCTAGCATTAGGAAACAGTGGTAAAGTCAAGAGGGCTCGTTTCAGATTCCCCTTTAACTTTGTGGGGAAACACTTAAGTCGGAATTAAAGATTCCAGTCCATATCACCACATGAGTTATCAGGAATTAGAAGTTGTTTCCTTTGGAATGGGGAATAACATGCAAACCCAGTAATACTGGGCCCAATTGCACATGCTTTCACCCCTTCTGCAGAAAATAATGGGCCCAAATCCACACATTTATTATCAAATGTTTCTGGGGCTTTTTTGTTTGCCCCAGAGAGCCTGAAAGGGGCCATGGGGTGGCAGGAGGGAAGGTTTATTTCTTATTCATCTGGGAGAGCTTCTTGTGCTCCCCCTTGCTGCAATATGTGGGCAGAGGGGGCCGGGCACAGTAGCTGCCTTTAGCCCCTAGAGCTCCACAGATGGCTCTGGGTTCAGTGTTTCCGTTGTCTGGAGTTTGAGTACCCAATAATTATGGTCTTTATGCATAATCCCCTATTATTTTCCTAGACATATGGTACTAAGAAATCGATTTTCAATTACATTTAAAAAAATGTTTATGCCATTCAGGATGTAAAGTGAAGGTCAGTAGAAGTCCTTTGTATCAGATAACAAAGCTTCCTTGCTTATTCTATTTTTTATGCTCTCAAACAGTGTATCTCTAAGAAACAATCTTTCTGTTTTACAGTCGGAGTCCATAAGGGACCTCTTCCCCTTTGGGAATCAGTTACTACCCTAACTTTGGAGTCGGTAACTGATCAACCAGAACTGTAGTCGCAAACCATTAATGCATACCATACTAACTCACAATTTGGAAGGAATGCCCCTTTTACACCTTCGAAATTGCGAGTTGGAATAGGTTGCATTTTGCGATTCGGAAAAGGTTTTCAGAATCACAAAATTAGGGCAATCCATAAGAAAAATGGATAACAGGGTATGTGACTGGAAAATCCATTAGTACATCTTGCCCCATGTTCAGTGCCAAGAATGAGCCCTGTGATGGTGCCTTTGAGTAGCCTGAGTTAAAGGAGCAGCATTACGCTTGTTATGTACTACATTTGCATATAATAGCTGCAATAAAGATGAATGTTGCCGCTGTTGCAAAGTACAGAATGAAGTACTGAAACCTTTAATTTTTTTAAACGTGAAACAACGGACATCAGATTAATCTCTGAAGTCAACCTTTCTTCAGTCCTACACCAATAGAGTGTAAAAAATATTTATAAGAAATTAATAGGATTTTTTTATTGTACATTCTGAAACTCTGATTTGCAATTGTACAGTTTTGAAACTGCATAAAAAGAAAACGCTTTGGAAGAAATGGCTAAAACTGGACAATAAATGACGAGGAACCATTCGGTTAATGATTCTATGTGATCCTCTGGATCTCGTAAATTCAAATATAAGCAGGTTGAGGGTCTCATGGTAGTTATGGGCACTATTAGGGAATTATGCTAATTAATTATTATTCACTATTTTTTATATTATTCATATTATCAGGTGCATGCGTGGTAGGTTTGAATCAACTGCAAGTACATGCTTTCTGCATAGATTTGTGAATTTGTTTCCACATCTGTACATAATCTGTAAACTGTACAGTGTGCACCTCCTGCTTCCACAACTGCAAGTACACGCTTTCTGGATAGATTTTTGAGTTTGTTTCCACATCTGTACATAATCTGTAAACTGTACAGTGTGCACCTTCCTGCAACTCCTGCTTACACATCCTACACATGCTGTGAAAAATCGTCAAATGGTTTCCTCAGAACACCAGATGGACCATCACACAAGCGCTCATCACGGCTGGACTACAACAACACTCTCTATGCCTGAATCTACAAACAACTCCTACACAGACTCCAAACCATCCAGAACACCGCTGCAAGACTCATACTCGACCTCCCACCCCGCACCCATAGCACACCACACCTCAGGAAGCTTCACTGGCACCCCTGAAGCACAGCCAATTAAAAAGTCTCACGCACACATACAAAGCTCTACACAACACAGGACCAGAATGCCTAAATAGCCGCAAACACTTTCACCAACACACCAAGCACCTACGCTCAGCCTTACTTGCACACATTACCCGCATTCGCAAAAGCAAAACTGGAGGTTGCTCATTCTCCTACATTGCACCCAAGACATGGAACAACCTCCCTCAACACATCAGAGCCTCCTCTCACTTCTTGAGTTCCACAAGATGCTAAAGACCTGCCTCTTCGTATGAGCACCCTAAGGACCACAAACCTACACACCTGCCCAAGTGCCTGGATAGCCTCTCATGTGATTAGTGCACTATACAAAACAATATAAAATAACATACAACACAAAATATTAAATCAATTGGTAGGGATAAATACTTCTGAATGATAGGAACCAATGCTCGCTTAGCTCCCGAAGCCGAGGTGTGACCAGATCGAGCACCATGTGTTCACAACAAAGTCGCAACAGCAGTGCTTTTTCCATCTCTCGATGAACTGGGAAGTCCATTGCAAAGCAGGAATACTAAAACCAGGATGCCCACTACAAGTAGTAGGACCAGCGGAAGGCCTCCAAAAACACTTCCTAATACGGAGTGTATGAATGCTGGAATGACTCCGAAGATTGTCTGAAAGGTGCTCAACAGTCCAGAACCTATACGTTTAAATATATGCACGATCCCCCTCATATCAGACATGTTAAAGATACGATGAACCATTTCTCCGAAATGGAGCAGTAAGTTCATACGGACTGCTGCCTGTATCTCAGATGAAGAACTTGCAACCTGGAGATCAAACATCTCTCAGGCAGAAGGTTAAGGCCACATCTTTCTGAAAAAGCGTGGCTTTCAGTCTGCTCAGAGAAACAAATCGTATAAAGGAAACATTCAATGAAGGCCATAGCATTGCCTCCCTAACTGTGTGGGCCGGTGGAAACAATACTTGCATAAACAAGTAACCCTGGAACTCACTGTGACCAGATATGCGATGCCCGGTACCATCCCACGATAACCTTAATCATTCAGCATCAAATAGCTCCCATTCGAGAGCAGCTCGAACACCGGATAATTCACAGCAGCTGGGGAACCCTTCAAGTAACAGGACAAGTTTGCTACCGAAGTATTACAGGCCCGGTGAAGCGAAATGTCCTTGCAAACTAAGGACCCACTCAAAGCACTTTCATAGTTTGAACCGCTGAGAATAACTTCAATGTCCCCATTTCTACATCTAAATCTGTACGGTACTTCCCAGTGCTCGTGTATGTACCCTTCTCCCAGCACTTCATATCTGCCTACCTGATGGTATTTGAGACAGTATTGAAATTGGAATGTTGTGACTGGCAGTGTAATGAAGCTATGGATTAACCATTCTGTGGAAGGTGATTCAGCCAAGGTGAAATGTGGTTGGTCCAATTTTTCACTGTGGAACATGATATATTTTGCATCTCTGTGTGCCATAACCATCTGTCTTTCCATTAGATTGTATACAGAGAACAGAGTTGTGATGTGGATGTAACGCCAGGGCACATGGCCAGAATGCAATCAAGCGTCCAGCTTATTAATATAATGGCCCGCAATTGCGATTGTCTATGTTGTAGAATAGACAAATACTGTTCCATTATATCTATTGTAGAAGACACAATGTTGCCCAGTGAATAAATTGTGGATGATAGTGTGGTCATACCATTGTCGACCCCAGCCAAGGCCTTTTAAAGGTTAAACCTATCTATTTCACGTAGTCTCTCAGCAGCCTCCTGTTGGGAGATTTTCCATAGCTCGTTGTAAATAGCATACAAAAAGTGCTTTTGACGTTGCTTCTGGAGACCTAACAAAAAATATCTAAGATCCATCGCATCTGAGAGAAGGGATAAGTGTTATTTCACTTGGGACAGTGTTGAGGTCTTTAGCCATTCTAGGCATAACTTCCCAACACTGTAGGATGTCACCACCCCGAGTGTTCTGATTGTACATAGCGCTGATCAGGCCTATGGATACTAAACCCTTCAGTGGTACCCCTGAATCTTGACTGACAGCTATTTGTGTTGATAGGCCAAACCAACAATCCCTTCCAATTGGGGTCTGATGAATTGTAAGAACCATTCTGTAGCATGGCATCTAATGTATCCTCACTGTGTAGTGTATAATTTTGCCAACCCTCAAAGTGTGTAAGTGAGGGAATCTGAGGTGTGTTCAAATCCTTGAGCTTAGCTAGCCCAAGACAGAAAGTCTGTTGCACAGTCCTGTTTAGGAAAATCCTTTGATGTGGTATGAGGCATGCTCTAAATAGGGCTTCGATTCCCTGAACCTGCCAATCTTTTGTCCGACAGACAGATTTTGTGTCTATAGTGTCCCTCCAAAAGTCGAAACCCTGTAAAGACAGTTGGGAAATAAAGGAAGCAGAGTATATCAGCTTAGTGTTAGTAAGCATATTCTTCTTTCAATCAATCAATCAATAGTCATTTATAGAGCATGCAGCTACCTCAGCAGAGGTGTCCCGGCGCTAACAGCAGACTAACAAAAAGGACCGACAGGGAGACTATACCTGAATAAACAGCCAGGTTTTTAAAACTTTCCTGAACTCCAGTTCTGTCTCAATCAGGCACAGATGGATCAGCACAGTATTCCATAGTTTCGCTATTCTTACCGAGAAGGACCTGCCACCTTGACGAATTTTAGAATATCGTGGGACGTGAAGGAGCCGCAGGTGGTTGGATCTCTGTTGATAAAGATTAAGCCTCTGCCTGAGATAGCAAGGGCCTCAGCCTCAAGTGGCTCTAAAGGCCAAAGTTAGCACCTTAAACTATATCCTTGTTGCCACCGGGATCCAGTGCAACTGTCTCAAGTGAGGAGAGATATGGTGCTGGAAAGGTACCCGCCGAATTGACATCGCTGCCGCATTCTGGATTATTTGTAATCTGAGAATCAGGTAGGCAGGTAGCCCCAAATAAAGGCTGTTAGCATAGTTCAACTGAGAGGTCACCAAAGCGTGGACCTTGATCTTCCGGCTCTCCTCAGGCAGATAACGTATACATTTCCTGATGGATCTCAGCTTCCAAAAGCAGGTAGAGGAGATTTGACGCACTAGTGCCGTGAACGAGAGATCCGTATTCAACCTGATTCCCAGATTTCTTGCTGAGTCAGCCGGAATTGGGGGAGGATTCAGCTCTGTGGGCCACCAGAAATTTGATGGGGGGGGTGATGCCTGACAGAAGAACAGGACCATGCTCTTATCCGCATTCAGTTTCAGGCAATTACCATTCATCCAGGTAGAAATATTTTTCAGGCATTCCTTAAAATTGTGAAAGGCCGCCGCGGAGTGTTCTTTAAAAGAGAACCCCAGCTGCATGTCATCCGCATAGGAAACTACATTCACACCCCAAAATTCAATAAGGATGGCCAGTGGGGCGAGGTAAAGATTGAAAAGCAACGGGCTCAGAGCCGAGCTCTGAGGCACCTCGCACACCAATGGTTTCAATGAAGATGAAAAAGGCCGAAGAAAGACCTGTTGGGAATGGTCTTCCAAGAAGGACCAAATCCAGGACAGTGCCATCCCATGCACGCCCAAGTGGCTTAATCTCCTCAGCAAGATCGGGTGTGTGACTGTGTTGAATGCTGCCGACAGGTCTAAAAGTACTAACAAGGTAGATGTGCCCCATCCACAGTCTCTCTCACTGATTTGGAGACTTCTAGAAGAGCGGTTTCCATGCTGTACCCAGCTCGGAAGCCTTATTGAGAGTCATGTAGAAGGCCATTAGCTTCTATAAAATCAGCCAACTGTTTCTGAACCACCTTCTCTAGGATTTTGGCAGGAGCTGGCAGCAGAGAAACCTTTGTCGACGTAGGTGCAAACCTATAGTAATAAGAGGCCGCATCTGAAGTGTTAAACCCAGAAAAATAAGCAAACATCTGTGCAAATGTTGTTGAAATACCTTTCGGTGGTGTTGGGCAATGTTCCGATTGTAGTAAGTGAAAACATTATGTGGGATATTTGCTTTGTGAAACAAATGGTGACCATAGTGTTGGTAACAAAACATGTCGCCAAAGTAAGATGTAACATCATACAATTCATCATTTGAAAATGCAGCAGATTGTTCTAAATTAGACAGCACAATATGCACAGTTTCAATGTCCCAATCACCTGAGAAAGTACTAGAGGTGATGATATCACTAAGAGAAATTTTGAGCAAATTAGGTTTTCTTAAAAGTTCGGTTGGACCATACACATCATAGGAAACTCTGTTCCTAACTATTCCTTCAGGAACTGGAACTGCCCTGGTCCTGGCATAGGCTCAACCCACGTTCTGGGTGCTAGAGGTAGACAGAAAGATGTTGACAAAATGGATCTAGGAATGATTATATTCAAAAGCATCCTTCCGTTAGTTTTCTCTTAATCTTGCCAGAGACAACCTGCAATATAAGCTTTTTGGTTAGCCACCAGGTAATTTTTTTACATAATGCTAAAAGTACTGGGTCCCTCCATGTGAGAAAAAATATCTCTAAAAGAGCTACTTAAATTAGGAGTCCATTTAAACAAGAATTTTTCTTGATCGAAATGTGGAGCAAACCCAAAAACAAGGCATGACACTACTGGTGGATGTGCGATTTTTATGAAAGGAATATCTTTTGAAAAACAAATTACACCATACTTACTGCCCATAATAGTAGGTTAGCTACATTTTATGTTATTGCAGTAATGATATATAAAACAAAGAGAGGGACCCTTTGCAACCAAAGGACTGGGGTTCTCCAAAACTGTAAAATCGTTCGTCCTCTGTCAACACAACCAATATATAACCCAAATACACATTAAAAACACCATCCAATCTCACAAAAAGGTGAGATATCACACTCAATTACTCTGGGTGTATTATTTTGTCCAATAGCAAATACCCACCAATAAAATCACATCAATCATAAAAACAATTATAAAAGATTCAATTTATTAATACATATGTGCACAAAAGAATTTTGTCTTTTAATTGTATATAAAAAAAAGGGGGAAGGAATGTGTTATTAAAAAATCATCATTTTTTACTAAAAACATCACATATTAAAACCATAATCAGTACAACAATTCATCAAAAACAGTAATCAAAAAATAGCAGCAATAGAGAAAGATAGCAGCATAAGAGAAGACAGATAAAACTAAAAGACATTCAAATTTGTCGTTTAAATTCCACACCCGTTATTTTTAATATATTATTGCTATCAGGGGTCGCTGTTTATACGTGAATCATCAAAAATCAGCAGACCACCGGATTACACGGGTTGCATGGATCTTAGGGCGTCGACGCGTTTCGATGGATATAATTTATAAAACCATCTTTTTCAAGACAATAATTAGAAGTCTCTCTCCTAGTTAAAAAGAATATACAATACAACAAAGCATTAATATACCTGCACATAAAAAACCACCACAGAATAAATCTATACAGTCCACTAGATATTTAAAAATTATTATGCACGTCATTTTAATAAGAACAACATTAAAAGAGAATTTTTTATACATTTTTTATGTCTATATTGTAATTTACATTTCATTAGTGCAACGTTTACCATTGGACAAACCCACCCTATCATTTTCATACCATCCAAACTTCAACAGATGTTATCCTCATTCTTAAATTCTGTGTTTCAGATCCTCCAAACAAACAACCTACCTATTCGGTTATCCTATGGTGTATACATCCACACTAACATCTTCAAATATTCCAAAGGGAGTCCTTATATAAATCACTGGATTCTCCACTATCTACTGAAATAGTAAAAGAAAATATAATGTAAACAACAGGTTCCATGGGTCAAACTCGCCCTCAAGGTCACTCTGTTTATTCCACACATAGTGGTCATTGTAAACCAGGCTTCTCACCTTTTATTAAACTTTATTAAGGACGTAGATGGAGTATCCTCAATACTCCTCAGTATACTAATTTCCGAAAAATGGCGTCCCAAGTTGATTCTGGTTAGGATTAAGGACCAAATATCTCTGTCCCTACACAGGTTATACCTTGTGTAATTCCAAGCTGAATATAAAGAAAGATATACAAGATAAACCCAAATTCAACCATTCTTGTCTTCATGAATAATTGTTCAAATTGTATATTCATTATTTCACTCTACAAGGAGAGATATCCTTAATGTACACTCTCCTCAATCACTAAATGACACCTCATTCTCTCTACCGCCCTTACTATATTTAAAAACAACTACTAATTATACACCTATTTATGTGTATTGTCTACAACATAGCCCGGGAGAGAGGTACCGAGATTAATAATAACGCTAAAATCTTCAATTTAAAATAGCGTCTACAGCAGTTCCAAGCGGTAATCGGCGTCTTTGACCAAATCATGTATTTAATAAACCGCCGTCTCCTAGTCGATACCCCGCCCCCACTACAAGTCCTCCATTGATCCTACTACCTTACCTTCCAACACCTGGATTGTGCAGCGTATCGGAACCTCACTCTTCTGCTGTTCGACCGGGATGATCACATCCACTATTACCCGGTCGTCTTTTAAACTCTGCTACCCGACATCCAGGTGGGCACGTCAAAGGATCACGTATCACGTGACGCGACAAGCACATGATGAAATCGCGTGTCACGTGATATGGAAAACGAGCCTAGAATTTTTTTATTATATATATACATAAAATTGCGCGGCCATCTTTGAATGTTCTAACTCTCTCGAATGGCCAGCATACTCACACCCGTTATGCCCCAAAAGACTTATGAACATCACTATTCGACATGAAAAGATGGGCACATAAAGGGGTACTATGTCACGCAGCTCGAAAAAGAATGATAGATTCGCGTGTCACGTGATTGCGGCAACTGCACCTAAAGAGGTATTTATAGAGAAAATGTTTGTGCGGCCATATTTAAGCGTCCTATCTCAATCTCATCGTCCAATAGTGATCACACCCACTCAGCCCCGGTAGGCTTCTGCACTTCACTGCCCAGTATGAAAATGGGCACATAACAGGGTCACATCTCACGTGACATGACAAGCACGTGAAAAAATCGCGTGTCACGTGATGAGGCAAACGTGCCTCAAAGTTTCTTGTACAGAAAATTACACGGCCATATTGGAACGTCCTAACTCTCTCTAACTAAATCCAAATATTCTACCAGTTTCCTCAATGACTCCTAAATGTAAAACAATCGCCCAATAATTTAAAACTGAGTGATACATTCAGAAAAACTCATAATGAATAAAAATTAACTTATAATAGACATCCAGTCTTCTTTGGTATTCAATCCTTTTTGTACTGTATTTAATTTGCAAATAAACCATTGTTCTCTAAGTTTCCGTTTTTGTCTAGGTCACCCCTCTCTTGTTACCACTAATCCGTTCTAAAATAAACCATTTGAACTCACTAAATTTATGACTAAGTTTATTGTAATGTTCTGTGAGTGGTGCATTTACCTTATTCGTCCGTAGGGCAGATTTATGCTCAAGGAGTCTAACTCTGAGTTCACGACCCGTCTCACCTACATACCCCAATCCACAGGAGCAGATCAAGAGATAAATCAAATTTTTGCTACGACAATTGTTAAGTTCTTTACTCACAATGTCCATCCCATTAAATTGTAAATTCTTCGCAACTATACAACACTCACAAATGGAGCATGTGCCACATTTATGGTTACCGATAGCTGGAGTACCTCTTATAGTCGTTTGTCTCTGCACATTGGGATCTCTGTAAGTCTGTACTAAAGAATTTTTAATATTCCTGTTTTTCCTATATGCAAACAGTGGTTTCCGTAATTTAATATCCTGTCCATCATTTAAAATTTTCCAGTTTTTGTTGATAACATTTTTAATCTGATTGCATTTGTTAGAGAATTGACTAACAAACACAATTTGATCTTGCCTTTCGTTATTTTCACTCCTTTTATTCTGGTTCAACATGTACTCCCGATCATAGTATTTGGCTCGCTTGAAGGATTGTTTAATCAATTTTTAGGGTATCCACGTTCGATCAGTTTCACCTTAAGGGTCTCAGCATGCAAGTTAAAATCATTCATAGTTGAACAATTTCGACGCAATCGAAGAAATTGCCCAAAGGGATGTTATCCCTTTGTGCTTTTGGGTGGAAACTCCCATAATGGAGGAGTGTGTTTTTATCGGTCGGTTTTGTATACAATTCTACTTCCAAAACTCCTTCAACCTCTTTGATACAAATGTCTAAAAAGTTAACCTTCTCCTGGCTGTACTGGGCTGTAAATTTCAAATTAGGATCACCCAAATTGAGCCACAAAATAAAGTCCTCAAGATCTTCTTGGTTCCCTTCCCAGATGAAAATTATATCATCAATGAAACGGCACCACTCACGTATGTTCTCAAAGAATGGTGCCGCCTCATTAAAAACATGCTTAACCTCAAATTCACCAACATACAGACAAGCCAGACTGGGAGCACATGTGGCTCCCATGCTGGTGCCCTTCACTTGTTGAAAAAGGTGATCCTCAAATAAAAATAAATTGTTTTTCAAGACCAAACTAATACATTTAATAATGAATTCCATGCTGCCACCATGAAGATCCACTCTGTCCAACAATTCAGCTACAACTTTAATAGTATCATCCTGGGGAATATTGGTGTACAGGGCTTCAATATCCAAGGTGACCAAAAATTGGGTCACCCTATTGAAGCCCCTCCCTTCAAACTTAGAGATAGCATGAGCCGTATCTTTGAGATAAGAAGTCTGAAGTTGTACCAAGGGTCTTATAAAACAATCTACATATTTACTAAGGGGCTCAAGTATTGACCCAATACTACTAACTATTGGTCTCATAGGTGGATCCTCAAGGTCTTTATGTACCTTGGGAGGCCATAAATAGCTGGTGTAATAGGCTTATCAATTCCCAGAAATCGATACTCGTCTTCACAGATCCATCCTTCACTCCGTGCTTCACGGAGTAATCCATCTATCTCTTTCTTCAGTTTATTTAACTTACTAAATGGGACTTCTTTGTAATGTTCTGGTATACTAAGTAACCTCATCATTTTATCATGATAGTCATCTGAGTTAAAAATAACCACTCCTCCACCCTTATCAGCGGGCTTTATCGTTATACTCAAATCCGCTTGTAGTGCCTTTAATGCATCTCTATGTAGTTTTGATAGATTATTATAAACATAACTACAATTGGATTCATTAACATGATCTCTCAATTCTATTTCGACTACACGTTCAAAAATTTCAACATTCTTGTCTACTGCATGTAAAAGGGAGTAAATGTAGATTTAGGTTTCAAACCAGATACATTATGTGATGGTAAATAATCCTTATCTTCAAAAAATCTTTTCAATCTAATTTTCCTAAACAGAGCTTTTAAATCTTTCTCAAACTCAAATTTATTTAGATTCGCACTAGGAGCAAAACTAAATCCCTTTTCAAGGACTTCCTGTTCTACTTTCGTTAAAGTTCTATGGGAGAGGTTGATAATTGGGATTTTATTTATCTCAAATATCTTTGGTTCCGGGTTTTCAGATAGTCCTGTTGTGTATAACTCCTGCCCTGCTCTTGCTGAGGGTAGCCCCGACCTTGAGCTCCCCTCTCCTGGTTCCGAAAATTCCTCTGACCTCTCCTTTGTCTCTGCCCTAAAAAAGGTTCATAATCAGTACTTACTCCTCCTCTACCTTGCTTATCTGTATTGAAATCATCCTCTTCACTACTAGACCCTGATGTTTCTGAAAATGTTACTCGTTGATTCCTACCTCGGAAATACATTGGTCTCTGTTGTGTGGGTCTATCCCATCTTTGATTTCTTTGAGTATAATAATCTTTACCTAAATACGGATACACAGACTCAACATTATATTTGTGCAAATCTTTCTTCAATTTATTAGATTTTTTATTAATCAAATAATCTCTATATCCACTCGCTTCTTGTTCTAATTCTTCAATTTTCTTTTTGCCTCTTCTAGGGCTGTACTCTCCCTAATCCTGGTTTCTAACTCCTCAATCTCTTTTCTTTCAATAATTAGGACTTCTTGTGCAGTTTCGATAATAAGAATAATCCAATCTCGACTGCATCGATTGGCTATTAGAGTCCATGTTTCTAAAAACTTATTATTATCAATAAACAAACCTGGCTCATTTCTAACCCGAAGTCCAATCGGAATAACTCCTGTTTTTAAATATTCTACAAGGAATTCCGCATGTAACTCTGTCCTAATATATTTTTCTTTAGGTTGAGGACTTTAACTAGTTGCTCACCATTCAATGGATTAAAATTAGTTCTACCACAATAACAACTGACCTCTCCAACCAATTGGCTGTACAGCCAATTGGTTGGAGAGGTCAGTTGTTATTGTGGTTATCATACCTATTAAATTATATATACACATGAGTATGGAAGGTTTTAAAACTTTTGGATTTTCGGAAGATCAGTTTAATAAATTAATCAATCAGAATCCTCGTATTAATGGTAGAACTAATTTTAATCCATTGAATGGTGAGCAACTAGTTAAAGTCCTCAACCTAGAAGAGGCAAAAAAGAAAATTGAAGAATTAGAACAAGAAGCGAGTGGATATAGAGATTATTTGATTAATAAAAAATCTAATAAATTGAAGAAAGATTTGCACAAATATAATGTTGAGTCTGTGTATCCGTATTTAGGTAAAGATTATTATACTCAAAGAAATCAAAGATGGGATAGACCCACACAACAGAGACCAATGTATTTCCGAGGTAGGAATCAACGAGTAACATTTTCAGAAACATCAGGGTCTAGTAGTGAAGAGGATGATTTCAATACAGATAAGCAAGGTAGAGGAGGAGTAAGTACTGATTATGAACCTTTTTAGGGCAGAGACAAAGGAGAGGTCAGAGGAATTTTCGGAACCAGGAGAGGGGAGCTCAAGGTCGGGGCTACCCTCAGCAAGAGCAGGGCAGGAGTTATACACAACAGGACTATCTGAAAACCCGGAACCAAAGATATTGGAGATAAATAAAATCCCAATTATCAACCTCTCCCATAGAACTTTAACGAAAGTAGAACAGGAAGTCCTTGAAAAGGGATTTAGTTTTGCTCCTAGTGCGAATCTAAATAAATTTGAGTTTGAGAAAGATTTAAAAGCTCTGTTTAGGAAAATTAGATTGAAAAGATTTTTGAAGATAAGGATTATTTACCATCACATAATGTATCTGGTTTGAAACCTAAATCTACATTTACTCCCTTTTACATGCAGTAGACAAGAATGTTGAAATTTTTGAACGTGTAGTCGAAATAGAATTGAGAGATCATGTTAATGAATCCAATTGTAGTTATGTTTATAATAATCTATCAAAACTACATAGAGATGCATTAAAGGCACTACAAGCGGATTTGAGTATAACGATAAAGCCCGCTGATAAGGGTGGAGGAGTGGTTATTTTTAACTCAGATGACTATCATGATAAAATGATGAGGTTACTTAGTATACCAGAACATTACAAAGAAGTCCCATTTAGTAAGTTAAATAAACTGAAGAAAGAGATAGATGGATTACTCCGTGAAGCACGGAGTGAAGGATGGATCTGTGAAGACGAGTATCGATTTCTGGGAATTGATAAGCCTATTACACCAGCTATTTATGGCCTCCCAAGGTACATAAAGACCTTGAGGATCCACCTATGAGACCAATAGTTAGTAGTATTGGGTCAATACTTGAGCCCCTTAGTAAATATGTAGATTGTTTTATAAGACCCTTGGTACAACTTCAGACTTCTTATCTCAAAGATACGGCTCATGCTATCTCTAAGTTTGAAGGGAGGGGCTTCAATAGGGTGACCCAATTTTTGGTCACCTTGGATATTGAAGCCCTGTACACCAATATTCCCCAGGATGATACTATTAAAGTTGTAGCTGAATTGTTGGACAGAGTGGATCTTCATGGTGGCAGCATGGAATTCATTATTAAATGTATTAGTTTGGTCTTGAAAAACAATTTATTTTTATTTGAGGATCACCTTTTTCAACAAGTGAAGGGCACCAGCATGGGAGCCACATGTGCTCCCAGTCTGGCTTGTCTGTATGTTGGTGAATTTGAGGTTAAGCATGTTTTTAATGAGGCGGCACCATTCTTTGAGAACATACGTGAGTGGTGCCGTTTCATTGATGATATAATTTTCATCTGGGAAGGGAACCAAGAAGATCTTGAGGACTTTATTTTGTGGCTCAATTTGGGTGATCCTAATTTGAAATTTACAGCCCAGTACAGCCAGGAGAAGGTTAACTTTTTAGACATTTGTATCAAAGAGGTTGAAGGAGTTTTGGAAGTAGAATTGTATACAAAACCGACCGATAAAAACACACTCCTCCATTATGGGAGTTTCCACCCAAAAGCACAAAGGGATAACATCCCTTTGGGCAATTTCTTCGATTGCGTCGAAATTGTTCAACTATGAATGATTTTAACTTGCATGCTGAGACCCTTAAGGTGAAACTGATCGAACGTGGATACCCTAAAAAATTGATTAAACAATCCTTCAAGCGAGCCAAATACTATGATCGGGAGTACATGTTGAACCAGAATAAAAGGAGTGAAAATAACGAAAGGCAAGATCAAATTGTGTTTGTTAGTCAATTCTCTAACAAATGCAATCAGATTAAAAATGTTATCAACAAAAACTGGAAAATTTTAAATGATGGACAGGATATTAAATTACGGAAACCACTGTTTGCATATAGGAAAAACAGGAATATTAAAAATTCTTTAGTACAGACTTACAGAGATCCCAATGTGCAGAGACAAACGACTATAAGAGGTACTCCAGCTATCGGTAACCATAAATGTGGCACATGCTCCATTTGTGAGTGTTGTATAGTTGCGAAGAATTTACAATTTAATGGGATGGACATTGTGAGTAAAGAACTTAACAATTGTCGTAGCAAAAATTTGATTTATCTCTTGATCTGCCCCTGTGGATTGGGGTATGTAGGTGAGACGGGTCGTGAACTCAGAGTTAGACTCCTTGAGCATAAATCTGCCCTACGGACGAATAAGGTAAATTCACCACTCACAGAACATTACAATAAACTTAGTCATAAATTTAGTGAGTTCAAATGGTTTATTTTAGAACGGATTAGTGGTAACAAGAGAGGGGTGACCTAGACAAAAAACGGAAACTTAGAGAACAATGGTTTATTTGCAAATTAAATACAGTACAAAAGGATTGAATACCAAAGAAGACTGGATGTCTATTATAAGTTAATTTTTATTCATTATGAGTTTTTCTGAATGTATCACTCAGTTTTAAATTATTGGGCGATTGTTTTACATTTAGGAGTCATTGAGGAAACTGGTAGAATATTTGGATTTAGTTAGAGAGAGTTAGGACGTTCCAATATGGCCGTGTAATTTTCTGTACAAGAAACTTTGAGGCACGTTTGCCTCATCACGTGACACGCGATTTTTTCACGTGCTTGTCATGTCACGTGAGATGTGACCCTGTTATGTGCCCATTTTCATACTGGGCAGTGAAGTGCAGAAGCCTACCGGGGCTGAGTGGGTGTGATCACTATTGGACGATGAGATTGAGATAGGACGCTTAAATATGGCCGCACAAACATTTTCTCTATAAATACCTCTTTAGGTGCAGTTGCCGCAATCACGTGACACGCGAATCTATCATTCTTTTTCGAGCTGCGTGACATAGTACCCCTTTATGTGCCCATCTTTTCATGTCGAATAGTGATGTTCATAAGTCTTTTGGGGCATAACGGGTGTGAGTATGCTGGCCATTCGAGAGAGTTAGAACATTCAAAGATGGCCGCGCAATTTTATGTATATATATAATAAAAAAATTCTAGGCTCGTTTTCCATATCACGTGACACGCGATTTCATCATGTGCTTGTCGCGTCACGTCATACGTGATCCTTTGACGTGCCCACCTGGATGTCGGGTAGCAGAGTTTAAAAGACGACCGGGTAATAGTGGATGTGATCATCCCAGTCGAACAGCAGAAGAGTGAGGTTCCGATACGCTGCACAATCCAGGTGTTGGAAGGTAAGGTAGTAGGATCAATGGAGGACTTGTAGTGGGGGCGGGGTATCGACTAGGAGACGGCGGTTTATTAAATACATGATTTGGTCAAAGACGCCGATTACCGCTTGGAACTGCTGTAGACGCTATTTTAAATTGAAGATTTTAGCGTTATTATTAATCTCGGTACCTCTCTCCGGGCTATGTTGTAGACAATACACATAAATAGGTGTATAATTAGTAGTTGTTTTTAAATATAGTAAGGGCGGTAGAGAGAATGAGGTGTCATTTAGTGATTGAGGAGAGTGTACATTAAGGATATCTCTCCTTGTAGAGTGAAATAATGAATATACAATTTGAACAATTATTCATGAAGACAAGAATGGTTGAATTTGGGTTTATCTTGTATATCTTTCTTTATATTCAGCTTGGAATTACACAAGGTATAACCTGTGTAGGGACAGAGATATTTGGTCCTTAATCCTAACCAGAATCAACTTGGGACGCCATTTTTCGGAAATTAGTATACTGAGGAGTATTGAGGATACTCCATCTACGTCCTTAATAAAGTTTAATAAAAGGTGAGAAGCCTGGTTTACAATGACCACTATGTGTGGAATAAACAGAGTGACCTTGAGGGCGAGTTTGACCCATGGAACCTGTTGTTTACATTATATTTTCTTTTTACTATTTCAGTAGATAGTGGAGAATCCAGTGATTTATATAAGGACTCCCTTTGGAATATTTGAAGATGTTAGTGTGGATGTATACACCATAGGATAACCGAATAGGTAGGTTGTTTGTTTGGAGGATCTGAAACACAGAATTTAAGAATGAGGATAACATCTGTTGAAGTTTGGATGGTATGAAAATGATAGGGTGGGTTTGTCCAATGGTAAACGTTGCACTAATGAAATGTAAATTACAATATAGACATAAAAAATGTATAAAAAATTATCTTTTTAATGTTGTTCTTATTAAAATGACGTGCATAATAATTTTTAAATATCTAGTGGGCTGTATAGATTTATTCTGTGGTGGTTTTTTATGTGCAGGTATATTAATGCTTTGTTGTATTGTATATTCTTTTTAACTAGGAGAGAGACTTCTAATTATTGTCTTGAAAAAGATGGTTTTATAAATTATATCCATCGAAACGCGTCGACGCCCTAAGATCCATGCAACCCGTGTAATCCGGTGGTCTGCTGATTTTTGATGATTCACGTATAAACAGCGACCCCTGATAGCAATAATATATTAAAAATAACGGGTGTGGAATTTAAACGACAAATTTGAATGTCTTTTAGTTTTATCTGTCTTCTCTTATGCTGCTATCTTTCTCTATTGCTGCTATTTTTGATTACTGTTTTTGATGAATTGTTGTACTGATTATGGTTTTAATATGTGATGTTTTTAGTAAAAAATGATGATTTTTTAATAACACATTCCTTCCCCCTTTTTTTTTATATACAATTAAAAGACAAAATTCTTTTGTGCACATATGTATTAATAAATTGAATCTTTTATAATTGTTTTTATGATTGATGTGATTTTATTGGTGGGTATTTGCTATTGGACAAAATAATACACCCAGAGTAATTGAGTGTGATATCTCACCTTTTTGTGAGATTGGATGGTGTTTTTAATGTGTATTTGGGTTATATATTGGTTGTGTTGACAGAGGACGAACGATTTTACAGTATTGCAGTAATGATCACATTTCACCAGCCCAGCCACAGAAGTTCCATGCAAGAGCACTGGTATTCTGCAAATCTTCCCATAGTAGGAACAGCACTGTGCCACTGACATAACAACCTAGCTAATTCTTCTGGAGTGAGGGTTAGCTGGTATGGAGCTACCTAGTGGCTGAAAACTGGCGTCCAGTGGTAGGTTATCACATTTTTGTTTGGAAAGTTTGGTTAGAAGATGGGTTCCGGAGTTGGAGTGACTTGGTTTAGACATCAGTTCTATGATGTTTGATGTTGACCAAGATAGGCTACTAATGAGTTCTTGAGACCACTCCTAGATGCCCAAGAAAACCAGACGTGCTGGTTCCTACCAGCAGGGACCAGAAAGGCAAGTTCGGTGGGTGGAGCAGCAGTCCTGAGAGGGGCAAGGCCGACACAGAGTACAGGTCCATGCGTTGCACCTCAAAGTTATGCTGCTACCCCAATTGGAAGTCTCGCCCCATAAGCCCCGTTTCCGATGACACTTGTTTGTGATTCATTAGCAGTGATGAAAAAACAGTTGAGTAGCCACAGGCCTCATGGCCCCCCTGTGACTAGCAGGAAAATGGCATTGTGACTGTGCATGGGAGTGATAGGGCATAGAAGGACAAGTGTGACTTTAACATTCATATTTTCCTCTGTCTCTCCCCACAGAGTAAAATAAATCTCAAAGCACAAAGAACCTGATTATTAAAACACTTTGCATTTGCAAAGTAAGTGAGACTTAATTTGCAAATACAAAGCCTGAAGTCACAATGCACAAATAGTTTTAGGATTCGTAATTACAATCATGAATCCAACGCGCACATTCTGCACTTTGCAAATTGCAAACGAAAAGGGGAGGGTTGTCTCTCCTCCCATTTAATTCTTAAGGGTATGTACAAATAATTTGCATCTGTGTATGCAGTTGTGAAGTTTGGAATTACTAAATGGTAAATATTCGCAAAAAGTAAGCTGTAAGAGTATGAGCGCTTATACACTCTGTACAGGCTGTAGACATTGGGAGGTGCATACAGTGTTCACACTACATGTGCTCCTTGATGTCAGAATCATTGTGTGCCACTAGCTGGAGCATTGTAACCCTTGTCACTTAAATGAACAGGGGTTGCAATGCCAGCACATTAGATGTTTCTCATGCAGTGGCTGCTGCTTCCAAAAGAAAGTGGTGCGGGGGTGGGGAGGAATAATATGTTTAAAAAAAGGACTTACCTGCCGCTGCCAAGGTCCAGCTTCTTCCTTCTCCCAGACTTCCTGAATCCCGACGCTGCTCTCATGCTATTACCCACCATGAGAGAAGCGCCACGGTTAGTCTGAGTGGTTTGATCTGATGCTCACTCAGGCACAGGGAGCCAGGGCCTCTTCTCTACCTGGTTGTGCGACACAGCTGCGTTGGAGAAATGTAAGTGTGCATGTTGGCTTGGCTGTCCCAAGATGTCCGGCCAAACCGATATGCACGCTTAAAGTGCACAACACTCCTCCTACCTGCTGCTGATGACCACTCCCCGCCCTAGACTTGGGCCACTTGGCGGACTCGGCTTAGCCAGGGAAAAATAAAAATGATAATAAATTGTTTTATTATCATTTTTTTTTTAAATCTGCTGGCTTTTAGCAGTGGGTGAACGCTCCTTCGCCATTACGGAGGAGCCGCCGCTGGCAGGTCTCAATTCCAGCATTCTGAGCAGTTCATAGGAACCACAAGCTAATTGGCCCCCTATTAATGTTAATGAGGCTGGATGGTTTGTGATGTTTGGAAAACTGTTTCCTTGTGGAGCAAGGATTTTGAGCATCCCTTGCACAGCCAAGGGAGAGAATGGTCAGCGTGCCATGCTAAATTGCTTTTCAACTAACCTCTTTTGTGAATCAGGTTCATGGGCTGAGGCTTGGAAGCCAGACAGGGAGGTGGTCAGGTATGCAGGCAGACAGAGTGGCTGGGATGGGAGAATGGGTATCTAGACAGGCGTCTAAGTAAGTATACAATGAATAAAAGAGATGGGCAGGCATTTTCCACATGACTCTCCTCCTAAAAGCAGACCGCTAAATGTCGATACAGTTAGCCAGACAGAGTCGTCATTACATAATGGCTAAGATGTTATTTATTTCCTAACAGTGACTCCAATGACAACACGTGTTTTAAAGTTTGGTTCATTTGTGCAATGCCCTCTGTTCCTTTGTTATATTAAAAGAAGAGTGCAGATACAGCATGGGCATGAAAGATTGCAAGCAACAAGTACAAATTGCTGCATATTACATCTAATCAGGGGAAACGAAATGTAAAATAGATTTTCCACAGATGTCTTGCGCACCTGCCTTACAAAATCAATAAATCTTCTAGAGCTTACCTCTCAAAAGTATCAGGGGGCAGCAGGAGGAGGGTGACTGGAGATGGATGGAAAAGGAAAGAGCATCTTCCTGAAAATTAGTCTTCGGAGTTAACAGCTGAGCCAGTCATTTCTGCTAATGCACGTGGGTGCCCACTCCCTCCCAGAACAATGAGTCACTTGCAATATGATATCAGACCTGCCACGTCAGTGCTATTTTCCGGCAGGCCCTATTCCTCCTGCTTCAGTACATTACAGCACGAAAGATGGTTTTTCAGCGTCTTCTGTTCAAAGAGAGATTTAATTTTTTGCTCGGGAAACTTAAAAAAAAATCACATCACTAATAGGTTTTGTTCAAGGGAAAAGGGAAAATGTTGCGTTATTATGATAAAATGAACTTAATCATGCTATCTACATTTAAGTGATGGAGACGAGACTGGATCGTGGTTTTCAAATAATGTGGGCTCTAATACATATCTGCTCAGACTTAACACATTACAATGACATCCTTTTTATGTGTTGACAAAAGTGGCAGTGTAGTGCCACTAGGTAGAGACTATGGTTGACCTCTCATTGAGCATGAGAATAGTGCTCCACTGATCTTTGGAACAGGAACCATTTAATCCTCTTTAAAGTAAATGCAGTAAATCTCCAATTGCAGTTCATTTCTATGTATGTAAAGGAGCAAGACATGCTCGTCCTTAGCGCTCTGGCCATATGCTCCAAAATTCCATCTCCCAGTGGCATCCTCATCCGGGAGCCGCGAAGCCTGGAAGCTACCCGTTCATGGAGGGCAGCACCAAAGGGCCATGGATCAGGAGGGTTACAACCGATCTGAACTGTGGCCTGAGCGACAAGATGATACAAGATGGCACCAGGTGCCTGAAAGAAGGGGCAGCGACAGGCAGTGCTTAATTTGTAAATAAAAAAGTGCAGGTGCCCAAAGTTCTCTTATGAAACACGCGGCCGAAGTGCGAGCACAGAATGCTGAGGCTGAATAATCCTAAAGCCACACCAGGCCTCTTTAATCCATTAACAACCACTCCCTGCCCCTTCAGATCACTCTTGCAGCTTCCTGCTTTCTCCCTGCATGACGGTTATCTGTCTTTCTCTTCCTCCTCTTTACCATGTGTGTGTTTATCCCTCCTTTGCTCGCAGTAAATGCCTGATGCAGAAAAATAGGTAGAAAGGGGTGGGAGCACACTGCTTCACCTCCCAGCACAGTTCGCCCCTTAGCATTATGGTAAATGCAGTTCTTAATACATGCTTAGTTGAGATTTTACTGGAGTGTTCCACCAAAGTTGGTGCAGGTTAGTGCTGTACATCTCTAGACACGTGTTTCTAGATTTCATCCGCCATCAGTAGAGATAAAAACGAATTTTATATGGGGTTGCTGAGCAGGCTGCCACAATCCTTACAGGTCTCAGTACCTCTCACAGGCGCACAGGTGCATCTCCACAAGCTGGTCAGCTCAATGGCTCAAGGGAGCCTTTTCAAAACAGGAAGGGGTGGGAGCACACTGCTTCACCTCCCAGCACAGTTCGTCCCTTAGCATTATGGTAAATGCAGTTCTTAATACATGCTTACTTGAGATTTTACTGGAGTGTTCCAACAAAGTTGGTGCAGGTTAGTGCTGTACATCTCTAGACACGTGTTTCTGGATTTCTCTGTCATCAGTGGAGATAAAAACGAATTTTATATGGGGTTGCTGAGCAGGCTGCCACAATCCTTACAGGTCTCAGTACCTCTCACAGGCGCACAGGTGCATCTCCACAAGCTCGTCAGCTCAATGGCTCAAGGGAGCCTTTTCAAAACAGGAAGGGGTGGGAGCACACTGCTTCACCTCCCAGCACAGTTCGCCCCTTAGCATTATGGTAAATGCAGTTCATAATACATGCTTACTTGAGATTTTACTGGAGTGTTCCACCAAAGTTGGTGCAGGTTAGTGCTGTACATCTCTAGACACGTGCTTCTGGATTTCATCTGTCATCAGTAGAGATAAAAACGAATTTTATATGGGGTTGCTGAGCAGGCTGCCACAATCCTTACAGGTCTCAGTACCTCTCACAGGCGCACAGATGCATCTCCACAAGCTCGTCAGCTCAATGGCTCTAGCGAGCATTTTCAAAACAGGAAGGGGTGGGAGCACACTGCTTCACCTCCCAGCACAGTTCAGCCCCTTAGCATTATGGTAAATGCAGTTCTTAATACATGCTTACTTGAAATTTTACTGGAGTGTTCCACCAAAGTTGGTGCAGGTTAGTGCTGTACATCTCTAGACACGTGTTTCTAGATTTCATCCGCCATCAGTAGAGATAAAAACGAATTTTATATGGGGTTGCTGAGCAGGCTGCCACAATCCTTACAGGTCTCAGTACCTCTCACAGGCGCACAGGTGCATCTCCACAAGCTGGTCAGCTCAATGGCTCAAGGGAGCCTTTTCAAAACAGGAAGGGGTGGGAGCACACTGCTTCACCTCCCAGCACAGTTCGTCCCTTAGCATTATGGTAAATGCAGTTCTTAATACATGCTTACTTGAGATTTTACTGGAGTGTTCCACCAAAGTTGGTGCAGGTTAGTGCTGTACATCTCTAGACACGTGTTTCTGGATTTCATCTGTCATCAGTAGAGATAAAAACGAATTTTATATGGGGTTGCTGAGCAGGCTGCCACAATCCTTACAGGTCTCAGTACCTCTCACAGGCGCACAGGTGCATCTCCACAAGCTCGTCAGCTCAATGGCTCAAGGGAGCCTTTTCAAAACAGGAAGGGGTGGGAGCACACTGCTTCACCTCCAAGCACAGTTCGCCCCTTAGCATTATGGTAAATGCAGTTCATAATACATGCTTACTTGAGATTTTACTGGAGTGTTCCACCAATGTTGGTGCAGGTTAGTGCTGTACATCTCTAGACACGTGCTTCTGGATTTCATCTGTCATCAGTAGAGATAAAAACGAATTTTATATGGGGTTGCTGAGCAGGCTGCCACAATCCTTACAGGTCTCAGTACCTCTCACAGGCGCACAGATGCATCTCCACAAGCTCGTCAGCTCAATGGCTCTAGCGAGCATTTTCAAAACAGGAAGGGGTGGGAGCACACTGCTTCACCTCCCAGCACAGTTCGCCCCTTAGCATTATGGTAAATGCAGTTCTTAATACATGCTTACTTGAGATTTTACTGGAGTGTTCCACCAAAAAATAAGTGTTGGTGCCCCCCACAGGCAACCGCCAGCTGAAATTAAGCACTGCCGACAAGCCTGCCAGGCACCAGCGACCCTCTGGCTATACCCATTAATGATGAACCGCTGAACAGGGAGAATCAATGTTGGACGGGGTTGTGAAAAAATTACTAAGCTGGATAAGTGGCCTGCTGTGCACAAACTGAGGTTGCAGGGAGCACAGGGGAGTCCCACAGGTCAAACTGAATACCAAAAAAAACATGACCTGGCATGAAGATGTGCTCTGGAAAATCATCTAATATGATACATACATACCACAAACAACCTGATAAAGGTGGAATCGGCTTGTGTAGGACACAAGGGCGAGAGCTCCTGGGATCTATGAAAACCCAAGATACCCTGAGGACTGAATGGTGAGATCTAATGTCACTAAAACAGAATTTGCCAAAGAAAACATTACAACGCAGACACGGGCTGAAAAGCTGACAGAGACCCTCTAAAGAAGAGAGAAACAAAGCTAAAGTTTGAAAAATTCTTGCAGGCAATACTTGACTCGAAAAGCACTATTGAAGCTAAAATTGACACAGTTGCAATTGATGTTGGACATCTGAGAGCTGATCATAGGAAGCTAGACGACGTGTTTTTACAAATGACTCCAAGCTAATGACAATAAGACCAACAAGGGTGGAACTTCAACAAGCATTTGCAATGCAATCGGTCTCGCCTTTGGGACCCTATATGTTTTTAGCTATGCTGCACATTAGCCTGGGTGCTGAAACATCTACTGTTCTTTAACATGGAGGGAAAGTACGCACCAAACTGCGTGACACGCCAGGCATGGGAACACATGGAGAGAAATATTGCCTTTCAGCGGGAAATGGTATAGTCCAAAGCTCTGTTTTTAATATAAAATCAGGGCCTTCGGTGGTCATATCACTGAAAATACAAGATTTGAAAAAAATATTATTGTCTACAGGTGCTCGTGGAAGACAATTTCTATTGACTGGAATCTAGAGAATACTAAAGTGATTCTGGTATATTACAGACATCTGCTGGTCGTTTTCTATCAAGAAAGTTAAATAGAGGCAGTTGCCAGAAAAATTAAAAAAAGAAAGTCCCTAAGCAGAAAGCAATTCTGGTATTTTACTGACCTCTACTGGTCATTTTCTATCAAGACAGTTAAATAGAGGCAGTTGAATCGAAAAAAAAGTCCCTAAGCGGAAGCAGACAAGTCCTAGGGCTGTTCTCCAGAGCCCACAAAGTGCATACACTTATAAGTATATACTAAAGTATATACAACAGGTCTCGAATGCTCGACCTAAAAACAGGCTAAGTGCTTGAAACAGATAAAGACATAGCTGAGGATGCTGAAGTTTGATCTTATTTCAGGAACATCCACGTTGGAATAACTGAAAAGGCAAAAGCACACAGTACAGAGCAGTGCTTTGAGAAATGTCTGAGAGAGTCAGTCTTTCCTGAAAATCCCTTCAAGTTCTTTACAATAGAAGGTGTACATAGTGTCCTTATATGCCCTCTGCCCCAACAGGCACTTGGTGGGAGTCGGGAGCTTGGGTGCTTCCTGGTTGGTCGACCTGAAAAGGACAATGACGGAGGAAAGCGGCCGCCGGGAAGCTAAGTGGTTTTTTTTCTTTGCCCCTTTTCTTTTTTTTAGCCCTCCCTCACCTTCCCCGCCTCACCACTACTGCCCTGTATCAGCCACTACTGGGTACCAGTAGAAATTCAGTATCAATTGATAAACACCAGGGGCAGGCATCTTACAGCAGGAGTGTTGAATGGCAAGTAATTGACTGTGTTATGTGTATGTGCATCAACACCAACCAAATAAACACTATCTCAGGACTATACTTAGTATTTAGGGACAAACCGCATCAGATCATAACCCATTACTAATGACCATGCTCTGGGTCAGGAGCATACCATATGCATACCCACATGGAACGTACACACCAAAGCCCTACTAGATGCACTATTTACAGCTACAGTAGGTGATGGAATAAATAATTATTTCAAAGAAAATGAGGGCAGCGCATAAGAGTGATACAACATGGTATATGTTTGACATACAGGATTTGGCACACATTGTCACAAGAACTAGACCAAGCAGAATGACAATCAACATGTAGTGCAACAACTGACTGAAGAAAGGACAACAACATATGACACACTAGTCAACCGCATCAGCCGCATCAATGACAAAACATGTGTGGCATGACAATATGCCAAATGGGATAGAGTGGTGCAAAATGCTAGCTTAGTTAGTGAAATCAAATGAAAATAACTCACCCGTATGTGCCAGTCGCACTGGGAGCAGCAACATCGTTAACGCACAGGCAGATGCCAACAAAACACTTACAGAGTATTACAATTATACAAAGCTTTCAGCTTGTTGAGCTCAACGCAGATACAGACATACTTAGACACTGCCATACTCCCCCGAATAACACAACCCCAAAGTGAATCATTGGAAGAACCCATCAGTATTGTGATTAAGACAGCAACAGATCAGTTTGCCAGAGGCAAAACTCCAGGAATGGAAGGGTTCCGGGGAGGGCCGGACTGGGAACACAAACCAGCCCTGGGACTTCACCAGGACAGGCCCCGGTGGGGGGGGGGTAGTGGGGGATGCTAGTGAGAAGCAGTGCTGCCGCTTTAGCACCACTGCTGCTGCTTTTGTTACAGGGGGCTGATATTGCAGTACTGTTGCAAAACCGGCCCCCAGTAACAAATCCAGCCCCTCCTACTCCAAAGCCAGCCCCCACCCTTCCGGCCCATCGGGAAAATGCCAGGTGCCTGCTACGGCCAGTACGGCCCTGGTTTAGAGTAGAATTTTGACACATAGAAAATTTGACACCCCTCTTATTATAGGTTTTTAAAGCAGTAGAACTAAAAGGAATTCTGTCACAATCCAAGCAAGAGGTCCCTATAGTGGTCCTCCCCATACAAGGGTGCAACCCATTAGGAGTTAAGTCATATAGTCCGCTGTCCATTCTCAATCTCAACTTTAAAATCGTGGCTATTCGCTAATGGACTACTACACATATTACCTATAATAATATGTCCAGACCAAAATAGCTTTGTACCCAGTAGCAAAACCTTTTAAATCTGAGTAGGCTATCCCAGGTGATGGCTGCAATCCCTGCTTATGTTCCAACCCCTGTAGTTTTTACTCTAGCTAGAAAAGGCATTGGGCACACTGGACTGGCCTTATGTATGAGAAATATTAAAACATATGGGGATGGGTTTTTAGTTCCAGAAGTGGGTGACCCTACAGTACACATAACTAAGAGCTAGCGTACCCATATATAGGATCTGCGCGTTTAGACAACATGCACTGTAGGATTGGTGCCAAGACTGATTCTAACACCCCACCGGGTATGTTAGCCTGTATACCAGCTAGCTCACAGTGCCACTAGAAACCCCTCTTACCAAGGAGAGAATAGTTCTTGGCAACTATCAAACATGACAACTCTGTCCCATGAGGGATCGTGGAAACAGTACGTTACTATTCGCTCAGTCACTCGTGCTCACTTTGTCTCAGAAAGATACACAGAATAAACGGTGGGAACGTTTTCCAATAAGCATTTATTGAACCAGCGTCATGCTAGTGTAAAATAGGTGTGCTGAAACATCCATTAGACAGAAACAGATGTAAATGATGATAAGCACCAACAGAGTAAAAGGATGGTAGATTCCTACCACAGTACTAAAACAATGAATACAGGCAAGTATATAAAATACATGACAGTAAAAGTGCGTACTCCTACGGTGCGATCCTAACTAGATGTACCTAAGTGTACCTAGCATGTATGTAGGTGTAGAGCCAAGAATCCCTCTAGGATAAAGTCAATCCCATTACCTGAAGTGAGAGACTGTGGGACCCCATCTTGGTCTCGAGATGGACACCCCGCAAGGGATGTCAGACCACTGCGAGCTGGAGTGTCTGCGTGCAGGAACCTTAGCGTCTCGCGTCAGTGTGTCAGCATGGAAGTCCTTTTTCTCCTCTGACTATCTCAGCAAGATATGGTGTTTATATACCCAAAGTGGTACCCTCAGGGCTTCTACCTTGCTGTGTCATGTCGGACTTAGGATGACGTAGGGAATGACCCTTATACATAGTTATTATGCAGGAGATGGTATTCCTGCTGAGTTTCCAAGAATCCTCATGCATAATGGATGAGGCTAGTTTTCAGGGAAAACCCCACATCCTGTTAGCAGTACCTATATTGGGGTACCTATATGGAACATAACAACTGGACACACCTTCTCAGAACAATGTTCAATAAATAGGGACATTAGACACGGTTGCTCATTATCGCCCATCTTGTTTGCCCTAGAGAATAAACCCTTGGCTTAACTATTTGGGACTAGAGGGCCTGATTAGACTTACATTTGAAGAATAGATTGACGCTATTTCATTCTCTGACGCTATATCATTATTGCTCTTATGATTAAGAGAAGTGGAATCTAGTATGCCAGGCGTTATGGCCCTTTATCAATTTAGAAAGATGCCTGGTCTTAACAAACAAATTGACAAAATCAGACTTCTTTCCCATGAGGGTGATGGAGAATGAAGAGAAAATACCGTTACCTGGCACTCAGTTTGATAGAAAGCCCGACACATTTAGATATCTGAGGGGTAAACCTATTCTACACAGATGAGAAGCTTATAACTGGAAACTTTGGTAAAATATTGTCTACAAAAAACAGTCAATTGTTTTCTTGTCAAAATTCTCCCTGACCCCAACAAGAAGGGTGGCGATTGCTAAAATGATTGTGTTACCAAGACTATTGTATTTCTTTTCAGCTTTGCCAGTATACTAAATTATCCCTTTTTTAAAGAATTACACACAATGTTCGTCGACCTATTATGGGATATGTCCGAAGATAAGTTGCCATACAAAATATACAGAGACGAGGAGGTCTCTGTAGAGGAGGACTGAGTTCTACAATATGAAGGCTATTACAGAGCAGGTCAGCTACACTGCCTAATGCAGTGGTTTGCCAATGGAAACTATCAAAAGAGAAGTGACATACAAAAGGAAACTTAGGCCTGCACTACACAAGAGTAGTTGTTTGAAGCCAGCTCTCACCCAAACTAATGGCAGTGTCTAAATATTGCTGGCAGAAATGCAGAGGGAGAATTAAGAGAGTGAGGCCTTACTCCCTGGACATATCACTGTGGTGTCTCCCCAAATTCCATGAGATATTAAAAATAAAATACAAACTCCTGTGGCTGAGGTGGGCTTCAGTAAAGTGGGAGAGCTTTACAAGCATGGATTACTTCGGACCTTTGACAGTGTGAGGAAGATGCCACATGGAGTAACAGCAGGCAATTTTTAACACACAACACAATCATTAGAGCAGCAACACTAACCTGAGGGTGTGACAAAGCTGAGCCTCTGAAATCAGACCGTACACAACTGTTACTAGACATGGTAAGGCAAAAAAAAGCAATCATTTGATTTACATTGTGGCCCTGCTACTATTTTATGCGGTGGGCGCGGGCTCAAAGGCAAAGTGTAAGACGACACTGATAAGAGAGACCAGATAACAAATGGGCAGGGTGCTTGGAATACACAAAGACAAAGAAATTCACATCTGAAATATACACGTTTCAATTATTTACATCAAATGTACCCCTCTCACAAATGAAGAGGCTGAAATTAAACCGTAGTGGGAGGCAGTGACAAGAATGATCTAAGAAATAGAAGACATACCAGTAGAGGTTTATTATGCCTACTGGGACAAACACCCAGGACTCAGAGATTAAATATAAATAAATACAAGCATTGAAAATGCAATAGGTCTCGCCTTTGATTAAGTTAAAGCCATTTGGTATTGTATAGCAAAGCAAATGGCTTTAACTTAATGGGGGGTGCGAACGGGACAAGGAGAGTGATAAAAGCAGCAGAAACGCTATCCCGCGGCCTCCCTCTTGGACAATCACAACTAGATGATGAACATAAAACAAAAATTAGATTTTCAGAAGCCTGAATTTCTCCTCCTCTCATTGAAGGACAGGAACTTCCCGTCGAAAAGTCTGCTGCACTCAATGGCACCAGCCAACTAAACACCCCCCACGCACACACTTTACCCCCATGGGCACATATAGGGAACAGTACAGCTGGAGTTCTACTACGAGCCTCCTTGGTACCAAACCAGCGCCCATCCTCAGAGCATACGTCTCTGTAAACTTATTGCATTCCTCGTTAATGTATAAAGCGCGTTGTGATTCTGCCTTGTTCTTCAAACTGGTTTCTCAGAGATGTGGTACTGATTTGGGGGCCTGGAGTTCACGGAAGGATCCTGAAAGCTCAATGACTCTCGGTGTGATTCTGTGCCGTGTTTAGCAGCGCTGCACTCGATATCCCGCTGTATTTGCACAATGAGCAGGGCTCATCGCGCCACCACCAGCAGGGGCTTAAGACTCACACTTCACTCATCTACTATCTCCTATTAAACATCGTTTTACTCACGGCACAGGCACCCACCCAGCCCATGGCGACATTGGTCCCTTCCAACGCTGTGCTGTTTGCTAGCATTCCGTACACTGAAAACAAACCACAACTAAACACTGAATAGAATTCCGGAAGTGGGTGGTTTCGCATCTAGTTTCCACTCGGTGGATGGTCGGGTTATAAAGACTGCAATCAGTGGTCCCCAAATCACGGATAGCTGTGCAATGCCTGTAAATGCATCCAGATGTGACTTGTTCCCTGGCGAGGGCGAAGTTCGCAAAGAATTGACCCACATCGCAGCTGTAGAATTTGGGCAACCTTGAAGGAATGAAATGAATGGAACTATATTTTTATAGCCCGGCCAGTAAGTCAAAGGGGGTCCCGGCACTCGATAGAGTAGGCAATTGCACGAAAGATTAACGGGCCTCGATTAATCCTGCTGGGAAAACACGTTTTCATTGTTTTTTTCAAAGGCGCAGTTCCAGGGTTATAACACCCATTCTACATGCAATATGTCTTATATGCCGTATCGCATGCATTGTACAGCGCCCTCGCACCCCTGCCCCGTACACTACAGCTTTGTGACCACCCGTGCGTCATGCACCACCATTCAGCACAGGCCCCTGGCCCTTATGGCATGGCCTACGGGGACTGTCTGCGATGCCTTATGTTCTATGCAGCCCCGGGGGACTCGGTACAGGTCTGCCTTTGCAGACTCTCCTCCGCTAGGGTTCTCTGCCCCCTATTACAATGCAGCCCCTGGGGTCTGATCTATGGCTGCGTACTGTATAAATGCAGGGCAGCGATAAGAACAGTGTGAGAGGCCTGTGGCCCCACAAGAACTGCACATCCATGGTCCATACTGTGCAAGGCCTTTCATTTCCCCCGGGGTTTCCGATACCCGCCTTCCATACCACAAGCATGTACTTTCCCTACAGCCTTGTATCTTTGCACATGCATGTGTCCCGGGTACAGGATGTATGCGGCCGTACCGTATAATACCCGGCTACCCGCTATATGTACTGTCCACAGTCTGGGGTCTGTTATGTGTGCCTTTGAACTTCGAGAACCCGGTGAAATCCATGTCTGTCTGCATTGTACACCCTCGCCGGGGTGCTCTCTATCAGTGTTATCGACAGTCTGCGGTCCTTTCAACTCTGTTCCCTGCGGGGCTGGGCGGCAACAGCGGCCCTTCAGAGCATCGGGCGCGCGGTTCCCCGAGTGCCATGGATGGACACAGAAACAGCACCCCAAATATTCACTGTCTGGCTGTCAGCATGTGTATACCATAGCTGGTAGGAGACGTACAAAAGGAAAGAAGAACCGGAAGACAGCAGAACACGAGTGACAGGAGAACAGGGAAAAAGAAAGAAACGAAATAGGAAGCGGCGGGAGAACAATGAAAACAGGGGAAAGTCTAACAAGATGGCGGTCGCCAGTCGGGGTGGGCGGGGCCAAAAGTGGACAAGGCGGTAACCCAAAAGCCCGATTTTCAATCACGTGCCAGCGTTTAACATAAACGATGACGCCTGCCAATTGAAAACAAGGGCGGGGCTTAAAGTCCCTTCCGAACTGTATTGATTCCAAACGGCCCTCGCATGGCGAGAGCAGCGCATGCGCGCTGCTAACGCCAGGCGAGACCTAAAAAGTGCATTGACTTTGCCATTGTACTGGAAAAGAGGCGAATTGCCATGACATGGAAAGCCTCCGAAGCAGCGTCAGTAAAAGCATTGCTGAAAGATTTGATAAAGTGGGCCACAGCTGAAAATGACACAGGTACAGGTACAAAAGGGAGCAGCAGGGAAAACTGTAAAGGATTGGGACCCAGTTCTAATGGCGGTGGAATCAAAAACAAATGCGCGACTCGCTAAATGTATAAACGTGTCACCACCATAAGAATTAAATACTATGTCGGGGCCAGAGAAGCAATCAAAGGCGCCGCCCTAATCATAACTCAGATAAAATACATCACATGTAAAAAGCATGATGGCCTAGACACGCAGGACCAAATACACACATTGATTGTAGAAACCCATTATGTGATTCAAAGGGTTAGAAAATATGCAGGTGGGAGCGCGTGTGGGACACCTCATCGAAAAAGCGGGAAATTACCCTGGAAACGCGGACACTTCTCTACATAAAAACCAGAACACTTTTATTATAATCCGTTTGATATGTAATACGTTCCTTTCTAGTTTTGCTTTAACTACTTGATTAAGGGACGTGCAACTTAATGCTTGTTATATGTAAACCCCCGCAACGGGGGTAAGGACGGGCAGAGAAAAAGCCGTTGTATTACTACATGTACCTCGGGTTATAAAAAAACAATAAGCCCAATTGAAAAAAAATATTTTGAGGGCTTATATGTTACATACCAGGCTACACGGCAATAGAGCAATGTATACCAATAGGGGTAAAGGTGAGAAGTACAGAGAAGGTGGCCAGGGAGAACTTGTTGGCAACACTCTGTAGGATCTTCATCCACTGGGTTCCACGTCTGTACCAACTATCTGCCCTGCCCTATTGGGGTGATTCGTCCAGTGGGGGCCGAGAAAAAAGGGGGGTCCCAAAACGTGTTTTCCCTATGTTAATTTCCATAGGAACTTTAGACAAAGCTACAGCCCGAACTGCTGAACGGAATGACACCAAATTTGGCAAAAAGGTAGGTCTTGGTCCAGAAAGCGTGCTTTTTTTTTAAATGGTGTAAATCCGTTCAGTAGTTGCTGAGAAATTCAAAAAATAAAAATTTATATATCTGAGCACCGAGGAGGATTTGCGAACCCTCCTGAGCACGAGATTAATTCTGATTGGATGGCAACACTCCAAACCAGAATGTGTTGGCAGCCATCTTGTGACTCGGCGAGCTTTGTTGCGCATTATACAGGATCTGATTGAGTCGGGGGTGGTTGAGGAGATAACATCGAATGTTTGTAACAGCCCTATTCTTCCTATTCTCAAGAAGACATCCCCAGACTCCCCCGATGACAATGCCAATGTTTATCGTTTTGTGATTGACTTGCGCGCAGTTAACAAAATAGTGGTTCCTCAGTTCCCGGTGGTCCCTGACATTACTGCCCTTCTCACAATGATCCCTTCCTCTGCCAAATTCTTCTCTGTCATTGATTTGAAAAATGCGTTCTTCAGTATCCCAATTCATCCTGATAGCCGCCACCTGTTTGGTTTTACACTAGCTGGCAGAAGCTTTAGATTCTGCCGGGCTCCTCAGGGCTATACTGAGAGCCCTAGTATATATAGCCACGCCTTGAAAGCCCAATTGGACTCCCTCATGCTTCCCTCAGGTAATGTATTGCTTTAGTATGTGGACAACCTTCTAATTGCTTCTGACACTGAACAGGGGTGCAAAAACAGTACGGTTAAGTTGTTGTTGCATTTGGCCCACCACGGACATAAAGTGTCCCTTTCTAAATTTCACTATTGTCGACAGGAGGTCACCTACTTAGGTCACCTACTGTCGAAGGAGGGTAGGAGATTAACACCTGAGCGCATTAGCGCCATTGTTAAAATGCCCATCCCTAAAACTCAGAGGGATGTACGCGCCTTCATTGGCATCACTTCCTACTGTCGACAATGGATCCCTAATTACTCATTACTAATAAAGTGTCTGCTAGCGCTAACCACTAAAGACGTGCATGAGCCTCTGCCTTGGACACATGAATGTCAGCAGTCTTTTGAGCAATTAAAAGTTGCGCTTTGCTCTGGTCCTGTGCTTGGCACGCCTGATTACCTGAAGCCGTTCGTGTTGTACGTACATGAGACGGCTGGTTGTGCGCTTTCTGTTTTAACACAGGCCTTTGGAGGTAAGCAACAGCAGTGTGCTTATTTTTCCGGTTTGATTGACCCAGTCGCCAGAGCCCTCCCGAGCTGTTAAGAGCGGTTGCGGCTGTGGCCATCTCTATAAGGCAATCGGCTGTTCTCGTACTTGATACTGACCTCACAGTTATGGTCCCCCATGCTGTGGATACCCTTTTGAATAAAACAAAGACGCAGCACCTTACCAGTGCACATCTGACCGGTTATGAGCTAACTCTCTTTGCCCCGCATATCACGATCAAAAGATGTGCCACTCTGAACCCTGCCACGTTACTACCCCTCCCTTCTGAGAGTGAAGAAATAGACATACATGATTGTCTGTTTCGAACGGAAGAAGAGACGAAGGGATGGGTAGACCTGACTGATGTTCCCTTATTGGACCCCCAAGGGGAACTTTATGTCGATGGCTCTTGTTTCAAATTACCAGATGGCACTACCACCGTAGCATATGCACTCATGTAATGTAATGTAATGTAATGTAAGGGCTATTTGTAGAGTGCACTGCAACTCGCCGGGTATCCTGGCGCTGAGAGACGGAAAAAAAGCCTGTGACAGAGGGCAGAAGGCATTATACTCTGGGAAAGAACCAAGTCTTTAATTTCTTTCTGAACGGCAAAAAGTCTGTCATCTGTCGCAACTCCGTAGGTAGGCTGTTCCATATGCATATGGTAGTTGAGACATCACGAGTTCCTTATCAGTCCGCCCAGGCAGCTGAGTTAGTCGCCCTTATTAGAGCTTGTGAGTTGAGCGAGGGACTGGCTGTCAATATCTATATTGACAGCCAGTATGCCTTCGGGGTCGCCCATAATTTTGGGCGACTCTGGGCGGAGAGAGGGTTTCTCACATCAGAATGGGCCCCTTATACATAGGCTTTTGTCTGCCCTGGCACTCCCTAAGAAATTGACTATAGTGAAGTGCAGTGCCCACAAGGCAATCACCGATGATGTGGGGAGGGGAAATGCATTTTCAGATCAGGTAGCTAAGGAGACAGCTCGAACAAAAATGAAAAAGATGTTTGTAGAGGGTCCTGCCAGGTGGGTACCTGAGGCCGCCATGTTTGAGGACACTCTGGACAATGTGAAAGAAATCCAGAGTGAGGCAACGATTGAGGAGTTAACAGTATGGCAGGACAGTACAGCTTGTTTGGATGAGGATGGGTGCTGGACCGACAAATCAGAAAAACAGAGTTGGATGTTATCGGATGCATATGTCCTTCCTGTGGAAACTGTGGCACACGGGCCAGCCCACATTAGTGCAAAGGGAATATGTAAGCGGTTAGATCCTGTATGGCAGAATGACAACATTCCTAAGGTTGCTGCTCACTTGGTAAAGTACTGTATGGTGTGCATGATGTATAATCCTGGAAAAGGCACCCCTACACCTCCTACACCTCCTGGTAATTTCGCACTGCCTTCTTTCCCTTTCGAGGTTCTCCAGATGGATTTCTTCGAAATGGAACGAGTTAACAATCTGAAATATGTGTTGGTGTTTGTTTGTGCATTCAGTAAATGGGTTGAGGCATACCCCACTAAGGAGAATACAGCTATGGCAACGGCGAAGGTGCTCCTAAAGGAGTTCTTCCCGCTCTTTGGTTTGCCCCATTTGATTTGGAGTGACAACGGAAGTCACTTCAATTCAAAGGTTATCCAGCTAGTGTGCGACAGCCTGCACATCAAGCAGAAATTTCATGCCGCAAACCACTCCCAGTCAGCAGGCCTGGTTGAGAAGTACAATGGTACTCTCAAACTTAAATTGGCAAAAATCAAGGAGAGCACAGGATTGCAGTGGCCAGATGATTTACCATTAGCTCTTTTGTCTACAAGAGCTACAGCTCACTCTAGGACAGGATTGCCACCGTCGGTTTTGGCCGCCCGGCGAATGTCTGGGGCGTCCTGCGACCTCGCTGGTTCTCTGAGATAGAATACCCTTTACTTGTGGATTATTTATATGAGTTGACTAAAAGCTTGTGTTCTATTCACCAACAGATCCATGACACCTTGCCACCAGCTCCCGAGAGGCCAGGCCATGATATCCAGCCTGGGGACTACGTTCTGGTAAAAACTTTTCAGAGGAAAGGCAGTTTGGAGCCTCGCTGGAAAGGGCCTATCCAGGTCCTCCTCGCCACTCGCACGGCAGTGAAGGTGGAAGGTCGGAAGAACTGGATTCACTCTAACCATCTAAAAAAGGTGCCTCTTCCATTGCCCTACGACCAGTGGGTCCTTGATGGGATAGGCAATTCCGAAACAGAACAAGTGCCTCGCTTTGTTCCCTTCTCAGATGCCCAACTGACGTGGGCACCTACAGAGGAGGAAACAGAGCAGTGTTGAAAGAGGCAGTGCCACCAGAGATCAGGGCCATTTTGGAATCCCAGCCTGCTGGCCCATCTGTGCTTGAGCCCCAGTCCATTGGCCCCTCTGAGTCTGAGCCTTTGTTTGTAGACCCCTCTGTCCCTGGAGTGGTTAGGTACAATTTGTGCCCCCGACGGAGGAACAGTGCACCAAAGGAAAAGTCAGACTAGTAGGGATGGACTCTGAGGAAGAAGAATAGGGTGTACCTTGCCTGTGGTACCAATGGTAGTTTAGGGAAAGGGAGATTGGTGCATTGTTCAGACATTGGACAGGGTGAATTCGACGTGCCTCCCCGGAAAAGAAGGGGGGGTACACTACCCTGAACGACGTGGGATTTCTTCAGAAAGGGCTGCGATCGCGCAGCTCCACCGGAAAGTTCTCAACAGCACCACCGTAGATGAACAATAGGAGTCTACCAGTGAGACTCTGAAGGACGCTGGGAACTTTGCCCATTTCTTGCTTTATCACTGTTGGCTCCATTGCATGTTCTTTCCTCTGATTCAAAATGTACCCATTTGGTCGCCCCATTATGGAGGAAGAACAGCCCTTTGCAGCCCCGCGTTTCGGGCAAAATGGGTCTGGTTGGTCTAGTTGGTCTATTAAGAGTATAATTGTTTTCGTAGTAATTATCCTGATCTTTCTGATAACAGTACCTGGAATAATGTGGTTCCTTGAGGAGAAATATCCTGTGCACTCCTTGATTGGAACAACGCCCGTTTCCCCTGAGCACATGTTTGTTACTTTAGCCCCTCACAAGGGTGAGCACAGAAAAACATATGTAGATAATGTCTTCCTGCAGATGCTCCACCAGGCACACCATACTTCGAATGTTACTAATTCCTGGATTTGCGGCCTGCTCCCTTCTGTGACACATAAAAATGATGTATTACTGTCCCTGCCGTTTTCCTATCTTGGAAGCTGCGAAGCCTGGTTCCAACTGTTTACCATGATGTATACTCATTTCCATGCTGATGCCATGAATATGAGGTATGCTGATTATGATACTGTGTTAGAATACTTACGTGTACACCAAGGGTTTACTCCGGGAGAGCGAGGGGCCCCTGATACATTGTCCCCAACAGCATGTATAAATATATATGAAAACGAAAAAAATGTGACATGGCTTCGAAATGAAATGTTGGATTTTCAGGGATTCAATGTCACTGAATATTTTAGGTCTTTCCAGATGCGCAATATTACTCAGGATGAAGCAATGCCGGTGCCGGTAGTTAACACAACAGCTAGTTTTTGTGTTCAAGGTCTTGGAAAGGTTCAAGTGGGACAGAGTAATTGCAACTATACCTATGTACTGAGCACAACAAATAGCCCTCCTTTGCTTCCCCCCCATAATGTTTATTTCGTTTGTGGGTCCCAGGCTTATGTGTGGCTTCCTAGGGGGTGGTCTGGCATATGTTACGTTTCCTTCCTCCTTCCCCCAGTATATATAGCACCATCTAACTACCATAGAGATCACCGATTGCAGCATAGGCATGTTCACCTATCCCGTATTAGAAGGGTTATTAACACAGAAGATATAGATCAGACAGATACTACTCTACAGCAGTTCACTGATGCTATGAAGGGTATCATTCTCTTCTGGGGACCTATTGTAGTGTAGTTCCTATTTCCCTAATAGGCTCTGCGTATTGGAATAATATACCCTATAGATTTGACATAGGACTGAGGTCAGTATGTCCCTATCGAGTGTATTAAACTTAATTACTTTGTGCCAGCTAGCTCAGAGGCCACTAGAAACTCCTTGTAAACAAGAAGGGAGTAGTTTCTGGCAACCGCATAAACATGACAACTTTGTTTCCCTTTAGAATCGGAACACTCTCAGAATCGTGGAAACAATAGATAACAGTTTCACTCAGCTAATCGTTAACCCTGGGCGTAGTTCGCGTAGTAGCGCTACGCGTAGCTACGCGATGTGCACTTCGCACTACGCGAGCTACGCGTAGCACTACGCGAACTGCGTAGTGCGGTAGGAAATGCTGTTCGCAATGATTGCACAGTGCCGGATGCTTGTCCGCACTGTGCAATCATTGCAAACGGCATCTTGCACAGTGCAAGCGAGTCGTTTTCTGCCGCCCGAGTAGATTTGTACTCGAGCGGCAGTTTTCTCAACGTGGACTGGTAGTTTCTCATCGCGAGCGGTCGCGAGCATACGCGACCACTCACAATGAGAAACCTGACCTCCCCGCGTTGAGAATCTCGCCGGGAGGTTTATTTTCCACGCTCGCGATCGGCAACTTGATGTTGCTGATCGCGAACGAGGAAAAAGTCTCGCAGGGATGTCATTTTGCTCGCTCGCGGTCGCCAACTTGACGTTGAGGACCTCGAGCAAGCAAAAAATGCCCGCTACGCTACGCGTTTTTGCACTGTGCTACGTGCAATTCACGTAGCGCGTAGTTGCGCAAACTACGTGAGCGTAGCGTAGTTTTCCGCCCAGGCCTACTAATCGTGCATGCTTAGTTTCTTCAGAGTTACACAGAAAGAATAGACGGGCGTTTCAATAAAAAGGATTTATTGAACAGTCTTGTTTCTCGTGTAAGAGATATGAGCTGTTATGATCACAAGACAATATGCAAGATATATAATGTATAGCGTAAGCAGTAGAAAGAAATAATACTGTGCTAGCATTATCTTTTAGCTATGACACATATATTCATATACATAAATAACATAAGCTAAAAATGCAAGTACTCATACGATGCATCTCTAAGCTAGTTCTACCCCAGTGTACCTAACCTAACCTAGGTGTAGGACAAGGTAAGAAGTAGGTGAAGTATTCTATAGTATGATATACTAAGAGTCTGGTATACCAAGAGTCCCTCTAGGTTCTAGTCAGCTCCATACCTTGAGAATGAGAGAGGTGGGAATCTCCTTCCAAGTCTTCGAACTCTAACACCCCGCGAAGGGAGTCAGAACACTGGGAGCTGGATTCTCTGCGAGCAGGGATGACAGCGTCTCTTCTCAGTGCGTCAGGCTGGGACACGGGCTCCTCTAAAGTCGAGGTCTCCTCCTAACTTGCTTGGGCAAGGGAAGGTATATTTATACCTGGTAGGTGCCTTGGAATGTTAGCATTGACGTGAAGTCGGACAGAGGAAGACATCAGGAATGAACCCTTAAGGAATAGCGGTTCATGCATAATAGATGAGTTCTTGGAGAAATCAATAATCCTGTGCTAGGGGAACTCCCAAGAGCTTAAGGGTCTGGTTTCTAAGAACTCGTTGTGACGTTAGGGTGGACGGATGTAGGTGACCATGCCTGTATTTGGAGTGCATGGCTAATGCCTAAATAAGGACTGGGATTTTATGCCTATATAAGGGCAATGCGAATTGTGCCTATATAAGGACATGTTTCAGGAAAGCCTATATACGGACACCTAAAGCCTAATACAACACCCACTCCACTTTCGAATGAACGACAATACTAAATGCTAAACATTAAATGCTAAACATTAAATTGAGTACCACATGTTGCTAAAAACATTTCTAAAAGCATATTAAAAGAAGTTTAAAATAAACTGTTGAATGCAATAGGTACTGTACAATTTAAAGCATTTTTTCATTCAAAGCATATATCGGAAATAAATGCAACATGAATGAATAAACAGAAATATATACATTTGACGAAATGGTTGAGAAGTTTTCAAAAATCAAAGCCATTTCATAACATGGTACTTAATTATAGTAAAATAAGGTGACAATGTGTCCCTGGAAGTATTCAAAGAAGTCCGTTTTATATGAATAGTTCTACTGTAAGCAGATTGAGTTGCCATGTATTTTCAAAAAATAGAGAAAAAGAAAAAGTTCTATTTTAGGAAGAGTTCCAAGTTTTGTTCTGTTTTGAAAATATGGAGTCAAAGTCAGTGTATGGGTCTGGTGTAAACATAAAATCATCTATTTCTGTAGACAAAAGATCGTCTACCGATGTCGGTGACAGTTGGAATACCTCATTTAGAAGGTTAACTGCACAGAGATGTGAAGCATCACCTTCAGCATAGGATGCCGCAGCAATGTTCGCGTCCGTTGTTACCTGTGTGCCTGTTGATCCATCTCGTACCTCAGCAGCAGCAGGAAGCGTCTGTGAGATCTCAATGAATGCCGTCATCAGGATTGGTAGCCTTTGGGGACAACACAGAGCATGGGCCGTTATCGCGTCCAGCAGAGTATCGATATCCGTTGGCATGACTGATGGGAGTGTTAGACAGGTGTCTAGCAAGCATTCTTCACCGCAAAGCAGGCAGCGTAGAACAGGTAAGATGCAATCTTGCCAGATTGGTCTGAATGACAGAAACCATGTTGTACTAAGTTCCCGTAGACGAGGTATGCCCAAAAGTTGCACTATGCGCTCACGGCACTTCCGTTCTAGGAGAGCTTTCTCCATTTCGCTTGGAGTGATGCCGGTGAATAGGCTTGCCATAGCGTAGTAGTAGGAATAGAAACAGGATTCCTGCAACAAGTGCTAGAATTAATGGCACACCACCAAACACCGAATGTGGAAAGTTTGGGATGATTCCGAGGACTGCCTGGAAGGGTGCTAACAGTCCTGAACAGATGGTCTTAAATACATGTACAATTCCGCTCGTATCAGACATGTTTAAGATGCGTCCCATCATTTCTATGAAATGTATAGGGCAGTTTGTACGAATTAAAGCCTGTATCTCAGCCGAAGTCCTTGCAATTTGTAAATCATAGGTTTCTTTGGCCGGGGTCAAAGGCACGGTCTGTTGCAAAAGCATGGCTTTCATTCTGCTTAAAGTATCAAAACGTATAAAAGAAACATTCAATGAAGGCCATAGAGGCGACTCCCTGACTGTCTGTGTTTGGGGGAACAATACTTGCATACAGCAAGTAACCCTGGAGTCGACCGTTACCAGATATGGGATTCCTGGCAACATGCCACAGCAACCCTGATCATTCAACATGAGGTAACTCCCATTAGAAAGTTGGCCAAACGTTGGATTAATCACAGCAGCTGGTGTACCTTGCAGGTGGCAGGACAAATTTGCCACAGAACCATTACAAGCCCCGTGTAAAGAAATGTCCTGACATATGAGAGAACCGCTTAATGCCTTTTCACAGTTTGTACCGCTTAGAAACACTTCACGATCCCCACTCCAACATCTGTATTCGTAAGGTAAATCCCAGGATGTCTTAATGTATTCTTTACCCAACCTTATCATATTTGCCTTCTTGCATTTGTTTGAGGCAATACTGAAACTGAAAAGTAGTGACAGGCAGAGTTATTTTGCCATGAATAAGCCATTCTGTAGCTGGTTTTTCTGCCACTGTGAATGGTAATTTTTCCAGTTTTTCAATGCTCAGTACTGTATACTTTGCTCCACTTTGTGCCAGTTCAATCTGTTTATCTGTTAGATTGTATTCCGAAAACAGAGACGACGTGTTGATAAAACGCCAAGGCACATAGCCCGCACGCAAAGATTGCAGCGTCCAGCTTAATAACATAATAGAACGTAACTGAGATTGGCCTTGTTGTAACATGGCTAAATCTTGTTCCAGTATGTCAATAGCAGAGGATACAATGTTGTCCAATGAATAAATTCTGGATGACAAAGTTGTTAACCCATTGTCGACCACAGTGAGAGATTTCTCTAAGTTAATACGATCAAGTTCACGTATTCTTTCTGCGGCCTCTGCCTGTGAAACCTTCCTTATCTCATTATAAGCAGCATAAATGCCAGCATATATGAAACGTTTTTGACGTGGTTTTCTTGGTCCTAGCAAGAATTCCCTAAGGTCTGCGTCTTCTTTAAGTAAAGATAAGTGTTGTTTCACATCCTCGAGTGTAGATTTTTGTAACCAGTCAAGGCACAATTTTCCTACACTGTATGTTGTTACTACCCCTGGATGTTGTCGTTGAACATATCGTGGGTCTGGCCTATGGATAGTAAAGCCCTGTGTTTTATTCAGGAATCTTTCTTGACAGATGTTTGTGTCTGTGGGCCAGAGTAACCATTTTTTCCAATCAGGATCTGATCTGTTGTTTTGTAGTATTGTGTCTACTGTGACCGCTCCCTGTGTAGTGTTATTACTTGCAGGTGTTGGTACAGAAGGTGTGTTGATGTCTTTGATCTTGGCTAAACCAAGGCAAGACGTTTGTTGCACAGTGTCATTCAAAAACATTATTTGACGTGGGATGATACATGCTCTAAACAAAGCTTCAATCCCCTGTACTTGCCAATCTTTAGAACCCCAGACAGTTTTTGTGTCTATTGTGTCTTTCCAAAAGTCAAATCCTTGTCTAGACAGTTGGGTGATAAAGGCTGCAGAATAAATCTGTTTTGTATTAGTTAACATAATTTTCTGACCTATTTTGTTTACATTCTTATAGAAAAATGTTTCTGGATCAGATGTATTGTACCCTGAAAAATATGGAAACTTCTTTGCAAACGTTTTTGAACTACCCTTTGGTGGTGTCGGACAATGTTCCCATTGGTTATACATAAACACATTTCTAGGTGTTGCAGATTTATGCAAAAAATGATGACCATAGTGGTTATAACAATAAAGCTGTTCATAGTCTGATGAACCCTCTAAATATTCATTGTTAGAGAACGCAGCAGACCTTTCTAGGTCAGACATCATATCATTTACAGTCTCAAAGTCCCAATCATCAGAATAGGTACTGGAGGTAATAAAGTCACTTAATGAAATTTTAAATAAATGTGGAATCTTCAAAAGTTCCGTGGGGCCGAATATATCGAAATCGGTTTTGTCCCAAACTATACCATCCTGTATAGGAACAGCTGTGATGTTCACTGCTGACAAGTCTCTTGTTTCACGATGGGATGATTTGTGTGGTTTTAAAAGTAAGTTCACATTTTTACTTTTAGTGTCCATACGGATGTATCTGCCATTTATAAGCACGCTAAGAGTCATAACCAAAGCTAGCCAAAGCAGAAAGAAAAATATTCCAGAAATAATCCATAGTTCAATCCATGGTGAAACCAGATAAGTCTCTTTCAGGAAATGAAAAAGGTCTTGTACTTGTTGCTTGAAAGTTTTTGATGCTGGCATCGTTTCCGGTTCACTCAGATCCTCAGAAAACGTATCAAAGTTAATGAAATAGCCAGAAGCAGTTTGGTCAATTGTTGGAATTGCATCAGGATTCGTTGAAATCGCTGGAACCAGTTGATTACTTGTTATGTTGGTGTAGACAGGTGTATTTGGACGAACTGTTACTTGAGTTTCAAGAGGGTTGAGTTCCATAGAGTTCTTGCTTAGTCCTTCATCTGTTACTGCTGAATTCTCGATGGTTATGAGTCTTTCAGTCTGAACCTCTTGAATAGTAGCGAGAGGAGTGCGTCTGCTACTAGGTCAGAGTCCACGAGGCCTACTATTTAGTATTGGCCACATACTGTGGTTTGATGAGGTCGATTGACACAAATATTTTCTCCTTTTTTCCAGCAAGGGGCGGCAGAAGTACTGTTCTTGTTCCGTGGACGGCTAGGACAGGTACTGGTTGTCTGTAAGAAGGTCCAAATTCCTTCTTGTCCGAAATCTTCTCTCTGACTAGATCCCCAACTTTTGGGATCCAGACAGGCCTTGCTGGGACTGCTGGTGTGTGGTGGTTGGCTTCAGGAACACGTTGCTTTGTTTCGATCTTAGTTCATTTAGATCCTGTAAAACAGCCAAACGATCTTTGATATCAAAGGGTTTATTTTTCACCACTGTGCCTTTACATTCGAGATCAGGAACCCACATTCTTGTCCCAAATAGGACCTCATATGGAGTGACCCCCCTAGAGAACTTCTTGGCAAATTATTTAATGAGCGTTGGACCCCATAAAGATGTTTGACCCACCCATCACCCGAACCTAATACTCTAGCTGTTATAGACTGCTTTATGTCCCGGTTTTTCCTTTCCACAACAGAATTTCCCTCAGGATGAAACGGAGAGGAGTACCGCAATGCAACGCCCAAACTGGCCATGGCCTCTTTGTAAGCCCGAGAGCTAAACGCAGGGCCCTGGTCAGAATGTAGTGTGCCTATTGCGTATGTGCCGATAAAGACTCGCAAATCTTTTATAACAGTTCGAGCGTCAGCCGAGCGCTGAGGCCATATCCATAGGAACCTTGACTTAGTATTTGTGGGCTTGCATTTGTCCATAAGGACGCCTGCACGTAGATAGTCTAATGCTGTCTAACAATGGTGTCTGTACTGGACAGGCTACTTCGTAGTCTGGTGTCTGATGGCGTTCTGCAACACGCTGTCTATTGCAGTCTATGCAGTCATCGATGAAGATGTGAATCTGTGTATTCATTCCAGGCCACCAGTACATCTCTTTTAATGTTAATATTATTTTAGAGATCCCTTGATGTGACAGACCCTCCCCCAGATGTGCTTCAAAAATCAAAGCTGCTCTACGTTCCATGTTTGGAATTACCCTATCCCCCACTCCAGGGATTCGAGCAAAAGGAACGTTGTTCGCATCAATTACATAAGTGTACTTGAGTGGAAATTTCTTTGGTAACGCTGCACCACTGCCTTTGCTTGAAGCATTGACAGCCAACAATATCTCACAGTCTATTCTCATTTTTGAACGAGTGATCGCAGCTACGGAAGCCGTCTGAACAGCCCCCTTTGCGGCTTCATCAGCCAATGAATTACCTGCAACGTGAACGCCATCACGTTGATGACTCAGCGTGTGTATCATGTGAGCTTTTGGTAGTTTGTTTTTCAACTGAACTATTTGTTCCCAAAGCGTTTTATGCTTTATTGTGCCACCTTTTGCATCTTTGAACCCGTTTTCAAGCCAATTCTGTATATATTCATTATACGACTGAACACAGTAAAAAGAATCGCACACTATAAGTGTGGGGAATTCGCGATCTGTATTTTCAAGTGCCAGTTTGAATGCTTGTAGTTCAGCTCGCTGAGCTGTACAATCTCCTAGAGACCATTGGTCTGAAGTTACCATCTTGCATGAGACCTTTAACGATTGTGCACGCTGCACTGTAAGCTTGCTTACTTCCTGTAGCGGGTTGTGCTGATCCGTCAGTGTAAATTATAAATTCGTACTGATCGAGAGGCAGAATTTCAGTGGGCAGAGGACATTCATGTTCATATTGCAGGAACGCTTCTGTTTTTAAATCAGGATCAAAAACATATTCAACATCTGTTGCAGCAAGAGAATTAACCCATTGTATCCATCTAGGATGTAAATCTTTTGCATTTGGAATGCTCGCTTTTCTAACCACCTCCAAGGCTGGTGCTGGGTTTACGACAATAATGCGTTTCCCTTGGGCTAGAGCTCTTTCTTTTGCTACAGCGGATTGAACTGCTGTCAGTATTTTTTCTGTTGAAGTGAAGCGCATTTCTGCTTGTGATTTGTATGCTATTGGTACTTTTTCACCCTCATTAAATGTTAAATAGGTGAATCCGCATTGACCCGAAATTATTCGGATCACTAAATTGCGTGTATTTACGCGTGTTTGTAAGTGATTTGTTGCTAACATGTTAGCTTGGAGTGAACGCAGGATTTCTGTGTGTTCCTGTGTCCAATGTTTGATTGAAAAATCAGATTTGATTAATTCGTAGAGAGGTTTAACCCTTTCTGCGTAATTTAGAATGTAAGTTCTTCCAAAATTTAGGAAACCCAAGATAGATTGTAAATTTTTCTGCGTTTTTGGAGGTTGGAGCAGCGCACACTTTTCTAAAAAGTTAGCTGCCAGGCTCTTGCCTTCACTTGAAAGCTCATATCCTAGGAAAAGGACATTGAGATGGGCAATTCTGGATTTTTTAAAGTTGAATTTATAGCCCTCTGAGGCGAAGCCCAATATAATGGTACTCACCCTGTTCAAGTGCCTTTCCAGGTCATCATCTGTCAGATAGATGTCATCGACATATGACAATGCCTCATTATCATAAATTTGTAGTAACTCTGTTACTCTCGCTGAGAATAACCCCGGGCTATATTTGAACCCTTGTGGGAGTCTACAAAATTGACGCTGGGTCCCCATTATTGAGAAAGCTGTTAAGTGCCTGCTTTCAGGTGCTATGTTTTGACAAAAGAAACCATTTGAAATGTCTAATGTGGTTTTATATTTTTTACGCACAATGTTATTCATTAATGCTGTACTATGTGCATTTTGCACTGCAAATGTTTTAGAACAAGTGTTCAAGTGTCTGTAATCCAAAACTAGACGATATGTATTGTCTGGTTTGGATACAGGAAACCAAGGATTGTTCATTGAGGAGGTGCATGTTTCAATCACCCCTTGGTATTCAAGTTGATCTAAGATCTCCCTGACCTGTTTTTTAGCTTCTTGCTTTATTGGGTACTGCCTTTGTGCAGTAGGTTCATTTTTAACTGTATTTTATGGTGAGGTGAGTCCTCATCCCATCCTACATGATTTTTGTATAATGCTGGGGCCTGGGCAATTGCCCATTTCCTGGCATAAGTATATTTTAGGTGAATTGGAATATGGTTGGAGAAGGCTGGCATAATGATGTCCTCGCCATGTGGGCACTCCCTGACAAATTGTGGTGGCCAGTCTTTTTCTGCTAGAAGTATATCATAACCCCTTGAAAGTTTCTCCCAAAAGAGTGTTTTCACCTTTCTTGGTATGTCTCCCTCCATTCGGAGTGTTATTTCATATAACTTTTGTGGAGTACTAACCCTGGTGTCTACAGTTTCTACTGTGATGTACTCATTCAAGTCCACTATCTCCAGAAGTTCCTTCAGGTTCTGGCGAGCTATTGTGACTTCTGCTGCACTGTCCAGCATTGTCTGAGCCCATTCTCCGTTCTTGAGCTGTGTTCTCAGCATTCTCGGCATGTCTGATCTTCAGACCTGCTACCTTCTTTTTTGAGAATTGAGGGTTTGATTTATTTTTCTGAACGTGTTTGTCGTCTTTGGAGTTCACGCGTTCTTCTCTATGTTCTGACCATCCTCTTCTTTCCGATGTCTGTGACGATATCTGAAAGGTACGAGAGGAACGTGTATCAGTATCTTGATACCTGTCAGGTTTTCTTAAATTATCCCTATTCCTGAGGCTATACCTCCTTTCAGAGGGCTCCTTTTGAGGAGACCTACCTCGGGATTGAGAACGTTTCTCGTTTGAATTTTGTTTATTAGTTTCCCACTTCTTTTTAGAAGATGTAGGAGTTTGTTTAATAGAGTCCTTCTCAGGACTTTCAGATAGTTTTGGCTTCAATGGTTTTCCACCCAAACTATCTCTGCCTAATTCTGCATAAGATTGTTCTATTATTCTGGGTAGTTCATGTTGATGTTCTGTTACATCAAATTCCCTTAAGCGTTGGCGGATCGCCACTGATGCTGCCTCCCCTTTAATATTAGATAATATTATTGTTGAGACCTGGTCGAAGTTTCTCAGTAATTTCATACCTAAATTCAGAGCAGGCTCTGCCCCGTATTCGTTTTGAATTTGTTTCAGGACATCTGGTATTACTGCAATTGACGGAACACCATGTGTTTTAGTATAGATGGCAGCAAAGACTGCGCCCCAAGTGGTGCAATCTTCCAGTTGTGGTGTGATCCCCATTGGTAAACAGTTTGTTAGGATTCTGTGTTTCTCATAAGGGCTAGTATTAGGAAATACTGCTTCCATTTGAGTAATTTTTTGAGCTATCCAGAATGGAATTTGCTCACGTTTTGTGGGCATTTTACTCATGACTGCGTATAAAGTCTGTGGAGTAATTTTTAGTGTATTCCCCTGTTGAGGGGTTTGATTTGGAATGGTCAATGGTGGTTGGACTGTGAAAGTCCGCATGACATATTGGACTAATCGTCTGTAAATTTGTATTAACTCTTGTAGTTGAGTAAGTAATTCCTCGTCTGACATTACTTCGATGTCAGGATGAGGTGTGTAGCTGGCTAGAATCGGCCATGTTGCTCCTGGTCTACCTAGTGGACCGAGCCTGGTAATGTTTTTGTGATGTTTTAGGGCGCCTTTAAACCAGAGATGATGCTCCTGGTATGTGAGTGGAATTTCAATATCCTCGAAAGGAATATATTCCTCTGGTGGTTCATCTTCTTTGTAGAAGTGAAACACTCTTGTGACTGGATTTGATTCTGGGAATACTATCCATGAATAGAATACCTCTGTCTGAAAGGATTTGTGTGCCTCTATCACGAAAACTGCTCTACCACCTCTTGGTGGTAGGCCGTGTTTTATAAGTTTTAGAGTGATGGCTCTCCTTAAATTTGGAGCGTTGTCTATAACACCCTCCTCAGTTTCATTTAAACTGGTAAAGTTAAAAGCTGTTACGACTGGGTCAGCCGCAGCTACACCGTTCTCGGTGTCATTGTCCCCGTGTATGGACATTTGTTTTTTGAAAAATGTAGAACAAGTTTCAAGGAAACAAAAGATAAGGTGCACAATATTTTGGAACACTGTATCCTTCAACGTTGAACAAACCAAACAGCTAATATATAGGGTTTTTTGTCCTATTTAGCTTTGGCGGATACTTAACCCTACTCACTCCAGACATCTTATGGAGTATGTGAGTAGGGGTCTCTGAGAAAAGCACAACTGAGTTACTCAGTATCTAGCGTTAAATTACTGCCTTACCAAACGGTTGGGCGCCATGTAGTGTAGTTCCTATTTCCCTAATAGGCTCTGCGCATTGGAATAATATACCCTATAGATTTGACATAGGACTGAGGTCAGTATGTCCTTATCGAGTGTATTAAACTTAATTACTTTGTGTCAGCTAGCTCAGAGGCCACTAGAAACTCCTTGTAAACAAGAAGGGAGTAGTTTCTGGCAACCGCATAAACATGACAACTTTGTTTCCCTTTAGAATCGGAACACTCTCAGAATCGTGGAAACAATAGATAACAGTTTCACTCAGCTAATCGTGCATGCTTAGTTTCTTCAGAGTTACACAGAAAGAATAGACGGGCGTTTCAATAAAAAGGATTTATTGAACAGTCTTGTTTCTCGTGTAAGAGATATGAGCTGTTATGATCACAAGACAATATGCAAGATATATAATGTACAGCGTAAGCAGTAGAAAGAAATAATACTGCGCTAGCATTATCTTTCAGCTATGACACATATATTCATATACATAAATAACATAAGCTAAAAGTGCGAGTACTCATACGATGCGTCTCTAAGCTAGTTCTACCCCAGTGTACCTAACCTAACCTAGGTGTAGGACAAGGTAAGACGTAGGTGAAGTATTCTATAGTATGATATACTAAGAGTCTGGTATGCCAAGAGTCCCTCTAGGTTCTAGTCAGCTCCATACCTTGAGAATGAGAGAGGTGGGAATCTCCTTCCGAGTCTTCGAACTCTAACACCCCGCGAAGGGAGTCAGAACACTGGGAGCTGGATTCTCTGCGAGCAGGGATGACAGCGTCTCTTCTCAGTGCATCAGGCTGGGACACAGGCTCCTCTAAAGTCGAGGTCTCCTCCTAACTTGCTTGGGCAAGGGAAGGTATATTTATACCTGGTAGGTGTCTTGGAATGTTAGCATTGACGTGAAGTCGGACAGAGGAAGACGTCAGGAATGAACCCTTAAGGAATAGCGGTTCATGCATAATAGATGAGTTCTTGGAGAAATCAATAATCCTGTGCTAGGGGAACTCCCAAGAGCTTAAGGGTCTGGTTTCTAAGAACTCGTTGTGACGTTAGGGTGGACGTATGTCGGTGACCATGCCTGTATTTGGAGTGCATGGCTAATGCCTAAATAAGGACTGGGATTTTATGCCTATATAAGGGCAATGCGAATTGTGCCTATATAAGGACATGTTTCAGGAAAGCCTATATACGGACACCTAAAGCGGAATACAATAGTCTCAATATCCGTCGCCTCACTTGGATAGTGAAAGGGGTCATTAATACCCTGGCTGGAATTTTGACAAACTTTACAGCTGAACTCCAAGCTACGAGACTCTTTGCTCTTCAGAACAGGATGGTGTTAGACATCATCCTTGCTGATCGGGGTGGGGCCTGTTGCGTTATCTGCAGTTGCTGCTGTGTGTACATACCGAACCACGCTCCGAATGAATACACTGCAATACAGAAGTTGCACAGGCTTGCATCTGACATTCACCAAGAGAAAGGTACTTGGACTCTTTCTGGTTGGCTGTGGGGTTTAATAGCATCTTGGGGTTGGAAGATCCTTATCTTTCTAGTAGTAATTGCTGGTGTCATTCTCACTTGTTGCTTATGCATCCATTGCCTTCCTCCCTGTTGTGCCTATTGGATTGGAAAGTTAACACTTACACCAAGGGCCCCAGTACATGATGTTAAGTCTTCAACCATGATGATGCAAGCTGTCACGATTTGATGTCCATCGACGAAGGTATCTTCGAGTATTGATAATGAGTAAACAAAAGGGCACAAGTAGTCTTCCGATGCGAGCACTCATTATTATCCTATGCATTAGACAAAATTGTTAGCAAAATGCTAAAAGGAGGGTCTGTTAGACTGAAAATGTGTCTGGCTGACTCCTTCTAGCATTATGCGAGTTAAGTTAGCATTTGCGGCACCATTTTGTATTCAGCCGCCATTTTGTGCCATGATCAAAATTAAGCTTCTGTCTCAGCAGAAAGCAGCCTCGATTGTTTCTTTTATTATTCAAGGTTGAGCTTCGCTGCACTAATGAATAGCTCGTTCTGTTTTGCCTGCCTTTCCTTGTAGATAGCCCTGCTTCCACTCTCAGAGAGACGGGCACGGGCTGAGTTACCTTGAAGCTAAGATAGCGTGTTCCTGCTCTCAGAATGGTAGCTCATCCTTCTGTGCCTCCTTTGTTAACCTGCTCCAACTGGAAATTTCCAGTCTGGGCGGGTCCTGTTGGGTATTGGAAATGTATAATATCTGATGTTATGTTGGTGAGGGTCAGTACCTCGGCAGCTATCTAAGGAGGCTGGTCAGACTGGACTCCGCTCGAGCGCATACTAATAAAATAACTTTGGTTTGTATTCTCTATTGTCTGACCGACTCTTCATTTATATGGAAGGCTGAGAGGTGGTCATGAGTGACCCGGGTGGCCCTAAACGGGTCATTTCCTTCATTCTGCACCCCTCCTGCCTCTTTCTGTACCCCTCTTGCCTCTTTGTGCACCTCTCCTACCTCTTTCTGCACCCCTCTTGCTTCTTTTTGCACCTCCTTTGGTTCTTTCTGCACTGCTCTTGCTTCTTTCTGCACCTCTGTTGCAAATTTCTGCATCCCTCTTGCCTCTTTCTGCACCCCTCTTCCCTATTTCTCCACCTCTCTTGCTTCTTTCTGTACTTCTCTTGCTTCTTTCTGCACTGCTCTTGCTTCTTTCTGCACCTCTCTTGCAAATTTCTGTATCCCTCTTACCTCTTTCTGCACCCCTGTTCCCTCTTTCTGCACCTTTCTTGCCTGTTTCTGCACCTCTCTTGCCTCTTTTGGCACCTCTGTTGCTTCTTTCTGCCCTTCTCTTGCCTCTTTCTGCACCCCTCTTGCCTCTTTCAGCACCTCCGTTGCTTCTTTCTGCACTTCTCTTGCTTCTTTCTGCACCCCTCTTGCCTCTTTCTGTACCCCTTTTGCCTCTTTGTGCACCTCTCCTGCCTCTTTGTACACCTCTCTTGCCTTTTTCTGCAGTTCTCTTGCCTCTTTCTGCACCTCTTTTGCTTCGTTCTGCACTTTTCTTGCCTCTTTCTGCATCTCTGTTGGTTCTTTCTGCACTGCTCTTGCTTCTTTCTGCACCTCTGTTGCAAATTTCTGCATCCTTCTTGCTTTTTTCTGTACCCCTCTTCCCTCTTTCTGCACCTCTCTTGCCTCTGCCTGCACACCTGTTCCCTCTTTCTGCACCCCTTTTGCATGTTTCTGCAACTCTCTTGCCTTTCTGCAGTTCTCTTGCCTCCTTCTGCACCTCACTTGCCTTTTTGTGCACTTCTCTTGCTTCTTTCTGCACCCTTCTTCCCTTTTTCTGCACATCTCTTGCCTCTCTCTGCACCTCTCTTGCCCCTTTCTGCACTTCTCTCTCCTCTTTATGCACCCCTCTTGCCTCTTTCTGCACCTCTGTTGCTTCTTTCTGCATATCTTTTGCCTCTTTCTGCACCTCTCTTGCTTCTTTCTGCACCCCTGTTGTCTGTTTCTGCACTCGTCTTCCCTCTTTCTGCACGTCTCTTGCTTCTTTCTGCACTTCTCTTGCTTCTTTCTGCACCTCTCTTGCTTCTTTCTGCACCCTTCTTCCCTTTTTTGCATCCCTCTTGCCTCTTTCTGCAGTTCTCTTGCCATTTTCTGCACCTCTCTTGACTTTCTGCACCTCACTTGCCTCTTTCTGCACTTCTCTTGCCTCTGTCTGCACACCCGTTCCCTCTTTCTGCACCCCTTTTGCATGTTTCTGCAACTCTGTTGCCTCTTTCTGCAGTTCTCTTGCCTCCTTCTGCACCTCACTTGCCTTTTTGTGCACTTCTCTTGCTTCTTTCTGCACCCTTCTTCCCTTTTTCTGCACATCTCTTGCCTCTCTCTGCACCTCTCTTGCCCCTTTCTGCACTTCTCTCTCCTCTTTATGCACCCCTCTTGCCTCTTTCTGCACCTCTGTTGCTTCTTTCTGCACATCTTTTGCTTCTTTCTGCACCCCTGTTGTCTGTTTCTGCACTCGTCTTCTCTCTTTCTGCACGTCTCTTGCTTCTTTCTGCACTTCTCTTGCTTCTTTCTGCACCTCTCTTACTTCTTTCTGCACCCTTCTTCCCATTTTTGCATCCCTCTTGCCACTTTCTTCAGTTCTCTTGCCATTTTCTGCACCTCTCTTGACTCTTTCTGCACCTCACTTGCTTCTTTCAGCAATTCTCTTGCCTCTTTCTGCACTTCTCTTGCTTGTTTCTGCACCTCTCACGTCTTTCTGCACCTCTGTTGCCTCTTCTGCACCTCACTTGCTTCTTTCGGCACCCCTCTTGCCTCTTTCTGCACCCCTCTTCCCTTTTTCTGCACCTCTCGTGCCTCTTTCTGCACCCCTCTTCCCTCTTTCTGCACCTTTCCTGTCTGTTTCTGCACCTCTCTTGCCTCTTTCAGCACTTCTCTTCCTTCTTTCTGCACCCCTCCTGCCTCTTTCTGTACCCCTCTTGCCTCTTTTTGTACCTCTGTTGGTCATTTCTGCACTGCTCTTGCTTCTTTCTGCACCTCTTTTGCAAATTTCTGCATCCCTCTTGCCTCTTTCTACACCCCTCCTCCCTATTTCTCCACCTCTCTTGCTTCTTTCTGCACTTCTCTTTCCTCTTTCTGCACTTCTCTTGCCTCTTTCTGCACCCCTCTTGCCTTTTTCAGCACCTCTGTTGCTTCTTTATGCACTTCTCTTGCTTCTTTCTGTACCCTTCTTGCCTCTTTCTGTACCCCTTTTGCCTCTTTGTGCACCTCTCCTGCCTCTTTGCGCACCTCTCTTGCCTTTTTCTGCACCTCTGTTTGTTCTTTCTGCACTGCTCTTGCCTCTTTCTGCACCTATGTTGCACATTTCTGCATCCCTCTTGCCTCTTTCTGTACCCCTCTTCCCTCTTTCTGCACCTCTCTTGCCTCTGTCAGCACACCTGTTCCCTCTTTCTACACCCCTTTTGCCTGTTTCTGCAACTCTCTTGCCTGTTTCTGCAGTTCTCTTGTCTCCTTCTGCCCCTCACTTGCCTCTTTCTGCACTTCTCTTGCTTCTTTCTGTACCCTTCTTCCCTTTTTCTGCAGATCTCTTGCCTCTTTCTGCACCTCTCTTGCCTCTTTCTGCACATCTCTTGGTTCTTTCTGCACTGCTCTTGCCTCTTTCTGCACCCCTCTTGCCTCTTTCTGCACCTCTTTTGCTTCTTTCTTTCTGCACTTCACTCTCCTCTTTCTGCACCCCTCTTGCCTCTTTCTTCACCTCTGTTGCTTCTTTCAGCACTGCTCTTGCTTCTTTCTGCACCTCTCTTGCCTCTTTCTGCACCCCTCTTCCCTCTTTCTGCAATTCTCTTGCCTCTGTCTGCACCCCTGTTCCCTCTTTCTGCACCTCTTTTGTCTGTTTCTGCAACTCTCTTGGTCTTTCTGCACCCCTGTTGCTTCATTCTGCACTTCTCTTGTTTCTTTCTGCACCCCTCTTGCCTCTTTCTGCACCCTTCTTCCATCTTTGTGCACCCCTCTTGCCTCTTTCTGCACCTCTCTTGCCTCTTTCTGCACCTCTCTTGCCTCTTTCTGCACCTCTCTTGCCTCTTTCTGCACACATAGGGCTACTTTTAAACTGACCTCAGGCTCAGCAGTACACACATGCAGGTGCAGAAAAGGGCTGCTGGCCTCCCTGCCATACCCTATTATATGCTAGGGACTTAGAGGTAGTTTTAATCCCCCTGTCCTATTATGTACTAGGGCCTTACAGGGGAGGTCATGCCAATCACAGGGGTACCCTAACCCATAGTGTACCCTAGTGTATGTAGGTGTTTTTACTGTATTCTAAGTGTCTTTCAGCATAGCACTGGCTCCGGGCCTGGTTAGGCAGAGCCCAGGGTCAGTCAGAGTCAGTTATCACCAGTACCAATCAGCAAAAAGTTGGGGGGTGCCCAGGGCACAGGATGACTTTGCAACAAGGCCTCTTTCTGCACCTCTGTTGGTTCTTTGTGCATATCTGTTGCTTCTTTCTGCACCTTTCTTCCTCTTTCTGGACTTCTGTTGCCTCTTTTTGTCCTACCTCTGTAGGCATAGTTAGAAATTAGCATTTAAAAAACCTTAGAAATTCACTGAAAAAACCATAGGTTTCAGGGACTTTATAGTTAGAAATTAGCATTTAAAAAACCTTAGAAATTCACTGAAAAAAACACAGGTTTCATGGACGTTATAGTTAGTTGGACATTTCACTCGTACAAAACCAGAGAAATTCGGCCGTTATAGTTAGTTGAGCTAACTATAACTCGCGCACCCGCAATGCACTACTGATGACGTCACATATTACTTCATTCATGACATGGTCAGTGACATCACTGATGACATCACTGAAGACATCTCAAATGACATCACTGATGACATCATCCACATGATAATCTGATGCACCTCCTCACACCCTAATTTAACCTTTGATACACCCACTCTAAAATACAGACTACCATTTTCGAAACCATAGGCACACCAATACCAGTTACTACATACCCACTCACTGATTCCTAGGTCTACACACACATCCACTCATTCGCCCATACAGTCACTCATACATGCAGTCACTCATCAATACAGCAGTATCATATGCACTCATACACCTATACAGACACTCACGCACCGCCACTCATCCATAGAGTTACTCACACACCTAGTCAGTCATGCAAAGAATCAATCACACTCCCATTTACTCACCTATACAGTTATACACACACCACCTCACTTATTCATACAGATACTAACACATACTTACTCTCTTCTACAATCACTGATACAAGCACACACTCATCCGTACAGCCGCGCTCACAATCACTCACACTCACATATAGTCATTTATATACTCCAACACTCACATATACTGCCTTTCACATATGTAGTTACTCACACAAGTACCACTGAGACATCCTTTCACTCACCAACACACCCATACACATACTCACCCACCCATACAGCCCTTCACAGATGCACTCTTGAACCCATACACCCAGTGAATCACCCACTCACACATCTGTGCACGGTCACACACCCCCCACCCACCCACACAGACACTCAGGCACCCATACAGATACTCAGACAACCAATCAATAACAAATATAGACACTCATGTAGCTACTCACCAACCCATGCAGCCACTTATACACCAACTGACAGACTCATAGTCACTAACCCATGCATTCAGTAAGACACGTTTAATCACTCAGTTTAGTCACTAACCCATGCATTCAGTAAGACACGTTTAATCACTCACTTATACAGTCAGTCACGCACCTAGTAAATCATCCATTCAGGCACTTATACACCCACTCATTCTTCAACACACCTTGGCATATATATATAAAACATATTTAAACTGTACAGAAACACACAGTCACTGGATGATGTCATCAGTGATGTCATTTGAGATGTCATCAGTGATGTCACTGACCATGTCATGAATGATGTAATATGCAACGTCATCAGCAGTGCATTGCGGGGGGGCGAATTATAGTTAGCTCAACTAACTATAACGGCCGAATTTCTCTGGTTTTGTACGAGTGAAATGTCCAACTAACTATAATGTCCCTGAAACCTGTGGTTTTTTCAGTGAATGTATATATATATATATATATATATATATAAACTCTTAGCGGTAGTTCTGCTGTGTGAACCTGTAAGACCTGTCTAACTAGCTCCTAGTCCTTTTCGTCCTGCTTCCAGCTTTCTTCCTTTAATGCCAAAAGATGCGGTTGACGTATTTAGTGACAGAGTGATAGCCGAACTAAAGGTTTTGAACAGAACTGTGACAACCACTCAACGTCGTAGAGACTATAGGAATATACAATATCATGCTCTGATTACAAAACTTCAAAAGAATCAAGACCTTATCATTAACAAGTCAGATAAGGGAGGGAATACTGTCCTGTGGTCTAGAACGCAATATTTGGCAGAAGCTGATCGTCATTTGTCAGACATAACATGCTATAAAAAATCGTCCAAATGTGACATGCGATCAGCTCATGAAATGACACGAAAACGTATCCATCATTGGAAACGAAATGGCTTACTGACCAGGGAAGAAATGAATTTCCTTAATGTGGAACATCCGGTCACTCCCATGCTTTACTTTCTGCCGAAAGTTCACAAAATGACCACGCCTATACCAGGACGCCCGATTATTTCTGCCCAGAGAAGCATGAATGAAAATTTTTCTAAATACGTGGATTATTTTTTGCAGCCGCATGTAGTCTCTTTACCATCGTATATAAGAGATACGACAGATTTTTTAAATAAGATCAAAGATGTGGTATGGCATTCTAATTATCTATTAGTGGTTATGGACATTGAATCGCTTTATTCAAGTATTAATCATGTGAATGGCTTAATTGCAACCAAACATTTTTTAGAGAATAGAGACATCAATATGAGAGAACATAACCGTATGCTTTTGGAAATGATTGAATTGTGTTTATTGAACAACTATTTTTTATTTCAACATGATGTGTGCCAACAGGTGAGAGGTGTGGCGATGGGGGCATGCTTCTCCCCCAGCTATTCATGTTTACATGTTGGCTGGTGGGAGAGGCATGTCCTCATGACCGAGCACCAACATTGGTATAAACACATAATCCATTATTGGCGTTATATAGATGATATTTGTCTGATTTGGAATGGAACAAGAGAAGCAGCTATAGAATTTGTAGGAGCTATTAACTCCAATGAATTGAATTTAAAGTTCACTGCTACTATTGATAATTCCAGTGTCGAGTTTCTAGATGTTCTATTGTATATTAATGAAGGGAAATTACACACTAAGCTTCATAGAAAAATCACTGCTGGAAACTCGATATTACATGCAGACAGTTCACATCCACGCCATTTGATTAAAAGCATACCGTATGGCGAATTTATTCGGATTCGCAGAATCTGCAGTTCAGAGGCAGTCTCTATTGAATGTCAACAGGAAGCATTATGCAGATTCTTGGATCGAGGTTATAAAAAACCACACCTGATCCAAGCTTTAACTAAAGCAAACAGTCTGCCAAGAGAAACATTACTAATGCCCAAAGTAAATAACATTATGGATACAGGATGTAAGTCCAAAAATGAGGTGCACACAATTCGACTGATTACTACCTTCAGTCAACAGGAAGAAAAAATACGCAGGATTATATACTCAGAATGGCCAATTGTACTTACTGATATCACTTTAGGCTCCATCTTACCTACTTTGCCTGCAATCACCTTTAGAAGGGTGCCCTCAATGAGGGATGCCCTAGTTAAGCCTATGCCAGAGGTTAAATCTAAAAGCACTTGGCTTACAAAAACAGGCTTCTTTAAGTGCAATTCTTGTCGCGCTTGCACATTTGCCAAAAATGCGACCCACTACAAGACAGCTTTTAGTGAGAAAGAGATAGATATTAAAGAACATCTCACATGCCGTACTGAGTATGCCATATACAAATTAAGATGCACCTGCGGCCTAGAGTACATTGGCAGCACCAAGCTCCCAGTACACAAACATATCCTCCAACATGTAAGGGCCATTGTAAATTCCGACCCAAACTATCCGGTCGCCAGGCATTTTAAATTAGTGCATAATAACAAGCTGAAAGACCTGGAATATACAGTTTTAGGGGCTGTTCCCATACCCGGACGGAGAGGGAACCGTGAGAGGCTATTACGGCAACGTGAATCCCATTTTATTCTAGCCCTCGACACTAGAATCCCCAATGGCCTAAACATGAGCGAGGACTTGCATAACTTTCTCTAGTCTGACCTGCTCACGATGTAAGTACCTACTTGGTCATCCACAATTATTTTCCAATTATTTGGTTAAGATTGGTATTACAATCTATGTATGACTATAGTGGTATAGCAGCATATACAGATATACATTTTTCAGCGGAGTAACTGTGTTCGTGTATGATATTTTAACAATTTGGGATAGTGTATTTTTCTGTGAACTATGCATTGACATTTTCACTTGCACTTTACGATCATTTAGGCCTAAATTATATTATTTTCAAGCTGCTAATGAACCTGTAAGTTGCACAGCACTATTTTGCACTTTACTGTTTACACTTTGCACTTTATGTAGTATGTTAGTAGTACAGACAGACATGATGATTGTTTTAGGCATTGTTGGTGATATTTGTTTGTAAATCAGAATGGATTTAAGCAGCCGGGAACGCTGACTCTGACTTGATGAGTCTAAGTATAATTGCACTTGCACTTTATGTCTTAAGAACTATTCTATTTATGGCTCATCCTTATTTATGTAGGTTTTAGATCCTGTTGATAGTAGTCACTCTCAGCCTCCATCATTCGACGATTACAATTTACTGTTTAATTATGATGTTTCATGCTGCTATTATTAACTTATTTAAAGTTTTTATTATGCCCATTCAGTTTTTTTGATGTAGTGAGTAACCTATTAATAGGTTATTATACTTTGCCTATTTTACACAGTAAGTCCAATATTTAATGTGCCTTTGCGATAATGGTAGTATTGATTTGCTATTTTCTGTTTCAATCAGTAGATGTATTTGCTTCTGGGGTTACGATAGAAACAATGATTGCTATAACGATGACCCAAATACGATTTTATCTATAAATCGTTTTTTTGAACATTAATATTTTTATGTTACAACTTTAACAGAATATATTTTAGATCAATTCATTTGCACATTTGTATTTTGTATTTTGCACATATAGAGATACTAAACTTACTGACGTAGAATGTAGTCTGTTGTTTATGTACATGAATTGGGTGAGCTTATTTTTACAGGCAATTGTGCACTTCTGTGGTTTTTAAATGAGTTCCCGGAAAGGAGACGCATCATGTGACCAAGCTCGCTGTGTCAAGTGAAGCGCGTCATGGCAGGCATTATGCCTGTTTGATTTCGTGGACTATTTATTAATAAATTCACTGCTCTCTCCACCAACATTGCGTTGTAAATCGCAATTTCTTTGGGAGTGTCTGAGGTCCGTGCCTGGTGGTTCTGTCCGATCGAGTGGCAGACAGGAGTTTTTGTGTAAATATATATATATATATATATATATATATATATATATATATATATATATATATATATATATATATATATATATATATATATATAAACTCTTAGCGGTAGTTCTGCTGTGTGAACCTGTAAGACCTGTCTAACCTGAGCAACAGAACTGGCATGAGATTGTGAGATTTGCTTAATTTTTTTAATTTCTCTATCTTGCACCCACAGTGATTCTTGGTAACTTTTTTGTGATTGAGAATCTGTGTGGAGGGGAGTTGATGAGAATGATAAAAAATGAAAGGTAAAAGTGAAGCAGAAGTGCATTTACACTTTTAACACGCAATGGCAAAGCCAATAGGTCTGGCGTTGTCCGGACAACCTTTTGGCAATTCTTGTTTTGTTTTATCATGGAATTTGCATAACTATATTGTTTGAGAAGCTGCCAGGAATTCGTCAATCTAAAAAAAAAAAACATTGACTTAAGATGCTGTAATTCATAGTGAAGTCAGCCAATGGGTGAAGTGAGGAGATGCGCAGCACCTTGATGCATTTGCAAGCGGTTTGGAAAAAAATGTGAATGACACAACCACAGACAAATGGATAAAGTGTGGCTGACAACCCTTATAAGTAACTATGTCATACACATAATTTGAGTAAAATTAAAAGGTCTTGGCTAACACAGACCTAAGTCATTTATTGTGCAATTGGCTGTCAGCTCTAGCCTCTAAAAAAGAAAGAAAGAAGGAATGAAAGTAATTATGAAAGAAAGCATGAAAGAAGGAAAGAAAGAAAAAGTAAGAAAGAATGAAAGAAGGAAAAATTTAAGAAAGAAAGAAGGCAAGAAATAAGCAAGGCAAGAAAGAACGAAAGAAGACCAGAAAGAATGAAGGCAAGAAAGAAGGAAGAAAAGAAGGATAGAAAGACAAAAAGCATGAAAGAAGGAAATAATGAAAGAATGAATAAGGAATGAAAGCAAGAAAAAGGATTGAATGAAGGAGAGAAAGAAAGAGGAAGAAAGAAAAACAAAGAGAAAGAAAAGATAGCAAGCAGGAAGGAAGAAAGGAAGAAAGAAGGGCAAGAGAACTGGAAAGAAAGAAGGAATGAAAGACTGAAAGGAAAGCATGAACGAAGGGAAGTAGGAATGAAAGAGAAAAGGACAGCAGGAAAAAAGGGTAGAAGTAATGAAAGAATGAGAAAAAAGGAAAGGAAGAAAGAAGGAATGAAGGTCTTAGCCAATGAAAGAAAAAAGAAAAGTCGGAATGAAAGAAAGGAAAGCAATAAAGAATGAAAGCAGGAATGAAAGATAAAGAAAAGACAAAAAGAATAAATGAAAGAAAACAGAAAGAAGGAAAACAGAAAGGAAAAAAGAAATAAAGAAAGCAACAAAAAAGGAATGAAAGAAGGAGAGAAAGAAAAAGAAAGAAGGAGAGAAAGAAAGAGGAACAACTAAAAACAATGAGAAAAAAAGAAAAACAAAGTATGAAAGAAAGCAAGAAGGAAGGAAGAAAGAAAGAAAGAAAGGCAAGATAGAAAGAAACAAACAAACAAGCAAACAAACACAAACAAACAAAGGAAATTAAGCAAGAAGGGAAGTAGGAATGAAAGAGGAAAGGACAACAAGAAAAAACGGAAGTAATGAAAGAATGAGAAAGAAAAGGAAAGGAACAAAGAAGGAATGAAGGCCTTAGTGTCACAAGTGCTACAAATTAAACACGATAAAGGCTGGTTTTCTTCCTGGGCAAAGGCGATTAAAGAACCATTGGTGAAATTGAATCCAGAATAAACGTGCTCTGAAGAATTGTCCGCTTGTGAATTCACATGTATAATACTGAAGCTTTCAATAACTTGAAAAAGAAAAGTTTCAAATGGACACAAACTGTTATGCTGTGAAAGCAGCCCTTTACCTCCCCTGGTAGAGGTTGGCACTCCACTCCACTGCAGTGGTACACAGGAACCGCTCCCGGTCCTCCTGCCTCGCTGCATGGAGGTTTGAGCCTTCTGCCGGGCTCCTGTTGCCTTGGTCCCACGCTGACCAAGGTGTTTCCTCCGCTGTGCTCAGATTTTTCTTTTTCTTTTCCTCTTTTTCTTTCTCCTTATCTTACCAGTTTATTTCTCGAAGTTATTTTTTTTCTCCCCCCTCCGGTCAACCGCTCTCCATCTCTGCGGCCAACCGGCTCTTTTTGGTTACTCGTTCCCACCTGCCCTCCCGCTGCCCGCACTGACCCGTCCATCTCCCAGGGTTATTTAATGGAGGCTGAAGCGTGGCTTTACTGAACAGCCCTGTACCTCCCCTGGTAGAGGTCCCCACTCCCTCTTTGCTGCAGTTGTACAGATGAACCACTCCTGGTCCTCCTTCCTCACTGCAGGGGGGTTGGAGCCTCCTGCCAGCCTCCTGCTGCCTTGGCCCCATGCTAACCAAGGCGTTTCCTCCGCTGTGCCCAGATTTTTCTTTTTCTTTTCCTCTTTTTCTTTTTTTTTATCTTACCAGTTTATTTCTCTAAGTAAAGTAAAGTTTTTTTCTCCCCCCTCCGGTCGCCCGCTCTCCATCTCTGCGGCCAACCGACACATTCCTGCCTGCCCTCCTGCCGCCCGGACTGACCTGCCTACCTCCCAGGGCTACTTAATGAAGACTGCAGCACGGCCACACTGCCAGCACGCCAAAGGGAAGCCCATTTGCACCCGTCTGCGCCTGGACAGTGGCAGCACCCGGACCCCTGGACCTACAGCCCACCTCCGATATTATTCCAATGAGATCCGCAACTTCGGACACAAACCCCCCCGCCACCAACTGCCACATCGCCTCACCACACTCCTAGAGGACCCTTCACCTGCCGCTACTGCTGCTTCTGCTGCGACGTGAGTACCCCCACGACCACCACCCAACAGACACCCAGCCACATGCCTCAGCTTCACTGCACTCTATTCAACATCAGATCACTCTGCAAGCATGCTACGGAAATCTGGGACACCATAACCACCCTCGCCCCAATGTCATGTTCATAACAGAAACCTGGCTCACCCCATCTCAGCACTTGACATCGCCACCACAACTCCCCCTAGATACAAGATGATCCACCATGACCGCCCTGACAGACTCGGCGGAGGCATCGCCATCATCCACAAGGGCTCCCTGAACTGCACCGCCTTCGACGACGACACGACACCCGTCATGGAACACCTCAACTTCCAGATCAGACCCGACGCCAACACCACCATAAGGGGAACCCTCGCCTACAGACCTCCTGGCCTGACCCCAGCTTCTGCAACTCCATCCTGGACTTCATAGCCCCCCTGGCCATCAACTCCTACCAATACATCTTCCTGGGCAACCTGAACTTCCACGTAGAAGACCCCAACAAATCCAATTCCACCACACTCCTCGAAAACATGAGCATCATCGGCCTATCTCAACTGGTCACCACCCCCATGTACATAGACGGTCACACCTTTGACCCCATCTTCTCCACCTTCAATAGAGCTACATTCTCCCACACCACAGAATTGACCTGGACATACCACAGCATCGTCTACTTTACAATAGATGGCCCACGAGATCCTCCGAGACTCCCGACCCACCCTTGCCGCAATTAGGGCAAGGCCACAGAACCCCTCTGGACCACCGCCTTAAAAGTAACAAGACCTGCCCCTTCGGACTCCCTCGATCATGACATCCAGAACTTCTCCAGCTGGATCTCCTCGGCTGCCTACATCATCGCCCCTCTGAAGAACACCATCAACAACAGACTCCCCAAATAGGCAGCTGGTTCACCCTTAAGCTACTGGCCCTCAAGTGACACTGCAAGAAATTAGAGAGACACTGGCACTCCAACAAGACCTCCACCAACCTCAACTCCTACAGATCCTCCCTCCACAACTGCCACCACCATCTCAGAGAGACCAAGAAAGAAGCCCTCAACACCCACATCAAGGCAAGCACCAACTGCATTGTCAGAGAATTCTCCTTCCCCTCTGCCACAGAGAACATGATCCGTCCCTCCCAAGCCCTCTGCGACGACCTGGCAGACTACTTTCAGCGGGAAATCGCAGACATCTACTGTAACTTCGATTCCCAACCCACCAGCCACAGCTACCTCAGCACCCTTGCCTGCTCCTCCCACCACCCGATGACCACCAACTGGAATCAGCTCTCCACAGGAGACACCATCTCTATCATGAACTCCATGCGTTCCGGATCTCCCATTGACCCCTGCCTGCACTACATCTACAAACTAGGAAGAGAAGTCATTGCACGCCCCCTCACTGAACTCCTCAACACTTTCATCACCACAGCCACCGTACCAAACGTCTGGAAGCACGTTAAGGTTAAGCCCCTCCTGAAGAAACCCTCTGCCAACCCCAACAAACTCAAAAACTACCGCCCGATCTCAGTCCTCCCGTTCCCCGCCAAAGTCTTGGAAAAAGCCATCAACCGTCAGCTCATGGACTACCTCAAGACCAACCACCTGCTCGACCCTTCCCAATCCGGCTTCCGACCAAACCACAGCACTGAGACCGCCCTAATCGCAGCAACTGATGACATCAGATGCCTTCTTGACCAAGACAGAACAACAGCCCTCATCCTCCTTGACCTTTCAGCAGCCTTCGACACCGTCTCCAACCACACTCTGATCACCAGACTCCACCACATCGGCATCCAGGGCAACACACTCAACTGGATCTCTTCCTTCCTCTACGGCCAAGCCCAGAGGATCTACTTACCACCCTTCTTCTCTGCTCCCAAAGACATCTTATGTGGTGTACCCCAAGGATCCTCCCTCAGTCCCATCCTCTTCAACACCTACATGACACCTCTGGCAGATATTGCCCAAGCTCACGGACTCAACATCATCTCCTATGCCGACGACACCCAGCTCGTCCTTTCCCTCACAGAAGACGACGGCTCCACAAGAGCCAACTTCCAACACACAATGACAAATATCGCCACCTGGATGAAGATCAACTGCTCCAAGCTAAACTTGGATAAAACAGAGGTCATCGTCTTCAGAAAGAAGCCCTCCCCATGGAACGACACATGGTGGCCCACCGCACTCGCCCCTCACCCACCACCAGCAGCCAAGCATTCAACCTCGGTTTCATCCTGGACTCCCACCTGAAAATTAAGCAACAGATTAACGCCGTCCCCTCCTCCTGCTTCCTCACCCTCCGCAAGATCTTCAGATTCATCCCCGTCTCTTCCAGGAAACAGTCACCAAGGCCCTCATCGCCAGCCAATTCGACTACGGTAATGTATCTATGTTGGAACCACCAAAAAACTCCTCAGCTGCCTCCAGACCATCCATAACTCGGAGGCACAACTCATCCTCGAACTCCCTAGAAGGGGCATCATCACCCCCCAACTCAGAGTTCTCCACTGGCTGCCTGTCCAAGAAAGAGGCCTCTTCAAGCTCCTCACTCACGCCCTACAAAGCCCTCCACAAGTCCGGACCAGCCTACATCAATGACCGCCTAACATTCCACTGACCGACTAGGAATCTCCAATCTTCTACCCTTGCTTTGGCCCACATCCCTTGCATTCGCTGCAGCTGATGTGGAGGACGCTCCTGCTCCTACCTTGCCGCCAGGTCCTGGAACGACCTCTCCCTATACCTGCACACCACCCCTTCTCTGAAGGACTTCAGGAAGCAGCTCAAGACCTGGCTTTTTGACCGAAGCTCACAAAGCTCACCAGCGCCTGGAGACCCCCCGGGGTGACAAGCCACGCTATACAAGACCATCTGATTTGATTTGAAATTCCAGCAGTCAAACAGTAAACAAAGAACAATCTAAACGGAATTTACAACGCCAATTGCATGTAACAGGAACTGATAAGCATGGAATGTGGCCTGTGCTCACATCTGGTATAGCGACCTGCTGTCACATCAGACTCTATACACAAAGGAAACATCAAAGTAATAAATTAAAAAACACATTGGCACAGAAGGGAACTAGCTCCTGTGCGGAGGTGCTTCTGGTAAAAGAGTAAAATGCAGTAATTCAAAGTGAAGTTATCCAATCAATCAATCAATCACAGAATTTGTAGAGTGCACTACTTACCCTCGAGGATCTCAAGGCGCTGGGGAGAGGGAAGGGGGGGATGCTGCTACTGGTCGAACAGCCAGGTCTTGAGTAGCCTCCTGAAGGTCAGCAGGTCTTGGGTCTGTCGTAGGCTTAGTGGAAGGGTGTTCCAGGTCTTGGCGGCGAGGTGTGAGAAGGATCTGCCGCCGGTGGTTGTTCTTCGAATGCGGGGGACGGTGGCGAGGGAGAGGTCGGCGGAGCGGAGCTGGCGGTTGGGGACATAGAAGAAGAGTCGTCTGTTGAGGTAGGCTGGGCCAGTTTTGTGGAGTGCCTTGTGTGCGTGGATGAGGAGTTTGAAGGTGATCCTCCTGTCGACGGGGAGCCAGTGCAGGTTCCTCAAGTGGGGGGTGATGTGGCTGTGGCGTGGTACGTCGAGGATCAGTCGTGCGGAGGCGTTTTGTATGCGTTGCAGTCGCTTGATGAGCTTGGCCGGGGCTCCCGCGTAGAGGGCGTTCCCATAGTCCAGTCTGCTACTGACGAGGGCCTGGGTGACTGTTCTTCTTGTGTCTGTCGGGATCCACCTGTAGATCTTGCGAAGCATGCGGAGGGTGTTGAAGCAGGAGGAGGAGACTGCGTTGACTTGCTTGGCCATGGAGAGCGTTGAGTCGAGGATGACTCCCAGGTTGCGTGCGTGGTCGGTGGGTGTCGGGGCTGCTCCCAGCGTCGTTGGCCACCAGGAGTCGTCCCAGGCTGAGGGGTTGAAGCCAGTGGCTGAAGTGGGCTGACCATCAACCCAATGCTGCATGCTGTAGTGGGTGGAAGCAGAACGTGAATGACACACCAACAGGCTAATGAATGAAGAAAGCTGCCCAAAAGCCCCTTTAAATAAGTATATTGTATATACATATATTTTTTTAATGAAAAGGTCTTGGCTAATGCCAGACCTAAAAATGATAGTAGGTCCCATCAAATTGTATCCTCAGCTGAATTTAACTTTCTGTAACACCAATGGTGTTTAGCAAATACACTTAAAGAAATTGTGGTCAGCACGACATAAAAATATTGGAATATTTCACAGATGACTCCCAGAGCTGCCTTTCAATTCTGCAACTTTTTATGCAGCATCTAGTCGTATTTTTTCAACCTTTTATATGTGAGGATCACACACACGTGCCCTATTGTGGCAGGTCGGGCTTGCTCACTTTGCTCTTTTCTCCAATTTAATTTGTGGATTTTTGTAGTCCACTGTATCCAAGTTTACAGGCTGTCAATGTTTCTTTTTTGCATAGACAGTAGAATGTTTGTTTTGTGACAATATTGTAAACAAATGAGAAAGGCCAAAACCTTTTGCGTATGAACAGTCCCCACTTCTATAAACTAACTTGTACATTATACAGCGGAAAATGAACAAGTGAACTATTTTGCGTGTTGTTGTTAGATATATTTTATTCATTCAAGAATTGTGAGTCAAAATAAGAGCTGGCTAGTAATACTGCTAGGAATAAGTTGTTTCTCAATACTAACCATTGCAGCATAAAATGGTCTGAATCGGAATTGCAGCTCCTATTCTCGAAACCTTTCATCCAGTCCTCATATACACTGAAAAACAGATGAATTTGCATGTGTTGAAATTCAAAAAAGGAATGTGGGAGTACACAGATTGTGATGTGTCTGCAAAGTTTGCACTTGGGAGCGTGGCAAGCATAGGTAATGGACATAGAGGTAAGGGGGTGCTCTAACACCCCCAAAATATACATGCTGAAGTACAGAAAGTTAATGAGCATAAAGATGTCTTTAAATTTTGTTTTCATCTTGTCACATTTGCTCTGCATTCAAAGACAGAGGTCAAATATCAGGCTATGTCTCCTGTCAATTTGCTGCTTATTCTTTTAACATGGAGACTGGTGTTCAATTTTTTCTATCCGACTGCAAAGTGAGAGGATTTTGTACAGTGAACTATGAGAAAATCTTTCTGGTGTACAGGGAGTGTGGAAGGAAAGGCTGTAGGATGTCATTTTCTTCCAATACACAACAAAATGTAAATACCTACAGATCAGATGACTGAACAAATTATTCAAAATATCAGCCATTAGGAAAGCACAAACAAAGCACATTATTTTGTAATTCTGAATTGTGACGAAAACAAAGATTTTAATATGATCAAAACAAATCAAAGAACTTTACTTGACAATGCTCAAATGATTAATATTTGTGAAAGCTGATTTTCACACATTATCATTTGTATGCTATGTAGTAATCAGTAAAACTGCATGTCTAGGAAAATGTTGTGTCCATTTCAATGGAAAATGTACAGTCTGTAAATGACAGTGTCCTACCACATCATGTTTTAGTAATATATGTACAACAGTCTGCTCCAAAATGCACTACGAACTACATGCTACACCAGTACTCATTTGCTATGCTTGTTATTAGTGTGACACCTGTGGTTTTTACAATCCCTATGACTTCAGTGATGTAACATTGATAGCAGCACCTCACTGAAAATGTTTCCGTCACCTCTGATGGCAACAGATCTAACAGACAAAGATTGGACTATAACGTTCACTCACAGAGAGATCCCTACAAACCTTTATCTGCCGCTGAAAAAAACATGAAGTATCCCAGCTCATTCTGTTTTATGGAGTCTATTTTTATGTTAATCTTTATACAATTTTATTTTCAATATAATTGCTTATATCAGTGTGCAGTGTACATAATCAATATGTTCCCTTTTTATTATTAACATATTCCTCTTGTCCTTGACCCTTGAGTTGTGCCCTTTGTTAAATATTAAACATATCCATTGAATCTGTCATCTTTCTTATCTCACTTTCACCTTCTTGGTTTAATATTATGTAAAACCATCAATACAGTTAGCTACAGAATGTATTAAACGCAATGCCTCAACATCTTGTTCTACCAGAAATAGAAACCCTTTTCTCTGTCAACAGAGTGATTTCTTTCTTCACTGGTTCCTCCTTTGATTTATTATGGATATATCTGTCTCTCTTGGATTGTCACAAGGACTGATAACTGGAGGGCCTTTTATAATTCAATGATGTGAGTGTAATATTGTATGTCTCTTTTCAATCCGGATTGTTTCTTTACCCTAATGATGTCATCCAGCGGTCGAGCCTTCTCCTACATCACTCCTAAAGCGTGTAGCGACCTGCCGCTACACATAACAGGCTCCTCTTCACTTCTTGAGTTCTGCAAGAAGCTGAAGACCTGGCTTTTCGAGTAGTCCCACTAGACCCTAGGTGTGGCTAGTCTTGCACCTACTCATCATCAGGATACTCTCCCGGGTGATAGCGTGCTCTGTAAATCTGTATAGCATAACATAACATAACATAGCATCCAGCAACCAACGCTTCTCCTCTTAAAACTTAGTAGAAGATACCAAAAAGAGCAAACATTACAACAGCCCTGTATAACAGAGTATGTGATCAGGTCCTACGATCCCTATGGCTTTATAAAACCATACGCACTGTCATAGAAACTGATTGATTGTACAATTGAGCCTTAAATGTTCTGATGTAGATTCCTTAAGTGAATGAGCATTTTATAACTTCTGCATCAAAATAGTTATGCCCTTATATTATGTGTGACATTCTTTTGCAGTGTAACATATATATATATATATATATATATATATATATATATATATATATATATATATATATATATATATATATATACGCGTCATGGCGGTGGTGCAGGGCGTCCACAAAATAAAGTAAAAACTTGCACCAGTAACGGGTCTGCATTCGTCATCTTTCCGGCAGAAAGCGCTACATGGCGAAGTAAGCTATATATATATATATATATATATATATATATATATATATATATATATATATATATATATATATATATATATATATATATATATATATATATATGGTTATGTGTACAGTTTGAAATGCATAATTTACCATTGGACATACATCTGTAATGCATGTTTTATTTTTTTGTTTACAGTTTCAAAACCCCATACAATAATAATTTTATGAAACAGAAAAACAGAAAATCGAACATTTATAAAATTGCCTATTGTCTGAGAAGATTAACAAAGTGACTCACTATATTCCCCTTACTGCGGAAGCTGGTACTCCAATAAAAAAAATAGTAAGACTCTTGGAGCAGTCCACAGCCATTTAATTTAGCAGCAATTAAAGTGTTCCCCAGTAGACCAATTGGGATTCAAGTGTGCAGAGGAGGCTGGTACTTGATCACAGAGCTAGAAAACATGCTTAGTCATAGCACTGACAGCTGCAGTCATCAGGCCTCTTAGTAATCAGCGATAACATCACCAGAAATGTGGGTTTCTCCAGTAGAATGAAGAGGGATAAATTAAATAACTTTAAAGTATCATTAATAGTTTAGGAATTCAAATCTCCAAATCAAAGTGTACGTCTGCAGAGAAAAGAATTATCTGGTTGGTATTCAACATGTTTTGTTTAAAGATATGTTTATGGCCATTTTGCTACTTACAGAAACAGAGCCGGAAAGAAAGTGAAAACCAAACGAATACCAATTTTGCACAATTACTGGCACACACACTTCAAGTATGCTATGAAGGCAATTCCTCAGTTATTTCTGGCAAAACATCAACAACAAATTATGGCACAGCATTCAATACTATGTGGATCCCACCCAATCCACCAATTGGCCTTAAGGGATAGGCCTCACATTTCTAAAGTAGTCCCACAATTCTCCCAGATCTTTCTATACTTTTGGGGACACACCCTCGTTTTATAAACAGATTCCTCAGCAAGAGCATAATAATCCATCCATTTCTTGTAGCCATTCTGTGACGGCGGGGTGGAGACTCTACTGGACCACCGGTGGAGGGCAATGCCTTCCTTAGCCACACACAATACATCCTTTCCCAACTAACAATCTGCCCCCCCTCCCCGTGACCATTCCAATCTTGCAGTGCACCAAGTACTGGCAAATTTGGGTTTTTTTCAACAGGGATTCCGATCACTGTCTCCAGTGCTGCAAATATTCAGGACCAGTAAACCTCAATAATGGAACAGTCTCACACACTGTGTAAGAGGGTACCTCTACTTATTTTGCACCTATAGCAATTATGGTCTGTTCCACTCCCATTTTCCACACACCCCCAGGAGACTGTACACCCTATGGAAGTATTTAAATGAATGATGTGGAGTCTTGCAGAAATCATTGATTTTGGCCTCCATTCATTCTCTATCATCTATATTGCCTAATGGCCTTATTATGTTTGAACCACACGCCAGATTAGGAGTTTTCTCCTGTCTGGCAGGCTGTTCTTTGGCATTCCTATTGCGGTGCCTATGAAATAGGCACCGCAATGGGGACGTCAAAATCAGTACCTGCACGGTATGGAATGCTGCAGTCCATGCCATGCAGGTATTGGGGTGCATGCACACAGGAGGGCACAACATGTGCCCCCCTGCAGGCACCCCATGGCACAGAGGCACTTTATTTCCTCACTGCCAAACTTTTCATGTTGGTCGCATCGCCATGAAAAGTGTGGCAGTGAGGAAAGTTGTAATAAGCTTGGCGGGGTCACAGTGGCTCCGCCGAGCATATTGCGGCCTCAAGACCGCTGTGCAACCACCAGGGATCTCTGATTGATGGTTGCGGTGGTCCCAGGGCGGCCTGACCGCCCTAGTCATAACAGGACTCCAGACTCGTAATAAGACCCTAAATCTTGTTCCCATCACTCTGTGAGGGTCACAAGTGGTTCAGGAGAGTTTATCACCAAGGCAGTATAAAACTTAGAGATTCCTTTATTTTCTGTTTGTTCCATTGTAATTTTAGGCTTCAGTGTTCTGCTGGCATATCCCTCCAATGCCTTAACTCAAGGAATTGGAAACTTTGTGACCTATTGAGCTCGAAATTGGCTGCTAAACAATAATATCGGATTAGATTTCCATAAATCACTGAGTTTTTAAATTCCTGTCCTGTCCTGTCCCGTACACGGAACCCCACCAACTGTGATATGCTGCCTTAGTGGTGTTTCCTTCATCAATTTTTGTATCCCAGCCTACCCATTTCAAAGCCAGGCACCAGTATTTCAGGGATGTTTTAGCAATTGGCGGTAGAGTCTGGGGTTACCCTTTCTCATATAAAAGAGGGATCAGGCCAAGGTCATCTAGACAGTAGCGTCATCCCTAGCTCCAAAGACCCAGTCAATAATGGGAAGTAACTGGGCCACCCAGGAACAGTTTTATGTCGACTCTCCCCAAACCCCCATTATAGGAAAATGCCTCTTTTGCATGATCAACCACATTTTTTTCAGACTGAAGCTGCTGTGTTTTGTACTGTGTGCACTGGGAATCTCTTAACCAGGACCCACTGCAAGTGCTCTGACACCTAAAACATGACCAAACTGGCTATAATTCTAATTGACAAATTTAACTTACATATAAGTTCCTAGAATATGGTAGAAGTGTACCAAGGGCCTGTACGTTAAATGTCAGTAGTGGACTGCAGCATTCATTGTGCCACCTACAACTGTGACAGTGCAAACGTGACTGCAGGTTTACCATTGTAGCCTGGCTATGCAGTGTAAAAACTGCAAATTCGGTCTGTCGAAATAACCCATTTTTGACAGGCCTTAACCTTCCTTTTAAGTGTTATTAAGTCATCCCTAAGCAGGCTTTACTGCCATTAAGATAGAGTGCATTGTATTTAAAAGTAGGAAATGTAAAAGTTTAATGTTTAACATGGTTGGTTGTTCCACAGGAAACCATTTGGATGCAGTATTACATTTAATAATGTAATCTCCAGCTAGTAAACAGCTGCAAATGTAATTCTTTTTAAAATATTTATTACAAGCCATATTCACTGATAAAGCTGGATTTGTAATTAATGTTTTAGGAAAGGTACTGTTAGGAAGTTACCTTTTTGCTGCCTACAGTCTCTGGAGGCCCATTTGCATGAGCTTTGGATGGCAAGGGTATTTTTAGAGTGCGGGTGGGTAAGGGTATAGGTGTCCAGGGTGTTTTTAGGATTTAGGGTGGGTAGAAGTATTTGGGTGGCAATTTAATTTGTAGGTTTTAGGGTAGGTAAATGTATTTGGGTTGCAAGGGTGTTTTTAAGGTTTAGGGTGATTAGGGTTATTTGGGAGGCACAGATGTTTTAGGGGTTTACGGTGGGTAAGGGTATTTGGGTGGCAATGGGATTTTTTAGGGTTTGGGGTGGGTAAGGATATTTGGGTGGCAAGGGTTTTTTAGGGTTTAGGGTGGGTAGGGGTATTTGGGTGGCAAGGGTATTTTTAGGGTTTAGGGTGGGTAAGGCTATTTTGGTGGCAAGGGTATTTTTAGAGTTTAGGTTGGGAAAGGGTATTTGGGTGGCAAGGGTATTTTTAGGGTTTAGGGTGGGTTGAGGTATATGGATGGCAATGGTGTTTTAGGTTTTAGGGTGATTAGGGGTATTTGGGTGACAAGGGTGTTTTTAGGGTTTAGGGCAGGTAAGGCTATTTGGGTGGCAAGGGTATTTTTAAGGTTTAGTGTTTTAAGGGTATTTGGGTGGCAATGGTATTTTTAGGGTTTAGGGTGGGTAAGGTATTTGGGTGGCAAGGGTATTTTTAGGGTTTATGGTGGGGAAGGGTATTTGGGTGGCAAAGATATTTTTAGGGTTAAGAGTGGGTAGGGGTATTTGGGTGGCAAGGGTATTTTTAAGGTCTAGGCTGAGTAGGCTTTAGGGTTTGGGGTCGATAAGGTAATATATATATGTATTTTTATATATGTGTATACATATATATATATACATATTTTTCTGCATCCACAACGCTGCTTTGTCGCTGCCGCTGGCCTCGCAGTGCCGGTGCCGTCGATGGAAGCAACCACCATCAAAAATAATAGGTCAATGTTCAATCTGTATAGAAATTGAAAAAAGAGACGGCACACCAAGTGGTTTTGCACAAAGATTTATGTGCAAGAAGAACGACGCGTTTCAGCAGTTAGCCTTTATCAAGTTAGTGTCAAGTGCTCAACCCACCATAGAAATACGTAAAAAGCCGAAAAACATAGAAAAAAGACTACCGTCAGTCCTAACGATTTATACATTGTACTCATTGCAATTGCAAAGAAAAACATTTCTAATTGATACAGAAATGTGTAATACGACTGTCACATATATATTGACGATCCAATCATAATTGAAACTGATCGTTTGTTGAGCTTACTTTAAGAAACGTTGCTACCTGAATAAATCAACAACGATTTCCACCCGTGAGTGCGAGTAGAATTCTTCCCTTGGGAAAATCTGTTTGGTTTCAAAACGGCTGTGCTCCGCCGTATCTACAGAATCGCACTGTCAAGAGAGCGCTGTGTGCCTGAATGTGAGCCACTTCGTGGATACATATATATATATATATACATATATATATATATATGCAGATAAGTTTCGTCGTGTTACTTCCTTTCTCCCGGATAGACGAACACGGACCCAGTAATTCGTGCAAAGTAGTTTATTGTTTAATGCACGACCGCCATGACGCGTTTCAGCCCTCCAAGGGCCTTGATCACATGACGCCATGAGGAATAGTGAACCTTTTTAAAGTGACAGTGCAGTAACACGTGTTAACAGATAAAAAAACTACAATAGACATAGAAGAAATTGTTGCATTAACGTAGTATCACATCTTTAGTTCATCAAGCAGAAATATAATGTATTGTATGAATGCTAATGCATTATTTCATGAACATTATACATATTTATGTGTGCCAGCAAAATTCATTTACTTGACACACATAGAAGCAAAGTCGCGATTAAGAGGTACTAATAATTGTTAATATAATAAAAACAATCATCAATAAAACCCATGTGGGTATATACTCTTAATGTAGATTCATGTTGTTCTACGACTGCCCCAAAACATTTTTTAAAAATACTAAATAGTATCATAAATAAATATCCATTACCTCATAAATACATATTTATAAATACAAAATTCAATAAATAATAAATTACCTATTCATTCATAAATAATTAAAACTATCATTGAATTACAGGTTGGTAAAAAAAAGCCGCCATAGATACTCAGAACCATACTACTAATATATTGCCTTAATGGACTATAAATTTAAATTCTATGTAACTGTAGCTAATAGTGCAAATGTGCGGTAAAATATAAGTGCTGTAAAATAACTGGTTAAAAGGATATCTGGGAAAGATTCATAGAAACCATTCAGATCTATCTACAAGTGTACTGGAAACTAGTATATGACCCTACAAACATGTGTAAAAATCTTCACTGGAGTTAAGACCGTTGGGCACCTTGGTATCTAGCTCCAGGATATATCTAGTTTCCAATTTTCTAAGCAAAGCTTCTCGATTGCCACCACGTCTAAGTGGGGGGATCATGTCAACCACGAAATAGCTTAGGCGATCCAGGCTACTTCCGTGTTTCTCTTTGAAGTGCCTGGCCACTGGGTATGATGCATCATTATTAGTGATAGCCCTCATGTGCTGGAGTATTCTTTTGTGGACCTGCAACTTGGTACTACCAACATATTGCAGGCCACAAGAACACTCCAGCACATAGACGGCATATTCAGATTTGCAAGTCAGTTTTTTGGAAATGGTAACTGGCGCCTCCTGAAAAGGGATTTTATATGTAGATCTATTTTTTCCATACTTGCAAGCTTTGCATGCCGAGCATTTAACAAATCCCTTTGTGGCTTGCAACCAATTACTTCTGGACGATATCTCTGGACTACTCTTAACGAGCATATCGCTCATGGAACGCGCCTTTCTGAAGGTTATGCTAGTTACATTAGTCAATGTGTCTCCAATTATTGGGTCATTGCGCACTAACGCCCAGTTTTTGTTAATTATTTTACGCAAGACCCTGTGTTGGCGATTGTATGTTAGTATCAATCTGGGCGGATCCATTTTACCTTCCGAATTTGGTTGCAGCCCTAATGGTTTCTTAGTGGTAGTCAATGCCGTCAATCTAGATATTGATTCTGTTTTCTTAATGGCTTTGTCAATCACTTCTGCAGTATAACCCCTGGCCAGGAATCTACACTTGCTCTCTGTTTGAGCCACAACCCAATCTTCCTCCATGCTACAGATACGTTTAATCCGCAGCATTTCCCCGTAAGGGATGCTGCGAATTAAATGTTCAGGATAGTGACTGGTAGCATGGAGTACCGTATTTCCTGCAGTGGGCTTGCGATGTAATCTCATTTCCAGCTTGCCCTCATGTATGAATATCTCTACATCTAGGAAGTTGACAGTATTCCTACTTAGATTAGATGTAAAATGCAGGTTTAGCTTATTGGTATTGATGTGTTGGATGAACTCATTTGCCGTTTCCTCACTTCCCTTCCAGATACAAAACAGGTCGTCGATGTATCGATACCAAAGTATCATGTGCTCAGCTAATACATCAGCGAACACTGTGTTGAGGACCTGCTCCTCCCATAGGCCCATATGAAGGCAAGCATAACTAGGGGAGAAGCAGGCCCCCATAGCTACTCCTCTTATTTGTTGGAAAATTTGGTTTTGGAAAAGGAAGAAGTTGTTGTTCAAGCATAATGTGATCATATTTTAAATCACCAGTTACTGGTTTCTTAATTGTGTATAAATATTATAGGTAATCACCATAATAGTGCATTAACAAGAGGTTGAAAATTAGGGACATTAGCCGATCCACGGCAAGATCACAATATACCACAATGCATACTTCTGCCCATGCCGATAAACGGCCGCGAATATTAATGAAATGTTTTCGCGTTTGATCAATAAAAATCTATATGAAATGTAGTGATTTAGATAAAGAGAAAGAAGACTGTGGTGGAATATAATGTAATCTAAAATGAATTGAGCAGCTTTGTATAAATTGTATATATATATATATGACATTACAAAATGGCGCTCATGGTCGCGCAATTGCGCTTGTCCCTTCTTGATTGTTATGCACAAATGAAATGTTTTTTAAACATGGTCTCTTCCGGTGTGTCAGTAACACCGAAGAAGGCAGATCGCCGAAACGCGTTTGTTGCTTGCTGCTGTACAATAAAGTTCTTCAAGCGCCCCCGTGAGTGCTGATTTTCTTTGAAACCAAAGAAAGAGGAGCGAAAATAAATTGCGGAGTCCACGGCCGCACACACGCACCCGCCCGAGAGTGCTTCACATGGAGGTGGAGTTGGAGCGTGATATATATATATATATATATGAAAGCGAAAGTCCTGTCCGCCCCTCACTCCGGCGGAACTCCAGGCACGGACCTCAAAACTCCTCAAGAAAATCACGAACTCCCACACAGCATACGTGGGTGAAGCAGTGTCGGTTTTATTTGTTATTTCAAAACCTCAATAACCACAGGAACAGTGCCTTCCATGACGCGTTTCGCTCCTCACTGGGAGCTTGATCACATGATGCGTCTCCTCTAAGTGACGTTTTAAAAACTGAAAGTGTGCACAACCGCCTGTAAACACAAACTCGCCTGGCTCAATTGTGCAGAAAACAGACTATGGCATTATCCTAGTCAATGTAATAAATACACAGTTGTAATAAATAAATAATCTTACAAATACAATTAAAAAACAGAGTATGATGAAAAAATCATGAGAGTGGTAAAAATACATCTAAAATACAATTCCTTCAAAATGCAATAAATATAATGAAACCACTCTTACATCAACCTAAATAACGGTCAAGATTGCTATCATGTTATAATGGGCAAGTGCCCAATAAAATGATAAATGAAATTGCACCACTCTAAGAATAATATCGTAACGACATAATATGACTAGGGAATCCATAGTGCCACATGAAGACAATGGCATCTTGTCTAAACATTTCAGGCATAAAAAATCAAAATCAAATTAAAGCAATTGGATACAAATAGTTCACCAATCAATATAGCAGCATATACACATCTGATAGGATACAAAGTGTCATCATTTCCTATTAAAATGCAAGTGCAAAAATATCTCAAACGGTCAAATTCATAATGACCAGCTACTAAAAAGATCAAACTGGATAAAATCTAGTTGTAACAAATGCATATAAGCGAATAACTAATCCTGATGCCAACAGTGTTAAATAGTCTGTGTAGAAATTAAGTGCAAAGTGAAAAAAGTGCAAAATCGCGCTGTGCAAAATACTGGTTCACTAGCAGCTTGGGGAAAACCCTAAATCATTTAAGCCTAAATGATCATAAAGTGCAAGTGCAACACATAGTATCAAGTTCACAGATAAAACCACATCTACAGTGAGCATAAAACTGGTTACAGACACATGTCGAAATTAATAAACAGAATTCTCATCACTTATGAACAAACAGAGCCCACTGATACCTGAAAAAAAGAAAGAGGATAACTGACAAAAATGAATCTCTGTTTATAAGTAAAAAGACTCTAGTTATTATCATAAAAAATTGTGCAAGTCCTCACTCATATTTAGGCCGTTAGGGTCGTTAGGGCTGTTAGGGACTATATATATATATATATATATAAAACATATATATATATATATATATATATATATATATATATATATATATATATATATATATATATATATTCACTGAAAAAACCATAGGTTTCAGGGACGTTATAGTTACAAATTAGCATTTAAAAAACCTTTGAAATTCACTGAAAAAACCATAGGTTTTAGGGACAGTTATAGTTAGTTGGACATTGCACTCGTACAAAACCCGTGAAATTCCCCCGTTATAGTTAGTCCAGCTAACTATAACTCGCGCCCCGCAATGCACTGCTGATGACGTCACATATTACATCACTCATGACATGGTCAGTGACATCACTGATGACATCACTGATGACATCTCAAATGACATCACTGATGACATCATCCAGTGACTGTGTGTTTCTGTAAAGTTTATATATTTTTAATATATATAGGAAAAGACGTATTGAAGAATGAGTGGGTGTGTAAGTGTCTGTATGGATGATTTAGTAGGTGCGTGACTGACTCTATAAGTGAGTGATTTAACGTATCTTACTGAATGCATGGGTTAGTGACTAAACTGGGTGAATGTCTGTATCCGTCTGTCTGTTGCTGTGTAAGTGGCTGCATGTGTTTGTGAATAGCTACATGAGTGTCTATATGAGTTATTGAATGCTTGTCTGAGTATCTGTATGGGTGCCTGAGTGTTTGTGTGGGAGGGGTGTGTGCAACTCTGTGCATAGATGTGTGAGTGGGTGATTCACTGGGTGGATGGTTTCAAGAGTGCAACTGTGATAGACTGTATGGGTGGGTAAGTGTGTGTAAGAGTGTGTTAGTGAGTGAATGTATGTCCCAGTGGTACATGTGTGAGTAACTACATATGTGAAAGGCAGTATATATGTGTGTTGGAGTATATAAATAGCTATAAGCGAGAGTGAGTGATTGTGATAGTGGCTGTATGGATGAGTGTGTGCTTGTATCAGTGATTGTATAAGAGCGTAAGAATGTGCTACTATTTGTATGAGTAAGTGAGCTGGTGTGTGTATAACTGTATAGGTGAGTAAATGGTAGTGTGTTTAATTATTTGCATGACTGACTAGGTGTGTGAGTACCTCTATGGATGAGTGGCGGTGTTTGAGTGTCTATATAGGAGTATGAGTGCATATGATAGTCCTGTACTGAGTGACCGTAAGTATGAGTGACTGTACGGGTGAGTGAGTGGATGTGTGCGTAGACCTAAGAATCAGTGAGTGGGTATGTAGTTATTGGTGTTGGAGTGTCTATGGTTTTGCGAATGGCAGTCTGTAATTTAGAGTGGGTGTATCAAAGGTTATATTAGGGTGTGAGGAGGTGCATCAGATTATCACGTGGATGATGTCATCAGTGATGTCATTTGAGATGTCATCAGTGATGTCATCAGTGATGTCACTGACCATGTCATGAGTGATGTAATATGTGACGTCATCAGCAGTGCATTGTGGGCGCGAGTTATAGTTAGCTGGACTAACTATAACGGGGGAATTTCACGGGTTTTGTACGAGTGCAATGTCCAACTAACTATAACTGTCCCTAAAACCTATGGTTTTTTCAGTGAATTTCAAAGGTTTTTTAAATGCTAATTTGTAACTATAACGTCCCTGAACCTATGGTTTTTTCAGTGAATTTCAAAGGTTTTTTAAATGCTAATTTGTAACTATAACATGTCTGAAACCTACAGTTTTTTCAGTGAATTTCAAAGGTTTTGTAAATGACAATTTTTAAATGTATTAATTGTTATATACATTTTTTTCATACTGATTTCCAAATTTTTTAGAAACAATTTTTTTTTACATATTTTATTTTTTAAATTACATTGTAATTACATTATACATTACATTACAAAAAATACTTTCTCAGAATGAATTACTTTAGTTTAATTACTTTGCACATAGGCAATAGACTTTTAAGTAAAGTAGTTACAGTTGTTGCAATGGGCAACACATTTTCAAACACAATGCAACATTCAGCTCAATGTGAATTTCTAGTTAAATGCAATTAGTTACTTTATGGATTACTTTTCTAACCACATTACTGGATCCTAGATTCAGTCCTGGGACATCTCCTGTAAACAGTTGAGTAAAAGCGTTTTGGTTACAGTCGTGATTTTTAAGGAATATTATTGTACTTTAAAAGTTCACACTTAGAAACTTTTTCTCATAGAATCACCAATGTTATCCTATGGAAGGAAATTCACTTAGAAGTTAAAAACTGTTATCGTTACTTTTTCTTACTCAGTGTTGGATCCTGGATCCAGCACTGGTGCATCTCCTGTAAACAGTTGAAAGAATGCGTTTAAGTCATACAGGCGATTTTTTAGGAATATTTGTAGTTTGTGAAAATCGACACTTTGAAACTTTTCTGCTGAAAACCAGACAATGGATTCCTATGGAAGGAAATTCAAGTTACTGGTAAGTACGGTTAAAATTACTTTTCAGGACCAGTACTGGGCTGAAAGATGCAGCACTGAGGTCTCTCCTGATAACAGGTGAGTAAATCAGAATTCGGATTTCGGCTGATTTTAGAGGAATATTTGTATGTTTCAAAAATCAACACTTAGAAACTTTTTCAGCAAAAAGCAGGCAATGATATCCTAAGGAAGGAAATTCAAGTTACTGGTAAGTACGGTTAAAATTACTTTTGAGGATCAGTACTGGGCTGAAAGATGCAGCACTGAGGTCTCTCCTGATAACAGGTGAGTAAATCGGAATTCGTATTTCGGCTGATTTTAGAGGAATATTTTAAAGTTCCAAAACTCCACACTTAGAAGAATTTCCAAGTGAAACCAGTCAATGTTAGCCTATGGAAGGAAATTCAAGTTACTGGTAAGTACGGTTAAAATTACTTTTCAGGACCAGTACTGGGCTGAAAGATGCAGCACTGAGGTCTCTCCTGATAACAGGTGAGTAAATCAGAATTCGGATTTCGGCTGATTTTAGAGGAATATTTGTATGTTTCAAAAATCAACACTTAGAAACTTTTTCAGCAAAAAGCAGGCAATGATATCCTATGGAAGGAAATTCAAGTTACCGGTAAGTACGGTTAAAATTACTTTTGAGGATCAGTACTGGGCTGAAAGATGCAGCACTGAGGTCTCTCCTGATAACAGGTGAGTAAATCGGAATTCGTATTTCGGCTGATTTTAGAGGAATATTTTAAAGTTCCAAAACTCCACACTTAGAAGAATTTCCAAGTGAAACCAGTCAATGTTAGCCTATGGAAGGAAATTCAAGTTACTGGTAAGTACGGTTAAAATTACTTTTCAGGACCAGTACTGGGCTGAAAGATGCAGCACTGAGGTCTCTCCTGATAACAGGTGAGTAAATCAGAATTCGGATTTCGGCTGATTTTAGAGGAATATTTGTATGTTTCAAAAATCAACACTTAGAAACTTTTTCAGCAAAAAGCAGGCAATGATATCCTATGGAAGGAAATTCAAGTTACCGGTAAGTACGGTTAAAATTACTTTTGAGGATCAGTACTGGGCTGAAAGATGCAGCACTGAGGTCTCTCCTGATAACAGGTGAGTAAATCGGAATTCGTATTTCGGCTGATTTTAGAGGAATATTTTAAAGTTCCAAAACTCCACACTTAGAAGAATTTCCAAGTGAAACCAGTCAATGTTAGCCTATGAAGGAAATTCAAGTTACCGGTAAGTACGGTTAAAATTACTTTTCAGGACAGTACTGGGCTGAAAGATGCAGCACTGAGGTCTCTCCTGATAACAGGTGAGTAAATCGGAATTCGTATTTCGGCTGATTTTAGAGGAATATTTTAAAGTTCCAAAACTCCACACTTAGAAGAATTTCCAAGTGAAACCAATCAATGTTAGCCTATGAAGGAAATTCAAGTTACCGGTAAGTACGGTTAAAATTACTTTTGAGGATCAGTACTGGGCTGAAAGATGCAGCACTGAGGTCTCTCCTGATAACAGGTGAGTAAATCGGAATTCGTATTTCGGCTGATTTTAGAGGAATATTTTAAAGTTCCAAAACTCCACACTTAGAAGAATTTCCAAGTGAAACCAGTCAATGTTAGCCTATGGAAGGAAATTCAAGTTACTGGTAAGTACGGTTAAAATTACTTTTCAGGACCAGTACTGGGCTGAAAGATGCAGCACTGAGGTCTCTCCTGATAACAGGTGAGTAAATCAGAATTCGTATTTCGGCTGATTTTAGAGGAATATTTGCACAATGGTGAAGGGAGGGGCGGGGCCTGAGGTGACATCTGTGCAAACGCGCCCCGTGGCGCGTTTTAAGTTGGGGGATTAAGTCCCCTTGAATCATGAGGGTCCCTACGGGCCAACTAGCCCACCAGGAACCTCCAGTATGCGCCAGGGGCTGCGTTGCAGAGACATTTACAGAGGCCACACCCCTTTTACACCTCTCTGCAACGCAGCTCTGTGGCGCTTTCTGGACGTACCTGTTGGGCTAGTTGGCCCCCAGGGACCCTCAGGATTGAAGAGGATTTAATTCCCCATCTTAAAACGCGCCACGGGGCCTGTTTGCACACATGTCACCTGAAGCCCCGCCCCTCCCTTCACCACTGTGCAAACGCGCCCGTGGTGCGTTTTAAGTCGGGGGATTAACTCCCTTGAATCCTGAGGGTCCCTGGGGTGCAACTAGCCCACCATATACCTCCAAAAGCGCCATAGAGCTGCGTTGCAGAGAGGTGTAAAAGGGGCGTGGCCTCTGTACACCTCTCTGCAAGGCAGCTCCCTGGCGCATACTGGAGGTTCCTGGTGGGCTAGTTGGCCCCCAGGGACCCCCAGTATTCAAGGGGAATTGTTCCTCTCTGCAAACGCGCCAGGGGGCGCGTTTGCAGAGTGGTGAAGGAAGGGGCGGGGCCTATGGGCCCGATCGTTTTTTTTTTTTTTGTTTGTTTTTCCCTCTGAAGGGGGGCTGTGTGGCCCCCCTTCCTTTTTCCTATTTTTAGGACCTGGGGACCCCATCCCCCAGGGCCTTTCCCCTTTTTTTAAAATTAAAATTAAAAAAAAACGGGAAGGGGGCCGCGTGGCCCCCTTCCCTGGGCCTGTATTGGCCCCGGGGACCCCATCCCCGGGGCATGGCCTCTTTTTTTTTATTTGGAGGGGGCTGCGTGGCCCCCTCCTCAGGCCATTTAAGGCCCCGGGGACCCCATCCCCCGGGGCCGGCCTTGCACTTTTTTTTAATTTTTTTTATTTTTGTTACTTTGGGGAGGGGGCTGCGTGGCCCCCTCCGTGGCCTCTTATGGCCCCGGGGACCCCATCCCCGGGGCCTGGCCTCTCGTTGAGGACTGTGGGGGGTCCCCAAACCCCCACAGTCCCACCGGCTCCCCGTGTCCTACGGGAGCCGGCATTGCTTACACATGGGGAGCTGCTAAGATGCAGCTCCCCATGTGGAAAGCATCGGCTTTGGATATTGGAAGAGAGAGCAGGTTTCCCTGCTCTCTCTTCCAATATCCAAGCAAGTTTGCAATGACAGGACGGGAGCCGCGAGGCTCCCGTCCTGTCATTGCAAACAGCACTGTCCCGGGGGTAGGCACCCCGGGACACTGCAGGAGCCGGCCCTGGGGGTGGTGGTCCCCAGGGCCATCAAGGGCTCCAGGAGTGGGGCCGCGCGGCCCCCCTCCCTACATTTTGAAAGCCCCGGGAGGTGGTGGTCCCCGGGGCTCTGGGGGTCCAAAACGGACCCCCATTTTAATTTTTCTTAGTGCCTTGGGGAGGTGGTGGTCCTCGGGCGTGTGGGGGCTGGAGCCCCCCACACAGGTTTTTTTAAAATAAAAAGAAGCCCCGGGGAGGTGGCGGTCCTCGGGGCAGCGGGAGGGCTCAGAGCCCTCCCGCACCATTATACATAAAGCCCCGGGGGTGGTGGTCCCCGGGCTTGGGGGCCCTTAGAGGCCCCCACACATAAAATTAACCCCCCCCCAGCATGCCCCCGGGACTTGGCCCACCCAGGGGCCAATTAACATCGAAGCGCGGAGACCGCGCTTCGATTTTTTCTCGGCAGGGTTCGCGCTCCCTGAGCGCATCCTGCCGATTTAAAAAAAAAAAAAAATTTTTTGCCCTGGGAGTCCTTGTGGGACCTCCTGAGCAGACCTAGGGGTCAGGGTGTTTCTACCCTGCCCCCTTTGTGCGCTTTGCGCACTTAGTTTCTGTCCCTCGGTTCTACCGAGGGATAAAATGGCTGCCAACACTTCCTGGTTTGGAGTGTTGACAGCCAATTAACATAAAGCTCGTGCTCGGGAGGATCCGCGGCCCTAGATATCACTATCTTTTTACTTTTGATTTTCTCAGCAACTACTGAACGGATTTACACCATTTAACAAAAAGGGTTCTTTCTGAACCAAGAACTACCTCTTTGCCAAATTTGGTGTAATTCCGTTCAGCAGTTCGGGCTGTAGCCGTGTATAAAGTTTCCTATGGAAAATTGCATGGGGAAAACACGTTTTGGGACCCCCTTTTTCTCGGCCCCCGCTTGACGAATCCCCCGAGACTTTCAGGGTAGGAGCGGACCGGAGCGGGCCATAAAGTTTGAAAATTTTGCGAAGATACGTCAACCGGCAAGAGAGTTATTTCAAATAGAATGTCGCGGATTTCCTATGGATAATAGGTTGTAACTATAACTATCTACTGGCGACCGCCAGTAGATAATATATATATATATATATATATATATATATATATATATATATATATATATATATATATATATATATATATATGTGTGTGTGAACAAGGTTTCCACTCCCAAAAAGATTCACAAGGAAAGAACGGCACTCAGCAGGGCTTGAAGTTTTTGCTGGAAGTAGTTTTTTTCCACCGGAATGTATCAGTAAAAGCGTACATATATAAATATATATATATACTCCCACCGATCACTTCTCTTCAAACCCACATTAACAAGAGCAGCTGCCGTCATCACAGCATCGGGATTGTAAGCGGCACAGCATTCCGTTTCAAGAATCATATTTTTTTCTTCAATAAAAGTGCACTAGTGCGGTCATGAATGACGTGTTTCGGCAGGAGCCTTCTACTAGGCCATAACGTTCACATGTGCATATATATAAAGGCTTTATACATACCTGTGAAATACTTACATTTGTGTTGTAAAGGCATTTGTGGTAAAGGTATATGCGTGGTAAAATCTTTCATGATAAAGGCATTCGTTGTGGTTAAGACTGCATTGCTAAGGCATGCGTGGTAAATGCATGTGTGATTCCATCATACATCCGTCAAGTCAAAGTCTCAAAGACTCCTGAGCTTAGGGTGAGTTGCAAAATAACAGTAATACAGTTTTTAAGACAAGTGAGGAGTCACTAACCAGCCTTTCTCTAGTTGGTGATTAATCAGTTTTGGAAGTGGCAGAGCTGTGTCTGCTGTTACACACCAGCCCATTGCTAAGAGGAGTCTTAGGGAGATTGTAGGGAGGGCTCCTAGCCTCACTGACAGAGGCTTCCTTCAACCCTCTGATAGACTCCATTCTCTCCGTGTACGCTTCACACTACACCACTGGCGTAACAAAACTTGAGGGGCCCCCCTGCAGGGCACGTGGAGGGACCCCCTTCGGACTTAATCATGAGATCTCCGGCCAGAGTAATGTGCTAAGGGGGCCACCTGGAGCTTGGGCCCCCCCGCACAGCAGGGGCTGCAGGGACCTGTGTTACGCCACTGCACTTCACTACAGAAGGGGGTTGGAACACTTACTCTGCTGTTTGCGTTGAATTCTGGCTATATGAGGCTCTGTCACACATCATTTCCCTCAGCCCTCCCTCTCATGACATTCTAGCAGACTGGGAACAGCCTCTATCTTTTAATAAAGTTTCTGTTGTCTCTTCCAAGTGCTATGAATGGAATAGTCAGAGGGTGAGCACCTGCCATGACTCTCACTGCCCCTGCACACCCATATGAGGCCCCAGAACTTTTCCACTGAAGACACCCCCATGATTCTAAGATGTGCCAAGACCCATCTCTGGGATGAAAGAAATGAAGGTCCTGTACTGACTCCTATGTCGCCTGATGCCTGTTCCCTCTGAAGAAGAGCTGATACTTCCCCTGGAAAGTATCAAAATGATTGGCATAAGCGCCACTGCCCCTCATCAGACATCAACATTACAGATGTTCTGCCTCCCCGTGGAAAAGGCTTGCTACGAGGCACTGTTGGCACTTTGTCATTATTACTATGGCAACCTCCCACATTGGCTCCTTTAAAGGATCAGAGCTCTTCCTCTGAAAATAACAAACCACGAGTATTTATTAAGAACATAAAACACTACTGCAGGTATGGTATCTTCTTATCCTCATCCAAAAAAAGACATTCACATCTCCAGGAGATCCTACAGCCCAAGAGTGGGCAAATCACAAAGAACTTGAGCTTGTAAACGAGATCTCATTGGGTGTCATGCCAGCAGTGGGCGGGCCATCTACTCCTGAGGGGAGCAAGGTTGCAGCCACTCCCTCACTTAATTCTGCCACTCATGTGCACCCCTCCACCCAGTGCTTAATTTGTTAATGAATGAATACTGGTGCCCAAAGCTCTGCTTGGAAGCCAGGTGCAATTATATCAGAGTGCGAAATGCCAAGGCACTGTAGTCTTAAATCCATCTCATGCCTCTTTAATCTGCTACCGGACACTCTCTGTGCATTTATCTCACTCTTAAAGGTTGTTGCCTTGTCCCTTTGTGACAGTTTTTCCGTATTTCTCTTCCGCCCCCTTTCTGCTTTGTGTGTGTTTCCCTCTCTGGCTATCGTTAAATGTCTAATGCAGAAAAATATGTGCCGGTTCACAAAAATGAATGCTGGTGGCCCCCACTGGCAATCACTGGCTCAAATTAAGCACTGCGTCCACCTGTCCCTGCATCCATCCTTGAAAAGTTTGTATTACAAATTGTGTATTTAAGGCCCATGATGTGAAGCATTGGGGGTGAGCATAGGAGGCTGAGACAGGTTAAGAAAAAAATATATATTTTGCTTTGTAGAAGGAGAGAGTTAAAGTTGTGTGGTGTGCTTGTGCAAGAAAAAGTCCATATCTATTTGCACGTTTATGCATGTGTGCAACGTGTCTGTGTGAGTGTCTATGTCAGTGGTGGCCGGCACAGGTAAGAGCGGTGGGAGGTGGGGCGGGGCACGGGCACGGGCAGGGTGGGGAAACTCGGCAGACAACCGGTTAGTTAAAATTAAATAAAAAAATTAATAAAACCACTTACCTTGCGCCCGCCGCATCGCCGACTCAGCGATGCGGCGAGCGCAAGGTAAGTGATTTTTTTTTTATTTAATGTTAAATAACCCGTCATCTGTCCACTTCCCCAACAAAAAAAGGTTTTTAAAAAACCAAACAAAAAAAGGGGGAGGCCCTCTACGTATAGCGACTTAGGCAGAGGCACTAATGGTGCCATCTCTGACGGAAAGCTACCCCTCCGTAACGGTGATAATTCTTGGCATATTGGGAGCATCCATGGCACTGTAGAGCCCATTCCCTGCATAATGCTTGCTCTTCTTGGCAATCCCAAACTGTGGGCATGCATGACACTTGGTGCCCATGGTTTTTCTTGGCATATCATGTATATCCGTGGCATGTGCTACACTAGTTTCAGCCACTGATAAAATGCTTGCTGTAGCATAATGGTGGTATTTCTTGCCATATGCGTGAAATCCGTGATACTTTGGTGTTAACTCAAGGAATAATGCATGTCATGGCATAATGATGGCAATTACTGGCATATTGTTGGCATACATGGATTGTGCTACAATGGTGTTCCTCCATGGCAGAATGCTGCTCATCCATCTGTCCACCCTTTGGCATGATCTCTAATTCACCCACTCACCAATCTGAAAAAAACCCACATATAAAATCACCACACAATTAACCAACTCATTGTTTTACAGCAACTTTGGGTGTTTCCTCCACTTCTGGTTAATATCTATCCATTCCCTTTTAGGAAACTTCTACTTGACAGGCCACTGATTTTCTAGTCCTATACACATGACATGCAGTGGTAGCTATGCGTCACTGGTGTTCAACAAGACTTCAGCTGCAGCATAAAATCTAGGGCGGCTATCTGATTGGTTAGGAGTAAATGATGTCAGGATCAATGATCTGAAAACGAAACATTTTCTTTTGGGTCCACACTACCTTTTGACTAGCTTGGCAGGCATACCATGCTTAAGTTAATAGGCAGGGCTTAATTTGTTAAAAAAAAGTAAGTGCCAGTGCTCTTGTCAGGAGCCACTGCAGCTTGCACCACACATTGCCCCTGCCACTGTCTTGTGGTTTGTTGCCTGCCTTGTTGTGTTGGCCTAGGCCTAGCTGCCATGCTGCTTTTCTTTGCGCACGTTACACTGAGCCAGGGCTCCCTCGCCCTTTGCTCTTGCCAAGTTCTTTTGCGCTGTCTGCACTTTCTGTCTTTCACCTTTTCTCTTGTTCGATTTGGGCTCAGACTGCACAACATGTACAAGGTCGCATAACAATGTATTTCGGATCTTCCTGATATGGCCAGTCTCGCGCACCCAGACATAACATTAGGCGCAAATGCCATGAAACTTTGTGTGCCTTTAATACTGCAGTTTTACTGGCGCTTAACACACTTGGAGGAATCCTTTCCAGGGAGAAGAACTGTGATTGTCTGCTGATGTAATTCTGCATCTAGAGACCGAGGTATGAGGGTTCGCTAGTCAAAGCCCAGAGGTCTTCTATTTTTATAATAAACTATCTTACTGCACGGGGAGGGTGGTAATGTTATTTAGACATTAATCCACTGAGTTATGAAATGCTTTCCCCGTTTGTATTCTATGGAATTGTAACCATGCTGCTTATATTAGTCATATGCATTATGCTATTAGTGCTGACACGTGTACTGTACCTTAGAGCACGTAAGTTGAAATAAATATTTTAATCTACCCTGTGTCTCTTCATACGCGCATTGTGGACAAGTACGAGTGAGTGACGAAAGAGTGTTCTTGCTTCTGCGAGTCCTGAGATAAAGATACCGTGTTCTGGGTTGTCCAATCATTGGTGCTTTGGTACTAATGGGATGCTAAGCTAGTTGGGTTGGGGTTTTGGGTGCTACGGTATATGGTAGGCAAACCACTGTATTCCGGGGTCCTATTATCCTGTGCATAGCTCTGTGCATGTGCAGAAATCCTATGACACGGCGCGGCCAACGTGGGGCTGCTTATCTGCGAGACGCTTGAGTAGTACTTGTGCTTGTCCACAAAACCCTCACGTACGCTTCCGGAGGCGTAAGTGACGGTGATACCTCCTATATTGAACGTTTTATAGGTTCTTTCAAGCTTGAAGTTATTAAAAAAGGTTAATTAGCTGACCCATTTTGTGCTCCCTGTTAGGTTGTCGAATACAATTGTTTAGTTATGGCTGGTGTGGCGATAGCTGCACATAGCCGAGGACCACTCCGAGAACACCTAGGTGTATACGGAGTGCCCGATGCTGGGGTCGAGTTGGTCTTTGTGGTTCAAGCCGATCCGGCTTATCACTTTGAAGTGTTTTACACTTGGATCACTTTTGAGGCGGTGGATGCAGGTGATAAGCTGTTTCATGAATATAAACCCACCGCTATTCCTGCTGCCTATCGACCCTATACCAATCTTGAAGTGCCTCTCACGGCTTGGCAGCACCGTGTTTGGTTTAATGGCGCCCTCCCACAACCAAATACCGCAGTTCGTTTAGGCCCCTTATCCATTGAGGGGGCCACTTGGCCTGTATTGGCCGGGTATACCCCGCATCCAAATTATCTGGCATTACCGATTGCGGATCTGCGCACTATGCATACCGAACTGGTGCGAGTGCATCGAGCCTTAGTGACATACGTTACAGGTAGCCTCCATGGAGCTGCTCCTGTAGTCGCTGGCCAACCAGCTGTTGCAGCTGGAGTGACCATAAGTCCTGTCATGGTAAATTCTGTGATAGGCAAACGTCCACAAAATAAGGACGATTATCCTTACTGGCTTGCAGAAAAGTTCGATCAGATAGAAGCGGTGTTTCCACATACATCCCCGGTGGATAAACACCGCATCCTTACGATAAGTTTGCCAAAAGACTTAATCCCCGATTTGACATCATGTGAAAACTGGGGTAAGGTGTTCGCAGCAGTTTATTCAAAATGTTTTGGTACTCCTTCCATGACGGTTCTACCCTCTGTAATTAAAAAAGTACAGGACGAACATGGCCCTGAAGCGGCTGTGGAATTAGGGATGAGACTAGTGGGAGTGTTTGATGTAGTAGCTGAACTGATCCTTGGAAATGTCAAGGGCGATGCTATGAACTTTCAAGTAGCGAATGCTTTGGCTTTGGTCCCAGAGTTGGACAGGCCTCGCGAATTACCGAAAATTATAGCCCGGGCTTATAAAACAATTGGAAGAAATAGCCTAGGCAACAAGCCTTTTGTAAAAATGCAAACTCAATCGCAACCACAAATTACACAAACAAAAAGTACATCTGAGAAAGATGATAGACCAGTCTTCACTAAAAAGAGTTGGAGACAGAAAAAACAGGGTAAGCAACAAAAGAAGCCGGGGTCGAGAGGCGCTTCCCCAGTTTCGGTTTCTTCTGAACGTACTTATGATTTACGTGATAGGTCAAGAATTAAATCACCAGAAAGGTTTCAGAGCTCTGATACGCATTCTCCTCGTTCTTCACAGGCCCAGACGTCGTCACAGGCTGGTGGAGGAGGACGGCAAGATAGAGGAAGGGGCCGAGAGGCTCCCCAGGAGCGAGACCAACCTCGACAACAAGTCAGAGGGAAAGCAGAAGACTTTCACCTTTCTCGACCGCAATTTCAGAAGAAAAAGTTGCCGCTGTAACAGCGAGACATGCCACAGACCGTGAGAACGAGACTCCTGAATTGGACGTGGGCAGTGACCCTCCTAGACAGCGCCGCGGAAGTTACCATAGTGCGGGAGGCGCTACGTCCTCATATGGAGGTGACAGCAACTGAAACATTCGTTACTGTAGAGACGGCTGACACCAGAGTGGCACCCCCTGACAGACTTTACAACATAGTCATCCAAATTGAAGGTGATATACCGCGTGAAATAACAGGGATTTTTTGGGAAAATCTAACCTCTTCATATGACATTTTGTTAGCAGAGGTGGATTGGCCACCCCCATTCGTTCTCGCTGCACATAAAGGAGAGGAGGTAATCCTTCCAAGCTTTTCACGGCATGTCCCAAAAGACAAAGCTGAAGCACTTGCAGCTGAGTGGGCTGTGTACCTGGCTCCAGCGTTATACCGCAACCATGTGGGATGGGATGTAGAATCACCTCCCCATGCAATACCTTTGCGGTCACTACCGCAGCCACAACCCCAATATCCCATCAAACGGCAGGCAAAAGGCCCCGTCTCCGACATTCTGACACAGTTGGAATATCAGGGAGTAATCGAACCATGCGTATCACCTATGAACAATCCCCTATTCGTGGTTTCTAAACCCGATGGATCGTACCGCTTAGTTTTGGATTACCGGCATTTAAATTCTCATTGTCGGAACTTTGCGGTGCAGAATACACACAGTTCTGCGCTTGTAGACAGTCTTGTTCGTAAAAAATACAAAACGACACTTGACCTTTCAAACGGTTTCTACACGCACAACCTAGCCCCGGAGAGTGGTCAATGGACCGCATTCACATCCGGTGGTAAATTATTCCAGTTCCGGCGTTTACCCATGGGCTACAAAAATAGTCCGGGTGTATTCGCCGCCCGTGTTGTCTCTTTGCTAGACAGCATAGACCAAGATGCATGTTCGTACGTTGATGACATTTATCTGACGGACGACGAATTATTTCCGCATCTGTCCCGTGTGGACCGCATTATTCTTGAATTTGCGGAGCAGGGTTACAAATTTAACTTTGCTAAGTCACACATTGCTGAATTTACCGTTCTGTTCTTGGGCTATGAGCTCAACAACGAAGGTAAGGGCTTAGCCCCCCATTTCTTGGAAAAATGTGCACATTTGTGCCCCCCAAATACTCTGAAGAAACTTCAGTCTTTGCTGGGTTTCCTGAATTTCAGGCGTACTTACATTCCCGAATATGCCCAGCGTATCAAGCCTTTGTATGCTTTGATACAACCTACTTATTCAAGGTCTTGCTGGCTGCCTGAGCATACCTTAATTCTGCAGTCTTTGCAGACAGACCTATTGGAGTCTAAATATCTTTTGACTCGTGATAACCACACAAACCTGGTGATTAGAATAATTCCGGGGGCGGTGGGATTCACGTATTTAACCTTTAATGAAGGTGATACAGTACCCATCGCATACAAGTCGCATCTGTACACTTCCGCTGAATTACGCTTTACATCTGTCGGAAAAGTTCTAACTGCGGTGCAAATGGCGATTCTAAAAGAACGCGCACTGTCACAGGGAAAGCGAATTCTGGTGGTAACACCCTGTCCTGCCCTAGAGGCAGTAACAAAGGCAAGTGTACCGAACTCAAAAGCAATGCATCCCCGTTGGATACAATGGGCTACATCCTTGACGTCATCAGACGTCACTTTTATTTTCGATTCTTCTCTTCAGACTCAGGAGTTCTTACAGTATGAATTCGTTCATCCTCCTCCTCTGTTTATATTGCCGCTTGAGGATTACAAATGTGTGATCTACACAGATGGTTCGGCGCAACCGGCCACTGGGTCCAAGCACGCTTATTCAGCTGCATGTGCTATTGTTGCGGGTTCCTTTGTAAATGGGACGTTCAAATCCTCTGTAGTGCACACTCGCACACTTGGGGATAGTACCGCACAATTGGCCGAGCTGCATGCATTGCTACTTGCGCTTGAGTTCGCTTCTCAGGATGAGACCACTCTTATTGTATGTGATTCCTTCTACTGTGTACAATCTTACAATGACAATCTGTTTTTCTGGTCGAAAAATGACTACAAGGACGTAAAAGGGAGCACAATTAAGCATAAAATGCTTTGGGTTCGAGTGGCAGAATTGCAACAACGTCTGCCCCTCACACAGGTGGTTCACACCTTAGGCCATCAGCGGGTGGGCGCACACGCTATTGGTAACGATATGGCAGATGAAGCTGCCCGTTCAGCAGTAGTCACGTGTTCAGTAGCAGCGGTTACCAGGTCCATGTCTAAAATTGACTCTGTTATTCTGGCAGCTATTGCTGCAACCAAGGAAGGTGATAATTACCCTACAGGTTTTCCTTCCAAGTATTCTTACAAGTTAAGTCCCGAACAGGTTCCTTATGTAACAATACCTGACGTTGGAGATCGGCTGATCCCCAACGCGGACCGCAGGAGTGCCTTGATATCAGCTGCACACGAAGGCATGGCTTCTGCTCATGCAGGTGTGTCAGCTACAGTTTCCATCTTGCAGCAGCGTTATTGGTGGCGTGGATTGTATAAAGACACCCGTGCTTTTGTGCTTTCTTGCGACGTTTGTCAACAGATTAAGCCTTCCACGGTAACACGCCCTCCACAGACCCCGCTCTGCATTGCTAACAGACCCTTTGGGTGTGTTTACTTGGATCACTGCGGTCCATTCTCATCAGACACTGCCTATAAATACATCTTAGTAGCAGTGGACTCGTGCACACGGTTCCTCTGGGTCTGGCCACAACGTAGTGCTGACGCTCGAAATGTAATCAGGGATTTGCGTGTCTTTGTGGGAATTTTCGCATGCGGCACCTTCCATTCGGACCAAGGTCCGGCGTTTGCCTCTAGGGCTTACAAGGATGCAATGGCTTCGCTTGGGGTGCGGGTGAAATTTTCGTCTCCGTATAGGCCTGAGGGCAACTCTATCGTTGAACGAATGAACCGTGACTTAAAGCAATCCTTAACAGCTAGAGTTATAGGTACTGGCAGGAACTGGCTGGCCCACTTGTATACCGTTCAGCGTGCACTTAATAATCTCCCTAGAAGACCTCTGGGTGGGCGGACCCCATACGAAATGCTCTTTGGCATAAGAATGTTTGTGCCTGACCTTGAGGGTCCAGACATCGCGGCGCAATCCGCCAAGTTTGATGTAGATAATCATTCTGCTATGTTACAGGACTTACAAGAAGCCCGAGACAAACTTGCAACTACACATTTGCCTTCAGCCACAGATCCTGCGTTGCAGATTCCGGTAGCCGGCTGGCTTCCAAAGGTTGGAGAACTGGTTCGAGAGAAGGTTGAAAACAAAAAAGAATTCGGCCCCTCTTTTCGTGCACCGGTTCCAGTTCTGGGCTTGAAGGGAACACATACAGTCATTTTACCACCGCTTCCTGGTCGCAAGGAGAACAGATACATCTCAGTGGAAAATGTCAAGCTACAGCGCCTGGCCGATCCTGAATAGTGTCACACCAGCGGTCTCTTGTCCTGCCATTTATCGGACATATGTTCGTGGCCCATCTACACGAACGGTCGCTGATGCTGTAATTGAGATGGTTGATTTGCCTGAATCCTCTCCTTTGCCTGAAACTATAATTGATCCCCAACTCTCCACCAACATCGACGAGGACGAGTATACCTATCCTGCATCTGAATCGGTGGCGCATCAACCAACAACGCCACTTGGCCCGACTCGTTATTCCTTTGATTCGGATTCCACCTCTTCAAAAGTCCCATCCAAGTTCAGTATTTTTGTATCCTGGTTTAGAGACAATTTTTTGATTACACCCTGGACATACATCTGGTTGGTACTTTTCTTGATTTTTTTGTTCATGTCCATTGGCTTTGTCACAGTGTTTTTTCTACTAATCAATGGTCACTATTTACCTGAACGCTCTGCTGTAGACTATGTTTCTGGAACTTTGGCTCCTCATTCCTCGTCTCACATCATGAAGCGTGACCACACATTTGTGAACATTTCAGCTTTTCCAGTTGCTGATGGCATCGTATGGGATGCAGTGAACTATCAAATCCATGGTCCGACAGAAATTATTAATGTACCTAATGTCCTTCGTGTTTCTATGGGTGATGTAGTACAAAATAATATTCATTCTGATGATTGGGATGTGCATGCCGTTGAAGCATTGTTTGCCGATTTAAAATATTATGCATCTTTTAATGCTGAAGATTTATATATGAACTCTGCGAATTATGCCGATTTGTATTGTTACCAGCATTGGGGTAATCATTTTCTCCATAAGCCAAGTGCCCTGCGTAGTTCTGTTAACTACACCCAATGGGAACATTGTCCAAACCCCTTGCCAGGTAGCTCACAAACTCTTCGAAATAAGTTTACCTATTTTACTGATTTTAATCGGTCAAACCCCGCATCCTATTATTTTAGACTTAATACCACATCAACTCAGAAAATTATGTTAACACACACCAAATTGCTTTATTCGGGTTCCTTTTTAAGTGCCCTAGCAGTGGGTGGTTATGAGTACTGGGAGGATACAGTAGATTTGAAATCTATTTGGGGCTCCAAGCCATGGCAGGTACAAGGAACCGAGGCATTGCACCGTGCTTGCCTCATCCCTACCCAAATTATGTTCCTAAATGATTCCATCTATCAGACTACGTGTTGGGGCTTTGCTACCACTAAACAATTAAACACGCCCTCAATTCCATCCCTGTCGAGTTTTCCCAATGATAGCTCACGTCTTAACCTGTCCCTGGCGACCCTACAGGCTCTGTTACAGAATAATTCGTTTAATGTTTCCGAAATCGATCTGTCACCCTGGTTGGTATGGCCTATATCATCTAATGCATGTCAAATGCGTTTTCACGACTCAGGTACTAGCTACACACAGGATAGGCCTGATCCGAGATTTATTGCTTCCCGTACTGTCACTACATATTCTGTTGGTAAATTATGCAAACAATGGCTGCAACATTCGTCCCTTGATTCTGTTAAACAACATTTGTCCCTCCTTTCAGGCAATATTGATCTGTCCGACTTTGTTTTGGGACCTCGTGGTCCCCGACCTAAGAGATTCATTTATGAAACGTATAATGAGCTCTGGAAGCTATCACAAATGGAAGCTGCTTCCCGTCTTCGGGAAATAGATCAAGCAAATTTGGAAAAGGTGCTTGCTGTTGTTGACAATAGTATTAATACCCTGTCTTCTCGCATTTATACTTTAGAGAATATTGTGTCCTCTGTTGTTGATATTGTACAAGATGATGTTTCTGTGTTATATCATGGTCAGAATCAATTGCGTTCAGTTATGCAGTTTGCATGGACTTTACAAACGCTCAAGTTAGGTAAAGTTCCTTGGCATTTTTTGAACACCTCTGCCTCAATCAATCAATCAATCACGGCATTTATAGAGCGCGCTACTCACCCGGGAGGGTCTCAAGGCGCTGGGGGAGGGGGTAAGTTACTGCTCGAACAGCCAGGTCTTGAGCTGCTTCCTGAAGGAGAGATGGTCCTGGGTTCGCCGAAGGTGAGTGGGGAGGGAGTTCCAGGTCTTGGCTGCCAGGTAGGAGAAGGATCTTCCTCCGGCGGTGGCTCTGCGGATGCGTGGTACGGTGGCGAGGGCGTGGCTGGTTGATCGTAGCTGGCGGGTGGGCGTGTAGAAGGTCATGCGGTCGTTGAGGTACTTGGGGCCCAGGTCGTGGAGGGCCTTGTGTGCGTGGGTGAGGAGTCTGAACGCCTTGTTTCTACCTTTTAATTTAACTGACAAACAGCAATTTATGTCCATGAAAGATGCAACTTACACTCTATTACATATCGAAAAGATGGATCCTTTGCCGTTCTCTGTTGCAGAACTCGATTCTGCTGTGTGGCTAGTTCATGGGGTTATCGCTTTACCTTTTTCCTTGTTTGAATTTGACTCGTGCATGAAACATTATCCTGTGGGCCGTTACCAGCCCTTGGGCAGTGCTTTCCTGCATGAACTCTGGTCCTTGCCTTTCATGTATAAATGCCTTCGGGACGGCAAGGAAGTCTTTCTCACGGGGAGTCCTGCGACTCGACTATGGGTCATTCGCTTATTTGTAAACACATTAAATTGCATGGCTCATGTAGCGTTTCCGCTCCTAATCTTGCTTGTGTGCTGAAAGGTATTCCTGCTCCTGTTATTTCTCCTACTTTCACTCTCCTTTCCAATGGTAGTTATTTACTTTTAAATAACGAAAACTGTTGTGGCCTGCAGGCTGGCATTCCTTACATTGTAACAGTTTCGCACAGGGTTGTCTGCTGCAAAAATGTGCTTTTTCCTCCCCCTCATGGCAAGGTTGATATCTCTATTTGGCCTTCCATCCCTACCATGGAGGCAGATTTCAATAGACTGAGCAGAATAAAGGCACTATTATTGAACGAGGAAGTTATGCTCACGTCCGCCCGGGAGACATTCATTCTCCAGGTGGCGAGTACCCACAGTGAAATACAGGCCCTTTTGAACACTAATCTCCCCCAACATTTTGGGGAGTTAATTCATCGTATTTTTAACGCATCTAACACAGAGGGTTTGGTACACTTTTTTAAAGTCGTGGGGTCAGGTTTAGTGTCCTCCTTCCAAACTATTTTTGGTGTCATCCCGGCATTTATTCATTCTATTTTTTCCAGCGTCTTTGGCGGTTTCCCGTTGATCATCGCTTTGGCGGCTGGTGTCCTGCTATTAATTTGTTTTCTGCGCAATGGCTGCTCCCCGATGGGGCCTGCTCGATCCGGACCGCCTCCAGCTGCTCCGTGAGCGCCTTTTGGCTGGTTTTGGTGTTTTGCCATTGGCGACACTGAGTGTGTCATATACTCTTTCTTTTCGCTTTGCGTATTTCACTTGCGTGCAACCGGTAATGACTTGTGTCCGCTGTCCTTTCACCTGGACTTTGGATTATTGCCTCTCCAATTCGTCATTGTCTGTTCCGGATTTTGTTCAGTTGATGGGTCCCTTAGAGGCCCATGAGCAGGACTGTTCCGTTGCCGGCTGTATGGCGCGTGCGGCTGCACTGGGGATTTTGGCGCAATGGGATATCTGGGCGGCTGCCCAGGATCTCCTACAACAAAGCTGTTTCGTTTATCACGCAAGTTGTCCCGCATTGCTTTTGGATGCTCCCTCTGCTGAGGAGCATTCCTGCTCTTTTGATCTCATGGACTGGATGGCATCTATGTTTTTTGACGATTCCAATGATGTCCTCTTGGAGGGTATGGCTTTTTTCTGCACTTACACTTTCATGGATTGACTTCTCCTTCGCCGTTTGGGCGCTCCCTGTGCTCTACTGGATGTGTTTTTCTCTATTGGACCTCTGTCTTGGCCGCCGGACTGACCAGGGGAGGGTGTCTTGTGGTTTGTTGCCTGCCTTGTTGTGTTGGCCTAGGCCTAGCTGCCATGCTGCTTTTCTTTGCGCACGTTACACTGAGCCAGGGCTCCCTTGCCCTTTGCTCTTGCCAAGTTCTTTTGCGCTGTCTGCACTTTCTGTCTTTCACCTTTTCTCTTGTTCGATTTGGGCTCAGACTGCACAACATGTACAAGGTCGCATAACAATGTATTTCGGATCTTCCTGATATGGCCAGTCTCGCGCACCCAGACATAACATTAGGCGCAAATGCCATGAAACTTTGTGTGCCTTTAATACTGCAGTTTTACTGGCGCTTAACACACTTGGAGGAATCCTTTCCAGGGAGAAGAACTGTGATTGTCTGCTGATGTAATTCTGCATCTAGAGACCGAGGTATGAGGGTTCGCTAGTCAAAGCCCAGAGGTCTTCTATTTTTATAATAAACTATCTTACTGCACGGGGAGGGTGGTAATGTTATTTAGACATTAATCCACTGAGTTATGAAATGCTTTCCCCGTTTGTATTCTATGGAATTGTAACCATGCTGCTTATATTAGTCATATGCATTATGCTATTAGTGCTGACACGTGTACTGTACCTTAGAGCACGTAAGTTGAAATAAATATTTTAATCTACCCTGTGTCTCTTCATACGCGCATTGTGGACAAGTACGAGTGAGTGACGAAAGAGTGTTCTTGCTTCTGCGAGTCCTGAGATAAAGATACCGTGTTCTGGGTTGTCCAATCATTGGTGCTTTGGTACTAATGGGATGCTAAGCTAGTTGGGTTGGGGTTTTGGGTGCTACGGTATATGGTAGGCAAACCACTGTATTCCGGGGTCCTATTATCCTGTGCATAGCTCTGTGCATGTGCAGAAACCCTATGACACCACTGCTGCCAATGATACTAACAATAGAACTACTAACCAACTATTCCAGGTCTCCAAAGCTATAATAATAGCTTGGGCAGCAGGTAATTGTAATTTTGAATCTATATTGAATTAATAAGTAACTGTTCTTGTGCTCATCTCTAAATTAGACAGCACCACCTTGTGGCAGACTGTTACAAGCGCCGGTGCTAACAAATAAGTGCAAGCGCCAAGTGGGGCACCACAGTACTCAGGATGGTACAGCAGTATCTCGTGATCTGATTGGCCTGCCGCAACATATCAGCAAAATGGTGCAGCAGCCATTACAGGACCTTAGGATTTTGTGCCTGTGTCCTGAAAACCTTTTTAAGAAAGGCAGGGTAGGTACACCCGTAACTTGCACCCTTATCATGTACTGCTTATGACCTCACACATTACATTGCTTATATATTTTTTTTAAATTAAGGGACGTTAATGTGAGTTTGGTGCAGGGCCTGGACGAAAGCCAGACCTGGTGGGTAACCCATGCAGTACATGGCGTACACAGGGGCTGGGCATAGTGCCTGTCTAAAGGCCAGGCCTGGTGGCAGTGCATGATGGGGGCACAAGTTATAATTATTTGAGTAAGCTTTAACTGGTGTATTTCAGGAGGTGTGAGGAATGTCCAGGTACACTTACTATAGGATGTGCACAACTTGTTCATCACTTGTGTAACCTTCACTAATACTCTTTGCTTATAAACCATTCTGGTATGTCCTATTCAGATTCGTACAAGATTGATCCAAAGGGGGTTTGGCTGTCTCTTGAGAGCCTGTGGTGAGAGCTTCCTTAGCTTTAAGGCTACTACAGTTTGGACATGTGTAAAAATGGCTGTTGATTTTTTGTAATTTGTGTTTTGTCTGTTGCGATCCTGCAGTATAATTCTTGAATATGGTCATTAAAACAGATGTTGGCCTTGGAGCTGGAGTGGCTCTGGGGTCTCACTATGTATAGGGCGCACTGTCCCTCTTTGGACCCAATGAACCTTTAACTAGATGTGTTGGGGCAAACAGGGACAGAGAGCTCTATTACAATCGGCATCTGCAAACTCGCACATATGGCCTGCGCTTCAGAGGGGGACAGAGCCCCCTACAGGTGGATGCAGCGAGTGACTGTATCCGCCTGCAGGAGAGTGTCTGGAGTGTTCCATGGGCGCTCGTTGATTGTATGTCACCTGTTCGTGGCACACAGTCAGTGCACCTCCACAGGCCAGGCCTCTTTGCCACTGCGCGCGCATTCATAATGCGGTGTAGGTGCAAAGGAAAATTAGTTCCCTCATTTACCTGGTGTTCGAATTGACGCTTTACTGCTGTATCGTCACATTGTAAGGAGTACTTAAATTACATATCGGTAATCTTCATTAATCATATGCTCCCTTACGCATTCCGGTACTTAGCAAGGATTGGTCTCCCACGAACCCCAGTGGACTTATTGAATCTATCAGGGCCAGGCGAATGTTGGGGGGGGGGGGGCCAGTCTCTATGCTGCTGCCCTGTGGAAAGGGAGGCGCCTGGCGGGGGAGTGTAAGACTGTTCTTTGTGCTTGAGTCTGTTGGGAAGCGAACCCACCTGATGTCATAAGACTGGAATGAGGAACGGGGCATGGAAGCATCGTCATAGATCAACATTTATTAATCGGAGCATCACCATGAAACAGTTAAAGCTGCCTATCGGGCTCGCGTGCTGAAGTCACAATACGGAAGTTAAATTCGACATTACTATGCTCAGAATCCCACGACATTACTGACACTAAGCTGACTTGCATTATGTACGTTTACAGGTCAATGGTGTGAATTTTCCATTCACTGTTCAAAGACAAAAAGGTTAAAAGGAGCACACAGTGGGGGGTTTCCAGCCTCGCTCTGGTATTCTATTACGGAATTTGTTCTCATGTGGAGCTCTGTGCCAAAATACTTCAGGTACAGTTGAAAAACAACCCAGGCGCGTGACTTTTAAGTAGCAGCGCTCCAGATTTCAGCAGAGAACTCGGTTGTTTTGCAACAAACACCTTCCAGCCCTAGGACATTAGATTCTAGTGTTATGATGTACAAGCTGCTGTGTGGGTCACCGTCACCCATGCAAAAACCGCCCCCTCCCGGAGCGATACGACACAATATCATGTTAGTTCTGATAAGTAATACCTTGCTTCAGGGCACAAGTGCTAAAAAAAGAAGTGGGGGGACTAACCTAGTTAATCAGTATTTATGCAAGTGGCATCGCAGCGCGTGGCATCACAGCACGTGACATCACAGGAACTGGCATCACAAGAAGTGACATCAGATCTTAAGCCCTCACATATATGTTTAGCATGTCTATCATGAGTACATTTGAGCACATTTCTAGCATACTTGCAAACCCTCCTGATTTAGGCAGAACATTCACACTTTTGTACTCTACACATAAAACAATGTTACCTTTTATCAGCGTTAACTTTTTTCTAGCCATAGTGCTTTAAAAGAAATAGTGATATTTACATTATTACAACGCCTCCTCAGGGGTATAAGCGCTTATATAAATGCTATTTATTTTGTTCAAATACTGGGAAAGATCAACACATCTCACTTCTTACAGTGCATGCATATCTCCTAAACAGAGCCGGAACAAAGTTAAAAGCTGCCTCTTTAAAGTATGTGTGAAGTGCTAACAAGGTGTGAGCCTTTGTTTCCCCTCCACTGCATTTGCATCAGGTGTGAGGATCCTGACTGCTCCCAGCCAGGAGACTCCAACAAAAGGAGGCCTGATGACCCCTCCGATTCAGCCTTTGTTATGGGCCCAGCAGGAGTCAGAACTAAGAGAGCCCCGTCCCGCCTGCACGTTGTTGCAGATAGAAAGCAGATAACAACGTGCCGGCGCTGCAGGATGTGTCCCGGTGTTTGTAAATTACACCGGGACGAATTCAGCATATTTTACAGTGGGGCCACACTTCTTGGCAGGGTGGACGGCGTCCACCCTGTGAAAAAAGTGGGGGGACGCCGTCCACCCGCATGTACCCCCCCCACTCGTGCCCTGCCTTGCTTGCTTAAGTGCACGGCCATCATGTAGCTGCGTTCACACTCTACAAATGCACGTACGTAGATGCATGCCGGGAAAAAGCTTTCCATTTACGTCCTGGGAGTTTCACCAGCCTGGAAACAACAATTGCATACGCAAATCTTTTTATAAGCAAAAAAAGTACACAGAGTTTGAGGTAAATATTTTCATAGCAAACAATTTTATTGCAAAAAAAAATCCTTGAGTTACATTCTATAATTGACAAGAACTAGTGCAATGCTTTTCAGGAAGGGAAAGTGCTGTGGAGTGTGATATAAGGAATAGCAAACAGTGCATCACTTAAAAAAGACATATGACTCCTGTCTCAATTTTAAACATAAAAGGAGTCCATTTAAGTCTGGTTGTTGATGACGTTTCGACCTCTGCTATTCTGAGGTCATCATCAGGACTGAGCAAGAGCGCTATGAATCAGAGGATATCGCAGATATTTCAGCAATACGTGGACTTTTTAAGCAATACAAGGGATTCTATGGGATATTTTCCACTATGTCAGGAACCTAATGCGATGTAGAAAGCGCGTGTTATTCAGCAAGGCATTCACATACAGAGATACAATCAATTCCAAACTGATCAATTGAGCGGTGTCGCGGTCAATTAAACAAACACTCAAGAGCCGTATTGCTGAAATATCTGTGATACCCTCTGTCACTTGATCACAGCTGCATCCAGTTACACTGATGCTCCCACCTCAGTCTGGCTGGCCTTCAAGTTAGTGGCTCTCAGTCCTCGTCCAGGTCCGAAACCAGTGACTGCCCGGATCTCCCTCTGATAGGCTCAATTAACACATCCAGTTGACCATTTGATGTCGTTTTTATTCCAATTATACAGATTCATGAGCTCTTGCTCAGACCCAATGAAGACCTCAGAATAACAGATGTTGAAACGTCGTCGACAACCAGACTTAAATGGACTCCTTTTATGTTTAAAATTAAGACAGGAGTCATATGTCTTTTTTAAGTGATTCACTGTTTGTTATTTCTTCTATCACACTCCACTGCACCAGCCCTTCACTGAAAAGCATGAGCACTAGTTCTTGTCAATCATAGTATATAACTCAAAGTTGTTTTTTTTAGCAATAACATTGTTTGTTTTCCTTGAAAATATTTGTCTCTGACCCTGTGTACATTTATTGCTTGTAAAAAGATTTGTGTATGCAATTGTTGTTTCCAGGCTAGTGAAACTCTTAAAAGAAATTTATTTCCCTGTGAACCATAGCTCTATGGGCAGGCAGCCAACTTGTCGCTCCTGCATCAGAAGGCATGCCCAGCAGGGTGCCCATGATTGCCCTTTGACTCCTGATTTGTTTTTTCATTTATTTCAATTATTTCATACACTGGTAAATTATATAATTAGGGATGAAAGAGGGGGGATTCTTGCCTTATTGTGTGTATTAGTAAAGCTTAATATAGTCCACATGATTTCAGGTCCAGACCAGGTGGATTTATGGGAGCAAGTGATCATAGAAATTTGTCATGGGGCGAAGGGGTTCAATTGGCCAACCATGGATGGCAATAGTATTTGGATTTAGTGGTGATATACTAGAGATACAATAGACAAGGGCTTACTATTTACTGCTGTACTTATAGCAAGACTATGTACTGCTAAATATTGGTTGGTCAAGGATTTCCATCACTTTGACTACCTAAGGTTCACATTTATGGAACACTACTTCAGTGGCGTACCTAGGGGGGGGTGTCCGCCCTGGGTGTCACTTTTTGGGGGTGTTTTTTCTCCCTTGTCAGCGTTCGGCGCTGCTAAACGACCCCCTCCCAGCACTCGTTGTCACCTGTCGGCGAGGTCGTTTGCCAGCGCCTCCCCCCCTGCTCTTACCGGCACTGGGCAGCGGCAAATTGATGTATCGCCCTGGGCGTCAAAAGCCCTAGCTACGCCACTGCACTACCTACATGAAAGCTGCCATACGGAAAAGAATGGGGAGACATGAAGATGAAAAGATTATGTCTCTGACCCACAGTTTCGTTGAAGGTTTTGTTAGAAAAGAAGGGACCCAATGGGCAGGTGGAGGGCTATTTGAATGGACTTCATGGAGAAGGACCCCCATTCAATTTGCTAAAATATTTGTAATTTGACAGATGAAAACTGTCACTGCCTCCTATTGGACATGTAGAAAGTGACAAATGGCAACAGGGAATACCTTTTACTGGACATGTAAAAACTGGTTATATCTGTTTTTCAAAACAGAAATTGGCAATATGAGAGTTACAGAGCTCACCCAAAGAGGGCACATTCACCCCTTAAATGTTTCCTTCAAAATCTGTTACATTTTGACGTGTTACTGAACCTCATGTATATTAAATTGAACTAATTTTCACTAGTTAACTAACTCTAAAATGAAATCTTTTGCAGAATAATCCCCATGCCCAATAAAGCTTTCTTTTCATTTTATGAATTTCTGGAGGGTTTTATGTCCAGTATGCCACAGGTATTAGGAATCTCCGACACCTGTCAAAATATTTTATAGCATTTTGTATTTTGTAATCCATTCCGCTATGTATATTTGGCACACTACAAACAAAAATAAATTAGGATAGTAACTAAGAAAGACTAGGAATGTAGCAAATGTTTTAGAGAGATGAAATGAGCACATAAAAGGCAAGCATTGGCTAAGCCAATAGATCTCGCCTCTAAAAGGCCAAGCAATAGTTTTTGCATGGCTAGCAAACTTAGAATTATTTTTCAATTAAAAAAACCTATTGCAATATGGCTGCCGATGCACACCTGTGTGTTGTGATATGAGCATACATGTGTGTTGTGTGACAGGTGGCCATTTTTAATTTACCTATTGAACTTGGTGGCTGCCCATATTAGATTGATAAATGAAAATATTTGTAAAATGTGAAAAGCAAGATGTGTGAATCACAAAACAAAAATATTGAGCAGTATGGCAGCACTTTGCACCTGTTGGGCCTTGTAATAAATAAATAAATATAACATTTTAACACAGGGGGGCGGTTGGAAATTGGGATGAAAATAGAGCACGCCTCAGGGGGTGAATGGTGGTAAGAGAGCTAGGAAACATATGAACATGTAAAATAAAAATAAAAACTTCTCTCTACAGGTATGCAGTGGAAGAATACAACTCGTCCCATCCAGTAAAAACACTTTGAGGCCTCAATGTTCTAATGAAGCAGACAACTGAGACAAACAACAAAGCCATCCAATCATCAGCAAGTGACTGACCCAAAGCCTCTAAGTATATATTAAGAGTTAGTATCAATATGCATGCCTAAAGATATGTGTAGTCAAGACTTAAAATGGAAGGGCATATCCAGAAAGAGAGAGAGCCAGATATGTGTAATGATTGGGGCAACAGAAGATAGCTGAGAAACAAACATTTTGCAGAAACCTCAGAGTAAAAAGAGGCAAAGCAACAGAGATAACATATTGCAGAGATGATGTAAAGCTGTAAGCAATTGGGTAACTGTTTGAGGGGGGTGAAACCTCACTTTAAGCAGCAACCACAATCCTTGTCACAGTGAGGCACAAGCAAACTCCAAATTAACCTGTGCTCAACCTATGGTAGTTTGGCACAGAGCAGTTAGGCTTAACTTAGAGGCAATGTGTAAAGTACTGATGCAGCACTTCAAACAGCAATGAACTGAAAACACAACACAAGAAATATCCCACACCAATTTAGAAAAATAGAGCAAAATGCAATAAATAATTTTACACCAAAATGACAAAAATCCAAACAGTAGACCTGGAGATATGCAATATAAAAGATTTAAGTGAACATAGTGCCAAAAAGCCTAAAGCACCACTCTTAGCTATCTGGTCATGCGACACTGGGAGAAAGTCACAAGTTCAGGCCGACCGTGATGGAACTAAAGTTGGATAAGGAACCAGGTTAGTCCAGCTGAAAAGTTACCTTTTCAGTCCAGTGCAAAGCATCCCATTCGCGGTGGGGGGGCCTGAAGGAACAGGGAAGCTTTACGGACAGTCGTCGATTTAGCACGAAGAACAGGCCTGGTGTCGTGGATGGTGATCACTGTTGCTTAAAGTTCCTGTTGTTGTCACAAACGTTTGGGCCAGAGCTTAGCAGTGGCGCTTCCAGCGAGTGGTCGATGCTGTAGTGTGAAGAGTCGGGTTGATGTAACTTCGCTTTGGCAGGCAGGGGGAGTGACAAGGTTTTGGCACCAACAGGCATGTTCGTTGTCACCAAGAGCCCATAAACATCGATTAAGATCCACTAACGCCACACCAAGTGTCCTGACCTGAAGGGCACCCCTTGGGGGTCAGGGGTTAGCTCCAGCTGGATTTGGGAGCTGGTTCAGTTGGTTGGGACACTGTTATGTCCCTTTGGCTCTGAACACAAGGCGAGCAGACTAGACCTTGGAATCACTCTGGAAGTCCTGGGTTTAGGTACATGTTCAATCCCTCTGATTTAGGCAGTAGGGCAGGAGTTCAGCAATGCATTAGTCCAGCAGGGCAGCAGTCCAGCAGAGTGGCAGTACTCTCAGGAGCACAGCAGTCCTTCTTCCTGGCAGAGTCTCCACAGGTCCAGAAGTGTACTAAAGAGTTGGTGTCTGAGGTCCATTATTTTTACCTGGTGCCTCCTTTGAAATGGGCGAAGCTTCTAGAGGTTTCACTTTGAAGTGCACAGGTTTCCTGCCTCCCCTGACCTGGCTCCACATTAACTACAGGGGATATGCAGCCCTTTGTGTGGAGGCAGGACAGAGCCTATTCTATTGTAAGGAGGGCTGTGCCCAACTCTGCTCTCCCATCCTGCCAGTGATGGGCCATCCAGGCACACCTAAACTTTGTATTGTGTGTGGTTGTCTAGGAGGAATACACAAAGCCCATGACAGCTACACCCAGTCATGTGATCTAGAGACAGGCTGCATCACTAAAATGGCTAAGGCAGGAAAATGCCAACTTTCTAAAAGTGATACAAAAGGGGATGATGGACGGAACGTTTGAGCCAATCAAACACTCACCCCCAGTCAACTGATCTGGGTTTAATCCATCATCATTCTTTAGCTCACTCCACCACCCCAGTTCAGACATGGCCATATGCAAATCAGTCTGACCCTGTGCCTCATGGGAACAGTACAGCCCGAACTGCCAAGCCATGTCTTCCCTGGACCGGAAACAAGCATCCTAGGACCGGTTTCTGGCATTCCAGCCGTCATCAGCCAGGCTTGCTTGAATCCAGTGGCAAAGTGAGCAAGGGACCCACGTCTGGGCATACCCCCGCCAACTTAGGGCGAACAAAGCGATACAAAAGGGGATGATGGACGGAACGTTTGAGCCAATCAAACACTCACCCCCAGTCAACTGATCTGGGTTTAATCCATCATCATTCTTTAGCTCACTCCACCACCCCAGTTCAGACATGGCCATATGCAAATCAGTCTGACCCTGTGCCTCATGGGAACAGTACAGCCCGAACTGCCAAGCCATGTCTTCCCTGGACCGGAAACAAGCATCCTAGGACCGGTTTCTGGCATTCCAGCCGTCATCAGCCAGGCTTGCTTGAATCCAGTGGCAAAGTGAGCAAGGGACCCACGTCTGGGCATACCCCCGCCAACTTAGGGCGAACAAAGCGATACAAAAGGGGATGATGGACGGAATGTTTGAGCCAATCAAACACTCACCCCCAGTCAACTGATCTGGGTTTAATCCATCATCATTCTTTAGCTCACTCCACCACCCCAGTTCAGACATGGCCATATGCAAATCAGTCTGACCCTGTGCCTCATGGGAACAGTACAGCCCGAACTGCCAAGCCATGTCTTCCCTGGACCGGAAACAAGCATCCTAGGACCGGTTTCTGGCATTCCAGACGTCATCAGCCAGGCTTGCTTGAATCCAGTGGCAAAGTGAGCAAGGGACCCACGTCTGGGCATACCCCCGCCAACTTAGGGCGAACAAAGCGATACAAAAGGGGATGATGGACGGAACGTTTGAGCCAATCAAACACTCACCCCCAGTCAACTGATCTGGGTTTAATCCATCATCATTCTTTAGCTCACTCCACCACCCCAGTTCAGACATGGCCATATGCAAATCAGTCTGACCCTGTGCCTCATGGGAACAGTACAGCCCGAACTGCCAAGCCATGTCTTCCCTGGACTGGAAACAAGCATCCTAGGACCGGTTTCTGGCATTCCAGCCGTCATCAGCCAGGCTTGCTTGAATCCAGTGGCAAAGTGAGCAAGGGACCCACGTCTGGGCATACCCCCGCCAACTTAGGGCGAACAAAGCGATACAAAAGGGGATGATGGACGGAACGTTTGAGCCAATCAAACACTCACCCCCAGTCAACTGATCTGGGTTTAATCCATCATCATTCTTTAGCTCACTCCACCACCCCAGTTCAGACATGGCCATATGCAAATCAGTCTGACCCTGTGCCTCATGGGAACAGTACAGCCCGAACTGCCAAGCCATGTCTTCCCTGGACCGGAAACAAGCATCCTAGGACCGGTTTCTGGCATTCCAGCCGTCATCAGCCAGGCTTGCTTGAATCCAGTGGCAAAGTGAGCAAGGGACCCACGTCTGGGCATACCCCCGCCAACTTAGGGCGAACAAAGCGATACAAAAGGGGATGATGGACGGAACGCTTGAGCCAATCAAACACTCACCCCCAGTCAACTGATCTGGGTTTAATCCATCATCATTCTTTAGCTCACTCCACCACCCCAGTTCAGACATGGCCATATGCAAATCAGTCTGACCCTGTGCCTCATGGGAACAGTACAGCCCGAACTGCCAAGCCATGTCTTCCCTGGACCGGAAACAAGCATCCTAGGACCGGTTTCTGGCATTCCAGCCGTCATCAGCCAGGCTTGCTTGAATCCAGTGGCAAAGTGAGCAAGGGACCCAGGTCTGGGCATACCCCCGCCAACTTAGGGCGAACAAAGCGATACAAAAGGGGATGATGGACGGAACGTTTGAGCCAATCAAACACTCACCCCCAGTCAACTGATCTGGGTTTAATCCATCATCATTCTTTAGCTCACTCCACCACCCCAGTTCAGACATGGCCATATGCAAATCAGTCTGACCCTGTGCCTCATGGGAACAGTACAGCCCGAACTGCCAAGCCATGTCTTCCCTGGACCGGAAACAAGCATCCTAGGACCGGTTTCTGGCATTCCAGCCGTCATCAGCCAGGCTTGCTTGAATCCAGTGGCAAAGTGAGCAAGGGACCCACGTCTGGGCATACCCCCGCCAACTTAGGGCGAACAAAGCGATACAAAAGGGGATGATGGACGGAACGTTTGAGCCAATCAAACACTCACCCCCAGTCAACTGATCTGGGTTTAATCCATCATCATTCTTTAGCTCACTCCACCACCCCAGTTCAGACATGGCCATATGCAAATCAGTCTGACCCTGTGCCTCATGGGAACAGTACAGCCCGAACTGCCAAGCCATGTCTTCCCTGGACCGGAAACAAGCATCCTAGGACCGGTTTCTGGCATTCCAGCCGTCATCAGCCAGGCTTGCTTGAATCCAGTGGCAAAGTGAGCAAGGGACCCACGTCTGGGCATACCCCCGCCAACTTGGGGCGAACAAAGCGATACAAAAGGGGATGATGGACGGAACGTTTGAGCCAATCAAACACTCACCCCCAGTCAACTGATCTGGGTTTAATCCATCATCATTCTTTAGCTCACTCCACCACCCCAGTTCAGACATGGCCATATGCAAATCAGTCTGACCCTGTGCCTCATGGGAACAGTACAGCCCGAACTGCCAAGCCATGTCTTCCCTGGACCGGAAACAAGCATCCTAGGACCGGTTTCTGGCATTCCAGGCGTCATCAGCCAGGCTTGCTTGAATCCAGTGGCAAAGTGAGCAAGGGACCCACGTCTGGGCATACCCCCACCAACTTAGGGCGAACAAAGCGATACAAAAGGGGATGATGGACGGAACGTTTGAGCCAATCAAACACTCACCCCCAGTCAACTGATCTGGGTTTAATCCATCATCATTCTTTAGCTCACTCCACCACCCCAGTTCAGACATGGCCATATGCAAATCAGTCTGACCCTGTGCCTCATGGGAACAGTACAGCCCGAACTGCCAAGCCATGTCTTCCCTGGACCGGAAACAAGCATCCTAGGACCGGTTTCTGGCATTCCAGCCGTCATCAGCCAGGCTTGCTTGAATCCAGTGGCAAAGTGAGCAAGGGACCCACGTCTGGGCATACCCCCGCCAACTTAGGGCGAACAAAGCGATACAAAAGGGGATGATGGACGGAACGCTTGAGCCAATCAAACACTCACCCCCAGTCAACTGATCTGGGTTTAATCCATCATCATTCTTTAGCTCACTCCACCACCCCAGTTCAGACATGGCCATATGCAAATCAGTCTGACCCTGTGCCTCATGGGAACAGTACAGCCCGAACTGCCAAGCCATGTCTTCCCTGGACCGGAAACAAGCATCCTAGGACCGGTTTCTGGCATTCCAGCCGTCATCAGCCAGGCTTGCTTGAATCCAGTGGCAAAGTGAGCAAGGGACCCACGTCTGGGCATACCCCCGCCAACTTAGGGCGAACAAAGCGATACAAAAGGGGATGATGGACGGAACGTTTGAGCCAATCAAACACTCACCCCCAGTCAACTGATCTGGGTTTAATCCATCATCATTCTTTAGCTCACTCCACCACCCCAGTTCAGACATGGCCATATGCAAATCAGTCTGACCCTGTGCCTCATGGGAACAGTACAGCCCGAACTGCCAAGCCATGTCTTCCCTGGACCGGAAACAAGCATCCTAGGACCGGTTTCTGGCATTCCAGCCGTCATCAGCCAGGCTTGCTTGAATCCAGTGGCAAAGTGAGCAAGGGACCCACGTCTGGGCATACCCCCGCCAACTTAGGGCGAACAAAGCGATACAAAAGGGGATGATGGACGGAACGCTTGAGCCAATCAAACACTCACCCCCAGTCAACTGATCTGGGTTTAATCCATCATCATTCTTTAGCTCACTCCACCACCCCAGTTCAGACATGGCCATATGCAAATCAGTCTGACCCTGTGCCTCATGGGAACAGTACAGCCCGAACTGCCAAGCCATGTCTTCCCTGGACCGGAAACAAGCATCCTAGGACCGGTTTCTGGCATTCCAGCCGTCATCAGCCAGGCTTGCTTGAATCCAGTGGCAAAGTGAGCAAGGGACCCACGTCTGGGCATACCCCCACCAACTTAGGGCGAACAAAGCAATACAAAAGGGGATGATGGACGGAACGTTTGAGCCAATCAAACACTCACCCCCAGTCAACTGATCTGGGTTTAATCCATCATCATTCTTTAGCTCACTCCACCACCCCAGTTCAGACATGGCCATATGCAAATCAGTCTGACCCTGTGCCTCATGGGAACAGTACAGCCCGAACTGCCAAGCCATGTCTTCCCTGGACCGGAAACAAGCATCCTAGGACCGGTTTCTGGCATTCCAGCCGTCATCAGCCAGGCTTGCTTGAATCCAGTGGCAAAGTGAGCAAGGGACCCACGTCTGGGCATCCCCCGCCAACTTAGGGCGAACAAAGCGATACAAAAGGGGATGATGGACGGAACGCTTGAGCCAATCAAACACTCACCCCCAGTCAACTGATCTGGGTTTAATCCATCATCATTCTTTAGCTCACTCCACCACCCCAGTTCAGACATGGCCATATGCAAATCAGTCTGACCCTGTGCCTCATGGGAACAGTACAGCCCGAACTGCCAAGCCATGTCTTCCCTGGACCGGAAACAAGCATCCTAGGACCGGTTTCTGGCATTCCAGCCGTCATCAGCCAGGCTTGCTTGAATCCAGTGGCAAAGTGAGCAAGGGACCCACGTCTGGGCATACCCCCGCCAACTTAGGGCGAACAAAGCGATACAAAGGGGATGATGGACGGAACGTTTGAGCCAATCAAACACTGACCCCCAGTCAACTGATCTGGGTTTAATCCATCATCATTCTTTAGCTCGCTCCACTTCCCATGAGGCACAGGGTCAGACTGATTTGCATATGGCCATGTCTGAACTGGGGTGGTGGAGTGAGCTAAAGAATGATGATGGATTAAACCCAGATCAGTTGACTGGGGGTGAGTGTTTGATTGGCTCAAACGTTCCGTCCATCATCCCCTTTTGTATAACTTTCTAAAAGTGGCATTTTCAAAATTGTAATTTAAAATCCTACTGTTATAAGAAAGGACTTTTCATTACAATGCCAAAGACACCAAACATGAACTGGTGGCCTGTTCCCATTTGGAAGTTATAACTTATTAAATGATAAGGAAACTCCAATGTTATCCTATGGGAGAGGCCGGCCTTGCAGCAGTGAAAAAGAATCCAAGAGTTTTCCACTACCAGGGCATGTAAAACTTCTACTTACATGTCCTACTTTTAAATACATTATACCCTGCCCTGTGGGCTGTTTAGGGCCTACCCTATGGGTGACTCATTTAAATTAAATAAGAAGGTTTGAGCCAGGCAAAAGATTTATTTTTGCCAGGTCGAAATGGCAGTTTAAAACTGCCCATACAGGCTGCAATTGAAGGTCTGAGATATGTTTAAAGGGCAACTTAAGTAGTGGCATAATCAGTGCAGTAGGCTCACTAGTAGCATTTAATATACAGGCCCTGGGTACACGTAGCACTCTTTTAGTAGTGACATATAACTAACTGAAATATACCACTTGGGTGTAAGCCAATTCTACCATGTGTAGAGGGGCAAGCACAATCACTTTAGCATTGGTTAGCAGTGGTAAAGTGCACAGAGTCCTAAGGCCAGCAAAAACTGGTTCAGAAAACAGGAAGATGAAGACGAAAAAAATCCTGGGAGTGACCCTGCAGAAAGGGCCAAGTTCAACAAAAGAAATGAATGATCATGTGTTTAAATGTTTTTGAAGTCAGAACTCTCCACTTACAGAGAGAGGTGTTGGTCGTGTACTTAAACAAATAGCTTTGAAAGTGCTCCGTAGGTTTTGGGATGGGGACCGATTTAACTTTCATTTCGAATTTACTGTCAAACATTCCACACCCAACCACCAAGTATGTTACCTGTGAAAGCCCCAGTGAATGAGTTTCACATCCTCTTTATAATTAAATGTGTCATGCGTCTACCTTTCTCGCTATCATTATTCTGCTACTTCCTTGTAATACAAGGCTTGAGTTCCCACACCCATGATGGTCTTGATGGCCGTGGGTTTTGTTCACGTATCCAATGCAGCGTTAATCAAAACTAGATAGAAGGACCCTCAGTCAGATATAACTATAGTGCTCTTTTTTCATTCACCTGACACTACTGGCTTAAAACTTGCAATTAGACATTTTAAAATGAATGTACATTGATTGACAATATTGATAGTAATGGCAATTAGCTCAAGGATGCTATGGCAATGAAAGAAGTGCATTATAAAAATAACAGGGATATATGATGTGTATGGATATTTGTATAGCTGAAAACTATCCAATAGCAGCTGAGCTTGCGAGCAAAACTGTGAAAGAGGAGGGAATGGGGGCTGTTGAGGTCAGTGGCGGGGACTGCATTTTTAAAACAATTGTTGACATGTACACTTCCTTGAAGAGGTGATTCTACAATGTTTTTCCGAGTTAAAGGAGAGACTTGACAGTTCTGATGGAAGCAATGAGCACGAGATCGTGGATGCTTAAATGGACAAAGCCTGTTCCCTGATTTGTATTTTTCTCACGCTTATTCATCTCTATTATGTTAATGTCCTCACTATAAGCCTGACACGGTCTCCTGGCTAAGCAGGTATGACATTTAAGGTGGCATTGAAGATGATGTGGGGATACAAGTGGAGCAAGTGGAGTTCCATCAGGATAGGGGTGATGTAGTTAAAATCATTCAGTCTCTTGATGAGCATCTCTCATCGTGTAGAATAACTTTGTGAGCGGCCAGTGTTGAGTCTGGGAGGCTGTGGAGACAGGCGTTGTATCCATCCTGATGTGAGAGTATGAGTGATTGGATAGCAATTCTGGTGTCATTTTCTGGAAGGAACACTTTTTCTTATTTCAATAGGGAGAACTGTACTAATGCATCTTAGTCTTCTTAGCAATGTATTCCCTGAGGGAGAGGTCTGGATCAAGAGTGAATCCAAGTGATTTGACTTTGGGCGATAGTTGGAGTTTAAGTCATTCAGGTTCTAGTCATTGAGTCATGTTTTTACGAGTTGTTATTCACTCTTGCTGATGAATAGGGGAAATTCTGTCTTGGTTGGGTTGAGTTTCAGGTATGTGCTGGGCATGCAGGGATGAATGAGGTGGAAGTACTGTTTGAATCACTGAATGGCAATAATAGAGCATATTTCCTTGTAGAGGTGTGTTCCATTGTCATATTGGTGCATTTTGATGTTGCTGTCAGTGAGAAGGGTCCCCAGGGCTGCCATGTAGAGAGTGGAGATACCAGGAGTCATGATGCATCCTGGAGTACCCAGAAGATAATATGGTGCTTCAAGACCTTGAGATACTCATCTGGTTGATTTGATGTAGGTTAGAAATGAAGAAGAGTGGAGGACAGTAATGGTGAATCTTATTTGAGACAGCAGGGTGTGAATGAGGGTAGGATGGTGAACAGTGTGAAATGCAGTAGAAGGTCCAGGGATATAAAGAGGCAGGGATCATCTCTGCCTGCGGTCATGAGGGTATTGTCAATTATTTTCATGTTGGCTGTTTCAGGGCTGCATCTAATCAGAAGCCTGAGTGGTAGATGTGAAGGAGATAATTGGTGTTGATGTGGATTTTATGTTGAATGTAGCCTGCTTATTCAGAGAACCAGCCAATGAAGAGTAGAATGGTGATTGGCCTGCAGATAGCGAGCTGGGACTTGGGTATATAAGGAAAGATGCCTATATTTACGTAGATCTTCACTTTGCGAGAATGAGCAGACTTTCTGTAATGTGATGTCTACCATTCATGTCCTTAGAAGTGGCATCTTACAAGATGTGATCTCAATTGGCACTATTCACAAACCTACAACGATAGGCAGAAGTATCCTCAAACTACAGGCACATTCCTTTTCTATTAAACCTTTGACTTTTGTCAGAGTATTTTTATGGATTGCAGTACTGCAGGGAATCAGCAAAATTTGCAGGGGCGGTCATGAAACTAAAGTCACCCCTGGAAAAAAATTCACACCAACCGGAATCAGTCTAGGACAGAAATCAGGATAGGGCACCAAAATAAAAGTGACCCTCCATAGCGAATCAGCTAAGACATGTGGCACGCATTTGCACATCAGGTCAGTTTTGAACTTGTAAGGGGCACACTACATAAATATTTTGCAAGGTAGGTGAGACTGCATGCACTTGTGCTTGCTGCAGGCAATGTTTGTGGTAATTTCAGGGAAATCAACAGTAAAAAACGACCCTTATAAAGCACAGCCACAACAGTAAAAAAAAAATTGCACACACACTACCTGTCAGACCAGCCATTCGGGCATTGCCAGATTGTCCTAAAGGCCAGTCCAACTCTGAAACCAACTCCACCCTTCAGGAGGCAGCGACTAGAATGGCGCTTTTACTGTGTCATAACAGCCCATCTACCTCTGAAAGGAGACCCTTCCCCTGCAGCCCATGGGGAAAATGCCACATTGGCAGAATGTGCAGTAGCTCTGAACCTTTACAGAATCCCGAGAGTACTTGCATGCATATCAACATATGTATATACAAAAGTACAGGTGGCACATGCGGAAATCAGCCATGAAGCGCATTTGCACTTTATAAGGGTTATTTCATTTATCCACACAGAAAATATTTCCACATAAGTTTGGGGGAGAGGGGGTCCCTACCTATCTGTCCCACACTGGGTTTGGACTTACTGCTGCCAATGACTGGAGAAACTCTACAGCAATTTTCAGGGTGGGAATTAAGCTTCCAAAGGTTTGTGAGTAGCCACAAACTTGGTAGCTTGTGGGTGTTGGAAGCTTTTACAAGTAGATGCACCCCAGAAAACACACAAACCCATATTTAATAGCACATTTGCTCAGGTAGAAATTGCACTACAGTGGGGTAATTTGCTGTGGTACATTCCATTTAGAAGGACATATTCCTACTGTTCCTGATACCGTGAATGAAGAACGAGTTTTTTTTACCTTTTACACACTGCAACTTGCACATCTACTAGAAACTCATATGTGCAAAGATATTTTTTAATCAGGTCCTGAAGAGGAAACTCAGAAAAGTGCTTGTGTCGGCTTATGAAAGTTACAAAGAAGGACAGTAAAACTGGAAATAATCTAGACTGCTGCTGATACCCAGGGATACACACGTGTATCCATTTACACAAGTGGCAACATACAGATATTAATTTTCTCATGCAGAAATAAATCACCAGAGTGCATTGACACTGTGCAAGTTTTTTTTATAGTTTCTCTACCTAGAACACATTTTCCCCATGGAAAAATCTCCTCCCGTACACACACATCAATTTTGGGGATGTCCCTCTCCAGTTCAGCCCTGACAGGAGTAAATCTTTTGTGGTGGGAAACTACCTGCAGGTAGTTTATGAATATTGGCAAACTTGTGAGTTTCTGGGTGTTCACCAACTTTTCCCATTGAGCAAACCTTAGAAGGACAAAAAACTGTTACTTTAACTACATTTGCTCACACGGGAGTTTCAAAACTCTGGCGAATTGCCATGTGACAAAAACCACTTATGAGACCAAAATCCAAGGTTCGGCATCCTGCACTCATAGATGCGGCGTGTTGCATACCTATGTCTTGCTTGGATGCGCCAATGACGTTTTGATGCATCGCACGTTTTCTTTGCCACCTCATTCAGAAGGCGCGGGGACTGACTATGTCTTTTTACAGCACGTGCAAGGGTCCAGCTGAATGGTGCTGGAAACAAAAGTGTTTAATTTATCAAACATGCAAAACAGAAAGAAATGATGTGGCAAAGAAGCACACATTGTTCGCTTTCTCAAAGCAATACAAAGAGAAGAACTTCAGTTGACCTTTTCCGTCAGCCACCTGTGCCAACAGGAAATAAAAAATATGGAAACATAGCCGCGCTGTTAATGAGGTCACCACTTCACAATTAGGTGAGTTATTCTTCTGAGGTTTGGGAAAAAAAGGTTAAGTATGCAGACGGGTCATGTGTTCTTTTGATATTCTACAAATCATTCCTATGGAAAAGAATTAAAAATGCATTGGCCCCCTCTTTCTGCTTCACAATCTGAAATTGACAATTTAAAATTGTTGTTGTCCTGATGATGATGAGGATGATGATTATCATTTTTGATATTATTATCATTTATTTAGTTAGTTAATTATTGTTATTCAGTTAGTTAAGCACTAACACATTAATCAAAATGTGCATTATTCGGAGCTGAAGGGATGGCCCTCTTGGCAGGGGCGGGAGGAGCGTCGCCCCACTGCTTTTAAGCAGTAAGAAACATAAAATGATAATAACTTAGAGTTATCATTTTATGCTTCGTGTCCTGCTGCTTTGCGGTGGGCGGGTGGGCGGGGCTGCTCTGCTCCCCGAGCAGGGCAGGGGGGGAGTGGTTTGCCCACTCCTAAGTGCGCAATGACTGTTTGGTCGGCCCTCTCGGGCCGCCCAAACCAGTCATTCGCGCTTTCCCCGTTCTCCATGCAGGCTGCATTACAGCCTGCATGAAGAACATGCCCACCACTCCAGTCCCTGGCTGAGCGCCGTCTCACAGCGCTTAGACAAATCACAATGCTGCATTGCAGCGTTGTGATTGGCTTAGGGGAGGGAGCCTGGCTTCCTGCTTCCTGTTCCTGTCAGAGTCGGAGGCAGGAGAGCAGGAGCAGAGAAGACGCGGGACCCGGCCTCAAGGTAAGATGTAATTTTTTTTTTATTTCGATCCCGCCCCGCGCTACACCCGCCCCCCTTGACTCACCGCACCCACCCGCCACCCTCGAACCATGCCGGCCACCACTGCCTCTTGTCCACTCTAACGAATATGTATGTTCCACGAATGTGTCCACTCCTGCAGAGTCATTATTCAGGAACTAGCATGACTAGAGACCTGCAGGGGACAGAACAAGTTCACCCATGTGGTGTATAGCCACAAATTCATAAATAGAACCCCCAAACGGTCCCTATTCGAGATTTCAGTGATAAAGCACGATTTTTAAAATCATAAAACACGACACACTTACTGAATAAAGACATGAAAAGCTGAAGGTGCACTTTGCACTCGTTAGGCACAGTGGCACATGAACCTGAAGCAAGTGTAGTAGAAGCACCGTAAAACGGTGCTTTAAAATGCAAGATGAAAGAAAACATACATATAAAGTAATACTAATACATATGCATCATGTAGAAATGTCGGTGCAAAAATGTGTAGAAACTAGGTATGATCTTGAAATTTCGCCTAATAATATTAGATTCTATAGTTTATGAAAAGTGAAAACCAAATTTTGCAGTGTGTGCTTAGAAAATTATATACATCTATGAATATTAAGAAAATTGTGCCAGAAGGCCATTTTAATCATTAGTCATTCTTATTCAATAATGTCTGCTGAAAATTTTACTTTATTTCATATATGAAATGAATCACTTGCATTATATTTACTATAGATTTAGAGTTTATTTAATTTAAAATGTGTAATGCCAACTTAAGGGTTCTTTCTATGCTTTTCTCTAATGCTGACCTTTCCTCTGACCTAATACAATGGTCCTTTTACAACTAGTGAAATGTTTTATCTGTTCAGTTCATGTGTAAGTTTCGACATTCATAAATGTTTCTTTAATGTACACAGTGAATTATTCCTGTGGGAACAGGATTTTAGCTGTTGCTATATAGATGGTTACTTTGTATTTCTTTTTCTCTGATGTTAGGCCTATGTAGACTTATGAATCTTTTGTTTCTCATGACTAGCATGGTAAAGCATCTTACTGTTACAAGTATCCTAGGTGACATTATATGAATCTGAGCATATGATAGTGTTCCGAAGGTAGTGTGATGCTACATCACTAGGACTTTGTTAGAGACTTTATAATAGAAGAAACCCCATAGGAGGGGCAACTTCGCCCTTTTACCCGTGCAAGAGGATGCTATGCTGATTGATTTTTGATGATTACTAAGAACTATCCTTTTACTTTTGGACTGCTTTGCTGATGCTACAGTCTGTAGCTGATGGACTGAAACCTTCTTTGCCAAACCATTTAATTTTCCCTTCTTTCTTTTGTCCCATGATAATGGCCTCGCCCCTAATGCACTTTAAATTTTAACCTTTCCCCTTCCTTCTTTAGGATTTGAGCTGTTAGACGAATGTACTGTCCTTCTGCCTTTAATGGGTAGTGGGACTCTGTAACTGATTTTATAATACCGTCCAAGAAAGCCTTGCCTAAATGTTTGGCATTTTAATGCAAGATGCGATATTCTTACCTGAAATTCTCAAAAGATTGCTTATTGCTATGAATTTTTAATCTTTGATATAATAACCAAATTAATCTAATATTTGTCCATTATTGAATCTTGCTGGTTCTTCCATTTAAACTGTGCTATTTTACTAGCGACTTAAATGCATTGTAGGGAAAATCAGGGAGGTCTTTCAGAACATCAAGTATTACTTCTTTTGTTCTGTGTTGCTAATGTAGAACTTTTGGTCTGCATAATTCTAGTCTGACTTAACTTCTTCAGGAGGTTGGGTTTTCCCGTTGCTATTCTTTATTTCTACAGCATAGTCTTGAGAGTGGTGTACCTAAACCTGTCTCAAATTTGTGAGTTAGCTGTCAATTAATGTTTTTCATTGGACAGCTAACGTGGTGTTTTGGTCACCCTAATCTCCACCCCTCCTATCAGCGGAGATTCAACAGAGGTTCACTGCCTCAGTGGTAAAGGGAAATGCAGCAGATTGTGTAATTGTAAAGGGCCCAGTAGGGTTAGAGTAGTAAAGAGAGCAAGCATATAATAAAATTTGACTAAGCTTGCACTGCAACAAAACTTTGGTAGCAGAGCTATGGTTCTGCCTAGTGAAGTGAGATTTTAGGATGCCTAAAATCGACTTTTGCCTAAGTCTAAGAAGTCTACAATTTTTTGGTTCTTCAAAAAGAAGGATTGATGGAGTGCTGATGGAGTATCGCTCTGGATAGAGTCAACGTGTAGCAGCAAAGGAGTGTGAGTATTAATAGGGTTGTGCGCTTCTACTGCTTTTGCTTAAGATTGCTCCTTTTGATATGGCTGTGTGTTGTTGAGCAGAGCGAAGTGGTTAAAGTCCGCATTAGTTAAAGTCCATGTATGATTGTGGCGCTTTGTGCAGTGCTGAAGACGTAAACGGGTCTGTTGTGGCCGAAGATCTCGAGATATTTACCTACGGGTTGTCTCAGTGCAGAAGACACTGAGTAAGTTGTCTGCTGTTTTGTGGTGTTGGTCGTGATACGTTGTCACCAGCATTTTGGTAAGGGTTCTCTTTGTGTGTTAGTGATAAACGGTTGGTATGATTGATCTCAAGTGCCCAGGAAATAACTATGTCCATTAAGGGTAAAATCCCGCTGGTCGAGGTTTCATTTGAAGCGAATGAGTAGAGAAAAGTTTAGTTACCTTGTGAGAGTGAATATCCTTTAGTGGAGCAGTTTTATTTGTTGCATTGTATTGTAATTTTTCTTAGAGAAAAACACGCAGAAGAAGATTGTGAAGGAGGGTGAGTTGCTGCAAGGATTGAGATTGACGTCACAGTGTACCGCGCTGTGATTGGTTGATTGGTGTAAAGCCATGTTGGGATTGGTTGACAACGTCATAAGAGTTGCGCTGTCATTGGTTGAGGTTGTGGAACTGGTGAATTGTGGGAGAATATCATTTCCAGGATTTACAGAATTGAATAAAAATAAAAAATTTCAAATCATTGCAGAAATTAGTAAAGAAGATGAGACCATATCTGCCAAAGCAAAGGTAGAAGCACCACCTGAGGGTACACCAGGATACACTGTCGTGATGGACAAAGAATTACATCCATGTCTGTGGCTTGAGTTTTGGCATAAACCTACTGAGAAGGATGAGACTTTACAGTTGCCTCGTTATGGGACATTTAATTTGAGGATTTTGGAGAATTTAAGGAAAAGAATGTATGAAAGGAAAGATCCTGTTAGAATTACTGTAATTGAGGCATTAATTACCTGGGAGCATATTGCTCATCAAAAAGACAAAGAGAAATACCAAGGGGGGTATAAGAGAACTATGGATTATTACGCAGAAGCTAGATGGGATGCTCAACAGAAAAGTTGGAGAGCAGAATTAATAGACAGAACACAATTGTATCCGGGGCTAAAGGTTGAGAAAGATTCTAAGGACAAGAGAAGAGAGAAAAAGAAGCATTTAGAGACTGACCGAATTGATTTAGGGAAAGAAGGAGAAGAGAGGGACATAGATGACGAACTTTTGAATGATGAATGATGAATCGTCCACCACCTTACAATGAAACATAGAGACTTGACACATACTAGTACAGCTGAGAAACCTAATGTTCCTTTAATGTCTGAATTGCCCAAGGAATCTATGCTGATTTCTCCTGTGAGTGGGAGAACAGAAATGTCAGCTCCTATGAATCTGATTGATACAAATGCTCCAGACGCTTTGACTGTTCCCCTTACTATTGGACCTGTAGTGCCCCTTTACAAGTCTGGGTTACAGGTAAATGCTGTCCGTAATTTGACTGTACCTATTGGAGTGAATACAGTACATGAAGTTCTTCAGACCTGACAGCAAGATCATTGCCTCATACACCCATGGTTCGGATTCAAACTAATAATGCTTCAGCTATGAATGTTGTCCCAAATCAGATGGAATTTGATCCAACACAAAGAATGGTGCAGCGGTTTCCACCTTTTTATTGCCCCAAACTAAGTGAACCTCCTGAGATGAATTATCATGCTTCTGATATAGCTGTGCTAATGGGTATTTCTGTTCCAGATAAATCTGTACTAAATGTGCAACCTGGAAAGAGCGCAAATTTGAATGATGGAAGCTTAAATTTCAATAGTACAATCAGGATTTACTTCTCAAGAATTCGATGAATGGCTTAAATTATATAGTTGTCTGAATAACCAGAGTTCAGCAATAGTTCAGCTTTAGTTCCAGTTTTTAGTTATGAAATCAGCTCCACTGCAAACTTCAGTTTCTAGTTCAGCACCTGCTTCAGATTTAGTTCAGGCTCAAGTTCAGTTCAAAATTCATTTCAGGAAAATAGACACCTATGGATGTGAGCAGATTAAAAGTTGAATTAGAAGAAATGATTCAGGGAACACTTAGCCCTTCAAGATTAAGGGCCCGATTCCGATGTCGTTCGGAAGGCATCCGAATCGAATTTGACTTTCCCGGATCCGATTCGTAGCCCTTGTTTACAACCGATTCGTACACAGGTCCGAACAACTAAGTACGATGCGAAGATCGCGTACGCGCCGACCGAACCTTTTCCGGGACCCGAACCAGTCCGTACGACACGTTCGTAGCCAAATCGTGCCGCGCTATGGAGCCGAATTCCAACCGAGTGAGTATGATGCACGATTCGGACAGCCGCTTTGCCTCGGTCTCAGCGAGACGAAACAGCTGTCGGAAGCGTACTTCGGGGGGCCATAGCAGGCCCCCCCTTCACAGAGGCCCTCCGAATCTGTCACGGGGGTGTGCCCATGGGTCTCCCCGATCCAGGCATGCACAATGTGGCGGGTACCATGGGGTGCCCGCCACAGGGTGTACGCTTTTCCCCACCCACCCCTTTTCTTCTATGGGAGCCGGTGTACGCGTCTGTACACAGGCTCCCATAGAGTTCAATCGGAGTCTGGGCGAACCGAGTCTGTAAGCCCATGGCAGCATCATACTCGTTCGTTCGGACTCCCGGTGCACGTCTCGCTCGGAAAGCCCTCCGGATCCAAGTCGTACGGAGGGCTTTCCTAGCGAGATCGGAATCGGGCCCTAGATGTCTACCAGGAGGAGGAACTATTGTTTCTCTGTAATAATGAGCAAAAATAGCACATGAGAGATTGGTAGAATTGGCTCAGAAATATAGAGTGGATATTCGAAATTCAAAGATTTTACAAAAATCATACAGGTTAGATCTTACTGAAGAAAGATATTGTGAACATGAGAGCACCAGGAAAGAAATTATAGATAAAAGAGCTAATGGCATTAATCAAAAAATGGGAAGAAAGAGAAAAGTGGGAAGGTAGATGGTTGAAAAAGAAGGAAGGAAAGCGAATTAGGGGGCAATCACCACGTGATGTTTTTGGTGCTAGTGTAGGAGAAGTACAAATGCTCCCTATGAGAGAAGTACCTGGGGAAGGCTATGTTCATGTACCATGGACAAGACATTTTGTCATTTACAAATGATTTTCCCAAATTAAGAGAAAATCCTGTGGAATAGTACAGAGAAATTGAATGATTTGTGTAGATTTCAAAGGTTTTATGGATTGATTTGAATACTCTGCTTGAGATTGTGGTTCATGTAGATTTGTGGGCCGAATGTAAGGTTACTGTGGAATGGCCGGAGTCAGAACCAGAAAGGAATCTAGAACAGGAGCACCGTCTCCAGTGGTAATGAGGAAATACCAGCAGGTAATAAATCACCTGAAGACTAACATTTCCCCTAAAGAGATTGATTGGTTGCAGATTGACAGGACGACCCAAGAACTGAAATAATCAGTACATGCCTTTTACGAGAGATTAGTGCGTTCTTTGAAACAGTATAGTGGATTCGACAATGTCACAGGTAAAGATGTTTTACATTTAGTTTACAGGTTTATGTTTGGTTTGAGGCCTGAGATTTCTAACATGATCCGACAGCAATTACTTTGCTAGCAGAGCAAGTCACTGGGCGAGATTTTGCATTATGCACAATATTGTGGCAACGAGATTGAGATGAGGCCCAAGAAGCTTAAGGATAAATTAAAGATTACCCAGATAAGCGCGATGAAAAAAGGTCAAAATCAGATGGGTTTTGATAGGTACAGGTAGGTTATAATTAAGCTCTGATGATGCAGGGTGTTAATGGTTTTCAACAGCAGAATTTTCCATCCCAAGGTAGAGGTTGTGGTATTCCCGTAGATCCAATGGCGGCTGGGAGGGAACAGTGGTGGGGAGTGTGGGGGAAGGTGGGGGAGGTTAGGAAATAAAATAATACAAAAGAAAACAAAACTTACCTGGTCGTCGCTGTCGCCAGCCACCGCCTCTCCTCCAGCAGGAACCAAGAAGCACACAACCTCCCAGAATCCCCTGACCAATCACAACGCTGCCTTACAGCAGCGCTGTGAATGGTCTGAGCACCATGGTTAGGCACTCAGTGAGGGACTGGGAGGCCGGGCATGTTCTCCACCCAGGCTGTACAATGCAGCCGGTGGAGAGCCTGCAAAGTGCGCATGATGTTTTGGCTGGTCCGACACAGCCGGCCAAACCGTCATGCGTACTTAAGGTGCAGCCACCACTCCTCCTCCAGCCTCGACGTCAGGGGAGGCTGGCCCCGCCCACCCTAACAACCTGGCTACACTGCAGTGCAACTGCAATACTGAAAATAAAATGATAATAATGGACGTTGCATTATTATCATTTTATTTTTACTTTGCACGGCTTTAAAGCAGTGGGGCGATGCTCCTCTGCCTTAGCGGAGCAGCCGCCCCTGCATAGACCCTAGAACTGGTCTTGATGTGTTGCTTTTGAAGAAAACAAATCCATGTCATGCTTACGGAAAATTTGGACACTGGAGACGTGAGTGTAAGTCTGTTATGAATAATGTAGGGAATCAGATTCAGAATGTGGAATATGCACAGTCTCAAGGGAATAACATGGGACAGGCTCAACAGATGCAAGGACAGAGAATGCAGAATTATAATGTATCACATCAAACTTAAATGCCCCAAGATCTAATGCCACAACAGAATGTTCAGGTACAAAGATACAATGAGAGTCAAAATCAGCAGATGAATAGAAATTCCTTCCAGAATCAGAATGCAGCCTAGCACTATTTGATCCAAATGGATGACAGTGACTAGGACACGTTAGCATGACAGTGCCTGAGGGGGGAGGAGGACTGCGTGCTTGGCGCAGCCATAGAGGCAGAACGGAGTGGTCCCTTTGTGGATGGAGAAGTGGATGGGAATCCTGTCTCATTCCTTGTCAACACTGGTGCTACCCACTCTACTGTAGGAACAGCAGAGGTTCCCAACCTACCCCTCTCGGGAGAAAGTATCCAAGTTATAGGAGTTACAAATAAAAAGTTGTCCACCCCAGTGTCAGATCCAGTTGCAGTTAAAATAGGATCCTTCGAGGATCGACATCAATTTGTGGTGTGTGACACAAGTCCAGTGAATCTGTTTGGACGTGATCTACTATGTAAATTAAATTGTTCAAATTATTGCACACCCAGAAGAACTGAATTTTGTACAAATGATGAGGATGTTCTTTTTAAACTTGCCCAACAGAAATCAGATGTTGGGATGTATCCTCTCCTGTCGAGTGAGGATTTGCCCATTGAATTGAGAGACACAGTGCTACCTGAAGTCTGGGACTTTACAGCTAAAGAAATCGGACTAATCAAAGGTGTCAACCCAGTTCGAATTACAGCTAAACCAAATGCAAAGTTCACATGAATCCCACAATACAATTTGCCTCCTGATACTATTGCCAGAATTACTCCTGTGATTCACTCAATGATTGAGCAAGGGATCCCAAAGGAAATAATGGGAATCCATGTAACTCTCCCATTATGTGCTTACAGAAGCTGAATGGCAAGTATCGTATTGTGCAGGATTTGCAAAGGGTTAACTCTATTGCTGTTCAATTTTCTCCTGTGGTACCGAATCCAGCTGTGATTTTATTTCAAATTCCATTTGAAGCTGCATGGTTTTCAGTTATTGACCTATGCCAGGCTTTCTCTTCTATCACATTGCACGAAGATAGTCTGTATCTTTTTGCTTTCTGTTTCAGCAGTCATGTTTTTGACATGGTGCCCAGTGCCACAAGGGTATACGTAAAGCCCCTTGATTTTTAATCAGATACTCAAAAAGAATCTTGAATCTCTGATAATGCAGAATCATTCAGTGTTACCTATTAAGTGACGACCTATTGGTGGCGTCAAATACAAAGGAGGCTTGCAAAGTTGGCACTATTGCTTTGTTGAACTATCTTGCAGAAAATGGACATAAAGTATCCCCGACCAAGATGCAGTTTTGCAAAAAAGAAGTCCTGTACTTAGGACAGCACATTGAGAAAGGAGCGAGGAAAGTGTCGCTGGAAATAATCTCAGTGATTTTTAACATGAATCCTCCTTTTACCGAAAAGGAAGTCTGCATGTTTTCAGGATTGGTGGGCTATTGCAGACGGTGGTTTCCAAATTTATCATTAATAACAAAACCTCTCTAGAGGTTGACACACAAAAATGTGTATGATCTAGTACCCTGAGATGACAGTTGCATGTTTGCAGGGCACCAGCTTTGGGAATGCCTGATTACAACAAGTGCTTTGTGTTGTTTTGCAGTGAAAGAGAAGGCTGTGCACTTTCAATGTTAACACAAATGCATGGAAGCAATCACAGGCCTATCGCCTTTTTCTCGGCGACACTTGATCCTATTGCTGCCGCATTACCTGGATGTTTGAAATCAGTTGCATCTACGTGTGTGAGTCTTGAGCAGTGTGAAAGTATTGTCATGGGTCATCCACTGACAGTATTTGTGCCCCATTTAGTGGAGATACTATTGACTGGTTCACTGATAGAATTTCGATAGTAAAAATATCAATAGTAAAAATATCGAAGTAAAAATATAGATAGTAAAAATATCAACTCCCTATACTTAAACAGGTAAGTACAAAATATCGAAGTTAAAAATATAGATGTAAAAAACATCGATTTAAAAATATTAATAAAATAATATATATTAAACATATAAAATATTAATACTATCTTCAACAAAATAAATTAAATTTAATATACATTTTAACTAAATATAAAAAATAAACTTAATTTTAAAAATATAAACACACAAACATAATAATTTATACATATACATATATTTACTTTAAAATAATTTATTAACTATTATCTTTATTTAATTTTTAAACTTTTAAATTATATAAAAATAAAATATATACATATATCAATAATTTAAAATGAAAAAACCCATTCTATAATTGATTAAAACATTAAACTATTAAAACAAAAATAAAACATACATTTCGCAACACAATAAATACAACAGTAGGGAAAATGTTGGATAGCAGAGGGGTAAATATTACTATTCCCACTCCAGTGAGTGCAACAGTAGGGAAAGTATTGGATAGTAGAGGGGTAAAAATTACTATTCCCACTCCAGTGAGTGCAACAGTAAGGAAATTGCTGGATAGCGAAGGGGTAAAAATGACTATTCCCACTCCATTGAGTGCAACAGTAGGGAAAGTGCTGGATAGCGAAGGGGTAAAAATAACTATTTCCACTCCAGTGAGTGCAACTGTAGGAAAAGTATTGAATAGAAGAGGGGTAAAAATTACTATTCCCACTCCAGTTAGTGCAACAGTAGGGAAAGTATTGGATAGCGGAGGGTAAAAATTACTATTCCCACTCCAGTGAGTGCAACAGTAGGGAAAGTGTGTATAGCAGAAAGGTAAAAATTACTATTCCCACTTCAAAGAGTGCAACAGAAGGGAAAGTATTGGATAGGGGAGGGGAAAAAATTACTATTCCCACTCCAGTTAGTGCAACAATAGAGAAAATATTGGATAGCGGAGGGGTAAAAATTACTATTCCCACTCCAGTGAGTGCAACAGTAGGGAAAGTATCGGATAGCGGAGGGGTAAAAATTACTATTCCCACTCCAGTGAGTGAAACAGTAGGGCAAGTGCTGGATAGCGGAGGGGTGAAAATGACTATTCCCACTCCAGTGATTGCAACAGTAGGGAAAGTGCTGGATAGCGACGGGGTAAAAATGAATATTCCCACTCCAGTGAGTGCAACAGTAGGGAAAGTAGTGGATAGCAGAAAAACAAAAATTACTAATAACATTTCAGCAATTAAAAAATATATATATTCTTAAAAATAAATAAACCATATTTAAAAAATAACCATTAAACATATCAAACATATAAAAATAACACATATTATAATGTTAATTACATATAATAAAAACCTACAAATATGATATTAAAAAAATAATGAATACACTTAAAAGAAACAAATATTCACAAACAAATAAATTACTTAAAACATAAATGTATTTATTTTATTTCCTACCATATAATACCACACCAATAAAAAAAGACATCAACATTTTTATTAACATGTATTTCCATAATTAACATAATTAATAATACATTTAAAATATATTATTATTTTAAAAAGATAATAAACATTCATTGGTTACACATTCTTTAACACTATAATATCCACAGCACACACCTAAATTAATTACACAATTATGATTAATAATTACTAATTCATTAATTTAAATTAATTAACAAATAATTAATAATTCATCAGTAAAAAATAAATTACTTTCCACCCTTCCCACCATTTATACCTATAAACACCACAACACACACCTAAAATTAATTACACAATTACCATAATTAATGACTAAATAACTAATTTAAATTAATTAACAACTAATTAATAATTCATCAATAAAATTTAAATTACTTCCCACCATTTACACCTATAAACATCACAACACACACCTAAAATTAATTACACAATTACCATAATTAATTAATTTAAATTAATGAACAACTAATTATCAAACAATTATTAATAAATTAATTTACACATTTAACACTATAACATCACAATCATACAAATATTAATAAATAAAAATTATTCAATACATTTTATAAAATTAAATTACTTCCCACCCTATTCCCCTATAAACCCACAACCCGCTCCGGAACTAAAAACGCAAAATTAAATAAAAAAAAAATGAATAACTACTATAAATAATTAATAAAATATATATAATTAAATTACTTCCCACCCTATTCCCCTATAAACCCACAACCCGCTACTGAACTAATAATGCAAAAATCAATTAAATTTGTTTTTATAACTACTATAAATAATCAATAAAATTTATATAATTAAATTACTTCCCACCCTATTCCCCTATAAACCCACAACCTGCTACGGAACTAAAAACGCAAAAAAAAAATTAAAAAAATTATTAACTACTAAAATTTTAACACATATAATAAAAATACAAACAATTCTTATACAAAAAAACAAACATCACACACATATGAAATATATGCTAAAATACATAACATTAATAAAAAATCGATATTTTTAACAACTATGGGGCACATTACGATACCCGGCGTAAATAATTCCGCCAGGCATGGAAGCGGCAAAAATCCGCCCGCACACACCGCCTGAACACCGACCACGCCATTACGATTACACAAACCGAATACCGCCATCGGCGGAAAAAGCACACAAAATACCGCCCGCCAACGTCCGAGTCGGAGACAAACCGCCCGCCACGGACGGAAACACGCACGACAACACAAAACCGCCCGCCCTCACGGCCGACACACCGCACGTGAAATTACGATCGCACCGACATGAGCGCGGAAAAACCACAAATATACCGCCCGCCAGCGCAAACAACGCCGATGAGAATCGACACGGCAGAAGCCATGGCGCCCACGTACCTGCACAGAAACCATCCGCACACAAAACCAATAGCACACAACATGGCCAACAAGTCCACACAGCAAGGCACGCACAAATACACAAGCACAGTACACATCCCGAAAACACCCCCCGGACAAACAAAAAATACAAAGGCCAGAACACCAGACACAACACACCTGAAAACAACAGACCATGAGGACACACCCACATAGGTGAGTACAAAAGCAGCACTCCCACAGACCACAACCCCTTGCTACATTGCAAACCAGAGAGGAGAGGAGAGGACACAGTGACACAGCAAGGACAGCAGCACACCACAGAAACGCACACATCACAACCACCACCACCACCACCACCAAACACCACCACCACCACCACCAAACACCGGCACCACAAACCCCCTGCACATTACACAACACACACCGCACCAGCACCACAAACACCATGGCACCACAAAGGATGCCCAAGTTCACGCCCATGGAGCTGACGGTCATGGTCGACGAGATCATCAAGGTGTACCCACAAATCTATGGGAACATGGTCCAGCACACACCACTAGCCACCAGAAACAGAATGTGGAACCGGATCGTAGACCAGGTCAATGCAGTCGGGACCCTGCCCAGGAACAGAGTCGAGATTAACAAACGTTGGAATGACGTCAAGAGCCTGGTCAAGAAGAAGGAGGGCAAAAACAGAGAGGTGGCTGCCGTCACTGGCGGAGGGAATCCCGCGCTCTTTAAGACCTTCAAAGCGTGGGAGGAGAAGGTGCGAGTCGTAATCCATCCGGAGATCCTCGCCGGATTAGCAGGGGGAGTGGAGGCTGGTAAGTACAAACTAATGTATACCAGCACACCGCTATGTACTCACATGCACTACCACCATGCCACAGCTCCCAGGGACAAACACCCCCATGTCCAGCACACAATACACAACACATCACACACACATGCAACAGACACCACCACACACAGCCCAAACCGAACAACTGTAAGATGCGTGGGGACATGTGTACACTAAGCCAGCCACGTAACCACCAACAGGTCCCCAAATATGCCAGAAGCGCCACAACGAGCACCCACCACACCCATGTGTCCGCCACAGCTGCACTAACCGACAAGTAACAGGTAAGTGGCAGGAACACAAAGTGCAGTGGGTGGGACGGTGGACAGCCCAAGTACAACACACACCAGGCCCCAGTCCCACAGCACAGCAAGGAGGAGCATCCCCCACACCCCACAGCCACGTGTCAGCCACCGCAGTGCCACAACGACAGCCGAAAGGCAGACATCACGGTCCACAGCAATCGGTGTCAGTGGGTATCCAGCCACCCCCACGACCCACAACACCCTCCCACCCCCACAGACCTGCAACATGGAGCACCCCCCGCTTAGAGCCATGTGGCATCCAGTACAGTGCACGCACGAACAACTTGCAGGTGGGAAACTGGACAGGGCTGGATTACTGGAGGCATGAGGACCGGAACACGACCAACACATGGGACATGTCACGTAGCAGACGAACACGCAGCACCGCCCACCGTCACGAACAAGTGAACAATGTGCACACGGACATGAACAACAGACTCACACCCCACATGACCCATCACAGACATAGCAACACCCAAGGAGCCACGTCTGCATGCACAAGCCACACTGAATATAGTACCACACGGCAGCCACTGTGCAACTCATCACACACAACCGAAACACCATTGAAGTCCTGTCCATGTAGCCCCAACTGCCTGTCAACCACACACCCCACAACTACGCCTATGTAAGACAAACAACACTAGACGCAACAGAGCGGAACAACATAAATGCACACGAACACCACTGAACCCATCAAACACACAGACACACCATGCACAAACAACATCCATCCGTCAGCCCCAGTCTCATGAAAGGCATGTCATCCGCACAGCTGCCACACATACAGCAGTCACGCTAAGATACATGCCCATTACCAACCATGTGCCAGAAGTCAATGAAGTGCACGACACACTGTGAGCAACAACACACAACATGGGCCACACCCCCCGAGCACTGCAGTGATGCACATGGCACAGGGCAGCACGCACACCAAGGAGATGGGACAACTGCAATACGTTGGCTGGCACACAACCATCACTCACTCATAACGATGCGTCCAATGCCATGTCCAGTAATCACAACAGACAGCAAATATGCAGGCCATGTCAAGCATGCACACACCTCAAACCATGCACTGTCATGCTGCCACAACACATGTCACGTTCGGCACCCATGGCTCACAGCATGTACCCCAAAAGCATATTCCCTCCCAAATGCGAATCTGGGGCATGGCCCCCATGTTGCCATATGCGTTCCTAAGCGTTCCATTTGAACCCCAAAAGCATATTCCCTCCCAAATGCGAATCTGGGGCATGGCCCCCATGTTGCCATATGCGTTCCTAAGCGTTCCATTTGAACCCCAAAAGCATATTCCCTCCCAAATGCGAATCTGGGGCATGGCCCCCATGTTGCCATATGCGTTCCTAAGCGTTCCATTTGAACCCCAAAAGCATATTCCCTCCCAAATGCGAATCTGGGGCATGGCCCCCATGTTGCCATATGCGTTCCTAAGCGTTCCCTTTGAACCCCAAAAGCAAAGTACAAACCAGACCCAGGATGGGCCAGGAGCCCGCATACACCAGAGTCACAATAAGTAGGGGCACAGCAACACACCCATCGGCATGGCCAATCCGTCCCATGCCACATGTGCACAGCACACAGTCCCATTGCCAAGCACACACAACTACAGATGCTACAGCCACACACACGCCTCCGGGAAACCCATGTACGAGATTGCACGAACTGTCAATGTCAGACGACAAATACATACTTCGCCAGGTGCAACACAATAACTAATCTCATTCTCTCCACAGGTGACGAACTGCTGGATGCTGGGGATGGAGCCAGCAGCTAGCACAGCCAGCCTACAAGCCCCCAACGAGGACACACGGATCTGGAGGATCTGTCCTCCTCTTCGGACACGGACAACCAAGCAGGCCCATCTGGTGTGGCAGGGCCCAGCCGCTCCCCAGGACCCCTCCTACCCACCAACCCATCATCCAGGGCTGCTGAACATTCACAGCCCCCTGCTGCCACTGTCGTTGCGGCCACACCCACGGTCATTGTGGCCACTACCACTGCCGCAACCGCCACCATCGCCGCACCGACCACCACCGCCGCCACCACCGCCACGTCTCCGCTGGCACCAGCCCCAGCGCAGGTGGTCGCCCGGACGACTGGATCCACCCTGGGAGCCACAGCGAGGACCGTGGTGAGCAATGTGGCTAGTGGGCAGGCCGGTGGCAGCAGGACTGGTAGGAGGAGCAGGGTCAGGGAAACGCCAGCCTCCCCTGGGAGCCATGCCCTGCCTCACATGGCCAGAGTCCTTGGGGCCTATGAAGAGGCCCAAGGACAATGGGTCCGGTCTGCCTCAGACACGCGTGAGGTGCTGGGGGTGTTGAGGTCCATGGACGCCCGTATGGGCCAAATCGTGGACCTCATGGGACAGCTGGTGGTGGCGGTGAGGTCACAGCCAGGGACAGCAGCTCCCCTCCGCCACCACCTGCCGGGGCGCAGGGTGGAGCAGCAGTGTCCAGTTCCCCTGCGTCCACAGCCAGTGATCACACCTCAACCACCAGCATGTCGCAAGCAGGCACCCCCCTCGCAAACGTGGAAGGGGCCGTCCGAAGAGGAAACAGATCTCCCGGGAGGACTTCGCACGCTCCAGTCGCAAGTGAGGCAGCCAGCCAGCCTTCCGCCAGCCTTCCTTGACCAGCCACTGCATTGACTTGGACTACGATCCCACTCCACACAGCCATCTGGATGGCATGTGTGTGTTGGACTATGGACATAGAACCAGTGGGTACACCCTGATCATCACGCAGCCATGACCGACAGCTCATTGTCACTGCACGCACCACTTTTGTCATCACCTTACACACAATCACATGTCACAGTTTGTAATAAATGCACCTTTTTCACTAACTGCTGTTTGTGCCCTGTGTCTTATTTGTACGGAATACAACGGCCACCTTGGGCGGAAAGGCACCTGATGCGTGGCATGGCATTTGAATCCGGAGGGCCTGTAGGGACCTAGGGGTGGGAGACAGAACAGGAGCACATTCAATGAGTGTGTCACACACCCATCACACAGTACATGTCAACAACTACAAGCAATGTACACACATCGCACAGAGCTATAGGGCACAATGCCACAGCCACCAACAGTGGCATACTACCCTGGCCATGGAGCGTTGACACACAGCACGCAGTGAACAAACGGCCACCCTGACACAGCACACACACACCTGCACAGATACAGCCACATCAGCCGTCGTACATGGACACTCACCGTCAAGTGAAGTAGCGGGCGATGAGCTGCTGCCGCACATTACCAGCTTCCTCCTCTCCGCTGTCCTCCTCACTCGAGCTGTCCTGGTCTGCGGGCTGGGGCCCTGGTTGATCTCCGTCATCCACGATGAGGGGGATCTGCTTCCGAATGGCCAGATTGTGCAGCATGCAGCACGCCACCACTATCCGGCACACCTTCTGTGGGGAGTACGCCAGCGCACCCCCGGTGCGGTCCAGGCACCTGAACCTGGACTTGAGGAGGCCAAAGGTACGCTCGACCACACGTCTGGTCCTCCCATGTGCCTCATTGTAGCGATCGTCTGCTGGGGTGCGAGGATTCCTCAATGGACTGAGCAGCCATGCCCCATTCGGATACGCAGAGTCACCTGGGTGTGAGGGACACAGAGAACCGTTGCTAATCCAACTGGACAGGGGACAGCATCGCACAGCCAGCACGCTACACCACTCCACATACTCACCGACAATACAGGCACGATCCTGTTGCATATTGGACATCAGTCGTGGCAAGATGCTGTTGCGCATTATGTGTGCGTCATGGGCCGAGCCTGGGAACTTTGCACACACGTGGGTGATCACCATGTCCGCAAGGCACACCACTTGCACATTCAGGGAGTGCGTGTGCTTCCTGTTGCGGTACAGGTGCTCAGTGGCCTGTGGTGGAACAAGGCCGACATGTGTGCAGTCAATGGCTCCAACGACGTGTGGGATTCTGCCAAGGGCATAGAATGCACCCTTCACTGCCGCCAATTCACGAGCCCTGGGGAAGCGGATGTACCTGTTCCGGTACAGCATCATGGCTGCCAGTACATCCCTCAGCACCTTGCTGAACATGGGCTGGGACATCCCTCCTCCAATGCCCACTGTGTGCTGGAATGACCCAGTGGCGAAGAAATGCATGGCGGCCATCACCTTAGCCGTGGGGGTGACAGCAGTCGGATACACCCTGCGGGGACGGAGATGGGGTTCTAACATGGCACACAGTCGATGCAGGGTTGGCCTGTCCAGCCGAAACTTCCTAATAACCTCTGTATCGTCCATGTCCGCCAGCAATTGGTATGGGCGGTCAATGTTCGGTCTCCGCCTAGGGACAATGGCAGAGGACACATGTCAAAGCAACACGACACATAGCAATTTCGCATACACATCACTGACATGACTGAGCAAGCACATGAGCCACAGCCCAGCTGTCAAGCTGGGGCAGCACGGCCACAATACACTTACACAGGTCTCCCAACAATGGCAATGGCTAGTGATACAAACCACTGCCATGTGCATGCACATGGGGATCCAGGCCCCAATGACTTGCGGGGCGTGCTGATGGGGACTGACTGCATATCCGTCAAGCGGCAACGCCACGGCAACATGAATGTCTGCTGAGCATGGAACTGCTTCCGCGGCTGGATGAGTA